>OZ018412.1:2500-1421722 GCA_963969595.1 Neckera pumila | reverse complement strand
AAATTTGTAAGCTTTACTTGTCCTCAATGAGACATATATGCTTTGGAGGACCTCTCAAAAATCAAATATTTACCTTTTTTAGTGAAAAATAAAAGTTTCCAATAATTAACCTTCAATAATGTCCGTAAAAAAATTTTAACTGGTCAAAGGAATTTAACTGCCCGTACCCAAATGAGCCTGAAATTTTGGAGCGACCGTATTTGGTCACTCAAGCAGTTAGAGGTTAACATAGTAACAAAACTACATTAAAACAACACTAATTCAATTGAATTATTTTTTTCAACATTGAAATGTCAAAACAATGAGGGGATAAATTTGAGATATGGATTTGGGCTCAACAACTTAATCAACACAGGAAAATAATCTTTTAGTGGATTTTGCTTTTAGCATAAAACTTCACTAAATTGACCTAGGTTTTCAAATTTGGGTTCATTGAAAGTTTTGCTCCATCAATTTCCATGATTCCACTGTTAAGTATGGAATATATTTTAGGTGTTTTCTTTTTGAGGGATTGATAATTGTAATGTACAAATCATCTTGAACCTACCTAAGGTAGAGCCACTAGTCTTCTGCTTGGGTGCATAGTGATACACTCCATCCAAAAGTTTCTGATCAAATTATTTTTCAGAACCCCTCCAATTCATTTCATTTTGTGTTTGAAGGGGGTTCTAAAAAGTATGTTGATCTGAAAATAATCAAAAAATCCCAATACCCCCCCCCCCCCCCCCTCAATCTTGTATTTTTCAAATTGAATTTGTTTGACAATCAATATGGGTTAAATGTTTTCCGTATTGGTTTTCTATACCCGTATACATATTGTATATTGGTTTACATACCATATATCCGTTTAAATTTTGTATATATGTATATATATTGTATATAAATATATGTTGTCCGTATCAAGATCAACGGCAAGGAAGGGTGTTTTGTTTTTGTTTTTCAAAAACGATCAATGGCTCCTGATTTTTGGGAGGGAGGGGGAGAGGGAGGAGGCTAATTAATTGACCAGGGGCTTTCCTCTCTTTTCAGTGGATAGAGCCATCCATTCCCAACTACTGACCCATTCCCGACCTATAGGTGCACGTATTTTAACCAAGCTTAAATTTTTTTTTTCCTTTTCAATGTTGGAACTAATAAATACATGACACATGTCCCAAGTTGTAAGAAAGAAAGTAGGAAATAATGATTAGGAAAAAAGTTATTGAATGATTGGAATTGGAAGAATCTAGACATTGGCCATGGGTCTGGAGCACTTTTTGCCTCCCAAAATTCATAGTAATTTCAATTCAAGCAATAAAATTACCAAATTTTATTACAATCCTTGTCATTTCTATCAATGTAACTCTGAAAAATATTTGTTTTGCCTTCATCACTCCAGATTATGTTGGAATTCCTTATTCGGTTGGTTACGGGTGGCTCTATTTTATTTGGAATCTAATGGCACAATTACCAAAATATACACACTCAGAACAATGCATCACATAATAGGATGGGCTCCATATTATTTAAAATCCATACTAGGTACAATTTGTAGCTCTCAAAGTGTTTTATACACTTATGACTATTGTGTGACTCCAAATTTTTATGTTTTTTTACAATTTACTCCAAAATTTCCAAAATTTGAAGAAAATTTGAAATCTAATCAAGTTACTTATATATTATTTCTCATATTTTTTAGAGATTTTTGGAATGAAAGATAAAAAGGAACGCAAAGTTTTGGAGCCATATCTTAGTCAATAGTATTTCACTAAAATATATATATATATAATTTGTGAAATTCTTTCCAAAAAATTCCAAAATGAATTTTCATTACACTTAATAAAAAATCTTGAAAAAAATTCACTTGTACAAAAAGTTTTTTTCAGTAAAAACTTTAATCAAATAATAAAAAAATAAAAAAACATTTGAAAAAGTTTGAAAAATCATTTAATTGAGTGTGCTGCTTGAACAGCATGTCCAAAATGTGTTGGAAAATCTAATTTTCAATTAGTTATGGCAGTTTTTGAAGTATATGAATATTTATAAGAGACTCTGTATATAGATGTGTGGTGGTGGGTTAAATTTTTAAGAAGAACTACCAATTGGCGCTTGTTTTGCTACGCATTAAATATATTACTTTCATCAATTTTTCATGTGATAGAATGTAGATAAACAAATTATGTATAATCTGTAAATAAATATATTGACATCCTTAATTCCTTATACAATATTTTTTGAAAAAATTTATATAGTGCAATATAAAGTAATTAAAAAATATCTTTATATCATAATTTTTACAAAATAACCTTTGCAAAGATGAAAACATTGCAATAAAAATAAATTAATCAAGTGATCAATGTAAGTAGAATCTTCACATTTGAATATGTAGAGCAATGCTAGCGGTTGGTGCTTCCTTATTCTCTAATATCACATTTTAAAAAGACATGGAATTTATCTATAGTTTTGTTTTCTGAAAAGTTTTCTTGAAATTTTTTTAGAAGTATCCATTTGATTTTCAAACATTTCACATAAAGAATACATAATATATAGTAGAAAGTATCCTATGGCTATTACAAAAGCAATTGAATTTCTGTAATATTATTCAAAGTTGAATTGTGGTATTATAGAGGTTGCTATGATTTTAGTAGTATGATTATTGTTGAAAACTAATCAAGATAAATTCATAAGTAGAAAAAAGTCGAGAAAATCCCACAGTTTTTTGAGAAAATGCATTTGTTGACAAGATTGAAGAAAGATGTCCAGGTAGGCGGACGGATACTTTGTACACATGTTGAAAAAAAATGCTCAAAAATGTTCCAAAAGCTTTGATTTTTTCCACAAGTACGCTTTTGATGTGTAAATTTGTTCAAATATTAAGGTAGGCAAATCTAATTCTAGACGGTCCCTAATGCCACTCTCTAGATAAAGGTTTTAAATCATACTCCGGAGTACAATATAGATTTTTAAACTGTATAAGTTCAAGACCCTCCATATTTAGAGCTACAACATTTGGATGCATGGCAAGCCCTAAGGTAGGATGCTCTAAAAGCGACTAGCTTCTTCAAATTAACCCTACAAAATGGTACTGAATAGATATGAGTTGGTCTTTAAATGGACCACTTTAGACATTGATTGACACCCCCATCCACCCCGAAGTATTCTTTGTTACAAGAGCCAGTCATTGGCCTTAATTTCCTCAAATCACTTTAGAAGTTGTAAGTGGTTGCATTTTGGGAGGCCTAGGGTCACAAATAGGTATCTACAACAGAAATCTTAGGAAATTCACAACTAATTTAAAAATGCTTCAAAAAATATGAAACTACTTGTATTACGTTCTTCATCCATTTTTCTTTCTTTGAAAAATGAGTGAAAAATATTTATATTCATGAAAATCTACAAAAAAAGCGGACCAGCCCTTAAATGGTTGCTTTTAGAGCATCCTACCTTACAACAGTACTTGATTCTTGTGTTCTAAAGTAGACAGAGTATCATTCATATTAAAATATGTTTATGTTCGCAGCACTCAATTAAGAATCAATAAAGGCTCCACCATATTGCTGGTCTACAATTGATTATAGGAACATATAAGTCCTCACTTTTGCACTTGAATACAAAGTTTTTCATTTCATTATTTCTAAAATTTTCAATATCCTTAAATTGGGTGCCAAAAGGCTAATTTGGTGAGCATTTCCTCCAATTCTCAGGAGTCCTTGATGCACCCTATCCTCTTAGCCCCTAAAGGTCCATTGTCCCTTCAGGGGATAAATGGGAATTTGGGCAAGTATCTACGAGCTGAATTTTTGTCATGATTTTCTGAAACTTTTTTTGAAGATAGGAAAAATGCTAAGCTTTGTGGGAATATAATTTTTTTTCAATGGTGCATGGGAACAAACATTAGAGGGGATTGGAGATGTTGAGAGATTGCGAGTTCCCTTGCATTTCCAGACTGCGGAAACGCAACTGCAGCAGCTGGCTGACGTGGCACTGCGACTGCCACGTTATTTTTGAAAAAAAAAAAAAATTCTTTTTGCTTAAAACAATATTTTGGTTATTTTTTTTATTTAAAAAATAAATAAATTTTGACACGTTCACTGAATCTGGGCAAATTGGGGAACGGGCCTAAAACGATCTCCCAAGGCCCTTGAATCCCCTCTAATGAGTAATGTCCAAATAAGCTCTAAACAAGGGAGAGGGGCAGCAAAAAAAAATTTGTAAAAATTGAAAAAAAAAATTCCTCATAGATTATATTTTTGTCTACTTAAAAAGCTTTGATTTATTCCATTTGGATTTTTTATGAGAAAGTTATGGACAATCTTGTTTTTCAGGCGACTAGAGCATCTTCTTGAAAATAACTTGCAAGGTTCATTTTGGAATGCAATTTTTACCATTAGAAATAGTGCATTTTTATTCCATCTAGAAGATATTAATACTTTAATTTTTCTTCTATCTCGTACCTACTTCTACTTAACAAATTTTTTAGGAATGAAAATTAAGTTTTTTTTAAATTTATTTTTCTCACTAGACTCTCAATTCAATTTTATATTGTAAATATTTAAAATTCAAAACTCTATAGTGCAAAAAATTTAAGTTAAAAATGTTCACAGTCATAAAATCTAGTCCCGCAATGTGCTGAAAAACTTCTTTTTTTCACTTTAAATGCAGATATCTTACAATCTATGCGGTCAAAAATTTTGAATTTTTTTTCACACATTATCATACTAGTTAGGATAAGATCCTATGGTTAGATGAGCAAGAATTCTTTTTTTTCAATTTTTTTTACTCTTTGCTATAGAAATGGCAGTATTGGGTGTTTTTGGGCAAAAAAAAGGCCTTGGCCTTTTAAATATTTGCACTACAGAGTTTTGAGCTTTAAATATATGTAGTAGAAAATTGAGTTGAGAATCTAGGGAAAAAAAAATAGAAAGAAGATTTAAAATATTAATATCTTTCATATGGAATTAAAAAGCACTAATTCCAATGGTAAGATTATTCTAGCAAAAAAACTTAACTACATGATTTTTTTTTGAGAAATTGTAAAAATTGCATTAAAAAATGAATCCTACAAGTTATTTTTTGAGGAAGATGCTCTAAGTGCCCCCAAAACAAGATTGTCCACAACTTTCTTATAAAAAATTTAAATGAAATGAATTAAAGCTTTCCAGATAGACAAAAATATAATCAATAAAACAAAATTGAAAAAATTGAAATTAAATTAAAAAAAATTTGTTGCCCCTCGAACATTGTTTTGAGCTTGTTTGGGCATAATTTGGGGGGGGAGGGGGGCACTGATTGAAAAAAAAAATCCATAAAGCTTAGCAGTTTTTCTATCTTAAAAAAAGTTTCAAAAAATCTGGACAAAAATTCAGCTCATAGATACTTGCCCAAAATCCCATTTGTCTCTCGAAGGGACAATGGACTTTTAGAGGTTAATAATTAAGTTGCCTTCACTAGATAAGTTACCTCATGACTCAATGCTTGACCAAATGGAGGCACATTCCATTTTCTAAACTTTGAGCCATAAACCAATCTCCCAACCCATACAACAAACATGGTTCTTACATTACTGCATCCTTCTACACTAATTGTACATATTTATGTACAGTATTCCAAAGAAAGAGTACGTAACTTCCAGTTTTATGCTTGAAGCCTTAATTCTAAAATCAGATTTAGAGGATGATCCATCGAGATTTTGAAAAAACTTTTTGAACAAAAACAGCTCAAGAATTTATAGGAGAACAACTTTTTTGTTCTTGGTCAAATAGCATATTGTGCATTTGTAGTGAGTGATTGATTGACAAAGTGAAATATTGTACATTCAAAGGTAATTTTTTCAAATTACATTTACTACACAAATTACTAAGATTTTGAAATTACTTCTTGAAAGGAAACAACTCAAAACTTACAAGAGAATAACTTTCATTTTGAGCTCAAAAGCTTATCATGCCTCAATGGTTCACAAATGAAGCCCAAACGAGTGGACCAATTTCACTATAGTCACAATTCAAAAACTAATTCATAGTTTGGGCTATCAATCTTGCATTGCTGCAAAGAAGTCGTTTCTAAACAACAAGCACAAGCTTGCAAGGCTAGACTTTGCAATATAGCACCAGCATTGGACAATAGAAGACTGGAAACAAATTATTCGATAAGATGAGTTGTCTTTTGAGATTGGTCCACTACATTTGGGCTTCATTTGTGAACCATTGAGGCATGATAAGCTTTTGAGCTTAAAATGAAAGTTATTCTCTTGTAAATTTTGAGTTGTTTCCTTTCAAGAAGTAATTAAAAGTCTTAGTACTTTGTGTAGTAAATGTGATTTGAAAAAATTACCTTTGAATGTACAATATTTCACTTTGTCAATCAATCACTCACTACAAATGCACAATATGCTATTTGACCAAGAACAAAAAAGTTGTTCTCCTATAAATTCTTGAGCTGTTTTTGTTCAAAAAGTTTTTTCAAAATCTCAATGGATCATCCTCTAAATCTGACTTCAAAATTAAGCCTTCGCGTACAAAACTGGAAGTTACGTACTCTTTCTTTGGAGTATTGTAGTGTAGAATGTTGAGACATTCCACTATTGATGGTAAATAGTGTTACCTACACTACTTGTTTTCAAAATGTTATAACTTTTTACTCTTCATGAATATTTTTACCAAGAGCGTAGGTATTGATATGTTCCAAAGTTACGGTTCTCAGTGATTGTTGTTGGTAAAAATACTCATCAAGAGTAATAACTTATGGCATTTTGAAAGCAAGTAGTGTGGATAACACTAAATACCATCATTAGTGTAGTGTGGGGCAACCTAATTTCACTACAGTATTCAGTGTAACAAAAAGGGACAGGTGGAGAATGTAGGAAAGGCGGTGTCTGGTTGTTTGGGTGTGGAATATATCATGCCATCCACTCTGAAGCGAGGCAGTGACAGTGCATGCTGCTGTACTGAATGTTATGATCACTCTGAGGTGCGGATAAAAAGATATGTATTAGATAACCGACGAGCTGCGGTAGCGGCGAGTAGGTTATCAGACATAACCGGTTGTTCCCTTTTCAATCATAACCTTTGATCTCCGTGATCCAAGGGTGGAGGAAGCAAGTTGAGAGGAGAGAAGGTTATGAGTTGCAACTTGTAATGGCAATGGTGATGGTTTGCCAATGGGACGGTGCCACGTGAGTGTTGAAAACTCAACAACCGGTTATGAGGATCTGAACTGCTGCTTGTCTGCGCTATTGGGCCAAAAAATGGAAGAAAGATGAGCAAGTTTCTGTGTGGCATGGGGCCCTAGAACCCACTCACCCTTCCCCCAGCACCTAATCTTAATCTGTCCATGGCAGTGGACACAACGTCAACATGAACATGAAGCATCAAGGACATGCTTCAGACACTCAGACAGTGTGGTGGCGCCATGTGGCCTGAAACACCCACCATCACCCTTCCTCGTGTTCTGCTCTGCAAATTTATAGTCGTGCTCTCAGCTCCTTGGGAGAAGTAACTTATAAGTTATATTGTGTTGTTGTTGTTGTGTTGTTATTGGAGGTTACACACTGCTGCAGGAATATAAGGTCGGCCTGCCTATCTCCACCATCTCAGTTTTGGCCCCATCTCCACCATAGAACTCATCTAAATCCATTTATTTCTCTGACAAAATCAAAGCCTTAATTGCTACAAGGGTAACCCTTGGGTTCTTTATTAGTGGACACTCAAGTGCTAATAGAGACATGGAATGGCGGATATAGGTTGTTGGTAGGACATTTATGACTCCGATTATGAGCAAGTTTGTAATTTCAGGGCAAATCACTTCAGAAATTCATACAATTTTAATCGAAAAATTGTAATTCTACTTGCGTTTGATTTGTGAAACAAGTGCACACCTCTAAAAAATATGCGTCCATCCTACTTTTGGCCCCAAGATATTCAAATTCCAAATCAGGGTAATAATAGGCATGTCTACCTTATGTTGAGCTTTGTAGTGTGGATTTTGGTTGTTGTATTTCTATCAATGGACCCATTAACCCCTAAAATCCCATTATCCCCTCGGGAGACAAAATGGATTTCATTAAGGCTCCTACGGCCTCAATATTCATCACAATTTTTTGAAACTTTTTGTGAAGATAGAAAAACAAATTCACTTCCTCGGAATATAATTTTGATTTCAATCAATGCTTGGGAGCAAAATTTATAGCATAAAAGGTCCTTTTTTTTTATGCGGTGGACAAAATCTCCCCCACAAAGAAATAAAAAAATAAAATTTAAATCTGTTTCTTGTAGCTTTTAATTTTATCTACAAGCAAGGCCTTAATTCATTCCATTTGGATTTGTTAGGTGAAAGTTATAGAAATCTTATTTTGGGGGCAATTAGAGCATCTTCTTGAAAAAATAACATATATGATTCATTTCTAAATGCAGTTTTCACAATTTAAAAAAAAATTGTTTGACGAGGTTAAATTTGCTTACTAAAGCAATCTCACCATTGGAATTATAGTATTTTAATCTCATCTTAGAGCTATTAATAAGTTAGGTTTTCTTTCAATCTTAGACCTACTTCTATTTAACAAGTTTTTAAAGAATGAAAATCAATTTTCTTTTTCTCTTAAATTACTAGATTCTCAGCTCAATTCTTTAGCACAAAAAAATTCAAAGTCTTTAGTGCAATTTTTTGTCACAAATGGCAGTCAATGTCATTTGAAATTGCAGGCTAGAGTTCATAAAAACAAATATTCTAACTTTGAATGCTAATATCTTCTAATTTGTACGGTTAAAAAATTTGAAATGTTTACCACATAATCTGAGATAAGTTAACTACAAAATCCTAGGGTTAGAGTCCTAAGAAAACATTTTTTTCTCTTTTCTTGGATGAACACAATAGAGCTAGTAGTTTTGAGTGTTTTTTGATAAAAAGAAATGGCATTGGGGCTTTAGGGGTTAAGAGTGTCAATGGACAAATTTAGCTTTGATAACCGAAATTTGCTAAGACACTCTATAATTTGTGACTTTTACCTTGCTTTTGAAGTGGTTGTCCAATGTTCAAATTTGAATTTTCTTGCACCTACTCAAAGTAATTTTGTATGCGCTTCTAATGATACAAATTTCAAGTTCTAATGATACAAATTTCAAGTTCTAATGATACAAATTTCAAGTTCTAATTATACACCACTCAAAAGTTAAAAAATATACTACAAGGGCCAATATGTCGTTCAAACTGAGGCATTAGATGGCCATTTCAGGCCCGTTCCCATATTAAGCCAGATTTTGTGAACAAACGGTATGCACTATCAAATTTTTTTTTTCCAATTAAAAAAAAATGACATGGCATGATTTCAGCCACATCAGCTAGCAATTATCCTGCGTTCCTGCAGTCTGGGAATGCAGGATAACTTGCAGTCTCTTAGAGGCCTCAAATGTCATCTAATGATGCTCTAACTAGTCACTAATTCCACTACTCTATTTTTATTTATTTTTGAACAAATGAAATAAACCATTGTATCCCATTATACCTAGAAGCCGGGCTAATTCCCCTTGAGGCTGATTGCTGATTTGGTTCAATAAAAATAATAAAATTTTAGCCGTTCTCTCTTTTTTCAAGGCAACTTTACACCTAGAGTCCAGGCCAGTTCTCCTTGAAGCCAATTGCACAAAATCCAATGGAATTCATTGGTTAAAAAATATGATATTTTATAAAAAAAAAATTTTTTAACTATAATTTGACATTGGCCTTGAGGCCAAGAATTGGCTTCCTATTTTTGGTGCACACAATTCATCAAGCTTAGGCCATGTCAGATCATATCTTTTTTGAATAGAAAAGTCATTTCACCAAATTGGCTTGGCCTTTCAATGTAAAGGAATTGGGACAGATTTAAGCCTCTTATCTAATAACAAGTGATGATTTTTGGCCTTTGATTTAGCAAATTGGCCCAATCTCTAGATGTAAAGCGGTCCTTAACCCTTGAAGGACGGATTAATGATGATGGAAATTATATATTTTGGTACCATGTACATAATTGGTTAAAAAAAAAAAAAAAACTCATTGGAAGTCAAACTACTATAGAAGACAACTCTTTTTAACACACAATTCCAAAAAGAAATAGTTGCACTTCTGTCATGCATGGAGAGATTCTTTATCATTGATTGGCTGAAAAATGGTCACAGCGTTGTTTAAGGGTTACGTTAAGGTGGGCACCCTCTAAACCACCGCTTTTTGCTATTAAGGTAGAGGCCCCCATTGTCAATCTAGACCCATTCCCAATCTATAGGGGGTACTATTCTAATCTTAGCTAGAATAAACCTGAACAAATCCAATCTAAGTTTGGAATGTGTTTTTTCAAGGTAGGGACTAATAAGGTTATAACACATGTCCCAAAGTAGTGAGAGAAAACACACTTCTTGATAGATTGAAATTAGAAGACTCTAGAGATCGGCAATTGGTCCTGAGTGTTTTTTGGCTCCCAAAATTCACAGTAATTACAACTTCGGGAATAAAATTGTGAAAAATTTGCAATCCCCATATTTCCTATCTTTCTACACGCAAAGAATTTGCTTCGTCATAAACTATTCATGATCTGTTGAAAAATCCCTTAAAAGATCGACAATAGGTGCCTCTACTTTAGGCATAATTTCTATCATTAGAGTGGTCAAATTTTCAAATTTTCTTATTGAAATTCAAAAGAGGTTCCAATGCACTAAAGATTGCAGCATTTGGATAACGTATGCAAAATTTATGAAGGCCCAAAGTTCTAAAATTGTTTCTTCCACATAGATACATATTGATTTTGGAGATCTACAGTACCATAGAGAGTTATGATGGCAGCTTTGGTTCAGTGGCGCATTTCCAGGTGTCCATACTGATCAAAGATTAGCATTAATCAGCATGCATTATGTGATATCACAGAACGTGATATTAAAGAGACTAGAGAGTACAGTACCGTCCATTAGTCGTAGCATGTACTTATAGAGAACATTCAAAAAGCCCTCTCTGAATATCAAAAACAGAGAATCATTACATGAACGGCACTTGGCAGCCAATATGGACCGACGCGTCACTAATCCTCACACTAATCATAATTACAGAACTCACTAAACGCAGTGCAGCACGAATCAGATAGCTTTATAAGCTAACCTTCCTTCCGGTCTGGAACATTCGTGTTCTTCTCCGCGAGTGTATTGTCGTGCTTTTACTTCTCGAGCGATATTTTGTGGTTTTGTGCTCCTGTTGTTGTTGGTTTCCTGTATTGTGCTTGCGAAGAAGGTACGTGCTGCTGCAGCGATGGCCCCTATCACAGTTGGCGACAAGATCCCCAATGCGACGTTGATGTACTTGGACGATGACAACCAAGGCCAGAAATTCAACCTGTACGAGAAGCTCAAGGGGAAGAAGGCTGTGCTCATTGGCGTGCCTGGCGCTTTCACTCCCACTTGCAGGTGCCAATGGTTTCCTTTCTGTCTTTTGAGAGCTACTTAGGTCAGTGTTGCTTTACGAGACTAGAGTAGTTCGTTTCTCTGCGTTTTTCCTTCTTGTGGTGGTGTTGTGGCGAGTTCTTTCTGATGGGTTTCCTTCTCTGGGTATGTTGCATGTTTGCATTATGTTGAGCCATGTTGTGTGGATTTTGGTTGTTGGGTTTGTGTGTTGGGCTCGAATTGTTCTGTAGGTATCTATGTTGTGGTTCAGAATTAGGGGAGTGGGTGTTGTGTTCCCGTTTGTTGTCTCTCACAAAGTGGGAGAGACTGTGGAATGTCTCGGAAGTGTTCGTGGACAATAAAAATGACGTTAGAAGTAATTGTACCGAGTTTAGGTGTGAGAATTTCTGATGCTAGTGTGATTGTAACATGCGGTTCAAGGGTAGTGATGTACTAAGTTTGAGTTCAGTATTGAACTGCTCAGGACGGTTTATAAACTTGTACGGAGGAGAGATTTGCTATTAGCCAGTTGTATAATAATTGTCAGTGTTGTCGGTCTGTACTTTCTCTTTATGATTACAGTATATGTTGTAATTTGTGGCTAGTGTACTGACATGAGCGTGCATGTGTGGGCAGCCAGAAGCACATCCCCAGCTTCATTGAACTTTACAAGGACATCAAGAGCAAGGGTGTGTCGGATATCATCGTTATTTCAGGTTTGTTGAACCAGTCAACTATGACATGTCTAAAAGTGGCTGCTGTTTAAGATCTTCTTATCTTGATTTGCACCTGACACCTCGCCTTGGTGTCATTAGATATTCAAGCTTGTTTTGCTTCGTGAAGATGAATGGAGGATTGTTGCATGTTTTGAAGTATTTGTAAAATGTGGACCATGCGGACTCCGTTGGATTTTGTGCAGTGAACGATCAGTTTGTGTTAAAGGCATGGGAGCGTTCTTATGATGGTGCCGAGCATTTCAAGTTCTTGGCTGATGGTTCCGCAGAGTTTACAAAAGCCGCGGGCTTGGAGCTCGACATGACTGAGAAAGGCATGGGCATTCGTTCTCGTCGATATTCTCTACTGGTCAACGACTTGGTGGTCGAGACTGCGAACATTGAAGAAGGTGGAGAGTTTACTATCAGTGGGGCAGACCGTATCTTGAACGCTCTCTAAATTCCTGTGCGGGAATTGCTTTTTTGGGGAATCTGACTTAAACTTGTTATTCTGTTCTGAATGGAAGGATTGACTAGGTTCTTGCAGCGTTCTGCTGCCGGCAGGCAATGCACTTGTAAAGATTTTGCGCTCTTACCGAGATGAATCAAACTTTTGAAGTAAAGAACGTAAATATCACGCCTGATTTGGTAATGCCACATTTTGTTTACATGGATCAGTTCGATTTCAGCATTTCTTGGTATTTTGAACTTTGGTTTGCTGTTGTTTGGCAATTGTAAAGCTGCTCTGTCTTACCTACATTTGTGTAAATCGATAATTATAAAAGCCCTTACACACTGTTGTAGATCTCGCACTTTCGAGGATACCTTTTCTAAGATCTGTTTGTTAGCTGTGGTACAGACCTGGTCATATTCGTTAGCTTGAGGACTGTGTAGTAGTGTGTACATGCTCCGTAGGAATTTTGGTACAATGGTACAGATCTCGTATCTTCAGGTTCTTGCGTGAAATCATTTTGAAAAGGTAGGGTAGTTTTATAATCCATATGAGTTTCTTCCATTTGACAATTGTAAAATATAGATTACTACCTCTGTCTCGGTAAAACGATTGGAATAGCAACTGCATATTTTCGTACACCAAATTCATTCATCATGTCCAGTTCAATAGAACCTATTTAACCCTTGCACGTCGAGGTGGACGTTCTGCGTCCGATGAATGACAAGAGAATTTTCTGTGTAGGATAGAAATGCAACTATTCATCCTTCAAATTTTTGTGAAAAGGAAGGTTCTTTACAATAGTTTGACTTCCAGTGAATACTTTTTCTTTTTCTTAAACCAATTGTTCCCACGGTTTTGCAAAAGGGTGGTTTCCACGGCCAGCAGCCCGGCGTTTAAGGGTTAAAGTGACTGGAGAAAATCCTTGTCTGGCAAGTTTATTAGGTTTATTCGCTTTTTATATAGAACTATTTTTTTTCAGATTCACAAAAGTGCAGCTTTTGCAATATTATATTTTTTCTCAATTTGAGTATGGCGATAACATTTTTGAAGAGAACAAGGATGATGATACTAACAATTTTGGAGCAATTGTTTTGGCTTTTTTTTTTCCAAGACTAAGCTCTGGTGATAGTTGTCAAACTAACTATGCTTAGGGGTGGCAACATATTCCCGATCGAAATTTCCATTTCCGATCATTTTAGGAATTACATGCATGTAAAAATGATTTTTTGGGTGAAATTTTTTCTCGTGTGTAGCAGTAGTGTTTGGATCCTTCCTACAGTTTTCTGATCTTTTGGTATCAAAAGGAAATTTCTATGAAATAATGAGTTCCACATTCTGTAACTCCTTAAGTGATCGAGAATGGGTTGCCTCCCATATGGTAGGTAATAGCTAGGAAGACGATTGGAAATCTGGGAAAACTTACCGTGGCAAAGATTTGAGACTGATTGCTAGCTGTTTAACACCATTAGTCATACTTTGATTCAGCTTGTCAAGTGGTCAACACAATTGTCAAGTGGTCAACACAATTGTCAAGTGGTGTATGGACAGTGATAAAATCGTTATCTCTTAGTACGTCTCCCTGAACGCAAGAAAATCCTGATTTGGTCAGCAGTGTAGAAAGTTGCCTCTGTTACAAGATTGTCATTTACACTTGCATCCATATTTCTGAACTCCATGAAATGAAATGATTTGGCTCAAATCTAACTATTTGGTAAGCTACACAAAATAGTAAAATTGGGTTGCCTTGTCAATTAGGTTGCTTGATTTGAAATAAATTACCTCATGGATCAATGTTTGTCCACCCTAATTTCACTATTTTGTCTAGCTAATTTAGAGATTGCATATGCACATTTGTTCGTGCAATCCAATACGGTGCTCATTAGCTCTCATCAATATTGATGATGCATCAAGCACCTTGAAGCAACAACGATAAATCAGTTCGCTTACCAACTAAGGTAAGCTTTTGCTCTAAAACATACCTACGGCTGCTCCAGAAAAAAAAAAAAAAAATTTGAAATAGCTCCTAATTACAGATCTGGCATACAAATTCATGGTTGCAATGCAATTGTTGGTAAAAGCCCGAGTTGAAAGGAGGAAGCATAACATTATTAAGCAACGTTGGAGGATTCTCTTTTGCTTCCCTATAAAGTGGAAGCTACCCAATGTTGAAGGTTCTGAAATTACATTGTTGAGTTTTTGGAACAGCCACTCACAGTCTCACTCATTGACACAAGCATGCTGAAATTACTATTGGGTCTTGCAATAGCCACTCACAACTCTGCGCGTTGACACAATCATGACCAAAACCATCCAATGAATTTGATGGCAATTAAACTATAATCCCTCCCAAGTATTCATGGAGGGATTATACCTTCTTGGCAGGGGAAGTTGGATGGTCAGTTATCAATGTTATGAGAATGGTGAGACAACCACGATTGGCATAGCAAGCACATTGAGAGCATCTCCATTGGGGCACGCTATACTACCCCGACCAATAGTTTGGCAAGCCCGACTGGTTTTTTGATACCCATCAGTTGAAGAATTGTAAACTTATCAATGTAGGCCACAACAAAAAAACAGTTGGCACACCTAAACTAGAATGTCTTGTGCCACGCTATTACAAAAACTTAATTGGCTTGTTTTGATATCAAGGCCAAAGTGTGAGTTGCCGGTGTGGGCCCGGAATTTCAACGAGGCCTGTCTATTAGTCGGAATACGCCACAAACTATGTGGCATGCTTGATTTAAAGGCCATCGATGGAGATGCTTTGAATCTTGGTGATGGCATTTCACACGGCCCCCGCAACCTGGACAAAATAAATGGAACATTGGTCCTCTGACAATGTTCACATTTGGATGAGCTGTCGAGATGGTGTCCATTGCGAGACAATCTACAAGTACTTCTGACATATTCCCCTAAATTGCAAAGATGCCATGGCAAAGCCCTAGTTTAGGGTTCATTATTCTAATATTTGCATTTTTCTAGGGATTTTTGAAGGTGCAATTTGGCTGGGTTTTGCCAATAAAAAAAGCCTTGGTATAGTGAGAGGCCTCCCTCCAAAGGCCTCCCACAATGTTAAAGCTTGAGCATAAAGGGGAGAGCAGAGTTCAAGCCTGAAGGCTGGAGCATTCACATCGCGAGAGGCTTGAGGGGGGAGGGTTCTTACTACATCAAGCACTGAGCAGCTAGGGGAAATCATGCCATAAATGTGGAAGATAAATCTTTTTGTGCTTAATACTTTAAGTAGTGCCAAGGAGTATAAGGCGGGCCATTCTGCCATATAATGGGGATATTTCTATATGAGACCACTTACGCACTGCTTAATGTAGCTCATTTTTTGGTCATAACCTTTATTATAGGCACAACTCTGGGATTGGTCTGACAAGATTACCTTACAAAGGTTTATTTGCTTATAGAAGGTTGACGTACACTAGTAGAAAACGCAGGAATTTTGACAGAATTCTGTTGATTTGGTCGCATTGTCCCGGTCACTAATTTGTTGATTTCAATAAAAATATAGTACTTTTAATAGATTTTTGTTGAAATGAACAAAACATTGACCGGGACAACACGACCAAATCAGCAGAATTCTGTCAAAATTCCTATGTTTTCTACTAGTGCCATAGAAAGGTTGTAAAATATTTAGGAGCTTCCCTTCATGATATACTATGATATTCAAGCGACCATTGTTCTCGTGAAAAATCCTGAGTATTGGAAGTGCACAAAGGATGTCATTAGAGAAAACTAGGCCTTCTGAAGGGCCGTTTGACTTTCGGCCAATGTACAAATACAGTGAATTTATTTATTTATTTATTTTTTAAATTTATAAAAAGAAAGAAAGAATTTAATCAAGAATCCAACAAGGCACACAAGTTGGCTTTCATTGGCAAGATTCTCTGTGAGTCAATTTGAGCTGATATTTTTTACATATGCACATATTCATGCAGTCAAACGGCCTTCAAAAGACCTATAATTTTCTCTAATGGGATGTGAAGTATTATGCGATTTGAATGTACTACACAGACAAATTGCTACATTTCACATATATTCATACTACAAAACAGATTGCTAATATATTTACAAAAGCTTTACCTTGAGACACTTCACAAAGATTCCGGAAGCTATTGGGTAGTCATAAATTTTCAGAAGAATGAGTGGGAGTGTAAAGACAAGCATTCACTTTGTAGAATGTGTATGGACATGTGGGTGCATTAAATTATCATTGTCAATATCATCAAAAAAACTGCCAAATTGATGAAAATGTAATTTTTGGCAATTTTCAATTTTTTGATGATATTTACAATGATAATTTAATTTTTTTGGAATTTGGTGGATCAATTATGTGCATCATGAACTTTAGTCTTGAGACAAAGAAATTGAATTTAAAAACGCATTATACAGCTATAAAATATAAATTGAATGTAATGTCTAATTCAACAAATATTTCAAATGCAAGGGCATTAAGGAGCAACAATGGTCCATATTGCAACTTGTATACTCTCAACAATGGCTAATGCCGTCCATTCTCTCAATTCCAAAAAAAAATTCAAATATTACAAGCATCAACATCATTTGCATGTTCATCAAATTGTTGGTATTTTAAATTCTATAAATGTCAATTTCCTTCAATTTTTGCATACATCAATCTGAAAGGATGTATACCAACATGCCAAGGCACAAATTTTTTTTTGGATTTCTAAGAAAAAATTGACAAAAATAAAGTCAATTCAAATCATGTTGAATAAAACTGAATATTAGACACGGCTAACTTTTAAATTGATTTCCTTTCAAATCAAAACTAATTTTTTCTTCAAACTTCCATGGTAACGTTTAATATGTCGCACACTACAACTTTTGTATATACACTTTTGAACTTTGTCCATTGATGCTCATGGTATGGTTGTTTGAATGAAAACGTTTCAGATTAGTACTTAGTTTTATTTGTCACTGTAAACTCTAGAAATGATAGATTTTGTGAATAGAATTCATTGCCTTTAGGATTGACAACTTACAAGCCTTATGTGTTCAACTTTAGGGTACCCTTGACAATCAAATATATATGGGACAAATTGCATCTTGTAAAACCTACCATATATTAGGTGGAAATAACTTTGAAATGTAAGATGTGTCACTGTGTTGTAAAGTCTACCAATTTGGATTGCATATGGAAGATTTGGGGAGAATTTAAGAAAATCCCTGCCAAGAAAATCCAACAATCTTCTTTATAGGAAATTCCAAATAGCTCTACTGTTAAATTGAAAAGAATCCTCCAAAAAAATGTAACAATTTTTTTTGTTCAAGAATTCTTTGAAGCTCAACTCCACATAGACATTACAACACCAGAGAATATAGAAAGTGCTAGACACCAACAGGGACAAACTACAAAATCTCCAAATCAATCGTAAGAAATTTTGAACAAGTCCGTTGTGCATGCCAAATTACAAATGTACTAGGGAACGGGCTGCATGCTACAGATTCTGTAGCAGCAAGCGACAGTGGGCAAGACCGGAGGGCGAGACCTGTGACCGCACGCTACTGCAGAATCCGCAGCATGTAGTGCGTTCCCAGATGTTAAAAGTTGGGAGTACCCACCTGAGAACTATAGAATTGACCATAGGGGCAAATTTGGTGACAGAATCGACAACTGCCTCTCCTCCTGATCATTCAGCCTCCTAGTTCGACCAACAAATCCCCCAAATCAGCAAGCCCGGCTTTTAACGTTCGCTCTTTCTTCCGAGCATAGCCCAACCCCAAGACCCAAAACGACTGGAGAGGTTACACGACTTTGGTAGGAAAGTCATAAGGCAAAGCTGAATCGGTGTTGTGCAGCAACACTGTACCACTGGTGCCACTTTCAAATTCCCATATTCAGTCCCGTGCAATAGAGTTCAGACTATGACACCACAACCATCATGAAACTAGAAAAAAAGTTCAGACACAAACTATGTTTCTACGAATGCCTTCGATGCAGAGCCGACAAAGGACTTACAAAAAAAGAATTTGCACCCCCCTACCTTACCACATACGTACACTGCCACGCAGAAATTGCACATCTATTACCATTCAACCACCCTACAATTCAATACGTACAACCGCACCCGTTAGTATTATCAAAGTAGTAATCACACCACATGATGTTGCCATTCATGCAGGTGAAGATGCGTCACTTCCGCTTGCCATTTTTTTATGATTGCTCGGTTTTGTGGCGATGGTTGGGAGCTGATTTGTGCGCTATCGGGCAATCAGGCAGGACGATGGCAGAAGAATGATCTTTCTTTGTGTGTCAGTGGTGGAGCTGTCTATGATCTGTTCTAGTGGGAAGCATGGCTGCAAGATGGAGGGTGATGGTTTTGAGGCAGTGGAGGCCTTGGCTATGGGGTGAGAGACCAGATTGAGTGAGTCATTAGAGGAAATTTCAGGCCTCTTAAGGGTTGCTCCACAACCCTCCAAGGTACCCTGAAATTTGCTTTTGTTTTGCTCAAAAATTCATTTTCCCCCTATTTCCGTTGTGCTGAAAGTGTAGCAGCAATGGCTTAGGAACCAAAATTTACAAGTAAAAAAATATGTATATATGTATATATATATATATATATATATATATATATATATATATATATATATATATATATATATATATATATATATATATATATATATATATATATATATATATATATATTAAAAATAAAAATAAAAAAAAATCACAAAAGTTGATTGTTGCGGGGAGCAGTCAGCTGGAGTGCCAGACCAAGCTTTTAATAGCTTTGTTTGTCACTCCGGAGCAGTCCTCTAGAGGGCTCACATTTTTCTAATGTAGGGCCAAGATAGAGTGAATGCTATTGTTTGGAGATGTTGGTGTTGCCCCAGAAGTTGTAGTTTGTGATTGCAAGAGAACATTTTGTACAGAGAATTATTTGGGAGATGAATTGGTTGTGATTAGTCAAAATGATCCAGTGAACACAATTCACATGAAAATTCTAATGAAAATTGTTAGGGTGCTTGAATTTTTTCAAATTTTTCAAATTTTTTTGAAATAACTTTAGCCAGTTAGAGTAAATTTTCTTAATATGTTACACTTTCAATTTGGGGGGGGGTCAGTATTATTGAGTATCCAATGCATTGAGTTTGAGCTAAGCTTTGGTGAGCCTCTTTCCGTAAGTGACGTACATCTTTTGCTGCTTAGAGGGATTTTGCAAACCTTGCTTCAAGTGGCTTCTGCTTTCCTCTAAAGTGTGCTTCAGTGAGCATGCAATTTTGGAAAATAGATTTGACAGTTTTGTGTTTTCTTCAGGCTTACTTCTCTCCACTAAGGTCTCAATCGCCATTTTTTCCCATAAGTTTTTAAGCGGTTTCACTAATTTTTGACAATGGAAATGTCCACAACCTATTTTTCAACAAAAATTCCAATCTGTGCCAGAAGATAGTATTGTAGGGTTTTGCACAGTGTAGAGTATTGGTGGTGGACTGGAGTGTACTTTGGATGATAACCTCCGATGTGGACTACATTGGGAATCAAATCTTTAGTCATTGCTAATTGGATGGCATCCCTACTGGATGTACACATGTCAACGGCCCTCAAGATTAAAAAAAAAATCAACTATCTGCGTTTCTTGTTCTATCCCCCTTGTAATACTCACAATACTTGTAGTACATGTAGTACTGACTAACCAAAAATGCAAAATGCAGCAAATAGTACCAAGTGTTTTATGCAGTGATTGACTTTGTTTGTTCTTTCCGTTGCGCCGTATCATTTTTTGAGACAAGGCTTTTGCCCTGTCAATATTGGCAGTTTCTTGTGTCCCTAGACCTTAGATCATATTGTATGATTTGATTAGTCTTTTGCCAATCCAACTCATTTTTGAAAAAATATTGTATTTGAGCTTGGCTATGTCAGTCTTTTGGCTTCCTTCATAGCCGGTGGCCCTTCTTCTCCACCTTCCTATCGTTCCAAAGACTTGCATTTTTTTGGTAGTTGATTGAGTTTTATAATGGAGCCAGAATTTTGCTACGCTTTCTTTGGCTGCTCCTTTTTGGACCATTGCTGCTCGGGTGCTTCTCTTTGCACCTAAATATGACTTGCATTGCGGTTGTTGTTGAAGAATTGGATTTAGGAACTAAATGACATCCTTCTACTTCTAAATAAATACAAAGAAGATTGGGTAGGAAGTTCGAATGACATAATTGTTTGTTTTGTACTACAAAGACATAATGCCTCATAATGCAATTGCTTGTGTATAAGGACATATTGTCTTATAATGTAGTTGCTTGTTTTAGGTGCTAATGGCTTTGGATCCATTTGAGGTCAACTTTGAAAAAAAAGAACTGTAGCAATATAGACCTCAGCTTACTTTGACCTTGGAATAAATCACTCCTCAAATAATTTTACCTATTGAATTAATTGCAAGTACAAGTCAATTGGAGTATATTAATAGAACTAACCTTACCTTGGGGCCCTACTCTGATTTGTCCTATTTGTTCATGAAACACTAATTTACCAAAGTGATGCTATTTGCAAAATTCATGCTATTTGCAAATTAGTTAATTTATTAATTAGGTCAAATTACTATTGTATTGTACACATTTCTACTAATTTCTTTTTGGAAGTAACATTAATTTAGCACCCTCTCTAACAAGACAAATAAATGTAGTGCTTGCACCTTTCACTAAGAATACTAGAAATTATGAACTAGATGACCACTCACAAACCATTAGACTTGAGGTAATTATCAGACATTCATGCAATTGAAGATATTCATCGAGATCTCACTTTGCTTTTTTCACCATGTGTAAATTTCTGAAAGAAAACATTCATCGAAGGCTGCAATGGTAGTAACCGTTTTGTAAATATATGAAGATTGCAGTGGAGTAACCACTCACTGAAAATATTTCACCACAATCGACTCTTTTTTGTGGACTAGGCTCCCCATCTATATAAAAAGCCATAGACTGTACTGTACTGTACAATACAGTACATGAGGAGCTGAAACGTAGTTTTACTTATTTCAAGGTTTTGCCTATTTTAAGGTTAATGTTTACAACTAGTCAAGTTACATGAAGCTTTATCCCTTTTTCTAAGTACTCCAGCTACAGAGATACAAGACGCAATGTAGCTTTTCTCATGTTAGGGACTAGAGCTAGGTTTTGGAGCAGCACCAATATTATACAGTATATTGGTACTTACTCAACGTCTCAAACTTCTCCACTTTGATGCTGGTGAGAACAATCATACCATACCATTGTGCCTCTACAAAGTTCATCAATGCAAATAGGTCCAACGTCAAGGAGCGTGACTTGAAGGTTTAAGGCAACAATTACACGATGTACTTTAAAATTGTTCCTACCTTGGCATTGGGAAGCTTGAGGGTCCCATTTCAGGCTTTGAAGATCTGTCCGAATGTCTAGAGTAGAACTCTGATTTGTCCGAATGCCGTGAGTGGAATTCAGGTGCTACAATTGGCCCTCCTTCTAGCGTCAATGCGCCTTGAAGCTCTTGCACTACTTCTGTCATTGAAGGTCTATGTGCTGATTTGGGTTCTACACTTTGCATGGCAATGTCCGCCACTTTCCATATTGCTCCCATGTTAGGATTTGAAGCTTTCACTGCAGGTGCTAATATTGAGTCGATGTCGTTGTTTTGGAGACTCTCACGAACCTGGAAAACAAGTTTATGTGGTCAGCAGCAATTGAAACATAAACTTGGTTCGTACATGCTTTGCAAAGATTACTAATATACTGCGAGTCATAGAGCATGAATGCCAGACTATAGTGTTGTCTTGGGGTGCTCCGATAGGCAGATCTCTAGCTGCTTACACCTGATACAGGACTTGAAAAACAAATTGTGCAGAAATAAGGAATCAGCAACTGACCCAATGGGCGATATGAAGATTCTTTCCCATAGCCGTTAGGGATTGATCAATGGGCAGACGGCCTGTGATCAGTTCCAAGAGAACAATTCCAAAACTGTACACATCACTTTTGGTATGTATGTATTGAGTTGTATAGTACCTGCGGTATACACAATCTTGAAATGTAAGTATTTGAAACCATGAAGATGCACTAATTGGAATAAGATGCACACATTTGTACTTCACTTGTACTTTACATTTGTACTGTTGCTACAAGACAGTCTTCTAATGTATAGTACAAGTACACTTACATTTGTGGAGATCTGCAAGAATAGCATTCAGGCTCACTTTAGAAAACAAAGAAGGCAAGAATTGAAGCAACTAGATCTCGAACTTACTCTGGATCAAGGTAGCCTGCAGTGCCCATGACGTCAGTCAGCACTCTTGTGCCTTCAGTGTCACCCATCAACCTGGCCAGTCCAAAGTCCGCAACTTTGGCATCCAATTTAGAAGTGAGCAGAATGTTGCCACTTTTCACATCCCGGTGTATGAGACTTGGACTACACCCTGTATGCAGATACTCCAAGCCTGCACATTCACAAGGCACTCATCAATCTGGATTAAATTATGTCTTACTCTGCAAATATCGATTTTGAACAATTCAAGAGATACATACATGGAGGTTACAATGGGCTTTCTACTCTGGCGATACAGCCTACAACAAAACCCAATGAATGGCAGTAAATTCGGAGTGACTGTCATTTACTGGCTCTAGATGTAGGTTTGCATTGTCAAAAGAAGCCCTGGGTTAATTGGCAAAGCCCTATACTGGAATGTGGCATGAAGCATTCGCACAATAGAGCTGATTCAGAGTAGGTTCGCTGAGCAACGAACACAGATGACGACTAGGTAAGTGCATGCCCTACTACCTTGTGCTGCATTCAGTCCAATGTGAAGGCGCCTCTGCCAATTAAGCGTGTTGCATTTCCCTGCAGTGCCTGTAGTACCATTGGATTCACTTGTCTTGGAAGTTAGAATGCAAGTTGTAACCCACCCTCAAGAACTCCAAACCCAAACCCTTCAGTGAGCAGGACTACAGCATCAAAGCTCAAATTTCCTGTTCAAGTTCCCAGATCAGAGGAATGAAACTCACCATGTAAGTGATCGAATAAGGAACCATTTGGCACGTACTCATAGATTAGAATTGAGTCGTGTTCAGATTGGCAGTATCTGAAGACGACTACCAGGTTACCAGTGGTGCACCCGCGATAACACATCCACCTGGAAAAAAATGGAAGGTCAGTCCAACTTAAACTTCAAAAACATGCTAATTCCACGCTCACTCCAAGTTGCTGTAAGAATTGACACAGGAAACTGCTAAACAAGCCCTGGGATTAGCGTTTAGGGTGACGGGCCAAACCTAAATGCAGAGCTTGGGTCCACAAAGGAGTTGAAGGCCCCACAAGGATTCAACTTCAAATTTGGGTCTCTCGACCTAAGCCAGACTCGGACTTTTGGAGTAGTTAAATTCTGGGCTTGGCTCAAGATATTTCTTCGTTTCCAACCTCAACTCTCTATGCTCGGGACAATGAATAAAGAGAAGGTGATGGAATATGAACTCTAAACCGATAGGAATGCTCGATTCTTGGCCCCAATTATTCTTGAGTTAGGGTTAGAAATGCGCCTAAGATCCGAGATTATGTAACCTAGTTCCACAAATGGATCACTCCGTGGTTGTAGAACAAACCTCATTGAAGAACTCCTTTTCTCCTTGTTTCGGAGACTTATCAGCAACCTTGACTGCCACTTCTTGTCCATCAGGGAGTAATCCATAGTATACAGGTCCAAATCCTCCCCTTCCAAGTTCCCTGCTCAAGTGATTAGTTGCAACGTCGACTTCTGCACGTGAGTAAGCTTTGGCACCACCTTGTTGAGGAAATCCTGTTGATCAAACACGCAAGTGCATTATGAGTTCTTGACTTTCTTGCAATGGCCCAAATCAAAATTATTAAGACAAGCATATTCAAGCTCGAAGGAAATTGCTACGCTTCAAGCACAAGAATCGAATCTCAACTACTGAGGGTTCAGCACATCATTTAAGTAAACTTTTCACAAATCAATTCAGATAGTCGTTGCTAAAACCAAGGCTTACTCATGATGGGTGTCTCTTCACCATCAGAAAGACTCGGTGCTCTGCGTTTGCATCGACGATGTGCAATGATTGCTAATACGAGAATCAATGCGACTCCCAAAATACCGCCGATGGTGGCACCGACGATGGCTCCAACGTTCGAAGATTTTTTGCTCGAAGAGGGTTTGCTCAATTTGCTGGGCGCAACTAAGAGAGGGTTCCCAGGCCTATACCTGCACATCCCACACAACCATCGCGAGTACAGGGTTTAGGGTGGTACAATTGTGAACTTCTGTAGACGGGGGTGATGACAACTAAGTTA
Source organism: Neckera pumila (assembly GCA_963969595.1). NCBI lineage: Eukaryota > Viridiplantae > Streptophyta > Bryopsida > Hypnales > Neckeraceae > Neckera > Neckera pumila. The sequence goes on along the minus strand of OZ018412.1, from coordinate 1,396,885 downwards.
TATATGAGGTCATTAATATTAGAAATGCCAGAAAAGCCAACACGCAAACTGCTGAACATCTGGTCTGATCATCAAATGCAAACATTTGTGATCAAAACTGAAAATACACTTACGCAGGAACTTACGTGAACAGGATCGGAGAATTGGTTGCAAGAAGCGCTTCTGGAATAGAACCACTGAAGTTGTTGTTTTGGATAGACCTGCAAGAAATTCATGCACATCTCAATTAGAGTTTCAGAGACAATGTCAGAGTTCCATAAAACAAAACAGGTGAACACGTCAATAGACAATCAAGCATCTGCCACCTAAAGAGTTTCATCCAGAGAGGGGAGGTCGACTCTTACAACACTCTCAGTTCTTTTAAAGTTGTCAAAAACTCTGGTAGCGGGCCACTTAGACTGTTGTTATCCAAGCTCCTGAGATACAGCATGTGACATCCAAAGCATTAGAATGCGAATGCAAACTGTACAATCAAGCGGTAAGAGCATTTGCATCGATATTGTTGCGGAGACAGAGATTAACTCCAAGCATGTAATATGTAATAAGATTGGTGTGCATTACGAGCCTCTTCACTTAAGGTCTCCCGATGACTTCGAAATAAGTGACTCGTGGTTACACAACTTATAATTTGGTATTCTTATTTGGAGAGACCTTCAACTTCTTGTTTCCCATCCTTTACACATTGTGATCAATAAATAGTGATTTGACTAATCACAAGATAAATGTAACACTACACTGACTAAACTTGACACACTAGAATAGAGGTCTTGCAAAATATTTGGAGCAGCCCTTTCTGGATCAATTTAGATCTTTAGATTAATGCTTTTCTTTTATGTACAATTCAAATATTATTATCACTAAGCTACAAGCTAGGTTCTAAGAAAATTTTGCACTTCAATGAATTGGAAAACTCACAAATTGGTCAGGGCCAAAAGGTTGGCAAAGCTGGCTGGAATTGAATCCTCCAAATGATATCCTGAAAGATTCCTACACATTCTCAAACAGATCTATGCATTAAATATTGTTGAAATGTATGCCAATACTATTGTAGAATGTATGTTTTGCAATTGATGGAACTAAGCTCATATGAGCTTCCGTAGCCAAAGAAAAGACAAATTCATATCTGCAACATTTGATGTTGTGACAAGCAAAAATTTCAACCAAATATCTAAAAATGCACTATTCTTTATAATGACTATGGTTCATAACTCTTTTTCCTTCCAAAAATTCAATACGAAGCTCAATTGTATAATACATTTCAATAAATTTCTAGAATAGATCAAAACGACCTAACATATATTGCTTTCAAATAACAGAATCAAATATTTAAACAAATTTATTACAAAACATAAGACTATTTTAGAAAAATTGTACACATTAAAGAATACTTACATTGAAGTAATTTGGGGTTCTTGTGTGGTACCATCTAAAGAGAAGCAACTGACCCAGGCATGTGGGGTAGGCAAACATGGATCACCAGTTCATTTCGTTAAATTCAGCTCCTTCTTGATGTCTTCAATAGCCAATGCTGCACAATATTTCCATCAATTTTCTGTTAGCATCTAAAAATGTTCAACAAGAGTTTCCATTCTTACATGCATGAATCATTTCGCAAGCAATACTTGAATGTCTACAATTTAACTCTAAAAATCCCATTGAGGATTGTACATATGTACAGTACATTACGTATAAAGTCATGTCCCTCCAATGATCTTGTAACAAACTATACAATATTCTATTATATTTGTAGTCGTACTATAACATGATTACAATATATAGTCAAGTATTGACAATAGTATCAAAACACAAATACAAAAGCCAAAATACATGACCCAAAAGGATCTTTAAGATCTTTACAAGCTTAAGTGTGACAATGAGGGAGGTAATCTTTTCTAATTATGAACTTTCAATGGGCTTCCATTGTCATTGATCCTTTGAAAAGGCGGGACCTCGACTCCACTAAAAATAGGGGCAACCTTCACACTCTTGGACCAAATTTACATACATAGAATAGGTTCCTTGTCAACATTTCAAGGACGCCCTTGCTTAATTAATACATAGTAAATCTGAACTATATTTGAAATTCCCCTATTGATCAACCTTGTCATTTTGCCAGATGAGTCCCCCCTTCAAAATACAAGAAAAAAAATTCCTTTGTTTGGACTTGACTTACCATCTTTTTGGATGGTTTTATTCATCATGGGATTTGACACCGCAAACAACTCCATAGCATTCAAAAGGGGCCCCATCAATATCAGTGCCCTTGAAGTAGGTGTCATGGTCATGGTGTCATTTGCCCCCACTGAATTTTTAGGGCTATAGTTCTCATAATGGTACCCTACCTCGAATTGCCCTGCCATGTTATGGACGAAAGAAAAACCAAGCACATTAATGGTGAAGTTCCTAGGCCGTGGCGTCCTCGTGTACTGCACAAGCTCCGGAATGTACAACGCCACATACCACAACTTCTCGTCGCTACTAGTCCCGGGGGGAGGAGCAAGGATGCCAAGGTGCCGTTGCTGCTCACGGCAGTCTGCATCACGGAAGACGGCGGTGAGACGGCTTGATTCACCAAATAAGTGAATTGAGTGGTTGTGGACAGGAACTCCTTGGGGCCAATCGTGGAGGCCAAGTAAATGTTCGCAGTAGGGCTCTCCAGGAACCAAAACCGGTCGTAATAGTCGTCTGGAGCTCTGCAAGCAAGGGAAACACCACGAGCTAAGTGAGGAAAATAGATTTACAAAGAAAAGGGATAGAATGGAAAGTCTCCATTCACAACACTATAAGCGGGATTGAGAGAGAGAGGAAATTCCATTCACGAATGGAACCTTTGAATGAACCTTTTCCTCCAGCAATCTAGAAACTTGTTGACACCATCTTACACTTTGCACATTCAATGTGGATTCAACTCCAAATCAATTGAAAACAAAGAAAAGTCAGAGGATGAAGCTAGTCTTTTCACACTTGGTTCAAAGGACTCTAAGCTCACTTTGAACCTTGTCCTATAACAATCTAGAAACATGCATGCTTGCACTATCTTCAACTTTGCACATTTATTTATTTTGTATCACAGGTCTAGAAATCAATTGCAATAAAAATGAAAGCGCCAAGAGATACATGGAAGTATTTTCACAATTGGCACAAAGCAAAGCTCACATGTGTGGTCAATGGATGGAGCCTCTATTGTGCTGTATGGTCAATTGAATCTCGGCCTTGCCATGTCAGTTGAATGAGAGAGCAGGCCTGTGAATCCAAAGTGATTGGTTTGGGCGACATACATTAGACAATCGATTTCTTACAATTATATTTAACTGGATGTCAATTAAACTTTTGAAGTTCTACGGTTTTCAAAATGCCCTGTGAAATGAAGGTTTTGTTGTCGGTGAAAACATTCCTTTTCGGCCTCCCGCGGGGATTTGTACCCTTGTCGCAAGATGTCCAGCGACAAGCTCGTAAGGTGAGAAGAATACTTTGTCAAAATCTTACAGGTAGAGTTGCAATATTACTAGGGAACGAGATTAAACTAGCTATCTATGGAAGAGTTCGCCTAATCTTTCTTAATACAATAAATTGCGTAATTGATTACAGTTTTAAACTACGTAAATAGGACTTTTAATGTCGAACTGATCGCCACATGAGTTGCGAGTTAGTTAAATCCCAAAAAATAATGCTGCCCGAGAGCATGAATGAACATCTTCAAAATTTTGGGGTATGCAAATTAAATGGGAGATGTCTCATGGGTGTATACATCCCCAGGGTCCTAGACAATTTTGGAGATCGGTACCGAGGAAAAAGAAGTCTTAACAATTCTCCAAGCTCTTGTGGGCCCTTGACATTGACAAGTCACATTTACAAGAGCTAGTTGGCCACAAAAGTAGAATCTCCCAATGAGTCTGCTGATTTCACCAAGTGGGATCAGACATAGTCACTGGGGCTCACTGGGGCTATCTAACGAGAGGAACCGAAAAGGAAAAGAAAGTTAATAAAAAAAGAGAGGAATTCTTCAGAGTTCACGGAGATTCGGTCCTACGCTGCTCAACGTGAAAGTTGCGGACGCTAACTTATTTGAGCTAGCTTGACTGGCCAACTTCCCCAAAGCCATGCTTCGCACTTCTCACTATCGTAATCAGAGCAAACGAATCCAAATAGTAGAAGCACTGAATATGTAGAGCGGGATATAGGGTTTGCAGATCAATTCAACCATAGTTTGGCAAACTAAATTACGCACAATTTCGATCAAGTCTTGGGTCTAACACGCTTTACGCCTAAGGAATAGAAAACGCAATCCCCTAGCCAAATTTACTGTTGGGAATTGCCAGAATAGCAGCAGAAGTATTCATTTGTGCAAAATTCACCGGAATTCGTAGCCCTTACCCCAATTCATGGACTCACAAGAATTGAAAAGAAGACAAGACGATGGTGCCAATTGTGCGTACCGAATCAGTTTCGTTTCTCCGTAATTCACGCGTAAGCGCGTCTTCATCACCTGCTTTTTCTGCAGAAGCAGCCCATAAGTGTCGAAATACCCCTTGGACATCGCCGACGCCGGTTTCAGCGAGATTCCGGAGATGAACGGCGTCTGCTCCGGCGACGTCCGCAGCAGACACAGGAGGCTCTCGTTCCCCTGCGACACATTATGGTATTCCCTATAGATGACATCATCGCCCGACGAAGCGGTCACGTTCTCCATAACAGTGGCGTCGAGGGCGACCTGAAACGACGGCGGCTGGTTCTTGTTGTCGTAATTTCCGTAGAAGAACGTCGCCCGCAGCAAGTAGGCGCTGCCAGAGACCACGGGCAAGGTGAAGCAGTTCTTGGGACGAAGGTCGTCGAAGTAGCGGAGTCCGTTGAGTTCAGTGAAGTTCTGGAGATTAGTAGGGACGACAGGCCTCTGGAGCTTCCCTGTGGAAATGTAGGCAGTGTCGGGGACCCAAGTGAGGCCGGTGACGGGGTCGACGTAGGTGTCATTATACGTCGCACCACAGTCGATGTTCAGATAATCTGCCATCAAAACGTACACATCAAGATTAGTAATTGCGCGGGCTAGTCGGAGGATTTTCTAATGGTTCGATCTGCGTGGACAACAAGTTCCGTTCGATGGAAATTTGAAACTAACGTCAATATCGGTAATTCATTACTTTCACGGTATTCCAAATACTTTGGCACCTCTGAACACCTGTTCTGAAATGTAAATTCATGCCAGTCCTAGATTTTTCACCTATATGTACATGTAAAGTTTCCATTTGCGGCGTTGGATCGCGCCACTTTCACGACATTGACGTTAACCGCAAAACTGCACAATCGGATGAAGGAAAGTAACAAGATTTCGTGCATGCTTCTGGAGAGAGCCTAAACCAGAGGATTCGGTCCCGAGCTAGTGTCCATGGGTTTGTGAATTCACTCAAATTTATACAGAGTTCTGAAACCACGATTTGTTCTTGTTGCAGCGAGTGCGAAATGCACCCCGAAGTATGTGGTTTGGGTGACATACCTGGATGAGTCGTCTGAGCTACTGTCGCTGGCACCCCGGAACTGCAAAGAAGAAGTGTTGCAACCACAATTTCTATTCTATTGCAATCTTTATTTATTTATTTAATTTGTTGGTAATTTCAATCCTTTTCAAATATAAAAAAGAGGGTTAGTCATTTTTAGATCATTTGGAATTGTACAACATATAGGAAAAAACTAGTAAATAGGAAGAAGTAGAAAATGATTCAAAATACTAAATTGTTGAGAATTTTGATTTGGAATTGAAAAATGCCAATCCCAATGATGGTAATGTTGTTATAAACAATTTACATTCTATGATTTTCTTTCTTTCAAAAAATATTGAAAATTGAATAAAATAAACAATTTCAAAGTTTATTTTAGAGTAGAGAACCCATAATAGCCCGCAATTAAAACTCCTCATATCTTTTGACTCATTGATTGAAATTGAATGATTCAAAGCTTTCCACATATATAAAAGTCTAGAGAACCAATTTCAAATTTTTATTTTTGAAAAGAGTGACTTTTTTTTATCTGCTCAGACTGCCCAAGTTGAAAAACAAACTACATATTATGCAATAATATTTTACTTATATTTCCAAATGTCATGAAATTTTGTGCATATGAAAGATATTCCTTGTCCCCACGTTCTATTAAAATTTCAGCCCCAAAAATGCAAATCTCTAGTCACATGTACTTGCCCAAAATTTTTGTATTGCCAAAAAATACTTGTTGGTCCTTTAGAGCCTAAAAGATGAAAAAATGAATATTTTAAGATAGTGTGATTTTTGAAAGTACTTGTCATCCTAGCCACCTAATGAAATGTGTGGACAGTCAATCCTCATTGAAAGAAGACCAACTTTATTAGCAAATATTATAAAAGCATTGGTCACTTAATCTTGGGATAGAAATGGGGCCAATTGGTTGGTACAACAAACATTTTGCCTATAATATCTTATTAAAACAAACACCAAATTACTTCATGCATACATGTATTCCAAAACATGGATTTGAATTCCAAACCATATTGTATCAAATGCTACAAAATTTGACCAACTTAGAGGTAGGTGTACTTCAATGAGCACAAGTATCTTCAAATATATGCCAAATCCACTTTTAAAAAGAATAGTAAAATCTAAACGCTTCTAGAAGTCTAGAGAAGCTTCTAGATGCTTTAAAAATACCACGAAAGATTCTAGAATACTATTAAAGTTTCTACAAGGTATTGTAGGTATTACAATAATTCAAAAGGTTCTTGAATGTCCATGAAATGATGATCACCACTCCTTCTAGCAATGAATGTCAAGAGGAGCATCCTTGTTTCACGTATGTACGTAAGAAACAATCAAGGATATGACAAACATTTTTTGCAACATAGATTGTATGTTGATTTCTTGATAAATTATGCACAAGTTTATTGAACCGATGATTGTGATCATGATTTCCTTCCATTAGACAAAGTCTAAGATATGAGTTAAGACCTTCAAAGCATCCTTCAAAGGTAATTTTTAAGTCATTGGATTCAAGACTTTCAATTTGCAACAAGAGCATCAGGTTGAAGATTGGCATGCCAAGTTTGATCAATGTGAAGTCAATTTTGTAGTCTAGAAAATCCACTTTCATCTTGAAGCTGTGAGGTGAAAGATCTAAAGGTTGCAATGGTTACTCTAGTAATTGTGATATAAAAAGCTCAAATACGTTCAAACCCTAGATATTGCACTAGATCTTGAGACTGCATAAAGATCCTCTAGCTTGAAATATTAAAATAAAGGAATCCTTAAAATAAAACAAGATCTAAATGCAAGGGGCTAAAACTTGAATGGATGCTTTAGTTGAGAATTATGATTAAATTATCTGCTTTCTTTCAACGCAGTCAAAAAGATATGATGCTTAGATAGTATACTTGCAGACGCAAAAAACAATATGACTTATGGATCATTAATAAGCAAATTTAGTTTAATTTCTTTTTACAATGACGAACCATGAGAAATCTTGAGGTTCTACATTGGCTTTCCCATCCTTATGTACAACTCTTATACATTGACGTAGAATTTTTACTATAAAGTTTACAAAGGTTTTATTCATCACTGAACAAACATTGATTTACAGTCAAAATATAGTTGATGAAATTTGTTGTTATTGATCTTTTTGTATGCATGGATGATGTTGAAAGGAGGTACTTATATATGTGATCTCTATTACTATAGATATGTATCTTTTCTAGGGTGGATAAAAATATTTGAAGTGTCCTCATTTAATTCATGAATTGAATATTTCATCAACCTCATATTTCATTTTCTAATTGATCTCAATTAGAATTGAGGGTGAAAGATTCGTTCCTAGAATATTGGATTTTTGATAGGCTTCTAAAGTTGGTTATGAAAGGTACCGCCTCCCATTTCAATATTAGAATCATGTAATCTAAAATATTATAAGAATGTAAAATGGTAAGAATACAAAAATCATAATGTAGATGAATGTGACAGTAATTAATAGTAATTAACCCCTAAAGTCCCAACACTACAAGAAAATGGGGGTATAAATGACTTTGGAGTCATTTGTGCATGTCCAATATAACCTCTCGAATGGACCTCTCTAATTGCACCCTCTGGCCTTTTTTGACAACTTGTAAGTCATTTACCAGTCATGGTTGCGACTGGAGGATGAAGATGCGATGAAATCAGACTTCTTGTGCGAGTTTTCTTAGGGGTTCACTTGTTTTCTTGTTGTGAAGGTGAAAATCATTTTTTGCAACTTAGCCTCATTAATCTACAACTTGCAAATGACTGTTTTGCGACTTACAAATCACTTTTTTTTCACTAAAGGCACCTTTGAGGGAATTTGACATTGCCTTTGTGGACTTTGCCATGCTGACGTGTTCGCGGTTTAGGAGTGGGTCATTTTCTAGTCGTACACTAGTTGTTTCTCAATGATTTCCTACACTGTCTACTAGAAAATTCAACTTTTTTGTTGATTTGGTTGCATAGATTTGATTTACTTTTTTATGGATTTGGAGTTGATTTGGATAGAAATCAATAGAAAAGTGAACCAAAGGAATACAACCAAATCAACAAAAAAACTAAATTTTCTAATTCTGAAGCTAGTCATATCCTAGACGCTTTTAAGTCGTACACTAGTTGTTTCATAGTTGTTTTCTAATTGTTTTCTAGTTGCATCCAAAGTTCATTTCCATTTGTCTTATATCAATTGTTGTTTATTAATGGTAGAAAGTACCATTATGTTGAACATATAAGACTTGTAAATTGTTGTAGTCTTACACAATGAGTTTTTTTTATTTAACCCCTAAAGGCTCAAGTATCCCCTCGGGGGACACTTGGGAATTTGGGCAAGCTTGTTCAAACTTCATATTCAATATAATTTTTTCAAACTTTTTTGAGCATGTAGTTTCTTATAAGCTTTGCGTGGATACAAATTTTGCTAAAATCCGACTTTTTGTCAAGAAGTTATGGACATTTGAATAAAAATTTTAGTTCATTCTGCTGCTGCCCCTGCCTTTGACTCTCAAGGGGCAGCAGAGGTGGCAAGAGAAGAGAGCTAGGCTATTGTTGTACCTATTGGGAGGTCACATTAGGCTTTAGGAGCTTCTAAAAGTTAGAGATTTTGAAGTTTTCCAATTTTTTTTCTTCCTACTTCTCAAGTATAAGTACATCTTTCAATCCACCATTCAAATTTTTATATCTAAAAATAGGTGATGGCAAAATTGATTCAAAAATGGCCTAGTGTATTGTCAATTCTTGGGACATTGAGGCAAATTTTAGTTTTTTTGAATGTCTTGCTTGTCTAGGATTGCCTTGGAAATTGGCATGCACATGCCTAACATGTTTCCCTATAAGAAAAAATTTAAATTGGAGGTCTGTAGTGGAAAAAAATTCAGCAAATGGCAGTCAAAGACATCTAAAATTATTGGGCACAGGGAGAAAAAAAAAAAAAAAAAAGACTTTGAATGCAAATATCTTTCAATTTGTACGGTCAAACCTCACGAAATTTTAACAACATATTCTCATACAAGTTAACTACAAGATCCTACAATTACATTCCCAAAAAAAACATTTTGAGAACTTTTTTGATGAATGCTCTAGAAATGGCAGTTTTGGGTAGTTTTTGAGTTAGAAAAGGCCTTGGGCCTTTAGGGGTTAATTCTCAAGTTTCTATGATTTGTAGATTTCTACAAAATATAGATTTGTAAATTTCTATAGAGTATAGATTTCTACAATTTGTAGATTTCTATAATCTGTAGAAATCAAAAAATATTTAAAATCTATGAAGTTGTAAGGTTTCCTAAACCAATGAAATCTGTTAAATACTAATATTTGAATTTTTAAAATCTAAGAATGAGGTAGATTTGGAATTTTGAAGTCTAAAAAAAGATAGATTTGAAATTTTGAAATCTTAAAAAATGATAGATCTGAAATACAAATATAAAAAAAGGTAGATTTGAATTGACTTGCAAATGACTGCAAAATGACTCATAAATGATTACTACATGGATGACCACCTCAGACTTTCTCATCCAAGGAAAAAACGGATGGTGATAATAAACATTGAAGTCATTTATAAACAACTTGTCTACAATGACTTCAAGGGGCCTAAGTCATTCTTTAGTCAAATATGTCCAAAATGACTACGTGAAGTCAATTTTGAGTCATTTTTTATAGTCACACCCAATTTTTTATAGTGTAAGAATTCACTCTTGAAGGTTTAAGTAGGTACTGTGTACCTATGATCTCATTTTTTTCAAAATAGGAAAATTAATTAGCTTTGGGGATTGTAGTTTGGTTTTTATCAATGCCCAAGAGCAAAAGTTATGCTACAATAACAGTAAACCAAAAACAAGCAAGGACAAGCAACAAAGAAATTGAAATGTTTTTTAAAAATTATTTTTTATAGATTGTATTTTTGCCTAAGTATTACAAAAAATCTAGGCCCTGTGGGGGGCCATTAGGGTTTTGGAAAATGTGCAATTACAGTAAAAAAAAAACTACTTATTTAAAAAAAATTAAATTAAATTTCTTTTTTAGATTAAAAAAATTAAAAAAAAATACAATCAGAATTTTGACGGGGCACTTTGGATGACTGTTCACCTTATAGATTCCCTAACGACCTTTTTGGGTTGATATTTTTCCTAAATGCACATTTTCATGCATCCATTTAGCTCAAATGTGGGCTGAAATTTTCTCTAATGTAGAAAGATTTGATTAATTACATTTGGATAAGTAATGTGAAAGCTATGAAGCTTCTCGTTGTGTAGGCAATCTTGGCAAATATTTGTAAAAAATAATATATTAAAGCCATTTTCGAACTCAATTTCATTAATTTAAAAAAAAATGCACATGATTTAGTTTTCTTTCTGAAACAATCTCATCGTTGTAATTAGTGTGTTTCAATTTCATCTCAGAACTATCAGCAATTTAGTTTTTCCTTTGATCTTGTACCTATTTCAACTTAACAATTTTTTAAAGAGTGAAATTCTCTAAAGAGGAAGGGATTTTTTTCCCCAAATCCTAAATTCTATCCTAAACATAAAAAACAAAAATTAATTCTCTATCTACAGAGCAAAAATTTTAAACTAAGAAGATTCAAAGTCTTGCAATTTACATGAAGACACAAAAGACTTATTTTCTTCACTTTAACTCCTAAAGGACCAAGGCCATTTTCAACCAAAAAACAATCAAAATTGTTATTTCTATAGCTGAAAGAGTAAAAAAAATTGAAAATTATTTTTTTTCCACATCTAACCATAGGATCTTATATCTAACTAGTATGACAATGTGTGGAAAAAATATCAGAATTTTTGACCGCACAAATTGCAAGATATCTGCATTTTACCCCTAAAAGACCAAACGTTTTTTAGCACGTTGTGAGATTAGATTTTTTGAATTTGAACATTTTTAACTTTAAATATTTGCACTCTAAAGTTTTGAGCTTTAAATCTTTAAAGTAGAGAATTGAGTTGAGGGTCTATCAAAAAATTAAAAATAAATTAAAAATAAATTTCATTATTAAAAAACATTTTAAGTAGACATAGGTACAAGATAGAAGAAAAATCTAAAACATTAATATCTTTTATATGGAATTAAATGCACTAATTTCAATGGTGAGATGTTCTAGCAAAAAAACTAAGCCACATGGAACTTTTTTTTGAAAAATTGTAAGAATTGCATTCAAAAATGAATCTTACAAGTTTATTTTTCAGAAAGATGCTCTAAGTGCCCAAAAAATAAGATTGTCTATAACTTTCTTGTAACAAATCCAAATAGAATGAATGAAAGCTCTCCAGATAGGCAAAAATATAATCTACGGGGAAAAAAATTAAAAAAAAATTTTAATTTTTGCAAAATTTTTTTGCTACCTCCTCTCCTTTGTTTTGAGCTTATTTGTTCTTGGGCACCAATTGAAAAAAAATTGCATTCTTATGAAGCTTATCATTTTTTCTATCTTCAAAAAAAGTTTCCAAAAATCATGACAAAAATTCAACTCGTAGGTACTTGCCCAAAATCCCAAATGTCCGTTGAGTTGACAATGGTCCTTTAGGGGTTAAATGTTAATATCTTGTAATTGGTATAGTCAAAGTTTTTGAAATTTCTTCTAGACATTCTCATATTAGTCTAGTGCAAGATCCTATAGTTGGATGTGCTAAAGGAACAGATGTTTTGTACTGAAAATGGTAGTTTTGAACGTTTTTGGCCTATAGACTTTAAGGGTTTACATGACAATGAATATAAATTTTGAAATTGAGTATCATGCCAAAAAAATTATAGATCTACATTTTCTCAAATCTTAAACATTGTTCAAGTATATCCTCTAATTTTTTTGAAGTCAGAAGATTACGACCAATTGCGAGATAGTAATAACTTGAAGAACTAAGTTTTAGTTAGGAAAGCTTTCAAAAGGCTCCATTCTGTCTTTCAATATGTTCAACAAATTCATGATGTTTTGGAAAATTGAGTGAACCCCTAAAGGACCAACATGCATTTTTTGGCCATATAGAATTTTTGGGCAGATATGTATGACTAGAGATTTCCATATTCTTGGCTGAAATTTTAATAGAAGGTGGGGGCAAGGAATATCTTTCACATGCACCAAATTTCATGACATTTGGAAATATGAGTAAAAAGTTATGGCCTAATTCGTTACTTTTTTTCGTAACTAGGTAGATCAGAAATGAGATCACTTTTTTCAAAAACAAAAATTTGAAATTGGTTTTCTAGAGTTATATGTAGGTAAAAAGCTTTGAATCATCCCATTTTGATCAATGGATCAAAAGTTATGAAGTTTTGAAGTTTGCGGGCACTTATAGATTCACTACTCTAAAATAAACTTTGAAGTCCTTTATCTTACTCAATTTTCAATATTTTTTGAAAAAAATAAAATCCTACAATGTAGATTATTTATTACAACATTACCACCATTGGATTAGCATTTTTCAATTCCATATTTAAATTCTTGTCAATTTTGTATTTTGAATCATTCTCTACTACTATCTAGTTACTATTTTTTTCCTATGTGTTGTACAATTCCAAATGAAATGAAAATTTCCAAGCATGTAGCCAACTTGTCTAGGAAAAAAATCCAAAGAAGCACCATCATTTTGGACTTTTTTTCATCAAAAAGTGAGCTTGTGAAGTGCTACTGCCTTGTTTTTTGCAGGACCAAAAAATGGTTTTAGTCAATTTGAATGCTTATATCTTGCAATCCATGCGGTGGAAATTCCTGAAATTTTCAACATATGTTCTCAAGTCACCATACTACAAGATCCTACATTTACAAGTGTCAAGAAAAGTTTTTTTTCACAAATTGGATACTTGTATTAAAAATGGCAGTTTCGAGCGTTTTTGTTGAGATCATAGTCATGGAATTTTAGGGGTTAAGAATCTTTGGAAAAACAAGTTGAGACTCTTTTGTTGTTAAAAAACAAACTAAGTTATACTTTTATATTTTTACACCTGAATGAAAGTCTATGGATGAGAAACTTTAGAATGAGACTCTCTTGCTATGTCTCACCCTTGAAAGGTAGAGACTATAAAGAAGAATCTACATTTTCCCAACCTTCAGAACAACTCTGATCCTGTTTTCAGGGACCAACATAGATGAAGTGTCCATTTGATGAAGACCCCGGCCCACAAGTTACCAAAGTCACATGAGATTGAGAACTGCATTTCCTCTGTACCAAATTCCTTTCAAATTTCATAATCTTTGCTAAAAGCCCAAAAAAATCACCAGCAAAAGGTCTTGTTAGCAAAGTAAACCTCGTCAGGGTGTCTTCATAACAGTGTTTATCCATAAGACAGGGGGTCCTTTTGCACCTTATCCGACCCTGAAACTTAAATTAACTGATAAATCCCTCCCCAGCATCAATAAAAGCATAATACATTCTTAGCATGGGGAAGACCACTGCCTGGTTAGAACATCCTCACTCCAGAGACAGCTAAATGGAACGGCTAGTGAGCATTTGGTGCATGAGTTGACCGAGCCCAGCCCATGTGCCCAATGGCAACACAAGCTACGAACATGGGAAACCGGGTTTACATGGCCCCCAAAGTGCCACCTCATGAATGTTGACTCAGGAAAGACATTCATTAATGAAAAGGTCTCTCAAAACTTGGGAACAAAGATAAAATAACCCATATCGAGCTGCAAGCAAGGCTCTTCATTTGGTCGGGTGCTCATCAAATTTTGTCGTACCGGCCATTTTTTGGCCCTTGTTGTGTGTGCCATGGGGCATGCACCATGGCCGGGCACGGCCATTTGTCCAATTTGAGCCACTTGTTGAGTTGGAATGGGGATGCTCTTACAGTGTACTTGAATTATATACGCATTCCAACTCAACAAGTGACCCTCTCCTTCTAGAATAGTACCATAAACTACGATTAAGTACAATGGTTTGGGGTACATGACTACATGCAGTAATGCAGGTAGGATGTTAAATCCCCCCGTCCTTGGTGGGCTCAATAGGATAAATTTGGATTTCTCAAGGGTACAAATAAATAAAAGCCCCTTGTATTTGAGCCATGTCTAGGGATACTTACTAGCCCCCCTAGCTAATTGGGGGCCTCTCATTGCAAATATGAATTCAGATTTTGAAGAAAAAAAAAATTGTGGCAAATAAAAAATTCCAACGTTTTCTCCGAGGTAAATTTGGCTCATCGGGCCCACAAAGGACGGGGGGATTTAACGTCTTGCGTAATGCAGCACCCCCATCCCACCCCCTAAAAACAGCACCGTAGGTGCATCCTAGCCCATTGACCTTTGACTCTGAGAGCTCCGGTAATTGATGGCAAGCCTCACGCTTTTTCTTTTCACATCTGGGATGGTTTGGTTTGGACTTGGAGGCTCAATGTGAATATTTTTACCGTTGCTTTTGTATAGGGTAGTGCCCGAAGGACGTGGGCGTTACCTGGCGTAAACCACAGGTGGGCAATGAATTTTCTTGGATGAAATAACTAATTTGGATGAAAAATCCGTGATGCCTGATTACGTGGTTTTATCGGGCACCACCCCGCAAATTGAACGGGAGGAATCCTGGGAGTGGTTTATGAATAGAAAAAGGAACTAGAAAAAGGAACGCACTGTGGACGCGTGCCATTTGCGGTCGCCCCATTGCCAGCGGATCCGTTAACGAATCCCATTCCCTAATGATGCTTCCGTCTTCTGGAACTTTAGGTCGACGATCATGAGTGGAATCCGTTGTTTCCTTTTGTGGGCACAAATGTCAAAGATCACGAGGGCGTTGCAGAGTTGGTGAGGATGGAAAAGTCGCCCGATCGCACATTGACACGGCAACAAAGCAGACATTCCAGACAACTGAAGGTGGATGGCGATCGAGTGGGCTCCCTAGATTGCTACAGTAGATTGAGAGCTAGGGCTGCACCGGTACCTTACTCAAATTCCTAGGGGCATTTACGGGTTAACCCCTAAGGTAGTATGCTCTTTGTGAGTGAATTTCACCATGAGGTAAAACCCATCCACAAACTTGGCTGAAAAGGAGTGTGTGGACTCTAATCTAAATGCCTCCAAGCAATGGATTTCCCAAATTTTTTCTTTAGTGAATTTTTGATAAATCAAGCCTAAGTGAAAAAAGGGCAGCACCTCAAAATCATCCCATTATGTGCCTTAACACTCCCAATTCATCTTCATACATGTTTTGAAAGGACAAGTAAACTTCCTAGGTCAAAATCACTTTAAAATTGCTTAATTTAGGCCCTAAGTGAACTAAATTGCACCCTAAAAACTAATCACAGCACAATTCACTCACACCAAGTGCCTAATCTAGACTCCCTTTGGGCAATGCTTCCACATGTGCCCTAAAGACCCTAACAAGTAGAATTCACTAGTGATGCATTCTTTTTAAACATCCAAATCATACAAGCCCATGAGAAATGTACTCCAAACATGCAAGACCCAATCTGAATTGTAATTATCATTACATTTTTATTCATTTGGGACCACAAGGACCATAGTAAACACACACAACTCACAGCCAATAGGGCAGCCAACCTCTTCCTACTAATCTGTCCGCCCTATCTTCATCCTGGCTCCAAATTGAGCGAGCCTTATCTCGTTGGAAAGCTGACTTCTCCATCTTCCTTGCGCCAAAAATTCAGCTCATTCCGCTTGGCCACACTTCTGCAATCGTCCGTCAAGTTGCAGCTCCGAAATTTCTGCGGCAGTAGGCCTTCCGCCACAAAATCGACCATCACTGCCTCATCTGTGCTCCAAATCGGTCGAATTGAGTCTTGTTGGAAAGCTAGCTTGAAGACACACCATTCCACCAATTTTCAGCTCCATCCGCTACTCCATGCTCTCACGATAGCTCGCCAAAGTTGCTGCTTCCACTTGCAAGGGCAACGGACTTTCTTTCTCAACACTTTTTGCATCTGACCTCCACAATCCTCACTTTTCACCCACTTTCTACCCCACAAGGTGAAAACCTACTCGACAAATTGACTATCATCCTAACCTACCTCCTTGCAATCATTGTTCTCCTATGTATTGTCCACTTTTCACCTCTTCACACATTCTCCCCCAAAACAAAACAAGAGAGAGAGAGTGAGCACCAAACCCTAATTCGACTAATACCCCAACTAACTAACTAACTAACACTCCTAATCACTTTCATCTACACTAATTTACTGAAATTTCATTAAATCACTACTTATTGCCTAAATTAGAGTTTCTACCACTATGTTAGTGTTCTTATAGTAATTTTAAGTTTGATCACTTCTTTTGTGCTTTTCCATATTTCTTCTTTTTTATTGGTTTTCTATTTATGTTTAGATCCATTTTCAACTTCTCACCATTGTTTTGGATTCCTTTTTGTATCTTTTATCTTTTATATATTTTAGGGTTGCAATTTTGATCTAGTTTCTCTTCCTATGCACTAAAAGCCTTTTACTAATGGTTATAGTTTAATCTAATGTACTAACACTTTTGAACTTAAAAACTCATTCATAGTTTTTATATTTTCAATTATCTGAAGGGTGAACCAATATAGTGGTTCACACTCTTAAAGCGACCATTTAAGCCTACCTAATTCATCATTGACAGTAGAACATACTTCAAGCAACATGTCAGTCCTTCCTAGATAGGGGTCGCAATTAGAACACGGTTGATTTTAGGTGGAGTTACCTTAGGCCTATTTTGGGCTTCCTGAAATTTGCTCTAAATTGAACAAAATGCCAACATTTTGATAAGTTGTATCATTGTTTTTTAATTGTAACTGTACAAATTCAAATTGGACATGTTAGAGATTTCATAGGAAAAGAAAACACAACAATATCACTTATAGAGTGAAAGATCATAATGTGCAACCATGAAGGTGCTAAAATTGCAAAAATCTTTCAATCTTCTTTACACAAGTCAAATCTAAAAAGTTGGTGACTAAAAAAATATGAGGTTAAAGGGCCTACCTTGTTTAACCGATCAATTTATGACTTCTTAAAATCTACTCTACAATTTTTTTAAATGAATTTTGAATGTAATTTTTTCTCCAAGATCTAGTATATTTGAGGCTCATTTCCAAGAGCTCTCAACACTACGGAAAGTCAAGATTGCAATGGATACCCTTTTACAAAAACTTGAGTAGAAAAATCATTATCATTTATTTTTAAGATCGGATTTTTAATGCCAAAACTAGACTTCAAGAAAGAACCTCCTACCTTACAATCGGTCTACTTGGAAGGAATGGAAGCTCCACCCAATGATCTGAAAGATGCTTCTTGACTACATGCGCTTGCTTTGGGTAACAACATAGTGTAATGTTGTAAACATAATTTTTTTAACTATTACTAACAATAAGATCTTGATGGAAGCATGGAGCAATATCCCATTTCAATGGATTCTGTCAAGGGACACATAATATCTAATTATACTAAGATTTGTTCTTGACAATCCTATTGATAAAAAATGATGGGTTTTTATCACCAACCTCTTTTAACCCTTAAAAGACAAACGGATAACCCTATAAGTCATCCATTTATATTATCGTGTGAACTGGCTTAAAAAATTGCAAAAGCACTCATTAGAAGTCAAACTACTGTAGAAGACCTCCCTCTTTTACAACAAAATTCCGGGAATAAGTTGTTGAACTTCTATCCTTCTAGAAGAAGTCTTTGTCATCCATCGGATGCCAAACGTCTGTGTTGACGTTTAAGAGTTAAGAACCAAAGACTTTTTTCCAATAGAATAGTAGACATGATGACCATTAGCTTTTTAATTCTTTAAATGTGATGGATATTGCTACAAATCCTTATGTGAGCTAGAGATTGTTTTCTACTTGAAAATGGTGTTTGAAGGGTTTTGCTAGTTCATGATACATTAAAAATGAAGATTTGAAGTAGAAGAATCAACATTAGAAAAGTATAAGGGTGATGCAGACTTCCGCGGATCAAATACGAGTTGTGATCAAACGATTTTTGAAAATCAGAAGAGAAGCCATACTGTTTGATTACAAATTTTAAAATAAAGTATGAGAGTATCCGAAACTTGTATTGGTAAGATTGAAGTTGCTATCATCTTGTCTTCAATATATACTAAGACCATATTTTGAAGTTTCTTAAAAAAAATGATATTCATCTAGAAGGCGCAAAGAAATCCTAGAGGTTAACTAGGAGGTTTCGAGAAGCTACATTCATAGTGTAAAAGACTCACTTGAAAGTTTCAACTTAACCTATAGCATAAGGCATATTATAGATAATGTTATATGTATCTATAATATAGGTATCCTATAATCACCAAAGGTAGTCTATAGTCCCTGCTACCGCTCTATGCTTATATACTAGTTTTGCTCAAAGTAATCTCTATCCATTTGAGATGTTGCATTGCTTGTCTCTACAGGAACCTTGAACGTCATTTATTGGAAATTGAATTCTTTATGGCATTTATTTAGAGGTTTCATTTAATATAAAGCAACTATACGTGGTTTGGCTCAATTTCATGGACATTGTTTCTCAAAGAAGTTATGTGTAATGGAAGACAATGAGACCGGTTAAATATGCATTTCCTCTGTGATATTAAGGAAATATCCACAAACCCACAATATTTTGAAACAAAAATACCTAGAATTTCTTGAGGTCTTACTTTATCCAAAGTAAAAAATTAAAAGGTATAGCAAATCTTATATGAGCTGTGTGAGGTAGTTAAAAATATTTTTTGACTACAAATTTTGAAATTAAGTAATTCCATTATTTTGTAGTTTTTCTTCTTCTTCTAATTGTTTTGAAATTTCTTCTTCTTTTCAATGGCTTATATACCCAACCAACACTGGATGACAATAAAACAATTCAATCTTAAAGTCTCAGATGGTAGCAACTTTGTCTACACTTTCACATTGTGAATTAGCATTTAGTAGAAGGATAAGAAGTCAAAACTTGAATTTTAACCCTAAAATAATGCCAAGGACACAAAACATCCTTTGCATGACCTCACCTAAAACTGTAGGATGAAAAAAGATGTTTTTTTAATCCAATTTGTTTTTTTAAGGTGCTTGAGTATATTTTCAATGAATAGTACTGCAAATTCCTTCATTATGGTATTATTGGCTTTTTTAAAGAAGAGACAAAGACTGAAACACCCCTAAACAAGGCTTCATTTTTGTCAAAACCTAACTTTATGCTTCATAGTGATTTCACATCACATTACATCACCTATAAAGTTTAGATTTGACTCACCCAATAGTATCAAACTAGATACTACCAGACAATGTATTGGGTAACTATAAGTCCAAAGATAATCACAAGTGCCATGGCCCAACCATGTCTATTCACAAGTTCTAAATATAACACACAGAACGCAAGCAGGATAAGTCCATGTGCTTGACGGTAAAATCTTGCACCAATTCCATGTTGGAGAAATTGGATTTGAAGGCTTCGCCTCATCTGTGTCCATCCCAAAGTACAAAACAAACCAATGTTAAGTCAATGAGGATGTACGAGGTGTCTTGAGCTAAAGCCAATTGTTATCTATGTCACAAATTCATTACACCAAAAAGCAAGAACTAGTAAAACAGGTCATGAGATAGAAAACATCAAAGTCACAGCAAGTAACTAACTCAAATCACAACACACAAGCAAAAAGGACCTTTGCCATTCTCAAGAAGCTCAAGAGTCGTCACACAAATGCTCCACACTACAGCTAACCGCCACAACCAATGCTCAAAAGATGTGAGACAGTGCGTGGAAGCGGCTATTTCATGCTCACAAAACTTGGAGGGAAAGATTTCAAAAAATCATAATGGAATAGTTGGTTAACTACCTGCTATAATAGTGCTATGATTTAAATTTAAAGCCATACCCATAGTGGGTGGTGTGGGTGGTATCCTATACCATAAGGCCTGATTACACCTATTTGGCCAACCTATAATAGGTTTAGTGTTAAAACTGGGCTATAGCAAAATCAAATTAATGCATAGGTTTACAAATCTATGCAGTGAATTTTCATAGAAAAAAGTCCCCTACTCCAAATTAAATAATGGTGGCATGTTTTAAATAATTGTACTACTCCATAAAATAACTAGAGAGCGACCAAAAATTTAATATTAAATTTTAAATTTTAAATAAAATAACATTAAAATAAATAAAATACAAAGTGGATATATGTGTAAAGATATGACAATTAGGGCTATGAAGAACTAGAAGAAAAAAATGAATTAAGAAAATATTTTTAACCATTTCCCAAAGGCATAAAGACTTAGCTTGCTTTCACTCAGGCAATTTTTTATTATCCACAATATGGGATATTTTTAAACCATACGAAACAAAACATGATTAATTGCCAAAAAAGACAGAACAAGACTGAAACATCCCAAAACTGGGCCCCATCTTTTCACAACTTATCTTAAGGCCAAATACATGCCATAGGTCCACAATAAACTATTTTTAAATCAAATCTCAACTCAAATCAGACTGTACTAGTAAAGTGACACTATTTTCCTGTAAAAATAGGACTTCCAAAATTGGAAAGAAGAGTCACACATCACACTAACCTAATTTCCTCTTATATTGGAAAGAGAAGTCACAAATCACAAATAAAATTATCTATAATAGTAAGCATAGTAAGGTAGAAAAGAAATGTCCATGTGCTTGAAAAATTTGTCTCAAGAAGTCCACAAACTTGGGAAATCAAGATCCAAAGGCTCAGCCTCACCTGTACCCGTCCCAAACACAAAAACAAGCCAATGTAGTGTGAGTGAGGATGCAACAGGTGTTTACAGCTGAAAGCCAATTGCTATCTATGTCAAAGATCCTAAAATAACAAAGAATGGTGAGAAAACAATGGTCACTAGATCACATTAGTGAAAGAAGCAAATGCAGTAAGTAGAAAACATCTCCAACACACTAAAAACTCCACACGAACTTTGCCATGCTTGTAGACCAACAACTTGTTGGAAGCTCAAGTGTCACTCCCACATTCACAAAATCTCACAGAAGGTAAACCGTCACTCCACCAACTTCTCTCACCATCAAACAAAAGATGATGGTGTATGGTGACTAGCAGCACATAAGTAGTCACAGGCTTGGAAGGAAAGCCACAGAGATGCATGAACCAGGCAGATTTGGGAAATAAATACCCACTTCTGGTAGTGGAGTAGTCTAATAGAATCTCACCCATAGTGGGTGGGTGGGTGGGACCCTTTTTCATGTATAAACTTAATAGACATAATTCAAATAGCTCCATGGTGGTCCATTGTCAGTTACAAATGGCCAAGGGGGTATAATATATGAGACTTGACCTACTTGTGTGCTCAATTTATTAAGGAGACTTGTCAGCACCTTAATTTTAATTTAGGCACATAGGTAAATAAGTAACAAATACTTATTTGAATTCTAACAAATTTAAATTGTTAGAAGCCCTTAGCAGACTATATATACTTTTTTAACTAGGGTAATTCAAGTCTAAAAGGAATAAAAGAGCTTATAATTTGTGGTTTGGAATGTTACCAAATATTTATAAATAGTCCAATGACCATTTTTACACTGGCAAAACTTATAAGGCTTTTTTATAAATAAACACAAAACATTGGTATATGTAAATTGTTCTTAAGCCGAAGAAGATGAAGGACTAAGACTGAAACACCCCAACACAGGGCTTCATCTTTTCACAACTTATCTTGTAGCAAAACAAGTATCATGGCTATAAAATAACCACTTCTAAATCAAATCTCATTTCTCATTCCACAAGTTGTACAAGTAGTATCAGAAATAGTTTTTTACATAACACTTCTTTTGAGGGAAGAAGTATCTAAAAACACAAAAATATATAACAAAAATATCTATAAGCACAATAAAGCACGGAAGAGATGTCCATGTGCTTGAAAAATCTTGTTCCATGAAATCCACAAATTTGGGAGTCTAGGATCTGAAGGCTCAGCCTCACCTGTACCCATCCCAATACACATCACAATCCAATGTAATGTTAGTGAGGTTGTAACAGGTGTCTTCAACTGTAGCCAATTGTTATCTATGTCACAGATCCTAAAATTCCAACAAAGAAGAAAAGGAAGAACAAACAAAGGTCATAAGTCACATCAATGGTAAAGCAAATGCAAATTAGTGAGAAACATCCTCAAACACACCAAGAAAACTCAAACACACTAAAAAATCACCAAGACCTTTGCCATTCCGTAGTCAAGTAAACTTGCAAGAAGTTCAAGAGTCACAGAGCGCTCTACACAAAACACCTCCCAAAGCAAATCGTCACACCAAGATGGTGATGTATGGCAATACAAAGGCACTAAGTAGTTGCGATGCTTGGAGGGAAAAACCAGAGAGACGTATTTATTAGGTAGTTGTAAAATAACTCCCAATCTCATAGTGGAGACAACTAGTAAAGTCTACACCCATAGTGGGTGGGTGGGTGGGATTACCCATCTGATAGATATAGTTTAAAATTTGAAATTTCTTTGGAGGACCACCCAAAGTATTAATGGTCCAGAAATTTAGACATGTGGAGCATAATTTAATTGCATAGCCTTGCAATGTTTTTTAAGAAAATTATTTGCGAACCACCCAAATAAAAATTAAGTACTTCTAAGCAATAAGGTATTTGATAAAAATATATATGTGACAACGGGATTTAAATAATCGGAAGATAAAATACCCAAATAGGTGTATTTTAACAATTCCAAACAAAGAATCTAAGGTAACTTTTGCTTGGCTTATTATAAATTAGAGAATTAATCCCTATAAATGGCCAAAAAAAAAGAAGAAGAAGAAGAAGAAGAAGAAGAAGAAGAAGAAGACCCTCCACCACGCCTGGTGATGCTACCAATATAGGAGTTTGGCATTGGTATGCCATACTCCTATAGAGGTGCATACCGGGCTCAAACTTCATGGTAATTCATTTAACTTCTATAAATCATGGAAGAATAGACTTACAAGGAAGCCCGTATGTGCTGGATGTTGACAAGGACCGCAAGAAAGGGTCCTTTGTCAAGGAAATTGCAGACGCTTGTGAGCAAGCATTCATGCTTGAACCCATTATTGACCATAGTCAAGATAATTTGTTGTATCTCATCCAACACTGCCACTTCGGAGTTGGAAATGTACAGTATTGGAAGGACTTGTGAAATTGCAATGTTGTACTCCTGGTGAATAGGTCTGTTGGACCGAAATTTGATGTATTGTGTATATTTAAAGGGCAAACTTCTTCTCTTGTCGTATTTGCAGAATAAATACTGCAGAGGTTCTATTTCATGAATGAAAAATTCCACATTCATGAAGTGGGCACGGATGCCACGTTTAAGATTGGAGGATGAAAAACCCGCTGTTTCTTCCTTGATAGTAAGGATGTCAAGTGGATAGGTCCAGAAGACATTAGAGTCTATCCGGGGTTGTTGAGGATTAAGAAAATCTCTCGGGTTGCCTACATTCATGAGGCACAAGTCATCGATGTATCTGAATGCGGTTTGAAACTGTGTCATGATGTCATAGCGTCCTAGTTTGGCTAGACGTTGGATAAATCTGATTTCGTATGATAGTAGATACATGCTGCACCAGATTGGTGAGCATGAAAATCCCATGGGGATTCCTTTGCTTTGGCGCCATACGCAATCATCTAACGTGAGGAAACAATTATTCATAAGCCAAGCATGGAGTTGTAGTAAATGTTGTTCATTCAACGAGATCCAATTGGCTTGGGATGGACAGGATGTTGCCCATTTTGCCGCAGCAGGTACCCCGTCCATTCCGATTCTTACCCACATTGTTGTGGTGGCTCGGGGGTGATCTTTGCTGCTTTGCCTGAATGCTGTTCTCGTGATATACGAGATTGCTTCATGCAGATTGTCGGCACCTTGCAGTGGAATGGATTCATAACAGCAAGCTATATCAGCGACTAGAACATCATGGATTTTTTCGGGAAGGTTCAAAGTAACATCCATGATAGAGTCGATGCCCCAAAACATGCTTGTTTTGGTTTGTAAAAAATTTTGATACCCTTCTTCCGTGATAGCCGCCCACTGTTTGACCGTCTCAAGCATGGCGTTGGACGTGAGAGTGAGCAGTGTTGCGATGTTTGAAAATATTGTTCGGAAAGCATTTGTGATCCAGCGATACTTTGACTTGTGTTGTTTGTACGTAGTCATCAGGTAGGGTAGTGACTGGAAGATTGGAGGACACTCGGGCAGCATTTGTACAAGCTTGTTGTTGGTATGATCTAGAATAGCTGTTGGGAGAGTCCAGACTCCATTGCTTTTGTATGGATCGAAATCCTCACAACTTAAACGCTCCAAGGCTTGGAGACGGATGTGTTTAATGCATAGGAAACAGGCGTTGTTAGATGCTTTGTCCAGGCTGGAGCAGTACAAGTGCTGTAGCAGCCACTTTATTTTGTTCTGGACTGATTGAGAGTCAAGAATCATTGGACAGGAGTGTCGCAACCCATATTTGTTGGTTTTCAGGGCGTGTTTGAGTCTCTCAAGGCATGTGCTGCATAAATGTGCATGAGCGGCTTCAATAGGAAAACCAAGGGAGTCCAGCTTCAAAATCGGGACTAATTGCTCAAATGCTTCCAGAACTGTTGCTAAAGCATGCGAGATATTTGTTGGGCGTAATGGAATGTGGTTCAAACCATGTGCGATAGTGCTTCGCAGCCCGGAGTGTTGTACAATGGAGAGATCCATGGTTCTAACATGCATAGCTGTTTTAACATGTGAAGAAGTCACGTTGAGAGTCAGGGGGTCCAGAAACTTCCTAAATCGTGTAGCAGTCATGCATGCACATTGATTTGACTCATCTAGAAGGTGGATAAATGAAAAATGTTTAAAAACTGCCAATGGTTTATATAACACCGTGGCTAAGTTTTCAACATATGACCATGCAAAAGTGATGTCCTCAAGTATGGGACTTAGATGATCAAACTGGAAGAAAGTTAACAGATCTTGGAGGACCTTTCTTAGATTAATCCATTCCAGTGCTCGGTTACAATATTTGAGCTTGATGAAACCGGCTGTTTTACGAGAAGAAGTCCGCTTTACTTTGTAACAATCGTAACTGTCCGTGCTCAAAGCACGATCAACATCTGTGGAAACATGGAAAAAATTAATTTCAAAAAGCCTATGTAGTCTTAGAAGATCTGACTACAACCTAGGCTGAGGTACGAGACCATCAAATTGTTGGTTCAGGTGTCGGCTGGTGTCAAAAATTCGAAGTAGAAGTTTAAAAACCGGATGCAAGAGGATCTATAAGTTCTAAACATTGTCCCAGTTCAGAATGCGACCCTGGATCGCTGGTTTCGGCTTCGGACGAGAATTGGCAGAGGTATTAGTCGCTAGGGAGTTCTTGATGCGCAGGAACTCGAAGCGATTGGCAGTCGTGGGAGTTTGATCATTCCGTCGGCTGTTACCACCAATGAACTGGAAACCTCCGGGAGATCTATAATTTTGATTGTAGTTCCCGCGGCCCCGACTTGTCTTGCCTGAACCACGTCCACCGTTCCTGCCAGTGTACGTTGGAGGAGTTCGTAGCTGGGCCGGTGGTGTGTTCGAGGCAATGACATTCATATTGAATTTCCGTCATTTTTGCGGAGGTGTGGGCGCCACGTCGATCAAGAAAGCGGCTAGTTTGAATAACTGTTCCACTTTACGAGCCCCAGGTGCGTCATAGTGTCTCGCTAGAAGCTTGGCAGTCGGATCAATGGCAAACTCCACCGCAGCAGTTTCCATTAGTTTGCGGACCGCCAGGAAAGTGATCTGTAGTTTCACGGCTCCCTTTGCTGTCCCTTTTATCCAAGTTAGAAAGGCTCCATATTTGGAAGGCAGGGAAGGATAGGTGTTGTCAGGAAATTTTCTTGCAAGGTTGTTAATCATGAACCACACGCTATGATCAAACCATAGCATGTTTCCTCTACATCCAACCCTTGCATTTTAGCTGCACTTACATCTGATGTAAGGTCTTTGGCAGTTCCAAAGCTGAGAAGTGACTTTTGCATTCCTAGGAGCACAAGTTAACACATCTAACTTTGTATGGATGTTGATAGATGTAGTTGTGCATTTGTGATGGTCATACAGTGCTATGGGAAAAGCATTGATCAACTCAGTGGGTTTCTCAAGAAGCCCAGTGCAATTCAAAGATTTTTCTTCACAGTACTTGACCTCTGTCTCAGTCAGATCAGCCCATAGTTTCCACATGTGGACAGTGATGGGGGCAAGTAAATTTATATTTGACAAACACCAGGTCCTATGAGCTTTGCCAGAAAATTGATCCTCCACGGCACGAGGGGGAAGGAAAGGTATTGAAGGTCCTTTACCAGAAGCATCCAACGTAGACATATCCTTCTCCAGTTGCGTGGTCTGTATGCTTTCTGACAGGTCCTCAATTGCCACCTTGTGTGCAGGTGCAATATTGAGCTTCGATAACAGGGGGTGCAGTCTGCCCGAGACAACGGAATCCGGCTGCGATAGGTCAACTGGTGGGGCCTCATCCCCCTACTCCTCGTGCGGGTTAGCTGCTCATAAAGCAGCTTCCACGCGCCAAGTATTCCTTGCGGCCTCCACGAATTCAAGTTCGTCTCTTTTGAGAAGCGGTACCAGCACCTCGTGGGCCTCCCGCAGACGTTCTAGCCCCTTTGCCTTGTCCGAAATTGTAGCCATCATAATTGCTATCCAGTGCGACAGATCCAGCATTGTGAGCAGAAGGGGAGCGTGCTCATCCTCGTCGTCGTGGTCTGATAAGGCATTGTTGTTGTTCGATTGAATGAAGTCATGGACTTCCTGTTCAGCCATCGTGCTCAGCACGGATTGGACAACGGGTGAGGGTGCTGGGAGTGGTTCATTATATCCAAAGTTAACCAACTCCTTTGCCCAACCGGACTGAGAGTCCTACGTCCATTCCACAGAGTTTGAAAAATTAGGAAGTTTACACGGGAAGTAAACTTAGCATTAAGACAAAGTAATTTAAAGATGAAGACAGGAGCTCACCACTCCTGTATGGTTGAGAAAACTAAGAAGGAACAAGATTGAAACATCCCAAAACTGGGCCCCATCTTTTCACAACTTATCTTAAGGCCAAATACATGCCATAGGTCCACAATAAACTATTTTTAAATCAAATCTCAACTCAAATCAGACTGTACTAGTAAAGTGACACTATTTTCCTGTAAAAATAGGACTTCCAAAATTGGAAAGAAGAGTCACACATCACACTAACCTAATTTCCTCTTATATTGGAAAGAGAAGTCACAAATCACAAATAAAATTATCTATAATAGTAAGCATAGTAAGGTAGAAAAGAAATGTCCATGTGCTTGAAAAATTTGTCTCAAGAAGTCCACAAACTTGGGAAATCAAGATCCAAAGGCTCAGCCTCACCTGTACCCGTCCCAAACACAAAAACAAGCCAATGTAGTGTGAGTGAGGATGCAACAGGTGTTTACAGCTGAAAGCCAATTGCTATCTATGTCAAAGATCCTAAAATAACAAAGAATGGTGAGAAAACAATGGTCACTAGATCACATTAGTGAAAGAAGCAAATGCAGTAAGTAGAAAACATCTCCAACACACTAAAAACTCCACACGAACTTTGCCATGCTTGTAGACCAACAACTTGTTGGAAGCTCAAGTGTCACTCCCACATTCACAAAATCTCACAGAAGGTAAACCGTCACTCCACCAACTTCTCTCACCATCAAACAAAAGATGATGGTGTATGGTGACTAGCAACACATAAGTAGTCACAGGCTTGGAAGGAAAGCCACAGAGATGGGAAATAAATACCCACTTTTGGTAGTGGAGTAGTCTAATAGAGTCTCACCTATAGTGGGTGGGTGGGTGGGACCCTTTTTCATGTATAAACTTAATAGACATAATTCAAATAGCTCCATGGTGGTCCATTGTCAGTTACAAATGGCCAAGGAGGTATAATATATGAGACTTGACCTACTTGTGTGCTCAATTTATTAAGGAGAACTGTCAGCACCTTAATTTTAATTAGGCACATAGGTAAATAAGTAACAAATACTTATTTGAATTCTAACAAATTTAAATTGTTAGAAGCCCTTAGCAGACTATATATACTTTTTTAACTAGGGTAATTCAAGTCTAAAAGGAGTAAAAGAGCTTATAATTTGTGGTTTGGAATGTTACCAAATATTTATAAATAGTCCAATAAATAGTCCAAATATTTATAAATAAACACAAAACATTGATAAATGTAAATTGTTCTTAAGCTGAAGAAGCGACTTAGGCATAACATCCCTGAAACAGGGCCTTAACTTTGCCAAACCTAACTCTATATAGCACCAAAACCAGGCATAATATAGAAAAAGTCTTTGATCAAGTCCCATCAAGTGTAAACAGTGGGTACAATATTTTCTAAGCCATTTCTATGTCTCCAAATGCTAATCATAAAAATCTCTTGAGCAAAGACAAGTAGTCAAATGCTAGAAAAAATTGCTCCAAGTACTCCAAAAAATTGGAAGTTCTTGACCTGAAGGCTTCGCCTCACCTGTGCTTGTCCCAATCACAAAACAAACCAATGTCAAGTTAGAGGGGATGCACGAGGTGTTTTCAGCAAAAAAGCCAATTGCTATCTATGTCACAGGTCAAACAAAAACCAAGGAAATTAGAGCAAGAAGTTACAAATGAGTGAGTAAAAGTGCACAAATCCCAAGTCAAGTATGAGTATCCAGTGACCTTTGCCATTCTAAGAAGCTCAAGCACAAAATGGAAGTTGAAGAGTTGCCACAAAGAAGCTCCAAGCCGCCCAAGTTCAATCCGTCACAGTGAGAGAGAAAAGCACAATGGTGAAGAAACCATTATATGCGTGTTCACTAATTTGAATTTGGGAGGGAAACATCAGGAAGAGGCCATAAAGAGGTAGTCAGGCTTATTTATTAAGCCATAGACAATGATTTTAAAATCAAATCATAAAAATGGTCAGTAAGGCATCCATAGTGGGTGGGTGGGTGGGATTATTCACCAAACTTACTTGTGATTTGATTATGGGTACCTAAATAAAATAAAGTGGTACACATTGGGATGTGTTAGGATTACCAAGCCTTATAGAATGAAGGAATTAAGCAACTCAAAGGAATAAAAAGGTAAAGGTGCTATGAGCATGGATTATTACCATAAAAAACTCTTTTATGGTGTAAAGTGAATGATGTCCTAAAAGAGACAAAATTAAAATATGTAATTTTATTAAATTACATTTACCTCCTAACAAGATACCACAATAAAGGGTATAAGGCACAAAGTCAAAAGAAACTATTTTGCAAAACTTAGCCCTAAGATATATGAATCTTAAATTGTTCAAAGGCTGAAGAAGGAACAAGACTGAACATCCCAAAACTGGGCTTCCTCTTGTCAAAACCTAACTTTAATCAAATAAATGTATTAGGCATAACTTTATAAGAATAAGGCATGCCCTAACAATTCAACAGCAATACAATAGTATCAAGGAGACATTGTAGGAAATATTGTATCTCCTAAAGTTAACTCCGTATATACAAATAATCACTAAAAGGTGCAAATATCCTTAATAAGCACATCACAATCACAAATAGTTTGTGTGCTTGAAAATTGTCTTCACTCAAGAAATCCAAGGTTGGAACTCAAGATCTGAAGGAGCAGCCTCACCTGTACCCGTCCCAAAACCACAACAATCCAATGTTATGTTAGTGAGGATGTATCAGGTGTCTACAGCTGCATCCAATTGCTATTTGTGTCACAGATCACAAGTTCAATGTAGGAAAAATTAAGAGGTCACAAAAATCACAAAGCAAAGTACATCCAGCATAGTTTAAAAATCAACTACTATCCACAGAGACCTTTGCCATTCTCCAAAGTAGAATAAGAAGCTCAAGAGTTGCACAAACACTTCTTCCTCACGAACCGCCTCCACAAAGAGCCGTTACAACAAGATGGTGAAATAGGGCAAGCTCCAGCAACTAAATAGTCACTAATTTGGAGGGAAGGCTTCATAGTGGCATTTAATGAAGTAATTTGAATTACCATTATGCCATAGTGAAGAAAATTAGTCACATAAAGCGCCACCCATATTGGGTGGGTGGGTGGGACCACTGTACATGTCATCTTGTAGTTGGAGACTCTCACCTAATTTTGAAATGATAGGTCCCAAATTTTATAAAGATGACTCAGGATCCAGTATTTTTAGAATCACAACTAAGTTTACAAGAAATGTAAAAAGTAACTCATAGTAAAGTAAAAGAAGCTAAATTTACACTAAATGTGTAATTCATAGCAATAGACAAGAGGTAAGCTAGATTCACACTTAATGTGTAAAAAATAGCAATTATAAGCAAGATCCTTATTAAAAGAAAACAATAGTAATTTTCTTTGAGACTAATATGTGTTTACTAATTAAATATTTTGGGAATAAAAAGTTTTTGTTACCCAATATAAATATATGGTAACTAATAAGATGGCAAATCGATATATTTCACATAGTCATAGAAATATTAGGAATTTCCCTAAAATTAAAAAATACTATAACTAAAGAAGGACTAAGACTGAAACACCCCAATACAAGGCTTCATCTTTTCACAACTTATCTTGTAGCAAAACAAGTATCATGGCTATAAAATAACCACTTCTAAATCAAATCTCATTTCTCATTCCATAAGCTGTACAAGTAGTATCAGAAATAATTTTTTATATAACACTTTTTTTGAGGGAAGAAGTATCTAAAAACGTAAAAATAACAAAAATATCCATAAGCACAATAAAGCATGGAAGAGATGTCCATGTGCTTGAAAAAGTCTTGTTCCATGAAATCCACAAATTTGGGATTTGGCTCAGCCTCACCTGTACCCATCCCAATACACACCACAATCCAATGTAATGTTAGTGAGGTTGTAACAGGTGTCTTAAGTTGTAGCCAATTGTTATCTATATCACAGATCCTAAAATTTCAACAAGGAAGAAAAGGAAGAACAAACAAAGGTCATAAGTCACATCAATGGTAAAGCAAATGCAAATCAGTGAGAAACATCCTCAAACACACTAAGAAAACTCAAACACACTAAAAAATCACCAAGACCTTTGCCATTCCGTAGTCAAGTAAACTTGCTAGAAGTTCAAGAGTCACAGAGCACTCCACACAAAACACCAGCCCAAGCAAATTGTCACACCAAGATGGTGATGTATGGCAATACAAAGGTACTAAGTAGTTGCAAGGCTTGGAGGGAAAAACTAGAGAGACGTATTTATTAGGTAGTTGTAAAATAAATCACAATCTCTAATGGTGGAGACAACTAATAAAGTCTACACCCATAGTGGGTGGGTGGGTCGGATTTCCCACCTGACAAACATAGTTTAAAATTTGAAATTTCTTTGGAGGACCACCCAAAGTGATAATGGTCCAGAAATTTAGACATGTGGAGCATAATTTAATTGCATAGCCTTGCAATGTTTTAAGAAAATTATTTGCTAACCACTCAAAAAAAATAAGTACTTTTAAGCAAATAAGGTATTTGATAAAAATATATATATGTGACAACGGGATTTAAATAATCAGAAGATAAAATAACCAAATAGATGTATTTTAACAATTCCAAAACAAAGAATCTAAGGTAACTTTTGCTTGGCTTATTATAAATTAGAGAATTAATCCCTATAAATGGCCAAAGAAGAAGGAACAAGACTGAACATCCCAAAACTGGGCTTCCTCTTGTCAAAACCTAACTTTAATCAAATAAATGTATTAGGCATAACTTTATAAGAATAAGTCATGCCCTAACAATTCAACAGCAATACAAAAGTATCAAGGAGACATTGTAGGAAATATTGTATCTCCTAAAGTTAACTCCGTATATACAAATAATCACTAAAAGGTGCAAATATCCTTAATAAGCACATCACAATCACAAATAGTTTGTGTGCTTGAAAATTGTCTTCACTCAAGAAATCCAAGGTTGGAACTCAAGATCTGAAGGAGCAGCCTCACCTGTACCCGTCCCAAAACCACAACAATCCAATGTTATGTTAGTGAGGATGTATCAGGTGTCTACAGCTGCATCCAATTGCTATTTGTGTCACAGATCACAAGTTCAATGTAGGAAAAATTAAGAGGTCACAAAAATCACAAAGCAAAGTACATCCAGCATAGTTAAAAAAACCAACTACTATCCATAGAGACCTTTGCCATTCCCCAAAGTAGAATAAGAAGCTCAAGAGTTGCACAAACACTTCTTCCTCACGAACCACCTCCACAAAGAGCCGTCACAACAAGATGGTGAAATAGGGCAAGCTCCAGCAACTAAATAGTCACTAATTTGGAGGGAAGGCTTCATAGTGGCATTTAATGAAGTAATTTGAATTACCATTATGCCATAGTGAAGAAAATTAGTCACATAAAGCGCCACCCATATTGGGTGGGTGGGTGGGACCACTGTACATGTCATCTAGTAGTTGGAGACTCTCACCTAATTTTGAAATGATAGGTCCCAAATTTTATAAAGATGACTCAGGATCCAGTATTTTTAGAATCACAACTAAGTTTACAAGAAATGTAAAAAGTAACTCATAGTAAAGTAAAAGAAGCTAAATTTACACTAAATGTGTAATTCATAGCAATAGACAAGAGGTAAGCTAGATTCACACTTAATGTGTAAAAAATAGCAATTATAAGCAAGATCCTTATTAAAAGAAAACAATAGTAATTTTCTTTGAGACTAATATGTGTTTACTAATTAAATATTTTTGGGAATAAAAAGTTTTTGTTACCCAATATAAATATGTGGTAACTAATAAGATGGCAAATTGATATATTTCACATAGTCATAGAAATAATAGGGATTTCCCTAAAATTAAAAAAATATATATATACTATAACTAAAGAAGAAGAAGAAGAAGAAGAAGAAGAAGAAGAAGAAGAAGAAGAAGAAGAAGAAGAAAAAGCCATGGATCACCCTTATAGTGGCCATTTCTTGCTATTTACTCTTAATGTGAATCTTAGCCATAAAAATGATATTTTTTATTTTTATTTCAACAAATGAAAAAAAAAACTTATCAAGTGCAATTTCAACTGCAATTTGAAATTTTGAAAAACTCGTAAATTTCAATATTTTATAGCAATATGAACTTTGGATCTATAACCATGGTTTGTTGATTTTCTACTATTTGAGTGATATGGTAAGTTTGGTTTAGACCATGATGTTATACATTATAACACACATCTAGGGTGAAAGTTTAGATCTTTTGAGTATTTTTTGCATTTGAAATGAATTTTCTTCATTTTTTTCTTACAAAATTCACAATAATTTCAAATTTTTCCCGCAAAATTTGAAAACTTTATGACTTGCAGTAGACGCATGACTTCATCTCAAGGCAATAAACAGAGTGATAGACAATGACAATGAGGCTTGAAATCAGTGGTTAACTCTTAAACATTGAAGCGGACGTTTTGCTACTGATGAATGATAGGGAATATCATGTGGGGGGATAGAAGTGCAACTATTCATCTTTGGAATTCTATTGTGAAAAGGGGAGGTCTTCTACAATATTTTGACCTCCATTGAGCCCTTTTGTTTTTTTCAAAGTAGATGATGTCATATAAATGCCAAAAGAAATGATTTCCACGGTCACCAGCCAAGCATTCAAGGGTTAAAAATAGAGCAAGCACATGTAGCAAGTATTTTCATGCCAACAAAGGCTATAGCTACCAATAGGAATTGAACCACCAACCTTATGGGATCCAAATGTGAATCCGATAGAGCTTGAAATCTCTATAATAAAGGTACTATTACTTGGGGGATAATATTTTGAGAGAAGATTCTGAGGCTCAGAATGAAGCAGAGACAGATTAGGAAACAAGTAACATAGTCTGCAAGGATGAAAGTGCAAACCCTAACATCTCCTTACGGTATTCCAAAACTCCAAGATTTTCACTTGTTAGTTTCTTCACTAAGTTAAGGTAGTCCATCCATAAACCGACCATCTAAGCACTGGATCTGAATTTTGGGCAGGTGAAACTGCTCAAAATGTTTTTGAATAAGTTTTTCATGAAAGATAGGAAGAATTGGCGTCTAACCCAAGCTCCCTCCTACTTTTTTGGATCATTTTTTCATTAGTAATGAAATTTCGAATGAGATGTGTTGTAGGTCCCTATTTGTGATCCTAGGTCTTTCATAAAGTATTCAGTGCAACTTCTAAAAAGAAATGGAAAAGAAAGAAGATTGATTGGCTCTTACAATAATGAATCGTAATTTTCTTGATTCATTTAATGACAATGAAGGTCAATTCAAAAACCACCTCCAGTCCATTCCAATGCCATTTACAAGGGCGGTTCTAAATGCCCGAACGAATTCGAGCCTACCTTACTTTGCTGTCAATTCAATTGCAGCTTCCTCGGCAAAACCGCCTCTACAATTGAGTATTGAAATGTCAACAAGAGTTGGAGTTTGTATGGTCAGCATAGGCTTAACGAAGAAGTTGGCTTTAACCCCTAAAGGACCGAGGTGATTTTCCGACCAAAAACCATTCAAAACTATCATTTCTATTGTAAAGAGAAAAGAGCTTTAAAAATTGTTTTCTTTTGCATATCCAACCGTGAGATCTTATAATTGACTAGTATATGAATATGTGGAAGAAATTTCAGAAACTTTGACCACATAGATTGCAAGATATATGCATTTAAAGTGAAGAAAACAAGTTCTTTTCCACCTTGTTTGACTAGATTTTTTGACTTTGAATCTTTTTAGTTCAAATTTTTTGAACTACTGATTTCGATTTTCTACTTATTTATGTTAAGTAGTTGAGTTGAGAATCTACCAAAAAAATTTAGGAAAAAAAGCAATTAATTTTCACTCATTAAAAAATTGTTAAGTAGAAGTGGGTTTAAGATTGAAGAAAAAACTAAATTGTTAATAGCTTTTAGATGGAATTAAATCACAATAATCCCAACGGTGAAGATTGTTCTAGCAAGAAAATCTAACCCTTTCTAACAATTTTTTCTGAAAAATTCTCAAAATTGCATTTAAAAATGAATTCTACAACTTATTTTTTCATAACAAGATTGCCCGAAAAACTAAGATTGTCCATAACTTTCTCATTATTAGTCCAAATTGAATGAAACAAAGCTTCACATGTAGACAAAAATAATCTTTGAAGAAAAAATTTGAAAAAAAATTATTTTGACTTTTTCTGATTTTTTTTGTGCTGCCCGCAAAATTTCAATTTTACTTATTGTGCCATAACTTTTGCTCCCAGGCATCAATTAAAATAAAAATTATATATTCACAAAGATCTTGCAAAAATACACAACCTCAAAAAACCCCGAAAAATATTACTAAAAATTGAGATCGTAGGAACCTGCCCGGACCCAAATTGTCCCCCGAGGGGACAATCGGTCCTTTAGGGGTTAAGGTCTAAACCCAGTAGGACAGCGTACATTTCAGCTGCAAATATTCCAACTTTTGCACGCATTGGGCATAACTTATAGATTAAGATATCAAATAATTATACAGATAGGCTGTCATTTCTCCACATGACTGCCTTCCACATGTCAAGGCATGAAACACAGAATAGAAATCCCCAAAGCTGTACTAACAGTTCCGCAGCAACCCACAGCAGCACTCTGGTGAATGCAAGTGATTCTGAATTGCAGACACTAGCAGAAACAAGACGAACTTCAAACTCATTCACGAACACGCAACTTACGTCCAAGTTCGCATGCTTCCACCAAGTTCTCTATACAACTGCACATCAATTCAGCATGTGTACTGCACATTTCACATGGGTACCTGTATAGAAGAAAACAGTTGAGGAAAAGTTAGTATACATTGTAGATGTACACTCAGAAATGTATGGTATTGCCCAAGAACGAGCAACTTCAGCTGTCCACATTGCAATGATGCTCAAAATTTAGTATAGATTTGTCAATTTACCATAGATTCCTTCATGAACAGCACTCCTTGCGGATTGCAACCTTCAATGCCGCCCCCTGATAGAGAACGCACAATGCATGCCCTCACTTGGACAGCAAAAAAATGGCTTCAATTAATACTAACATCAAATTTATCACCTGACCCCAGACTACTGTACCTAATTCCATTTTCGGGGTAGAGTAGGTATGGCACCAAGACCCCCTCATGGTTTAGGGTTTATGGCGATAACATACATCAGAACTACTCAAAATCCATGAGAGCTGGTTAGATTTAGAAAAATAAATTAGCCCGCATCCCAAAACCCACATCCCAAATCTCATTCGGATCGCATTGATGACACCGACTGAACATCACTGACATCCCGAATTGCAATTCCACTGATTCCAAACCACTCGTCCATTAATTTGCTGAAAGTCTCGCGCAATGTAGCCTGTAGCCATTCTGGATCCGGCAGATCCCTGCATTGGAAACCACAAGATTGAAGAATTAGCTCAATGGAGGAGTACAACCAATATACAAAATACCCTGCGTTGCCATCAGATCATGGTCTTTTGAAGAGCCTGGGACTACAGAACTGCAATCTCTGAACTCCCGGACTATTTAACCCTTACGTGCCCAGAGGGCCTAAAGCGGCCACCTCCATATCTCCAGGAGTTAATAATGCAAGTAAGATATCTTCTTTCTATTGATACATTTTGTTACCTTCCTTCAAGCTTCCTAAAATGTTTTATTTCTGAAGTTAATTATGTTTGAAAGTTATTGTAATCAACCATAAGCTTCTACAGTGGACTTCCTATTTTTGTCTGAAGTTAATTATGTTTGAAAGTTATTGTAATCAACCATAAGCTTCTAAAGTGAACTTCCTATTTTTGGCTTGGGCAGTAGAGGTATATGTAGAAACATAAGTTTGTATTCATGATTGTAGAATATGTAAAATTCGAAGTTATAAAATCAGTCTAATTTCAGATAAATTGGAGACATCTTTTTAGTTATTATTGACAACACAGACCTGCCAAGATCAGCTCCACCAAACATGTATGCTTCCTTCATTCGCTCTTCTTCCTGCGAGATGGCTTGAATCACAGTCCTCGATAAAAATCCCATGTTCCTTGCAAGCAGGGTAAGAAATTGCATGTCGAATATATACTGCTGCAAGCCAAGTGGACCCAAACTACCTGGATCCTCTTCAATCAAAACCCAGAGCTCCGGGTTTGTACTCAAATCTTTGACGAATGTCTCGGTGAGACGTATAAGGAAAAGCTGGGTAACCCTGTCCCTCCCTGCTAGCACATGCCCCGCTACCTGATGAATGGATACTAACTTTTGAAATAGAGACTGCCACACCAAAAATGCATGTCAGTAACGGCGAACATCAGGGATGTAAAATAACACGACAGAGACATAGTAGAACTCCCGCACCGCCCCCCTCCCAGAAAACGGGAATGTTCTGGAAAACCTAGCCGCATTAAACCCAAGGAATTGCAATGCAAATTAAAGCAGTTCCCAATGTAAACCATGGCAATTGTAACATGTCTCAGACTTCTCTATTAATAAGAGATGCTCCAATCTATATTACGGAGTAGAAGAAAAGATAGGAACATACCTGAAAAAGAATTGTTGGCTGGGGATTCTCCGGCCATGTGGGCATCTCAGAATCAACCTGGAAATAAGTTGTTGCGCTTAACTTGCTTCCATACTCATCGTAGCAAAGGCTTATGATTATCCCATTGCAGAGATGGAATTTTAGCGATTCCACATGCACCTGGAGCTGCCGCCGCAGGTCCTTGAGTTCAGGTGAACGAGCTGTCAAAGTTGATGAGCGTGGAGGCTTTGAATCTCCAGCTTGCACAGCACCTGGCAAAATTTTGGAAGCTGCGGCTGCCACAAGCTCATCAACGAGAGCGGCAGCATTACCCAGGAGTGACAGCTGCTGGTCCTCGCTGGCTGCCATTTGAACCTACAGAAGAAAATCCAGTTGCATAAATTTTAGAGGAAGCTAAATACGAGAATCTAATTACAATGGTAGAATCAGACCTGCGAACAGAACTAAGAAAGTTCATTTAATCATTTGCTACACAAGCACAAGATTTGTCAAGTTTGGCTAGGAGATAATGTTTAGTAACAACCGTAAATGCTTCTCAAAAACTGACCTTCCTTTTGCCTTCCTCCTCGACCTCTTGACCAGGTAGCGCCTTGATAAGCATGAACATATATTCTTCAAACGTTTCAGCTACACCTTCCAATGCAGCTCCACCCAACTGAATGCTGACGAGAGCTGGCAAGTCTTCCAAGAAGTCCTAAGTCCACAATATTTTCCAACAACAGATCATTACAGACTCCGCGACACCATTATAGACGCTAGCTTGACCCACCACAAGTACAACCTCTCTAAGTATAGAATTCGTTCAGAAAACAATGGGACAGGAATGGAAGCAAGTAAGATGCTGAACAATACTGTAGCAATACAAAGATGAACACACCCACCTGCAATAGCAAGAGGAAGCGGTGACCACTAGTGGAAAGTCTTAGATTTGACACAGTTCCGCGGGGACCCCCTTGACGAGAGGTATCCAGGGTCCAGTTGTCAACTGCAACGAATGAGCTCACACTTTCCACTAAACTAGTCAAATTCGCCTTCAAGGCCTGTTCTACACTGGGTCGCACAAGCTTCGAAAGTGTTGCGCAGAGCATCAAACCCTGCTCTTCTAACAAAGCGCAGTGTCCGAGGGCAATTTGAACACATTCCACAGCGGCGCGCAGACCTCCAGCTACAGCAGATGACATCAGTACATTCCGTTTAATAACAGAAGCACCCATTTCCGTCACCTCACCTGCCCAGAGAACTATCTCTGAAGCATACTTTGGGACTTCACCAAATACTGTCACCGAATCTCTCGATGCCTGTAAACATACTAAAACCGTTAGAAACCTGATCCAGTCTCCTACAATGACCCTGCTACCGACAGCAACTCATCAATACATAAACTAGAGTGGACATATTAGCAAAGTGGTTTACACATGACTTCGCTAAATTGTCTAAGGACCGATCTTTGCCTGCAAATGAGGTTGGCCACTGTCACTTCACTGATCTACACTACCACTTTGAAATTGCATAAGATATTCATAAATAGTGATAAAAAAATTGGCCTCAACAGACTTGGCTCTTCTACCCAAAATCTCTCCACAGCTCTATAAACCTCCCCCAAATCACACTCAACGTATATTTTTATAAATCACTAAAATAGTATCATCTACCTTACAAATCATAATGACTAAAAACCAGCTCAAGTTAACGACCGATGTTCTGGATTCTGCAGAACGATAGAGTCTGGAGGTTTGTACAGAAAATCCTTACCTGAGAGATGGCAGAGAAAACCAACT
Organism: Neckera pumila; assembly: GCA_963969595.1. Lineage (NCBI taxonomy): Eukaryota > Viridiplantae > Streptophyta > Bryopsida > Hypnales > Neckeraceae > Neckera > Neckera pumila. The sequence goes on along the minus strand of OZ018412.1, from coordinate 1,357,159 downwards.
GTGAGACAGCAGTTGTATATATGGTTCCATATGAGGTTCCACTCTGTTGCAGCGAATCCAGATTGTGCTTCAACCTGTCTTCATGGGATTGCAACAAGAGTGTATGCGCACGAGTACCGTCACCCAGTCTATCTAAAGCCGAAATTGCAGACCTGAGTTCCAGTCCTCTAACAGTAGGTTGTTGCACTGCTTCTGCTAAATAAGCAGCTAAACCTGCTTTCCTTTCTGCCAACTTCTCTTCTAATTGCGTAATCCTGTCGTCACTCAAGCCTTCAACTCCCACATTTCCGCGTGCCACTAAATCCTCACCTTCAGCAAGCAAAGCAAGTGCATCATCCACTTTCCTTTCGGCCACGAGCACGTCCAGTGCCTCAGGGAGAAGCTCTATTCGCTTTACCACGTCAGTGGGTTCGACATCATCCTTGAAATGGTCCCTTGCCAGAGTTTCCCCTGATGAGCTTAATGGTATCGAAGCTCCACTTTCAGCTAAAGTGCGCACCAGAGCTGCTTGGGTTTGAAGCATCTCATTCATTGCTGTGATTTCACCCTCTAAGTCTGTGATTTCTTGTGAAGTCCTTCAGAAGCAAAAAAAAAGTCTTCGTTAATTATTTGCGTTTACAAACAACGAAACGTGCATCAAATTAAAAGAGGAGCTAATAAACATATTTTGTGAACTTCACGTTTAACAATCAAGAGTAATCTATAGCTTGCACTCTTTCGATTGTTGAATCTGGAGCACTAAAATATTGATATCAAAAGAGACTAAAGGCTTGCGACGCGTAATTATAGCAGCTGTCCAGCACTAATGTTGCCGGCGTGTCAACAGTCAAAAGCAGTCATCTTTCAGTAATTGGATAGAGACCAAGTCGAGAAAAAGATCTCTCCTTAGGTACAAGTAAATGAGCAAAAACCTGATAAATACAGTGTAGTTTTCATAGACACTTTTTCGCATAGTATCAGCAGAGACTTTCTGCAACTCAATAAGCTCCTCACATATCATCCGAATGCCCTGTCAAAACCAAATTACAAGTCAATCCAACTCTCACAAATAGCGGGTGATTGCAGTACGGTAGGGAAACTTTCTCTCGGGAGATCTTTCACCACGAGCAGGTCATAAGTGAGGTAAATGTTACCGACAAATACATGTTTTGATTCTAACGACTATGACAATGTACACAGCTGAAGAGTTAAACCTGTCCATGGTCTTAATCATCCTACAAGTAAACTTTGAAAACTCAAAACACTTCCAAAAAATGCGTAGTTAAGCGAATTGGAACGCTCTAACAAATGGGGAACAGCCTGAGTTTAAAAGGTTCCCTTCTAAAAAGAGAATCCACCCAAACCTGGGACAGGTTCCCCCTATCTTAGCTTGTTGAATTTCGTCGACGAAAATCCAACAAACAACGCAATTAAAATTTAAAAAATTCTTTGAAAGGTAAGGACACCCAAAATCACGACCCTATGGATGCATATTGACTGGGAGTAAAGAGACCACCTGAACATCTGTTCAAGTTGTCGATTTTGGTCAACTACCAATACAATTTTGAACTTCGATAACTTTTTGCACATGGCATCCAAATAATACATTCTTTGGTGCATTGAAATCGTCTTTGCTTTCCTTTACTGACAAGAAAATATAAAACTCTCTCCAGTTAAATTAGAGGAACTATGTTCACTGGCAATTCGGGTGTCCCTACCTTAAAACCTAAAAGGCGAATTCCGACCAACAAAGTGGCCTAATCAAACAACAAACAACAAACCCGAAGAAAACCCAGCAAAGCCCCCAATCCCGTCCGAGTGAACCCTCGCAGACAGAAACCCTACACATACCTTCTCACTCATCGATTGCCCTTTATAAGCCTCCTTCGAATCCTTCCTCCCCATCGTCGCCTCCTTCTCGTCGCGGACCCCATTAAAAGATGACTTGAGAACCGGCGCCCTCCCGAGCGTGCTCGCAGGCCGCGACCTCCCAGAAGAACCCCTCACTGCCTGCGCCATCGAATCCACTGCCCCTACGCCCAACCTCTCCAACTAATCCCCACTGCTGACACTCCACACGATTTTTAAAACTACAGCAATCCGTCCTTTCACAGAGACAATCCGATCCTTCCACACAAAACCCTACAAATTGCGACTCCCATCTCCACATGCAGCGTCGGACCCCCCGAAATCTCCATCGCCTCTCGCGGCTCCGCCTCCCCTCGGGTCCCTCCTTTCCGATCGAGACTGAGCTCCACCTCGCAATCAGTCGTCATTCTTCCGCAGCGCCATGTTTGAACGAGAATGTGTGGCTCCAAAACTGATGATTACAGAGGAGTTTCTTTGACTCATCCGAAGTTTTCTGGCGCATGAGTAGGGGGACGTCTGATAAGTTGAGTCAAGTCAAGGCCAGAGTGAGAACCCGTCGCACGAGCTGCGCGAGCTGCGGGGAATGCAAGGGACTGAGGAGCGGAGATGAGCGAAGATGGTGGTGCCGAGGTGGGGACTGGGGTCGACTGACGGACGCCTGGAAGCAGAGGAGCCGGAAACGACTGATTAGGGAGGGGACAATAGGGAGGGGACGGGCGGACGCATCGGGGCGGTTCCACTAAGATATGGCAGTTGACTTCTGACGGTTGCGATTGATTCAACCTACAAGTCTACGACTTGAGAGGGGCCCCTTTGCTTTTACTAGGGGCATTCTGAAGCTGTGATTGGCTGATAAGTTGGATAATTAGGTTGTAATCTTAGTTGCGGTTATATTTAGAGCATCTCCAGCGGTCGACGCTTTACTGCCAAGCCAAATCATTTGGCGCGGATGGGGTTCTTTATTTGTCCTAGCAGTTGACCAATTTGAGGTATTCTGCTGCCAGCCTCTCCAAAATCACTTGTTGCACTCCAAGCTACAGTGCCCTCTCTTGTTTGGCGTGTACCACATCCGAACAAGAGCACAATTTTCAATACTAGCTGCAGAGATTAACCTCGACCCCAACCAATGAAAGTGCGAGAAACATGAGTGCTCTGTGTGGTTGTGACTTAATTCAATATAGTAGAACCTCTCTTAGTGCATATTGTCTTAGTGCATATCAATACCTTAAATCAGGCTGTTTGTTTGTTTGTTTGTTTTGTTTTGTTTTGTTTGTAGCATGGACAACTTCCTGACCGTGCGTCCCCCGGCCGCGTGCTTGGTACCGTCGGAAAGCTCTCGCCGAGGAGGGGTGCACCGGCTTGGTTTCGTGGCGTTTGGAGCGGTGGTGCAAAAGTTATTGAATCTCAAAGTATTTATTGATTAAAAAAATAGAAAATTACTTTTATTTTGATTTTGGTGGCGTTCTTGGTACTGGGAGTGGAACCGGGAGTAGAACTGGGAGTAGAATCGGAAGTAGAACCAGGAGTGGAACCGGGAGTAGATGAAAATTGGGCCAACGGCACAGGGTCACACTAGTATGCACTAAGAGAGGTCGTGATATTTATGACTGACAGTAGTTGGAGGCCCCATAGTGAGAGGCCACGTTAGTCAAAGTTCTGACAGAACCTCTCTTATTGCATAAACCTCTCTTAGTGCATAATCCCCGCACTATGCACTAAGAGAGGTTGCGCTATTGCACTATTGTTGTGCACGTCAATTTCTTGTCTGGAACATTTTGTGGGAAGAAAAGTGTTTTTCTACTATTGGTTCATCATGTTATGAATGCTTGACCTTTCTACCATTGTCAAATTCTTTCAAGTCACATTGGAACTGTCTTCTACCCTGTTCGTTCTGGTTGGGGATGGAGATGGTACACTCGCTGGTAATCCAACTTCTTTACATGGCGTAGTTCAAGATGCACCGCATAGATCTCTATTCCTAAAGACATGGAGGGAGTTACTCATGGCCATTTTGGCTCTTAGGGAGGCATTTTGATAATACCAGAGGCTTTTCCTTTGTTATATTACATTGATTAGTTCAGAAACTATGTCCATGGCGCCAGCATCAACCATAATGAGCTCTATGGGACCTAGCTGGTAGGGCAGGGCAGCAAGTCGTGTGGGCCCCCGATAATCACGTACAAAATTAAATGTTGAAAAAAGTTGGATTTATTATAAAGATTATTATTTTTTATTAGTAGTCTTTATTTCTAAAATATTGAAAATAACTATGTAGGTGCAATAGTGTAGACTCCCTTTAAACTATTTGTAATGAGTGCTTAATGTTTAGATCCTTTTGGGCAAGGTGGAATCTCTACAATATCTTTTTATAGGTAGGTAGAGAATGAAGTATTGGTTAATCTCTAAAGGTTTTTTACTACGTTTTTGCCAAAACTGCTCCAAAATTGCCATTTCTAGTACAATTACAAAATCTTAGAATAAAACATTTTTGGACACATGCAACCGATAGAGTTTTTAGGCCTTGTAAAAAACAGGGTAGCTGTACTTCACAAAGTCACATTTGGATGAAAAAATGTCCACGTTGATGGTGCTTCTTTGGGGTCATTCTTCAAGGCAGGTTGGCTACATGCTTGAAAAATTTCACATTTGGATGAAAAAATGTCCACGTTGGTGGTGCTTCTTTGGGGTCATTCTTCAAGGCAGGTTGGCTACATGCTTAAAAAATTTCAAATCACTTGGAATTGTTCAATATATAGGAAAAAAATAGTAAGTAGAAAGAAATAGAGAATGATTCAAAATACTAATTTGTTAAGAATTTAATTATGGAATTGAAAATTTTCAATCCCAAAGGTTGAAATGTTGAAATAAACAATGTACAATACAACATATAGAAAAAAAAAAGTAAGTAGAAAGAAGTAGAAAATGACTCAAAATACTAAATTGTTAAAAGTTTAATCATAGAATTTAAAAATGCCAATCCCAACGGTTTTAACGTTGTAATAATCAATCTACATCCTAGGATTTTATTGTTTTCCAAAAATATTGAAAATTGAGTTAAATAAACGACTTTAAAGTTTTTTTAGAGTAGAGAATCTATAATTGCCCGCAATTCAAAAAAACTCATAACTTTTGACTCATTGATTGAAATGGAATGACTCAAAGCTTTTTACGTATATATAAATGTAGAAAACCAATTTCAAAAAAAAAAATCCGGAAAAAATGATTTTTTTTTATCTACCCAAACTACCCAGTTATGAAAAAAAGTAACATATTAGGTCACAACTTTTGACTCGTATTTTGAAATGTCATGAAACTTGGTACACATGAAGATATTCCTTGCCCCAACCATCTATTAAAATTTCAGCCTCAAATATGGATATCTCTAGTCACATGTACTTGCCCAAAATTTCTATATGGCCAAAAAACGCATGTTGGTCCTTTAGGGGTTAAGGCTCAAACGACCGCTAAGCTCCAACATGACCTTGCAGACTCTGCGTGGCTCAAATTTGATAAAATCTGGCTTTGCTTCAAGTTGTTAGCGTTAAGGGAGGGTGGCATTACTGGGTGGCAAGGGTGTGGCCCTCATGTATGTAGTTTTACCTAGGGTTCTTTGATTTCTTTGTTTTCTTTGGTCCTTTTTGCTCATGTTCTCTTCATTGTCCAGCCTCATGGCTTGGCTATTTTGTATTGTTTTGTTTTTTAATGCAGTGGATTCTCCCCATTTGTTCAGAAAAACAAAAAAAAATCCTTGTCTTGGAACACCTCTGTTTCTCAACAGAGCACTATTCCGATCCAATCACATCTTATGCATAAGAATTGCTTATCCTTGTTTTCATCACTTATAACCTCAACCATTGCTTCTCTCTATCTAGTGTCAGTAGTAATTGATCCAGCTACTAGCCATCATGTATTTTAAAAAAGCTTGAAAATAAATCTAGTGCAGTAGAAGAGAATACTCATGTCCATATGCAATAAAATCAGTATTCAAAGGTACATAAATCCTAAGAGACCATGTACAATCATGATGTAACAAGTAAGGTCATATCAAGGTAGGCTCCTGAAATTTGAAGAAACATAATACTGTGATTCTATACATTCTTTTCTTCTAAATGGAACTTATAAGGAATGTAGGAAATCATCCTTGTTTATGTAGACAAAGAAATTTTATGAGGACTTGGGCCTCACCTACACCCATACACAAAAACGAACAATTAGTTAGTTTCAGTGTGCATGCAAGGTGTCTTAAGTCCAAAGTCACTTGTCATTGTTTTCATACAAAATCTCCTAGAACAAAACAGCCCCTGTACAGTCCAACCAAAATATCAAAGCAACATCACAACCTGGCTATTTGACGATGCTTGTGTAGCAGCCATCTTGACGCAAATGCACTATTCCCTGCCCAGAAACTGAAGGACAGAGATACTTGTAACTTCAGTTAAAGAGAGCAAGAGAGCATATACTTTAGTGGAGAGGAGGAAACTCTATCAGTGTAAATCAACTCAGAGTGAATCGCAGTGTAACAGTGCTAACATATCCTTGGAAGCTAGAGAGTTTGAACTGTGAAAACTCCAATGTGTAAGGCAGAGGTAGTGTAAGCTTATGTAGGTAGGTCCAGACCATAAGTTAACTCTAGCATGCTAACTTGGAAGTAGCTTGATGTGCCAATGTGCCTAATTACACGGAAACCCAATACATTAATGCAAATGGCCCCCAATTCAGGTAGTAATTAGGTCCGTCATCTTTGCAAATTAGTAAGTAGTTATGGATTTAAACCAAAACTTAACTGAAATTAACTGGAGGCAGGTAAGTTCCAGTGTGTGAATGGGTCGTTAAGCTGTACATAGCTGTTGGTGAATGCATCAACTCTCTTACTGCTACAGCTATGAATGAAAAAGTCTGATTAATACCTGTAAGAGGTAGTTTAGCTGAGACATAGAGGCGTTTATTTATAACCGGATATTTTCCAAGGTTATTGCTTAAACTAACAAGCATAATAAATGGAGACGTTTGAGATTATTCTTAGCAATATCTTTTTCCATAGAGGGTATTGCTAAAAACAAATAAACAAGCATAATGAAGTCAAGAATTGTAAGATATCTGCCACTGGCAGTAATATCTAAGAAAAGTAATAGATTGTGTCAATATAATCATGTTGCTTCCATCCCATCTATAGGAAGATATTTGTGATAATCTAGAGATCATGTACAAGTCTATTTCTCATATAGATACTTGAATTAGAAATCTAGAAAAAGAAAAAAAGAAAAAAAGAAAAAACAAACAAAAAACTTTGGAATCTACCCTCATGCCATTGCTGAAATTTTTCAAATTTTTTCCCACATAAAAATAAGTGGAGAGACAGTGGAGACATTTGAAATTATATATTTTGGACCAAGTATGAATTAGTTCTAAATTTTTGAAGTGATCAGCCTATAGGGGTCTATAGGCCACCTCATGACCAACAAAATCTAAATCCAATATAGTCATCTTCCTAGCCAATGCAGTCACAACATTTTCAAACATGGAAGATCTAAAAAATTAGTTTTTACAAAGAATTTTACACTGAAAAGTTCAAAGTACCTATTGAGGTTACTAATTATTCCATAACTACCATGTAAGGCATTGATTGTCGTATGAAAAAACACAATGGGGTCATTAGGTGTCCATCATGGACCATTTGACCGCAATGGGGGTCTTTTACCTTAGTTGAGTTGAACTGAACTAAGTTACTTGCTATTCATCACTGCTGCTGCTGCGGGCCACCTTTGCTAATGTGCAGCCATCATTCATTACCATCATCGCAACAGATCTAGGAGCAGCCCTTCTTGCTGGGTCATCTGGTGAAGTTGTCCAGAGGATGGCTTGCCTAATTGCTACTTGTCGTGGCCTGGGCATTTGGTTGGGAGTACTTGGGACATTGGCAAATTTTGTTATTTCTGGTCTTTGTTGTTTTTTGTTTTTCTTGTTATCTCTGGTTCAGATTTCATTATTTTAATTGGAACAATTGACTTTTCTTTTCCATGCGGTGCTGTAGTGTTTCAAAGCATGGAATTCCAAAGGAACAACGACCCGATTTCAGCAATGTAAGTTATGCTTTCCAACTATTGTTGCCAATTTATGCTTGGGTAATCATGTTTAAGATCCTTTGCGGTTAATTATATGTCTATTATATTAGGGTAGCTTCTTTTTATCTCCTTTTGCAGTAAATTATGTTTCCTTCATGTACTGATGGCTCTGTTGTTTCATCCTTTTCTTGTTCCCTCACAGCTCCCTCACCATCCACTCAAAAGACCCTCACCCCCCCCAAAAAAAAGATTTATTTTTTAATTTTTAATTTTTTTAAATCCTCTCGCCAACCCCCCCAAAATATTTCAAATTCATTTTCTTCAGAACCTCCCCCCTCCCCCCCCCGCTTTGTAATTTTCAATCCCATATTGATCTCACAATCAATATGGGATAACTCTGTGTTTCCCAAGTATCCGTATCTGTATGCAATCCGCACCCATATCCGTAGTTAATATACGTATTTGTATCCATATATCTGTAGTTGTAGTTGTATATTATATTCGTCTAAGTATCCGTATGTGTATCCGTATGTGTATGTGTATCAAAGTTTTTTTGATCAATGGTGGTGGGGTGGTTTGTAATTTAAAAAAAATAAAAAATCAACGGCTCTTGTTTTTTAGGAGGGAGGGGGGGCAACTAATTAGGTGTCCTGTAAACACAGTAGATAGTTTACAAGTAAACAATCCTAGAGAGTATTTACAATCCTTGAACAACATGAATTAGTAGATCTATCTATGCATTGGAAACTTTGCCATATGTTTAAATTTGAAGTGTTATAGAATGGAGTTTTGTCTGGATCCATAAGCACGAGCCCTATCCTAAACTACACCTTGCCTGCGATACAAATTGCCTCAGAGTCGCAAACAAATCATGGAAAAGCTAGGCTTGAGTAATTTGTACCCAACAAAATCTTGCTTAATTTACCAAAGTTTAGCCAAAATTGTCGTCATATACCTACATTCAATAGTAACAAAGGAACAAGAAATAACAAACTTTGCTGCTAAACTCCAATTTCAAATTATGTTGTTGGTGGTTCATTTTCAATTTCTTTTGATAGCTAGATTCATTCTTGAAGACCTGTGTCAACATCCAAATAGGAAATAATCATCAATTCATTTTGTATACAATTTAAATTTGTTTTAGGTAATTTTGTCTGTGTAGGCTTTATGAGGTCACTAGAAGGAAATCAGGGTTTTGCGGCTACACTATACAACTGGTTTTCAGTTGCACTGGACATTTGTGTCTGGTTTGCGATTGGTGATAATTTGGAGACTTCTTAGAAGACTTGTAGTTGCAGTGGACACTATCTCATTTGCAATTTGTTTACAACTTGTAGATTTTAGAACATTAATCTCATTGATTTGTAGACTTCAAAATTTTAGAATTGCCGTTTTTCAAGATTTTTGAACTTCAGAACTACCATTTTTTTAGATTTTAGAATTTCAAATCTACCTTTCTTCTAGATTTTAGAATTTCAAATTTTTTCTTTTTTAGATTTCAAAATTCCAAATCTATTGTATTTTTAGATTTCAAAAATTCAAATATTGGTATTTAATAGATTTGATTTTATAAATTATACGATAAATATAGATTTAATAGATTTGATTTTATAAATTCTATAAATTCTAGAAAATTGGTACTCTATAGAAATCTACAAATCATAGAAATCTTAGAATTAAATCAAAAAAATTCATTGCATAAGACTACAACAATTTACAAGTCTTATATTTCCAACCTAATGGTAGTCCTTACAATTGATATTGGACAATTGATACAAGACAAATGGGAATGAACTTTGGAAGCAACTAGAAAACAACAAGAAAACAACTAGAAAACAACAACAATTAGTATACAACTTAAAAGCAACTAACACTACAAAAAGGGGGACCTAATTAATATAAGATTAAGTGCTTTAAGGTGATTCCGGCCAATGAATTTTTGACAAAAATAGCAATCAACACAATTGTGTTGTTTTTGACCAAAAACAAAGTTTGCCTAGTTGATTTGGCAATCCGTTAAAAAATCCTCAAAGTAAAATTTTAGACCTCATTTTAGCATAGTTAAATAATTTTTTCCAAAAAAATTCGAAATGAGAAAAGATTTATTTCCAAAGATCCGTTTGAAATTTTGAATCTTCCATCAAAAGTTATGGACAAATTTTAGAGAGAAGTTGGAAGGGACATTTTCCGTGACAATTTCAAACTTCCTCTCTGAAATTTGTCCATAACTTTTGATTGGAGGCTTGAAATGTAAAATAGATTTTTTAAAATGAAATTTGGCTTGATTTCCCACCTTTTCTAATTCAAATTTTTTTGAAATTTTTTTTTCTACTATACCAAAATGAGGTTTGAAATTCTACTTTTATCACAATTCCTACTTTTGCACTTAACTATGAGCCTACACATCCCATTACACTTATCCCATATGGTTTGTTCTACCTCCTACCTACCTACTCGTATAAAGAGCTTGTCTTCCATCTTCACTAACACCATGGTAAGTGACCAGCGTTGTCAGGACGTCTGGACGGACGTCCAGAGTCCGGGGACGCTGCCCCTGTAACGTCCTGTGACATTCACTTTTTACGTTTTTTACCTACATGGTAAATTCCGCGACCAAAAACCGGACCGACTGAAGACCCAACCGAAAACCCGACTGACCGAATACCTGACCGACCCAAAAACACAATCGAATGACCGAAAACCCGACCGAAAACCAGACCGATCGAATACCCCACCAAAAACCAGACCAAAACCAGATCGGCCAAAAATGCGACCGCAGGGCTGAAAACTTGACCAAAAACCCGACCAAAACCTTCATCGACACAATACCCGACCGCCGACCCGACCGCCGACCCGACCGCAATTCGGACCAACCAAAAACCGGACCAAACGACCGAAAACCCAACCGAATACCCGACCGAACACCTGACCGTCCGAAAACCCGATTGAAAACTCGTCCGAAAACCTGACCGACCGAATAGCCCCCGAAAACCCGGCCGAAAACTGGACCGACCGAAAATGCGACCGAAGGACAGAAAACCCGACTGAAACCTTGATCGACCGAATACCCGACCGCCGACCCGATTGAAATTCGGATAGACCCAAAATCGGACAGACTGACCAAAAACCCGACTAATACCCGACCGAGCAGCTGACCGTCCGAAAACCCGTCCAAAAACCCGAATGAAAACCTGACCGACCGAAACCCGACCGAACGATCAGACGACCGGTGAGCCCAACCCCAACTCGAACCGCCTGGGCGACCGACCTGACCCAAACCCCGACCCGTTTTTACAAGTTCTCGGAAGAAATTAATACATATGCTTCTAATCGGTTTCTAAAATAATGTGAGCTTTGGTATAGTTGTGTTCTGAATTTCTTTTTTTTTTGAAACACATGAACAATTTCCATTGATAAAAAGGATACAATACACCGAAAGGGAGTTTTGTTCTGAATTTCAATTTCATATTTCAAATTTTCTCTTTATTTTGAAACCTAGTTCCATTTACCAATTCTATAATGAATGAAAATTTTGTTATGATTTCCTAAATTTGTTTCTTAAATTTTTCCCTCAAATATTGAAGAAAAAAAATTTTAAAAATGAATATCAATAGATAAAAAACTATAAGTTTAGATGACACGAAGCCAAATAATCTTGTCATACAAGTTGTACAGAAAACTTGTTTTTTCCCCTTTTGTTTGGGTTTAGGGTGCAAGCTACTGAATGCTATAGGAGTAATGGAACAGGGAACTCAACAATGAAGGCACGTGGGTGTCTGAGTGGAAATCGAATTTTGTGGAAGTGTCTTTGAGAAGTTCTGGCCATGGCAAGAATTGCTTGGAGTGATGTAACTGATTGAAATGAATTAAGGATCTTTTGAGGAGTGCTGATTTTTATTAAAGGAATTAATAGTTATTAAGAACAAAGGCCATCTCGCAATGTCATGCAACTGCTTGCTATGAAAATGCGACTACCATTGCATTGAAGTAACCAAACAAGAGCAATAGAAAAGTCGAGATTACCAAAAGAAGAAATTATGAACTTCAAAAAAACAGAAACCAGAAAATTTAATAGGTGTGGAATTTTTGGTTTATTATCACACCCTACTTTTTGTGGGAAAACACTTCAGTCGGTGTAGAAAAAAAAATTCTATTTTTGCACACTACCTTGGAGGAGGGGGGGAATAACATTGTCTCACTATGGTTGTCGTACATTTTTTTTAAATTATTTTCACACCATCTTATTTTGGGTAAGATACTACGACTCCTGTCAAAGTATTAATTTAATCCCTAAGGCATTGAACATGCATTTTGGAGAACACAACATTTCGGGGAGCTTACTACAATACTACAAGCAAAGTTTTTATTTTTTGCTTTCAAATTTTCACACATCATTTTTAGGAGGAGTAGCTTTAAGGTCCGACATTCTTCATAACTTCTAACAATAGTACAGCACAATTAAAATGTTATTGTATGATATGTGATTTTTAATGCTTGGTGGGCAGCTCAAAAAATTCTTAAAAAATCACTTTAAGAAAAAAATAAAATTTGAAATTGGTTCTCCAGATCTATATATGCAACTTCAGCTTTGGATTTATTTCATTTTCATTTATGAGATCACAATTGTGAGGTGATCTAGTTTGCGGGTAGTTGTGGATTCCTGCCTCAAAAAATGAACTTTGTAGTCCTTTGTTCAATTCCATTTTCAATATCTTTGGAAAAAAAAAGAAAATTGGATGTGGATAGGTTATTACAACATTATAACCATTTGGATTGGCGTTTTCCAATTATATAATTCAATTCTTAAGAATTTAGTGGTCTTAATCATTCTCTACTTCTTTCTACATACTATTTTTTCCTGTATGTTCTACAATTCCAAATGATCTGGAAATTCTTAAGCATAGAGCCAACTTGACTTCAAAACCGAATCCAAAGAGGCAAAGAGTAACCACCATTTTCAACGCTTTTTCATACAAATGACACCTTGTGAAGTGTACCTCTCTGGTTTTTTGTAAGAACCCAAAAAGCATTTCTGTCAATTCAAACCTTGCTATCTTGCAATGTACATGGTGGAAAATTCTAAAATTTTTCCCACATCTTCTTAAACCAGTTCACTACAAGATTCTATGGTTACACGTGTTCAACAATATTTTATTTCTAAAATTTGGTACTTTTTTGGGGAATGGCAATTTTGGAGCGTTTTTGGTGAATTTATAGTCAACAAGGTTCAGGGGTTAAGTTCACACCCTTAATTTTTCAAAAACAAACTTTTCTTAGGGAAATTTTTTGGGTTCAAATTGACACCTTTTCATATTTAGTTACGTACTTTCATTGGTTTCATATTCTACTTTTCTTTTCACATCTTATTTCTTTGTGGATAGGGGATTTGAATCCTTGAAATGGTATAAAATTTAAATCCTCATAAATCCTTTGAATGGTGTGAATTAAAATTTTCTTCATATTTTGCACCTCACTTTTTGGCCTTTCGGATCTTCACATTTTTTTAATATTCCTTTCACCCTACAAATGTGTCGCTTCACGCCTAAGTTCAAAATATCCAAATGTCATATATCATGCTATTTGTCATGCAACCGAGCCAATCCAATATCCATTAACAAGAAATATTGCACTTTACATCCAAACAAAGCATACAGTTCATAGAGTAAACACTTGTATTCATTACAATTTGAAAAACACACAAAAAATCAAAATGTATGTCCAATTCCACATACATTGGTATACATTATATGTGCATATATACTACGTCCTCTACATACGATAAATCCTCACCTCTACATTTATCAACTACTTCTGTATCTCTATAATTCTATATACTACGGTAAGTCGGTAACCTATTGATCACCCCAGAGCTATTGGCCTTGTGGTTGGGGTCATTTTTCTTGAGCTCTTCTTGATGCTTCCTCCATCGATTGTTGCACTCTAGCAGGAAGTCCGCTTCCTTGGTAGTGGGCGTTAGATTGAGGTTCTCCAATGGGTGATCACCCGCAGCTGACAAATGTGGATGCTCGTTTTGAGTCTCTCTACCATCAATGATAAAGTTCATGGCATCGTCCTGGGGTTCTTTTCTGTTTCTTCGCGTCGGTTCTACTTCCATTTCTGGACTTATAATAGGACTTGTCGGCGAAGACGAAGGAGGAAGAGGTGTGTACATGAAGGGCTGTAGAGCATTGCTCTCTAGAAGACTAGCAATTCTAGCATTGGCCCTTGCAACTTCTTTGTCACCAACCTCTGATCGTGGCAAAAAAGGTGTCCCATCTCCTATCGCAAGGCCACGCTTGTTTGGAGCAGTCTCTTGACCTAGCACAATACTCAAAATCGATTTGGAAGTCAAACACATTTGAGGAGTCATAAACACCTGTCTCTTCGTGCCTGCCGAAGAGACGTTGCTCACTTTCACCGGAGGAGTTGAGAAGACTTCTTCTGTTGTACCTCCCACGAGGGCATTGCCAACTTCCGCAAGGGCACGTAATGAACCCAATTGCGTTGCATCACTTGTCCCCTCCCCCACCTTCGTTGTAGGCGTTGTAGTAATTTGTAATACTTCCTTTGGTTGTGCCTGGGAGTTGCGGATAAAATGGGGAATATCTTTCTGGCTTCTTCCAATCAGAAGTGGACACTGTGCTGTTGTAGGAAACGTACTCCAATCCACCTTGCGGCCCAGTATGAGTTCCGCATAAACCATAGATGCCAAGGTATAATTGATGTACCCCTTACTCATTTTTTTGTCTCCAAAAAGTGCTTGCCAGACCTCCTTCGATCGATGAACAAAATGCTCGTTTTGGCAACTTCCTGGCTTGCACCCAAAAGCCCGTGTGTGGACCTCGTGAAAATCTCAAGGCCACAACTTGCCAATGTGGTACATTTTAACATACTGCTTGCAGATTTTGGAGGTCCAACATTCTGCTTCCTTTTGCTCCCATCTGCTTTCGGCTTTGATGTCAGGATTATCTAAAATCTCATAATGAAGCTCATGTTTGGCTCCCTTCTGTTTAATCCTTTTCGTATTATCACCACCTGAAGTCATCCCATCAGTAGCCGCATCACCTTCACCAATCATGATTGGCAATTTGAAATTGCCTTCACCTTCAATTCAAGAAACACTCCCCAAGTGACCTCCAATGTATATGCACAAGTAAAATAGTCAAAAAGTTCTCGTATCAAAAGCTCAATGACTTCAACTCTCCACCATGTAGGAGCAACTGGCGCATAAAGCAACACAGATCAGCCAACTTGGCACCGAAGGGGAGTTGAAGTGAGGAGGTCCGAGGAGGCCGTCCGCTTTTATAGCCGACCGGCCCCAGACCTAAGCGGCGTCCGCCGCCGGACCTGCCCCGGACCGCCGCCGCCCGCCTCGGCGGCGGTCGCCGCGGCCGCAGTCCGATCCGAACTGCTGCCGACCGCGAGCCGACCAACCCCGGCGACCGCTCCGATGTTACCTCGGATGTTACCGACCGCCTGAACCGGAAAATACAACTGAAGAAGCCATCCAAACCTGACACGGTAGTTTTAGGGTACGCCAACCGCTTCGGACGCCTGCCGGGGCCGACCGCCTGAGACGACCGCATACGCCGACCGGCTTGGACGGCCGACCGGGCCGACCGCCTGGGTTGACGAGAGAACAAGACCAATCGTGGGATTCTACAGTTTGCAATAAATCTTGATTCGTTTTTACATTGGATGCTTCCTTTAAGAAGCATCCAATGTAGAATTCATGTAGAACTTATGTGTAAGTGTGATTGATTTTCTTTTTTCACGCTTTAATCCTCTTCCCTAAATAGTATTTCCTAAACCCTAAACCCTAAATCCTACACTTTAAATCCTAATTTCAATGGACTGCAATGTGAAACAATTAAATGTTTCTTTAGTTTCTATTTCAGATCCAATGGAAGGACCAATTGTATTAACCCCTAGAGGACCAAGGTGATATTCCTATCAAAAAACACTAAAAAATGTCATCGTTATTGCAAAGAGTAAAGAACCATGAAAACTTTTTTTTTTTTGCATATCCAACTATAAGATCTTTTCCTTAACTAGTATATGAATACGTGAAAGAAATTTCAAAAAATTTGACTATGTAGATTATAAGATATATGCATTTAGAGTGAAGAAAATAAGTTTTTTGGCACCTTGCTTAACTATATTTTTTTGCTTTGAATCTTTTTAGTTCAAATTTTTAACACTAATGATTTGGATTTTGTCTTTATTTACATTAAGTAGTTGAGTTCAGAATGTACCAAAAAAAGTTCGGAAAAAAACCACTTCATTTTCACTCATTACAAAATTGTTAAGTAGAGGTGAATTTAAGATGGAAGAAAAAACAAAATTGTTAAAAACTTTTAGATGGAATTGGATCACAATAATCTCAACGGTGAGATTGTTGTAGGAAGGAAATCTAAGATTGTCTAAGAAATTCCTTGGGAAAATTTTGAAAATAACATCCAAAAGTGAAACATCCATTTTTTTTGGACCACAGATTCTTCTGTAAACCCCAAAACTAAGATTGTGAAGAACTTTCTCATTATTAGTCCAAATTGAATGAAACAAAGCTTCACATGTAGACAAAAATGTAGTCTTTGAGAAACAAATTTGAGGATAAAATTAGTTTCACTTTCTCTTAATATTTTTGGTGCGGTCTGCCAAAACTTGTTTTTGCTTATTGTGTCATAACTCTAACTTCCGAGCATCAATTGAACTAAAAATTAAATATCCTCAAATTTCTCGCAAAATCACACAAATTCCACAAATCACAAAAAATTCACTTCATATTGAGACCATAGGTATTTGCCCGACTTAGTTTGTCCCCCAAGGGGACAAGCGGCCTTCTAGGGATTGAAAGGAAAATGAACACTCTACTTCGAACGTTATTTGAACTACCAAAACTCAATTGCATTCAAATTTCCTTTATATAAGAGTGTTTGAGGTGTCCTACATATCTATCTGAAGTACAACTCAAGCACACTTTACTTCTCTCATTCCACTTCAATCATGATTCAAACTATAAATTATATTCAATTTGTTTGGAAATTTCACAAGTGCGCTTGAGGTGTGCTTGATGTGGTCTTTACTCTTTACATATAGGATGAAACGTTTATCTCACAAGTAAAGCGCACCATTGCTTTTTTCATTTAATTGGAATCAAAATTCCCCCCCAAATTGTATAGGAAAAATATATTTTACAAGTGATGAGCAAACAACTTTGCTTAATAAACCTCAAGCACACATAAAACACACATTGGAAAACCACATCTAATAAAATCAAGTCACGAGTTTTTTGTTCTGAAATGAAATAGAAATACTAAAGACATGTAGATAGACTTGAAGCACACCTCAATCACAACGTTTTTAATTTTAATGCATTTTAAACAAAGAGAGAATTTTTCATATGAACTTAAAGTTCACATGCAGGGTACCTTATTTTCCACCCCTTCAATCATAAACTGAAATAAATATAATTCTTGTTCTTTATAAATTCAAGTACAACAAAAATTTTAAGAATGTGCTTGAAGGTTGCTTGTTTAGTTGAAGTAAACCTTAAGCATTGTTAAGCATGGTAGGAGCACACTTCAAGCACTTTATTATTTAAGCTTAATTTCTAAACCAAAAAAATTTTCAAATTAAAATTTTTTTAATACAAAGAAATCTCAGTAGTAGGAATTCGTTTGAGGTGAACTTATGGTAGACCTCAAACGCATTTGAAGCCATTTCATTTATACTTTAAATTTTGAAAAATATTTTTTTTTCAGGAGTTTCTTCTTTCAAAACCAGTGAGAATAGTAGAAACTTACGGTAGGTATATTTCAAGTATAGGTCATGCACATGTGAAGCATACTTCAAACATTTTTAATAAAATTTAAAATCTTGAGAAGAGGATTCTATTATCTTCAGATTTATTTAATTTGAAATGAATGAAAATAGTGAAAATGTATACTAGATGTGCTTGAGGTGTACCTGAAGCATATTTCAAGCATTTGATGATTTGATATTGAATTATTCAATATCAGATTTAAATTTAAAATCATTTTTAGGATCCAAAGTATTTTGAATAGTAAAAATGTGCTTCAACCTTCAGGTGAGCTTGAAGTAGACCTGAAGCACACCTTCAGCTTTTTTATTTATTTTTGAAATTTGATCTTCTGGTCTAGCTTTCTTTCGAAGCAATGAAAATAAAAGAGACATACTTTACATATGCTTGAGGTCTTCGCAAAGCGTACTTGAAGCAACTTGTGATTTTCTTTGGTATGTATTGTAAAAGATTTCAATTTGAAGTTGTCTTTATAATCCAACATAATTTAAACGGTACAAATGTGCTTGAGGGCTTCAGGCATGTTTGACGTCTATCTGAAGCAGACCTCAAAAACTTTTTTTTTTTTCCCTTTTAGATTTGAATTTTTTTTCGGCTTCTTTATAAAGCAATGAAACAAGATAAGGTATACTGCCCAATCGACCTTAGGTCTACACTCTACAGTCTACTTGAAGCACGCTTCAACCTTTTCATGATTTAGATTCGCATTTTTATCAGAAGAATTCAATTTTTAAAATAAAAATAAAAATTATTCAAGGTATCTTGACAAGATGGTATTTGCTTGAGATATGCTTGAGGTAGACCTCAAGCACACATCAATCACTTTTACTTACGCTTTAAATTTTGGAAATAAGCATTTCATTTTTAAATTTTTCATCATTTCAAAGCAATGCAAAAACAAGAGATGTTTTGTAGATGTGTGTGAGGTCTACTGTAAGCATACTTCAAGGACCTTATGATTTCATTTCATATATGTAATAGAAGATTTCAATTTTGAATTGCTTTTATTATCCAACCATAAGATAATAGTGGAAATGTACTTTAAGTGTGCTTCAAGGTTACTCCATGCAGAACTCAAATATTGTTAATCCAAGTTAAATTTTTCATAGCTTCTTATTCCAAGGTAATTTCAGTAGAGGAAGTGCACTTCAGGTGTGCTTTATGTGTTCTTGACGTGAACCTCAAGCATATCTCAAGCACACCGAAGCATTTCTAGTCCAATTTGAAATTTTTGAAGAACGTTTTTAACTTTTAGGTGATTGTTTTTTAAAGGCAATTACATTAGTGGAAGTGTGCTTCAGGTGCGCTTGATGTTTACCTCAAGCACATGTGAAGCACAAAGTCATTTGAGACTGAATTTGGAACTTAAAAAACTTGTTTGAACTTTGAACTTTGAGTTCCTTTTTGTCTTCTAAGGTTTCATTACTACAGCTGTGGTGTATTGTCGCTGGAGGTTTATTCTGCAGACCGATTTCCCAACCAACCGACCGATTCCTCGATGGCCGTCCACACCGCTCGGACGAGCGGTCGAGAAGCCGACCGGAAAAGCCGACGGACCAAGAACCCGACCGAAAGCCTGACCGAAAACCCGATCGAAAACTGGACCAACCGAAATCCAGCCTCCAAACACGACCGAAAACGTGACTGAAAACTTGACCAACCAAAATCCTGATCGACCGAAAACCAGACCGAAAGCTCGACCAAAAACCTGGTCGACCGAAAGCCCGACCAAAAACCTGGTCGACCGAAAGCCCGACCGAACGACCCAAAACCAGACTGAAAACCCGACCGAAACCTGACCGCCCAAAAACCGGACCGAAAATCAGACCGACTGAAAACCAGACCAAAACTGAAAACCGTACTGACCGAAAACCCGACCAAAAACTCGACCGAAAACTTGACCGATCGAATACCCATCCGAAAACCGGACCCAGCGGAATCCCGACCGAAAACCTATCCGACCGAATATCCAACCGACCGACCCAAAACCCATCCGAAAACAGGCGCGACCGAAAACCCGACCGAAAACTGGACGACCGAAAACCCAACCGAAAACTGGACGATCAAAAACCCGACTGAAAACATGACCGAACAACCGAAAAGCAATCCGAAAACCGGCCCAACCGAAACTCGACCGAAAACTGGACCGACCGAAAACCCGACCGCTGTGCTGACGGGCCGAAGACTAGACCGACCAATAACCCGACCGCTGTGCTAATGGACCGATCACCCGTCCGAAAATCCGACCGAACGATCGGACGATCGACTCCGTTGAAGCCGTTCGCCTCTTCTGTCCGCTCTTTCGTCGGTGGCCGTGCGATCAATAGGCCGACGGATGTGATCCGCACGATCCTGGGGTCGGTCGGCGTGCCATCCGATTCGGACGTACGCGACCGCCTTGGCTTCTCCGTAGACCGAGCGCATAAATAGCGAGGCGGACGCTCAGTTCTTCACAGTTCCTTCCCTTTTGGAGTGGGCAGATCCAGCGCCTTCGGGTACCTGCGCGCCCCTTCCGGCTTGGTGTGTGAGGGACTGGGCTGGGACACTGAGGTGCTTTCAGCAATTCAGTGCTAGTTACGTGTTGCATTTCAGAGATTGTTGTACCGCTTCACTTCATTCACTTGCTAAAATTCTGGAGCTCTTGGACCGCACGTTGCACAATTGAAATTGAAATTTACGATTCGTTGTTTTCAGTTTCAACAAGGTCATCATGTCACACGGAACACCAAGGGGCAAAGGCGGTAAGTCCAGGAGGGAAAAATCGCAGGACATGAAGTAGCAGGATTGGGCTGACCCATTCTGTGTAGCTGAGCTTGGATGGGAAGATGAGCCCACAAATTGTGGACCTGCACAATGTGCAAAAAGTACATAAAAATGACACATGTCTCCAAACTCTGGTCACATGAGCGCACAAAGTATCAACATCCTCGTTGGGAAGGACAAATCAGCACGTGTATGAGCAAGCACTTTGTGCAACGGTACAAGGAAGTCCAAGAAGCAGCAGGTTTACCAAACAACAAAACAAATATCATGTTGTATGGTGTTATGGCCATGATTTGGGCAGAGATTGTACTGCACAAAGAAGTGGACTGGCGCATTGTTCCGGGTAAAGATGTGCAGAAATTGAATCGTAGCGCCCACGTGATTGATTCGAACTGGACAAGTCCTAGCAATTGCATGTATGAGCATTCTAATCGAGGATATGGCCATCTTCCTACAATTGTGTTGTCGGATGCAGAGGATGAACTCGATGAAGAAGATGATGACGATGATGCTCCTGCACCCGTAACATTTGGAGGAACACAGTTACGCCAAGAAGAACGAGACAACATACAATACGAACAAGAAATGCATGAGGCCATGCGAAGAAGCCTAGAAGATCGTGGTCAACAACCTGGGCACGATAGGTCATACGAACGTGACCGTGGTGCATATGGCGCACCACAAGGCGGAAGTCATTCTCAATATGGTAATGATCCACGAGGTGAATCTCAAGGCAGAGAAAGAAGCCATGGAATCGCGCAATATGGTGGTTCTAGCCAAGGAGGCTTACAATACTATGGTGGGACCATTGGAGGTGGGTCATATGAGCATCAAGGAAGCTCTTATTATAGTCGTCCAAGCGAAGGTCAATCTGTCCACAGTGTTTCAGCTCCTCCGCCGACTTTTGGAGGTCCTGGCTACGACAGTCATGGACAAGCAGGTGCATCAAGTGGACATGGAGACATCTACGGTGGAGGTCCATATTTTGGAGTTTATGGGTCTGGTTCTACTGGGCCAAGTCAGAGAGATGACACCGATTTAGATTCCGAGGAAGAATAGTGTGTATTGTTGGAATGACTTCTTTTAGAATACGATCATGAATGATCTCCGTGAAGTGCAATATTGTATTTTGCACTGTACATAGAATGGCCTTTTTTGAGAATATGTGAGACATTGGTAGGTATTCAAGGTTACCATTATTGAATACCATTTTTGGCGAAACCAGGTTTTTTTATTAATATAAATATTGTACCGGAGTACCGGAGTAACCGGACGGCTTTCTCCCATCATCTCATGTTAAAGTCAATACAGACTTGCAAATGAAAAGTATAGTCCAAATATATAAGGAAAATATTGAATTGCTTTTAAACCCTGAAGTCCCAAATCTATCATTTTATCCTAAAGCTATGAAAATTGCCGTTTTAGTTGCATTTGTCTTAGGTCAGTTGGATGATGTATGTGAATGTTTACAAAGTTGGTTTGTATAAATAGGAAGGTACTAACATTTGAATTTGGAAAAATTGAGTGTTTTTAACCCTTGAAGTTCCAAGGCCATTTTCTTGTCTACAACCACCCAAAGCTGCCATTTTTGCTGCATTCACCCATGAACACGGAATTCTATTTTTTTTTAATCTAAGTGTAGGATCTTGTACTTCACTTGTCAAAAATGATGTGGTCAAAATTTCATGAAGTTTAACCATATAGGTTGGAGGTTATTAGCATTCAAACTTGAAAAAGAAATTTTTTTTGAATGCTGGCTTCCAATTTGTGCTGAATTTGATCTGCAGTTGTATAATATTTTTGAAATACAAATTTTGAATTCAAGATTTTGTATGTTGGAGACGTGAGTTGGAAGTCTAGAATTTTGTTTTAAAAAGAACACTTTGTTTTCATTATTTTAAAAATTATTAAGTAGAAGTAGGTGAGTAGGTCGAAGACAAGAAAAACAAATTCGTTAATAGATTTCATATAGGATTGAAATATAATGATTCCATTGTTGAGATTATTTAAGTCGGAAAACACAACATTTTGGAAAAAAATATTTGAAAGTTTCTTGGAATTGTATTGAGAAAAGAATTTTACAAGTCGTTTTCCTAAAAAGATGCTCAAATTCTCCGAAAAGCAAAGTTCTCCATAAATTTTTCATTATTAGTCCAAACAAAAGGAATGGAAGGTTCACATGTAGAGAAAAGTATAAAATTTTTCAAAAAGATTTTTTTTTTTTTTTTGGACTTGTTCTGATATAACTTTTGCTCCCAGGCACCAATTGAATTAAAAAATCTATTATGACAAAGCTAATCAACTTTCCTATGAAATAGGTAAGTTTCAGAACGTTTCAATATAAATTAAGGTCAGAGGTAAACGCCCAAAATGTATTTTGTCTTGCTCGGAGACAATGGAACTTCTAGGGTTGAACATTGCATATGTATTTTGGGCTCCATGAAGTAGAGTCCCAAGGCCTTACTTTTGGCAAGAAATCTTAGACTTCCAATTTCTATAGGATAGAATATAACAATTAGAAAATTCTTTTATGGGCACATGACCACATGTAGGCATAGGATCTTACACCCAACTAGTATATGGATTTGTGGAGCATTTGACATAATTTTGGACCACACATATTGCAAGATATTTGTGTTTAATCCCTAAAGTTTTTTGACTATGTTTTTACTACAATTGCATTAAAACTACCAGTTCTAGTATAAGTACCAAATTCTAGAATTTTTTTAATTTTGGACACATATAACCATAGGATCTTGTAATGAATGGGTTTGAAAAGATGCGGCAAAAATTTCAGAATTTTCCACCATGTAGATTGTAAGATAATAGCGTTTCAATTGACAAAAATGCTTTTTGGGTCCCATCGAAAAACAGGGCACCTGCACTTCACAAGGTCACATTCATATGAAAAAATGTTCAAAATGGGGGTAACTCTTAGGATTCATTCTTGAAGGCAAGTTAGATACATGCTTGACAAATTTTAGGTCATTTACAATTGTACAACACATAGGAAGAAAATAGAAGATAGAAAAAAAAGAGGATGATTCAAAGGACTACATTGTTCTGAATTTCATTGAGGAATAGGAAGAAGCCAATTCCATTGGTTGTAATGTTAAAATGAAGAATGTACACCCAATTTTTTTATTTTTATTTTCAGGAATATTGAAATTTGAATTAAATAATTGACTTTGAATATTTTTTTAGAGTAAGGATTTCAAAACTACCTTCAACTAAGATCGGAATGGAATGATTCAAAGCTTCTTGCGTATATACGAATCTAAAGAACCAATTTGAAATTTTAATTTTTTAACCCTAAAACAATGTTGAAGTCGTTTTCTGGTCGATGAATGAGAGGGGATCTTGTAGTCTAGGATAGAAATGTATGATTTTCATCTTCGAAAATAGGAGTGGAAAGGGGAGAGCTTTTATAGTGCTTCGACTTCCGATGCTTACTTTAGGAATTTTTTATTCTAATTGTTCCCATGGTTTCAAAAAACCATAATTTCCACCGTTCCACGTAAACCAGTTCGGCGTTCAAGGGTTAAACAAGTGATTTTTTAAGAAGTTTTTTTGTTGCCTGAGCTGCCCAGAGATAAAAAAAAACTGCATATCATGCAATAACTTTTTCACCTTGTGGTTGGATGTTGTGAAATTATTGGGCCTTGAAGCTACTCCTCAGACACATCGTGTGTGAAAATTTGAAAGAAGTAAAATAAAAATTCCATGCATAATGAATTGCCTAAAATCGCTATCTTGCCCCAAAACAATATTTGATCCTTTAGGGGTTAAAGTGGAGAAAAGAAGTTTTTGAAGACATTGTGGGATGCAGTCTTCTGCTTTTGAAGTTTGTAAACTTGAAACTTTTGTAATAGTGAGTTATGAGCTTTGAATTTGGAAATTGGAAATTTTGGTGAGAGTTTAGCCAAGAAGAAATTTCAGAAAACTTAATTATCAATATTTTAAAAATTCATAAAGAGAATTGTCAAAGTGGGTACAATAAATCTTCAATTTTAATATCTTTTGCATTTAATAAGACTGGAGTAATTGAATGGTAAGATTATTGTAGCCCAAAAAATTGAACTACACACACCTATTTTGAGGAAAAAATATTGAAGAAATTTCATTCAAGAATGAATTTCTACAAATTCATTTTCTCAAGTGCATTGAAAATAAGATTGTATAGAACTTTTCATAACCAATTCAAATGGAATGAATGAAAGCTTTCTAAATTGACAACAATATCATCAATGGGAAAAGAACACACAAAGAAAACATTCTTTGTTGGCTGCCACCCTCTCTCCCCTATTTTCAGCTTATTTCACCCTAAATCTGCCGACCGCCCTCCCCGCCAACCGCCCTCCCCGCCGACCGCTGTAGGGAATCCTAAGCCCTCGCAACCGTCCGATGGAGCGGTCGCGCCGTTGGATGCGGCGTACCAGCCGATGCAGCGGTTGGGCCGTCCGATGCGGCGAACCCTAAACCCATGGAGCAGTCGGGCCGACCGTAAAGTATAAGAGGGGCGGACGGCCCAACCGCTCTCTCACTTTTGCTCACCCCCTTGCCTTGTGCAAGCGGAGAGTGGAGAGCTTGGTGGTTCGTCCTCCATTGGCTCCTCTCCTCGGGAAAGCAAGAGTCCGCTTTTGGGGGCCCCTTATTGCCAAATTTTTGTACAAATTCATTGAAGATTACGTGTACCTCAAAGTGAAATTGAATTGAAAGTTTGAAACTGGTAATTTTCATTACCAACTGTAATTAAATATCGGTAATTCATCACGATGCCAAGGGCAAAGAAGGCTGCGAAGAGGAGAGAAGGGGTGCAATCATGGCAATCAAGTATCAAAGAGTTTAAGAAAATTTCCTCGGATGCATGCAAGAACTTTCTCATCGAATTCACCTTGAAATTCTTTGAGTCTAAAACGACTCTTTCCTTGGACAGCAAATACATTAGATACGAAGAAGAGTGTCCCAAAAAATTCATCGATGATATGACACAGAAGATGATGGAAGCTCTTCATGTTCCTGAATGGCATCATGAAATGGAGAAGAAGGGCTTCTTGAAATTTCTTCACAACAGGGCATATGATGCACTATGGAATTCCAAAGTGGTTCTTGCAAAATATGTGAAGGAGCACCGTGCCAATGATGAAGCCTTTCAGGAAGTCATCCTCAGAGCTGATTTATTCACAAAGCGGTGCAAGCCATTTGCTCAATCGCGGAATAGAAAGAAGTCAATGTCATGGTGGAATAGTGATGATGGGAAGGCTAAATTATACCATGGCAGGAGACATCTTGTTGCTCTTCCCAAGACGGCACAAGTGATAGCCCAAGATGATAAAATCATAAAGGGTGGATACGCTACAATTCGGAGGGTCCGAATTGAAGGCTGTGCTCCTATAGCACCGTTTTGGGAGTTTGCAGCAAAGAGATCTCACCAACACAACAAAAGGCCCGAGTTAGCGAAGTTGGAACACTTGAACAAATCAATGGCAGTGAGGATTTCGCACCCGGGAGTAATATGTTTTGTTGCAGTGCATGCGACAAGGAATGAAGGATACTCCTATTGGTGGAATGGCGGAACACTACGGCATATGCTGAACATGGATAATGCTTATCCAGACAACATACATGTTCGGTTGTTGTATGACAATCCAACAGATGCAGAGGTGATTAACGCTTTCCGCCTCGCTCGGTTCAGGAAAAAGCGAACGGAACTTACATGGGCGTTCGTGCACATTATGAATGTAGTGCATGTTGCTGGACATCTCCACAATGATATTTCTCCAGACAACATCATGTTTCACTTCCCCGATGACAAGTCACGTGTGTAAGTTGGAATTTGTGATTGGGGCTTGACTAGCTTAGCTAGTGAACATCCTAAATCGTTGTACACATTCACATCTGCCATTCAGAGGGACCAAACTTTGGCAGAGAGGTGGTGGTTGGATCCTAGTAGCGCCTATTTACACAAAATTGATGCGAATGAGGACGTCATTCCAAGGTTATCATGCGAAACGGAAGCACATGCGGTTGCTAAAATAGCTCAAAGGATGAACAGGCAATGCATATCCGAAGCCTACACAGCACTGCAGAAGGAAACTCCACAAGTCAGCAAATTCGAACACCAAGCATTGGGACTGGCATTTCACCAATACTTGGACCGGGTCATCAGAAAAGAAAGCACTTTGGCCCACGTCGTGAATCGATTCTGCACTACTTTCAAGTTCCCTATGCCCGATGAATATTTTCGGCAATCATACTGAATATCAGTAGGTTACTGACTTACCGTAGTATATAGAATTATAGAGATACAGAAGTAGTTGATAAATGTAGAGGTGAGGATTTATCGTATGTAGAGGACGTAGTATATATGCACATATAATGTATACCAATGTATGTGGAATTGGACATGCATTTTGATTTTTTGTGTGTTTTTCAAATTGTAATGAATACAAGTGTTTACTCTATGAACTGTATGCTTTGTTTGGATGTAAAGTGCAATATTTCTTGTTAATGGATATTGGATTGGCTCGGTTGCATGACAAATAGCATGATATATGACATTTGGATATTTTGAACTTAGGCGTGAAGCGACACATTTGTAGGGTGAAAGGAATATTAAAAAAATGTGAAGATCCGAAAGGCCAAAAAGTGAGGTGCAAAATATGAAGAAAATTTTAATTCATACCATTCAAAGGATTTATGAGGATTTAAATTTTATACCATTTCAAGGATTCAAATCCCCTATCCACAAAGAAATAAGATGTGAAAAGAAAAGTAGAATATGAAACCAATGAAAGTACGTAACTAAATATGAAAAGGTGTCAATTTGAACCCAAAAAATTTCCCTAAGAAAAGTTTGTTTTTGAAAAATTAAGGGTGTGAACTTAACCCCTGAACCTTGTTGACTATAAATTCACCAAAAACGCTCCAAAATTGCCATTCCCCCAAAAAGTACCAAATTTTAGAAATAAAATATTGTTGAACACGTGTAACCATAGAATCTTGTAGTGAACTGGTTTAAGAAGATGTGGGAAAAATTTTAGAATTTTCCACCATGTACATTGCAAGATAGCAAGGTTTGAATTGACAGAAATGCTTTTTGGGTTCTTACAAAAAACCAGAGAGGTACACTTCACAAGGTGTCATTTGTATGAAAAAGCGTTGAAAATGGTGGTTACTCTTTGCCTCTTTGGATTCGGTTTTGAAGTCAAGTTGGCTCTATGCTTAAGAATTTCCAAATCATTTGGAATTGTAGAACATACAGGAAAAAATAGTATGTAGAAAGAAGTAGAGAATGATTAAGACCACTAAATTCTTAAGAATTGAATTATATAATTGGAAAACGCCAATCCAAATGGTTATAATGTTGTAATAACCTATCCACATCCAATTTTTTTTTTTTTTTTCAAAGATATTGAAAATGGAATTGAACAAAGGACTGCAAAGTTTATTTTTTGAAGCAGGAATCCACAACTGCCCGCAAACTAGATCACCTCACAATTGTGATCTCATAAATGAAAATGAAATAAATCCAAAGCTGAAGTTGCATATATAGATCTGGAGAACCAATTTCAAATTTTATTTTTTTCTTAAAGTGATTTTTTAAGAATTTTTTGAGCTGCCCACCAAACATTAAAAATCACATATCATACAATAACATTTTAATTGTGCTGTACTATTGTTAGAAGTTACAAAGAATGTTGAACCTTAAAGGTACTCCTCCTGAAAATGCTGTGAAAAAATTTGAAAGCAAAAAATAAAAACTTTGCTTGTAGTATTGTAGTAAGCTCTCCAAAATGCTGTGTTCTCCAAAATGCATGTTCAATGCTTTAGGGATTAAATTAATACTTTGACAGGAGTCGTAGTATCTTACCCAAAATAAGGTGGTGTGAAAATAATTTAAAAAAAAATGTACGACAACCATAGTGAGACAATGTTATTCCCCCCCTCCTCCAAGGTAGTGTGCAAAAATAGAATTTTTTTTTCTACACCGATTGAAGTGTCTTCCCACAAAAAGTAGGGTGTGATAATAAACCAAAAATTCCACACCTATTAAATTTTCTGGTTTCTGTTTTTTTGAAGTTCATAATTTCTTCTTTTGGTAATCTCGACTTTTCTATTGCTCTTGTTTGGTTACTTCAATGCAATGGTAGTCGCATTTTCATAGCAAGCAGTTGCATGACATTGCGAGATGGCCTTTGTTCTTAATAACTATTAATTCCTTTAATAAAAATCAGTACTCCTCAAGAGATCCTTAATTCATTTCAATCAGTTACATCACTCCAAGCAATTCTTGCCATGGCCAGAACTTCTCAAAGACACTTCCACAAAATTCGATTTCCACTCAGACACCCACGTGCCTTCATTGTTGAGTTCCCTGTTCCATTACTCCTATAGCATTCAGTAGCTTGCACCCTAAACCCAAACAAAAGGGGAAAAAACAAGTTTTCTGTACAACTTGTATGACAAGATTATTTGGCTTCGTGTCATCTAAACTTATAGTTTTTTATCTATTGATATTCATTTTTAAAATTTTTTTTCTTCAATATTTGAGGGAAAAATTTAAGAAACAAATTTAGGAAATCATAACAAAATTTTCATTCATTATAGAATTGGTAAATGGAACTAGGTTTCAAAATAAAGAGAAAATTTGAAATATGAAATTGAAATTCAGAACAAAACTCCCTTTCGGTGTATTGTATCCTTTTTATCAATGGAAATTGTTCATGTGTTTCAAAAAAAAAAGAAATTCAGAACACAACTATACCAAAGCTCACATTATTTTAGAAACCGATTAGAAGCATATGTATTAATTTTTTCCAAGAACTTGTAAAAACGGGTCGGGGTTTGGGTCAGGTCGGTCGCCCAGGCGGTTTGAGTTGGGGTTGGGCTCACCGGTCGTCTGATCGTTTGGTCGGGTTTCGGTCGGTCAGGTTTTCATTCGGGTTTTCGGACGGGTTTTTGGATGGTCAGCTGTTTGGTCAAATATCGGTCGGGTTTTCGGTCGATCGGTCCGGTTTTCGGTCGGTCCGAATTTCGATTGGGTTGGCAATCGGGTATTCGGTCGGTCAAGGTTTCGGTCAGTTTTTCGGTCCGATTTTCTGTCCTTCAGTCGCATTTTCGGTCGGTCCGGTTTTTGGCCGGTCCAAATTTCGGTCGGGTTGGCGGTCGGGTAGTGGGTCGGTGAAGGTTTTGGTCAGCTTTTCGAT
Organism: Neckera pumila; assembly: GCA_963969595.1. Classification (NCBI taxonomy): domain Eukaryota; kingdom Viridiplantae; phylum Streptophyta; class Bryopsida; order Hypnales; family Neckeraceae; genus Neckera; species Neckera pumila. Next base: position 1,327,454 of record OZ018412.1, on the reverse strand, counting down.
CAGGTTTCCGGTCCTGCGATCGCATTTTCGGTCGGTCCCGTTTCGGTCAGGTTTTCGATGGGATATTCGGTCGGTCCAGTTTTTGGTCGACATTTCGGTCGGGTATTCGGTTGGTCCGGTTTTTGGTCGTTCGGTTGTGTTTTTCGGTCGTTCGGTTGTGTTTTTCGGTCGTTCGGTTGTGTTTTTTGGTCGTTCGGTTGTGTTTTTTGGTTGGTCGGGTTTTCGGTCGGGTTTTCGGTCGGGTATTCGGTCGGTCGGGTTTTCGGTCGGGTATTCGGTCAGTCGGATTTTCGGTTGGGTTTTCGGTCAGTCCGCTTTTCAGTTGGGTTTTCGGTTGCGGAATTTACCATGTAGGTAAAAAACGTAAAAAGTGAATGTCACAGAACGTTACAGGGGCAGCGTCCCCGGACTCTGGACGTCCTGACAACTCAGTTCATAGGAGAAAATAGAGTTACCATACACTTAATTATTCCATACCATGTGCCTTGCCCGCATTCAATGCTAGGGTTTAGGGTTTAGGGTTTAGGATTTAGGGTTAGGATTTAGGATTTCAAGACTTCCAGTTTAAGGTTCGGGTTTCGACCTTCAGGTTCATTGAGTTCAAGATTAAGGTTTTCTAACATATTCGGAACAACTGTAAATGTACTCCAGTTTAGGGTCACTGGGTTTGTTTTACTTATTAATGTGAACTTCACTAATTTTTGGTTGCTACATGGCTTCAGTTGGTGTGATTTCTATTAAACTAAAATCTTCAGTATCCCCTTCTAACATACTTAGTATCGGCTTAGTGGGTGGGTGGGTGGTACAAAAAATATAAGGAAGTTGAACATCTTTTCTTTGTCCATACATTTTACAGTACCTAAAACCATACTTGTATTATAATTTATCTTTTTCAGTATGTATAAAGACAAATATATATATATATATATATATATATATATTCTAACATACTTAGCATAGGCATAGTAGGTGGGTGGGATAAAAAATAAAAGGAAGTTGAAAATCTTTTCTTAGTTTGTCCATACATTTTACAGTATCTAAAACCATGGTATTATAATTTATCTTTTATAATACCTATGAAGACAAATATATGAACATATATTCTAACATACTTAGCATAGGCTTAGTAGATGGATGAGTGGGTGGGACAAAAAATAAAAGGAAGTTGAAAATCTTTTCTTTGTCCATACTGCCATACATATTACAATATCTAAAACCATAGTATTAGAATTTATCTTTTTCAATATCTATAAAGACAAATATTTATATTTGTTTATAGAGATGACCGGCATGTAATTCCATTTTATTATTCTTTTCCTTCTTCATAAGTTTTAAACTTTTGTTAACCCCTAAAAGCCCAAGGGGTTTGGACAAAATACAAATGTGTTATAAAATATAAGTTCTAAAACTTTTTTGAAGTTTGCATTAAAGAGGATAATGTAAAGCACAAAAAATAGAAAGCATCCGTACAATCAAATTTATAAAATTATTTTTAGATTTATCTAAAATGAATTTTGAAGATATAACTTCAAAAATCATCAAAAATACAATTTTTGTTTTTAGCATTTGAATTGTTTTTTGATTGGTCAAATTGTGGTTTCTATTGATTCGTGAAAAAATGCATGAGATCTAGTAATGAGAACACCAATACTTTCCCCAAATAGTACATTTTTCAACACTAGACAAATCTAGACACTTTGTGCTATTTCCCTTTTAATTTTTGTTTGACCGTAGCAATCTGAGTTTTGAATATGAATTATTGCTAAACAACCCAATCTTTTGAAGAAAAAAATAAAAAGAATTTAAGAAAAAAAAAATTTCGCCCAGAAATTTGTGCTAAAGTTGTGCTGCGACCATAAAATGGTCACTTGAACGCTTACTAGAGGTTAAGAAAATTGTCTCCAAATTTTTGTTAATTATCCAAACCAAAAAAAGGATTTACGGTCAGTGCTTAGGGTTTAGGGTTTAGGATTAGGGATCAGGTTTAGGATTTAGGGTTGAGGGTTGAAGATTTTGGTGGTTTAGGGTTTCCAAAATCTGGTTCCAGGAATTGAAGATTAAGGTTGCTGAGCATTTCTGCAACTACTATACACATACTCGGGTCTTTTGTTTGGTTTAATGTATCAAAAACAGCTTTTAGTCGAAAGCATTTGAGGAGCCACGTTTCTTTCCAAGATTTTTATTTCAGATTTTCTTATGGTGACTGCACATATTTTCTTTATTAAGTATTATCTTTCTTTCATTTATGAACTTCAAAAAACATGTTATAGTTTTCCAGTGTTCAAGGATGCATTTCAATTATTCTTCTACCTCCTTAATGATCAAAGTAAGGATTCTGTTAAACCTGAGATCATTTTGTTGTTGTATACATTGAGGAGGGCTATTATTAGATAATGTGAGCACTTCTATGATTTATTATAGTATTTAATTTTTAAAAGTGTTTGAATCTCCTATGTAACTTTTTTTTATGTAGTAAATTATTGGATTGTACTTCTCCAATCTGTTTTGGAAGGAGTGCAAGAATGCAGAAGGATTCACTGGTACTACCTTTTCAGAAATGAAATTAGTTTTCTCATATTTGTCTCACTTTGGAGGACACTTGCAATAGATTAGTAAATGAGGCGCTTAAAAGTTGAAAAGAGATTCAGAATGGCAAATTCATAATAATTAACAGCCAACATAACATTCAAACTTCTAAGAGCCTTTAGATATAGAAGTGCAGTAAGTAATATAAAATTAACCTCTAAACATGAGAGGCCTTCTGTGTGGGTTGTGGATTTGTTAAAGTTGGTGAACATCTCACAATTATACAACTCCACAAATCATTTGGACCATGCGCAACTGACCTAGAAGAGTCATATCATAAATTCCTAGAACATCTAAATCAACTACAAGCGGCCACTAGTTGTTTCCAAAGAACCCATGAAGAGAAAAAATGAGTCTGTTTTTAGCAAAAGACAATACACGATAAATGTCCCTCTCAAATTGTTATACTTGATTTGAGAATAAAATTTATTCTCATGGTCATGCAAGTCTCATATTTTAAACCAATGGGTCTTGAAATTCTTATATTGACTATTCTAATGTAATACAATGCACTAGGTTATCTTCAAGGCAAAGATAAATGAAGTATTTAGCGGAATTGATACTAATCATGTCATTGGTATTGCAGAAGTTAACTCACATTGTCGTCTAACAATTTCAGAATGTAAACCCAAAAAATGACAAGAAAATCCATTAAAGAATCAAGAATAAAATAAAAAGAGACAACATGGTAGCATTTTTAGAGAAGCAAAGGACTTCAATATGACAACAAAGTTCTTAGTATTCAATTGACGTAATTTGATTGCTTGCAATTATTATATATTTACTAACAAATGAAACAGTTAAACAACATGTCCAATCAATTGAAAGCCGCTTTTGAAGTGCATATGTTTTCCTTCTTTAAGAAAGGGGATAAGTGCACCGGTGTTATCTTTGACAAAATGAAGGCAAAACATTATGCGTTTATGCTACTTGTTGTACTACCAAGAGCCCACGTACAACAATGAGGCTTAATGGAGGTTGTACACAACTAAACTATAATTGAATTCTAGTTTGGAGATCCTCTAGTGCTTTGTAATGTTTCAGAAGAAGGTCCTCAACATCTACATAGAGTTTGGCTAGGGTATGTTTAATATACTTAACTTGTGGACTATCTATTCTTGTCATTTATGCCATAATTAACTACTTTTGGACTTTAGGAGTAATTTTAGACTATGTCCTAGGAGACTACATTGGGAGAGCTCCCGTTGTATTGGTTTTCAAGACCGTAACGCCTATGAAAGTGGGAAGATTAGAATGAAGTAGACCATGTTCATACCGAAGAAGAGGACAAAGAAACATAATAACTAAGATATTTCACCCATAGTACATTAATTCTACCTAATAGTAGAGAAGATTCATCGGGAAAGTTGCCGCTGTAGTGCATATCCCAGACTTTGGGATCTAAAGTGTTGCAAGAAAACAATGAAAACAAATATCATTCAACTTAGATTATTACAAAGACTGGTAAGCAAGCACTGTCTAACCCATTAGTATCTCCCTGCAGAATAAAGATCCGGAATTCTCCCGGTGTAATTCCCGCATTCAAACTTACGATACAAGAGGACTGTTGGCACGGTGGAATGGAACTTGAAAGTAAAGAAAAGGTGAAGATGGGCCACCACATTTTATTAACACCGATAAAGAAGGTCACAATCAAAAAGTTGCCCACGAAAAGAAAGAAAGGCAATCCCTATAGTATCTAAACTATTGAACTTGACTAATGCGTAACAGAATTCCCAACTATAAGTAGCTTCTTCCATTCATACCATGGATCTTCTAATTTCAGGAGATCAATATCACCCTCACGTCTATAGAGGGTCCTATCAAATGAGAACGTGGCCATTCAAGAGGATCTATCTGAAGTACTGCAATAGTTTGATCCAAAAAAATGTTGCGCAGTCTAGGGCTACCTAAGATCCGGTTTAGTAATGCCCCACGGTGTGGATAAGAATTATTCTTGTTAGGAATGTTCGAACTGGCAAAAAAATGAATTCCTTTCCAAATCTTTTGCAGGAGAAGACGCCGCATAAGCACCTCCAAAGTAGACAAATGCATAGAGGAATACAACCCACAGTGAGCCCGTTCAACCAACTGATTAAGGAAGTCATGGAAACCAGAGGGAACGTCGATTATTTCCGGAAGATCCAGAACACCACCCTCCACGCATAAATCACCTGTAAGAACAACGACAGCCGCCTTCTGCACAATCAAAACATAGCAAGGAAGTTAACTCGTCAGACAGAGGAGGACAAAATTTCTATAGAACGGGAGATTTCCCGATGTTATTCCAAAGGGGACTTACTGTATTGAGAACCTTCAAAGAACGGGAGGTGTCCCGATGAATTTAGAATGGACAGTCACTTCACTTAGAGCTAGTAAACAATGAGAGGTATCCCTATGATTTATTACGGACAATCACTACACTGAGAAGAAGTAAATAAGTAAAGATCTCCCATTGAATTAAGAATGGGTAGCCACTTCACTGAGAACCGCTAAACAACAAAAGATCTCCCGGTAAGCTTAAAAGGGACACTCACATTAAGCAGATCTTGTAAATGGTAGATCTCAAGAGGTTCAAATGGACACAGAACTTGACGGAGAACCCCTGCCCATTGAGAGATCTCCCAATATAGTAGAAATACACTCTTACATTATTGTATACAAACTGGATACCGATGACATGGAAGTGTGCCTACGAATTTGTAATGCGGTAACTTAAGATAGACGGAACTCAACAAGCATGAGATGCAATAATTATCTTGCATTTGAACTACAAGCTACAAGTACAATCATGGTCGCGAGTCCTTGCCAAGGAATACCGGGACAACTAAAAAATGACGGGGAAGCTCAAAAATTATGCATGTGACCAATAATTGAAAAGCAAATACAGGATCACAACTCACATAGAATTCATGTTGGGTGTAAACAAGGAACCATGAAAGAACAACTTGAGTGTGCATATGCAATGAATTGTCAAGAAGTATCACTTCAAACATGATCCATATTTGCTAATGTATTGACTATTTGACAATTACAGGTTCAGAGAAATGTCTGATCAAGAATTTACAACAGCATTTAGAATTAAAATTACAATTTGTAATCAGAGGATTATGAAACATCATTCCAAGAAACTGTCGTCTCCAGCAACGGGAAATATTCCGATGAAGCCCCATGTCAACAGGAATCAACGACACTGTATTCCGGTAATGATTCCCCAGCCCAATGTGGAATCTTGTTCCACTGCATTTTGCCCACCAGGAAGGGATTCACCTTCACATACACTGGCACCACTTCATTCAAAAAAAAGAAGCCATCAAACCACGGCATCAACTGCATGCAGAGGTAATTGTCGAGCAGCTCATCGCGAAAGGACTGAGGAAAAACAGCATTATAAGCATCGTTTAAGATGTTCTTTTCTGGACTGTCGTCAATGAAAAGAATGTTATCTAATGTGGACAAACTGGCCATGTTCGCAAATGTCATCAGATCTTTCAGGAAGATCGGCTTATTGGGTGCAAATGGGACCCTGTACGTGGACTTTGTGCATGCCCCTTGACAAAGACAAATGACATCTCGACGGCCAAAGGAACAATCTGTGAGGACAATGTCCAACAAATTGTCCATGTTCTTTGGAGTAACATGTCGTAGCACAGAAAGCACAAAATCCTTCTCTAAGGCCTTAATGGACCCTAAAGTGACTCGTGTATCGTTCTGTAAACATCTCGGTGTAATTCTCCTAAATGGCCGGAATGAAGTGAGTTGATATTCCCAAACAAACCCCAAGTACTAGTCTAGACCGGATCCTATTCCAGTAATCCAGAACTGGAAACTCCTTTCCCAATTATATATCCGGTCTAGTGTATGTAACTATATGTAATAAGTTCGAGTTTAACCTCTGGACCAAGAGGGATCTGCAACTTTGGGCTTCAGGAAGGAAGCTTAACTCCTACCCTCCGAGTTTTAACGTGTCAGAAGATCCACGATATAAACTTGAAAAGAAAACTTTGACAAGAACAACAAGAAAGAGACCTTCCTTACAACTAGACTGGATGGGCTACGCAGGTTAGCAGGTCACGCAAGAAAGTCTGGATTCTCCTAATAATTACTACAATGACAGACTACAGGACAATCCACAGCCTAGGTAGAGAAGGGGCGTCAAGAAAACACAAGAGAGCTACAATACTTCTTGATAAAAGCAGCTTCTTGACAAAAGCCAGCTCTAATCCTCGCAAGGAAATCCTGTGGTATCCTGTCTAACACGCAATCCCTCTAGGCACCGGATACTTCCTGTATCCGGGTATCACTTCCTCCTTACCCAAATCTGTACGATCTCACTGCTCTCACGATAACACGGACAAGTGCTAAAAGGTACAACTCACAATTGTGAATTGGAAGACTCCAATGGCATTTGCAGAAAACTGGGAATACAAAGTATGAAAAGTGCTACCCAGATCAAACCTAAAATCCGCCTTTAAATACTAAACTACCCTTCAAACTCAAAAAGCGCCTAAGGCCAAAAACAGCTAAAGGAATGACACGTTTCATTCCTAACTTCCTATCAAATTTAGGTAACTTAAGCTATAGTCAAAAAGCTTCCACGAAAAGTAGATCTTAGATCCTAAAAATCCGGAATCAACTTGAGTCCTAACTCCTTCTAAACTAAAAATATTCCTACACATCTACTTGTCAAAATTAGACATGCAACCCTACAATCACTGCCAGAATCTTCACCTACTTTCTAATCTTCTTAACTGGAGAAAACCCCGCCTTTGCTGGTCCCTTCCGGGTCAAGGGCTTCTTTCCGGTCTGTTGCCTGGCCATTTGTTTAGACCGGACTTTAGCCTTCTCTCTAGCTGCCTTCACCTTCGTCGCTTGCGTCTCTGCCAAGGCCTGATCGAGATTCGAATAAGGTTCAGAATCCTGGTCGGACCCGGATTCCTCTTTGTCATAGTCGGAATTCTCTTCTTCTTCCTCCTCTTCTTGAGCTTTGGTGAATTTCTTCTTGGCCGACGGTGGCTCGGGAACCTTTCTCTTATGCGGGACGGAAGCAGGCCTTGCCACCTTACTCTGAGGTGTTGCCTCTCCTCCAATCGGTTTTCTGATTAGACCACTACTTGGTGAGCCGGATGAAATGCCGCGACCGGCTCCAAACTCTGTCTTCACTACAGACTGCATCAGGGTCGTTATCTTCTCTGCATTTCCAAACTGCACCTTCTTTCTGGGAGTCTTGGGAGAAGACTTGGAGGGTGAGAGGGTGCTGATCTGCTTCGTCTTGGCACTCTCCTCTGGAATGAACCCTCCTCGTCCAATTGCCGGTTCTGGTCTCTGTGCCTTTGCTGGATCAGGTCCCGTCACCTTTGTAATCTCCAAATCATCATCCTCCGGACCTGGGTCGGTGACTTTGGTGCTCTCCACCTCAGTCTATTGCACTTGACTTGTCTTGGCTTCCTGCTGCTCCTCGGGTACAGGTAAGGTTGGTTGCTCGTGAGAAGTCTCACCTTTACCCTTGTCCTCTGCTGCTGAATGCTGAACTGATTCGTGATTTGGTTCCGGTCTCAATGCAGGATCACTTTGAGGATTTACCTCGCGCATCACTTCTCGCAGCTGCTCCAATGTAGACTCCATCCTCTTGTGAAAAGTTATCATCGCCAGTATGAGCTTCTGATGCAGCTGTCGTCCCTCCACCATCACTTGTTGGTCAAACAAGTTAGCCTTGTTGATAACTTCACCCGGATGGGTGATGAATTCCCGGATTTGGGAAATGGTATCTTGCGTTTATTTGGAGAACGTTTTCTCCTTCTCCACCTCTTCTGTTTTCTGGCGCAACTCCTGTTTAAGAGTGGCTACTTGGCCGGAAAGCTTTGCCAATTCCTCCTTGCTTTCATTCTTCTCCTTCTCTCGGGTAAGCCGTATTACCCGGGTTAAGGCTTCAGCTGGGTGGGCGGCGCCCACTGTGGTACAGATGGTCTGCATCGCACCTCGTACTACCGCGTATCGTTTCCTGAAGTTGCTCAAATCTCCGGTGATTCTTTCTAGCGGCTCGTCTCTCCAGACCGGATCGGTATCCTTAGTTTACTCTCTCTCTACCTGATCCTTTCCTCTCGTTTCCTCACCCTTATCATCACCCTCATTCTTGTCCTCATTGTCCTCAGACTCGCTCTGCTCATCCTCATTATTGCCCTCATCGGAGGACTCTTCCTCGTTTCCGGTCTCAGGATCTAAGTCTGGAACTTCAAATTCTACCAGTGCTGCAGCGGCCTCATACTCTACCTCTTCCTCTTTTGTCATCACCTCCTCAGAATGATACAGGTGATAAAGGAATGGACAGATGGCGGAAGGCTTAGCCTTTCCTACATTATTGACCATTTTCAGCACTTGGTCCTGGATGACCAAACCCCAATCTACTTTCTGGTCTCCTGACAATGCGTCGAATACTGTGTTGGCTAATGTCAGAGAAACCCGGCTTGGCCTTTCCGGGTTAAGAATGGCCAAGACATATTGTAACAAACGTCTCTCTCTCTGATTAATGCAATCCGTAACCGCAAACCCGTCTTTCTTGCTAATGGGGTTCTAAAACTTACCCACTGTGTACTGGTGCTTCCGGAATGCGCTTCCTTCGCCGTCTCGGTCAAACACGTAGACCTTTCTCCACAACTCCGCCGTCCACTGCTTGGGCTTCACACGGATTGTAGTCGTGGCGCGAGTCGGCGCTCCAGAACTCATATCCGCCACTACTGCTTCACTTCGGAAATCCCACGGTCTGATCAGGAATCCGGCGCACTCTATTTGCTCCAAGTCCTCCTTCAGCTCCGCCATCTCTTTGTTGTCCTTGGGTAATCGCGGCGTCACGTACCGGAGCGAGATGGTCGCTCCCCCGCTTTGACTTGCGGCCATATCTCCTGTTGTTCGGATGCAGCCGGTCTACTGTCGGGAATCGATAAAACAAGTAGTCCTCACAGCTCACTCTCTCTCTCCCCTTTCAGCTGGGCAAGTACTAACTCTAAGCTCGGATGCTAACAGAATTCTCTCTCGCGCTCAATGTCCCTCAAGCACTCTCATCTACAGTCTGTCAACTCAAAACCCAATACTGCCGCTCAGACCGGAAACCAGTAGTCGTGCACGTTGTACAATTTTCCGTCAGGGCAGGAAATTGTAAGTGACCAGTCTCTGGACAGATAGGATCTAAGAGAGCCAATCCCAGCTTCTCTTAATGATTCCCCTAATCCAGGCTTTGCCCGTTAAACCTGCCTGTTTAGGATTCCCGTTAATTAATGATTAAAACGTTTCCGTATTTTCCTAGGGTTAAGTAGGTCACCGTTGGATGCCGGTTCCTGTTACTCCTTTCCTGACCCGATCTAGGCTAACTTGAACTCCGGTTCCTTGTTTCCGGTATATTCAGTTAGCCTTTACATTGATTCCTGATCAGTCCATTTTCGGTTTCCGATTCTAAACATTAGATGGTCTATAACTATTTTTAAATCAAAAAAATTTACTGCTAAGAAGAATATTATTCCTTCATTTATATTTTAATATAGTAAAAGTAGATTTTTATGTTCCAACATAACACTGCTCTAGAATGCAATATTCGCTCTACAACGCAGCCAATTAAGAAACATGGTGACACCCGGGCGACGCTCAATATGGGGATTATTACGCTCGTATGACCTGTGAAGAAGCACTCCATTCAAGTCAAGGACTATAGAATACTTTCGCCGAGCTACCTTTTCCAATGTGCTTGGTTGCGTCGTTGAAGGTCCATCAGAATTTGCAGACAAGTACAGCAAAGCCCAATTAGAGACAAGTCCATGAAAAAGCAAAAGAAACTTCAATGAAACCCTTAGAAATACGGAAGGTGTCACATGAAGTACCTCTCACAACGGCTTCTTCCTTCCTCGCCCCTTTTGCTTCCCCGACTTTTGCCCACCTTCGACCTCCGTGTCCTTTGGCCCTTTCCTCTGTTTCCACCGGTCCATTGTCAAAGGCTATCTGAAAAATGTCGCGATAAAGAAATGAGTGCGCCTCCCAGACGGCCAAAAACTTGGACCGGCTGTTATTCGCCAAATGGCACGTCTGTCTAGCATGAAAAGCTAGCAAATTCAAAAGATCCTTAAACCTACTCTTCAAGGAAACCATGTCAGCATGCGTACGTCCCGAGTGTGGGACAGCAATCATTGGATTCACCTTCGGTTCAGCCGCATCCAGACTCATTTACGTGAGGTCCGCCATTGTATCCGCCATAATGGTATTCACCATTTCCGCGAATGGTGGAACAACAGGTGTCTCAGGCAACGGGATATCTCCCGTTGCATCAGTAATTGGCTCCTTCACCTTTGAATGCTGAGGTCCAGGAAAAGAAACATGATCACCCGGGATCGGGAGATCTCCCGCTGCACCGACGCATTGCTCCGGCCTTGAAGGTATGTCATGTGAAGACTCTGCTGTGGAGGGCACTATGTCAACGATTGTGTCCTTCGCAGATGCAGCTCCTCTTTGTACTACAACGATAAGAAGAATGGATGCAACGTTTGTCGCTTCAGGAGTCCTCGTCGAAGCAACCTTTGCTCCGATCGGTGTAGGGGAGGAGACCCTGGGGCCTTCATTCCCTGCAGGCTGCTGAGGGGCATGCGACCAACTAACCAAAGGGTCATCAAGAAGGAGGCTGATATCCAGTCTCATCTTCGTCCTCAATTCATTACGCCGACCTGACTCGACCTCAACGAGTGCTGAGCTTGAGGCCATTCTCCGCCCTACCGTGCCTATCTTCTCCGCTGAACGTGGCGTCCGTCTCCATGTAGTCTCATCCTGCGATCAGAACACGTAGGATTTCCTCAACAGATGATTATGCGTAATGCGGAACTGGCAGCGGGAAATATCCCGATAATTAGGTACAATGACTGACCTTTCTGCCTGGACTAGTTTCCTTGTCATTCTCCATGTCCTCCTTGGCATGAGGGGTACTTGCGGTGATCAGAGGAGTAGGAGTTTGAATTTCCTCATCGTCATGATCACTCTCTGTGCGAGAGGTACTGTCTTCCTTGTCGGAAGCGTTGTCCAGACGTCCCATGTCCGTTCCTATGGTCTGGTGGTCTGAAGAATCGTCTTGCACTCCCAGATGAGAGGAATCACCCTCCCCTGCGGCGGCAACGACTTCGTCTCCCTGTTCACTTTGTGAAGTCAGGCGGTGATCCAAAGGAACGATGTCAGCATCGTCGCCAATTCCTCCAGCCTCTCCCCCTCCCTCTTCACCCTCTCCTCTCCCCTCCTCACCGTCTCCTCATCCCTCCTCTTCTTCTTTGTCGCCCTCTTGTCCCTCCTCTTCTTCTTTGTCGCCCTCTTGTCCCTCCTCCTCTTCCTCATCGCCATCTCCCCCACCTTCCTCTCCTCCACCCTCCTCTTCTTCTTTGTCCTTATCCTCCTCTTGAAGGAATTGAGCATTATGCAATTGCTCCCAAATCTGCCGGGTGACCAAAATTGCCTTGGACTCTGATTCGGAGTCATAAACGACTTCGATAACCTTATTCGAGGAGACTTGACAGCATTGTAGAAGCAAATGTCAATGCACTGGAAATTGAATGAGTTACAAAAAATAATGGGAAAGAGAATGAATTAGGACTTACCATTGCAAGAGAAGTAATTTCCGAACCGCCGTTCACGTTAACAATGACCATGTTGTCGGTCATGTGGTTACAAAAAATTTCCATCGTTGCGGCAATGGAGAACCAAGGCATATTTGACCACCTGTACAACTTGTCCACTTCATCCAAATCTCTGGAGAAATAAACAGCAGACATCTCAATTGCACTCCTGAAGAAATTGTGGAAGCTACTTGTCGGGCCGTGGACTTCGTCGTAGGCAAAGAGCAAGACCAAGTACACGGTGAAATGTGATCCTGTCACTGGAGGGGGGAAGCCATCCGCTTTCTCCGGAATGTAATGAATTACCTGCCAATCCCAGAGCCGAACTTTCATGTCCTGCCGCCGCCTCTCTAGGTGTGCTAGAATTGCGTGAAATCTAGCACCATCCGTTATAAGTACTGCTGGTGAACAAGCTCTCACAAGGCGTCGATCGGTATCCTTGTACTCCATGGCATCGAATACACGGTTCAGATTCCGGTTCTCCAGGAATTTAGCACGAGCACCGCGGCTGGTCATTTCGAAGAGAAACCAGAAATACATGTGGGTCTTTGCTTCACCTCGCCATGCTTTTACAGAATCTTTTGCCAAAATCTTGCTGATGTCCCAGCATTTCTTGTCCATGACCTTGCACAGATAGTCGCTTCCGAAGTCCTCGACAACATATTCCTGGATCTCCTCTGTATGCGCATTCATGAAGATCTCCCACATCTTCTTTACCGCCTCTAGACAGTTGCTTGGATCGTGTGTCTTGTTCAGGGCTTTTGTACGACCCTCTAGCCACTCCTTGCCCAGCTCCGTCGCCATGCTCTTATCCGTCCACCACTCGACTTGCTCCTGGGTAATCTTCTTTGCAGCCACAAACTCTTCCCATTCTTCTGTTGGGTAGGGAGAGTACTTTGGCTTCTTGCTCAGAAGCGGGAACTGCCTGTAGTGGCACATGAGCTCGTTCTTCATGGCCCTCACCTTCTTCTCCCGACTTGCTGCCACAGCCACTGGAGTGACCGACATTCCCCCAATATCGAGGTTTATAGCCGTTTTCTTCATGCACACGACTCCCTGCTCTACCTGGCTAGCCAAGTAGTTCAATTCCTCATCTTGCAATCCCCACAAAGGCTTGAAGTTGGTGTATGCCAGCGGCTTACAAACACCCTTTGATTTTGGTCCATTCCCGTCAGGAAGCTTTCTGGCCAGAAAGTCCTTATCAATCTGAACCCAGCGGTTGAAGTCTTCATCCTTCTCCATGAAGAATAGCGGGATTTTCAAATCCGGGTTGTCGGCATTCTTGAATCCAATGAAGATTGAGGACATCATATTATAGAATCCCTGCACATAAATGTCGACAATGCGAGTTATATTGGGGATTACTGGGAAATCAGAAGACAATGAAAGTGTTCGTCATCGGGATAAATCCCGTTGCTGGATTGATTTGGGGTTATGCTGTGAAGAATGGGATAATTCCCGCTGAATGCCAGCAAGAGATCAGTGCATTTTCATAACATCTATATCTCTCCCGCCTAGTAGGAATATTACTCTAATTCTGTCGACAGCGGGATATGTCCCGCTGTGGACAGTCATTGGGATATCTCCCGTTGATTTCCAGGAAGGAAAAAAATGATGTACGAGCATAACTCGGGCGTAAGTTCAGTAAAACTTACAAGGTATGCTGCTGAGTGCACTCGTCCTCCGTATGATGGGTGTAGGGACTCCATATCTTTCCACTTCACACGAGCGTGAGCAAGCTGCTGTGCAAATCTCTGCTCATTTTGCTCACCAGCGAGATTCTGGTTGAGAGCTCTCAAAAGGTGAACGATTTCATTCTCCTTCGTTTCATGCGACGCCCATATGGGAATGATGTTGAACGTGGAAGCGTCGGCCTTATCCGCTTGAGTGATATGTTTCTTCTCAATCAACTTCTTGTGCGCTTCAACTGTATGCTGACCACCAATAATGTAGTAGTAGGATTTGGTGGTCAGACTCTCCTTCCTCGGACACGTGTCCCAGAACTCTACTAGATTATTTGGCCCGTATGATCCTTTCTTCAAGGGCAAGACAATAATATACCGGTTCTCCGAGTGGAAGTCGTTGTCCACAAGAACCTTATTCTTAATCCCTTAGAGTCGATCCTGGTCAATAGCTTTGTATACGAGATCCCCAGCTTTTGCCTTGTGGAGGAACTTGTAGTGCACCCGCAGGAGTTCCCCCTTCACATTGGCTAGTGGCTTCTTGTCCCATTTGTACATTGGCTTGAAAACCTGGTTGTACAACTTGTTGATCTCCTTTATTTCACCGGGCTCGAGCTTGCTGACCTCAGCCTCTGTCATTTTGACTGACTGCGCAATAGTCAGTGGGGTGGCTTTTTTTTTCTTCTTACCCCTGCTCTTCTCCTCTGTTTCCTCTACAATTTCATCTCCTGGCCCACCCGCTATGGCTTTCCTCTTCCTCTGCTTCTTTGGGGCAGAAGGCGTTGATGTAGTAGCAACGACTGGTACTATGTCCGTATTGGACTCGCCACGGCTGTTGTCTATAATGACCCATTCATTAGACATCTCCGCTGGTGTCCAGGAATGAGATCCATCTGGCTTGTCTAGAAATCCCTTTATTGTCATAGACTTGTACATCTGGAGATCCATGGTGGCATAGTCAAGGATGAGGCCGTTGGTTCGTGCTTCCTGCTTCTTGGAAACCATCTCTCGGACAATGACGAGAACAATAGAGTTATCTAGCCCTTGAAGCTCCACGACATCTAAGCCTGTCGTGGCGTGAGCCTTGCCTTTGAATGAGAGCCTAGGGCATATGATTGCAACACCTCCAGCCTGGTCCATCCACTCAAGGCCCTACGCTAAAATTTTACGGTTGCATCGAAATACAGCTCCTGGATTGCTCACGCCGATGTACTGGAATGTGTGCACCACTGAGTTGATAAACTTGTACAGCCTGATGGGTGACAAGTCTGCAGGCAGGTCAATCGATGTATTTTCTCTGCGCAATGCCATGCACAATGGTTAGAAGTCCACCGCATATCCCGTCCTCTGAGTTTTCATCGGGATTATTCCTGTTGAACGTCAATGCCGTCTTGCTCTACATTGCTCCTTAATTTAGGCCGTCTACCATATTCAGCGGGAGTTCTCTCAATGAGTATGTCCAATAGGTGCTGGCATTAGCAACACCTTGCATAGTATAATTTTTTCTCCTCTACTATTGCACTAATCATTACTTATGCTTCAAATCATCGGGAGATCTCCCGTTGGATTCATGTCTTACCGGACCGTCCTCAGTCCCCAGTGTATACAACTCCTATCGACATTATTCACGCAATCCTTCCCGAGTTCTCTTACCAGTCATGTTCGAATAAGAGCATTTTGAGAAATTCCGCTGATCTTCTCTCCACGTTATTCATGTTATGCCCTGTCAGACATCGGGATATATCCCAATGCCAATTTTATATGCTGTCTATGGTTTGCACGAGGAAGCACTTTCATCTTTTGAACGCGATGTCAACATCTCGATCGAAACTCTATTATTTTTTCCAATTTTATCGGGAGATCTCTCGCTGTTTCTTTGTCCGTTTATTCGTTTTCTGTTCAACTAAAACCGCTTTGTTTTGTTCCCGGCTACTTTGTTGTACTATGTGTACTGCGAAACTATCGAGCAATCTCCCGATAGTCATATCATTAAGCACTATTTTAGTTGTACTCCAGGTCTTTATCGGGATTAATCTCGATGAAATTAGGACTCAGGGTTTGCACCTGCAAGTGTCTCCGGTGTTCCCATCGAAGGCATTGTCTGGTCTTGCGCGACTATAGGGCATTTTGAAATTTCTCCGTGCAAACTGGACTACAATGCTTATCATACTGGCTTTCTATCTAACACAAACAACCACAAAAATCCAGAACTTCAAGGGACTGCAATCTCACGGGTCATTCCAGAATGCTGGTGTGACTTCAACTGCCAAGGATGTAGCTATGATGGTGTGCTCGTGCCATATACGCCGACAATACGGTGCTACTTGTCGACAATGACCTCCCGCCTCTGTAATTCCTGCGCAATTCAAAGTGTTTTCTTAACACACGTCCAACCACTAAGCCAACCAGTAGACGCCCTCACAAAATCCAATGACCGGGCACACTACAACCTCTCTGCTTTCGGAAAGCAAGCTCCGCAACGAGCTCTGAGATCCGGAAGAAGCAAGACACCCGGAAATGGCACAATGGAGACCCTCGCAGCAAGCACGGAATCAATATTCTCACAAATCAAAGACCAAATGAACACGAACTTCCTCACTTGTAAATATGTAATACCCAGAGCGCAAAAATTCAGCCAGACAGTGCAACTTCGAGCTCATCGCAGAGACGATTGGAACTGATAGAAATTCCATCCCTCAAAAAAACAAACCACAATCCACGCCGCAATGATCAACGCGAGAGGTTGAGCGTCTTCTGCCTACACTGTCTTAATCTACTTCACACCTAAAGTGTTCTCTCTTAATCTAGATAAGAGCATCACCCATAATTCTTGTTGCTACTCTCACGCTCGTTTCGAGAAACAAGTGACTAAACAGACTTTTGGATTATTTGTCAGGGTTCATTCGATCAAACGGATCCAACTTGGAAACTTGAGAAGAGAAAAAAATCCAGAGCAGGAGATGGAAAACCCTACCGTGTCCTTGCAGTGTGGACCTCTGGCGTAAATTCAATCACAATGCCTCCCTCCGAGCGAACCAAACAGCCGCAACTCCGACGCCTCCTTCGAAGCTACGGAAACGCGCGGAAATGACGAACTGGAAGCCGGGGTCTCCTCTCCCAAGTCTCGCAATTCAAGCAACAAATTCAATGATTTCCAGCGGGCCACTCGTTGCAACGGGAAAAAACGAGGAGGCGTTTCGTGGAGGAAGACAATTACCAAAGGGAGAGAGCTTGCGGAGGAGGACGCTGACCAGTGAGAGCAACAGGATGAACAAGCGGTTTAGCGGGAGAGGCACGTAGCCCCAAGTCGGGAACTTGGCCATCATGGCGCGCCGCCCGCTGTGATTACCGATCTGACAGGCAAGGGATGACTTGACCCACAGCGAGATGGGGTCATGATGAATTGGATCCCCACTTCCTATGCAAGGAGTGGTAATACATTGAAATTACTACGAAGGGAGTAAGTTACCCTCAAATAAGTTAGGGGGTCGATTCATCAATTTTTCCACACCCCTTAACTCCTAAATGCCTAAGGCACCCAATGTGGGTGTCCAAAATTTTAAAGAGTTTAATTAAAATCTAGCAACCCCGCTGCTCTAACTTATTACTTCGTATTTTTGGGATACTCATTTTGGAAGTCTACTTTCAGCATCAACAAGCGCTGGGTACAAAAACCATGAAAATTAAGTGTTCTTCACTTCAAATTTTTTTTCCAATTAGTTCCCACCAACAATCCATCTAAAACAGTTAGAAAATCAAAATCAATAGTGCAAAAATGTTTAGATACAGACATTCAAAGCCAAAAAATTTAATCATTACAAGTGAGTTGCAAAAGAACTTGATTTCTGCACATTTAATGAAAAATAAGGTCTTGCAATGTATGGGGTCAAGTTTCTAAGAATTCATTGACACATTCTTATAGTTACAAGTCTAGTATTAAATCCTATGGTTAGATTGCCCAAAAAATAAGTTTTTAAGTTTTTCTTTCTTTGCTATAGACATGGCAGGTTTACCGGAATGGTTTTGACAAAAACCGCACTTGGTCTTCTGGAGGGTTTAGGTGAAGAAAATAAGTTTCCTAGCACCTTCAATGACTCACTACTGTTCTTCACTTTAAATGTTCTTAACTTCAAATTCTTGCACTTCAACTAACTTCTGCATTGACAACTTTTCATATGCTTTGGAATTGAGTTCTAAATGTGGAACCGAAAATGTAGGGAAAAATTACATTGTTTCCATCTTCCAAGAAAGGATTTATTAAAGGTATGTCCAAGATTCAGCAAATTAAAAAATAAATCATTAATAACTCTAAGATGGAATTGAATCAACGTAATTGCAATGGTGAGATTGTTCTACCAAGCAAATTGGACAAAATCATGAATTATTTGTTGAAAAAATGTAATATGGATTGCATTCAAAAATGATCTGTGCAAGTTATTTTTTTCTAAAACATGTTTAGATGGCCAAAAAAAAAATCCCAGAACTTCCTCTGTCATATTTAATGAAAATGCAATGCATCAAGGCTTTCTTGTACACAAAAACATTATCTTCTAGAAGACTAATTCAAAAAAATTTAAATTCACTTTAAATGAATTTATTATGTTGCCCGCCTGAACTGGATTTTGGCTTATTGTGCCATACCTTTTTTACAACTTATCCAAATATTAGTTTAGGGTTAAATTTATAGCACATGTGGCGAAGTTGAAAAAAAAAAGGGCATAGAGGGGTTAATCATTCATTTAGTAATTCCATCATTCCCTTAGAAATTCCATATTCAATTTTCATTTCCTCAATTATCAAGGATTTGGTTTCGGGTTTGGTTCAAAATATGGGGCACCACTAAACTAAAATATTGTCAAAATGACTTCAGTAATTTGAAAGTAAAATACATTATTATGGGACAAGTGGTAGACTCACTGGCCATTGGGAAGCAAATTAGAATCATTTAGGACCTTCAATTTTTTTCCATTATTGATGCAAGGCACCTTCAATTCTAGAAACTTAGCTACGAAGGCATAACTATACAATGGACTTCCTTCTACTTTGTGGTTTAGGGTGCACTTCACCATAATTCTTTTTCTGTGGGATCGTAAATCAATTCAGAAGAACTTTACTTGTGTACTCAATTCTTTTGCATCATAGGCTATGAGCCTCCATGACATAGTGTATAGTAATAGAGCATCACATGCTATGATATGGGCCTCCAGTATCGATACACTAATATTTTCATAGGGCATCATATGCTATGATATGGGCATGTAAGAATGACATAATCATATTATGTATGAAACTTGATGAATGTATTTTGTAATGGAAAATTGAAGATGTACAACATTGGCTACTTTTTGGCTATTAGTTCTTGATGTGAATTGTACATCATATAAATATTTAAATGTAGGCCCAAAATGATGGAGATGGTCCTATTAACTTGAATTCATCATTGCTAAATACATTATTGATTTTCATGAACATGAGGGTTCCCAAATAATTATGTACAATGGAGTAAAATCTAATTATATTCAATCTAGCTACATATGAAGCATAATGTTCACATTTAAATAAAATCATTTAATCAATGTGAATGTCCTTGATTATATATGAAGGACATTCAACAAATATGAGAAAACTAATTTCATTTCTGAAAAGGTAGTACCAATGAATCCTTCTGCATTCTTGCACTCCTTCCAAAACAGATTGGAGAAGTACAATCCAATAATTTACTACATAAAAAAAAGTTACATAGGAGATTCAAACACTTTTAAAAATTAAATACTATAATAAATCATAGAAGTGCTCACATTATCTAATAATAGCCCTCCTCAATGTATACAACAACAAAATGATCTCAGGTTTAACAGAATCCTTACTTTGATCATTAAGGAGGTAGAAGAATAATTGAAATGCATCCTTGAACACTGGAAAACTATAACATGTTTTTTGAAGTTCATAAATGAAAGAAAGATAATACTTAATAAAGAAAATATGTGCAGTCACCATAAGAAAATCTGAAATAAAAATCTTGGAAAGAAACGTGGCTCCTCAAATGCTTTCGACTAAAAGCTGTTTTTGATACATTAAACCAAACAAAAGACCCGAGTATGTGTATAGTAGTTGCAGAAATGCTCAGCAACCTTAATCTTCAATTCCTGGAACCAGATTTTGGAAACCCTAAACCACCAAAATCTTCAACCCTCAACCCTAAATCCTAAACCTGATCCCTAATCCTAAACCTGATCCCTAATCCTAAACCCTAAACCCTAAGCACTGACCGTAAATCCTTTTTTTGGTTTGGATAATTAACAAAAATTTGGAGACAATTTTCTTAACCTCTAGTAAGCGTTCAAGTGACCATTTTATGGTCGCAGCACAACTTTAGCACAAATTTCTGGGCGAAATTTTTTTTTTCTTAAATTCTTTTTATTTTTTTCTTCAAAAGATTGGGTTGTTTAGCAATAATTCATATTCAAAACTCAGATTGCTACGGTCAAACAAAAATTAAAAGGGAAATAGCACAAAGTGTCTAGATTTGTCTAGTGTTGAAAAATGTACTATTTGGGGAAAGTATTGGTGTTCTCATTACTAGATCTCATGCATTTTTTCACGAATCAATAGAAACCACAATTTGACCAATCAAAAAACAATTCAAATGCTAAAAACAAAAATTGTATTTTTGATGATTTTTGAAGTTATATCTTCAAAATTCATTTTAGATAAATCTAAAAATAATTTTATAAATTTGATTGTACGGATGCTTTCTATTTTTTGTGCTTTACATTATCCTCTTTAATGCAAACTTCAAAAAAGTTTTAGAACTTATATTTTATAACACATTTGTATTTTGTCCAAACCCCTTGGGCTTTTAGGGGTTAACAAAAGTTTAAAACTTATGAAGAAGGAAAAGAATAATAAAATGGAATTACATGCCGGTCATCTCTATAAACAAATATAAATATTTGTCTTTATAGATATTGAAAAAGATAAATTCTAATACTATGGTTTTAGATATTGTAATATGTATGGCAGTATGGACAAAGAAAAGATTTTCAACTTCCTTTTATTTTTTGTCCCACCCACTCATCCATCTACTAAGCCTATGCTAAGTATGTTAGAATATATGTTCATATATTTGTCTTCATAGGTATTATAAAAGATAAATTATAATACCATGGTTTTAGATACTGTAAAATGTATGGACAAACTAAGAAAAGATTTTCAACTTCCTTTTATTTTTTATCCCACCCACCTACTATGCCTATGCTAAGTATGTTAGAATATATATATATATATATATATATATATATTTGTCTTTATACATACTGAAAAAGATAAATTATAATACAAGTATGGTTTTAGGTACTGTAAAATGTATGGACAAAGAAAAGATGTTCAACTTCCTTATATTTTTTGTACCACCCACCCACCCACTAAGCCGATACTAAGTATGTTAGAAGGGGATACTGAAGATTTTAGTTTAATAGAAATCACACCAACTGAAGCCATGTAGCAACCAAAAATTAGTGAAGTTCACATTAATAAGTAAAACAAACCCAGTGACCCTAAACTGGAGTACATTTACAGTTGTTCCGAATATGTTAGAAAACCTTAATCTTGAACTCAATGAACCTGAAGGTCGAAACCCGAACCTTAAACTGGAAGTCTTGAAATCCTAAATCCTAACCCTAAATCCTAAACCCTAAACCCTAAACCCTAGCATTGAATGCGGGCAAGGCACATGGTATGGAATAATTAAGTGTATGGTAACTCTATTTTCTCCTATGAACTGAGTTGTCAGGACGTCCAGAGTCCGGGGACGCTGCCCCTGTAACGTTCTGTGACATTCACTTTTTACGTTTTTTACCTACATGGTAAATTCCGCAACCGAAAACCCAACTGAAAAGCGGACTGACCGAAAACCCAACCGAAAATCCGACTGACCGAATACCCGACCGAAAACCCGACCGACCGAATACCCGACCGAAAACCCGACCGAAAACCCGACCAACCAAAAAACACAACCGAACGACCAAAAAACACAACCGAACGACCGAAAAACACAACCGAACGACCGAAAAACACAACCGAACGACCAAAAACCGGACCAACCGAATACCCGACCGAAATGTCGACCAAAAACTGGACCGACCGAATATCCCATCGAAAACCTGACCGAAACGGGACCGACCGAAAATGCGATCGCAGGACCGGAAACCTGATCGAAAAGCTGACCAAAACCTTCACCGACCCACTACCCGACCGCCAACCCGACCGAAATTTGGACCGGCCAAAAACCGGACCGACCGAAAATGCGACTGAAGGACAGAAAATCGGACCGAAAAACTGACCGAAACCTTGACCGACCGAATACCCGATTGCCAACCCAATCGAAATTCGGACCGACCGAAAACCGGACCGATCGACCGAAAACCCGACCGATATTTGACCAAACAGCTGACCATCCAAAAACCCGTCCGAAAACCCGAATGAAAACCTGACCGACCGAAACCCGACCAAACGATCAGACGACCGGTGAGCCCAACCCCAACTCAAACCGCCTGGGCGACCGACCTGACCCAAACCCCGACCCGTTTTTACAAGTTCTTGGAAAAAATTAATACATATGCTTCTAATCGGTTTCTAAAATAATGTGAGCTTTGGTATAGTTGTGTTCTGAATTTCTTTTTTTTTTGAAACACATGAACAATTTCCATTGATAAAAAGGATACAATACACCGAAAGGGAGTTTTGTTCTGAATTTCAATTTCATATTTCAAATTTTCTCTTTATTTTGAAACCTAGTTCCATTTACCAATTCTATAATGAATGAAAATTTTGTTATGATTTCCTAAATTTGTTTCTTAAATTTTTCCCTCAAATATTGAAGAAAAAAAATTTTAAAAATGAATATCAATAGATAAAAAACTATAAGTTTAGATGACACGAAGCCAAATAATCTTGTCATACAAGTTGTACAGAAAACTTGTTTTTTCCCCTTTTGTTTGGGTTTAGGGTGCAAGCTACTGAATGCTATAGGAGTAATGGAACAGGGAACTCAACAATGAAGGCACGTGGGTGTCTGAGTGGAAATCGAATTTTGTGGAAGTGTCTTTGAGAAGTTCTGGCCATGGCAAGAATTGCTTGGAGTGATGTAACTGATTGAAATGAATTAAGGATCTCTTGAGGAGTACTGATTTTTATTAAAGGAATTAATAGTTATTAAGAACAAAGGCCATCTCGCAATGTCATGCAACTGCTTGCTATGAAAATGCGACTACCATTGCATTGAAGTAACCAAACAAGAGCAATAGAAAAGTCGAGATTACCAAAAGAAGAAATTATGAACTTCAAAAAAACAGAAACCAGAAAATTTAATAGGTGTGGAATTTTTGGTTTATTATCACACCCTACTTTTTGTGGGAAGACACTTCAATCGGTGTAGAAAAAAAAATTCTATTTTTGCACACTACCTTGGAGGAGGGGGGGAATAACATTGTCTCACTATGGTTGTCGTACATTTTTTTTTAAATTATTTTCACACCACCTTATTTTGGGTAAGATACTACGACTCCTGTCAAAGTATTAATTTAATCCCTAAAGCATTGAACATGCATTTTGGAGAACACAGCATTTTGGAGAGCTTACTACAATACTACAAGCAAAGTTTTTATTTTTTGCTTTCAAATTTTTTCACAGCATTTTCAGGAGGAGTACCTTTAAGGTTCAACATTCTTTGTAACTTCTAACAATAGTACAGCACAATTAAAATGTTATTGTATGATATGTGATTTTTAATGTTTGGTGGGCAGCTCAAAAAATTCTTAAAAAATCACTTTAAGAAAAAAATAAAATTTGAAATTGGTTCTCCAGATCTATATATGCAACTTCAGCTTTGGATTTATTTCATTTTCATTTATGAGATCACAATTGTGAGGTGATCTAGTTTGCGGGCAGTTGTGGATTCCTGCTTCAAAAAATAAACTTTGCAGTCCTTTGTTCAATTCCATTTTCAATATCTTTGAAAAAAAAAAAAAAAATTGGATGTGGATAGGTTATTACAACATTATAACCATTTGGATTGGCGTTTTCCAATTATATAATTCAATTCTTAAGAATTTAGTGGTCTTAATCATTCTCTACTTCTTTCTACATACTATTTTTTCCTGTATGTTCTACAATTCCAAATGATTTGGAAATTCTTAAGCATAGAGCCAACTTGACTTCAAAACTGAATCCAAAGAGGCAAAGAGTAACCACCATTTTCAACGCTTTTTCATACAAATGACACCTTGTGAAGTGTACCTCTCTGGTTTTTTGTAAGAACCCAAAAAGCATTTCTGTCAATTCAAACCTTGCTATCTTGCAATGTACATGGTGGAAAATTCTAAAATTTTTCCCACATCTTCTTAAACCAGTTCACTACAAGATTCTATGGTTACACGTGTTCAACAATATTTTATTTCTAAAATTTGGTACTTTTTTGGGGAATGGCAATTTTGGAGCGTTTTTGGTGAATTTATAGTCAACAAGGTTCAGGGGTTAAGTTCACACCCTTAATTTTTCAAAAACAAACTTTTCTTAGGGAAATTTTTTGGGTTCAAATTGACACCTTTTCATATTTAGTTACGTACTTTCATTGGTTTCATATTCTACTTTTCTTTTCACATCTTATTTCTTTGTGGATAGGGGATTTGAATCCTTGAAATGGTATAAAATTTAAATCCTCATAAATCCTTTGAATGGTATGAATTAAAATTTTCTTCATATTTTGCACCTCACTTTTTGGCCTTTCGGATCTTCACATTTTTTTAATATTCCTTTCACCCTACAAATGTGTCGCTTCACGCCTAAGTTCAAAATATCCAAATGTCATATATCATGCTATTTGTCATGCAACCGAGCCAATCCAATATCCATTAACAAGAAATATTGCACTTTACATCCAAACAAAGCATACAGTTCATAGAGTAAACACTTGTATTCATTACAATTTGAAAAACACACAAAAAATCAAAATGTATGTCCAATTCCACATACATTGGTATACATTATATGTGCATATATACTACGTCCTCTACATACGATAAATCCTCACCTCTACATTTATCAACTACTTCTGTATCTCTATAATTCTATATACTACGGTAAGTCAGTAACCTACTGATATTCAGTATGATTGCCGAAAATATTCATCGGGCATAGGGAACTTGAAAGTAGTGCAGAATCGATTCACGACGTGGGCCAAAGTGCTTTCTTTTCTGATGACCCGGTCCAAGTATTGGTGAAATGCCAGTCCCAATGCTTGGTGTTCGAATTTGCTGACTTGTGGAGTTTCCTTCTGCA
Organism: Neckera pumila; assembly: GCA_963969595.1. Taxonomy (NCBI): domain Eukaryota; kingdom Viridiplantae; phylum Streptophyta; class Bryopsida; order Hypnales; family Neckeraceae; genus Neckera; species Neckera pumila. Next base: position 1,302,214 of record OZ018412.1, on the reverse strand, counting down.
GTGCTGTGTAGGCTTCGGATATGCATTGCCTGTTCATCCTTTGAGCTATTTTAGCAACCGCATGTGCTTCCGTTTCGCATGATAACCTTGGAATGATGTCCTCATTCGCATCAATTTTGTGTAAATAGGCGCTACTAGGATCCAACCACCACCTCTCTGCCAAAGTTTGGTCCCTCTGAATGGCAGATGTGAATGTGTACAACGATTTAGGATGTTCACTAGCTAAGCTAGTCAAGCCCCAATCACAAATTCCAACTTACACACGTGACTTGTCATCGGGGAAGTGAAACATGATGTTGTCTGGAGAAATATCATTGTGGAGATGTCCAGCAACATGCACTGCATTCATAATGTGCACGAACGCCCATGTAAGTTCCGTTCGCTTTTTCCTGAACCGAGCGAGGCGGAAAGCGTTAATCACCTCTGCATCTGTTGGATTGTCATACAACAACCGAACATGTATGTTGTCTGGATAAGCATTATCCATGTTCAGCATATGCCGTAGTGTTCCGCCATTCCACCAATAGGAGTATCCTTCATTCCTTGTCGCATGCACTGCAACAAAACATATTACTCCCGGGTGCGAAATCCTCACTGCCATTGATTCGTTCAAGTGTTCCAACTTCGCTAACTCGGGCCTTTTGTTGTGTTGGTGAGATCTCTTTGCTGCAAACTCCCAAAACGGTGCTATAGGAGCACAGCCTTCAATTCGGACCCTCCGAATTGTAGCGTATCCACCCTTTATGATTTTATCATCTTGGGCTATCACTTGTGCCGTCTTGGGAAGAGCAACAAGATGTCTCCTGCCATGGTATAATTTAGCCTTCCCATCATCACTATTCCACCATGACATTGACTTCTTTCTATTCCGCGATTGAGCAAATGGCTTGCACCGCTTTGTGAATAAATCAGCTCTGAGGATGACTTCCTGAAAGGCTTCATCATTGGCACGGTGCTCCTTCACATATTTTGCAAGAACCACTTTGGAATTCCATAGTGCATCATATGCCCTGTTGTGAAGAAATTTCAAGAAGCCCTTCTTCTCCATTTCATGATGCCATTCAGGAACATGAAGAGCTTCCATCATCTTCTGTGTCATATCATCGATGAATTTTTTGGGACACTCTTCTTCGTATCTAATGTATTTGCTGTCCAAGGAAAGAGTCGTTTTAGACTCAAAGAATTTCAAGGTGAATTCGATGAGAAAGTTCTTGCATGCATCCGAGGAAATTTTCTTAAACTCTTTGATACTTGATTGCCATGATTGCACCCCTTCTCTCCTCTTCGCAGCCTTCTTTGCCCTTGGCATCGTGATGAATTACCGATATTTAATTACAGTTGGTAATGAAAATTACCAGTTTCAAACTTTCAATTCAATTTCACTTTGAGGTACACGTAATCTTCAATGAATTTGTACAAAAATTTGGCAATAAGGGGCCCCCAAAAGCGGACTCTTGCTTTCCCGAGGAGAGGAGCCAATGGAGGACGAACCACCAAGCTCTCCACTCTCCGCTTGCACAAGGCAAGGGGGTGAGCAAAAGTGAGAGAGCGGTTGGGCCGTCCGCCCCTCTTATACTTTACGGTCGGCCCGACTGCTCCATGGGTTTAGGGTTCGCCGCATCGGACGGCCCAACCGCTGCATCGGCTGGTACGCCGCATCCAACGGCGCGACCGCTCCATCGGACGGTTGCGAGGGCTTAGGATTCCCTACAGCGGTCGGCGGGGAGGGCGGTTGGCGGGGAGGGCGGTCGGCAGATTTAGGGTGAAATAAGCTGAAAATAGGGGAGAGAGGGTGGCAGCCAACAAAGAATGTTTTCTTTGTGTGTTCTTTTCCCATTGATGATATTGTTGTCAATTTAGAAAGCTTTCATTCATTCCATTTGAATTGGTTATGAAAAGTTCTATACAATCTTATTTTCAATGCACTTGAGAAAATGAATTTGTAGAAATTCATTCTTGAATGAAATTTCTTCAATATTTTTTCCTCAAAATAGGTGTGTGTAGTTCAATTTTTTGGGCTACAATAATCTTACCATTCAATTACTCCAGTCTTATTAAATGCAAAAGATATTAAAATTGAAGATTTATTGTACCCACTTTGACAATTCTCTTTATGAATTTTTAAAATATTGATAATTAAGTTTTCTGAAATTTCTTCTTGGCTAAACTCTCACCAAAATTTCCAATTTCCAAATTCAAAGCTCATAACTCACTATTACAAAAGTTTCAAGTTTACAAACTTCAAAAGCAGAAGACTGCATCCCACAATGTCTTCAAAAACTTCTTTTCTCCACTTTAACCCCTAAAGGATCAAATATTGTTTTGGGGCAAGATAGCGATTTTAGGCAATTCATTATGCATGGAATTTTTATTTTACTTCTTTCAAATTTTCACACACGATGTGTCTGAGGAGTAGCTTCAAGGCCCAATAATTTCACAACATCCAACCACAAGGTGAAAAAGTTATTGCATGATATGCAGTTTTTTTTTATCTCTGGGCAGCTCAGGCAACAAAAAAACTTCTTAAAAAATCACTTGTTTAACCCTTGAACGCCGAACTGGTTTACGTGGAACGGTGGAAATTATGGTTTTTTGAAACCATGGGAACAATTAGAATAAAAAATTCCTAAAGTAAGCATCGGAAGTCGAAGCACTATAAAAGCTCTCCCCTTTCCACTCCTATTTTCGAAGATGAAAATCATACATTTCTATCCTAGACTACAAGATCCCCTCTCATTCATCGACCAGAAAACGACTTCAACATTGTTTTAGGGTTAAAAAATTAAAATTTCAAATTGGTTCTTTAGATTCGTATATACGCAAGAAGCTTTGAATCATTCCATTCCGATCTTAGTTGAAGGTAGTTTTGAAATCCTTACTCTAAAAAAATATTCAAAGTCAATTATTTAATTCAAATTTCAATATTCCTGAAAATAAAAATAAAAAAATTGGGTGTACATTCTTCATTTTAACATTACAACCAATGGAATTGGCTTCTTCCTATTCCTCAATGAAATTCAGAACAATGTAGTCCTTTGAATCATCCTCTTTTTTTTCTATCTTCTATTTTCTTCCTATGTGTTGTACAATTGTAAATGACCTAAAATTTGTCAAGCATGTATCTAACTTGCCTTCAAGAATGAATCCTAAGAGTTACCCCCATTTTGAACATTTTTTCATATGAATGTGACCTTGTGAAGTGCAGGTGCCCTGTTTTTCGATGGGACCCAAAAAGCATTTTTGTCAATTGAAACGCTATTATCTTACAATCTACATGGTGGAAAATTCTGAAATTTTTGCCGCATCTTTTCAAACCCATTCATTACAAGATCCTATGGTTATATGTGTCCAAAATTAAAAAAATTCTAGAATTTGGTACTTATACTAGAACTGGTAGTTTTAATGCAATTGTAGTAAAAACATAGTCAAAAAACTTTAGGGATTAAACACAAATATCTTGCAATATGTGTGGTCCAAAATTATGTCAAATGCTCCACAAATCCATATACTAGTTGGGTGTAAGATCCTATGCCTACATGTGGTCATGTGCCCATAAAAGAATTTTCTAATTGTTATATTCTATCCTATAGAAATTGGAAGTCTAAGATTTCTTGCCAAAAGTAAGGCCTTGGGACTCTACTTCATGGAGCCCAAAATACATATGCAATGTTCAACCCTAGAAGTTCCATTGTCTCCGAGCAAGACAAAATACATTTTGGGCGTTTACCTCTGACCTTAATTTATATTGAAACGTTCTGAAACTTACCTATTTCATAGGAAAGTTGATTAGCTTTGTCATAATAGATTTTTTAATTCAATTGGTGCCTGGGAGCAAAAGTTATATCAGAACAAGTCCAAAAAAAAAAAAAAAATCTTTTTGAAAAATTTTATACTTTTCTCTACATGTGAACCTTCCATTCCTTTTGTTTGGACTAATAATGAAAAATTTATGGAGAACTTTGCTTTTCGGAGAATTTGAGCATCTTTTTAGGAAAACGACTTGTAAAATTCTTTTCTCAATACAATTCCAAGAAACTTTCAAATATTTTTTTCCAAAATGTTGTGTTTTCCGACTTAAATAATCTCAACAATGGAATCATTATATTTCAATCCTATATGAAATCTATTAACGAATTTGTTTTTCTTGTCTTCGACCTACTCACCTACTTCTACTTAATAATTTTTAAAATAATGAAAACAAAGTGTTCTTTTTAAAACAAAATTCTAGACTTCCAACTCACGTCTCCAACATACAAAATCTTGAATTCAAAATTTGTATTTCAAAAATATTATACAACTGCAGATCAAATTCAGCACAAATTGGAAGCCAGCATTCAAAAAAAATTTCTTTTTCAAGTTTGAATGCTAATAACCTCCAACCTATATGGTTAAACTTCATGAAATTTTGACCACATCATTTTTGACAAGTGAAGTACAAGATCCTACACTTAGATTAAAAAAAAATAGAATTCCGTGTTCATGGGTGAATGCAGCAAAAATGGCAGCTTTGGGTGGTTGTAGACAAGAAAATGGCCTTGGAACTTCAAGGGTTAAAAACACTCAATTTTTCCAAATTCAAATGTTAGTACCTTCCTATTTATACAAACCAACTTTGTAAACATTCACATACATCATCCAACTGACCTAAGACAAATGCAACTAAAACGGCAATTTTCATAGCTTTAGGATAAAATGATAGATTTGGGACTTCAGGGTTTAAAAGCAATTCAATATTTTCCTTATATATTTGGACTATACTTTTCATTTGCAAGTCTGTATTGACTTTAACATGAGATGATGGGAGAAAGCCGTCCGGTTACTCCGGTACTCCGGTACAATATTTATATTAATAAAAAAACCTGGTTTCGCCAAAAATGGTATTCAATAATGGTAACCTTGAATACCTACCAATGTCTCACATATTCTCAAAAAAGGCCATTCTATGTACAGTGCAAAATACAATATTGCACTTCACGGAGATCATTCATGATCGTATTCTAAAAGAAGTCATTCCAACAATACACACTATTCTTCCTCGGAATCTAAATCGGTGTCATCTCTCTGACTTGGCCCAGTAGAACCAGACCCATAAACTCCAAAATATGGACCTCCACCGTAGATGTCTCCATGTCCACTTGATGCACCTGCTTGTCCATGACTGTCGTAGCCAGGACCTCCAAAAGTCGGCGGAGGAGCTGAAACACTGTGGACAGATTGACCTTCGCTTGGACGACTATAATAAGAGCTTCCTTGATGCTCATATGACCCACCTCCAATGGTCCCACCATAGTATTGTAAGCCTCCTTGGCTAGAACCACCATATTGCGCGATTCCATGGCTTCTTTCTCTGCCTTGAGATTCACCTCGTGGATCATTACCATATTGAGAATGACTTCCGCCTTGTGGTGCGCCATATGCACCACGGTCACGTTCGTATGACCTATCGTGCCCAGGTTGTTGACCACGATCTTCTAGGCTTCTTCGCATGGCCTCATGCATTTCTTGTTCGTATTGTATGTTGTCTCGTTCTTCTTGGCGTAACTGTGTTCCTCCAAATGTTACGGGTGCAGGAGCATCATCGTCATCATCTTCTTCATCGAGTTCATCCTCTGCATCCGACAACACAATTGTAGGAAGATGGCCATATCCTCGATTAGAATGCTCATACATGCAATTGCTAGGACTTGTCCAGTTCGAATCAATCACGTGGGCGCTACGATTCAATTTCTGCACATCTTTACCCGGAACAATGCGCCAGTCCACTTCTTTGTGCAGTACAATCTCTGCCCAAATCATGGCCATAACACCATACAACATGATATTTGTTTTGTTGTTTGGTAAACCTGCTGCTTCTTGGACTTCCTTGTACCGTTGCACAAAGTGCTTGCTCATACACGTGCTGATTTGTCCTTCCCAACGAGGATGTTGATACTTTGTGCGCTCATGTGACCAGAGTTTGGAGACATGTGTCATTTTTATGTACTTTTTGCACATTGTGCAGGTCCACAATTTGTGGGCTCATCTTCCCATCCAAGCTCAGCTACACAGAATGGGTCAGCCCAATCCTGCTACTTCATGTCCTGCGATTTTTCCCTCCTGGACTTACCGCCTTTGCCCCTTGGTGTTCCGTGTGACATGATGACCTTGTTGAAACTGAAAACAACGAATCGTAAATTTCAATTTCAATTGTGCAACGTGCGGTCCAAGAGCTCCAGAATTTTAGCAAGTGAATGAAGTGAAGCGGTACAACAATCTCTGAAATGCAACACGTAACTAGCACTGAATTGCTGAAAGCACCTCAGTGTCCCAGCCCAGTCCCTCACACACCAAGCCGGAAGGGGCGCGCAGGTACCCGAAGGCGCTGGATCTGCCCACTCCAAAAGGGAAGGAACTGTGAAGAACTGAGCGTCCGCCTCGCTATTTATGCGCTCGGTCTACGGAGAAGCCAAGGCGGTCGCGTACGTCCGAATCGGATGGCACGCCGACCGACCCCAGGATCGTGCGGATCACATCCGTCGGCCTATTGATCGCACGGCCACCGACGAAAGAGCGGACAGAAGAGGCGAACGGCTTCGACGGAGTCGATCGTCCGATCGTTCGGTCGGATTTTCGGACGGGTGATCGGTCCATTAGCACAGCGGTCGGGTTATTGGTCGGTCTAGTCTTCGGCCCGTCAGCACAGCGGTCGGGTTTTCGGTCGGTCCAGTTTTCGGTCGAGTTTCGGTTGGGCCGGTTTTCGGATTGCTTTTCGGTTGTTCGGTCATGTTTTCAGTCGGGTTTTTGATCGTCCAGTTTTCGGTTGGGTTTTCGGTCGTCCAGTTTTCGGTCGGGTTTTCGGTCGCGCCTGTTTTCGGATGGGTTTTGGGTCGGTCGGTTGGATATTCGGTCGGATAGGTTTTCGGTCGGGATTCCGCTGGGTCCGGTTTTCGGATGGGTATTCGATCGGTCAAGTTTTCGGTCGAGTTTTTGGTCGGGTTTTCGGTCAGTACGGTTTTCAGTTTTGGTCTGGTTTTCAGTCGGTCTGATTTTCGGTCCGGTTTTTGGGCGGTCAGGTTTCGGTCGGGTTTTCAGTCTGGTTTTGGGTCGTTCGGTCGGGCTTTCGGTCGACCAGGTTTTTGGTCGGGCTTTCGGTCGACCAGGTTTTTGGTCGAGCTTTCGGTCTGGTTTTCGGTCGATCAGGATTTTGGTTGGTCAAGTTTTCAGTCACGTTTTCGGTCGTGTTTGGAGGCTGGATTTCGGTTGGTCCAGTTTTCGATCGGGTTTTCGGTCAGGCTTTCGGTCGGGTTCTTGGTCCGTCGGCTTTTCCGATCGGCTTCTCGACCGCTCGTCCGAGCGGTGTGGACGGCCATCGAGGAATCGGTCGGTTGGTTGGGAAATCGGTCTGCAGAATAAACCTCCAGCGACAATACACCACAGCTGTAGTAATGAAACCTTAGAAGACAAAAAGGAACTCAAAGTTCAAAGTTCAAACAAGTTTTTTAAGTTCCAAATTCAGTCTCAAATGACTTTGTGCTTCACATGTGCTTGAGGTAAACATCAAGCGCACCTGAAGCACACTTCCACTAATGTAATTGCCTTTAAAAAACAATCACCTAAAAGTTAAAAACGTTCTTCAAAAATTTCAAATTGGACTAGAAATGCTTCGGTGTGCTTGAGATATGCTTGAGGTTCACGTCAAGAACACATAAAGCACACCTGAAGTGCACTTCCTCTACTGAAATTACCTTGGAATAAGAAGCTATGAAAAATTTAACTTGGATTAACAATATTTGAGTTCTGCATGGAGTAACCTTGAAGCACACTTAAAGTACATTTCCACTATTATCTTATGGTTGGATAATAAAAGCAATTCAAAATTGAAATCTTCTATTACATATATGAAATGAAATCATAAGGTCCTTGAAGTATGCTTACAGTAGACCTCACACACATCTACAAAACATCTCTTGTTTTTGCATTGCTTTGAAATGATGAAAAATTTAAAAATGAAATGCTTATTTCCAAAATTTAAAGCGTAAGTAAAAGTGATTGATGTGTGCTTGAGGTCTACCTCAAGCATATCTCAAGCAAATACCATCTTGTCAAGATACCTTGAATAATTTTTATTTTTATTTTAAAAATTGAATTCTTCTGATAAAAATGCGAATCTAAATCATGAAAAGGTTGAAGCGTGCTTCAAGTAGACTGTAGAGTGTAGACCTAAGGTCGATTGGGCAGTATACCTTATCTTGTTTCATTGCTTTATAAAGAAGCCGAAAAAAAATTCAAATCTAAAAGGGAAAAAAAAAAAAGTTTTTGAGGTCTGCTTCAGATAGACGTCAAACATGCCTGAAGCCCTCAAGCACATTTGTACCGTTTAAATTATGTTGGATTATAAAGACAACTTCAAATTGAAATCTTTTACAATACATACCAAAGAAAATCACAAGTTGCTTCAAGTACGCTTTGCGAAGACCTCAAGCATATGTAAAGTATGTCTCTTTTATTTTCATTGCTTCGAAAGAAAGCTAGACCAGAAGATCAAATTTCAAAAATAAATAAAAAAGCTGAAGGTGTGCTTCAGGTCTACTTCAAGCTCACCTGAAGGTTGAAGCACATTTTTACTATTCAAAATACTTTGGATCCTAAAAATGATTTTAAATTTAAATCTGATATTGAATAATTCAATATCAAATCATCAAATGCTTGAAATATGCTTCAGGTACACCTCAAGCACATCTAGTATACATTTTCACTATTTTCATTCATTTCAAATTAAATAAATCTGAAGATAATAGAATCCTCTTCTCAAGATTTTAAATTTTATTAAAAATGTTTGAAGTATGCTTCACATGTGCATGACCTATACTTGAAATATACCTACCGTAAGTTTCTACTATTCTCACTGGTTTTGAAAGAAGAAACTCCTGAAAAAAAAATATTTTTCAAAATTTAAAGTATAAATGAAATGGCTTCAAATGCGTTTGAGGTCTACCATAAGTTCACCTCAAACGAATTCCTACTACTGAGATTTCTTTGTATTAAAAAAATTTTAATTTGAAAATTTTTTTGGTTTAGAAATTAAGCTTAAATAATAAAGTGCTTGAAGTGTGCTCCTACCATGCTTAACAATGCTTAAGGTTTACTTCAACTAAACAAGCAACCTTCAAGCACATTCTTAAAATTTTTGTTGTACTTGAATTTATAAAGAACAAGAATTATATTTATTTCAGTTTATGATTGAAGGGGTGGAAAATAAGGTACCCTGCATGTGAACTTTAAGTTCATATGAAAAATTCTCTCTTTGTTTAAAATGCATTAAAATTAAAAACGTTGTGATTGAGGTGTGCTTCAAGTCTATCTACATGTCTTTAGTATTTCTATTTCATTTCAGAACAAAAAACTCGTGACTTGATTTTATTAGATGTGGTTTTCCAATGTGTGTTTTATGTGTGCTTGAGGTTTATTAAGCAAAGTTGTTTGCTCATCACTTGTAAAATATATTTTTCCTATACAATTTGGGGGGGAATTTTGATTCCAATTAAATGAAAAAAGCAATGGTGCGCTTTACTTGTGAGATAAACGTTTCATCCTATATGTAAAGAGTAAAGACCACATCAAGCACACCTCAAGCGCACTTGTGAAATTTCCAAACAAATTGAATATAATTTATAGTTTGAATCATGATTGAAGTGGAATGAGAGAAGTAAAGTGTGCTTGAGTTGTACTTCAGATAGATATGTAGGACACCTCAAACACTCTTATATAAAGGAAATTTGAATGCAATTGAGTTTTGGTAGTTCAAATAACGTTCGAAGTAGAGTGTTCATTTTCCTTTCAATCCCTAGAAGGCCGCTTGTCCCCTTAGGGGGACAAACTAAGTCGGGCAAATACCTATGGTCTCAATATGAAGTGAATTTTTTGTGATTTGTGGAATTTGTGTGATTTTGCGAGAAATTTGAGGATATTTAATTTTTAGTTCAATTGATGCTCGGAAGTTAGAGTTATGACACAATAAGCAAAAACAAGTTTTGGCAGACCGCACCAAAAATATTAAGAGAAAGTGAAACTAATTTTATCCTCAAATTTGTTTCTCAAAGACTACATTTTTGTCTACATGTGAAGCTTTGTTTCATTCAATTTGGACTAATAATGAGAAAGTTCTTCACAATCTTAGTTTTGGGGTTTACAGAAGAATCTGTGGTCCAAAAAAAATGGATGTTTCACTTTTGGATGTTATTTTCAAAATTTTCCCAAGGAATTTCTTAGACAATCTTAGATTTCCTTCCTACAACAATCTCACCGTTGAGATTATTGTGATCCAATTCCATCTAAAAGTTTTTAACAATTTTGTTTTTTCTTCCATCTTAAATTCACCTCTACTTAACAATTTTGTAATGAGTGAAAATGAAGTGGTTTTTTTCCGAACTTTTTTTGGTACATTCTGAACTCAACTACTTAATGTAAATAAAGACAAAATCCAAATCATTAGTGTTAAAAATTTGAACTAAAAAGATTCAAAGCAAAAAAATATAGTTAAGCAAGGTGCCAAAAAACTTATTTTCTTCACTCTAAATGCATATATCTTATAATCTACATAGTCAAATTTTTTGAAATTTCTTTCACGTATTCATATACTAGTTAAGGAAAAGATCTTATAGTTGGATATGCAAAAAAAAAAAAGTTTTCATGGTTCTTTACTCTTTGCAATAACGATGACATTTTTTAGTGTTTTTTGATAGGAATATCACCTTGGTCCTCTAGGGGTTAATACAATTGGTCCTTCCATTGGATCTGAAATAGAAACTAAAGAAACATTTAATTGTTTCACATTGCAGTCCATTGAAATTAGGATTTAAAGTGTAGGATTTAGGGTTTAGGGTTTAGGAAATACTATTTAGGGAAGAGGATTAAAGCGTGAAAAAAGAAAATCAATCACACTTACACATAAGTTCTACATGAATTCTACATTGGATGCTTCTTAAAGGAAGCATCCAATGTAAAAACGAATCAAGATTTATTGCAAACTGTAGAATCCCACGATTGGTCTTGTTCTCTCGTCAACCCAGGCGGTCGGCCCGGTCGGCCGTCCAAGCCGGTCGGCGTATGCGGTCGTCTCAGGCGGTCGGCCCCGGCAGGCGTCCGAAGCGGTCGGTCCATGCGGTCGTCTGAGGCGGTCGGCCCCGGCAGGCATCCGAAGTGGTCGGCTGAAGCGGTCGGCGTACCCTACAACTACCATGTCCGGTTTGGATGGCTTCTTCAGTTGGGTTTTCCGGTTCGGGCGGTCGGTCACATCAGAGTGGTCGATGGGGTTGGTTGGCTCGTGGTCGGCAGCAGTTCGGATCGGACTGCGGCCGCGGCGACCGCCGCGAAGGCAGGCGGTGTCAGTCCGGGGCAGGTCCGCAAGCTTCGGGGCCGGTCCGGCGGCGGATGCCGCTTAGGTCTGGGGTTGGTCGGCTATAAGAGCGGACGGCCTCCTCGGACCTCCTCACTTCAACTCCCCTTCGGCGCCAAGTTGGCTGATCTCTGTTTCTTTATGCGCCAGTTGCTCCTACATGGTGTAGAGTTGAAGTCATTGAGCTTTTGACACGGGAACTTTTTGACTGTTTTACTTGTGCATATAAATTGGAGGTCACTTGGGGAGTGTTTCTTGAATTGAAGGTGAAGGCAATTTCAAATTGCCAATCATGACTGGTGAAGGTGATGCGGCTACTGATGGGATGACTTCCGGTGGTGATAATACGAAAAGGATTAAACAGAAGGGAGCCAAACATGAGCTTCATTATGAGATTTTAGATACTCCTGACATCAAAGCCGAAAGCGGATGGGAGCAAGAGGAAGCAGAATGTTGGACCTCCAGAATCTGCAAGCAGTATGTTAAAATGTACCACATTGGCAAGTTGTGGCCTTGAGATTTTCACGAGGTCCACACACGGGCTTTCGGGTGCAAGCCAGGAAGTTGCCAAAACGAGCATTTTGTTCATCAATCGAGGAGGTCTGGCAAGCGCTTTTTGGAGACAAAAAGATGAGTAAGGGGTACATCAATTATACCTTGGCATCTATGGTTTATGCGGAACTCATACTGGGCCGCAAGGTGGATTGGAGTACGTTTCCTACAACAGCACAGTGTCCACTTCTGATTGGAAGAAGCCAGAAAGATATTCCCCATTTTACCCGCAACTCCCAGGCACAACCAAAGGGAGTATTACAAATTACTACAACGCCTACAACGAAGGTGGGGGAGGGGACAAGTGATGCAACGCAATTGGGTTCATTGCATGCCCTTGCGGAAGTTGGCAATGCCCTCGTGGAAGGTACAACAGAAGAAGTCTTCTCAACTCCCCTGGTGAAAGTGAGCAACGTCTCTTTGGGAGGTGCAAAGAGACATGTATTTATGACTCCTCAAATGTGTTTGACTTCCAAACCAATTTTGAGTACTGTGCTAGGTCGAGAGACTGCTCCAAACAAGCGTGGCCTTGCAATAGGAGATGGGACACCTTTTTTGCCACGATCAGAGGTTGGTGACAAAGAAGTTGCAAGGGCCAATGCTAGAATTGATAGTCTTCTAGAGAGCATTGCTCTACAGCCCTTTATGTACACACCTCTTCCTCCTTCGTCTTTGCCGACAAGTCCTATTATAAGTCCAGAAATGGAAGTAGAACCGACGCAAAGAAACGGAAAAGAACCCCAGGATGATGCCATGAACTTTATCATCGATGGTAGAGAGACTCAAAACAAGCATCCACATTTGTCAGCTGCGGGTGATTACCCATTGGAGAACCTCAATCTAACGCCCACTACCAAGGAAGCAGGCTTCTTGCTAGAGTGTGACAATCGGTGGAGGAAGCATCAAGAAGAGCTCAAGAAAAATGACCCGAACCATGAGGCCAGTAGCTCTGGGATGCATCTATGGGGAGTTGTCCAGCCATCGATTGTAGAAACCGCTTTCTCACTAATGTCTTCAGCTCGACTTGTAGCTCAAATTACGCCAAGGATTATCGAGATGGCGCAAGAATTCTCCAAAATCTCTCCAGAATTGATGACTGGTGCCTTGTCTTTCTTGGATTTCACTAAGTCCGTGGTACCACTTCTGGACGACAATGTAGGCAAAGCCAGCAAGCTGCTTCTCTTGAAGTCAGAAAACATGAAGTTGAAGGCAAAGTGCAAGGACTTGGCCCGACAATTGCAGATGGAAAAAAAGCTTGTGGAGGCAGAAAAGCGCAGGAATTCTATAATGCTTGTCCGTGTGGATGAGGATGAAAGATTAGAAGCAGAACTCATTCGGTTCAATCGGATGCATGAAACGGTACCCATCACAGACAATGTGAACGCCCCTTCTGTGGAGCTAAGTCAAGAAAGTGAAGATAAACTCTCTCTTCCTATAGATAAAGTCCAAGCAGTGCAGGATATTGAAATTGTGCATTTGGATGACGAGGAGGACACCCGTAAATGGGAAGTGCAAGTACGTTCTTCCATCAACAACCCTACCCCGACATTGGTGGATGCTTCCATGCAAACTGAAGGTCAGGAGTTTGAAGAGCTGAAGCACAAATGCAATGAAACAATTCGAGAAAAAGCCCTTCTTCAGTCGGAGTTGGAGCGAATGAAACAGATAATGGACTTGCGTCACTGTATGCCCGGGAACGGATTGCAGTCTCGGTGGTTGGCATGGATACAGATTCTCCAAGATAGGCCCTCCGTGGTATCCCGAGCAATGCAAGGACTTCAAAAATTGGCAATGAAGTCAGATGAAGATTATAGTGCCATTGAGACCTCTTTAAAGAGGTTCCAGGATTCATTCCATCAACAAACCAGGGGGTACACCGACATTACATGTTGGGGAGACATGGATGCCATGTTTGAGCGGTTGAATCACACGAAGAAGGAATCATCGGTCAACAATGTGAATTGGACCTTTGAAGCAGAGGAAGGATGGGTGCCTTACAATACACTTTCAGCACACATCAAGAAGCATGAGAAGGTTGTAGTACATGCTTGTGATCCAGCCCTGGACATCTTGGAGGGCCATTGTAGCGTTTGTCAAGGCCCCTTTGGCCCTGAAGGAGCTCTAACCATGGGCCAGTGTCGCCACACTTTCCATGTAATATGCATGGTTAGAGCATCGCTCATTCGTTCAGTTTGTGCCGAGTGTCGTTCTCCTTTGAGTCCTAGGTTCTATGAAATGCTTGGGATTTTGGAAGTGATGCCCCCTGGCCACGAATACAATTGATGGAACCATTGGACCAAGGACCATACAAGTTTTCTAATTACTTGCATTGGGGAAAACCTTTGACCTGGGATGCAAATGAGCGAAAGCATGCACTTTACGAGGAGTCCCAGGAAGCAGTAGATGACCTCATGTGGATGACCATGAACAGGGAGGTGGAGTTGCGAGCACGAGTTATTGAAGATGGAGAGGGTCGTGAATTATTTTGTTGCAACATGGGGGGGCATTGGAGCGTGCAGCACCAGAAATTCTTCCGATTTCCTGAAAAGGAAGTAAAGAAAGGGCCAGATGGCAATTGGGTGGAGGTGGAGGGTCCAAAAGAATTTAATGAGCAGTACGATGCATATAACCGCACTTTGGTTGGCAGGGCCCTCTTCTTATCAAAGTTGGAAGAAGCTGCAAAAGTTTGCGCTCTTGTACAAGTAGATGCGCCAACAAGTACAGAGCATGCATTAGTGGATGTGGCAGGGGCATTTGACAGGAGGATGTCCGACATTATAATTCAATGGAGGGCATTCCTGTTGGAAGGAGATCGATCAAACAATTTGCAATTCAAAGACGATGACGTGGCAGTGAATGCAATGGTAGATCAAGTGGATGCTGCTTTGAGAGCTCTCAGTGCCGGCGAAGTAGATTTGACTCCCGCGAGAAAGAGGAAACGTAAGGTTCAAGATGAGGATGACCACTCTTCGGAATCAAAACGGATGTTTTCCAAGGTTGACGAGGAAGTGCATTCCGAAGGGCGCCTTGTTCGAGTAAGCCAACAACGCCAAACTCGCCAAGCTGCTAAGAGACTCTTGGCTGAAGAAGGGACGTCTCCTGTTTCAGGAGAGGGTAGTGGCAGATGCTGAGGAATGATGTAGTAGAACTTTGTTTTGTTTTATATAGAAGTATATGGACTAGAGAGTGTCGTTTGGATGACATGAGGAATTGAGGATTGAGTTCCAATATTTCATAGTACTCATGATATGTTATGAGTTGCTTATAAAATGCAAATATATATGCAATACAAATATGTTCTGATTTTGCTATGACTTCATGGTACTTTTGGATGCACCTTCAGACAGTTTTGGAAAGTATATATTTTGCGTGCTTACGTTGCAAGATAATTTTGTGTTTATGATTTGTCAATGTCTATCATTCCTTGCATATGGAGTGGAGAAGTTCATTCATTTTTTACTACTCTGAATCCTAGAACCGTAAATGCCCGTGGCTTCAAATTTGGGTGGAGATAAAACTTTGAATATTTAAAAAAAATAACAAAGTTGCTATATTTAACTATAAATATGCCAAAGAAAGTCCGTGTGAAGTCTAATTTTACAGCCAAAAAATCAATTTTGGAATGATCGACTATGATCTTGTTGTAGATGGTTTTGTACAAGGGTACCCGTTGCAATCTATATTTTTCATATTATTCAATGATCTTAAAAATGAGCGTTGGAAACCATAGACGTTGAAAGCAAAAGCACACTGGAACATCATTTACAGAAATGTAAACTAGATTTTTAGAAGCCATAAATTGGTTGCGTTTGTGCATGTGTTATACCCATAAACCTAATGTTCTTGTTCACTGACTTCATAGATTTGGAACGGGAAAAGAGTCAAAAGACGCTCTGAAAACTTCAACTATTCAAGTCATTTTTGCGATTAAAATACCTTCATGATCATGTAATGTTTGAATAGGAAAATTTTATTGTCGTGAATTTTGTTTACGCTAGATCCTTTAGTCTTTAAGGTCTTCAACGGTCAGGTCCTTGAGGATAACAGATTTGAACAGTTTTCGTTTTGCATGATATGTAGTTTTCTATGATGTTTGGACAACCCGGGCTGCCAAAAAAGGTTGTTTTAGAATCCCTTTTTTTTAAATAAAAAATTTGAAATTGATTCTTTAGATTTATATATACGCGGGAAGCTTTAATCATTTAATTCCAGTGAATGAGGCAAAATTTATGAGGATTCTTAGTTTGAGGGTAGTTGTACAATAATAGAATCCCTACTCTAAAAAAAGCTTTGAAGTCATTTATTTAATTCAATTTCCAATATTGTTAATAAAATATAAAACATTTGATGTAACCTATTTATTTTAACATTGCAACCATTGGGATTGGCGTTTTCCAATTCCATAATTAAATTCGTAAGAACTTAATGATTTGAATCATTCTATACTTCTTTCTACCTACTATTTTTTTTCTAAAAGTTGTACAACTCCAAATGATCTAAAAATTTTCAAGCATGTGGGCAACTTGTCTAGAAAAAACAGTCAAAAGAGTTACCACCATTTTCAAAAAAATTTCATATAAATGTGACCTTGTGAAGTGTAGGTGCCCGGATTTCCGGAGGGCCCAATAAAGCATTTTTGTCAATTCAAAAGCTATTCTCTTGCAATGTACATGGTGGAAAATTTAGAAAGTCTTTCCACATCTTCTTAAACCAATTTACTATAATATCCTAAGGTTGTATGTAAATATGTATGGTGGAATAAAAAAATAAAAAAATTTGGTACTTGTAGTAGAGTCTAGAAATTACAGTTTTGGAGCAATTTTGGTGAAAGCATAGTAAAAAATCTTTAAGAGTTAGAATTCAGAAAAAATGAATGTGACTTAGAAAAATATTGAGTTTTTGTTCAATGTAGAGCAAAATTTCTAGAAGATTTCAAAAAGACTTCGGCAATTGTGGATTAAATTGAAAATATGATTAAAAAAAACATTGACACCTATTTAAAAGCGCTCATAAATACCTACAGTCCTCTATAGTACCCCATCTCAACTTGAAGTAGAATAGAAATCTATAACTATTTATAAGCGTTGGATATTGAAATTGAAGAATAAGGTACACAATAAGATTTGAACTCATGACCTATTCATGATCAATAATGAAACAGACCTCCAAGTGCCTCCAACTGCAATGGCTGGCCTACCGGACCCTATGTGTTCTGAAATCATTGTCGTGTATATTAAAGTGATGGCGTGATGACCAAATGCAGAATTCCTCTGACCAATCGCCCAGCCCCGCCGACCGCCTGAATGGCCGACCGCCCCGACTTCCCCGACCACCCCGAATGGTCGACCGCCCCGACCTCCCCGACCGCCGCGATTGGCCGACCGCCCCAACCTCCCCGACCGCCCCGATTGGCCGACCGCGACGACTTTCCTGACCGCCCCGAATGGCCAACCGCCCCGACTTCTCCGACCGCCCATTCCGGCAGACCGCCATGACCGAAAATCGGACGGCGTAAATTGACTGACTGTTCAATTCGACCTCCAATGGTCGGCAACAGATGAGGAGTATAAGTAGAAGGAAGAAAGCTTTTAGAAGCACTCCTGAAAAACTGAACGCTAAGATTTCCGAGGGCTAGGAGCTGCAATTTTTTGTGTCCCTTGCTCGGTAATGCATAGTTCAGTGGACGGGGGGGCCTTGATTTTCAAGGCTTTGTGCACATTGTGCTTAACTGATTTTGGACACTATTGATATTTTGACACTGTGTTTGCACTTTGTGATTTTGAATTTGTTCAAATATAAGGAATTGAAACTTGTCACTATGAGCAAGGACTTTTCTCCTTGGTATGGCCTCGTGCCACCCAATAAAGTGGAATGCAAGGCTTGCAACTTGGTGTTTGCTAAAAAACCCGCGCGAATGTTGAGCCATTTAGGATATGAAGGTGCATCTGGGGCTCGTGATACCGGAGTTTGCCTTTGTCCAAAGTTGACAACAGAGATTCGAGGTCTATTTTGTCGTTGTGAAGGGAAATTCCCACGAAGATCGGTCGTGGGCAATGTGGAGAGAAACAACATGCCTATGAACGAAAGCGACCTCTCCAATGGCAAGAACAAGTCACGTTCTACGCAGGAAGATTCATGCACAGTACCGCAAGAAATTCTTTGTGTGGGTTCAGAAGGGAATCCAATTACTGAAACATCCGGTGAACGTGGAACTGCTAGGACATCAAGCAGTAGGCCGTATAAACAGAGTAGGCTAATAGATGGTTTTGAAGAAACACACAAACGCAAATTGAATGCAGTGTGGGCCAATTTTTTTTATACAGCAAATATACCATTTGCTATAGCCCGAAATCCAGCCTTCAAAGAAGCAGTGAAACTCACGGTAGAGTGGAATAGGCCGTACACACCACCATCATATCATGATCTACGATGCAAATTGCTTGATGAAGCAAAGACAGACCTTCAAGCAAAGCTTCTGAGGAGAACCGAAGATAGCATAAGGAAGTTCGGTGCAACATTGTCTATTGATGGATGGAGCTCAGTTACAAACCGCCCACTGATAAATGCCATGCTCGTATCTTCTGTTGGGGAGGAATTCATTGGATCGGTAGATACAAGCGGGGTGGAAAAAAATGCAGAGTATTTGGCATCTGTCTTGGAGAAGTTTATAGAGCACGTGGGTCCCACCAATGTGGTACAAATTAGTGCTGATAATGCTCCAGTAAAT
This sequence comes from Neckera pumila, assembly GCA_963969595.1. Taxonomy (NCBI): domain Eukaryota; kingdom Viridiplantae; phylum Streptophyta; class Bryopsida; order Hypnales; family Neckeraceae; genus Neckera; species Neckera pumila. The sequence goes on along the minus strand of OZ018412.1, from coordinate 1,283,561 downwards.
CAAGCAGCATGGAATTTGGTATCCAGTAAGTATCCACACATTTTTTCTCATGGATGTGTGGTGCACGCCTTGAATTTGTTGCTGAAAGATTGGGGGAAGGAAAAATGGATCCATGAGTATCTGAAGAAAGCCCATGCCATTGTGAAATTCTTCAAAAGTAGGCAGATGCCACTTGCTATATTTCGGAAGCACGAGACGAAGTATAGCTTGTTGTTGCCGGCCAAAACAAGGTTTGCCTCAAACTTTATCATGATTGATCGTGTGTTAAAGGTCAAGGCAGCATTACAACAAAGTGTGGTGGATCCGCAATGGGTGGAATATGTGCAGAAGCTAAAGGACAATCGGAAAACACAGCCCCGATCTAAGTCTCGAGATGTAAAGAAATTTGTTCTCGATTCGCATTTCTGGAATCGTTGTGTCAATATTCGAGATGTGGTGGGTCCAGTTGTATTTGCTCTATGCGACTTGGATGCGAAGACACCTTGCATGGGGAAGGTGTTGCATCTTATGAGGGGTTTAGAGAAACATGTTTTGGACTTAGAGAAAGAGCCATTTTCTTTGCCCGCAAACCGAGCAAAAGGACTGCAGGCTTCATTTGTGAACCAACGAAAAATGGGGGAGAAAGATCTACACTATGCAGGAGCTCTTCTGAACCCGTACTTGCTGCACAATAAAGAACTAGCAGACGATACAAATGCAACGGAGGCATGCAAGCGAGTTATAATGAAAATTTGTAAACCCAAAGATTACGCAATGGTCGTGAGGGAATTTGTAGCCTTTCGACATAGAACCCCTCCATTCCATAACATGTTAGACCCGGGCGAACAGATGTTGTCGGCACATGCTTGGTGGGATTTTGAGGGTGCATGTGGGAAGCTCATTGCTCCAATTGCAAAGAGGATATTGGCCCAACCAGTATCATCGTCTTTATGCAAACGGAATTGGAGTAACTATTCGTTTGTCCACAACAAATCGCGGAACAAGTTGAAGCCACAGAGAGCAGTAGATTTGGTGTATATGTACAGCAATTCGAAAGTCTTAGCGGCATCAAAAGAAAATGACAAGAAGAAGTGGTACCATGAGAACGTGGAGTCGGAAAAATCAGAGAAGAAGTGGTACCATGAGAACGTGGAGTCGGAAAAATTAGAGGGGTTGATCTCGGAAGACGAGGAAGTTGACGAGGATTATGGGTCCCAATTCAGTGACGAGAATGCCATGAACGACGACATCGAGGACTATGACAACGGACCGCTTCAGAGCCCTAATCGGAGTAATGAAGACTTTGGGGTCAATCATCGAGACGCTTATGAGTTCGATGAATCAGACAAGAACATCAATGCGGACAACAAAGATAACATTCCCCTAGCTAGATTTTGCGATGGGACCGGATTTTTGAGTAGTCAAAACCTCGTACCGCAAGGAGAAGTGACTTACGTAGAGGATCTGGAGGCGAATGGGACAAGGAATGTCAATGATGACACTCCAAAAGTGGATGAATTTCTTCAAAGTTTGAAGTATACATCCCTGACAATGGAGGAAGTGCAAGAGGATGAAGAGCACAATGGCAAAGGAGGATGTCAGTTGAATGTTCAAATGAATGTGGGCAATGCAAGTGTTCAATCCATTGTGGTATTGGCAAATGAGAAGAGTGGGGAACCAAGTCATCAAAATGATAAACCTCGCGAAGTCCAAAGAAATGTTGATGGAGGTTTGATGCAGGGGTCTAAGAGCCCAATTTCTTTGGATGATGATGAAGGTAAGAAGCAAGTCATCGAAGATTCCAAAGGAACACGATGTATTGGTATTTCTCTTGTAGTACGCGAAACTTCTAGTGTAGCTTTGGATGGCTCAAGAAGTTCAGGTGTAGGAAGACGGCTTGTGCGAATTTAAAAAGAAATGTAGCCTCATATCAATTCAACTCAAATCGATTTACCATCGACCGACAGTGAAATGAAAGAGACATTGGTAGAAATGTTTATTCGGGAATCCAGTCATGCACCACCACGTCGCTCGACGAAATCGTCAACTCCTACAACGTTGTCTTTGAATGCAATGAAGGTAACTATTCAAGGAGGGGCTGAAGCAGTGAAATTGGATGCCCAACACTGCATAAAATCCAAAAGGAAAAGGAAAATGGAGCCTTTTGCAACGAGCCCAACCAAGAGACAAGGTGTAGGTAGAACTCCCCTTGATGCATGTCTTCCTTCCTCAAAGGGAAAAATGAAGATGATTCCTTCCCTTCAAGAAGATAGGAGGAACGCCATATTAAAAGTAAAAAGGGAAAAGAGGGAGGACAAACCAAGGAGATTATCCACATCAAGGCAAGTACAACAGGGAGGAGTGACAACTTTGAATTCTTCATCAGACGATATGGAAGTCACATCCGACGAAGACGTGGAATGGAAAAGTAGAGGAGATTGTAGTGGGGCTGAGGTAAAAGAAGATAGTGATTACAAGCCTTAGAGACTGAAACGCCCTGAACCGCTTAGATGTTTTGATGCTCATCATACATAGAGCACATAATGGTAATTGGTTGGTAGAACTTTATATTGTAGTACAAGTTGTCTACTTTGCTTAGTGATGTAGAAAACATCATTAGGATTGTTTGGTATTCAAACTGTTGGAGTACAATCCAATAAAGTTTGATTATGTGTTTTCTTTCTTTAATGAGGTATAATATATTGCAAGAATTATATGTAGTGAACAGTTTCACCTTCATAGTTGTCCTAGTTTAATACGTGTAAATTGAATTCATACACTTAAAATTCAGAAAGAATTGATGTAATCTATGCAAATGTTGGATTTTTGTTCAACAATGAATGAACTCTTAGAAGTTCTTAAGAAGACTTTGACATTTGTGGATGAAATTGAAAAAATGAATAGAAAAACATTGAGGCCTAGCTAAAAGCTCTCATAAATACTTATAAACCTCTATAGTACCCCATCTCAAGTTGAAGTAGAATACAAATTTATAAACATTTATAAGAGCTGATTATTGAAAACAAATAACAAGGTACACAATAAGATTCAAACCCGTGACCTCTTCAATATCAATAATGAAACAAACCCCCAAGTGTCTGCAATTGCAATGGCTAATCTGCCCTATTTGTTCTAAAATTATTCCTGTCTCTGTTAACCTCTAAAGTCCCATTGTCCCCTCGGGGGACAATTTGGAGTTCGGTAGGTACCTACGGGCTGAATTTTTCTCTTGATTTTTTGAAACTTTTTTTGAAGATAGAAAAACTGATAAGCTTTGTGGGAATATAATTTTTTTTTCAATCGGTGCCCGTGAACAAAAGTTATGCCCAAATAACCTCAAAAGAGGGGAGAAGTGGCAGCAACAAAAATTTTGCAAATTTATTTTATTTTTATTTTTTTCCCCATAGATTATATTTTTGTCTATCTAGAAAGCTTTGATTCATTCCACTTGGATTTGTTATGAGAAAGTTCAAGGACAATCTAATTTTTTGGGCACTTAGAGCATCTTCCTGAACAAAATAACTTGTAGGATTCATTTCTGAATGCAATTTTTATAATTTTTCAAAAAAATAGTTCCACACTTCTACATGGTTTAGTATTTTTGCTAGAACAATCTCACCATTGGGATTAGTGCACTTTATTTCCATATAAAAGATATTAATATGTTAAATTTTCCTTCTATCTCATACCTACTTCTATTTAACAATTCTTTTAGTAATAAAAATTAGGTTTCTTTGATTTGATTTTTTTTTGGTAGACTCTCAACTCAATTATGCACTATAAAGGTTTAAAGCTCAAAACTCTGTAGTGCAAAAATTTCAAGTTAAAAATGTTCAAAGTCAAAAAATCCAGTCCCACAATGTGCTGAAAAACTCTTCTTTTTCACTTTAAATGCAGATATCTTGCAATGTGTGTGGTCAAAAATTCTGAAATTTTTTCCGCACATTGCCATACTAGTTAAGTATAAGATCCTATAGTCAGATGTGAAATTAAAATAATTTTCAGTTTTTTTTACTCTTTGCTATAAAAATGGCAGTTTTGAATGCTTTTTGGCAGAAAAATGGTCTTGGAATTTTAGGAGTTAAAGTGAGTAAGTGACTGTCGTCCTGAACCTGATCTCCCAAACCTCCTCGACCTCCCCGACCGCCCTGACCGCCCCGACCTCCCGGATCTCGCCGACCGACACTGACAATCGACCGACGTGGTCGTCATACTAACCGCCGTCAGCTGTCCGACGCGGTCGTCAGACCGACCGCCGACCACCAACCGCGGCGTCCGAATTACCTAAGGTAATTTTTTTTTATGACGGTTTTACCCACCGCGTCCGGTCGGACGCTGCGTTTGGACATCCGGATTTTGGACGTGAATTAGTCCCGGACGTTCGATATTGTCAACCTAGCCTATGAATGTCTATGAAGACTGGTGGATGTGCTTTGTGAAGTCATTAATCTGTTTGTTTAGTATAATTGAACAGGTTGAGTAAGTTAGTCTGCTCTTGTAGCGACCACGTAAAAGCTTTTTGTCTATAATGATGTCGAGGAAGGGTAATTCCTTGAAACAATTTTCAGTTAAATTTTTTACTTTCCAAATCGGATTGCCATGACTGTAAGCCAAGTTCATTAATATGTCTTTGACCTTGGTGGAATTCGTTACGAATATTTGAAGTTGAAATGCATTGAACACTGAATCCAACAACCTCCACAAATGTAAACGACAAATGTATTGCCAGAATGAAAATGTCAGGGTGCGGCATCTTCAAAGTTAGAAAGGCAGTCGGTTTATTCAAGACAGCACCGGAAAGATCACTTCAGCCTGCCAGCCTGAGTATTATTTTCTTTGCATGAAAAATCCCATTGAACTGTGTCAAAAGAATGGAAAAAAAGGAGTAGTCCGCATGCAATTACAGACGCAAGAATGCCTGTCAGAGTGGTAAATGTTGAGTCCGGTTCCCGAGAAATGCCAAGCTTGGAGCTTCAACGGGTCTTTGACAACTGTAGTGAATGCTGCAGGGTTCTGGAATCTCGATTAGATTCGAATTCAAATGCCGCAGGTTTTCCCTTGAAAATCTCCTAGGACCCGAATTACGTGCACATAATTCAGGCGTGACAGTTCTGCATTGAAGGAATCGAGACGAACGAGAACGCAATCAACATTCCGCAAACACGACCGCATCTTAAGATTCTACCTGGACACATTGGTGCACGGCTTTGAAGAGTGCACATGTTAATGAACATGCAGGTGGACCCTATCCAAGTGAAAGCAAGAAACAGGACCTCCCGCAATATCGTGAATCCTCAATCGACTTTCCTTGTTTTTCCTAGGCGCAACTGAACGAGTAGTGGCGGTCGAGGAGTCTGGACACCTATCTTTCGTTAATTGGCAGCGCTCATGGATTGTATGGAGCTTGCGGATCTGTCATAGTCTTGCATTTCCTCTCTAGGTACAAATTCTTCAAATCTTATTACCCACGATTCCGACTTTCATGAGCAGTTCAGTGTTTTCAGGGCAATATAGACGTTGTGAAGGAATAATGATCGAGCAAGTGATACCAGCAGTGAGGAATGGCCGGAAGGTCACCTTCTACAATGATTTGACTGTCCACACATCAGGTCCTTTGAGTTCGATACTTAAGCATTAGTTGTGTATCACATGAGTGCTAATTGGTGAAAGAGGATAAGTGCCTGCAATGCTGAAGTAGTGCAGAATGTGTGCAGAACCGTTTGCTGGGCACAGTGCTGTAAGCGGCGCTGTACATACCGCTAGCAATGGCAGTTTATAATGCCGTTTTCTTCAGTGAAGGACGGTCCTGGTCATTCCGTCAGTGGCAAAAGTAACAAAGTCATAAGCCGTAATAGTGTAGTCGTCTGCCTCTTGTACCGTATACGACCGTAGACTACGAGTACAGACTATAATACGTAGTGAATGCTGTATACCGGAGCTGTGCAACTACAACAATTGATAATCTCCTGTTTGTCATTCAAAACATCGGGAAATATTCCGCTGTCAAGAACTTACTGATAGAAGTCATCCGTTGATTTCCGCGGGAGATATCCCGTTCCTCCCAGTGGGAGATATCCCGTTGTTCCCAGAGGGAGGTATCCCATTGTTCTCAGCGGGAGATATCCCGCTGTTTCCATGAAAACATCTCAGTTGGTCAATAGTGGATACTGTACATGGTAATATGTACCGTTGCATCAAACCGATCAATAAAATTGTTCCGTGATGTGACCTTCCGATTTCGTCGATCGTTTTGTTCTCAAGTTCTATATTCCGAAAGACAATATTCCATTTGTATTCTAATTCATTCTTTTTTTTGTAACGTAGTAGTGCAACCCCACTCCACCTCGGCCAAAGGCACAAACTTCACATATGGCTAGGTCAAGGGATAAATCAACATATCTCCTTTCCCTATTGAAGTCCAGTCATAATTACAATGTGGACTGATATTCTGGAATTTCTGTCTCCAAGTTCACTCTTCATTACGTTTTTGCCACTATAAGGTTCCTGGATTCAGTGCGTCAGAGACAATGGATTCGTACTCTGATTCTTTTCATGATGCCATCACTCTATATTTTGGCGAATCAGCTAGGGACACTGGTTCTCAAGAATCTACTGCACGGACTGATCCGCTAAGCGATGTTGACATAGTGAGGCTTTTCCTACTGGATCTTGGAGAAGTTGGAGTGGGTTCTGTTGTAGAGGCCCGTCCTCACGGTGAGTGGCTAGGTGTGCTGATTCCGGTCAAGCCGTGGGTATTCGTTCTCGTAAGGCTTTCATTGGTCGTCCCAAAAGCTCAACATATCAGGGTCTCTCCCTGCTAGAGAGGTCTGCGTACGATGGGGGAAGTTCAAAACAGAACCATGTTGTGGAGGGCAGCCGACATGGTAAAGGTCACTGCGGATCCGCATGCGGATGGAAGCCCATTCATTCGTCAAGAAGATTGGATCGGCCTAGAGGTGCATCAACTAGATTCCTTTGGTGTTCTTCAATCGTCAGGTCGAATTACTTGCTGGAGGGCAGATGATTATTTCCAGAGTTCTACCCTCGGTGAAGGCTACGTAGGTGTGACAATCCTTAACATTTTTGTGGGTAATCCAGACACAATTATGACCCATGCTCGGTGGCCCCTTTCCAATTGCTGGTTTCCTAGTGGTCGGTGCTTGAAGGATATAGTTGACCACTTATTCACCTTCCCTGCTGTACCATATCCCCTAGCCTATTTGGGTGGAAGACAGGAGGCGCCCTATCGTTTCATAGTTTGTCAACCCTCCCTCAGTGAAAAGGAGACACAATTCACGCGGAAGACGACGGACTTCGAAATTCAAAAGATAAGCTCGCAGAACTGCTGCAATAGTCATTACTGCCAACTATTTCCGCGTGAGAAATCGCTAAAGGTCAGGCAGAGATACTTCTTGAAACCATTTGAAGAGCGTCAAGAGTATGGAATTGCAGTTGGTGGACAATTGCATACTGTGGAGTGGACACGGAAGCGGAAGTACATTACGCTGGAAGAAGTGGAAGTCTGTGCCACAGCGTAGTACATTATTCATGGAATACCGAAGTCAACCTATCACAATTACATTGACAAGTACAAGGAAGGCATTCTTTCATCTATACACAGAAACAAAGGAGTTAAGCGGCCTCGACTTTGAACGGTGCAAGTCACTGGTACAATGAAAGCGATCATCGACAACATTGCTGACCAAATGCCGCACCAAATGCGGTGCATTGGAAATGGAAGTGTGGACACGCTTAAGTTCCTGCCTACTGGGAACAACTGGAAGCACGTTCATGCTGATGCCAATGAGGTAGTTCCATGAACTGTCCTTCTGTTGTTTTTTATTATTGATGGATTTGTCGGGCTGCTACGTCAACGGGATATATCCCGTTGAACTTCTGTATAGGGCCTTCACTAAGTTTTTTCCCTCTGCTGGACATCTCCAGGACACAGTACTCCATGGGTACTTCATTTGAATGGTTCTCTCATTTGAATACCTCTTCATACGTTTCGCTATAGGACTTGAATGCATTCATCTTTTCAGCGGGATATATCCCGTTGTTGATCCCTGTAATCGATTGTCCTCATTGTTGCTGTTCTCTTTGTCCATGTTTGTTTATCAGTTCTCATACTGTTACTGCCTCCGCGGCTTGTGCTTCTGTTTTTCAGAAATCGCAGTTGAATGTGGAGTATGGCCATCCTCCAATGAGCCAAGCAACGGTTAGTAGAATAAAGAAAGAGCACTTCAACAACGTCTCGATTAAGCCTGTTGGTAGCTCTTTTGCAAAGTGTACAAAATGCGACGAACTGCAGCAGTTCATTCTGAAATCACCAAAAGGGAGTTCGGACTTCGTGGAATTCATGAAGCAACAAACTGAACACCTTAATCATCAAGCATCCTGCCGTTGTCTGTATGCTTCGTGGCGTGAGGAATCCAGGAGGAACCCTCAAGAGATATTGTGCATTATTCATGACAAGATGGATACAAGGAAGACGGCTCTTCCAAGAATGCGGGTGACGACGAAGGCTACACAAGGTTTGGGTCAGCTTCCCATGAGTATAACTGAAATGGTGGCTCATGGTCATGCCGATGGTGCGTATGCGCATTATGCACCAGCCTGCTGGCCGGGCGACTCAAACTTCACCATTTCATCGCTGGCTAGACTGTTAAGGCGACTGGAAGGTCCACCAATTCGGGAGACGGGCGACCTCTTTTCCTATCCGCCTGCAAATGCAATATTCAACACGCTACTCAAAGGGAAATCTCGGTGTATGGACGCCTTGAAATTGATTCCACAGGAAGTTCGGCGTGGATTTAGTTCCCTTTCTAACAAGCTCTATCTTCAGCTTGACAACTCCGCCAAGGATAACAAGAACAAGTACCTCATGGCGTTCTTGTCTTTGCTTACTGCACGAGGAGTCTTCAAGGAAATTCAGGTCAATTTCCTTTTAGTCAGACATACTCACGAAGATATTGATGCGTATTTTAGCCACCTCTCGAAGGCTTTAAAGAGCAAGAATACATTTGTTGCCGCGGACCTCATGAAGTTGTTCATGGAGTCCCAGGAATTGTCATTCATGCCCAAATTCATCCAAGAGGTGGCAAATTTCAAGTCCTTCGTGAAGGGATACCTGTGCAGTGGCACGGCTAAACTAATTGGTTTGGGGGAGATGCACCTTTTTTGGTTCTACGTGGATAGTGATGGAATCCTCGTCATGAAGTACAAAAAGTCTGCAGTAGATTCACAGTGGCTACCATCAGATACACCTTCTCAATGCCTGTGGAAGAAAGACCGCATGGGTCATGCGACACTCCCTCGAGGTTGTCCTAAGCCTATTCCTTTCAAGCCTACCTGGGGTAGCGAAGCTGCGGAAGCTACGGGAAATCAAGAGAAGGTAGTAGAGGCAGCAAGGAAAGCAACCTTAAGCAAGGGTTTGATTCTGTTAGGAATCGAGAAGTACATTGAGTATTGGCAAAACGGAATGTCCAAATGCGAGGGGTTTGCGGCCGCCTTTGCGCCGTACGTCGATTACTGGAAACTTGTATTGCGGGAGCTCAAAGAGTCCCTTCCCGACTGCCCTTTGGAATTGGTAGAAGGCTTTTGGCCAAAGTACGATTGGAGGTTGCAAGAATCCGCTTGCCAGCGGCCGACCATCAACTCTGTCGACATGGTTCTAGAAGAAGAGGAATTTGAACCTTATTGGGGACCCGCAAATGAGGCGCCAAGGGAAAGCTTTAATCCTTGGATTGATATTTGACCGGGTTCATAGGTTTTGCTTAGACCTGAGGACCCCTCAGTATGTGCTGTCTGGCAAGGAAGAGCACTGTCCGATGTCTGCAGAGAGGAAGGGCATGAGAACAATGGGAAGCTCATGCTCCAGTATTGGCGACCAGATAATTCTGAAAGTAACTTGGAATTGATGTACCAGAATTGTTGGTACGGGAAATGGGTTTTGGAGAACAGGCCTCCCACTTGGGTGGACACATCGTATGCATTGTACGCTAATTGATCCAAGAAAGTGAACCCAAAATCACGTACTATTCCTAAGAAAAGCAGAGAGGCTGCCCAGGCGAATTTGAATAGGGCAAACGAGGTGGACCCCTGATCGACTAACGTCTCGTGGTCCACCATGACTACCGGGAGATTTCCTGATGCTTTTCTTTGTTCACTGTGACCATAGCAGGGCTATCGGAATATCTCTTGATGGTTTATTTTGTTCGGCTTCATAATGGCACAGTTCATTTCTTTGGTAAATGGTTCTCTATGTCTTTTACGGAAGTTACTAGCACTATAAGAAAAGCCTGTTTTTGGCGGCGTTTAGGCAAAAACGCGTCATGTTTTTTCAAACATCAGATGTTCTAAAAAACATATACATGTTTTGCAGAAACGTGTAAGTGTTTTGCAAAAAACGCGACTATATCATTGTAGACGGCTACGTTTGTGATGATGTTGATTGCAATGTGGCCATGATTTTATATAACGTCGCATACAACAGAAGCTGCCACGTCAGCAAGTAGACTTGGAAAAGGGCAGCTATGTGGCATATTTTGGAAAAAAAATTAAAAATGGATGGATGAACCTCGGGCCAAATGTTTGGAACAACGGGTTGGATGTCGGACTGGACATCTGAGACAACGTAGGCTAATTATCCCATATTGGTTGTCTCACCATGGACAAAGAATGGGTACAAATATGACCTTGAAAATCTTCATTTTCACGTAATTATGTCATCAAGATAAATTTGATGATAAATGGTAAGTTTTTTTTAAATTCTTGGTGGTTTCTACTTTTTTTGTATTGCATAATTTTATTGATTAATTTCTATTGACTAATTAGTTTTTGAAAAATGGATTGGATGAAAAAAATGGATTGGATGAAAAATAGATTGGATGAAAAATAGATTGGATGAAAAATGGGTTGGATGAAGAAAAATGGATAGATGAAAAAAATGGGCTGGAGGAAAAAGTTGCCTACGTGGCCCTGCGTGGATGAGAATTTTGCCTATGTGGCCTCCACGTGCTTTCATTTTGTAAGCTTGGAAGACCCTGTTTTGTAGGACGTTAGAAAAAAACAAGCTAGAAATTGGCACCTTTTTTGAAAACACCAGACGTTTTTTGCTTGTTTTCTATGACGCGATTTTAGGTGACATCTACGTTGACTCTCAGACATGTCAAACCGGACATCATATGATGTTTTTTCAAACATCACAAAAAAGGCCAGTTTCTTATAGTGTAGTGCTGGCAATGGAAGCTGATGTGAGTAGGATGGGTTTATTTTATTAAAAAATATCAAAATGTGCAGTTCTTGTTATAATTCCTCGAGGGCACCCTCCAAATCCCATGTCGTAGTCGTAGCAAATGTCCACGCTCTTTTCTTTTGCTATTCTTTCTTTTCTTGTACTTGATCTCCTGTGGGATTACTACAATGTTGCAAGACTTTTTTTTCATTGCCACTTACTGTTGTCAATATTCATCTTCACTTGCCACCTTTGGAACCTGCATGCAAACTTGGAGCATCATTTAAAGTTCATATTGTCCGTGACATACAAGTTTGAGTGCAATTAACCTCTCGGGGGTTTCACAGCACACTTAGGTGCTTGAACTTCAAGGTATCTGGATATCTCCCGAAGTTATGCCTACCATTATGCATCACAGGCTATATACTTATCCGTATTTACATTTTATGTATATCCTGAGATGCATGTTCATGGGCTCTCATTGACCTCTTGGGGCATGTGAACACCCTCAACAAAATGAACTTCAATGAATCTGGATATCTCCCGATGTTTTGACAAACACCACGCAGCCATTCGAAGGCTATGTACTTCACATTTGCAATTCATGTATATCCTGAGATCCATATTGCTGTGCGTCAATGGACCACCCGGGAGCCTTCCAACGCCTTCACAAAAATAAACATAATTGTGTACAGAAATCTCCCAGTGTATTCCCTAGCACCATGCATTGGGAGATTTTAAATTTTGGACTTTGAATAGTCCAAAAGTAGTTAAATATGGCATATTTGCTATCCATATTCTTTTTTTGCAATGGCAGTCTTTGTATTTATTGAAGAATCAATTCTTTATTTTTGCCTCAAGTATCATTGTTTTTATAAAATGTCCATAGGTTGTATTTGAGATGCCATTTTTGTTTTCATCAAACATTTGGGGCTTATTTTTACGGTATGATGGATAAAAATATGACGACAAAAAATCGAGTGGTCGTATTTTTGACAAAGACTTTGGATATGAATGATTTTTTGCAATTAGCAAAGTACTTGTGGCCTCTTTATATCAAAGTACGGATATTGCCTAAAATATGCTTGTTTTATTGGTTTGAATTCTATATTATGTTCTAGGCTTTAATTCTATATTTGGAATAAGATTTGAGGATTTGAATTTTATATTCCATTTTAGGCTTCAATTTCATATTAAATTTGAAGGCTTAAATTTTAGGCTTAAATTTTATATTTGGAAATTAGATTTGAAGGCTTAAATTTTACACTTGAATTTTATATTCCATTTTAGACATGAGTTTCTTATTTAGTAATTTGATTTAAAGGTTTTATACTTGCTAGAAGTTAGGAGCTATCAAAGGAACTGAAATGATAGGGCTTGGGGTCCTAAATCACCTTAGGCAACCTAAATGGGTAGGTGAGAGGGGCATCTTCAAAACAAGTTTCTATTTTATATTTTTTACAAAAATTATAGACTAAAGAAGACAAATAAAGCACATAACATATGCCTATAAAGATAGAATCATGTCATATTTAGGCATAAAAGTCATCAAAATATCACCTCAACATTTCTTAAAGTACCTAATAAGATAGAAGCATCTCAAGCCATAAAACTATCAAAACATCACCTCAACACCTCTTAGTCAAAATGCACATGTGAAGCATCTATAATTTAAAACAATGTGTTATAGCAGTCACAAAAGAAAAATCATCTAACAAAGCTCAAAATCTCACACAATAACAAAAAAATACATCAAAACCTAATTAAAATACAAGCCATATGACACCTATGAAGATACCAATTGTAACATCTTCACTTTAAATACCAGTGAACACTATTAAATCACTTCTAAATCACTTGCAAAAAATAGCTTATAAACCAAAATGATGAAGATCAACAAAAGTTCAAGCCAACTATTTATACTACAAGCATCCTACCATGGCATAGTCCAACTATGTCTAAATATGCCTTAATTTCTAAGAAAAAAAATGAGAAATTTTAAGTAAGTCAAGGGAACTTGTATCAAAAGGTTCCTACTTGGATGATTCAAAGATATCCACTACCAATAACTAATTAAAACACCGTCATTCTTCTTATGGTATGGTACTCCCATGTGATGTCTCTAACATAGTTAGTTTGGAACAAAACATTAGCAACCAATGGACTAAAAAGAACAAGTCAAGTGAACTAAACTTATCCCATAATCTATGCAAATTCAAATCGTAGCTTCATATTCTATGATTGAAATAAGACCAATAAACTAAAAATTATTTCATCTACCCAATAATGGCAGAAATTAGTCATGTGACGTCACTGCATCATCTAGAAAATGGAGAACTTTTAGAAAGGAATTTCTATTAGCATCAATTAAAATAAACAAGTAATAAATAATTGTGCTATAATCCAAGTAAAAGGACCTAATCTCCATTATGCCCAAATTTTTGTAGTAAAAGACTATTATTCTAAGAAAGAATTTGGAAGGACTAAAAGGGTAGGTGGAGAAGAGCGACATACCAACCAAGAAAAAATGGTATATTTTAGCATATTATTATTTAATTTTTGATTTTGAAATTTTGATTTAAATATGTCCTAAATGCATAATATTTAATAATAAAAAAATCAAGAATAAAAGCAACTCATGATAATTCTACAACATTTATTTAAAAAGGCCCAATTGAGATATAATCTTTTTTTTTAAGTATATTATACTTAGACTTAGGATTTAGAATTTAGAATTAGGGTTTGAAGATTTGAAGATATAGTATTCATTTAAAGCAACAATAGTAGAGGCAACAGGGATCGCTTTCATTAATTCTTAGGTAGTATAGCCATAATCAATTTTAATTTTTGAAGTGAAAGATCAAAAAATAAAAAATAGTGTAAAGTCCACCTTATCTTTCATCCAATCATAATATTCATCAAATCAGATATTTGCCGTACTTTAAAGAACCCAACTTATCAAGGTCATAAAGTTTGAGTTTAAGATATGATAAATAGGGATTGGAGAAATTCTAACTATTTTGACTATTTTGGACTTGCAAGAAAATAAACATTGTTTCTTCTATATAATTTAGATCACGCAAAGAAATAAAATGAACAATTTGCCATATTTATCAAAGTTACAAAATGAAAATGGAAATGTACAAAAACAACCATCAAACAATCTCTAATTATTTAAAATATATAAGAATTATAAAAGTATAAACTTGCATTTTTAATGCAGTGTAGACCGTGAAAAAAAATAAAAATGGAATCATTTGTTGTACTTTAAAAATGACAATGGACAAAAGTCAAAGAATAAACATCTACATTTATATAAAAAAATGACCAACATTTTGAAAATATTTTAAATGATTAGGAGCTCCTTTCAATAGAATTTTTTTAAATTAAAAACATTACAAAAAATTGAAACCTATATATGAAACATGCTACAATGCAATGCTTTGAACCCTTTGCACCATACACCAAATTTGAGTATTTTGTGCGCTTTTTGGTATGGCCGTGTATACCACGGCACAGAATTTGCTTACAAGGTCTGATGGTTTCAAAAATTTGATCTATCATTGTTGATTTTTAGCCACAATTTCAACGAGGTCTCTTTACAACAGTTTGGGAGGGGAGGGAGAAAAAGAAGGGATGAAATGGCTACATATGAAAAAAGGATATAAGGCATTGTTCTTTTGTTTTATGGCCTTCTATCAATTACTCCACTTCACCGATCATTTCAGTTTAAGGCCTTATTTCTCCTTAACTAGGGAAGAAATGGAAGAGATCATGTTCAAAAAAATATAAAAAATCAATGAATAGTGGTTGGGAGGCGCTCATTTGCTCTTTCTAAAATATACTTGAGTTATGGGATTGAATTTTATATTATATTTCAGGCTTCAATTTCATATTTAGAAATTAGATTTAAAGCCTTAAGTTTTAGGCTTGAATTTATATATTCTAAGTAAAAACATAAAATGACTCTCCATATCCAAGAGCATCTACAAAAGATCCTCCTATTAACTTTAAATGAAAATTTTCTTATTATGAAACACAAACTCATCACCAAAACAATATATTTGGATATACAAAGAATATTTGTTTTATTAAAATTGACATTGATTACTCATATTTCCACAAAGAATAAATGTCCAAATGTTTTTGCATTTGGGGGCCTAAAAATTGTAAATACTAACTCTTTGAATTATTCTTTTATTTTTTACGCAGTGATGTTTTTATGCACAAGACTTAGATTTGATAATACACATGATTTGGATTTGATAATGTACAAAAAGTTTCATCGTAGTTTATTTTTAAATTTTAAGTGTACAAATACAATGATATTTTTTTAATTTGTTAAGAAAAATTATTGAATTGAATAAAATACAAATAGTTTATATGTAGAGAGAAAAACGATTGAAACATCACAAGTCAAGGTGAACATTTTTTAGACAATTCAAAACAAGTTCAAGCATGATCAATTTTTTATTTGTCAAATCACAACTATTCTAAAGCATCATTTACCTTAAACTTCATTAGTTAGCCCTCGTCACGAAAAAATGGGAAAATAGGAATATGATACAATACATTCATGTAAGCAATAGAATTTACCAACTTTTATAAGAATTTTCAACATTCCATACATCTAATGTAGCACCAAAATTTATAAGTTTTACATAAACTTCAAAAGTAATTCTTGGAACTTAAAGGTCTATGCCTATATATCCTAAACAAACAAAAAGTTAGTTAAGATGCTCACAATAGGTGTCTACCGCCAAAGACTAGTTCTCATCATTTTCACAAACTAAAGCAAATTCAAAAAACTAAGATAAAAAAAAAGAAAATTCCATTGAAGTTAGCAATATTACATTTTTATTAGATTTTATCAGCCATAGAGTATTATTGTAGAGCTCCATTGCTATTAAAGTGTGTACATAAGTTTTGAAACTCAATCACAAAAAATTGCAATTTCTAAATACATAGAGTACTTAGTTATTGTACAGCCAACGACAAGCAGAAACCGTTTCAAATGGTGATCATTTTTGTAGTGCTTTTCAAAATTGATCTTTGTCTAATGTTATAATTTTTGAATTATAAACCTAATGCCAAAACCAACAAGTATACTTCTAGAATTTTTTATTGTAATTATATTCCTTATTAAAAAACACACTTAAAACTTACTTTTATATTTAAAAGTCGATTTTGTTAATTTGTTACAGTATTGAAATAGGGGTTTCTGGTTCAAATAAGTGGTTTCGTTTAACAATTTGAAATTTGAAATTTTTGTGGTAAATTTTTATAGTAAGCGTACATGTTTCCATCAAAATTTAAAAAAAAAAAAACATTATTTTACATCCTCCATATTTATACAAATAGGCCTCCCTGGCATGCCCATTTTTGAACATTAGAAATGATTTTTTCCTAACTTTTTTTTTGTCAAATTTCATCACCACTAAATCTTCTCAAATAAAAAAATTTTTATTTTGTGAAAACTTATTTTTTCTATTTTTTACAAATTAAAACGTCCAAGGATGTATTTTTTGGAATATCTTTTGACATAGAATCTAGTGAAGAAAATACCTCTTTGGACGTTTTAATTTGTAAAAAATAGGAAAAAAAATTTTCACAAAACAAAAATATTTTTATTTGGGAAGACTTAGTGGTGATGAGATTTGACCAAAAAAATTAGGAAAAAAACATTTCTAATGTTTAGAAATGCACATGCCAAAGAGGCCTATTTGCACAAATGTGGAGGACGTAAAATAGTGTATTTTTTTGGAATTTTTGATGGGAACATGTACACCTACTGTGAAAGTATACCACAAAAATTTCAACTGAAAATCATTAAATTAGACTACCTTTTTGAACCAAAAACGCCAAAATCCAATACTGTGATAAATTAACAAAATCAACTTTTTAAAGATAAAAGTATTTCTTAAATTATTCTTTTAATAAAAATACATTTACAATAAAAAATTTTAAAAATAAATCTGTTGGTTTTGGCATTGGATTCATAAATTAAAAGTTATAGCATTAGACAAAGACCAGTTTTGAAAAGCAGTACAAAAATGGTCACCCTTTCTTACAATGACCCAGGTGTGAAGATTTTAGCCTTAAATTAAAAAAATGATTCTAACTATAACAACTACTTGTGATTTCAAACAACTACTTGTGACTTCTTTGTAGAATTTAAAAAGAAAAAGAAAAAGAAAATTGACAAAATCATTCTACAAAATAAACCATTATATGAAAATTTATAATCTTCAATTAGATCAGTGTCTTAATTCATAAGTCTTTGAATAACACAATTGCCGCTCTTAAAAGTTCTAGGAAAAAAAACATTATGAATACAAAGAAGTTCACAAGGCAAACGAGCATTTGGATCATAAATTTCAGCAATTAGAAATCAAATTTGCAGTACAGTAATAAGTTGCTAAAGTGGCTTCTCTTTTTAACCCCTAAATGCCCAATGCCTGTTTTGGGCTTCCTGGAATTTGCTCTAAATTGAACAAAATGCCAACATTTTGATAAGTTGTATCAATTTTTTTGAATTATAACCGTACAAATCCAAATTGGACATGTTAGAGATCTCATAGAAAAAGAAAACACAATAATGTCACTTATGGAGTGAAAGATTATAATGTTTGACCATGAAGGTGCTAAAACTGCAAAAATCTTTCAATCTTTTTTACTTAATTCAAATCTAAAAAGTTGGTGATCAAAAAATATGAGGTTAAAGGGCCTAACTTGTATAATCCCGATCAATTTATGGCTTCTTAAAATCTACTATACAATTTTTTCAAACAAATTTTGATTTTGATTTTTTCTCCAAGACCTAGTGTATTTGAGGCTCATTTCCAAGAGCTCTCAACACTACGGAAAGTCAAGATTGCAATGGGTATCCTTTTATAAAAACTTGAATTGAAAAATCACTATCATTTATTTTCAAGATTGGATTTTTGATGCTAAAATTAGACTTCAAGAAGAACTTTGTGAAAATATGAAGTACTAAAAATAGCAACTTTGTTATGTTTAATTTAACTTCAAAATTTTGCAAACACCAAATTTGGGTGCCTCGGGCATTTAGGGGTTAAAATTGTATTCTAACTACACCTCAAAAGCTGTCAAGACTTAGCTGCAACATAGAGAAGATACTGTTAGGTTGAACCTTAATTTTCAAATATATTTGCTATATAAAAAGAACAAATAAAAATATATACCACATTCTATAAGAACAAGAAGACAAATTTGTGTGTAAGATCACTTGACTACAATAACTTCTAAATCTTGAAGTATGTGCGTATCATAACAAATACAAATATAGATTTAAAGGATAGAAGGAGAAGAAGGGTTAGTATCAATAAGGCATTGTAACTTAAGCACATCATCAAAGTACAATCATGTTGTAGTTCAAGGCAAGCATGTTGTAGTTTATGTAAGTTCAAGTAGTCATGCTAAGGTGGTCCTATAGCATGAAGTTTGTGATCTATAAGTGAACTATTAAAAAATTACTCTCTATTTTGTGCTTGTTTAATTTTGTGTTTAGGAAAAATGTTGTTTCAACTAGAGTTTTGCACTAGGTATCGGTCTCAAGAATCTGAAACAATGTTAGCAAGCACAAGAAAGCTACTTAGACAATAGTTTGAAACTGAGCATTCTTGCAGTCTTTTGAACTTTCTCCCATAGAGTGGAATCAACAGTCATAAGAAAATGAGAGGAAATGGAATCGATTTCTTTGATGCCTTCCTTTGCTTCAGCTAGAAATTCTCCCTGCTGCTTCAGAAGACACGTTCTTATTCTTACTCTTGAGATCTTATGACCAAGAGTGTCCATATTGACATATTGACAATAGCCGCAGCTGATGAAAAAATAACTAATCTACAAATCCAAAAGAAAACATACATTGCTTGCAAAACAAGACCCATAAGTTATGACATCACAATCATGCATAAGGTATCAACACCAATTGTGACCATGTTTGCAAAACCATCCAATCTAGACTCTTGCAAAAAATGTATAATCTTTGTATATAATAATTTAGGGTCAATTCTAAGTACACCTATTTTCAACATATTGAAAATTCATAGGTTATTTGTATATTCATAGGTTATTCATAGTCCAATATTTGTATATTCATAGGTTATTCATAGTCCAATAAACACATTCTAATAGAACTAGAATCCCCTTTCAACTACTAGCAAGATTTGATAAAAAAATTTACAACTCAATAATAGGAACCATTTTCAAAAACTTATTTGGACACATTCGGGTGTTGTTTCCTCATATGTGAAAATACTAATGAGAGAGAGAATGCACTCCAAAGTTAAGGCTTGATGAATCCAAACCGGTTTGCAGAATATGCAGGAATTTTAACAGAATTAAGTTGATTCAGACGCGTTGTCCTGGTCACTATTTTGTTGATTTCAACAGAAATCTGTCAAAATTAATAGATTTTTGTTGAAATCAACAAAATAGTGACCGAAACAACGCATTTGAATCAACTACTACAGTTTTGTTAAAATTCCTGTATTTTCTACTAGTGACCCTAGATGAACGATCTCTATCGCTTCACAATATCTACTCTTACTACAATTTTTTTAATGAATTTCCAATGTGATTTTGTTCCCAAAATGGTGGTAGTCCACATGCCATTTTTCCATTCATTTTTTTGCTTTCCACGTCAATTTCATCAAATTCTTGAAGTCAAGAGAACTTAAAAAGTGCCAAATCTCCAAAAGATACATACTTTGATGTTTTTTTTAGTAGACAATAAAAACTAGACGTGGCGTATTATAGCCTTGAGTACCTTACTTGTGAATTTTGAATCATTTAGAACCAAAATATAAAAGTTTTGGCCAAGAAACAAATCAGCATGCAAAGTGTGATGCAAATTAAATAGGACAGATTTTTTTGTAATCACCCTATAGTGAAATAAAACAAAATGAAAATTAATATCCTCTTTGTTATAATTTTTTAAAATAATAAAATTTCATTGTTTAATTAAAAATCGGACGAGGCACACTGATTGATTGTTCACCTTACAGATTCTTTGACAACCAATTTAGGTTGATGTTTTTTGTAATTGCATATTTTCATGCAAGAAAACACCCTCCCATTGTCTAAAACTTTCTCTAATGCATGTTGTGTGTTCTAAAATCTACACTAGTCCTAGACTTTAGAGCTTTGAGCAAACAAATCACAGTTTTTGGCTCTGTGAGGCAAGCAAGGAATCCAAGGGCAGGATCCAATGTAAGGTCCTACTATTCTTCTAAGGACTATTCTTCCAAGGATCCAATGTAAGGTCCTACTATTCTTCCAAAAAATTATTCCTAAATCAATATAAAAATTGCATTTACATATTTTGCAACTCTTTTTTGGCTTTTTATCCCTAAATACCTAAGGCAACAAATTTTGGTTTTAAGATCAAAAGTCCAAGTTTCAAAATGAAATGATAATGATTATGATTATTCTACTCAAGATTTTGTGCAAGGCATTCCATTCCTAATTTTGGTTTTCTTATGTGAACGGATGTTGGAAAAGAACCTCAATTTTTTTTTGGCTATTAATCCCTAAATGCCCAAGGCACCAAATTTTGGTGTCAAAACTTCATGATGTTGATTTTAGAAAATTAGAAGCACACTTTATAAATTGCTAACAAGATCACATCTAGGATATTGGTTTTGAAAATACAAGTAAAGGAATAACTGAAAAGCTCAATAAAAAACAATGGTTTTTTTCCAAAAGATAGACTAGAGTCTGCAAGCTAGTTGAATATCTGACAGGATGTGAGTAAATTAAGGTTTCACTGGAGCCAATTAGGGCTCTACAGATATTCTTATCAACTTCACCATGAAGTAGCTTAGCAACATACGTTACCTAGCTGTACACTGATTCAAAATCTTCAGATCAAGACTAATTTCACTAGTAGAAAAGTCAATTTTTCTATTGATTTAGTCACGTTGATTTGGGTCACTTTTTTGTTGATTTGAACAGTAATCTATTGAAATTTCCAAGTGGGGTTGGAATTCATACCTAGCACAAGATTAGAATTGTCCAGATAGTGTCACGCGTGCAGATCTTGGTAGAACTTTTGCCTATCAGAAGGTATTTCAGAATCTCAATTGTAAAAACAAGCTACTATAGGAACTCTAAGAATCGACATATATCCAAATTCCATTTACAGAAAAAGAAAAGAAAAGCCAATGCTAATAAGAGAAAATTCTTTATCATTTAAATATGTACTTGTTTACGGTTCCAAGTTCTTGGATAGATACCAAAAACCATCACGAGATTAGTTTCTTATGTGAACTATATTTTCATAATCAATATGTATGTATCATCCATATCATGGGATTAGAACACTAATGAAATTAGATTCTTGGGTCTTATCAATTTAGGCCTTTGAAATCTTATATATACATACAGCAGCAAAATATTGTGACAAATGAATACGTAAGAAACTATCTTCCAAAATCCTTTTGACAATTTTATCTACTAGCCCCTAACCAAGACAAAGACAACTTGCAAATTAGGCATTAATGTAGGCATAGACTATTTGCCACTCTATTATATTAAACAAAAATCAAAACGTTTCAAATTATGTAAAGAATATTATTTATCTATTTAGATATCCATCTCAAATTACACAATATTATTTACAAGAGCAAAAATTTCCTTTAAAATGTAGAATCTTATCATTTTCTTCAAGTGCCTTAAAGTAAATACTTTAATTACAAACTTTTAAATTAGTCCAAGGCAAAAACAAAATTGGTAACATAATGATGTTACATTCATTGCAAATTCAGTCTTAATCCAATGCATTTCAAACACCTTCATGATTGCAACTTGAACTTTCGTAAGGCATGAATATGCATCAAAAATCAATGTAAGCTATGGAATTTTTAAATGTGAAGCTAATTCACTTACATACTCCACCTAACAAAATTGCACAAAAACTATATTCACTAGGTCAAACCACACTCAAAGATACCATTAGAAATACTTTGCTAAGAAAAAACTTGAGTCTTTTTTTGAACTTTTAAAGCTAAAAGTTCCTTTGATGTTGTCATTTTTTAGAAAAAAATTATAGATGAATAGTATTGCAATGTCCCTTTATTCAATTGGAGAAAAATTTCATAGAAAAATTTCTTAGAAAGACACAAACCACCAGTTTTAAGGCTAAATTTAGTATCCTTTTACAATATAGCACTTTAAGAAAATATTTTTTTTGAAATTTTTTATACTTCTCAAACATACAACTATTTATAAGGATTTTTAGTGATTAAATCTTAAACTCAATAGTATAGATTTTTAACTAATTAAATGATTATTGAAAAATTATTAATTTCATCTAATACAAAATTAAAACATTCAATTCCAGAAAATAGATTATATAATGACCTTAATGTCAATATTATGTACATTTTTTGTTGTCATCATTTAGGTAATTTTTTAATATAAAAAAGGATGTTTACAAGTTTTTACTTTTAAATATTACAAAAAATGGAAAAATATTCAAATTAGAGAAAACTGTCCTTTTTTACTCTATCATATGATTATATATATACATGATTTTTTTGGATTCAATCACATTATTATTAATAAAAAACTAAGACCCTTTTTTCCAAATAAAAAATCTGACATGTTGACATTTGAACTTCAATAGGATCTATAAGAATTTTTCATTTTTTGATAAATAAAATAGTATTAGGCTCAACATGACTTGAAATACTCGTCAAAAAGGACTACAATCACTACTAGAAAAACTACGTCCACAACAACAGATTTTCAACAGAAAAGCGTTGTCCATTCAGTCGTTTCGGTCGCGTTGCACTGGACAAAATTACACTGAAATCTGTTGTCCAAATTCTGTTGTTTCAGACATTTTTCCAAAGTGTTTTTTTTTTTTTTTTTTTTAAATTTAAAATTAATTTTTTTAAGCTGCCCGAAAAATCCGGGCAGCCTGACATGTGGCAGGCCACCTAGGCAGCCCGCCACGCGGGCAGGTGAAGCCATGGGGCTTCGAACCTTGGACCTCATGGTTGAGGTCCAAGGTTTTAAGCCATTGAACCATGGCCGTTACCAAGTGCATCATGTATGAGTAGAAATTTAATTATAGAGTTTTTGCATTAGTTTTTATTTTCTTTGTAAAATCAGCAGACTTTGGAGGCCATTTGGACATAGGAAAACAACTTTTTTCAAAAAACTTTCAACTAAGAAAATTTTTGAAATCAAACTAACTTTCACCTCCAAAAATCCGTTTGCAATTTGAAGTCTCCTATCAAAAGTTATGGACAAAAATCAGAGAGGATGTTCGAAAATATCGAAAAAAATGTTTCGAACATCCTCTCTGAATTCTGTCCATAACTTTTGATTGGAGACTTCAAATTACAAACGGATTTTTGGAGGTGAAAGTTAGTTTGATTTCAAAAATTTTCTTAGTTAAAAGTTTTTTGAAAAAAGTTGTTTTCCTATGTCCAAATGGCCTCCAAAGTCTGCTGAATTGAAAAAACATTGAATTTTTGAATGGTTAAGTCAGAAAAATAAAATTCGTTATACTTAAAATTCTAATTTTGGTGTTGAACTTTGAATTGCCCAAGGCACAAAATTTTGGTGTCAAAATTTTTTTGAAAGATTCCAAAAGATTCCAAAAAGATTAAAATTCGACAAAAAGTTGTTGATTTGGTCATTGCACTATTCAAATCAACAGAAAATTGGAAGCTGTTTTGTTTGCATTAACAAAAAATTCAAAAATCAGTGAAAATGGACATTCCAGTGTACAAAACAATAGAAATCAGTTGATTTTCTGTTGTTCTGGACGTAGTTTTCTAGTAGTGAATACCTATAATTAACAAAATTAGCATTAAAAAACAATAGCTAAAAAGAAGTTACATTGCAGCTTTTAGTGGGTTTGACCCCTTTTGTGATATATTTGAGTGTAATTTGACCTCACTGTCATCTATAGTAATTATTCACTTACTCCAAAATGTTATTGACTATGTTTTCACCAAAAATGCTCTAAAATTGCCATTTCTAATACAAATACCAAATTTTAGAAAAAACAATATTTTTGGACAATGTAACATAAGATCTTCTAGTGCATTGGTTTAAAAATATGTGGAATTTTTTTAGAATTTTCCACCATGCAGATTGCAAGATACTATAATTTTTTGAATTGAGAAAACTACTTTTTTTGTCCTTGCAAAAAATCCGGGCATCTACACTTCACAAGGTCACATTTGTATGAAAAAATATCCAAAATAGTGGTTATCCTTTGAATTCATTTTTGAAGTCAAGTTGGCTATAGGCTTGAAAAATTTCAAATTATTTGGAATTGTACAGTGGGGTACAAATCAAAATGTCGTTTACAAATTCGCAGTGAGAAAAATTTCAGTACTACCAACTTTGAAAGCCTCCCGAGAGCTAAAAAATTGGTAGTTTACCACAAAATTTTTATTACAGCATCATCATTAAGTTATTTATAAGTACGCCAAATTTCAAGGCCAAAAGATTCACCAAAAAAAAGTTATTCAAAATCTACCAACATTGGTAGCTGTGGAAATTTTTCACTGCTGCAAACTTTGATAGCCTCCCAAAGATTGAATTATTTTTTTCTACCATGAAATTCTTGGAAAAAAAGCCTCTTTATACTAATAACATATGATAAAAATTTCAAGGCCAAAAGATTAATACAAAAAAAGTTATCAACAATCTACCAACATGTGTCGTTTTGAGAAACAATTGTGAAAACCGTTTCACTACTTCAACTTTGACACCCTCCCAAGGGCTGAAAAATTGCTTATTTACTATGAAATTTTTTCCATAAAGTTATTACTATGTTAATAACATTTTTGAAAAGTTTCAAAGCCAAAAAAGTTATACAAAAAAAAATATTCAAAATCTACCAACATGTGTAGCTGTGAAAAATCATTTCACTACTTCCAACTTTGACACCCTCCTAAGGGCTGCAATTTTACTTATTTACCATGAATTTTTTTGCACAAGATCCCCTCTATGCTAATAACATATGTGCCAAATTTCAAGGTCAAAAGATTTACACAAGAAAAGAAATCCACAATCTACCAACATGTGTAGTTGTGGGAAACAATGGGGGAAACCATTTCATTGCTACCAACTTTGACACCCTCCCAACGGTTGAGAAACTGTCTATTTACCATGAAATTTTTGGCACAACATGCTCTTTATGTTAACAACATTCTTGCCAAATTTCAAGGTCAAAAAAATTTATACAAAAAAAAATATTTACAATCTACCAACGTGTATGTCCTCCATTTGCCTCAATCACTGCTTGTAACCTAGAGGGCAGAGAATGACATAGTTGAAGGAGCTTTGTACCATTGATTAACCTCCACTCTCTTTCAATATCTACCTTCAAGTCATCTAAATTTTTTGGACATATTGGGCCATGTTGTGCAGCATCTTTCAAAATCTTCCAAAGGTTCTTAATTGGATTGAGATCAGGAGAATTTGCAGGCCAATCGAGCTTCTCCAAAAGGTGTGTTTGTCTCCATTCTTCACATAGTTTGCTACGATGGACAAGTGTGCCTTCTTCCATGAGCAATCCCTGTGGCACTCTACTCATAAAATGAAGCAACTCGCCATTGTAGACTACTTCAACAAAATCCTTAGCAGAACGTCTATCTTTGGGCATAAAAACAAGTTGTGACTTTTGCCCTCCAGCAAATGCACCCCAAATCATCAAAGAAGTTCTCCCACTCTTAAAAGTTGGAACTATACAACTTGATGAATAGCGCTCATATGCATTTCTCCAAAACATGAACTTGTCTAGAATTTTTTCCAACTTCAAAGGTAGACTCATATGTCCAAACAACTCTCTCCCATTCTTTTAGACTCCACCCACAATACTTTTGAACAAATGCCAATCGTTGAGACATGTGACGAGGTGTCAAGAAAGGTTTTCTAACTGCAATTCAACTAAAAATGCCACTCTCATGTAAGGCCCTTCGAATAATTGATCTAGACACTTGAGTAGAATATATATTAGTGATCTTAGAGAGTGTCGAGCGACGATGAGTTTTTGAGACACGTATAATAGCACGGACATCTCTATCACTAAGCTTTTTAGCATGACTTCCACCACAAGGTTTGCACTTATAGGTTCCATCTTCTCAAAATTTCTTCACTATCCTCTGAACTATTCTAACATGGACTCCATCAATAGCTGCAATGTCAACTCATGTCTTCCCTGCCTCACTCAAGCCTACTATGTGAGCACAAGTTTCATCTGAAATAGCCATCACTCAGAGACCATGATCTAGCCTTCACTTAATTACCATGATCAAGCCTCACTCATTGAGCACATATATAACCTCACTCAGTCATCAAAAACAAATCTCACATACCCTCAATCACTCACCAAGATCCAACCTTATTCACCACATGCATAACTTCACTTAGTTATAAAAAAAAACTCACACACCATAAGAAACTGGCGTTTTTTAAAATGTAAAAAAGAACATCGTCTGATGTCCATTTTGTCATGGCCTCGTCAACGTTGATGTCACCTAAAATCGCGTCATGCCGGACATGGAAAAAACATGACAGGATCTCAAAAAACATGCAAATTTATGGCTTGTTTTTTTTTGATGTCCTATGAAACAAGACCTTCCAAACTCACAAAATGAAGGCACGTGGCGGTCACGTAGGCAAATTTTTCATCCATGCAGGCTACGTAGGCAACTTTTCATCTACCCATTTTTTTCATCCAACTCATTTTTCATCCAATTTATTTTTCATCCAATCCATTTTTCATCCAATTTGTTTTTCATCCAATCCTTTTTTTTCATCCAACTCATTTTTCAAAAAATAATTAGTCAACAAAAATTAATCAATAAAACTATACAATAAAAAAAATGTAGAATTCACCAAGAATTTAAAAAAACTTACCATTTACCATCAAATTTATTTTGATGACCAAATTACATGAAAATGAACATTTTCAAGGTCATATTTGTACCCATTCTTTGTCCATGGTGAGACAAACGATATGGGATAATTAGCCTACGTTGTCTTAGACATCCAGTCCGACATCCAACCCGTTGTTTCAAACATCTGGCCCGACGTCCATCCATCCATTTTTTATTTTTTTTCCAAAATATGCCACGTGGCTGCCTTTCTCTAAATCTACTTGCTAACATGGCAGTTTATGTTGTATGTGACATTATGTAAAATCATGGCTACGTCGCAATTGCCATCGTCACAAATGTAGCCATCTACAATGACATGGTCGCGTTTTCTACAAAACACGTACAAGTTTTCTGCAAAACACGTACAAGTTTTCTGCAAAACACGTACAAGTTTTCTGCAAAACACATACATGTTTTCTGGAACATCTGACGTTTGAAAAAGCACAACGTGTTTTTTGCTAACGCAGCCAAAAACGCCAGTTTCTTATAGTGACATACCCTCAATCACTCACCATCATCCAGCCTCACAGCCTTCACTCATTTGCCAAACCTCGCCAGTCACCACATGTAAGTTATAACCTCACTCACTCTTAAAGAAAATCTCACATACTTCCATATATCCTCAATCACTCATCCCATGCCTCATCCACTCAATTATCACATAGCCTAGACTTGCTCAGTTAACTCATCTTTCATGCACTCAATCACTCATGTTCACAAAGTTTCAATCCTTTGCTTAGAAAATAATCACCCATCACTTGCTTCTCTCATCATCCCACATCCCACCTCCTATAATACTCTATTGTAAATGCAAGCATTCTTATTGAGAGGAAAAAGCTTCTTCATGCATGTATGGTCTCCAATTTTAAACAAGTGCATTCTTTGAGGTGTGACAAGTGCACACAACTAGATTTGGCTATCCTTGATTTTATTGAGAATCATTTATGATTAGAGATTGCATCATCTAGAGAATTTTAATCTAGAAGCATGAGTGTCTAACATACTTCAACAATTTCAATGTCTTTAATAAAATGTATCTCACAACTACACACGTTGGTAGATTGTAAATATTTTTTTTTGTATAAATTTTTTTGACCTTGAAATTTGGCAAGAATGTTGTTAACATAAAGAGCATGTTGTGCCAAAAATTTCATGGTAAATAGACAGTTTCTCAACCGTTGGGAGGGTGTCAAAGTTGGTAGCAATGAAATGGTTTCCCCCATTGTTTCCCACAACTACACATGTTGGTAGATTGTGGATTTCTTTTCTTGTGTAAATCTTTTGACCTTGAAATTTGGCACATATGTTATTAGCATAGAGGGGATCTTGTGCAAAAAAATTCATGGTAAATAAGTAAAATTGCAGCCCTTAGGAGGGTGTCAAAGTTGGAAGTAGTGAAATGATTTTTCACAGCTACACATGTTGGTAGATTTTGAATATTTTTTTTTGTATAACTTTTTTGGCTTTGAAACTTTTCAAAAATGTTATTAACATAGTAATAACTTTATGGAAAAAATTTCATAGTAAATAAGCAATTTTTCAGCCCTTGGGAGGGTGTCAAAGTTGAAGTAGTGAAACGGTTTTCACAATTGTTTCTCAAAATGACACATGTTGGTAGATTGTTGATAACTTTTTTTGTATTAATCTTTTGGCCTTGAAATTTTTATCATATGTTATTAGTATAAAGAGGCTTTTTTTCCAAGAATTTCATGGTAGAAAAAAATAATTCAATCTTTGGGAGGCTATCAAAGTTTGCAGCAGTGAAAAATTTCCATAGCTACCAATGTTGGTAGATTTTGAATAACTTTTTTTTGGTGAATCTTTTGGCCTTGAAATTTGGCGTACTTATAAATAACTTAATGATGATGCTGTAATAAAAATTTTGTGGTAAACTACCAATTTTTTAGCTCTCGGGAGGCTTTCAAAGTTGGTAGTACTGAAATTTTTCTCACTGCGAATTTGAAAACGACATTTTGATTGGTATCCCACTGTACTTTAGAGGCCTTAAAGAATCATGTTTAATAAAGTATTAGTTTTAAATATTTTATGACGTTCAAGTTCCAAAGCATCTACTCAAACATAAGTGCCCTTCTTTTAAAAGTTTAGAAGAGGATCAAAATATCATTTTGAAATTTCAACCATGCTACATTTTTAAAAAAAGAAGATTAATATATAATTTAAAAATTCAACTATGCAATTGGTTTTCTATAAGTCTATTATTTTTATATATTTTTAATGTCATGGCGTAGTAAAAATATGATAGTTACCATGAATAAAGGTTTTCCTGCTACTGGGTAATTAATTTTTGAATGCATGATTAATAAATTTTACAGTTTCTTCCGTATCCTCAAGACACATAATTCATTACTTCAAGATGAATTTCGATTTATTTATGTATAAGTATGTTTTATTAAGCAAACTAAAGTCCTCATGGACTTGCCCCTATCATGTCTCATTATATGCATTATAGATGAAACTAAACATTTTTTCTTTCATGAAGAAAAAGCAAGGACCAAATCTACAATTAATATGGCTTGAGTAATCAACATTATAGCAATATGGCATCTATTATGCATGATTTTCATGTACATAACCATGCCCGGGTTAATCAAAATAAAATGTCATGAAATTTGTATTAAATAAAAATTTAAACCCCAATTTCATGATCTTTAGGAAACAAATTTCTAAAAAATATTATGTGATTAATTTTGGTTTCTAAATTTAGATTATAAAAGAGATGTTTACTGAGATCTCTAAAACACATTAAATTTTTTTTTCAAGCAATTCATATTTATTACAATATGATTAGAAAATTTTATCCATGATTAAATTTAGAGCATGGTGGTCAGTAAAAGTTTCTTAAGCTTAAGTTCACTTACCACTGAAGCCATATTCTTTGTTTTTCCATCGAAAAAAAAATGAATATGTTCAAAGTAAATGGCCATAAATATTATGTGTGCAAACAATTTTGGACTTGTAGTATTTTTTTTCTTTCAAATGTACATTTCTTTCAAGAGCTGGAATAGGAAAATTGGCAATATGAAATGATGTCCTATACTTTAACCACCACAAATACCTAAAGTCATGCAATTTGTGCATGAAAAATCCAACAACAAAAATGTAGAAGTTGTAAATATTCTAAAGATGTAGAAAACATTAGAATATTTTTTTTAGATCTTATTTTAATGTACCTCTCACTATAAAAGGAAAATGGTGATATTAAATGCTACTTAGTACTTTGACTCCTCTATAATTACATTAAAGAAAATTGTGTGTATAGTACATAGGCATGTATTCATTATTTGAGATCGCTTTAGAATTTCTAGGTTATTTTTTTCCTTTCAATTAAACATTTTTCTAATTAGCACTAATAAGTATTATTTAAACCCTCTTCATATATAGCAATGGGGAATGCGTGTTCGGTTTGCCTTCTAATTAGAAAAAAATTGGTTACACTAAATGGACATGGATTCTTTATTTCAAAACGACTTAGAACATGCAGATTATTTTTTCTACAACTTTTCCATTTTTTCATAGGTTGAAGTGGGATTATGTAATAAGTATTTTGGACACATTGATTGAACAATAATATCTTTCAGTCTACATAGAAAAAATGCTTGAATATTTTCCCATGACTTTTAGATCTACCAACCTTGAAGATGTTATGATTATATGTGCCAAAAAATATTTTCTAATAAAATTATGGAGATATAAGATTTTTCCACGCCCTAAATCCTAAACCCCTAAACTCTAAACCTAAATCCTAATCTCTATTGCAACCCTTAGAATACTTGCTCGAAAAGTGGTTGAGATGTAATAACGCCGGAAATGTGAACAAAGCAGTCTAGATTCTACCTTCTAGGTCAACAAATTTTGAATTTGAACAAATTGCCACCAACATCTTCCCACCCCTAATATGTAAAGGAATCCTCATTTTTGTTCACTTCATTCTTGTAGTCTTTCTGTGCCGTCGATGTTGCATCGGGCCGCGACGTTGAAGTTTTCTGCCATTTTCTTGCACCCCCAACAGTTACTCATTTCTCTCATGTGTGATCTATCCCTAAACTACTTGGTGTGTTCTTTTCAAGTTGCAGCAAGCCGTTGATAGTTTTGAAATTTGAATCTTCTTCTTCCATTCCCTAGATAGTTTGTTCCACCACTATATGAAAATGAAGATATAGATGACTTGACTACAATGACTCTAACTACAAAATAATTGCAAAATGACTGTTTACAATCATTTTGCAGTCATTTTATAATCATTTCACAGTCATAGTCATTAAAGTCAAGTCATTTATATCCCTGTTTTCTTGTAGTGCACTTAAGTTGTTATCTGTGCATTAGTTGTAAGTTTGATCCGTAAGTCCCATTCATTGTAAGTTCTATTTGTTGTTCATGCTCCTTATGGTTCTTGAGAGAACTTATGTTCATATTTTTTTGAATGACAGGAATGTCCGCACTACCAATTTAGTTTTTAGGATTGTATTTCCATATGAGGACGTCCTAGGCTCTGCAATATGTCTGCACATGTACATGGTATTCCAAATTATGCGCCAAAAAATCTAGATGAATGATATTTATAGACCACATGATATTGTCAAATTGATGATACATCTCTGTAGGCAAAAGTCCTTGAGGTTAGTCCATAAGGTCCTTTTGGTATCGTTGAGTCAACGATACCTTTCTTGTATCATGGATTCAACAATATCTTTTTTGTATTGTCGACTTGACGATACCTTTCTGGTATTCTCGACTTGACCATAACTTTCTGGTATTGTTGATTCAACGATACCTTCGTGTGTCTTTATACATGTTATTTCATTCCAAAAAATGTTTCATAGAAAATATGTAATTATGTTTCATCTATATGGTTATCAACATGTAGAACGTATTTATCATAAGCGGATTCTTGATGATCTAATATCTGAAAAGGGTATTGTCAATTCGACGATTATTTTTTACAGGCACAGCTTTGTGGTCAACGACTCCAAAGTCGATCAAGGTAATTGTGGAGTTAAATATTAGCAAAAGTAATGTTTCTGGGAATCTGGGTTGTACTGTCAGAAATCTACTTAATTTATCTTTGATTCGATAATGCAGTTTCATCATGGATAATGAATGCTCAATTCATATTAGTATGCCACATTTAAGTACTTTTGGACTTTGGGGGGAATTCTAGACTTTTCCTTCAACTATTTCCAGATGCATACTATCCACATTATGTAAGAATATCGCAATGACATTGAAGGTAGGAAGGAAAATGTTTCATAGAGGATGTCTATATAAGAAGAACTCAAGAAAATGTCTTTCTGATTCACTAGTAATATTGTTGAGTAAGTACGACATGGAATATCTTTGAAATGTTTGTCTCAAATCATATTTGATCATTGAAAACATTAGGGCTTTGTTTCTTTGTATGATGCTAGCAAAATGAACTGAAGATTTCTGGATGAATACCCCAAAATTGCTTTTAAAAAAAGTGGATTGTGTATAAGCAATGAGCATTCATTTACTTACACATTTACATGATTGGGCCAAAGCATTCAGTTGATTCATGAAGTAGACTAAAGAATTCCAACACTGGACTTTGGAATTGGAGATCGGAGATCTTCCAATGTCATTTCCTCAACTTACATCACAAGTAAATATGGAATGACAATTCCAATACTAGACTTGGGAATTAGAGATCCGGAGATCTTCTGATGTCATCCCTCCAATACTACATAAGTACATTTAGAATGATAATCCGAACAATTAACTTAGGATGTGGAGCTCTGGAGATCTTCCGGTATCATCCCATCCTTCAATATTATAGAAATACGCAAGAGATCTGGAGATCTTCTGATGTCATGTTAATTAAGTCTGTATAATTCATTTTTACACCGTGCGTTCATTAGGTCCATTGTTGCGTCTATTGCAGCCAACTCTTTGAATTTTGTTTATGTAAAAGAATATGATTGTGATTGTAAAGGATGTATTCAGTTTTATTCTTCATCTTGCAGTCTATTGTAGGTCCTCTTGTATCTGCATACAGATGAGAACTTGGATTAGTATGTGGTATAAATATCCTCTCTCAAATATTTCTTTGTTGAATTTTGTATCCTCAAATCGAGGATAAGTCTTAAAAGTGTGAATTGTTTGACCAACAAGATGGATATTCATGGTCATATTGAATTTGCGGTTTTAGTACCTGTATTACCAGCCAATGTCATTGATTGTGAGGAATTACCTCAAAAATGCTGGCTTACAAAGGGAGTTATCTTAAAAAACAAAGCAAGAGATGACATTGCAAAAGCAATGTGTTAGAGTGTGGATGTAGATCTTGTCATCGACATGGATGGGAGACCCCTTAGTGACAACTCCATTGCCGTACAGATTGCAAAGTCATTGTGTGAGGCAAAAGTCCCCTTAGTCTGGATGTGGTCTATGCATTTATGGCACATTAAACATTTGTTTTTGAATGGTATCAGTCTTCATGACCATGACTAGACACATATATACAATATGGCTGTGAATGCATTAAATTCTGAGTTTGGGTTGGAGTTCGTTCATATGAAACTAATCGAGAGAGGAGCAAAGTTGAATGCCCTCCCAAAAAAGAATCTCTCATCTCATATAACAGTCAATAATTGAAGTGTCCACAAAATCGTGTTGCCAGAGGAGTTGCACACAACATTTTCCGCGTTAGGAAATTGAGAGCATACGTCGTCAATTGCATGTTAAAGGAGGCATATATGTTTGGAAGCTTTCCCTCATCAAGGTACACAAGTAGAATCGCAAAGACATTGCTAGAAAGGAATGGATAACTTTGAAGAACATTGATGTGTGTCTCACTGCTTGGTAGACCATTCATGGAATTTCAAAAGCTACTTACGTTCTGTAGGTTCAAGCACATGGCCAATGCGGGAATGGAAGCACAGGCGTATGGGAATTTGGGGTTGAAGAAGCCACGTATACAAACTTTGCAAGCCATTGTTATGCTTCAAAATTTGATCGTAGGTCAAGCCAACAAAATGCCACACAAATCAAGAACATTGGAGTCTAGGGAGAAGGTCTCGGCAATGGTATTGCCATCAGCATTTTGTTGGAGTGATCGATTATTGAAAATCAATGACGTGAATGTGGCGTTAAATTTGCCACCAATTTCTTCTAGTGGCTTGAGTAACATTCGGCATGCTTCTTTCTCTGAATACGCTGCAAAGTCTCGTGGAGACACGTTTGCAAGATGTGGTTTATGCGATACTTACAAGCAATTGAAGTGTGCTTGTACTTCAATGTCTATTGCACAAGAAAAGTGGGATAGACTTTTGAATATTAATCTCGATGGAAAAAAGGCCCATCAAGTCCTTTATTATAGATTCAAGGATACATCTATAAAAACTCCTGAGAAAATATCTTGCATCATCCATGACAAAATGGATCACTTGAAGACGGCTTCACCTCACTTCTCTCATAAGACAAAAGTAATAGATTCTTTCATAAAAATGCCCGTGACAATAACTGGCATGATTGCCCATGGCCATGGTGACGTCCGATACGCTCACTATGGCTTATTTGTTTTTGGGACAACATATAGAGATGAAAGGTAACATATTTCTCCCACTCTTTTTAGTTCAAAGTTTTTTCAAGAAAGTTTTTCTATTATGCCTAAATGGGATCTAAAATTTCAGTTTTTACATCATTTTTGGAGTCTACTTCAAAATGAGGAACCAAACTCCTTATGTTTCTAATTCATATATTCCACATGTATTGTCTCTCCTACTCTTATCCCACTAGTATAAAGAACTTCTCTCCACAAGTTCTAACTCACTAAACTAAACCAGTGGCTTATTTGACACTTATATTGTTTCAATTAAGTCAAATAAAATCCAACTATGTCAAATTTTGTGGCTTGATTTAATTTAATGTAATGTAATTGAAACCATTGTCAATTAAGCAATTAAAAATCGTCAATTAAGAATCTTCAAGGAAATGTAAAGATTAGAAATTGCAAATAGAGTGGTTTGTATGTTTACAAAAAAAAATTTAATTAAATTTTTTTATTTTAGTTGCAAAAATTGTCATGGCCTGATTGTTTTTGCGAGATTCACCCAAGCTAACTGCTCACTTCGGCATTTTTTGGAGAGTGTCAAACCAGCTTATTAATAGCTTGGTATGTCATTGTGGAGTAGTCCTCCCATGGCCTTAGATTTTCTCTAATGCCTTGTGAATCATTAGAGTGATGAAGAATCCAGTGATCTAGTTGGCCAGTCTTGCGCCTCTAGGTGGTGGGCAAAACTCTTATTGGGCGGCAAGACAACATCTTCACCTATGATGTGCATGATGTGGCGAACTAAATGGTGAAAAAAAGAAAGCGTAAAGAAAAACATCAGAAAGACGCTGAGGTTCAAAGTTTAGGGTGCAATGAAGAAAAGAAAGCGTAAAGGAAAACAATAGGGTTTAGAGTTTCGGATTTAGGGGCTGGGACACGTGGTTGAATACTAGACAAGTCTTAGATATAGGGCATAGTTCCGAGAAATTTGAGAATATAGCTACTATGAGAGCAAGTGTAGGTGTAATTTACAATGGGACTGCTTCTGGAGGTAGTCTTAGACACTACAAGGGATTGTTGTCATTTTTTGTTAATTTGGACATTTTTCTATCAATTCAAATACAGTTTGTCAATGCGGACGTGTCAATTTGGATGGGTTTTTTTTTTTATAGTAGGAGCTTTGGTTACAACCTCAGCATGTCATTTTGAACGGAAATTAGAAGCTGACAATGCCAATAATGGGTTAAAATTGGTATTGGAGAATGTTTTAACAGAAAAAATTATCATTCTCAATGTCACCAAAAAACTGCCAATTTCCAAAAATTACATTGATTTATGAAATTGGCATTTTTTTGATGAAATTGAGAACGATAATTTTTTTTGTTTGGATATTTGGGGCCAATTATATGCATCATAAATTTTAGCTTCAAATAAAAAATCTGATCCTAAAAATGCATTTATACACTTGTAAAATATAAATTGAATCGTCTTGCCCTATCCAACAAAAATTTCAAATGCAAGGGCATTAACATATAATAATGGTCCATGTTGCAACCTATATTCTCTTTACAATGGCTAATGCAATACCATGCTCTCAATTCCAGAAGAAAATTCAAATATTGTGAGAACCTATATTATTTGCATGTTTGTCAAATTGTTGATATTTTAAATTCTATAAATGTCAATTTCCTTCAATTTTTGTGTATAACAATCTAAAATGATGTATACCAACATGCTAAGGCTCAAAATGTTTTTTTGGAGTTTTAAGAAAAAGTAGTTTCAAATCATGGTGAACAAAACCAAGTTCTAGACATTGCTACTTTTACAATTAATTTTCTTTCAAATGACAACTAATTATTTCTTCAAACTTTCATGGTAACGTGTAGCATGTTGTACACTACAACTTTTGTACATCCACTTTTAAACTTCATTCGATTCATTGATGCTTCAAGTGGTATGGTTGATTGACTGAAAACATTTCAGTTTGTACTCAGTTTAATTAAAGGCTGTATAATTTCATATAAAATCATGATAAAATGATATAGAGCAAAATAGGGAGAATATTGCATATATGATCCGCATTTCAAAATTCCAAACCTTTATGTTCTTTCTCTAGTTTTTCTTTTTTCTATTATGACATAGATATTAGGATCTTGATCCTATATTTAGCATATCTTCTTGTGCACCAAATCACACATTCTAGGAAAAATCATATACAGTGAAACAAAAGTGGATACAAGTTTGAAACATTTTCATTCAAACAATCATATCATAAGTATTAATAGACAAAGTTCAAGAGTAGATATACAAAAGTGGTAGTGTGCAATGTATTATATATTACCATGAAGGTTTGATGAAAAATTTGTTGTGATTTGAAAGAAAATTAATTTCACAGTTAACCCTGACTAAAATTTAGTTTTTGCATCATGATTTGAAGTTACTTTATCTTTTGTCAATTTTTTTTAGAACTCCAAAAATAGCTTTTGTGCCTTGGCATGCTAGTATACATAATTTTAAATTGTTGTACACAAAACTCGAAGGAATTTTACATTTATAGAATGTAAAATACCAACAACTTAAATATACTAATGAATTAATGATGTTCATTTTCACAAAATTTGAACTTTTGTTTGGATTTGAGAGCATTGGATAGCATTAGCCATTGAAGAGAGTAAAAGATGCAATATAAACCCTTATTACACTTTAAGGCCCTTCATTTGAAATATTTGCTGAACAAGATAATGTGTTCAATTTAAATTTTGCAACTATATAATGAATTTAGGTTCAATTTTTTTTGTACAAAAAGTTGAGTTCATGATGCAAAGAATTGATTCAGCAAATGCAACAAATTTAAATTATCATTTTCAATATCATCAAAAAATTGTCACTTTTAATAAAGGTCAATGTATTTTTTGTCAATTTCAATACTTTTATGATATTCAAAATATTAATATTAATTTTTTATAGATTCACTCATGAACAAAACCAAGTACAGATTTGAAATTTTTTCATTCAAGCAACAATACCACTAGCATCAATGGGTAGATTCCAAATGTTGATGTACAAAAGTGTGACATGTGTGACATGTGACACATTACTATAGAAATTTCAAGAAAAAATTAGTTGTCATGTGAAAGAAAATGATTTCAAGTTAGCCATGTTAAAACTTGATTTTGTATGCTATAGTTTGGAATTACTTTATCTTTTGTCAATTTTTTTTTAAAACTCCAAAAACGTTTTTGTGCCTTAGCATGTTGGTATACATCATTTCAAATTGTTTTACACAAAAATTGAAAGAAATTGACATTTTGTAAAATTTAAAATATCAACAGTTTTACAAACATGCAAATGATGAATTTCTTTTTGGAACTGAAAGCATGCAATTACATTAGATATTATAGAGAGAGTATAGGTTGCAACATGAAACATTGTTAGATCATAGTGTCCTTGCATTTGAAATATTTGTTGAAACAGACAATGCGTTCAATTTATACTTCATAGCTGTAACATCATGGTGTAAATTAAGATTGTGTGTCATTCTATGATGAGAGAAAACTAAGAAAAACAAAGAGACCAGGGGATTAGACACAATGTTTATGTTCACTCAAAATTTTAATCTTGTGGGTTTGTTTGTTTTTTACTACAAATGGGACCATTGTATTAAGAAAGGAACAAAGTAATCACCAAGCCAAAGGCTAGACAAATGAAGAGAAGATGAGCAAATGAAGAGTGGAAGGCAACAAAAAGAAAGAACCAAGAAACTAAGAGAAAGAACAAAGAGGGGACCCTCCTTGTTTCACCTAATAGAGTAACCAATCCTAGTAGCAAGAACTGGAGACTGCAACCAAATACTAGAAAATTTGGTCCAAATCCTATCAGAGTACTTAGGTCTACGGCTAGCAACCGTAAGCTATGTTTGTCTTAAGGGCACCATGTCTTGAGTCAAGGAAGGTGTTCCAAAGAGTAGTATGAAGAAGGATGGTAAGCCATCAATCCTAGGCGCATTTCAAACTTAATATATGATTGAATGTCCATTTTTGTTCATAAGGATTCCGTTGGTTCATACAAACATATAGATTACGTGGGCTTTGGTAATCAGAGACTCCATACCTACCCACAAACTGGAATCCCTTATAACTCTCATCTCATTAAACAAAATGGAGTGATTCAAACTTCTCCATTTCTAAATATTTCTTTAGAACCACTTCCAACTTTTCATTTTTCAAAAAAGTGATTTTTAAAGAAGTTTTTTGAGCTGCCCGGGTTGCCCGCCAAGTAACAAAAATTACATATCATGCAATAACTTTTTAATCGTATAGTCAAAACATATGAAAATTGTTGGATCTTAAAGCTACTCCTTGGGCACATATTTTGTGAAATTTTCAAAGAAAAAAAATTAAAACTCCATTTGCAGTGAGCTGCCCAAAATCACTATGTTGCCAAAAAACGGTGTTTGGTCCTATAGGGGTTAAATGTGAGGCATTATATGACCAAACTTTGTCAAATAGATATTTCTAAATTTTATCAAGATTTCGCTATTTGACCCGCACATTGTGACTAATTTTGTAAATTTGAACATGATGGTACAATTACTTTGTCAAAATCTAGTTTAAATATAGAGATATGTATTTTACAAAGTTTGGTCATATGATGCCTCATATTGAATTTGTTCTAGATAGTATTTTTGTTACTTAAGGGGGTGTTTTATAATATGAAAGATGTGCATATGGATGTTTCCTACATATCTATGCAATCAAATTAAAAAAATTCATAAATTGTTGTTTTCAACAAAATATCATGTATAACTATGCAAATTGGCTTCAAAAATTCACCAAAAAATAGAATTTTGCATTTTCGGACCTAAAATTTGGTATGCTTGATGGGATTGCGTAAGAATTGAGTACTAATTATGCAAGAGAAAAAATTCCAATACTTCTCTATACTATGCAAACAAAATTTGAATGGCACAATAGATAATTTGTAAACGAATTGTACCCCACTGTACAATGTCCACATCAACCAAAATATCAATACTTTTTTGACTTAGAAGGGTTTCAAATTTTTAGTTGGCATTTGGGCAATGTTAAAATCACCAAGGTTGGAATTCTATGTAAAATGGAATTTTCTTTTCAAACTAGATCATTCACAATTCTGTACTTTTTACTTTGGTGACCGTTTAGGCATAGTAGAATAACCTTTTTCAAAAAACTTTAAACTAAAAAAAGTTGGTAAATCAAGCTAAATTTTATCTCCAAAAATCCGTTTGCAATTTGAGGTCTCCAATCATAAGTTATGAGCAAAGTTCAGAGAAGGTTTGGAATGGAAATTTTCTTTGACATTTTTAAACACCCTCTCTGAATTTTGTCCTTAAGTTTTTAAGGGAAACTTAAAATTGAAAACGGATTTCTGGAGATGGAAGCTGGCTTGATTTCCCAACTTTTATTACTTCAAATTTTTTTGAAAAAAACAATTCTACTATGTCTAAATGGCCACCAAAGTCTGCTGAATTAACAAAAGAAGTGAAAAAAAAATTGCAAGACGTATATAAACAGTTACTCCTAATCTAATTAAAGGATTCACAACATAGTGCATTGGCTATAAGTGTGTGGCCTCCCATTTGGGAGGTCAAGGGTTCAAATCCGGCCACCCATTTTTCTCCAGGTGGCCGGTATATATATATATAATTTTATTTTAAATTTAAAAATAAATAAAAATTCAGAAACTTTTTTTTCTTAAATTTTATTTTTTTTAATTTGTCCAAACAACATTTATTCTATGAAGAAAATACACGGATACAGTGGTGTACGAAAGTGTCAAATTTGCATGATTACAATGCATGATTCAATGATATGGAAGTGGCACAACTTCCGTTCATATAGTACAATATGTCAAATGTACGGAAGTTGTGCCTGTTTTAACGCATGGAATCAGTGCGGTAATGATAAGCAGGTATGAATTCATGACTTCCATACTACAAAAATGGACATTCAATGGTATAGGAAGTTCAAGACGCAAAGACCTTATGATTATGCATAATCCAACATAGCCACAAGGCAGCTCTGCAAACAACAGAACAAATTGTATGAATTCCATGGAACAATCTAGGAGTAGAGGTTCCAAAAATACATTGGATGGCATCCAATCTTCAATGAGGGTACAAAGTTGAGGATGCATCATGGATATGGTGCATCATTGAAAGTGCATAATCCTGAAGTTTTTGGGATCACATCAATCCCTGGAGCAATTTAGGCCTGTCAAGAATTAACAACAATAGCATTATGCACAATTGACCAAATTAAACATCTTTCTGAGGGCAGGCTTTGATCCAAATATCTCTCCAACATGGGACATACAAATCTCACTACTATGGGCTGCTTTAACCCTTGAATGTCAAGGAGGCCATTCTATGGCCGATGGATGACAGAGAATCAAACTGAATAGGACAGAAGTGCGCTTATTCATCCTCCCAATTTGTTGTGAAAAGGGGAGATCTTCTATAGTAGCTTGACTTCCAATAGATACTTTTGAATTTTTAATGTCGATGATGTCACACGGTGACAAAATAGAGGAATTCCACGGTGACCGGCCCGTCATTCAAGGGTTAACTGAGTTGAGGTTGTAAGTAGCTTAGAAGCAATGGCAACTGTATAATCCATAAGAAATTTGCCACTGGACCACTTGTGGATTTTGTGGATCTTTGTGGATTTTTCAAATTCCCAAATTGCTGACTTACAGTAGTATAATTCATTCATTTCATTAGTTGGGCTCAATTTCAGAAAGAATCATTCTGATCGCTTAAATTCCAATAAAAGAGAATGGAGATAGAAGTTGCCAATTAAACTACACAGTGATCTAGAAATCCAGTGTGAGTCAAATGTAGCTGCAACCAAAGAGTGTTGATATTAATACTTCATCCTAGGTGAAATCAGCAGTCATAGTGTCACCACCACAAGACTAAAAATTAATTGTAGCATTCACCACCTCACCATAGTCCGGACATGTCTCACCATAGTTGAAACAAGATGCAAATAAACTGCAAAAGTTCAGCAATGCGTTACGAAACAAAAGATTGTATTTTTTCTGATACTTCAATAATATTATACAGATTCCAAAGTTAATATCATGGCGAAAAAACAAAGTGACTCCAACCAATCACACAAAGAATCAGAACTTTTACTCCAGTAATCAACGGGAGTGGGGTCACATGTCGTACCGAAGGCATGCTGAACCTTATAGCTGCAAGCCTGCAACTGCATCCACTGCTTTCTCATTTTGATTGCAGGTTACATCGGCAATTAACGAGGCGGGCAACAAAAACCCGAAGAATTCTAATGTTTAGCTAGAGGTGAACCTGGAAATGTTCTCAGTCTCACGAGGTAGAAGTTAGCTTGCTTATGCGTACCAGACCAACTCAGCCGCTCCAAGGTAAACAGAATGGTAGTAGCAGAAGCTCATCCAGCCTCCACGTTTGTGATGTCAATACGGCAACTGAAAATTAACCACTATTACCTTGATACCTGAATCAATCACTAACACTCATTACACATTGCTGCACCCAAATACGCCCGCTGAGTTGCGGCAACTCGACTGCGAGCGTATGTTCGCTCCTGACCGTTAGCATCCCGCTGCTTTCAGGAAATTATCGTATGGACTTGAAGGAGGCAGTTTCAGGTCTCCGGCAGATGGTGACGCCAACCAAGTGGGCTTCAAAGCTGGAAACACGCTTCCATTCCCAGAATTACCAGCAGTTTGTGCATCTTCGGAGCCGCCACTTGTGTCCGACTGTCCAGATCAAACGCAGAAAGTCAGAACAACCATCGTCATCAGGGATTCTTCGATAAAACTTAACCAATTCAGAAAAATCAGATTCTTGTTTGTGACACAAGAATATGAACTAGCAGGGCTCACGACATTCCATGGCACCAAATTCGTTTCCACATGTCGTTAAAATGACAAATAGCATCCAAAAAAGACAAAAAACGAAAAACAAAATTACGAATCACATATGCACTTCTCCCCACTTGGCTTCAACAGACACTTACCCTAGCCTCAGAAATTTCAAGGCCATTCCCCCTGTTAGGGTCCTCCTTAATGTTTGGAAGAGCAATTGTTAATGGAGCACCATTGCTGTCCAACTTTAAGACTTTGGA
Organism: Neckera pumila; assembly: GCA_963969595.1. Lineage (NCBI taxonomy): Eukaryota > Viridiplantae > Streptophyta > Bryopsida > Hypnales > Neckeraceae > Neckera > Neckera pumila. Next base: position 1,240,733 of record OZ018412.1, on the reverse strand, counting down.
CATCTTCTTGTGAGCACCAGCTCCAGCAGCTTCACACTGACTTGCGGTAGCACTATAAGAGAGAGGGCCGCTGGGAGCGTGAGTAAGTCCAACTTGTTCAGATGTAAATCTTGCCTGCATTACACTCAGTTTATCATACATGTCAAAAAATAAGGTCTCCGGGAGTAAGTTCAACTTCCACTCTGCGTATTATGCATGTCAAAGAGTAAGATCTGAAGCACATAAAGCTCACAAACAAAACAGATGGAAATATAAAACTAATTATAAATCCAGTTCTAGAGCCGCCACGGTTAGAGCGACGGCAGGAGTAGCATTTACCTCATCCAGGAGCTGCGACACCCCAGGTGCCTGAGCGGGTCGGCTGCTTGCAGTGTCCCTCAGCATAGGTGGTAGATCTAAATGTGATCCACTAGAGCTTTCATCCTCTAAAGCGGCAGCTGTCAACTGTGACTGCAACACCAAAGCAAAAACGGCATTTATACTTTAAGAAGGCATCACGCTTGAGAAAACCAGTGATGACATTTCTCTGTGATCACAATGATTCGCACTTGATGCAGATATTAAAATTTCGGTTGGTCAGCAACGTCCCCGTACCTCGTCAAACGATATGGAATCATGAGAGGCATGTGTAGATCGGGCATTCAACGATTGCGAGTAAAGCCGTGACCTGAGATGTTCAGTATCCTCTGGTGCAAACTGTTCTGTCAATCGTTCCTTCAGACTCTCCACCTGTAGGGGTACAGGTATAAAGTGGCTGTTATGAAGTGTAAAACAACTGCATCAGGTGGTCGAGGTGAGTAACGAATACATTTGGAACTCAATCAAGCATTTGGTCATTACTGCTGATCATGACAATACAGTGAGGACCTATATCTTTAAGTAAACTGACATCGAGGATTGTGCAGTCCGAACAATGACAGAATTACTATTCCTTTGAATGTCTAAACGTAACAAGGAAATCAGTGATAACTGAAAATGGGAATTCCCAGATCACCTCAGCTAAAGTTGGAGAGGCTTCAACGATACGATCTGCCACTGCCTCATTCGATAAGTCTCCAACCAGAGAAACGAGGGTTAATGAACTCAAAGCAGCAGTATCATCGGACTCCGTAGCATACTCGGGAGCGTACATAGCAGAGCTCACCGCTGTGAGAGTACTATCGTCACTCAGATCCAGAAAAGGATCCTTCTGTCTCAATCCACGTTCAACAAGCGTTAACATACATCAATGTATCCAAGCAACAAAAAGGAAAGCAAAACAGATGTAAATGAATCTATCATGACCTTATGATAAGAAAGGAATCATTGGACCTTAAAAACAAACTCCAATATTGGCAACAACAGCTACTTCTGAAGGATCCAAAATAATTACTTCATTGAACAAAGCAGAGTCGAAAACAGATCAGTACACATATTAATTACTACCTCTGTTTCTTAAACAGACCCATGTTTCCTTTGTAAACACAAAGTAAACACGGGTCTTTTTCAGAAACAGAGGGAGTATGCTATTAGGCGAATGTCACCCAGAAGCGGTACTATCCCAACTGAAAAGACAAACTACTGTACACCACTGTCCATGAGCATCCAATCAAATATATAGCTTATGGCCAGCGTGAGTGACATTCGTAAAGTGGCAGACATTTCAGTGTGAGTCGTTTGTAATTACACGAACAAAAATAGTTAGTGAAGAAAAAAAAAAATTTCAGGAAAAGCTCACCACAAGTGAAGTAAGAGGCACTTTGACAGGAGCAACGATCTGAGGAATATTGTAGGATTTTGCGGCAAAAACTAGCATTCCGGTGGCTAGTGTGAATAGGGACCTTCTTCTCGCTAGAGACTGGACAGCTGCGAAGACCCCAAATGTAAGCCAAAATTAGCACAACACCTAAACTTTTCGTTCACGTGAAACGTCTGATCAATAAAACAAACGAACAGCGAGACCAGTGCAAGAATATGATACCCACGCAAGCGACAACCCACAAACTGGTTCGTTAGTTGTTCACGGCTTACCAGTCGAATCAAGTGCAAGATTCCTGATGGAGAGAGCCAACTGCATTGCTCGCAACTGGGTGTTATGACGGAAGCTCTGTTAAATATATACGAAGTAAACCGAAGAGGTTACGTTAAACCGACGCTTTCTAGTATCTAGTTCAATTTACAAGAAAAAAGTACAGGTATAACTTTCAAAGGAGCAAAAAACATAAAAACTTAATTAAACAAACGAGTTACCCTTGGCCTTGAGAAGAGAAGGACAAGACTGTAGGTATGAGCCATAGCCTCATAGCTGGAGGGCCAATTATTTGCCATCTTTGCTTGCAACCAGAGAGCCGAAAAAAGTAGCTCTGCTTGGTGACCATTGAGCCTCGCAGTGGTCATTTCCTGAAAAATACCAGAAGGAATTCACAGAATGAAGGAATAGTGACAAGCATCTTTTGAAAAACTCATTTCTGACAAAACATGAGCAAAAAAAATTGCCATCCATCCACTCTACAGGTTCGTAGAATTGAATATAATTTTACTACGTTACGGTTTGTGATTTAAGAGGTGAATGACTCAAAGACTGGAAACAAAATGAGTTACAGTGTCTTTGTTGCTCGTTGAAGGTCTTCGCAAGTGTGCCATGGAGCGGCCGAAGCTCAGTCTGAAGGCTTGGAGTCGGCTCGGACTAGCAGCCCCGTTTATGTTATCCTCTCTTCCAGAACGAACCTCATCACGACCAAAACTATCACAACGGCCTTCAAATTGCCAATCACCTTTGTCCATGCTGTCACTTTTGCCAATCACCCTTCCCATACTGTTGGTTCGACCCTTCAATTTTCTATCCTCGTCATCACTATCCAGGAAACTGTCACCGAAGCTCCTCTCCCGTCTCAACCTTTCGAACAAAGCCGCAGCTGAAGAGAAAGCAGACACCCGTTTCTTACTACGGCTGGGAGATGGTATATCAGAATGTGGAAGAAATTGCTGTTCATACCGAGAGGACTGGGATACAGAAGATGGGACTAAGAGTAAAACAAATATCCGATGAGCCCCAACACGAGTTTCCATATCTGGATGTAACATTGCCTGCAGGAGCTCTTTGAATAAGGACTCTGGAAATTCCTGCAGAACAAGCAAGCAATATGTCACCATTCCAGGCTCATTTCGTGGTTCACTGAAACGAAGGTGTCTGTAAAATTTGACAACTTTTGCTGTCCTCGTTCACATGATCTGTACTTAATGATGCAAATGTAATATTCATAACCCTAACCCGATGAACCTCTATAACAATCCAGCGAGGATAAGTAGAACAAAATATCAGTCTTAAGGCTTGCAGTCTGCTGTATCTTAGGATCTTCTCTCCCTTGACCTCCTTATAAGGTCCTCAAGAACAGCGATACGAAAATCCCAATTTATAACACTGTAGCAATTGATTGTAACTAAGATAACGTGACTGAAGACCGAAATTAAAGACAAGCAGAATATTCTGACTGTGGTCCTAAGATTAACCTGATGTGCGTAAAGGTGATCGGGGAGATAAGCCACAGCAAGAGCCAATACAGAGACGGCCTGTAAAGTACTTCTTGCAGTAAGTGGTTCACTTGATAGTTTCTCCAAGGTGGCAGCCATCATATCCAGAAGAGGTCCAGCATCTCCCACCTTCAAAATATCAAAATAATGCAGTGTCGATGATCAACTTCCCAAGAAAAACAAATCACTATTGCAGAGATATAAGCGAATTCAGCACTGGAAGTGCTGACAAGTTCGTGTGAGTGTACCCTTCGTCCAAACTCCATGAAGCATTCTTCTATGGCCGCTTGTAATAAAATGTTATTGTCGGGCACTCGAACACTTTCACCCACTGGGGTTTCCATGGACGCCTGAAGGCTTCTTCGTAGATGCTTAGACAGGTCACTCATTGCACCCACCTCAGCAACTGTGGCCTTTGCCTTCGATTGGTGAGCTAAAACAGCCGTGATAGCCACAATGCTTCTCTTCGTGACCAGATCACCGTTCACATTTTTATGATCAAGATGTCTAACCAGTGCCGCTAGAAGTAACTGACCATTTCCTGCGCACCATGTTGACCACAATACCTATTAGTAATAAAGATGAAGAATCTAGGCCACCTTTAATATATACATCCAGTTTAATGTAAAGAAAAAAGTTAGTGAACTAGCCGAGAAGGTAGTATACAACGTTCTCTTGCATCATAGGCCAACCTATAAGTCGCCTAAGACAAATTATTGCAGATGATAAAAGTTTAGGTGACGAGGACAGTAGACTGATCAATACGGCCAATATATAAAATAGACTATCAAGAACAACCAAGGGCAATTCAAAGCACAATCAGAAGGAGCTCAGTATAAACCTGTTTGGTCCATCAAAAATTGAATGTTTTGCAAGACAACTAAAGCTAGCCCTCTTTCTAAGCACCAATGCTTTCCGGCGTCGAAGTATCGGAACATTGGATCCAATACTCTTCGAACAGTGGTTGCCTCCTTGGCGAGCGCAGCCATATTTTGAATACATATTTGAGACCAAACTGAAGGAGCCTCAGCTTCCTCACTGATAATACTCAGGAAAGAAATAAAGAAGATGAGTAATGATAACTATATTATGCAAAAAAAAAAAGAATGATTACATTTGCTTCGATTTAAACCTCCCAGATAACACCACAAGGTCGTCAATAATGAAACAATCTATTCTCACAAACAATGAAATACATGTACTCAATCCAAAACCAGTAACCTTGAAGAAAACACATCCCTAATATCCACAAGCAAAAATAAGAGGGGCCCATAATTCCTTACTGAGCCAGAATAGGGTGCGAGCTTAGAAAGGACTAGAAGTACCTAGTCAGATTTGAAGGATCTCTGATGTTAGCGTGTGCCTTGTGGCGATGCATCTTGTTCAACGTCTCTCTTATGGACTGAAGTGCATGGGCATGGCTCTCCGATCTCATCACCCCCTTCACCCAATGCCGCTGTGCCTCCCCTTTTTCTATCTCTATAGCTTCAATTTCCACAGAAGATAGCTCATAGTTCCCAAGCGTAGCAGCGACAACCTAAATTACAAAAGAATGTGTTGGCCCTAGCCGAAGGGTTGTACGCATGAGGTATAGCCTATTGAGCGTTAACAAGGTTGATGTGCACACTATATCTTGACCAGATTTCAATTCACATTCACATGCTAACAATGACTTCACACACTCTATAAATGAGAAAAAAAGTAGAAGCATGAGAACGGGTCAAGAGCAAATATCAGGAGAGACGTACCTCATCGAAGTACGCAGAACTGTAAGAGTGTTCGGCCATGAATCCCACCTGGCAAAATCGAGGATTTAAAAGAGGCAGGAAACCTTTAAGAATTTGTCCCTGAGAGAGCGCTGATCAGAGCAGCAGAACTGCCATGACATAACTATTGACGATTGTTCATCTGGAATGAATAGCCTTACCCACAAAATAAAACCGGTAACAAAAACGAACGATTGCTTCAGGAATGCAGCTCATTGTAGCAAAAACGTAAAGCACTATACCATAGCTGCAAGCGCTTGTAGTGCAGCTGCCCTAATTGGAAACCGTTTCTTCTCCTCTCCACGCTCACAAGCTAATGCGCAGAGTGGAGATGTGAGACCATCCACATTACGCATGTATGTAGCGTCCGTCTGTCATGCCAGAAAATAACCATTAGGGTGGACACAAGAGTCCATGCACAACAGTAGGGGAAGCTTCATCTAGTAAGATGCTTCATCTCGGTTGCGCGATTCCTACGAAGTGATGATCAGACCAGCAAGTCAGCAATGACGGACCCGATGACGGTCAGAAGTTCAAAAAAGAATACATGGTATGAATGGACATTCGAGCAACAGTAAAATACGACGCAGAAACGGCATACTTGCACTCGAATGAAGTCCACCAGTGTCGCGCAGCCTAAGATGCGCATATTATCATTCCCCGATTGGTCGAGCAGCGCTTTGATCATGTTCAAAGCATTATTTGCAATCAAAGACCTGAAAGCAAAAGCATTCAGTGTGACGCACAGTAAGAATTGCAAATACATCGTTTTCGCTCAAAAGCGCTGCGATAGTCTGACGATGAACCTCAGCAGAACAAGAAGAAATCACATCGCAACAGCGATGGAGGTATCTCTGGAGAACCCTGAGTTTTCAAAATGGAGAGTGAAGGAGTCCAATCCTCAGAGCAGCAAGCAGTAGGAAAGAGGCCCAGCTTCATTACAAGAGTGCCACAGGAGATATGACATCGGATACCCGTCATACCTTGACTGAAGACAGAAAGTGAGACTAGGAATGACAACTTACATTTCATTCCTGCAAGCAATGAAGAGCTTTGAGTAGGCCCGCATGACCGTCGTCACGGTACCAAAATGTTCGTTTTTCAGTTCTTTGAGGCCTTTCTGCTCCAGGCCACTTGCAATCTGCCAAAAGTTTACACCAAGATTGTTGATGGACCTCAGATTCCAATCTATGCGACATTATGTGTGAAAGATCGCAATCATGCAATCCAGTCTTCCAACCAACCCTACACACTCTAGGACTAGTGCAAGAGCGTCTTCCTCCCAATCAATACTCCGTCGAGAACAGGACACCACGGTATCTTGGCCGTTCGAGCATGAGGTTTTTCTTGATTGAGGATGCAAAAGCAAGAAAAGGTGCGATCGGGTCGCCCAAGGTGAATCTGCCTGCCTGTCGGCCTGTCGGCCTGCATAAGAGGGAGGTGGGCTACGAACGAACCTTCGGAATTCGCAACGGGTTTTTGGCCGCATACTCCACCAACTTGCCGATCTTGCGATCATTGGGAGCTTCGTCCTACAATTCCAAGAAAGGTACGAAGGATGAGAACAGGGAGGGGGGAGGGAACGAGCGTGGAAGGGAGGGAGGAGGGGCGTGGTCGCTATCACTTACTTGGGCTTTGGGATAGATGTCGGCGAGGAGCATGTTGTAGCGCTTGACCGGTTGCCGAGAGCGTGCGCGGAGAGCAGGGCAGCAGACGCAGAGGGTGCCGCAGACGGGCAACACCCGTCGGGACATCAACCCCATGACGGCAGCTGCTGCTGCTGCGGGGGCATGAGATGGGCAAGGAAGCGAAGCGGGCGAGGAGATCCAAGCAGCAGGAGGAAGAGGAGAAGACAAGAGAAGAGAAGAGAAGAGGGCCGAGGGGTGGCAGCAGCGAGTGCAAGAGAAAACGAGAAGAACCGAAAAAACAATAACTTAAGGAGGAGACCGGGAGCAGGAGCACAGTAGCAGCATCGGAGAAGAGCTGGCCTACAGAAGCCAGAAGAGAAGCCAAGAAGGGGACCGGGGAGCCAACGTTCGGGAAGAAACGGCGGTTAACCTGGAAAGGATGGAGCCTATAACCGCGAGTCCACGACATCTTGTGCAGAGCTTGAGCTTGGGCTGGAAGGACGGGCTCATGACCACTGATTTCAAAGCCTCAGGCACTCTGGTTGCTGCCATTTTGCAATGAAGTTCATTGAAGCATCTGCAGTGTGCTCTGTGACAATGCTGGTATTGGCACTGTGCAGAGCAAAAAGTGGTTTGTAATTAAGGTGGAACTGATCACTTAACCCTTAATCCCTAAAGTCCCAAGGCATTTTTTTGTCAAAACAACTCAAAACTGACAATTTTGTTGCATTCATCCAAGGAGAAAAAATAATTTTTTTTAGAATCTAACCGTAGGATCTTGTATTTAACTTATCTCAGATCATGGGGTAAAAATTTCATAAAGTTTGACCGAACAAATTAGGAGATATAAGCATTCAAAGTTGGAAAATTTTGATTTTTTGAACACTAACTTGCAATTTTAGATGACTTTGACCGCCATTTGTAAAAAAAATTGAAAAACAGACTTTGAATTTAATTTTTTTTATATTGAGTAATTGAGTTGAAAATCTAGGACAAAAAATTATTAAAAAATCCACTTGATTTTCATTCTTTAAAAAATTGTTAAGTAGAAGTAGGTCCAAGATTAAAAGAAGAACTAAATCATCAAGAGCTCTAAGATGGGATTAAAACACTCTAATCCCAATGGTGAGATTGTTTTAGCAAGCAAACTTAGCCTTGTCCAACAATTTTTTTTGAAAAATTGTGAAAATTGCATTCAAAAATGATTCCTACGAGTTATTTTTTAAAGAAGATGCTCTAATTGCCCGAAAAACAAGATTGTCTATAACTTTCACATAACAAATCCAAATGGAATGAATCAAAGCTTCCCATCTAGACAAAAATGCAATCTATGAGAAAATAATTTTAAAAAAAATTTTAAAGTTTTTTTGTATAAGAAGATTTCTGCCCACCGCACCAAAAAAAGGACCTTTTGTGCCATGACTTTTGCTCCCGGGCACCGATTGAAAATGATATTCTCATAAAGCTAATGTTTTTTTCTATCTTCACAAAACTTTCAGAAAATAATGATGAATATTGAAGCCGTAGTAGCTTGCCCGAAATCCGTTTTGTCCCCCGAGGGGACAATGGGACTTTAGGGATTAAAGGACAGACCCATGACCACTGATTTCAAGCATTTTGCAACTAGATATGAATGAAAAATTTTATACTTATTTTTTGGAGATGGAACTACATGTCTTTTATACTTCCTAAATTTTTTAGATTTTTTTGTGAAAAAAAATATTTTTTTGAGAATTTTTGAAGAAAAAAGTGAAGAAAAATCATATCAAATAGAAAATTATTTCAAAAAATCTGAAAATTTCACCATGTGTGTATATTACAGTGACAAACAATATGGTATAAACCCAATTTCCGTGTCATTCTAAAATTAGAAAATATTAGACATTGAAAATGCATTCATAGTTGAAATTGCAATAAAATATTCAATATTCGGAATTTTTTCAAAATTCAAATTGGTATAGAAACTAGAGTAGATGAGCTTCATTTTGTTAATTGGACACAAACTCAAAAAATATCATTTTTGTGGAGAAATTTCAGATTTAGAGCAAGAAGCAACAACTTTCCAAAATACACTAAAATAGCATATTTTGTGATCCATTTTTTTCACTAACTTCTCATTTAAGTGAAGACAAACACTCATAAGACTACAAACTCAATTAGATACTCTTTATAACCCAACATAAAAGATCAACAATAAAAGTCCGGATGAAAAAATACTTTTGAACTCTATCCAGCTCATACGAGAGCTCATAGTATTGTCATTCCGACGCTACAGAATGGCGCTAGTGGCGTTATTGGGTTAAGGGATTTTGGAGCACATGATGAGCTGTATGTGGCAAGGGAAATTTTTCCATGTAGAAAGATAGGAAATATTGGGACTGCAAATTTTTCATAATTTTATTTGCAAAATTGAAATTACTATGAACTTTGGAAGCCAAAAATTGTTCCAAACCAATTGCCAATCTCTAGAGTTTCAGTTCTGCTCACTCAATAACTAGCTTCCTACTTTCTACTTTCTTGCTACTTTCTGCATACTTTAGGACATATGTCATGATCTTATTAGTTGGAACCTTAAAAAAGAGTAAAAAACACATTACAAGCCTTGATTGGAAATAGGGCACTACCGGTTGGACATTGGTCCTTAGTTGGAAATGGGTGGTTCCACCTTAAATTGTGCTCCAATGCAACTTATAGGGTCCGGCACTTCCATAGTCTTGGTATGCGACCCCCTAGATATGGCAAATTTGCAAAATGTGAAGGGCCTGCAAGTTGACTCCCAATAAAAATAATCATTACTGTCAATCCTTTTTTGTTCAGCATGCCAATCAACTCAACCTTCCCTTGTTTCAATGAAAAGTCTTTTTTTCATGTAAATTCTTTTCTTTCTCTCTTTTTTTAATGCAGAAAAGTCCATTTGACGTTTGGATTGCTGGATTTGCTTAGATTGATTTGTTCTTAAGAAAAGCCCGGCACTATGCAAGCCTCGTGGAATGCCCTTGTATTTACTGATACAAGGATTGTTAGCGGAGAGCGCATTGCAGATGCTCTTAGAAATGAATAAAAATTAGTGAGAACAAGAGTTGGTGTGTAGAAGTAAGCTTAGAAGTTTTTGGAGTTCTATACAACTTTATTATGTATGTTGATGTATGCGAAGTGCTTTTTATGTGTATTTTAGTGCACAAGAAGAGGACATGTAGCCTTCTTTCTTTCTATCGCAGGTTATAAAGGGATTAAGTGGTGATGCAGAATTTATCAGGCCAAAAGAGTTTTTTACAAATGTCAACTATGTATTGTTCTGTATTGAATTTGTAAAGATGTATTTTTTGAGCATTTGATATGAGTGAGTCTTTTCCAAAATTAATTATAAAGGGTTGGAGTGAATGTGTGGGTTGGTGATCTATTTATATATGTTAGAGAAGTTTTGGGTAGATTGTAAGTTTTGTAGAGAATTTTGTTGTTGAATGTAAGTAAGGGTGGAGTAGTCAAATATGCCCAGTGTATAGTTTATGTTCACCAAATAATTGGTGATCAATACCTTAAATGAGGCTGTTTGTTTGTTTGTTTGTTTTGTTTTGTTTTGTTTTGTTTGTAGCGTGCACAACTTCTTGACCGTGTGTCCCCCGGCCGCATGCTTGGTACCGTCAGAAAGCTCTCGCCGAGGAGGGGTGCACCGGCTTGGTTTCGTGGCGTTTGGAGCGGTGGTGCAAAAGTTATTGAATTTCAAAGTATTTATTGATTAAAAAATTAAAAAATTACTTTTACTTTGATTTTGGTGGCGTTCTTGCTATTGGGAGTGGAACCGGGAGTAGAACTGGGAGTAGAATCGGAAGTAGAACTAGGAGTGGAACCGGGAGTAGATGAAAATTGGGCCAACGGCACAGGGTCACACTAGTTCTAATGGAAGATGAATGGGGGTGAAGTGCGTATAGAGATGAGGACCAAAAAGTCCATTCCTCATTTGGACCTTTTCCAAAGAAGTCAATTTCCCACCAAATTTAGAACTAATTATATACTTAAAATGCTGAGGACATAAGAAATGTATTAAAATTTGAAGTAAAAATAATTGCCCTATCATCCTTTAATATTTGCCAAACACAATTTTGCACTTATAAATCATAAAGAATTTGCCATGCTCATGAACATCAATAACATTACTTTGCCTCTAAGTCCCTCTTTTGAATTTGGAAGTGCTTCAAATCAAGCGAGCACCTTGCAGATTGATAATGGATTGGTTTTAAATTGGTGGAACATTGATGGTGGATTTATAATAATTTTTGGAGCCTTTTAACTAGGATTTTCATTTATTGTTTCTAAATTTCATTACTATTAATTTTCTTTGTTTGGTGTGCCTCAAAATTTAATTCTTTTTGTCTCTCTTTTATAGCTTTTAGAATATATTGTTAATAGTAAAATTTAGTGAAGTATTGACTATGTGAGGAAGCGTCTCAATGATGGGAATGGAACTTTTTGTCCCCGATTCTATTTACATTTGGTACATGGGAACGGTGTGGTAGGAAAGAGCTTGTGTTACGAAGTTTGTCAACTCTTTTGTTGCTTGTGATGTTGCCGTATGTGCTCATACCTTAGAAAAAATTAGTGTGGATTTGTATACTTGAAGGACTTGCATATAATGCCATGTAGAAGGATTTTATCAAGATGATTGGAATGTGAAGTAAGGTGTTAAATGTGAGTTGAAATGAGGTATGCGGAAAAGAGACTATCCATAAATGTAGACAAGTTCAATTGGTTGGGCTTATATGAGGAAATTTAGCAATTGGTGAGTTTTGCTATAAATATGTTTGTGGGGCAGGAGAGCATAAATAAAATTTCTATTTTATTTGTAAGGCTACATTTACCATACCCTATAAGTTTTAAGGTTCACTTTTATGAATGTCGAGTCATTCTTCTAGGGGATTGTAAGAATCATCAATGTAGTTACATAGCAGAATTGTAGATCAAATTTGAGAGTGGAATTGTAAAAGAGGGGTTAGGGGATTTGGTTAATAGTGCAAGTGTGATTAGGTGGATAAGATCTAGATTTCAATTTGTGGTGAATTTTAGTGTAAGCAAAGGAGCCTAAAAGGACTTAGAAATGTGATGTTGGAATGTACATTTTCTTGCAAATGTTATTGGCTTAGAAAAGTGGCCGGTAGAAAAGATGTCTCTGATAGGTTTGTCTTGTGGTGGATGTTATAAATATTGCGGACATGTTTTCATTGTATGATTTCATGCTATCATGGGATGTGTTTATTGGAAGTTTGTAGAGTATAGTGTCTAGGGTGAAAGAAAAGTTTGTGAACATCTAGGTGATTTTATATTAGGGTTTGAGGGAATTGATGTTAGTGAGGTTGCCTAAAATGAATATAGTTACTTTATTCCTTTATCACAACATAGTATATAAGTCCCAATTGCCATGGATTCACTACCTTGCAAGGGCTTTGGATTTTAGTTCTCAACCAATGTTTTTGATATTGCATTCATTGGAAAGCTCCTTCCAATCATCGTTTGCCCTCCGTACACCTTCATATGAAATATGCTCTGTGATAGTCAATATATATGTGGAAGTATCTTGTATATACAAGCGAAAGTACTCATCATCTTCCAATTACAATGACGAATCCTTGTCCTATCTTTTAAAAAGAATGTTTTCTATCTATTTAGACAATTGGTTCTCTAATACAACTCTCTTTTACTCTCTATAAAAAAGCCATTTCTATAACCATGATTTTTGTAAATTTTTGTGAAAAAATAGTGGTCTTTATTAGTTATATTACTGAACGCAAAATCTAAAATATTGAAAACTTTGATCTCATATGACAATTTATAATTTGATTCAATATTGTTACCACTAAGTGCTTTCAAATTCACATTCAATATGATGAACAAAATGTTTTAGAATATTATTTTGTCCTATAACTTCTCATTCATCCCAAACAATATTTGAACCATCATACTACTAAAGTCACAAGGTCCTCTGTAATGTCACATTTTTACACTGTGTGATATTACAGAGTTTCAACGGCCACTGCGCCTTTGTAATATCACATAGTGTAAAAATGTGACATTACAAAGGTACAATGATATTATGAAGGTTTAGGTTTTCTCGGCTTCACACTTCATTTCACTTCTACGATTCTATGATTTTCTAAGCTTTGAGTATTCCCGATTCTAATGTTTTGTTCTTACTATCAAATGATTTGAAACTTTTTTGAGATTGAAGCAATTTTGGTTTCCACAACAAAGCATTCACAAAGTCTTTGCAATTTGAGAAATTTGCATTTCAATTCTTCAATTTTAGTCACCATTGGTTGTGAAGGAAGAAATTGATCAAGTGGTGGTGTTCTTGAGCTCAACAATACCTCCAAGGTATCTTCTTTACATTTGTTTTGAGCAAATTTGGAGTTCATATATAGAATGGTGGTTTGAACATTGAGTTTCATTTGAAAAATTTGAATGTCATTTGAGTTTTAATCTAATCTAATACAAGAGATTGATGTATTTAGACCCAAATTAGAGCAATTGGAGTATTCTTGGAGTATTCTTGGAAGATTCTTGGAGTATTCTTGGAGCATTCTTGGAGCATTCTTGGAGCATTTTAATCTAAGGTGAGTAGTATAAGCTTCATTTGAACAATTTGTGAGCAATTTGATCTAAATTGAGTTTAAATTCAACAATTTGATCTAATGTGAGCAATTTGAGTGTAATTAGAGCAATGTATCCTAATTTGAGCTTAATGTGAACAATTTGAGTGTAATTTGGAGCAATGTAACCTAATTTGACCTAATTTGAGCTTAATGTGAACAATTTGAGTGTAATTTGGAGCAATGTAACCTAATTTGACCTAATTTGAGCTTTATATCAACAATTTGAGCTTAATGTGAACAATTTGAGTGTAATTTGGAGCAATGTAACCTAATTTGACCTAATTTGAGCTTTATGTCAACAATTTGAGTGTAATGTGAGCAATTTAAGTGTAATTTGGAGCAATGTAATCTCATTTGAGCTTAATGTCAACAATTTGACCTAATGTGAGCAATTTGAGCTTAATGTGAGCAATGTAACCTAATTTGAGTTCAATGTGAACAATTTAAGTGTAATTTGGAGCAATTTGACCTAATTTGAGCATATTGTCAACAATTTAAGCTTAATATGAACAATTTGAGTTTACTTTGAAGCAATGTAATCTAATTTGAGCTTAATATCATCAATTTGACCTAATTTGAGCAATTTGAACATCATTTGATCTAATTTGGGCAATATGAACAATATGAGTCAAATGTTATTAACGCAATGTTAACTAATGTCAGTAGTTTGTCCTACTTAGAATCGAATTTGAGTAATTTTAAGATTTTTTGATGCAAACATAAACAATTGAATATAATTTCAATGGCATGATCAATTTGATGTACATTAATTTGAATTTAATCAATTCAACCAAATTTGACTTAAATTTTGAAATTGATGCCAACATCTAAAATTTTGTTGTTGAATATATGTTGATGTGATATGGATGTTAGGAGACAAAAATTTGGAATGAAGTGGAGCATATTCAAGCGGTGTATACTTTTGGAGTACAAGTTATATAGGTGCAATTTTAAATCCATTTTCTTTTTGTGATTTGAAAAGTTTCTACATTCTAAAGTATAAGTTTTAGGATTCAACATTGTCATCTTTTGTAGACTATGGCTCGGGCTTTGTTTACAATCGATGACTATGTAGATGTTGACATTGATAGTAATGGATCTATGTCTATTCAATGTCCGAAATGTTTAGCATTTCGTTTTAGGAAAGAAAAAGCAATAATTTGTTGTTACAATGGCAAAGTTGCCAGTGAACACGTTAGCCATCCTACCATTCATCCGATGTTCAATGAGCTTTTTATGGATATTAGAGGATTTCTTAAATCCATTAGAAAATATAATCAAGCATTTGCATTTATAAGTATGCGTAGTAAATTTCAAACTGGCCAGGCCGAGAGTTGAGGAGTATATATTTTTTGTGTAAATGGAGAGTTATGCCATCACATTGGAGATTTAGAACCTGAAATAGATCATGGTGCAAGATTTGCTCAAATTTATTTTTTAGATGATGATTTGTAAACCAATCGTCGCTTAGAGATTTTTAATGATCTTGATCGTGAGACCATTAATAACATCCAAGAGGTTTTAGAATCAATCAATGCATTGGTTCGTGGGTTTAAGTCTTCACGTCATGTTCTTTTGGGAGGATATAACATGGGACTCCGTATCTCCGGTGAGACTCTTGCCGGTAAACATTGTCGTCGATACAATCGACTTGTGGTTCCAGAGGTTGCTGCTGTTGTTCTTGATGAACAACATTTAGAAGCCGGTCGAGATATTATTCTTCACCAATAAGGTAGAGGTTTACATCGAATAAGGGAAATTGATCCAGCTTATGATGCTTTATCCTACCCTTTGTTGCTTCCGGATGGTTGATGCGGGTGGTCACCCACTTTCAAAGCAAATATTGGGGTGAGTTTAAAATCATTTGTCCAATATATGCTTCATAAGCGACTCGAATCTAATGTACTACATAGGGCCGGTAAATTATTCCAACAATATGTAGTAGATCAATATTTGCGTGTAGAACATGAAAACTTGCTTTTCATTAGACATCATCAAGTAGAACTTCGAGCAGAATGTTATCAGGGCATTGTAGATGCTATGCACGACGACAGTGCAAGTCGCATTGGGCGTCGCATTATTTTACCTGCAACATTCATTGGATCTCCTCGATATATGCAGAAACTCTTTTACGATAGTATGGTCTTAGTTAAAGTTTTAGGCAAACCGGATTTATTTGTCACAATGACATGTAATCCAAATTGGTCTGAGATCATTGGTGAGCTTGAACCAGGTCAAAGTCCTCCTGATCGTCCAGATGTTGTAGTGCGTGTCTTTGAGCTCAAATTAAAAGCAATAATGGACGAAATCACAAGGAAAAATATATTGGGGGAGACATTTGCTTTTTGTTATACTATTGAGTTTCAAAAGCGTGGTCTCCCTCATGCTCACATTCTTCTTTGGTTGAAAGACAAGGTCAACAATTGTGACCTTGTAGATAGAGTTGTATATGCTAAGATTCCAGATTCAAATAGGCAACTGCAACTTTATGCTGCAGTTGCTAAGCACATGATGCACGGTCCATGTGGTTTGGATAATCCCAATTGTCCATGCATGGAGGATGGAAAATGCTCCAAGCATTATCAAGTGCAATCTCGAGATATCATCAAGATGGATGGTGATGGTCATGTTTTGTATCATCGTCGAAATGACAATCGCTATGTTGAAAAACATACGCGAGGTCAAATTGTCCATTTGGACAATCGATGGGTTGTATCATACAATCCATATTTAATAGGCCGTTTAATTGCCATATTAATGTAGAGGTTTGCAGTTCAGTAAAAAATGTGAAATACCTCCGTAAATATATTTTTAAAGGGCCAAATTGCGGCATTGTAGAAACAGATGAGGTTGTCAATGAGATTAAGGAATTTTTAGAGGGATGCTATGTCGCCGCGCAAAAAGCATGTTGGAGGCTCTTTGGTTTTGAAACCAACAACAAGAATCATAGTATTTGTCGTTTATCCATTCATCTTCCCGGTCAACAATATGTTACCTTCCAAGAAGGAACATCTTTGCAATCAGTGATTGATCAAAACACTAAAACCAAACTTACAGAGTTTTTTTAACTCAATCGCCGCATTCGTGCTTTGATTGCTTCTGGCAATCAAAGCAATCATATGCTTCTTCGATACATGGATCTTCCATTGCACTATAAGTGGAACAAGAAGAAAAATTTGTGGGAAAGAAGACAACACAAAATAAAAAATTTTGGTAGAATAAATATGGTTCCTATAAGTACCAAATTATTTTACCTACGTTTGTTGTTGATTCATGTTGAGGCACCAACTTCCTTTGATGACCTATTTTGTTTTCAAGATATGGTACATCCGACGTACAAAGCCGCTTGCATTGCAAGAGGACTTTTACAGGATGATGGTGAATGGGACAATTATCTCCAGGAAGCAACCATCATTGCATTGCCTAGACAAATTCAACGATTGTTTGCAACGCTTCTTGTGTTTGGACAACCATTGGATCATCTTGGTTTGTTGAGGAGACATATTGATGCTATATCTGATGACTAGCGTAATGATCAAAATCGCTATAGCAAAGCAATTTTGTCCATTAATGAACATTTATAATTTAATGCTAAACGCATTGAAGTTTTTTTTGCCATTCAAGATTTGAATGAATTTGGTTATTCAAATGTTGTTGATGAAGCCAATGACAACAATAACTTAGATAATTTAAATATTAACTTTATAGTAGAAGACGTGGACAAACTAAATGAAGAATAACGCATTGTTTTCAATACAGTTACTAATGCCATTTTAGAACCTCATCCTCCGTGTAAGTTGTTTTTCTTGGACGGCCCTGGAGGTACCAACAAGACTTTTGTATACAATACTATATTAGGTTATCTTCGGGGTTGTGATATTAAATGTATGGCAATGGCAACAAGTGGAATTGTTGCTTGTCTTTTGCAAGAAGGACGAACAGCACATTCTTCTCTTGCCATTCCATTACAATTGCATGAAAAATCAACATGTTCGATTAGTGCCCAATCATCATTAGCTAAAAATTTGCGTGAAATACAATTGATTGTACTTGATGAAGCTTGTGCTGGACATAGATTTATGATCGAAGCAATAGATCGATCATTGTGAGATATTTGAGGTATTGATACTCCAAATGGCGGTCTTGTAGTTTTATATGGTAGTGATTTCCGCCAAACTTTGCCTGTCATTGTAGGTAGAGGTCGTAAGCAAACTGTTGAAGCTTGCTTGCGACGTTCATATTTGTTTCTGCTAATGCAACATTTTCATTTGACCACTAATATGCGTTTACAGAGTCAACCAGATTTTCAACAATTTTTATTAAATATTGGTGAAGGCAAAATCGGTTCAAAGGTAGAGCTACCGGTTGAGATGGGTGCGCATGAAAATTCTCTAAATGGACTCATTGATGCAATTTTTGATGACTCGGTTGATTTCTTTAAGCGTGTAATTTTGGTTGTCCAAAATGATGATGCCCAAGAAATCAACTGTAAAATCACTGACCGTATGCCTAGTAATGTGCATCAATATTTTAGAGATGATTTTATTCACAAAAATGATGAACATGCCCATCATTATCCAGTAGAGTTTTTAAATTCTTTACATCTTAGTGATTTGCCACCTCATCAATTAAATTTTAAATGTGGTCAATATGTGATGTTGCTAAGAAACTTAAATCCGGCAAAAGGTTTGTGCAATGGTAGTCGCTTACGTTTGTTACAAGTATCTCCATCTGCATTATTGTGTGAAATTGTGGAAGGGCGTCATCGTAGCCAAGAAGTGTTGATTCCAAGAATCACACATCATTGCAATGATAGTCGCTTGCCATTTACACTATGTCGGAGACAATTTCCTATCACTGGTGCTTTTGCAATGACAATCAATAAATCGCAGGGCCAATCATATAATTGAGTCGGCATTTATCTTTGAAATGAAGTATTTAGCCATGGTCAATTATATGTGGCTTTGTCTCATGGTAGACATCCTGCAAACATTAAGATCGCTAATGACAATTCACATGCCGTGGGAACGATAAAAAATGTGGTTTACCATGAGGTTTTTACATGACATTGTCTTGGAGATTCCTATATATTTACACCTGAATCAGGTGGATGGAAAAGTTAAGAGTTTGTTTCAAACTCTGCATGCTTAGGGTTCATGCACGCTTTGGAGACGTCCCCTTCCATCCAACTGCATTCTTTTGGTGTTCATTATTATTTCATTATCTCAATTGAGACAACATATCATATCAATAAATATGGTAGGATGATATTTGTAGCCATTTTGCTACTTTCTTTTATAGTCAATGGAAGAATATTCCAATGCATGCATCTTTCGATGCAAATCTATTTGTAAAATTTATCACTTTTCTTTGAAAGTATGCAAATAGCCAAATATGCAAAGATTCTAATGTATAAATTTTAACTTGGATATATCTTTTTTTTATATTCTAGATTGCAATATATTCAAATGATTATGAAGATATTTATAATTTACTATTTGGATCTTTTGAATATCTTTTAAGTATCTTAAATATTATTTAAATGTTTTATTTTGTAATAAAATTTATCATATAAAGATTTTTGCTTAATCACTTTCCATTGCACTATATATATATTTTCAAAGAATATTGCATGAGGATGTCAATATTTTCCTTTAGAAATTATACATAGTTATTTTATTTATCTACATTCTATTACATGAAAAATTGATGAAAGTAATATCTTTTATGCGTAGCAAAGCAAGCACCAACCGCTAGTTAATCCCTAAAAGACCAAAGTACCTTTTAGTAGAGATTATGAAAAACTATCACTTTTTAGAGCAATACTAAAATGAAAAAAAATCATTTAAAAAAAAAATTCAACCAGATAAATCTGTGCTAGATTATTATAGGAATGTGTGGAAAAATTTCAAAAACTTGGATTGCATAGATTGAAAGATTATAACATTTGAAGTTAGAAGAAAGTTTTTCTAACCTAGCCTGATAGGGCCAATAGACTTTAATTCCTCCTAGAGTGCAGTTTTTGCACTATATATAGTTATTTTTGGGGACATTTAGCATACTATATCATGTTATTTACACACGTGCACAATTTCAAAAGTAGAAGAAGAATTGCATGATAGGGCTAACAGAATTTAACTCCTAGAGTGAAATTTTTGCACTATATATAGTTGTTTTTTGGAACATTTACATCCTATATCATGTTATTTACACACGTGCATAATTTCAAAAGTAAAAGAGGAATATTGCATATGCTACATGAAAGTTTAAGGTAGCATAACTTTTGATTTGGGAACCCAATTGGAAAAAAATATATACCCACCAAGGGAGTACATGTTTAAACCTTACGTCAAAATTTCATAAACATCCAACCAAATTTGATTTTGTACACAACTACTGGAGATTTCTTGCACACATTGAACCATCACTTGGTCCTTTAGAGGTTAAATGAAAACCTTTATACCTGATTTTATCAAATTGAAAAAATTAAGTAATATATTTGTACAAAGATACTTTAGTTACAAAAAAGTTCAAAGGAGAATCTCAAGGTTAAGCAAGCCTATTACTATAGATTACGAGTGTTACAATGCTCACTTATCAGCCATCTTTTCATTCAATTTTAGAAATTTTTGTTCTCATTTTGAGAAAAAATGATGCATACAAGGGCAAAAGTGAGGGATTGGATTGGACATGGGTCATTTAATATATCTACTCAGAGTTCATTATAGACACTAAATCCTATTCATTGCAAATTTAAACCAGACAAAAATGTGAGGCCTAGAAATGCTGCTAAATTTGCATTCCCACTAATTTTGTAGATAACAATAATTTTGAATCCATAATAAAAAACAATATATTTAAAAAAAAATTTATAACATTATAGTGTCAAAAAACAATAAAAAAACAACATCCTTTCTGGATAAGTAAGAAGGAGACTTCTCTATTTTTTGTCCCTCTCTTTACCAATATCCATTTATTTCTATTTCAAATAGTATTTCATTAGTGCCATATGCTACATGGTTATACGCCCTCTTCTAGTACACAAAACTATACATAAAAGCACTAAGAATAAATATACATCACACATAAAATCACTAAGAATAAATACACACAACAAAATGATACAAGAAATACATAAACTTTTCATATCCAACATAAACTCCAAATGCTAAACATTAATGAATGCAAGAATATTTGATGACAAACCACCAGACCAAAGAGTCCCTTCATGGCTATATACTTTAGCATATGTCAATCCTTTAACCCCTAAAGGACCAAGGCCATTTTGCTGCCAAAAAACTCTCAAAACTGCCATTTCTAGAGCAAAGAGTAAAAAAATCTGAAAATTGTTTTTTTTGCACATCCAACCATTAGATCTTATACCTAACTAGTATGACAATGTGTGGAAAAAATTTCAGAATTTTTGACTGCACAGATTGCAAGATATCTGTGTTCAAAGTGAAAAAAAACAGATTTTCAACACATTGTGGGATTAGATTTTTTGACTTTGAACATTTTTAACTTAAATTTTGAGCTTTAATTCTTTATAGTGGAAAATTGAGTTAAGAGTCTAGGAAAAAAAAAGAAACTCAAAAAAACTTAATTTTCATTCTTAAAAAAATTGTTAAGTAGAAGATAGTACAAGATAGAAGGAAAATCTAAAATATTAATATCTTTTAGATGGAATTAAAATGCACTAATCCCAATGGTGAGATTGTTCTAGCAAGAAAACTTAACCATGTGGAACCTTTTTTATTTTAAATTGCAAAAATTGCATTCCAAAATGAATCCTACAAGTTTCTAGAAGATGCTCTCATTACCTGGAAAACAAGACTGTCCATAACTTTCTCATAAAAAATCCAAATGAAATGAATCAAAGCTTCCCAAATAGGCAAAAATATAATCTTTAAGGAAAAAAAAAATTTTAATTAAAGTTTTTGCAAAAATTTTTTCTACCTGCTCTCCTCTATTTTGAGCTTATTTGGGCATAACTTTTGTTCCCAGACACCAATTGAAAAAAAATCATATTCCCACGAAGCTTATCAGTTTTTCTATCTTCAAAAAATGTTTCAGAAAATCACGACAAATGTTCAGCCCGTAGGTACCTGCCCAAAATCCCATTTGTCCCCCGAACGGACAATAGTCCTTTAGGGATTAATAATTGTTATTGTAATGTACAATTACACCTAGACCTCCTATGTCTACCAAGTACACTAGACCAACACCAACCTCCACTCCACACATCAAAAACCCAAAGTATTCAATTAATTGAATTCAATGTTTGGATTTTTTTCTCCATTATCATTTCTCTCTACTATCCATACATCAAAAGCAAAACAAATATCAAACATCAATATTACATATCTTGCCACATCGAACGTAAACACCACCTCTAATCATCATTATAGTTGGTACAGATGGTACAAATCACATCCTAATCCAAATATACACACAACTTCTAAACCTCCTAAATTTAGTATGTTCAAGTTTAAGTTTATCTAACTATACAAAGCCTCTCTTCTAAAGAACATAAATTATGTAGCATTGGAGTCACTCATGTTAGTTCTTCAATTTCAAGTGGGACTCAAAGCAAACACATTCTTTAATTTACACCAAACCCACAAGAACGGCGTGACCATCCACTTCGACCGTCTATGCCATAAGGTAGCTATAGGATGCTCTAAAAGCGACCGGCTTCTTCAAATCAACTTTACAAAATGGTAATGAATAGATATGAGTTGATATTTAAATGGACCGCTTTAGTCATTGATTGACCCCCCCCCAAAAAAAGTATTCTTTATTGCAAGAGCTAATCATTGGCCTTAATTTCTTCAAATCACTTTAGAAGTTGTAAGTTGACGCATTTTAGAAGACCTAGGGTCACAAATAGGTACCTACAACAGAAATCTTAGGAAATTCATAACTAACTCAAAAATGCTTCAGAATATATGAAACCACTTCTGTTACGTTCTTCCTCCATTTTTCTTTCTCTGGAAAATGAGTGAAAAATATTTCTATTCATACAAACCTATGAAAAAGGGGGACCAGCCCTTAAATGGTCGCTTTTGGAGCATCCTATCTTAGTGTCTTTGTCCAAAGGATATAAGACCATCTGCAATGCAACAACGGCAAAAGGCCTTGTAACAGTACATTGCGGGCCATTCCACGAGGCCTCTAAAGTATCGATTCTTTCTTTGGAAAATTTGCCCCAATGCAAAGACGGCATCCAAATGTCAAATGGACTTTACGGTATTATAAAAAGAAAGGAAGAAAAGAATTTACATTAAAGAAAGGACTTTTCATGAAAACAAGGAAGGTTGAATTGATTAGCGCACATACCAATAAACTTTTCTTGACATCCATTGGTTACTGTTAAGAAACGTAGTGTGAACGCTTACCATAATATGGTGAGTGACCCTTGTCACTAGGATTAGAGGAAATCTTCTTGGACGAATAGGAGAAGACAACTATTCATTGTCTCTCTCCTATTCTCCTTGTATATACTTCAAACACTAATGAAGTAAGGTATTTTTTTGTGTGTATTTTTTTGTTCTTATGTTTTACAACTTTGTTTCGTTTTATATTCTCAACACCTTATCATCACGCTCTTCGTCTTTTCTTTTTTGAGTTTCTAAGTTAACAAGATTTCCAATTTAAACTTTAGAATTTTGGAGGAGTTCTGGGTACCTCCCCATCTAAATTTTCAATTACCTCCCACTCTTCTTAGTTTATGCACCTCAGACTGTCTGTGCACTCAACCCCTGCCGGCCCTCTCACAGCCCAGCTCCTCGTTTTTTTTTTCCTGGCCCTCTTTAGTCCGGACTCTTTCCATCTCCCTCTCCCGGCTTGCTTCACCCGGCCCTTGTCATTTTTTTCTTCCCGTCCCTACCTACCTGTCCGTGCCTGCCTGTCCGTGCTTGCCTACAGTTTCCTTCTCGCCGCTCTCTTTGAAACTCTCCCAGACATTCTTCTCTTGCAGCTCTCTAGGTTCTCCATCTTGTTTTTGTTTTTTTTCTTTTCTGCTTCTCTTGAAGTTCCCCTTTTGCCTCCAAGTTCTTCTATTCCTTGCAACTTTTTGCTTCAAGGCTCTTCTTTGACCTTTCAAACCCTTGTTTTCAAAGTTTTAATTTTTGTTTTATTTTATTTTAATTTATAAATTTATTTGACCTTTCATTTTTAATTTTACATAAATAAATTTTGTATTCATTTTTCTTTATTTTTATCTCCACTTATTTCTTTATCAACATATTTTCTTTATCTTTATCTTTATCTTAACTTTATCTTTATCTTCATTATTCTATTTATCTTAATCTATACTTTTATTTTTACATTTATTTTAATTTTATCTTTAATCATTAATTTTAATTTTAATTTTAATCTTAATTTTGATTTTATTTTTATCTTTATCTTAGGTTTTATCTTTATCTTTAATTCCTAATTTTTTAAAACCCTAATTTTTCCCCAAACCCTAATTTCTCCAAAACCCTAAATTTTTTCAGTTTTTAATTTTCTTTGAAAAATATTCTCATTTCTCTTTCTTTTCTTTTTACATCATAATTACTTCTACTTCTTCCGTTGCTACATCTACTACTGTTCCAATCTCTGCTATTGCTACCGAGGCACCACGACTTCAATCACTTCTATTTTCACCGTTGGCTACTGATGGGAGTAATTACCTTCTATGGGCAAAGACTGCAAAAGTCTACATTTATGCGGAGCAATTATCAGACTGTATTATATTTGACGGAGATTCTACTGTAAGTAATACCGTTTTTCCTGCTATTTCTTGGAAAACTTTATTATTACTTCACCGCCACCTTATTCCTTCACTACAACACCAGTATTTAGAAATAGACAAACCTAATGAGCTTTGGAAAAAGCTCAAATCTCATTTTGATCATCAAAAGACTATTTTTCTTCCTAGAGCATTATATGACTGGACTCACTTACTAGTATTGGACTTTCCAACATTTGTTGCTTTCAACAACGAGTTGTATTGCATTGTGTCACAACTACGGTTATATGGTCAGACTATAACCGAACCTGAGATGATTGAAAAAATCCTCTCAACATTTCTACATATTTCTGCTGTACTAGTCCAACAGTATAGAAACATGAAATTTGAGAATCACTCAGATCTTATGTCTTTATTATTCCTTGCTAAAAAGCAAAACGAGATTTTCTTGCAAAATGCAGAGGCCCGTCCTCTTGGAACAACGGTTCCAGAGTCCCATATTGTCAAGGTTTCTACTATACAACCTAAACCACAAAATATTGCTTTAAACCACATCATAGACAAACCGGTAGCTATAGCCGTGACAACCAACATGACCAGAGGAAAAATATCACTTTCTCTACTAATAATTGCAATAAGCGTCCATCAGAGACGCGTTGTTGTCACAAATGTGGTAGAGTAAGACATTTAGCAAATATATACCGAACATCAGACTACTTTGTTAAAATGTTTCAAGAAAACAAGAAACTTCGAACTCAAGGTCACGAAGCCCAAACCATAGATGCGTCTATGGATCCATATGGCGATGACGATAGAGAAACCTATGTTGCTGAGGATACTTCCACTGGTGAGTCTTCTGATGCGCTCCTTGACTCTGCAACTATTCATTCAATCATGCGGGATAAGCAATTTTTTAATGCTAATAATTTATCAAATTGGCAAACTAGAAATTTAATGACCATAGTTGGATCAAATGTATTTCGTTTCCAGGAGGGACAAGCAAAGGTGACTTTGTCTGAGGGCACCACCATTACATGCACGCGTGCCATGTATTTTCCCTCTGCGCCTCTGCGCCTGATCAGCTATCGAGATGTGCACACCAACGAATTCCACTTCTCGACTAGAATTATAGATAGGCAAGAGGCTCTGGATTTTGTACAGAATAATAAAATTGTGGAAACAGCCTTTGCTGCGGCAAAGTGCTTGTACCGGATTCCAATCCAGCCACATATTATTTCTAGTTTTGTTGTATCTTCTAAAGATAATCAAACTTCTCTTTGGCATAGAAGATTGGGCCATTCAGGCTCTACTTTATTTCGCAGAATTCTTCCATGTGTTGTTGGTCATAATTTGCAACTAGCAAATATCAATTCTATGACAATTTGTCATGCATGTGTATAAGGCAAGTTAATTGTCAGACCATTTTCATGGAACCTTCCCATAAATTGCCACCAATGTTATCCAGACTTCAAGGTGATATTTGTGGTCCAATATCTCCTATGTCTGGACCATTCCGATATTTTTTGGTTTTGGTTGATGCATCGGGCAAACAATCACATGTATCTCTATTATCTTCTCGAAATTTAGCTTTTGCTAACTTACTTTCTATGATTATCCGTTTTAAAGCTCATTTTCCCGATTATCCAATCAAAACATTACGAATGAATAATGTTCAAGAATTTCAGTCAAAATCTTTTGAAGACTATTGCACTGCCACGTAGATTGAGTTGACATATTCTGTTCTATATGAACATGCTCAAAATGACTTAGTGGAATCATTTATTAAATGGATTTAGTTCATCACAAGGCCATTGCTTTTTCATGCAAAATTGCCCTCATTTATGTGGGAACATGCAGTTTTATATGTTGCAAATCTAATTTGTCTTCGTCCTTCTTTTGTGGAGATTGTTTCTTCACAAGAATTGCTCTTGAGACGCGTCCCCAATGTATCCCATTTACGAATATTTGGCTGTCGTGTATGGGTTCCCGTTCCGGAACCTTAACACCACACTATTGACAATCATCGACAAGAAGGGATTTATGTTGGCTTTGACTCTCCAAGCATAATTTGTTACATTACTCCATCAACTAGTACATTACTCCGTACTTGATTTGCTAATTGTCAATTTGAAGAAGATATATTTCCATCTTTTAAAAGAGGAGCATCTTCTCAAGGGACTTTCACTGGCATCACTTTTCAAGCACCTCAGACATTTACATCAAATCTAGACCCAAAAACATCTATGGCTGAAACTGAAATTTTAAAGATTTTGCATTTGTAACAGATTGCCAATCAAACGCCTGAAGGATTTCATGATGTGACACGGATTACTCGAAATCCATTGAATGAAGCTTATAATCTTTCTGCTCAAATCATTGTACTAGATATTACAACAACTTCAACTCCTCAATTGACAGGCAAACGAACTCGCGGATCGAACAAACAGCCACGTAAACGCAAACTTCTTCCAGATATTGTTGATCCTTCTTTACTTATAGCAGATACGGTTAATATTATAAAATCATTTGCAAACAACTGTCCATCAACATCTCAAGGCAATATTTTTGTTCAAGAGCAAGAAATGCCTAAATTGAACATAAAATTATCTGTGATGTATTTCGGTACAGAAGATGTATAGAATAGGGTAAATATGGACATCAATGATTCCTTCATTTGTATGATTGCAGAAAGTTTTTCTTGCGAGAAAGATGATCTTGAACCTCATACAATTGACAAAGCGATGCATCGCTCTAATTGGCCAAAGTGGAAAGCTGCTATTAAGGAAGAGTATGCTTTTTTAAATAAAAGACAAGTGTTTGGTCCTATTGTAGATAATCTCACTGCTTGCCCTCTTAGATATAAGCTGGTATTTGTTTGCAAACGTAATGACAAAGGACACATTATTTGATACAAAGTCGGTTTGGTTGCTCAAGGTTTTTCTCAAAAATTTGGTATTGAATACGATATCACGTATTCTCCAGTTATGGATTTGATTACATTCTGATATCTTCTTGGAATGGCAGTTCATGCTATTCTTGATATGCATCTTATGGATGTAGTGACAGCCTATCTATATGGCTCTCTACATGCTAATATTTATATGAAAGTGTCTCTTGATCTTGAGACCACTAGCCCACATTCATCTACTTCAGGCAAATATTGTGGCGTTAAATTAGAACATGCATTATACGGTCTCAAACAATTTAGACGTATGTGGTATCAACAACTGCGACAATTTCTTCTTGAGCATCATTTTATAAATAATGCATTACTTCCTTGTCTCTTTATCAAAAGAGATAAAGATGGATTTGTTATTATCGCCATCTATGTTGATGATTTGAACCTTGTGGGCACCAAATCTGCATGTGCTGCAGTTACTCAATTGTTTATTTGTGAGTTTGAGATGAAACTACTTGGCAAAACTACTTTTTGCATTGGTTTACAGGTTTTACATATGAAAGATGGTAGCATCTTTCTTTCTCAAACCACTTATATCAACCGAATTCTCAAACGATTCAACATGATTGATGCTTATCCTCTATCTATACCTATGGTTGGTCGTAGTGCTAAAAATGATGATCTTTATCGCCCTTGCAAAGAGGAGGAGGAACCATTGAGTGAACAATATTCATACCTCGCAACGGTCGGAACACTCTTATATTTGGCTACGTCTACAAGACCTGACATTGCATTTGCAGTTAGTGTCCTTGCAAGACATAGTTCTAGACCGACACTCCAACATTGGAATGGCATCAAACATCTTTTTTGTTACTTGAAAGGAACTGAAGATTTGGGACTATATTACAGTTGATCTACAGATCCAAAACTAGTTGGATATGTTGATGCTGGATATAAGTCTGATTGGGCAACATCCAAATCTCAAATGGGTTATGTTTTCTTATGACATGGAGTTGCAATTTCTTGGAAATCAATAAAACAAACAATTACTGCAACATCATCTAATCATGCAGAAATTATTGCTTTGCATGAAGCATCTCAAGAATGCATTTAGCTACGGTCAATTGATAATTTTATTCAAACAAACTGTGGATGATCACATGATGATTCTCCAACTGTCTTATATGAAAACAATGGTGCTTGTGTTGCACAAATGCAAGTAGGTTTTGTTAAAGGTGACCAAACAAAACATATTGATCCAAAGTATTTTAGTTTTACTTATGACTTGATTACTAACAAAGCACTTAAAATCAAGAAAGTTTCATCAACTGATAATCTTGATGATCTCTTCACTAAGGTTCTTTCATTATCTATTCATCGCCGACTCATTCATGGCATTGGCATGAGGCGATTTAATATTTTGGAGCAAGACATTCAATAAGTGTGTAAACCTTTTGATATCCTTTTATAATTTTTTCCCATTGGATTTTGCTATGAAAATGGATTGATAAAGGTACTGTATTTTTTTCCTTCATCTGTGGTTTTCTCCTTGATCATAATCAAAGTTTACCCAGATAAGGTTTTAATGAGGCAGCATCCGTAAACATACAGATATTATATTGAAAAAGGTGGGGTCGTGGTGAGAACCACGATTTTTGGAATCAATGCTAGAGCTTGTTAACCATCTTGGGGTGCCCTACATTTTGTCACATCACAACTCAGGGGTAGGATAGCGGGTCGACTGCTTATTCCTACCTCACTAGCAATGCCAAGCCGCGGGTTCCCCAAATCAGTCAACAAGGTCAACGAGTATCGAACCTCGGACCGATCGGTTGACCACTGACTTACGAAACCAGCTGACCAAGTCTACGACTTGACGACAGTGATCGATTTCTATTTGATTATATAGACTTCATCAAATATATCATATTAAATTTTTATTTTACTACTATTATATTGAGTGAGGAGGAGTGTTAAGAAACGTAGTGTGAACGTTCACCATAATATGGTGAGTGACACTTGTCACTAGAATTAGAGGAAATCTTCTTGGACGAATAGGAGAAGACAACTATTCATTGTCCCTCTCCTATTCTCCTTGTATATACTTCAAACACTAATGAAGTAAGATATTCTTTTGTGTGTATTTTGTTGTTCTTATGTTTACAACTTTGTTTCGTTTTATATTCTCAACAGTTACTACCACTTTTTGTCATGATGACTCCCATCAATCAACTTGCCGAGAGTTTTGCCGGGATTGTCAAAATGACAAAATATGCCGATCCCAGGGAGTCCCCATACCGAGATTGTGAAAGTGGGGGTCTCCATACCAATTGCATTGGAGCACAATTTTAAATCAAAATTCTTGTCCACCCTGCAAAGTGCTGATACTGTGCAAGGTGCCGGTTGCATTGCAGATGGTCTAAGGGTTGGAGTTCCTCTGACTCTGTCACACGCCCTTATAGGCGGACAACTCCAGTCAGTGTACTGTCCAGTAAGCGAGTCCAATAAGCTCCCGCTCCATGTGGTTCCCAAGTTAACTCCGGTGACCTCCCCGACAGGATACGTTCTTCTCCATCTCCTCTTCGCTCCACTCCTCTTCTCGTCGCATTTGCTCTGTTGTGCTCTGTTGTGCTCAGTGTGTTCACTTGTCTTCTCTTCCCGTCCCGTTTCTTCTTTGTTGTTGCTGCTCGGTGTTTGCTTGCTTGCCGGTTCTGGTCCGGAGTGTGCCTGCCGTCTGTCGCCGACCATGGGTACCGCGACGGCCCCGCGCACGGGGTCTCCCCGCCGGCCACCTCCCCATTCCGCCTCGAGCAGTACCTCGCCTTCCCCTTCGCCTTCGGTCGACGACGACGACGCCGATCCCGCGCACATGACTTTCGACGAGCTCGAAATGCAACGCAGTCGCCACTTTGTGCAAGCTCTCAAGGTACGGACCCCCCGGCCCCTGTCCCTTCCCCTCCCACTCGCCCTAAACCTCTCGCATCCTACCCTCTCCACAGACCTCCTTCCGCAGTCGGTCCTTCCGTCCACATTGCGCAGTCGTCCTCCTGCTCGGCCGGGGGCGGCAGCAGCAGCAGCAGCAGTCCTTCCCGTTCCCTCACGATCGTGGGGCATTTAGTTAGTGAGCGCCGGAAGAGAAGACGAGGGCGAGGTTGGAGGTGTAGGAAGCCTTTGTCCGGAGGGGAGGCGGGCAATTTTGCTCGAAGGTTTCTGGAATTCGGCCTCCCACTGCGAAGGGAACCGGACATTATTATTATGGGGAGCTCTGTACACATGCTTCAACTCAGTTCGGGTAGAAAGACAGACAGACATAGAGAGGATCGGTGATCACGACGAAGATGGGTGGCTTCAAGCACACAGGCGAGGCGATAAGCAGCAGGCTGACGCTAAGGCTGCAGCCTTCGTCTTGGGTCGTCGACTACTGTGGAAGTGACCACGGAATCATCGACACTCGAATTGTGCCGGGTGGGATCATTGAATCCGTTCTTGCCGCCTACCATGACTCCCCAGGGCGTCGCTTTTTACGCAGTTCTAGGGTCTAGAGAGCACTTTAGTGGAATCGTGTCCAGTTGTAATTATGCTCGTCGTTTGTCCAGCACCCTCAATGAGGCAGTCATTTTCGTCCTCCGTTTGAAGCTAGAGTTTTTTTTTAATTTTTCCTTGTATCGCCTGACCTCCTGCTTGTACTATCTATGGTAGTAGTAGTAGGCATGCAAAACCACCTGTATCAAGGTCGAAACAAATGTTGTACGTTTCTAAGGCTGAGCCAGTGACTTCTTCTTCTTCTTTTTCTTCTTCTTTGTCGTCGTCTTCATCGCTCAGCAAGGTGCAGTTGACTGAGGGCGTCCAAAAGCTCAGCACCTGAGGTTTCACTATTCTTTTGGTTCCGAGGGCTCTCGAGTGCTGCTGTTTTTGGGAAGGAGACTCTCATTAGTTGCTGGCTTGTTAGAGTTAGCGACGCGGCGGTGCGGCATGTAATGTTCCAGATAGCGGTCTGGCGCGCTGCGAGGAGCATGTGGGCTTTTGGGTCATCCCTGCAAGACGACCGTGGTGTGAATACCGTGTGGATTACGTGGAGCTATCTAGAGTTGAGGTTGATGGGGGATTGCTTGTCTTTGTGCGCAGGAGCTGAAGAACCTTCGACCCCAGCTTTATTCGGCGGCTGAGTACTGTGAATCGTCTTACCTTTACAGCGACCAGAAGCAAGTGTAAGTGAGCTGCAAAGTGTAGAGTTCATATTTTTGAGCTGCTCCGTCCCTGCCTCTCGCTTCTTCTGTGATGAAGGGTGTCGCTATGTGGCAATGTATGTGGCGATCAGTGAAACGTGACGAACTTAGTTAATGTAAATCCGTGTGGCCTAAATTTAGTCAGCACTTTTCACAGTGTGTGACAGACAAGAATGTGCTTCCGTACAGGGCTGTCGTGCAAGAAACGAACAATTATTCATCCTCCTTGGTTTTCACAAGTAAACTGAAAATACTATGTAGTGTTGATAGAAAGTTCTTGTGGGCACGAAGTTTCTAGGCATCTTTCATTGATTCTTTTGAGCCTCCTTCGTCATTTTGATCCAGAGTATTTGGCCAATTTGTGTCCGCGATTGTTGCTTCTTCCTGTTAAGTACTTGGGCGGCCAGGGAGACTTACAGACGTGATACGCCTGCATCATTTCAGTCGGAAGCAATGCTCTCACATGTGCATTGTTTTGTAATACCGTATACCAGGGTGCTGGACAATCTGAAGGACTATTCGGTAAAAGCATTGGTCAATGCAGTGGACCATTTGGGTACGGTTGCCTATAAGCTCAATGATCTCCTGGGACAGCAGACTACAGAAATTTCAGCAACTGAGCTTCGAGCAGCCTC
This sequence comes from Neckera pumila, assembly GCA_963969595.1. Classification (NCBI taxonomy): domain Eukaryota; kingdom Viridiplantae; phylum Streptophyta; class Bryopsida; order Hypnales; family Neckeraceae; genus Neckera; species Neckera pumila. The sequence continues at coordinate 1,208,690 of OZ018412.1, read as the reverse complement.
CGTGGCTCAGGTACAGTTCCTGACTATGTGAGAGCAGGCTTTCTTCCTGAATGTCCGTATTTGTTTTGTTCGCAGAGACGTATTTTGTTGGGGGGGTCGAATTTCAGGGTGTGGGTAAGCTCTAATGTTTGTTGCTAAAGTTTACTTGGCTGACCGGTTGAGATTTTTTCTGCTGGAAAGATCATCGACCAGACGCCCCTCACATACCTTTCGGGCATTCTCCTCTTTCTGATCATATTTACTTCCTCTGCAGCGAATGCGCTCCTGTCAAGAACATTCAGATCGAGAAGGGCTCAAGCAGCAATCGTTGGCAAAAACGATGCATGCTAACCACAAGCATTATGTTTTGCCCGGTACATGTCCTTGTGCCATCTCTTCGGTCCCTTGTGTTTAGTCGTGCGTGACATTCGTATCAGTGAAATGTGCACTGGAAATCGTGGGTTCGAAATATTTTAAGGTCATTTTAGGAACTGCACCCATTTGTACGTCTTCTGTAAAGTGCCGACTATCGAGAGATATCCCTTTTTTGAAAGACTGAATGAACATCGAGTTGAATATTATTAATCTATGAAGTGTGCATACTCTTGTTTGAGTGCATGCTCATGCCTGGAACGTTTTGCAGATCCATGTGCTGGAGAACTGAACCCTTCTCTACTGCGTGAGAATTTTGATTCTGTTCATTCTCGCCAGTCGCCATTGAGAGCAGAATCTCACCCACATCCAACTTCACAACTGCAACCGCAACCACTGGCGAAGGATTCTTCATCGGCTGACTTTGCTAGTACGTAACATCAATTCCTATTTGGTTTTCGTAGTCATGTGAGCTGAGTGTTGCCGTCTGCAAGAGTTGTTTTGAAGTATAATTAACTGTGACTTGCAATATAAAAAGGACACCTCATCTTCGCAATACGTCATCTCCACGATGTTGTAGTTTTTTTGAATTATGCATGAAAGTATCAGGTCGACCACTTGTATGGCAGCTTGTCGACTCACCTGCATTTCTCTGACGCAAATACGAAAGCGGCTTCTACAGTTTTGGTGGATCCCTTTCTTAAATGAAAAGATTCACGAATTATAATTTCATGTTTGAGTAGGTTCGAGTGGATCAAAGTCTTTGGCATGGCATTTTACTTCAGAGGCGGCGCCAATCTCCACTAGTGAAGGCAGCAATGTTAGCAAACGGTCTATCAGGTGAATACTAATATCATTATCGAACAACTTGCCGCTTGAGGTGTATTTTTTCATCGACTTCTTGGTCTAGATGGAGATTATGCATCACGTTCGTTGTGATCTCTGGTATTTGTTATTGTAAGTCTTCCCTGTTGAAGTAGTATGTTCTATTTCTATTTCCGTTTCGTCTTCCATCTACTTGCTTAGTTAAACTTTCCTTTCCTCGAATAGTCTTAAGCTATAGAATGTTGGTGTGCTGGTTTGCTCCAGTGTCATGATTAGTGGGAATAAATGTGACAGTGCTGGCCGGCAAACGCCCCCGCCAACAGCTTCGGGTAGGAAAGTTTTGGAGACTTCTTTGTCGAAAGGCTCCTTTCTCACTCCCTCTCTATGTATGTATCCCTCCATTACCTCATCTCTTTGCTGCCTGTCCTAATGATGCCAACTCCATCAACTTTGATGGATCATATAGAACATCCAACGACTTATGAAAGTTATTTTTTGGGCATTTAATGGTTCGGTATGCGAGATTGTGAAGTACTTGACGAGACCTCTGTAGTGGACAAAGTAAATGTTGTGGATATGACCAAGATATCGCGTTGCTTTCAGATAGTGAAGTTGGTGACTGACATGGACTGATCATTTTTTCTGTAGATAATGGTGACTCGATGCCAAGAACATCGGAGGCGGGTTTATCTACTTCGAAATACCCTGCATCTGCTAAACTGAGCACTCAAAGATCAGGCTCCTTTACACCGGCCAAAACAGCCCCTCCTACGCGGGTATGTTCCGTATCCTGATTTACTTTGCTTTTGTTGATGATGGTGACTTTTTCTGCAATAATGGTTGTTGCAGTGTAGTGTTTTTCAACGGAGAACCGTTTCGTTTGTGTATCTTAAATATATCTTGACTGCGCGTTGCGACACATTTGCAGTGCATTATCACTTGTCTGTTTTGATGAATGATTGGAATGTACAAAGTTAGTTACTATTCAAGTGGCGTGTCTGGGTTCACAGGGTGCTGGCTTTGTGCGGTCATCCACTATGATTCCAGCTACGCATGCAGGTGAAAATGATTCTGCCAAAGATTCTAGGAGTGCACAGGTACGGAGCAAGAGCTTGTTACGCTCTTTGCTGGGGCGAAAGAGTTCCAAGGCGTCGACTCCAAAGCCTGCCTGATATTCTGATAGTTTAAAGAGAGACTGCAGTATGAATGTAAAGAATGGCCTTGACACCCATGTTCTGCGTCACCCTTCATTTTTTCCTTTAGAGACATATGAGAATTCTGATGAATTGAACTTCACAGATTTTTCTGTGCAGAGACCTTGATCACAATTTGAATTTGTTGTGAGAATGCTCCGACGTCTCCGAGAATGATCATCTCTTAGGCACGATGGATTGAGTTTACGCCACATCATATCTTTTTAGAAATCTAAGTACCACCTGACCTCATTGACCCTGGAAGGATAGAGCCTATAACCATGAAAGCTGTCTCAATTTTTTTTCTTTGTTTCCACTATTTTGCAACGACGTATTAGTGAAGTTTAGTTTTCAGAGATGAAATCACATGTTGTCAATAAGTCATTAAATTTTCTGACTCATTGGTGATGATTTCAAAGTACCCTGATTTTTTGAAGAAAAAGTGAAGAAAATTCATATCCAATTCAAAATTAGCTAAAAAAATGTGAATCTTTTTCCACAAGTGATTACAGTGAAGAGTATCGTAGTGTGAACAAAATATTTTGTGTCCAACTATAAATAGAAAAACAATAGCTTGTGGTAACAACTATTAGCCAAATGTTTATGTTTGGAAGATTTTTTTTGAATTTACAATGAGGGCATGAAAAAATTGAATAGAAACCAAGCAAAATTTAGCCCATTTGGGGATTGTTGAACAAGACCAATGTTCAATATATAGTAAAATGTTCAATTTGAGGATTTTTTGAAAATTTCAAATTGGAGTAGAAATTAGATTCAATAAGTTTCATTTCTTGAGTAAGGTTCAAATTCTACAAAGATTGATTAAGTGGCTCAATTCAAATCAAGAGCAAGGAAGTGTTTTTTTTCTGACTTGTCATTCACTTCTTCATTTTGATTAAATTTTTGGACACCTTGTAAGGCTCTCCTTGTATGTGTGGTGTAAAAGAGAATCTTCTCTACCAACCTTGCTAAAATGGAATAAATGTATTAGTTTACATCCAACAAGTATTTTTGTCATCCCAAAGCTACATTTGGGCTCCTTGGATGGTCCTCTAGGTTAGAGAGACAAGTGGCATTTCTTGGATGAAAAGAGTGATGTTAATCCACAAATGCTTTGACGTCCAATTTCTATGTGAAGAACAAAGTTGATGACACACAAAGGATAGAAAAATGAGAAGTAGTTCATTCATCCATTTATTTGGAAGTTCAAAGATGGATTTTGCATTCACTAATGGTAATGGTGGGCCTAAGGTATCCGACCTATTTCCAAACAATTAAGCAATTACGCATATTTGGAGTGCAAGGTTTTTGAATGCAAGGTTTCTCCCATGTACAAACATAGAGTTCAGAAGGATTGTATATTTTTCCAAAATTTTATTACAAAAAACGTAAATACTATGAATTTTTTAGTAGAAGATTCTCTTCGGCCTATAATGGTGATATAGACCTTTCTATTCCTGACCTTAGGCTGATTGCAAAGTTGATCAAGGGTTGGTTGCAATATTAAAAGCCTTATAGTGAATCATAATGCACCACAACTATTCTTCGAACTACACCTCAACTGAATGGTTTATGGTCAAAAAAAGAGCAACCTATAGGTTGGAAATCGGAAGGTGGTTGGAAATGGGTGGACTACCTTATTAGTAAGAGGAATTCAAAGAAAATGTATACTTTGAAACATCTACTTTGGAGAAAGTTTGGATGGTAACAATGGGCCTATTAGAACTATAAAAAGAATCCAAAGATAAAACTATGCATGCATGTTCTGAAATATATTCTACTCTGCAGAAAATTTGGATATGCCCAAGTTCAAGGAAGTACACGGAAATAGACTTCTTTAGACTGAGAATTTTAGTGAGGCAATATGTGTTGGGCATAGATTTGTGGCTGCAATTTTTATTAAAAAAACAAAAAAAAGGTGATAAAAAAATGTTTGACGACAGGACACAACTTTTGATACAAGAACATGAAGAAATACACAAAGTTAGTATCTACCTATGAAGGTCAAGACTAATTTTCTTGTAGTCAAACATCACGGTCTTTACTATAACTACAATTTTTATGAATTTTACAACTTATATATTCCAACAATTAGCATGCTAAACACATCCTATGGTAATTTTTTGCATTTAGAAGAATTATTTTGCAACACCGCACTTGAAGATGGATCCACTTTGCAAATCACTTTCCAATTTTCTAATTGGTCTAGTCATTCTAGGGTTAATACTTGGACTCACCATTTTTCCTTAGACATAACAAAAGATGCTCATTAGCCAAGGTTGGCAACTCTAAATACTACCATTTTTTCGACAATTGGTTGAATGTCATATAAAAAAATGTGTGGGTGAAATGAACATGTGTTCCATTCTCCAAAAAAGTGACCTTGTATTTTGTCAAGATAAACTTTTGGTGCATAGGTAGGGATTCTTTTTAAAACTTGACATTCAATCAAAGAATTACTAAGCTAACAACACCTCATACCATCTTTATAAAGATTTTAGTATATCCCAAATGACCATAGCTCAAAAAAATCTTCAAGTGGATTAGAGATTCCCTTATTAGAAGGTGAGAATGACAGTTCCTAGCTGTGTTCTAATTTTGAATTGAGGTTTTGAAATTTGAGTTGTACTTTGCCTGGTTGTCTAAAGATCTCATTTGTATTTTTGGTCACGCATAGTCTTTTGATCTTCTTGCTAATGGATATTATAGGGCAGTAATAGTTGTGCAGCATTTGCGGAATTTACACTTCTAAATAACTTCATTTTACTATACAATGACTACAATTCATAATCAAATAACTTTTGCGTGACTTATGATGTAGTTAAGATGTAGTCATTCCTTAATAGGAGTGAACTAAGTTTGTGTGGAATGTAGCTAAACTATTAGAGTTAGTTGTGTAGGTGTGACATTCTTTGTATCAAAATAGGTTGTAGCCCATTTTCAACAATTTGTCAATGATGTTATAGAAGGGTTAGCATGGATACATGTCTCATACTCAAGGTTGTATTATTACCTATGATGCTAAGATTATTCATTAGAAATACCTTGGATGTAATGAATACAAATATGACAAAAAACTTCTTGAGGACACTATCCATAAAGAAAGATACTGTGAAGGCTTGGCAAGATCTACGAAGACTGATGGAAATCAAAAAACACTTGTGGCTTGTAGGAAATTTGAGGTGGGGTCGAAAGATGTTGAACCTCCAACATTATATGAATTGACTAATAACAAATTTCAAGAATTTGTTGCCATAAGTCTTTGAAAATACCATCCACGTATGCTTGTGGCTTTTGGAAAGCACATTCACCAAAAAAGTTTGATAGCCTCAAATTGTATGATTATCACGTGCTTATACAATACTTGATGCCCTTGGCTTTGAAGGGCTTTTTGCCATACAAAGCGTATATTGCAGTGATGAAGCCGTATAAGGTCTTCCACTGGATTTGCATAAAAAATTTATGAACCCTCTGATTTCTAGTCTTTGCAAGTGGATGTTGTAGAGAACATGTCTTGTTAGAGATGGAGTTTCTACCATATTTTTTTGACATACCAATACATTTGCCCTACCATCTTGCGTAGAAACTTAATTTTAATAACCCTGTGACAATATGATGGATGTATTTGGTTGAATGTTACATGAAGACATTAAAGGGCTACGTTTGTAATATGACTTGTCCAGAGGCCGATCCCAATGCAAGAAGGCTATTTGAAGGACAAGTGCATTGGATTTATAACAAAATATTTCCAAGGTTTGACACAATTCATTGAAGAGTGTGGGATGCATATGAGTATGGTGATGCAAAAGAAGTGTTAGAGGGTGTTGGAAGACCTTTTATGATAACTATAGGTTTACAAGACAAAGCGCACAAATATGTGCTTTCAAACATGGTAGTGATGCAACCTTGGGTGATTTAAGTTTGGCAACTAAATAATTTGTAATTTAGATGATGGCAAAAAATATATAATAAAATTATAGATTATTGAAGTCTTCTATTGGCGTTGCACTATAGTTCTAGTAGCTTTGACTAGTTCTATAGTTGGATTACAACAATTCCGTAGTTGGATTAGAGTTGTTATGGAGTCATATCTAAATGAGGTATCTACTAAGAATTCATCTTGTAATTAGGTCTAAGTAGTTCTTTTGTCATATTGTTGTGGCTTCAGCACATCATGTAATTGTAGTTTTTCAAAGACACCTAAGGGCGTCTCTTTTTGGGCGCAAGGTAGTTGCATGGATGAGTGTCTCAAAAGCGGCAACTTTGGCCTCACTAAAAGTCACTAAAACCAAAGGCTATTTCCTTTGATGACTACCACATTGGAAATAAATAGAATAAATTTCAAAGTGAAGGGCAACCAATTTGAATCTTCTAAAATAAAACAAAAGAGAAAAATAATAATAATGATAATACTAATTACTTAACAAAAAAAAGTCCCTTGATTTTGAACTTTAGTTTAAATATAAAAAAATCTCTAGTTCTATATTAAGAAAACTTCTTATAATATAAAAAGCATTTCACTCAAGCAAAACCTTCAAAGCACTTATAACAAAGTCCATAGAAAACATTTAAATATATCTATATTATCAAAAAAGTCCATATGTAATGTTTTGTTCAATTGGGATGGTCCATATAAGGTAGTCTGCTCTAAAAGCGCCCGTGCTCTAAAAGTGATCATGACACAAAGGTACATTTTTCTTTCTTCAATGTACTAGCATTTCAACTTCAAAAATTCATAACTAATTTAATAAAAGTTCAAAAAATAAGAAACAACTTGTATTAGTTGCCAATTCCATTTTTCTTCCTACGAAAAAATTATTGAATATTACTTGATGGAATTTTGCTTCCTTCCACAGGCAATATGCTCTTAAATGGTTGGTTTAAAAACAAACTACCTTACTACACTTCAAAAGTCCCATATTCTTATTAAAAATTGAAAGTTCTCGAAATCTACTAAGGGTGATGGTCAGCTTGGGCATCACTTTTTGGACACACAAATGATCTTATTTTTGTTTAAAACCTCCAAAGTTTGTCTACTTTGGTCATTTTGATCAAATAAGAAGACCGTAAATTTTTTTAAGAAATATCTTGCACCTCAACAAGATCAAGACATATATTCCTAGTAAGTATTTTTTGAAAAATTTAAATTTTTGGATCTTTTCATAGATGTGAAAAAAAACACTAAATTTTGGAATTTGTAGTGCACAATTTATTAAGTTTTTATTAAAAAATTAATTATTTTATGTATTGGACCACTTAATATAAGTCTCATCCAGAATGGATATTAAAATAAATTAATTGATATTCCAAATGCTTGTTTTTGAGGATTCTAGGTGCATGGGACAAAACTTACTTTTTCAACTAAAAATTCATGAAAAATTCTTAAATTTTTTTTGACTGTGATCAATTTTTTTTCTTGATACATTGCAAGTGTAGGCAATTAAAACCACATTTCGTGAAATTATACTTTATTATATTTAAGAGATGAAGTTGTTTGACACATTGCAATGATTGACATTGTAGTTCAAATAACATTTTTGGATACCTCTGGAAGACAACTATTGCCTCTAAATAAATATCTTTGTAATCAAGTTATTTAGTATTTTGGGCAAAAAGATTGAGAAAAGACGTGACCATTTGTGGCCTAGAGCCTTTGCCTAATGCTACCATTTTCTAGAAACATCTTGAGTTTGTGACTTATTTATTAACCCCTAAAGGACCAAGGTGATTTTCCGACCAAAAACCATTCAAAACTGTCATTTCTATTGCATAGAGAAAAGAGTTTAAAAAATTGTTTTTCTTTGCATATCCAACCATAAGATCTTATACTTGACTAGTATATGAATATGTGGAAGCAATTTCAGAAACTTTGACCATGTAGATTGCAAGATATATGCATTTAAAGTGAAGAAAACAAGTTCTTTTCCACCTTGCTTGACCAGATTTTTTGGCTTTGAATCTTTTTAATTCAAATTTTTTGCACTACTGATTTCTATTTTCTACTTATTTATGTTCAGTAGTTGAGTTGAGAATCTACCAAAAAAATTTAGGAAAAAAAGCACTTAATTTTCACTCATTAAAAAATTGTTAAGTAGAGGTGGATTTAAGATTGAAGAAAAAACTAAATTATTAATAGCTTTTAGATGGAATTGAATCACAATAATCCCAATGGTGAGATTGTTCTAGCAAGAAAATCTAACCCTTTCTAACAATTTTTTTTGAAAAATTCTCAAAATTGCATTCAAAAATGAATTCTACAACTTATTTTTTCAAGAAGATGCTTAGATTGCCCAAAAAACTAAGATTGTCCATAACTTTCTCATTATTAGTCCAAATTGAATGAAACAAACCTTCACATGTAGACAAAAATATAATCTGAGTCAAAAATTTGAAAAAAAAATTATTTTGACTTTTTGTGATTTTTTTTGTGCTGCCCGCAAAATTCCAATTTTACTTATTGTGCCATAACTTTTGCTTTCGGGCATCAATTAAAATAAAAATTATATATTCACAAAGATCTCGCAAAAATACACAACCTCAAAAAATTCCAAAAAATATTACTAAAAATTGAGATCGTAGGAACCTGCCCAGACCCAAATTGTCCCCCGAGGGGACAACCGGTCCTTTAGGGGTTAAGACACTCATCCAAGCATCTAACCTACATTCCACAACAATATTTAGTTTGTCCATTATACTAATGAAGTTGTGTAATTGTGTAGGGACATGAAATGGAAGGACCAAAAAAAGGCCTATCAATAGTATCAATTGAGGACTAGATTGGTGAACTTTAAAATTGAGCCCGAGCATGTGATGTGCAAGTTTTCTTTTGCATTCTTCACCTACTTTCAGTTGCTTCTAGTCATTTTTGTCAGTCTCTTTGTTTTTTCCTTGGCCATTGTTGTTGTGGGATCCATTGTGTCTTGCTTGCTTCCGTGGATGTTCAGCGCAAAGTTGCTTTTGTACAGTGTTGATCTCATTATCACCATTCATTTCTTGTCAGCTCCAGTCAAATCGCTCCAAGGTTGTGTCTTTCATTTAGATATAGCTGCTAGGGCTATTTGTGATTCTAGGAGGAGTAAGGACTAGTTGCGTTTTTGTGAACCGTTGCTAGACGCCCGTGAGTACACACTAGTTCAGTGAAAATGGACGTTCTTGCCATTTTTTTGGTAACCTATTTGTCCATAATCTGCCAGTTGGTGAAACCAATGGTCTTGCTAGTTTGTTTTGTGACTTGTCTGTGGAGCTTGTTGAATTTCATTTGAGTGGGAGTTCCTTGGAATACACTTTTTGAGATGCCGTTTTGCCAGCTCTTATGCCGCAAATTGAATACACGGATCCCAGGGAGTGGGACTAATTGCAGCAGGAGCATCCGGTGATATTTGCAACATTGGAGTACTTGAGAAGGACCTGCAGCTTATGGAGGGACTTTGTTGAAGTCGCAACAGAGTGGAGCACCTTCATCGTGGCACGTAAAGAGTTTTGAGCACTACTTGAGTTTTGAGGAGTGGGTGTAGTAGGCCCATCTTGTTAGCCTCCGCTCAATCCGTTATGTTTGGATTATTCCTCAAAATCGTATAGGTGCTCCTTGGTGATATCCTCTTGTAGTGTTTCTTCTCATATTTCAACGGCTGGGTATTTTAGAAGTGTGTCACTATTGCAGTTCGTAGTGGTAGAGTAGCGGATCCTCTCACTTTTGGTTTTGGCATTTTCCTTATGTATATTGGTAGGTGCAGACCTTGGATGCTTTAAAACAGAGAGTTTATAACTTGTAAATTCTTGGTTTTAGGATGGATTGGCTCAACTGATAGCTACTTGTGTTTTTGAACACAACTTCGAAATTAGATTTCTCTATCATGCGTTTCTATGTGCTTTTCTTCTTTTGAATCTCATACTACTTTTGCTTTGCAATTTGCTATCATGTGTTTGAATGTGCTCTTCTTCCTTGAATATGATATTACAGCAAGGTTCCATGCTGTAGCTTAGAGGTAGTGTAGGCTAGAATCTGTTTTTGGTCCCTCATATGATGTACGTCTACCTTTTGCTTTTGATCATGGTTCTTTTAATGGTATTGCATGGTACTTGCAATTGTAGTTTGAATGCATTGGAATGCTTTCAGATCACATGTTTGCTTTTGCAGTGTGTTCCCGATCTTCTCAGTATTGCATAATTCTAAAATATTCAAAAAATATAGGGTACCTAAATTAGTCCCTCTAAGAATTTACAAAAAAAATAGGGTGTTGAAAATCCTTACCAATAGCTTTTTTCTACAAATAGGGAGGGAAAAAAGATGGGAAAGAGATAAATACCTCCCCTTTAAATACCCCGTCATTGCACGTGGTTACAAAACTTTTAGAGGTGCATGTAAAACTATGAACCTTTGAGATATGCATGTGTAAAATGGTTATAGGTTTGTTTTGTTTTTTTAATATTTATATGGTAGAATAGCACTAAAATATAGAATATTAGGGTCGGTTTATATTTGGAGCTGGATTGAAGGCCGGCAGGAACTCTCCAAGTTTGAACCAATAGAATCATTCAATTTCTCCAAATCCGGCCCAAGAGCTTTATACTTAGGGCTGGCTAGAACTACAACTCATCCTACGAATCGTCTTAGGTGGCATGGTTTTGGCGCCAAACCATCTGGCCCCAAGGGAGCAATCGGGACGAGGTTTTGGGTGGCCCAAACTCCCATCTTGGGCCGAATGAAGCCCCTCCATTGGATTGTACAAATCTCCATCGTCTATTAATGTAAGGTCTTTTGTTTTCTTTTTTTAGTACATGATCTCAAGAAACTTCCTTCCATCTGCATTGCTGAAATTTTGGGGCTTTGTTGTTCAGTCTCAGGCTTGCTCAACTTACTGTAGCAAATAATGTTATGTCAATAAAATTAATAAGGAGTATGTTTCTGTTATCAAGATACAGTACCTGCTAGCAAATTATCATTCAGAGGCTTCACTTCAGTTATCCTTCCTGCAAATTTACTAATTTTGTTTAATATATTTTAATGAATTTGGAGAACATACCACATTTTAACTAGGAACTATAACATTTTTAACTTGTAACAATAATTAATTGATTAAAACTAATATGTAATGTATGTTTGTGCACATTGATTAAAAATAATATGTAATGTATGTTTGTGCACATTGATTAAAAATAATACGTAATGTATGTTTGCGCACACTGATTAAAAGTAATACATAATCTATGTTTGCTCACACTGATTAAAAATATACATAATCTATATTTGCTCACACGGATTAAAAATGATACATAATCGATGTTTGTGCACACCAAATAATAAAAATAATACATAATTGATGTTTGTGCATACCAAATAATAAAAATAATATATAATCTATGTTTGAACACACTGACTAAAAATAATACATAATCTATGTTTACATGGTTTAGTTGTTTGAATACTTCAAGCCCGTACAGTGAAAGGACCAAAATTATTTTATTGCAAGGAGAAAAATGAAAAGTTTCAAAAAAAATAAAAAAAATTCAATTTTCCATTTTTGGAATAGGAAAAATAGGAATAAAAAATAAAAGTTAAAATAAAATAAAAAACTTCTTTCTATTTTTGAAATAGAAAATAGGAAGAAAAAGGAAGAAATAAATAAATAAATAATTTTATTTTTTTTTCTTTTTGAAATAGGAAAGAAAGGAAGAAAAAGGAAAACATATATGTTTTTTACATTTTTTTAATTGAGCATTGAAAAAATCAAGAGCACATGAATTGGAAATTGGGCCCTAGAATCCAGTTGAAGGACTTTACATTAGTTGGGGCCAGATGGAAGAATTGGAAATCTGGCCCTAGAATCCGGCCCAAGCACTTTACATTAGTTGGGGCCAGATGGAAGAGTCGGGGCCGAATTGAGGGCCGGATTGAAGGCAAATCCGGTTGGCCTTCCATCTGACCCTAGGCCAAGTATAAACCGGCCCTAATACTATAATATGCACCTACCAACTCAAATAATATTAGATACCAACTTAAAATAGTAGGAAGTGAAGACCTTGACAGTACAGAAGTACACAAGAAGGTCTAAAAAACTAAAAGATCATAATTTAAATCTTTCCATACAAATTAGAAAGGCATATGATTTTGCCTATTAAAATCAAAATAAGTTGGTCTAGATCTTGAAATAGTAAAATATTTAGAAATCCAATAGTAAAAAGAATATCTCATAAAAAAAAATTATGTGCAAAATACACCTTAGACACAAACATCTCATCAAAGGAAATATATAGTACATCTTCAAAATAAATCGAATTTGCAAATTCTATTCAAATTTTCAATTGAAGTAAAAACTAGAAGTGGTACTTTTCATGTCATTAGTTGATTTCAAATTCATTAAAAGATCAAATTGATGTATGACAAAAAGCTAGAAAATGCCAAAATAATATTCATGGTAATCCATTTTAAACCATTATTTAGAGTTGGGAACATAATGCTAATCCACTTCCAACCATAATTTAGAGTTACGGACTCAATGGTAATCAATCAAAAATTCGAAGTAGTCTATATAGCTTGAGTTTGATAATGTGTCGTGACATACCCATCTACATAAACAATGGCTAGTTTAATCTGCAGTTTGGAACTAAAAAGTCTGTCATTCATAGGACACATGAATTGCAGCGTCCTCCTAGAATCAAGCCACTTAACATTGCAATCAGCCAAACCACCCTATTGATTTCATTTTACTGCCAAAAATAAGCTCTGTTGACTGCACATAATGATGTTGATGAGCTCTACATGTGGATGGCTTCTTGCCAATTGAAAGTCCTAAAAAGTAGAAACAGAAAAGCTTACAAATTACAAAGTCTACATTGCACTACTGCGTCGAGTTGACCTCGAGTCTAATGAGGCATTCAGATGTTTCACAAAACGAAGTGAGGTCCCAGAAATATTCAAAGCTATCCTGACTTGTGCGAGTATGCTTGATACATCTCAGGTGCCGGTGTTACAATACCCGAGCTGGACTTTGAACAGCTTCATCCGTTGTATTTGCTTTTTGGTCCACATGATGCTGCTCCTCTACAGATACTTCCTCCGTAACTCCATTAGCATCACTTCTACTGGCAGTCTCATCTTCTGGCACAGCGATCCTATTTGCAAGGGCAGAACTCTCTGGAGGTCGGTTGGTTGTGGAAACAGAGACCCAAGCCAGATTTAATGACTGACCATGAAACCACCTTCCCTGCGCCATAGCTCTTTCTGCACTCCGTCGAGTAGTGTAGCTTACCCGTACAGGGCTGTTCGTGTTTAACGGCTGTGCCAAGTCCGCTTTGTAACATTCTACATCCTCAACTTCCACACTCGATAGCTCACCAAATACTGCAAAATGTTCTCTTATAGCTGCAACCTGCTCGGACAAAAAAGTCGAACTCTTTAAAACTCCCTGTTCATGAAACTGCTATTCTAACTCATTAGCTACAGCATAGTCGTAAAAAATTAACCTCAGAGCTGCAGTGCTACAACTAGCCCAAAATTTGTTTCTTGCCTACAAAATATAAAGGAAAAAATGAAACTTACATCAGGAATAGTAGCTGGAAGGGGAGGCAGAATTCTGAAAGTGGTAGTTCGGTTATCCAGTTTGAATCTTCCAGGACCCCAAGCAGCTGTCGGATGTGCAGTAGATACTCCTGCAGTTGTCCGAGGGCGTGGAGACCTTGTAGGTTTCAATGACGCCTGTATCACTCCAGATTGCGTATCTTCACCTGAGGTGCTCTTTCGAAGGCCAGAATTAGGTGGTAAACAAGTGAGAGCGGCAACATCTCTGGAGACTCTGGCATCGCCAGAGTTAATCTTCTGCCGCTTATTAGCCTGGTCTCCAACATGATCTTCTGATCCTGTTACTCCCTGAAACCAAGTCAAATAGTTCAGAAAAATAAATAAAACGCAGCAATAATTTTGCAGAGCACGGCGGTCTGCAATTTAAAATTCCATTTTAGGATTCAGAGTGGCACTGCAGCAGACAAATACTCTAACGATGTCCAATTGACAAACTTCACAATGGTTCTCAATCTATTGTAACAAATCCAGTATGCAGAGTGGTCAGTGAAAAGGTGAAATCTGTATTAAAAAAAAAGGGGCAGGTGCACAATTTACCTGGCTAGCAAGCTTGTCTAGTTTTCGCCGGAAGTCATCACGTTTCTGAGCGAGAGCTTCTTGTTTTTGACGAATCTTCTCGCGCATGAGCTCAAGTTCTTCCTGCTTCTTTGATGCCACTACTGGGGAGGGTAAGGACGACGCTGAATCAGTTGAGGTGATGGCTTTGTTGCTACCTTCTGTGATCGACGCTCCTGACATGCTTGAAACCACCCCATTCAGACCAGTAAAACTCAGCTTTCCCCTACCTTTCACAAGCTGTGCAGCATGGCCACCTGTAGGCTCAGAGCCAGTACTTGGTGAGTGACCAGTAAAAGAGGTGGAAGCGCCATTGTCACTAGTAATACTATCACGATTAGCCCATGATAGCCGAATAAAGCGATTCCTCATTACTGCATCAGGGGAAGCCAATGCTGATTCAGCCTCCTCTCGAGTAGCAAACTGCACAAAGGCTCTGTCACTGTGTGGCGGAATTCGGACATCCACAACACGTCCAAACCTTTCGAAGTGCATGAGCAAGACTTCTGCCCGATTAGAATTGGGCGGTATACAGCTCACATAGAGTGTGCACTGAGCTCGTTCTACACTGCGACCAGGGGTGCGGAGCCCCACGTTGGTGACTTCTTTCGGGCGGTTAAATGGAGGACCTAACTCCGCCCACCCGGCAGCACCCCGTCCTCGTCCAGGATTTGCACTCATGATAGTGGCTCCATTGTCAGGTTCACGTTCTCCCCACCTTCCTGACTGCCAAGAAACTCCTCTGCCCTGAGTCCGCTGTTCCTCAAGCTTCACCTCTAAATTTGCAGCACTTACATCTACAGGTCCGATACGATCCCATACAGTGGACCCTGCATCTATGGCATGCAAGCCGCTATTGTTAGCACCTCTACTGCTACCATCAATTCCTCGCACGTCTGGATTCTTCTTGGATTCTAATTTCTCTTTTTCCACCTCGGGATGCTCCATCTGAAACGATGAAAGCTTTCTAATCCTTCCCGTTGCCTCAGGTCTGTCTTTATTCCAAAGCGGCTGATCAGGATCATATAAGTCAGGTTCAGCACCAGAAACTTGAACATTCAACATAATCGGCGCTTCCAATGGGGGCATGCTTGGCTCCCGGCTACCTCGGCTACCCCGAGAACTTGAAGGAGCAACAGTGGGTAACATGGTATTGGAGACTGCCATCTGACCAGGCGCCACAACCATACCTCGACCATTTGGAAGGTTCACAGGTAAGTTAAACTTGGAAAGGCTCTGCAGAGTGAGCAAGAGTCAGAAAGTTGACAAGATAGTCAATTCTCCCTAAAGAGAAACCGAATTCGCTCCTTTCAAGTAGAGCGAAAGATAAACACTCATGGTACACAATAGCGTACTCGAAGTGCACAGCATAATGCAAGTAAAATTTGAACAAACATTAAGGAATTGAAAAAGAAAATTTCTCAGGCATTTATTTAGTAAGCCTTTTATGATGCAATAAAAAGCTCAATCATGATCCACTACGCATTGGGATGCACCATGGGAGTGATGTTGAATCATACCTGCACATCCTCCACGACGATATGGGATCCATGATCCATGGGACACAGATCTCCCCGTAGACAGAAGCCTCGTTCTTCAAAATCCAGACACCTCGGTCGCACAGGTCCTATGCCCATTCCCATCCCTAGATTCATAACCCCAGGTGGTCCTCGCCCAGCATGCGAATGCTCAAGAGAACCAGCTCCCATGCCACCCATATGTCCGAACCCCCCTGGCCACCCTGCCCCACGCCCACCCAGACCCCTGCCATTTGGAAAAAAGCCTGCAGTCGGGGGCAGCAAAGGTGGTGCATCAGCAAAAGGGGGCGGCATAGGACCAACCCAATTGCCCAATCCTCTGCCACGACCCATGCGTACGCCATCGAGTCTCAGGTTGGGTGCATCCCCTCGAAAAGGAGGACCAGCGCCGCGTAACACACCTCGTTCCGCCTGGTCTCCGTTGCTGAATCGACCTCCTGCATCACGGCCAGTTCGTCTTTCAAACTTCGACGGTCTTTCTCGATCGAATTGACCCACTCTCCCATGGTCACCAGCATGGCGTTTGAGGTCATTTGAGCCACCTCCATTGTATCGAGAAACATTCGGTTCATCGGTTCGATCTGTAGATCTTGATCGAGAGACTCGACGTCGATGCTTGTGATTACGGTCATCATCACTACTTTCTTCTTCCTCTACTTCGTCCTCCCAGTCCTGAGCGCCAGTACTCGGTAGCCTCTCCAGATGAGAAGGTGATATTCTGGAATCCACAGCACCGGCAACAGTCTCTGTATTGTCCAGAGACTTGACACCCTCTAAGTCTTCCATACTTGAGGGAATACTTCCGTCGTCAAGAGCATTAAAGAGGTTGACAACGAATGAGTTTGTTCCTGCACCCACGGCTGGTACCATATGTTTAATAGAAATTCTCCCTTCTACAATTTCAACAATCAGTAAGTGATCATGTAGAGAGTTTCTTTGCATACTAGACAGAGCTTGAACTCTGGGCCAAAGCTCAACAAAGAGGAGAGTTTTTCAGGCAAGACAAGGCAGATTCAACTGCAGACCATGAACTGACCTTCTCCAAGAAAGTCGTACAGCTGATCCACGCACAATGTCTGGAGTTCCTTCTTGGGCTTGTTGTTCTTTAATAGCGCCACAACATAGTCAGCAAGCAACGTAGGATCTGCTTCGGTCCTGGACACCGTATCAAAATTGAATTCAGTCATTTGAGTGCATTCGCGAAAAAAACTTTGAATGTTCAAAAGATGATATCCAGAAGTGATAAGTCTCTAAACACGTTGACAAATATGACCTTCTTGATTCCAAGGTTTCACTAAGCCAGTCGTCTTCAAGTAGGAACGAGGATTAAATTTCAGCGAGTTAAAATGGAGCTTGTCCATGCAATATAGTGACGCTCTCAGAAGATATAGCAACCATATGATCATAGACTTGTAATATGCGATGCGACTGCTGTCGAGGCTATACCTCGGATTGGCTACGGACCGCAGGAATCATGGCATAATCGTTGAAACTCGAATACAGCATAACCTATTATAACGTATCCCTTCCGCTGAGTGATTTTCACATCCAAGTTCTTGCAATTCAAATGTGCTTGACCTTCAAGCCGTGCCTGGTGAGTTACACTTAAGTACGGGAACCAACAAATATCTACAAACCTACAACCGTGCATGGCAAAAATTCTCATTAGGCTAGGCGCCAGTCGTACTTCCCAATAGAAGACGTCGGGAAGGAACTCCTCATGTCTCGTAAGATGCAATTATCGAAAGCTTGCCCACGTATGCCCCACTACTTGCAAACCTAGTATCTCTTTCAGTCCGTCCAATTAAATGACTTCAAAAGTCGTAAACCTTGCCAATAGCTCTGCTGGTCCAGAATTGACGTTTGGTAATGCCGGAAATGCCCACGAGGAACGGCGGGAGGGGAGAAGAGAGGCCGAAGAGAAGAGAAGAGAGTCCAAACCAGGACATAAAGTAGCAGTGAAAGAAGGGGGTGGGTGGAGACGAAAGCACTCACAATGGTTTTAGGTGTTCGATCAAGTAGTGATTCAGAGGCGTCTCGTCAATCTTCATGCTGCTCTGGTCGCCGCCCCTACACCCCTTTGTGTCGCCCAATCCCCATCCCCCCACCACGGCGCTAGCCGGACGCCAAGCCATAAACGATGTGAGAGCCCGTCATGGCGGCAAGAGCAAGCCCCGCACCCCCCGCGAAACGAAAGAAGAGCAAGCAAGGGACGGAGAGAGTTCCGTTCGAGACAAGAATGGCAGGTTTTGGCGCCACTCGGAGCCAATCGAGAGGGCGGGCCCCGAGAAGAATGTTGCTGCAGCAGCAGCAGCAGCAATGACGAGAAGCTGGGCTGCCGAGGAGGGCAGGCAGGCAAGGCAGGCAGGGCCCACGGCGACGACAGGGCGAGCGGTTGGCGTGGGAAGGGAGGCAGCAGCTGCGAAGGAATTGGATGGGCTGGGGATGAGCCAAGACAGGGAAACGACGGACCCGACGACCGTGCGAGCGAGCGAACGAGCCAGCCAGCGAGGTTAGGGATGAGCACCAAACCCTAATGCGGAATCAGCAGTCAGTCACTCAAGTCAGTCAGGGAAAGAGGGGAAGGGAAAGAGGGGAAGAGGAAAAGGAAGGGGAGGAAAGGGTGAGTGGTACCGCTCCTCCTCCTAGAGTTCTACAATTAAACTCAGACTTACTGTAACTTACCGAAGACACGAAGGAGAAGCCAGGAAGAAGCCACAACTTTGCAAGCGAACTGAGGGGCGAGCAAAAGCCTAACTTCCGTTCCGGCCACCCGTGCAGGCACTCACAGACCCAGCCCGGCCCTGGGGTGGAGTGGCCCGGCACGTCCGTCGGTCCGTCTCCGTCGCACTCGCGTTCAGTTCGTCATACCACTTCGTTCGTCCGCTCGTTCCGTTCGTCCCAAGGACGCAAGCTTCATTTTCAGTCGTCTTGTCTTCTCCGTCCCAGCCCATCTTCGTGCCAAGGCCACACCCACTTTAACCCCGCTAATGACCCAAGCGACCATTTTCTGGTCGCTGCCCCTGTTCTTGAGCTACCCGTTCTCAGAAATTTGAGTTTTCTGAAAAATAAAATTTATTTCTAAAAAATAGACTGCAATATCAATTTAATGGTGGTGGTTTCATCAAATTCCTAGTTAAACTCCGCCTTGTGGAATTTTTCAAAGTTAAGTAGTGTAGTGTAGTTTACAACTTGTTCTTTGTGTTCGGTTTGGGTATGGACTAAAAAGTCAGCCAATCAATGTGCTTCTTGCCCACCTCATAAAGGTCTGATCCACCTCAAAAAGGACACACCCAAGGAATTCAAAAAGAAGGCAAATGTTCCATTTTTTTTTCTCTTGCAAACACTATTCAAATTTCAATGACTATCGTGCATTGCAAGCGTGATTGCAAGCGTGATTGCAAGCTTGACCAGGAATTGTAAAATTCTTGGAATGTTAAGAAATTTTACTTGTACATTTTCAACTCTATTATCTTTCATTGAGCACAAAAAAACATCATTTCAAATATTCTCACAAAAATATGTTCCTTCAAAGTGGGCTGCCTTGTATTTCCATTGACCTAAGAAAAACTTCAAAACTAAATATCTCCTATACCATGCGGTCAAATAATTTAAATTTTTTAAAGTGGTCAGTTTCAGTGTTAACTTCAAGATCCTACGGTTACATTCTATCCGATCTCACAAAAAATGAGCTAACAAATTGCTCAAGTTGTTGGCACTTTTGGCCCATTTTGAAAGAATTGACCCTCATTAGATGACATTTGAAGCCTCTAAGAGACTGCAAGTTATCTTGTATTCCCAGAATGCGGGAACTCTGGATAACTACTGGCTAATGTGGCCGAGATTGTGCCATGTCATTTTTCAAAGGAAAAAAAAACAAAAAAACTTTTTATGTTTAAAATGATATTTGGGAGATTTTTTTAAATTTTGGAAATTAATTTTTTTGATAGCTCGCATTGGTTGTTCGCAGAATTGGACCAAATTTAGGAATGGGCCTAAAATGGCCCTCCAATGCCCTCCAATGTCATCTAATGCTTTGGATCATTAAGAGTTAATCACATATTGGCAACCCTCTCGTTCAAAATAGAACCCAATTTTGAATCTCAAAGGTTTGCAGCTTTCTCTACAATTTCAATTGCCTTATGCCATATGACAAAGAAAGTAACAAGAGATAGGTTATGAAAATATTGGAGATCACGGCCTTACTTGCATTAGGAAAAATTTCAGCCCTCCAAAAAATTTTGCGAGTTATGCACTCGCCCAATGCAATTATGGAAAAAAATCAAAGCAAAAAATTATTATTAATTAAATTTTTTTTTTTTACTTTTTAAAAATTAGGTGCCAATGTGGTGCCATGTCAGATTTTTATTTTTTAATACTTTTTTTTCCAAAAAAAAATACTTTCTTAAGAAAAAATATTTTTTTATTCATTCTGAAATTGCACCAAAGGGTCCCGTAAATCAAGTCCTTAGTGGCCTTCTAGAGGGCTGAGATTTTTCTAATGCAAGGTTTCAATATGTCTTTGGCTTTGTTCTTTGTTGAGATCGATTGGTGGCTACTTGCATACAACAACAAACTTATGGTTAAATTAAAATTAGATGGCCGATTTAAAGACTTTGATTCACATTGTCACACACACAAAATAAAGTTTGATTTAAAAATTTGTTTCTCATAGATTGTAATTTTATCTATATAGAAAGCTTTTATTCATTCAATTCCAATTTGTTATTTGAAAGTCATAAACAATCTTATTTTTTGAGCAATCAAAGTAGCTTCTTGAAAAATAACTTGCTAAGATTCATTTCTGAATTTAGTTTTCATAATTTTAAAAAAATAAAAAAATTCATTAGGTTGAGATTTCTTGCTAAATTTTTCTCACCATTGAGATTAGTGGGTTTTCAATTCATCTTAAAGCTATAACAATTTAGATTTTCTTTCAATATTAACCGACTTCTATCTAATAAATTTTTAATAAATTAAAACTAAGGGGGGGAGGATAACATATAAATTAGTAGTGCAAGATCTTACTATTAGATATCAAAAGAAAACAAATTTCAAAGATTTTTGCACTTCACAATAGAAAGGACAATTTTAAGTGGTTTTTGATGGGAAATAAGACCTTGGGACTTTCGAGATTAAAATTTGAATTCAAGAATATGAAATTCAATTACTAGCTCTTTGGCTATCTATCCATTTCTTCACTTGTGTGGTTGAGCCTCCACTCTTGTCTTCCTCAGCCTCTATTTATGTGACAATGCACTTCAAGCTCCTTTGTACCCTAGCTCACTTCATCTAATACTAGTAGACTTCAATATGTTCAACTCCTTCAATGTAACTACACCTAAAAGCATTTGCATAATTACCCCAAAAGTTCTGGCATGTCCCATGGGTGGACAAAAAGATTTTAGGTAAGCACTTGTGGTCTCATTTTTTGGTGCAATGTTTTGAAACTATTTGTTCAAATAGAAAAATGCATTTGCATTGTAAAAATATGATATTTACTTCAATTGGTTTGGGCTGAGAGCAAAAGTTATGCCATCCTAAATCCAAATTTCATTGCCAAGCAGTAAAAGAAATCCATCAAAAATTAGAATTTAAAAAAAATTAATTCTTATAGATTATATGCTTGTTTATATGGAAATCTTTGACTCATTTTATTTAGACTAGTGATGTAAAACTTATGGAACTTCTTGATTTGTTAGTAATCATATCATAATCATGAGGAAATAACATATTGAATTCAGTTTTAAGTCAATTTTCACAATTTTCAAAAAAAAAGTTCCAATAAGGTTTAGTGTGCCCCAAAACAAAAGTTATGCCCAAACAAGCTCAAAACTAAGGGAGAGTAGGCAACAAAAATTTAATTCAAAAATTTGAGTTTTTTTAAGATTTTTTTCTCATAGATTATATTTTTGTCTACATGGAAACCTTTGATTCATTTCATTTGGACTTGTTATGAGAAAGTTATGAATAATCTTGTTTTTAAGCAATTTGAGTATCTTCTTGAAAAAATAACTTGTAGGATTCATTTTTTAATGCAATTTTTACAATTTAAAAAGAATTATATTTGGTTTAGTTTTTTTGCTAGAACAGTCTTACCATTGAGACTAGTGCATTTTAATTCCATCTTATGGATATTAGTAATTTTGATTTTCCTTCTATCTCGTATCTATTTCTAATTAAAAAAAATTTATAGAATAAAAATTAAGTCTTTTTGAATTTTTTTCCCCAAGATTTTCAACTCGATTTTCCACCATAAACATTTAAAGCTCAAAACTTTGGAGTGCAAAGATTTATGTTAAGAAGGTTCAAAGTCAAATAATCTAGTTCCACAATGTGCTAAAAAATCCCTTTTTTTGCACTTTAAATGTAGATATCTTGCCATCTGTGCGGTCAAATTTTTTGAAATTTTTTCCACATAGGTTAGGTATAAGATCCTATGGTTAGATGTGCAAAAAAAACAATTTTCAAAATTTTTACTCTTTGCTATACAAATGGTAGAGTTTTGAGTGTTTTTTGGCAGAAAAAAAGCCTTGGTCTTTCAAGAGTTAAATGCAATTATCTTGCAATCTATATAGTCAAAGTTTTTGAAATTTCTTCTATACATTATTATAACATCTTAGTGCAAGATCCTCTAATCTAATATGCAGAAAACACACATTAGATGAGGCCAAGGGATGGCTATTTTAGGCTTGTTCTCCTTGTTGTAAACCAATTGTACGCTGTCAAAATATTAAATATTAAAAATTAAAATTAAAATTGAAAAAAAAAATTAAAATTAAAATTCATCAAATATTATTATATGGTGTAGTTATTAGTCTTCCAACTACGTCAGACTCCTGATGTGGTGCATTTTCCATGATTCACTCTGCCTAGGAACTTGTAGCCTTGTTTGGACCTGAAATTTCATCTAATGATTTCTAAAGTTTCTTATTCTATGCAATAGAAATGGTAGTTTTGGGTGTATGGATGAACAAAAGGACTTATGACTTTAGAAATTAACAATAATTCATAATTTTAATTGTTTTGGTATTTTTTAGGCCTTGTTGGCAATTTAAAAAAATTTAATTCTTTTCATGTGTACTTTAATTTTTGAAGACTTTGTGAATATTGTACATTGTGAGTTTTCAATGTACCAATTCTTTGTATGTCCAAATTCAATCCTAGGCTATGTTATTTACATGGATGTAGAATTGAGATATATGTTTGTATGGATCAATCCTGTAGTTAGATTACAATTAGACATAAATACTTTATGCTTGACCTCTACTATATACAAGAATCCAATATGTCATGATTACTACATCATCAAGCCAAAATTTGTCGCCCTTATTTATCAATCCTCAAATTTATGGAATCCTTTGATTGAATGATTGACATTTGCTACGTACAAGAATCCAACAATTCATGATTACTACAATATTTCTCTATCAAGCCAAAATTTGTCACCCTCATTAATCAATCCTCAAATTCTCTGGAATATCAAGCCAAAATTTGTCGCCCTTGTTAATCAATTTATCAAATTCTTTGGAATTCATTTGAAAAATTGACATCTGCTATGTACAAGAATCCAACACGTTATGATTACTACAACATTTCACTATCAAGCCAAAATTTGTCACCCTTGTTCATCAATCCTCAAATTCTTTGCAATCCATTTGAATGATCAACAGTTACAAAGAGCCCGTTGCCTTCCAAGTGATACATTTTTCATCCATTTAAATTTTCTTTAGTCCTTTTGCAAGTTCAAAACACTTGAATAGTGACTATCTTCAAATTAAAATGTTTTTTACTAGTATTCTATGAGGGCTATGTTTCTCTCCAGCTAATTTAAAGCCTCTAACTACAAATATGAATTTAGAATTTGCAAATTTTATAACGGGTGTCAAAGAAAGAAATTTAGTGTTTACTTGGGGATAAAACATGGGACAATAAGAGGGTCAATCCTCCCTACCCGTTCTAAGAGACCCCTCGCTTGGCCCCTAAGGAAAACTCTGAAACTTTTATTTTTCACACATGATAAAATTTGCAAATTTTGAATTCATGTTGGGGAGGTGAAGAACATAGATTTAACTAGGCACAAAAGAGGGAGCCTTTTTCTTACATGCACCCGTGGATCCCAAAATGATCGCTGGGCTGGGGTTTGGACTTTGGACTTCCGTTCCAGTGCAGTGCAGTGCGTTTACGTGTGTTCATGTTGTTGTGCAAGTGAACTGAAGGGAGGCGGTCGTCGTCGTTTTGCTGCTTTGCCGCTGGCCTCTGTGCTCGCTCGCCTCTCTCGCTCGTCTGTCCGTCCGTCGCTGCGTCCGTGCCTGCTGGAGCTCGAGCTGCTCGACTCCGCCTGCACCTCGGCTCCAATTCTGTACGTCTGTCGTCGCCATGGGCGAGGAAAAGCGTCATGAGATGATGGAGACTTTGTTTGGCGCCGAGTCCGAGGACTCCGATGACGAGCCCGAGCAGTCGCTCCGTCCTGCGCTTTCCGATCAAGCCTCGGATCGCTCGGTTGGTGCTCTCGGCCCCTCTCTCACTCAGGCTCATGGCCGTCACTCTCCAAGCGCAAGAACAGGCGCTCCCTTCTCTTTCGCCTGCACTGCTAGTTTCCCCTTTTCATAATTGTGTTCATTGCAGCAGCTGAACACGGGTCCTTCTTCGTCGGCCTCGCGGGGAGGGACCCGGAGGATGGCTTGCAGTCATGAAGGAAGGTTGCAGTGGGGAGGTGCCCGCGAGGTAGGAAGAATTAGGGTTTCAAGGATTGTGTCCGGTTTCGTAAACGTTTTGTCTGTATATACAGCACATCTTCATGGGATTTTCTAGTCTTCACAAGGGTGGTTTTGTTCAAGCTGGAAAGGTAAAGCATTAGCCTACACGAGCTGGTATTCTGCCAGTACACTGGTAAGAGTTTTCCCAAAGAAGCGTCACTGCCAGGTCTTTCTGGAAATGGGGTTCATTCCACGGTTGCATTGTCCAATTGACATCTTAGGAAATTCTTCGCATCATCTGAGAGCTGTAAGAGGGTTGAATGGTTGTGCATATGCCTCAAAATCTGCGTTTGACTACGTTCGATGAATAGGTATCAATCTTTTAATGTGAGAAACAGCGCAGCGTGTGAGGAATCGGTTCAATCATCCGGACGAAACTACTTCGTTGGATACTTAGGAGGTGATTTGTCATGTTAGCATGCGGGTTCAACCTCCTGCTGACGCATCTCACCCTGTAGCTGAGTGTGGTTGATGGAGACATATCTCGTCAATCTTCTCCTCTGCGCACCAACCTAAAAGTATAATTTCCTGAAAATGTGGACCTTGTTGGGTGTTCATTTCATTCTGCAATAGTTCTAGGGTTATCTGATTTTCTTAAAGAAATTCTTTGAAGTATGTATCTGAATTTTAACATGGCAGGACAAGGAAGGTAGTTACGAAGAAGTCGAAGGGGAAGACGGAGATGGTGATGTCGAAGTAGACGTTGAGGGAGAGGCTGAAAGTGAAGGAGAAAGAGTCGAAAGTGACGTAGAGCGCGGAGCAAGTGACGAAGAAGAAAGGGCTGATAGTGACAGAGAGAGTGAAGGGGGCAGGGAGGTCGAAGTCGAGAGTGAGGGAGAACGGGAAGAAGTTGAGGTCAGCGCCAGTGGTTCTGAGCGCTCACACCGAGCACAACCTTTGGAGGACTACGAAGACGAGGAGATGCAGGAAGAGGCTAGGGGCCAAAGGTTGTTTCTTAATCTGCAAATATTCTGGCCTTTTTACTGAGTATGTTTCTTGCAGTTGATTTGTAGTGTAAACCCTTGCACATCTCGAGAAATTTGCTTATTCTCTTTGTCTTCCGGCTGGTCTGACATTCGATTACGTGTTGGGCCTTGGTAGCGGAATAGCAAGCTCTGTTTGGGCATTACCTGTAACGGCTTGTGTTGACTAGGAATTATCACCTGTTGCAGTCGGACGGAGTTAGTGGAGCAGCAGAACTGTTGACAAGTTTTGTGGTATGGTTTATATGGTGAACAGTGAAGGTGAGGAAGATGACCATGAAGATGACGAACCGAGAGAGAGGGTTGAGGTGGCTGAAGCGCGTGATGTGTTTGGTGAGTCAGATGAAGACGAGGACCAGGATGCAGAGCGTGAACCAGAACCAGAAGCTGCAGAGCATCGTAGCCCTGAGGAAAGTCTGCAGGGCAGTCCGGAGGTATAGCTTTTATTGTATTTCATCTCTACATTGCCATGTAGCGGTCTTTAGTGCCAATTGTTCTAAAACTTTTGAATATGGTTTGATTGCATATCACGCTTATGGCCGATAGTAAAATTTACGTCTGGGCTTATTGGAAAATTTGCGCTTAAACAGAGGGTTCGTTCGGATGACGAAGGAAGTGAAGGGGATGCAGCTCGGGCAGAAGAGATTGTTGGGGATGAAGATCGGGACCGTTCGGATCGGTCTGAATCTGATGATGAGCGGCATATCGAGCAGAAACCTGAAAAACCTATGGGTCCTCCAATAGAGCTTCAGGTCCCGTTGCGTCCACCACCTGGCATGCCTGACCAGGTTAGTGGATACTACTTTTCATACCCTAGCATTGGGCTTGGATTGGTGATTGCGCTTGTGGTTTCGTATGTCAATGGTTATTGCAATATCTTTCACAGACCTTGACAAATGATCTCTGTTGCGTTGGAATTTGCAGCTGAATATTATTCGAATGTCTAACATCATGAATATCGATATGAAGCCCTTTGATCCCACGACATATGAGGCAGAGGAGCCATTTACCACCGAGGTTGAGGGCAAGAAGCAACACATTAGGTTGGAAGAGAACGTTGTGCGCTGGCGTCCCGTTCTTAATCGAGATGGACTTACCTCTGTGAGTGCTTTTCTTAGACCTCACCTCTTTTTGTAGAAAATACATGAGCTTATTAAAATGCAGTAGAGGTTGACTCGGGCGATTTCAGTTCTGGGAGACTCCTTTTTCTTGCTACGGTTATTGTCGTTGTGAAGTAGGGTTTTGTTTGTCCAATTGGATTGCCTGTTAGAGACACCATGGCAGTGACTGTCGATAGACACTCAATTTTTGTCTCTTGGTGGCCGTGCAATGCTCGTTTAATCAGTTCATTGAAAAACATTATTTTGAAATACTTCTTTTGGAATCTATTTTTCTGAATATTTTGTCTGTCTTGAGCCAGGTCACGTCAACACAGTAGGTGTCGAAGATCAGCAAAGCTTTCAGCATTTTAGATGCTGCACGCTTTGTAATACGAATATATGCTTCGCTCTTCAACTCATATTCCAATGTGTTGACTTCTTAGGAAAAATGAGAGGATTTAATTTGGTTACTGAAATCTGTTGGGTGTTTGCAGTATGAAAGCAATGCGCGATTTGTGAAGTGGTCAGATGGCAGCATGCAGCTACTTTTGGGTAGCGAGGTGCTGGATTTGTCAGTCCAAAATGCTACTCAGGACCAGTCTCATCTCTTTGTTCGTCATCATAAGGTTTCTCTCCAATCTTACTGAGTTACACACACTTGGCTACTTCCATTGGGTATGTCTTGTATGTTCTTAATTGCTTCTGTATTTTTGGCTTTCGTAGAGGACCTATATTCGGTGACTGCTTTCGCCAATTTCAAGATAATGTATAGCAGCAATATCATTGTACGGGGTGCTTTGATTGCAGAGCATTTTGCAATCTCAAGGCCAAGTTTTGAGGAAGATGAGGTTTATGCCATCGTCCTTGACCTCCAAATCACATCGTCTACTCACTGCATTAGTGGACTCTAAGCATAAGAAGGTCTTCAAAGTTAAGACTGTCATCACTGAAACTGATCCGGAGAAGGAGAAGCATGACAGAGAAAAGGTAGGCTATGAAATTATGCTGGGTCAACGCCAGGCAAATATGAGATTTACTTAGTTTGTGTGATGGTTGTCAAGTTAGTTTCTTGAAGAACTCCGTGTTGATGTCGTAGCCATGCTTTTACTGTAGCTATCTCTGATATTGTCTGTGTGCAGGTGTACATTACTATATCCGTAAGCAAGTTAGACCTTGTATTATTTCCTACTGCCAGGCATTTGCTTCCACTAGAATTTCCATGTTTGCAATTTTGGATGTTTGCTTTTATGACGGTGCTTTTCTAATTCTATTTCGCAGAAAGTACAAGAAAATATAAGGAGCAAGGTTGATCTGCTAAGAAAACAAGAAAAGTTAACTTCCAAATATCATACTCCCAGGCCACGCGTGACAGAACGTGAGCGTGAGCTATCTCCTGGTTATCTGGAGGGTGCTTTGGAAGAGGTATGTGTTGCCTTTTCTTCCTATCTTACTTTATACATACCTGTATGCGCTGACCTCATCACAATCAAGTTTGGAACTGAATTTGGTGCTGCAACTTGGTGCTGCAACTTGGTGTTCAGGAGGATGAAATAGATACTTACGATGACAGAGGCTCTCGTCGATATCAAGAGGAATTAGAACAAGAGCAGCGTGCTGAGAGAAGAATTTTGCATGCTAAACGAGTATGTCTTTGACTCTTCTCTTACAGACTACGGAATGACTCTTCCCTGCAATTTCTTTTTGGAAGAAAAATAATTTGATCTTGCAAGCTTCAAGAGCACTGTTTTTCTGGTTCTTATAAGAATGTAACTGTGACAGCAAGCACCTGCTAAACCTCCCCCGAGCAGATCAATGAACAAGCGGCGACCTGCGAAGGATGACTTTCTGGACGATTCTATGTCAGACGACAGTGATAGAGAACCATCGGTCCAGGAAAGTGATCACAACGACGATTTAGTGGGTGGTGCTTGGGAGGAAGAGGATGACGAAGAAGAGGAGGAAGAGCGAAGGCCGTCCAGCAAGGGCAAGGCTACTGAGCGAGAGGTCAGTATTCTTTTTTGTACTCAGAAATCTACTCCTGTAGGCTATGCGACTATCGTTCAATCAGATATTTTTGTCTGACCAACTCATCGTTCACCTGGTTCGAATTTTGTTTCACTGTTGAAGACTTTCTTGAGGACCTTATCTTCCTGGAAGCTAATCAAAACATTAGCTAGATTTGTCATTGCATTTAATTTGAGGAGTCTCTCACACATGCCTTGATTCTCCAGGATAGAAGGCGTGGTGAGCGTGAGGAAGATGACAGGAAGAGGAAGAGGGACAGGGAAGAGCGGTCCCCGTCGCCTGCAAAGAAACCAATATCTCGCAGAAGAGTTGTTGTTAGTGACAGTGACGATGACTGAGTAACTCCAAATACTAGCAAACTTCTTTCCACCTTGAGGTGGTTGTATCATATGGTTATGTAGTTAGAGCTTTCGAGAGCATAAAGTCCAATCAAACCATTTAATCTGATGATGCATCTGGCAGAGTTTGGATTCCTTCCCTTGTAAGTTCCTTTTGGGTAGATCCTCAGCAAATGTCTTCTCTGCAACGAGACTTGAGACTTGATGTTGCGATCACAGCAGAATTACATAACCCAAACTAATTTGGATATGAAAATAACTGTGCAACACTATGAAGGACTAAGGATCTGAAGTAGAAACGATGGTGGTGATAAGGGACTGAAATTCACATGCAAGCTAAGGAACCAACTACATTCTTGGTCACCTTCACAGACGAGGGTAAAAGGTTCGTGTACCTACAAGTGTGTGATCGAGTCTTGAATCAAAGAACAAAGTAAATTGTACACGATTGGCATCTGTGCACCCTAAACTTTTTAATTAACTTGATGACCTACAACATTCAAATCGTTAAAACTGATCTAGACATTTGTACAGAGCCTCACATTTCTGCTTATCCAAAGCAGTCATGAAAAGGATCCTCGTGCAAGACGTATCTTTTTAGCGCTACCAAGTGCTCCTCTGTCGATCCTCTACCATATGCAATGTTTAATATAGTCATCCACTTTTATTACATAAGTTTCCTTATTATGAAAGATTAGGATTATACATGCATATATTTGATTTTGTTGGAAAAAATGGCAATTTTATCGATAGCAGATACAATAGAACTTCTCTAAAGTAATAGCCCCGGGACGTGTATGTCTAGATTGGGTCTAATGTGGTCTAATGCGGGACCATGCAATCATTACTCTATCACTTTAGAGAGGTCATTAGCTTAGAGAAGTTCACTTTAGAGAAGTTATACTGAAATAAAATTGGCAGCAGAATATTCTCCAGACACCAGATAAAATCAATCTTTCTGAGAAGAGGAGCAGTCTTTCTGAGAATTTCACCAGGAATGATAGGGCTGCCCCTTTTCAAATCCTTGCAATTGATGTCACTTTTTCACTTAAAAATTGCTCAATCTGCTCTGTCTTCCAATTATCAATCCTGCATGTACCAGGAAGGACAGTGAGCAACAAGTAAAGTCCATCCAGTTCCAGCTTCGATTGCACTCCAATACTTTCGGATAACAAGAAATATCATGCATGCAGAACTACATCAGTATTCAACAAAGAAAAATCACACTGTCCTACCCCATATACGCGACAGAACAATACTAGTTTAGGAAATTTGACACAAGTACTTCAGATGTATAGTTGAAGCTCTACCGGATCGAGTCCTTGAGGTTGCCCTTATCGTCCTTCATGATGAGCTTTGGTGGTGCACCAAAACGGTATTTCACATCCACTTCAGGAAATTCGCCCAACTTGTCGTCAATAAAGGTCTGAATGTCTGGATAAAACATCACCTTCCTCATACAAATCTCCAACACAGCTCCAGAATACTTCACCTGCAAGCCCAGAAACGTATTATGAGTACAGCAATCAATTCCCTCCAGGAGCACACCATCCAACTCCTTGAAGGCCTTGCGAATTCGTTAACCACTTCAAACAATTAAAAACACCTTGAGCAACAAATCAGGACATCTGAAATGCTGTAAAAGAGTCCACTTAGACCTGCATAAAGGGGCGAGATGACAAACCTTGCTCAGGGCATTCTCAGATTCCTCTGCACAACAATTTCGACAATCGGCCTCCAGCGCTGCAATCCCATCCAGAATCAGACTCACAAAGACACTTTAATACTCGCATACCACTTTCATCGCCTCATCGTCAGCTCGTCCATCGAATCTAAACGTGCCCTTAAACTAATTGCATATCAATCGCCCGGGACTAAACTCGAGCCCCCCCTGGCACGATCGTTCTGGCACGACAAAGCCATGACCCCCCACCCCCACCCCCACCCCCACCCCCGGCAAGATCTGAGCGACTTCAAAAAGAAATCACGAACGTGAGACCTCAAAATACCCCTTCCTAATCATTGAACATGTGCAAGGGATCCCAGAAACTACGAGGCCATACACTTGATTGTATTTTTTGATAACACCGTTTACATTGATGGATTGCTCTTCAACGCACCCTCGAGGTCGTAGAGCGAGAGATAGCAATCAAAGCGTGTTCAATGAACAACAATTCAAACACATTATACTGGTATAGGGCGAAACCACGGGTAGTGGAATTACCTTTGTCTCTCACGTACTCTGCAAGGGAGTCGCAATCGGAGCACAGAGCGAGACCGGTAAACCCTAAGTCGCTGCAACTAGCATCAGGAAGTTCCTCGGTCTGCACCCCGTGTAAAGCCCAAAGAAGCACGAAGCTCGCTAGAGCTGAAGTCATCACACGAGAATCTGCGCTCCTCTCTGTCATAGTTTGAATCAACGAAGGCAATTCCACAACGCTAAAAGGATGCGCGCGTCCGAAGCTAAGCTACCCAAATCACAGATCAAAAGGTAGAGCTCACGCAGCCGGTCGACGAAGGCGAGAAAACCACTCAGCTTACTACCGGTACCGGTAAACTGTACCGAGAACGCAGCGAAAAAAAAAAAATTATTTGGACTTCCGCTACACTCAGGCTTGATATCTTTAAATCGGACAGCCGGAGGCCTACACCAGCGGCGCAAACACCCGTTAAATTACGAATAGGCCCTGCGACTGTCATCCAAATTATTGAAGCCTCTAGAGGCCGATGGATGAAACCAAACCTGTCACTTCCGTTCAGTTGGGCGTTCCACTGCAGCCAGCGGAACGCGGAACTGCGTCTACATTTTCTGTTCGTCACCGTGGAGGACGGATGAGAAAATAAGTCCATTCATCCATGCGAACGAATGTCGTCGACTCTGGCGCGGAAGAACGTACCGCGAGGGAGCTCGTCTCGCTTCAGCCTCTCTTCTCTCTCGGCCTCCCTCTGGCCTTCTCCTCTGAACGACGACTGACCGGATCGAGCCGCAGACGAACTGATAATAATAAAATCGGCAGTTCAGCCATCTCGGAACTTCTTGCTGCTGCTGCTGCTGCTGCCGCGGTGCAGCGCATTTTGATTGCACCGATCCGTGGATCGTGTCCCGCAGTGCAACGTCCATTGTCCCTCGCGTCCTCCTTCTTCCTGCCGTGGCGCCTTTCTCGTGGTGCATGGTTTTTGGTACCCCCCGTGGGCCACGATGAGCGGCCATGACGCCAAGTATTTCACCACCACCAAGAAGGGCGAGATCCATGAGCTCAAGGAGGAGCTCAATTCGCAGTACAAGGTGCGTTCGCCAGTTCGGCCATGTTCGGCGGTCCACGTCCCCTCCGTTTCGCCATTGGCGCTGCTCCCCCGGATTGGCGAGCGCCGGTGGAACAGATTGGGTCGCGTTCCGCTCCCCTGCGGAACTGCGCGCTCCAGGGTTGTAGTAAATACGCTGCTTTGGCGAAGACGTTTGCTGTGCAGATTGTGTGTTTGATTTAGGGTTAGGCGTTATGCAGCGAGAGTGGCTCTCTGGCATTCCCGCATTCGTCGTGGCTCTGTGCGGACCCACCCGAAGCCCTGACCGCGCACGTCGATTCGCGGGGCAGCTCGAAGGGCTCCCGATCGGGACTGTGGAACAGGCAGCTAGCTTAGGTCACGGTGGGGTGACCGGACAAGTCTTTCCGTTCGAATCTCGCAGATTTCTCGAAACGCAGGTCAATGTCGATGGAACCAGTCACTCGTCTGTGATCCCTTGTTTGATCAATTCCTTCCCAAGGGTGTCTTGCTGGTCGAACGTAGGTGAGGACCCCAATCAGACAGTAATGCCGTCGAAAGAGCTTGTCTGCCTCTCTTCCCAGAAGGCGAATCAATGGTCCTAAGGATTGCCGTTCGACTCTTGGTTTCACAATTCAGTTTTGCGAAGGGGACCGCATTCTTAGAAGCTGCAAGGATGTAGTACATGACCTGTCTCTTCGATGCCATGGATCCATTCATGGAGAGTGGGTGGCACAAGCAAGTGATCAGTAGTTACTCACTATCTCTAGGAGCCCTCGACGTTTGCGTGATCACCTATACCTTCCGTAACTTTCCTTATCGGAGATTTTCATGCTCCACTAGTGACGCTGATCCTATAATTTGCCAATTGTAGGTGACTGTTACATCCGAACCAATAATCGAACCATAATTGAATTGCTACATCCAGCAATGTCGTGAGTTTGTCACAATCGTGGTTGTACATTCCTTAGCGTTTTCTTCGTAAGGATTCACACTTGCCGTCCGAACTGGTTCCTTTTGACTTCACCTCATACCCTGCTAGATGTATTCCTCTTTTCATCCTCTCAGCTTAGATTATGCAGTCGGTGTGGCTTGCCGCATATGTTTCTTGGTAGGACAGCTCATCGAACAGTGCTTCATTTCATACGGGTCTTTTGTGAATACTTTCGGTTCTTTGATCGCCGACGATTTTGTTTCCAGTGAGGCTTCCTTCGTCCTCTTATACTGCAAGTGAGTTTGAGTACCCGAGTACTCGGCGTTGGTGCTTGCTCCCTTGCAACACAGAGTAACCTTTTTGTGTTTGATGTGGCACATTGCAGGACAAAAAAAAGGATGCAGTGAAGAAGGTTATTGCTGCAATGACCGTTGGTAAGGATGTGTCCATGCTGTTCACAGATGTGGTCAACTGCATGCAAACCGAAAATTTGGAGCTCAAGAAGCTTGTGTACTTGTACCTTATCAACTATGCCAAGAGCCACCCTGACTTGGCGATACTTGCCGTGAACACATTTGTGAAGGTTTGTAGTTTAACTAACACGTTGTATGTATGCCTTGATGCGTGTGTTTGTTAGATGCCTCCAGGTTCTCATCCACTGATGCTCAGTAGTATTTGACGCAGCCTGTGGGGTATGGGGTATTTTGGTTATGATGCCGGCGTTGATGATGATGACGATGCTGGTGAATTTCTTGCACAGGATTCTCAAGATCCAAATCCTTTGATACGAGCATTGGCTGTGAGGACAATGGGTTGTATCAGGGTCGACAAGATCACAGAGTATCTGTGTGACCCTCTTCAAAGGTGTCTGAAGGTTAGCTCTTGAGTGCCTTAATAATGTTTTATTCGTCTGAAGTACGTTTGCTTTCATATTTATAATTGTGATTTTGGGTATTTAAGTTATTTCTTCTGCTAGAAATGAGAGTAGGTGAGATTGTTAGGCTAGCCTGCGTGTTCCTTTATTATTAGAGGATGTAGAATCTAAAACAGTCGCCTGCAAGATTCATGCTCCACCCAGCTGCATCAGCCTCGAGAGCACCTTCTCGCTTTTGATTTAAATCGTTGCTCTGGTCCTATTTTATCGTCCATGTGCTTTCTCTGGGATGGGAATTTTGTGTTTTTACTTCCATCTTTCTCTGCTTATCCTTGGCTTTCTGAACTCGGTTGATTATGCAGGACGATGATCCTTACGTTCGAAAGACTGCAGCCGTTTGTGTTGCGAAGTTGCACGACATCAACGCAGAGCTGGTAGAGGACAGAGGGTTTTTGGAGTCCCTAAAGGACATGATATCTGATAGCAATCCCATGGTTGTCGCAAACGCTGTGGCAGCGCTTGCTGAAATTCAAGAGGGTAGCAGCAAGAACATTTTTGAGATCACAAATCACACGCTATTCAAGCTTTTGGCGGCTCTCAATGAGTGCACAGAGTGCGTGTACTCTAATTGCTTTTCTGTTTCTAGGCATGTCGGTTTAGATCACACATAAAAATTCCTAAGTTTCAAATCCATCTTACGCGAGAACAGATTACAAGTGCAATGTTTCAGTTAAAGCGCCAATGTTAATGGAGCCTTGGGAAGGATTATTTTAATCCCTGGCAAACAGGCAGTACTGTTTTGAACGTAGAGTCTGATTGCAGGTGGGGTCAGGTTTTTATTTTGGATGCTTTATCTAAATATAAAGCAAAGGATATCCGTGATGCTGAGAATATTGTGGAACGCATAACTCCTCGCCTGCAGCATGCCAATTGTGCTGTAGTTC
Source organism: Neckera pumila (assembly GCA_963969595.1). NCBI lineage: Eukaryota > Viridiplantae > Streptophyta > Bryopsida > Hypnales > Neckeraceae > Neckera > Neckera pumila. The sequence goes on along the minus strand of OZ018412.1, from coordinate 1,173,432 downwards.
TATCGGCCGTAAAGGTACTGTATTTGTGAATTCTCACAGCTGTGGTGGTCCCTGTTGCCTGCTTCTTCTTCTGCCTCTTCTGGCAGACTCGATAGTCATCTGTGTCTTACTCCTCAGATTAGTTACTCCTCAGTACTTGAGCAATTGTTGATGGTTGAGATCTTGTGGTGGGCTGCTGTCACCTAGTTGCCAAGGTTTTTTGTAGTCACGTTAACTATCAAAGTCATACTGACTTGGGTGTTTGTATGAAGGTCATCTTGCTACAAATGGAGCTCATTACCAGCACAGATGTCGTGCGAAACTTGTGTAAAAAGATGGCACCACCTTTGGTAACACTTCTATCGGCAGAGCCTGAGATCCAGTATGTTGCACTTCGCAATATCAATCTTATTGTGCAGCGCCGTCCTGGAATTCTTGCACATGAGATCAAGGTTCACACTGAAAGCCCTTTCTTTGCTATTAATGCGTCTATATCTGGGGTATTCAGAGGAGCAACAGCAGACGTCCGTGGCATATTTTTTGTGCATTGAACAGATGAACTAATTATGCCAGCAGTTTGTCGAGTCTGCCTTATGTAACGCGATCAACACGCAATAAGAGATGCTCAATCTGTTTGCAGTTTGAGTCGACATTCAATGCAAGCTGTGTCTTTTGTTTTCGGATCAAGCCGTTCAATCTTACGCAGGTTTGTCTCATGTCCACAGGTGTTTTTCTGCAAGTACAACGATCCTATTTACGTGAAGATGGAGAAGCTGGAGATAATGATCAAACTCGCCTCTGACCGCAATATCGATCAGGTCTTTTTATCTCTTCCCTCAATGTGGTGGAGTTCTTTGAGATCAGTATCTTTCTCGAATGTTGATCTTGTTCTGAGAATGGGTTTGAATCTGGAGAGGTGAAGTGTTAGTATTGTGCAATGCAGGCATCTGAAAACAGAGAGATATGTGTGTAGAACCTTTAGCGTTTGGAATTCTATCAATTGATAAGCATGCTCTCTCATACAGGTCCTTTTGGAGTTCAAGGAGTATGCCACGGAAGTTGATGTTGATTTTGTGAGGAAAGCAGTTCGGGCCATAGGGCGATGTGCAATCAAATTGGAGCGGGCGGCTGAGCGCTGCATTAATGTACTGTTGGATCTGATCAAGATCAAGGTCAACTACGTTGTTCAAGAAGCAATTATAGTGATCAAGGATATTTTTCGAAGATACCCTAATATGTAAGTGATCACAGCTGGATTTTGGACACTTCCCCGGAATTTGGGATTTTATTAGAAAGGTGTTCGGTTGTTTTCACTGTTTTCCACTGGCTCAATTAAAATTGGCGTTTGCTTGTAGATGGAGTGTTGGCTTCTTTTATTGGGGCTAATGAGTATTCAATTGTCTTGTGAACAGGTATGAGTCCATTATTGCTACACTTTGTGAAAGTTTGGACACTCTTGACGAGCCTGAAGCGAAGGTATTGCTTTGGACTTGGGACATATATGCTCTTTTATTGTCCTTCGATCAAGGCTTTTTGTTTGGTTTGTCTTTTTTATGCACACCGTTACATTATTCGCTTGTTGTTATTAATTTGCATTCGTTAAGATTCCAAGGTTTTGCTTGTAATGATATAATGTTTTGGCTCCGTGTGCAGGCATCTATGATATGGATAATAGGTGAATATGCTGAGCGTATTGACAATGCAGATGAGCTACTTGAAAGTTTTCTAGAAACTTTCCCTGAAGAACCTGCCCAGGTGCAGTTGCAACTTCTTACTGCTGCTGTGAAGCTTTTTCTGAAGAAGCCTACTGAGGGTCCCCAACAGATGATTCAGGTACTTCTCTTGCCTTCAGATTCACCACTCTGACTTGGGCTCCCTCGTGTTTTTTTAGGACGCTGGTGCACTGCTTGTGAATGTTGTCATGTGCAGTTTTCGCTGCAAGCAATGGGCGTTTTAAGTTCTTAGAAGGGCCACATGGCGCTCAATGTGAGATATGAGTAACATGCTGAACCATATTCTCATGTCCAGGTTGTGCTGAACAATGCTACGCAAGAAACCGATAATCCAGACTTGCGTGATCGTGCATATGTGTATTGGCGTCTCCTTTCTACAGACCCTGAGGTGTGTTGTTATTCACTTTGCTAAATCTGCCCACGAATATTACGGGGTCTTCAATAACAGGATGAATTGTGATACCCGTGGCACAAGCGGATATTGGTCTATGCATCAGATTTTTGTGATGGAAGTTTTTTGGCGGTATGCGGAGATTTTAATTCATGTGCCGCATTGCATTTGTATTTTTTTTGGCAATGGTGTTTTCAGGTTGTTCTGTATTAAAATCAGTGTTGTATGAAAGTTTGAGATGAAACTAACCGCTTGGATGTTCCTTCCAGGCTGCAAAAGACGTTGTTTTGGCTGAGAAGCCTACAATCAGTGATGATTCCAATAACTTAGACCCGTCTCTTCTAGATGATTTGCTGGCTAACATTGCCACACTTGCATCTGTTTATCACAAGCGCGCTGATGCATTTGTGAGTCGTGCACGGGCAGTGGCTGCGAGAGAGGAAGATGATGAGTACGCTGATGGCCTGGATTCCGGGTCTGGCAATTCATCAGCTCCAGTTCCGGAGATGGCCACATCAAGTGCACCAGTGCCATCCACTACTGGTGCGGCTGTGCCTGCTGCTGGAAAAGGGGCAACTGCTGCTCCAGCTGCTGTACCTGATTTGTTGGGGGACCTGATGGGATTTGAATCAGCCTTGGTTCCAGTTGGACCTGCAACTGCTGGTGTTCCGTTAGAGTAAGCTTCCACGCGTATTAGGCGTCCTTAATTAATTGGTTTGGGAAGTCCTCTTTGGTGCTGCTTGTTCACTGGTTGGTGGCCGTCTGTTACACATGATCTGTCACAGTGTTTCAACTCCCTTTGTTATGAATGTTTTTGTGTTTATAATTGAGTTCGGTTATGGTTTCTGTATGGCATGCTTATATCCTGAGTGCTTTACAGATTTGGTATCTTGTTCTACATACGCCAACAAGTTTTATAAAACATCTGCTATTTATGACGTGTGTACAGGCCTCCTCTTCCTGTTCTCCTTCCAGCCACATCTGGCCAAGGTTTGCAAATATCTGGGCAAATGACAAGGCGTGAAGGAAAAGTGTTCTACAATCTCAAATTCGAGAATCATACTCAAACTCCTTTGGATAAATTCATGATTCAGTTCAACAAGAATACGTTTGGTCTTGCTGCAGGAGGCCCTCTTCAGGTTCATCTCTCGATTTGTTTGTTTGAAGTGTTCGTCATTTCTGGAGCTTTTTCTCTTGAATATGGATATCGGGTAATGCTACGGTGATGCATACTTTTACGTCAGCAGAAATACGGTCTCACGTTTTTGGCACAAACTCCATCTTTGTAGTTGTTTGGCCTTGGGCCATAAACCCTGACCATCGTTCCATCATGTTTATAGGTACCTATTATTCAGCCATCTGGCTCTTCAGGCACCTTGCTGCCTATGGTTCTTTTTCAAAACGTTTCAGAGGGTCCTCCCAACTCCGTGCTTCAAGTAGCTGTTAAGAACAACCAGCAGCCTGTGTGGTACTTCACCGACAAAATCCCGTTGCAAGTACTTTTTGTTGAAGACGGCCGCATGGAAAGGGGATCGTTCTTGGAGGTACTATTCTTCCTGCACACCTATTGGGTTGTGTTTTAGAGCATAGGTATTTGCAAGAGCTTGTACAAAATTTATAGTGATCCTGCTCTTCCTTTCAAGGATATTCTTAGCTTTGTCAGATTTTCTTGCCTGCTTTTCCTTCGCAAATCTGTTTGCCTAATCTTGCAATACCAAAAAATTGTACCAGACTTGGAAGGCACTGCCTGATTCTCACGAGGTTTCTAAGGATCTGCCCAATGCTGTGATTACAAACGTTGATGCCACTTTGGAGAAACTTGCTACTACTAATCTTTTCTACATCGCACGGCGGGTGCTGAAGGACACGAACCAAGAGGTATGTCTATTTGCGTTCTAGAAGTTTTTGTTTCGTGCTGGGTGCTTATTTGGATGTGTAGATCACAGTATTGTACAACAGAGTAATGAACTTTCATTTATATCGAAAACTATTGCGGATATGAATCGGCGTTGCACAAGTTTGATTAACTTTACATTGGCTTATTTGGGAGCTGTGAAATTGCAGGTTTTATACCTCTCTGGCAAAGTGCCTCCAAACATTCCATTCCTTGTAGAACTCACCTGCAAAGTAGGCGCTCCAAGTGTGAAGTGTGCAGTGAAGACACCAACCCCAGAAATGGCACCATTGTTCTTTGAAGCTATTGAGTCCCTTTTGAAGTAGAATATCAACTACGAGGTAGTCAGTATATTGTATCTATGATGTTCCGTGGCAGCAAGTATGGTCAAGGTTTCGTCTGCAGTTAAGATTTAGGTTCTTTGGTTCAGTTTAGGAAGAACAAGTTTATTGTTGCTGCCGCAGCTGTTTCGAGTTTTGTTGGATCAAAGAGTTATTCTCCCCGCTTCTGAGAAGGTCTCATATCTTGACGCGAATGTTTTGGCGTGAAATGAGCAAGGGTTGTACTTGAATGAACCAGGGAGTGTCAGTGTATTATTTAGATTCTTACTACAGCAGGCATTGCCAATTATAATGTCCGTCTCAAGACCGCTCTTGTGCAACCTCTCCTTTGTTTTTCTGGCTGTTCTACCAATCCACCTTATTTGGATGAGGTTTTAGGTTGTAAGGTAGGATAGCCCATTTTCGTCCCATGGTCTTTGCACATGTGTAGACATAGTGGATTTACAAATTTTATTTGGGAAAGAACGGCGTATTGGGGGATATTTCACATGTATTTTGGTAAACAGGAATAGGATAATAGGAATTCATGCATAATAGGTTCTCCAAACAGTAAGCAAAAACGTATAGCTTCTCAATATGGACCACAAGTGGATTCATCTTGTTTTTTTGATGCTAGAGTGTCTATCTTAGTTCCTTCCATTGTTCCATTGGTTATCCCAAGGCATACCTCAGGATTTTGGGTGAAATGGGTGATTTTTTGCCATGTGCATGGTATTTTATAAAATTGTCATTTTGCAGTCCAAATCTAGTTGTTTTGGTTTCTATTTTGTGTACACTCAACCTATCTCAATGCATGTGAAATTGAGTACAATTTTGACAATGTTAAGGAGAGTACAAAAGGATATGATGTATAGTGATCTTTTTTTTTTATGGTTTGTTTCTTGTTTTATAAAGAGAGCCGCTGTTTTTGTATTTGTTGAAGATATTTAAAATTGTTATTTTGTCTTTTAATGTGGTTGTGATGGTTGGATATCCAAACTATTGTAAGGTTTGTGTGAAATGTTTTTATGTTTTTTTGTTTTTTTTTAAGTTTTCACTCTTTTTTTAAAATCTAGGATCACTTAGGTGTGTTAGGAGTAGCTTATACCATACAAGTTTGTGCCTCTTTCATATAATTGTTTATAGAACCAGCATATACGATACAAATTGGTGTAAATGTGTATGGCATTGTATGGAAGTTTATATTTGTTGCTTCAAGGCATTATGTTATAATTGTCATGTTCTCAAGCATTCAATGTGGTTGAATCTACTTTTCTTCTTTCACTGGCCTTGTTTTTTAGTTTAAAGGAATGAATGGTTGGTTTACCAAGAGAAGTTTGATGGGTCATCAGGACTTGATCCAAACTTTGTAGCTTTTAGTTGGAGTTGCAACTCTTCTTGTGTATGTATTGCACTCGTTAGGCCAATGGAGCTATCTTAGTTGGTTTTGTGGATATATTTTTATATGGGAGTTGGTGTCTTATTTTGTTTTATTAATGGAAAAAAATCCTTCATTACTTCTTGTTCTGGGGTCATTTATGGAAGCATTCTATACAACATTTGGTAGTGGTTATGAAGGATTTAAGAGCACAAGAGGCATAATTTGCAATTGAATTCCAACAACTCACATATAATCTTGAAAGGCATGGCAAGAGTTTTTTCAACCCGTTTTTGTTCAGCCATAGTGATGATATGGACGGAGTCTTATTAATCACTTTACTAAAAGTAAATACTTAGGAGTTTATAACTCATGCTGTTACTTGTGACAACCAAGAATTCAAAAAGCATGAAGGAATGCAATTTGGAATGAATGGTGTACACCAAAATTTGATCACTATATCTCTAAGGTATTCAAGTATTTCTTTAATCACTGAATGTTGAATCAATGCAAATTGATGCATTAAGTTCAAAATGTAAGATTAGTAGAAGAGCTTATCCAAGAAGATTCATATTTTCATTGTGGCAATGCAAGAGGTGAAGGAGAGATTGTTTGCTAGAGATTGTTCACTATCTTGGAAGAACAAGGGATACATATCCGGAAGCATTGTTAGATATTAAAATGACTATATAATGTCTAGTCAAATGCACGGGGTCAAATGGAACCCCAACCAATAGAAGGCCACTCATAGAAGGTCTTTTTCTTTATCTTGATCTTATACCTTGCCTAGAGGTTGTCACTTCCTATATTTTTTGGCCTTCATGTACAAGATTGAGGTATTTTAAAATGGAATATAAATTTAGATCTCTTGAATTTTAGGCATCCTTCAATTTTTTAAAGTTCTAATTTGTGGTATCACCATGAAGAAACTGAACCCTCTAAGGGGTTGTCAGTTTTTGTACTATTAATACAAGTAAGTTTGAAAAAGAACTCAAGAAAGACAATGTCTTTTATTTGGCATTAGTGCCACTATATTGGCATAGATAATTTGAACTTTCCAATTCCATATCTTTATTTCCAATTTGTGACTTGAGCTTTAGCTAAAAAGCAAAGAAAAAGCCACACACCGCACCCCGAAATTAGCCACATTCAATTCACTTATTTTCAATCTGGCAAATTTAATGTGGCTGATTTTGAAGGAATCATGTGTTGAAGAGAACAAGTGAATTCAATGCGATTGATTTTGAAGGGACCATGTCTTGAAGAGAAATCGTCAATTCAATACGACATCAAACTGCTTGATGGTTCTTTTTCAAACTTACTTGTATTAATAGTACAAAAACTGACAACCCCTTAGAGGGTTCAGTTTCTTCATGGTGATACCACAAATTAGAACTTTAAAAAATTGAAGGATGCCTAAAATTCAAGAGATCTAAATTTATATTCCATTTTAAAATACCTCAATCTTGTACATGAAGGCCAAAAAATATAGGAAGTGACAACCTCTAGGCAAGGTATAAGATCAAGATAAAGAAAAAGACCTTCTATGAGTGGCCTTCTATTGGTTGGGGTTCCATTTGACCCCGTGCATTTGACTAGACATTATATAGTCATTTTAATATCTAACAATGCTTCCGGATATGTATCCCTTGTTCTTCCAAGATAGTGAACAATCTCTAGCAAACAATCTCTCCTTCACCTCTTGCATTGCCACAATGAAAATATGAATCTTCTTGGATAAGCTCTTCTACTAATCTTACATTTTGAACTTAATGCATCAATTTGCATTGATTCAACATTCAGTGATTAAAGAAATACTTGAATACCTTAGAGATATAGTGATCAAATTTTGGTGTACACCATTCATTCCAAATTGCATTCCTTCATGCTTTTTGAATTCTTGGTTGTCACAAGTAACAGCATGAGTTATAAACTCCTAAGTATTTACTTTTAGTAAAGTGATTAATAAGACTCCGTCCATATCATCACTATGGCTGAACAAAAACGGGTTGAAAAAACTCTTGCCATGCCTTTCAAGATTATATGTGAGTTGTTGGAATTCAATTGCAAATTATGCCTCTTGTGCTCTTAAATCCTTCATAACCACTACCAAATGTTGTATAGAATGCTTCCATAAATGACCCCAGAACAAGAAGTAATGAAGGATTTTTTTCCATTAATAAAACAAAATAAGACACCAACTCCCATATAAAAATATATCCACAAAACCAACTAAGATAGCTCCATTGGCCTAACGAGTGCAATACATACACAAGAAGAGTTGCAACTCCAACTAAAAGCTACAAAGTTTGGATCAAGTCCTGATGACCCATCAAACTTCTCTTGGTAAACCAACCATTCATTCCTTTAAACTAAAAAACAAGGCCAGTGAAAGAAGAAAAGTAGATTCAACCACATTGAATGCTTGAGAACATGACAATTATAACATAATGCCTTGAAGCAACAAATATAAACTTCCATACAATGCCATACACATTTACACCAATTTGTATCGTATATGCTGGTTCTATAAACAATTATATGAAAGAGGCACAAACTTGTATGGTATAAGCTACTCCTAACACACCTAAGTGATCCTAGATTTTAAAAAAAGAGTGAAAACTTAAAAAAAAACAAAAAAACATAAAAACATTTCACACAAACCTTACAATAGTTTGGATATCCAACCATCACAACCACATTAAAAGACAAAATAACAATTTTAAATATCTTCAACAAATACAAAAACAGCGGCTCTCTTTATAAAACAAGAAACAAACCATAAAAAAAAAAGATCACTATACATCATATCCTTTTGTACTCTCCTTAACATTGTCAAAATTGTACTCAATTTCACATGCATTGAGATAGGTTGAGTGTACACAAAATAGAAACCAAAACAACTAGATTTGGACTGCAAAATGACAATTTTATAAAATACCATGCACATGGCAAAAAATCACCCATTTCACCCAAAATCCTGAGGTATGCCTTGGGATAACCAATGGAACAATGGAAGGAACTAAGATAGACACTCTAGCATCAAAAAAACAAGATGAATCCACTTGTGGTCCATATTGAGAAGCTATACGTTTTTGCTTACTGTTTGGAGAACCTATTATGCATGAATTCCTATTATCCTATTCCTGTTTACCAAAATACATGTGAAATATCCCCCAATACGCCGTTCTTTCCCAAATAAAATTTGTAAATCCACTATGTCTACACATGTGCAAAGACCATGGGACGAAAATGGGCTATCCTACCTTACAACCTAAAACCTCATCCAAATAAGGTGGATTGGTAGAACAGCCAGAAAAACAAAGGAGAGGTTGCACAAGAGCGGTCTTGAGACGGACATTATAATTGGCAATGCCTGCTGTAGTAAGAATCTAAATAATACACTGACACTCCCTGGTTCATTCAAGTACAACCCTTGCTCATTTCACGCCAAAACATTCGCGTCAAGATATGAGACCTTCTCAGAAGCGGGGAGAATAACTCTTTGATCCAACAAAACTCGAAACAGCTGCGGCAGCAACAATAAACTTGTTCTTCCTAAACTGAACCAAAGAACCTAAATCTTAACTGCAGACGAAACCTTGACCATACTTGCTGCCACGGAACATCATAGATACAATATACTGACTACCTCGTAGTTGATATTCTACTTCAAAAGGGACTCAATAGCTTCAAAGAACAATGGTGCCATTTCTGGGGTTGGTGTCTTCACTGCACACTTCACACTTGGAGCGCCTACTTTGCAGGTGAGTTCTACAAGGAATGGAATGTTTGGAGGCACTTTGCCAGAGAGGTATAAAACCTGCAATTTCACAGCTCCCAAATAAGCCAATGTAAAGTTAATCAAACTTGTGCAACGCCGATTCATATCCGCAATAGTTTTCGATATAAATGAAAGTTCATTACTCTGTTGTACAATACTGTGATCTACACATCCAAATAAGCACCCAGCACGAAACAAAAACTTCTAGAACGCAAATAGACATACCTCTTGGTTCGTGTCCTTCAGCACCCGCCGTGCGATGTAGAAAAGATTAGTAGTAGCAAGTTTCTCCAAAGTGGCATCAACGTTTGTAATCACAGCATTGGGCAGATCCTTAGAAACCTCGTGAGAATCAGGCAGTGCCTTCCAAGTCTGGTACAATTTTTTGGTATTGCAAGATTAGGCAAACAGATTTGCGAAGGAAAAGCAGGCAAGAAAATCTGACAAAGCTAAGAATATCCTTGAAAGGAAGAGCAGGATCACTATAAATTTTGTACAAGCTCTTGCAAATACCTATGCTCTAAAACACAACCCAATAGGTGTGCAGGAAGAATAGTACCTCCAAGAACGATCCCCTTTCCATGCGGCCGTCTTCAACAAAAAGTACTTGCAACGGGATTTTGTCGGTGAAGTACCACACAGGCTGCTGGTTGTTCTTAACAGCTACTTGAAGCACGGAGTTGGGAGGACCCTCTGAAACGTTTTGAAAAAGAACCATAGGCAGCAAGGTGCCTGAAGAGCCAGATGGCTGAATAATAGGTACCTATAAACATGATGGAACGATGGTCAGGGTTTATGGCCCAAGGCCAAACAACTACAAAGATGGAGTTTGTGCCAAAAACGTGAGACCGTATTTCTGCTGACGTAAAAGTATGCATCACCGTAGCATTACCCGATATCCATATTCAAGAGAAAAAGCTCCAGAAATGACGAACACTTCAAACAAACAAATCGAGAGATGAACCTGAAGAGGGCCTCCTGCAGCAAGACCAAACGTATTCTTGTTGAACTGAATCATGAATTTATCCAAAGGAGTTTGAGTATGATTCTCGAATTTGAGATTGTAGAACACTTTTCCTTCACGCCTTGTCATTTGCCCAGATATTTGCAAACCTTGGCCAGATGTGGCTGGAAGGAGAACAGGAAGAGGAGGCCTGTACACACGTCATAAATAGCAGATGTTTTATAAAACTTGTTGGCGTATGTAGAACAAGATACCAAATCTGTAAAGCACTCAGGATATAAGCATGCCATACAGAAACCATAACCGAACTCAATTATAAACACAAAAACATTCATAACAAAGGGAGTTGAAACACTGTGACAGATCATGTGTAACAGACGGCCACCAACCAGTGAACAAGCAGCACCAAAGAGGACTTCCCAAACCAATTAATTAAGGACGCCTAATACGCGTGGAAGCTTACTCTAACGGAACACCAGCAGTTGCAGGTCCAACTGGAACCAAGGCTGATTCAAATCCCATCAGGTCCCCCAACAAATCAGGTACAGCAGCTGGAGCAGCAGTTGCCCCTTTTCCAGCAGCAGGCACAGCCGCACCAGTAGTGGATGGCACTGGTGCACTTGATGTGGCCATCTCCGGAACTGGAGCTGATGAATTGCCAGACCCGGAATCCAGGCCATCAGCGTACTCATCATCTTCCTCTCTCGCAGCCACTGCCCGTGCACGACTCACAAATGCATCAGCGCGCTTGTGATAAACAGATGCAAGTGTGGCAATGTTAGCCAGCAAATCATCTAGAAGAGACGGGTCTAAGTTATTGGAATCATCACTGATTGTAGGCTTCTCAGCCAAAACAACGTCTTTTGCAGCCTGGAAGGAACATCCAAGCGGTTAGTTTCATCTCAAACTTTCATACAACACTGATTTTAATACAGAACAACCTGAAAACACCATTGCCAAAAAAAATACAAATGCAATGCGGCACATGAATTAAAATCTCCGCATACCGCCAAAAAACTTCCATCACAAAAATCTGATGCATAGACCAATATCCGCTTGTGCCACGGGTATCACAATTCATCCTGTTATTGAAGACCCCGTAATATTCGTGGGCAGATTTAGCAAAGTGAATAACAACACACCTCAGGGTCTGTAGAAAGGAGACGCCAATACACATATGCACGATCACGCAAGTCTGGATTATCGGTTTCTTGCGTAGCATTGTTCAGCACAACCTGGACATGAGAATATGGTTCAGCATGTTACTCATATCTCACATTGAGCGCCATGTGGCCCTTCTAAGAACTTAAAACGCCCATTGCTTGCAGCGAAAACTGCACATGACAACATTCACAAGCAGTGCACCAGCGTCCTAAAAAAACACGAGGGAGCCCAAGTCAGAGTGGTGAATCTGAAGGCAAGAGAAGTACCTGAATCATCTGTTGGGGACCCTCAGTAGGCTTCTTCAGAAAAAGCTTCACAGCAGCAGTAAGAAGTTGCAACTGCACCTGGGCAGGTTCTTCAGGGAAAGTTTCTAGAAAACTTTCAAGTAGCTCATCTGCATTGTCAATACGCTCAGCATATTCACCTATTATCCATATCATAGATGCCTGCACACGGAGCCAAAACATTATATCATTACAAGCAAAACCTTGGAATCTTAACGAATGCAAATTAATAACAACAAGCGAATAATGTAACGGTGTGCATAAAAAAGACAAACCAAACAAAAAGCCTTGATCGAAGGACAATAAAAGAGCATATATGTCCCAAGTCCAAAGCAATACCTTCGCTTCAGGCTCGTCAAGAGTGTCCAAACTTTCACAAAGTGTAGCAATAATGGACTCATACCTGTTCACAAGACAATTGAATACTCATTAGCCCCAATAAAAGAAGCCAACACTCCATCTACAAGCAAACGCCAATTTTAATTGAGCCAGTGGAAAACAGTGAAAACAACCGAACACCTTTCTAATAAAATCCCAAATTCCGGGGAAGTGTCCAAAATCCAGCTGTGATCACTTACATATTAGGGTATCTTCGAAAAATATCCTTGATCACTATAATTGCTTCTTGAACAACGTAGTTGACCTTGATCTTGATCAGATCCAACAGTACATTAATGCAGCGCTCAGCCGCCCGCTCCAATTTGATTGCACATCGCCCTATGGCCCGAACTGCTTTCCTCACAAAATCAACATCAACTTCCGTGGCATACTCCTTGAACTCCAAAAGGACCTGTATGAGAGAGCATGCTTATCAATTGATAGAATTCCAAACGCTAAAGGTTCTACACACATATCTCTCTGTTTTCAGATGCCTGCATTGCACAATACTAACACTTCACCTCTCCAGATTCAAACCCATTCTCAGAACAAGATCAACATTCGAGAAAGATACTGATCTCAAAGAACTCCACCACATTGAGGGAAGAGATAAAAAGACCTGATCGATATTGCGGTCAGAGGCGAGTTTGATCATTATCTCCAGCTTCTCCATCTTCACGTAAATAGGATCGTTGTACTTGCAGAAAAACACCTGTGGACATGAGACAAACCTGCGTAAGATTGAACGGCTTGATCCGAAAACAAAAGACACAGCTTGCATTGAATGTCGACTCAAACTGCAAACAGATTGAGCATCTCTTATTGCGTGTTGATCGCGTTACATAAGGCAGACTCGACAAACTGCTGGCATAATTAGTTCATCTGTTCAATGCACAAAAAATATGCCACGGACGTCTGCTGTTGCTCCTCTGAATACCCCAGATATAGACGCATTAATAGCAAAGAAAGGGCTTTCAGTGTGAACCTTGATCTCATGTGCAAGAATTCCAGGACGGCGCTGCACAATAAGATTGATATTGCGAAGTGCAACATACTGGATCTCAGGCTCTGCCGATAGAAGTGTTACCAAAGGTGGTGCCATCTTTTTACACAAGTTTCGCACGACATCTGTGCTGGTAATGAGCTCCATTTGTAGCAAGATGACCTTCATACAAACACCCAAGTCAGTATGACTTTGATAGTTAACGTGACTACAAAAAACCTTGGCAACTAGGTGACAGCAGCCCACCACAAGATCTCAACCATCAACAATTGCTCAAGTACTGAGGAGTAACTAATCTGAGGAGTAAGACACAGATGACTATCGAGTCTGCCAGAAGAGGCAGAAGAAGAAGCAGGCAACAGGGACCACCACAGCTGTGAGAATTCACAAATACAGTACCTTTACGGCCGATAGAACTACAGCACAATTGGCATGCTGCAGGCGAGGAGTTATGCGTTCCACAATATTCTCAGCATCACGGATATCCTTTGCTTTATATTTAGATAAAGCATCCAAAATAAAAACCTGACCCCACCTGCAATCAGACTCTACGTTCAAAACAGTACTGCCTGTTTGCCAGGGATTAAAATAATCCTTCCCAAGGCTCCATTAACATTGGCGCTTTAACTGAAACATTGCACTTGTAATCTGTTCTCGCGTAAGATGGATTTGAAACTTAGGAATTTTTATGTGTGATCTAAACCGACATGCCTAGAAACAGAAAAGCAATTAGAGTACACGCACTCTGTGCACTCATTGAGAGCCGCCAAAAGCTTGAATAGCGTGTGATTTGTGATCTCAAAAATGTTCTTGCTGCTACCCTCTTGAATTTCAGCAAGCGCTGCCACAGCGTTTGCGACAACCATGGGATTGCTATCAGATATCATGTCCTTTAGGGACTCCAAAAACCCTCTGTCCTCTACCAGCTCTGCGTTGATGTCGTGCAACTTCGCAACACAAACGGCTGCAGTCTTTCGAACGTAAGGATCATCGTCCTGCATAATCAACCGAGTTCAGAAAGCCAAGGATAAGCAGAGAAAGATGGAAGTAAAAACACAAAATTCCCATCCCAGAGAAAGCACATGGACGATAAAATAGGACCAGAGCAACGATTTAAATCAAAAGCGAGAAGGTGCTCTCGAGGCTGATGCAGCTGGGTGGAGCATGAATCTTGCAGGCGACTGTTTTAGATTCTACATCCTCTAATAATAAAGGAACACGCAGGCTAGCCTAACAATCTCACCTACTCTCATTTCTAGCAGAAGAAATAACTTAAATACCCAAAATCACAATTATAAATATGAAAGCAAACGTACTTCAGACGAATAAAACATTATTAAGGCACTCAAGAGCTAACCTTCAGACACCTTTGAAGAGGGTCACACAGATACTCTGTGATCTTGTCGACCCTGATACAACCCATTGTCCTCACAGCCAATGCTCGTATCAAAGGATTTGGATCTTGAGAATCCTGTGCAAGAAATTCACCAGCATCGTCATCATCATCAACGCCGGCATCATAACCAAAATACCCCATACCCCACAGGCTGCGTCAAATACTACTGAGCATCAGTGGATGAGAACCTGGAGGCATCTAACAAACACACGCATCAAGGCATACATACAACGTGTTAGTTAAACTACAAACCTTCACAAATGTGTTCACGGCAAGTATCGCCAAGTCAGGGTGGCTCTTGGCATAGTTGATAAGGTACAAGTACACAAGCTTCTTGAGCTCCAAATTTTCGGTTTGCATGCAGTTGACCACATCTGTGAACAGCATGGACACATCCTTACCAACGGTCATTGCAGCAATAACCTTCTTCACTGCATCCTTTTTTTTGTCCTGCAATGTGCCACATCAAACACAAAAAGGTTACTCTGTGTTGCAAGGGAGCAAGCACCAACGCCGAGTACTCGGGTACTCAAACTCACTTGCAGTATAAGAGGACGAAGGAAGCCTCACTGGAAACAAAATCGTCGGCGATCAAAGAACCGAAAGTATTCACAAAAGACCCGTATGAAATGAAGCACTGTTCGATGAGCTGTCCTACCAAGAAACATATGCGGCAAGCCACACCGACTGCATAATCTAAGCTGAGAGGATGAAAAGAGGAATACATCTAGCAGGGTATGAGGTGAAGTCAAAAGGAACCAGTTCGGACGGCAAGTGTGAATCCTTACGAAGAAAACGCTAAGGAATGTACAACCACGATTGTGACAAACTCACGACATTGCTGGATGTAGCAATTCAATTATGGTTCGATTATTGGTTCGGATGTAACAGTCACCTACAATTGGCAAATTATAGGATCAGCGTCACTAGTGGAGCATGAAAATCTCCGATAAGGAAAGTTACGGAAGGTATAGGTGATCACGCAAACGTCGAGGGCTCCTAGAGATAGTGAGTAACTACTGATCACTTGCTTGTGCCACCCACTCTCCATGAATGGATCCATGGCATCGAAGAGACAGGTCATGTACTACATCCTTGCAGCTTCTAAGAATGCGGTCCCCTTCGCAAAACTGAATTGTGAAACCAAGAGTCGAACGGCAATCCTTAGGACCATTGATTCGCCTTCTGGGAAGAGAGGCAGACAAGCTCTTTCGACGGCATTACTGTCTGATTGGGGTCCTCACCTACGTTCGACCAGCAAGACACCCTTGGGAAGGAATTGATCAAACAAGGGATCACAGACGAGTGACTGGTTCCATCGACATTGACCTGCGTTTCGAGAAATCTGCGAGATTCGAACGGAAAGACTTGTCCGGTCACCCCACCGTGACCTAAGCTAGCTGCCTGTTCCACAGTCCCGATCGGGAGCCCTTCGAGCTGCCCCGCGAATCGACGTGCGCGGTCAGGGCTTCGGGTGGGTCCGCACAGAGCCACGACGAATGCGGGAATGCCAGAGAGCCACTCTCGCTGCATAACGCCTAACCCTAAATCAAACACACAATCTGCACAGCAAACGTCTTCGCCAAAGCAGCGTATTTACTACAACCCTGGAGCGCGCAGTTCCGCAGGGGAGCGGAACGCGACCCAATCTGTTCCACCGGCGCTCGCCAATCCGGGGGAGCAGCGCCAATGGCGAAACGGAGGGGACGTGGACCGCCGAACATGGCCGAACTGGCGAACGCACCTTGTACTGCGAATTGAGCTCCTCCTTGAGCTCATGGATCTCGCCCTTCTTGGTGGTGGTGAAATACTTGGCGTCATGGCCGCTCATCGTGGCCCACGGGGGGTACCAAAAACCATGCACCACGAGAAAGGCGCCACGGCAGGAAGAAGGAGGACGCGAGGGACAATGGACGTTGCACTGCGGGACACGATCCACGGATCGGTGCAATCAAAATGCGCTGCACCGCGGCAGCAGCAGCAGCAGCAGCAAGAAGTTCCGAGATGGCTGAACTGCCGATTTTATTATTATCAGTTCGTCTGCGGCTCGATCCGGTCAGTCGTCGTTCAGAGGAGAAGGCCAGAGGGAGGCCGAGAGAGAAGAGAGGCTGAAGCGAGACGAGCTCCCTCGCGGTACGTTCTTCCGCGCCAGAGTCGACGACATTCGTTCGCATGGATGAATGGACTTATTTTCTCATCCGTCCTCCACGGTGACGAACAGAAAATGTAGACGCAGTTCCGCGTTCCGCTGGCTGCAGTGGAACGCCCAACTGAACGGAAGTGACAGGTTTGGTTTCATCCAGAGGGGCCGGCGTCCCGACTTCCGTCGACTTCAATAAGTTTGGATGTCGTCGTGGGCTTTGCCGAGGTTACCGAAACCTTATTACCGTAGTTTTAGGGCAGAGTAAGGCGGAAACCAATTCTTAGGGTGCATTCGCACTTGCTCTTAAGGTGTCATTACAGGCCAGGACCAGGGTTTTCACACTTGCGTCTGTCAGCAACTGTCGTGCCTACGTGTCTGTGGAGGTGGCACTAGATGAGAGCGGTGGTGCCGGACGGCGGTAAGAGTGTAATATTTTAAGAGTGGGAGTTATTGGTTGAAATAAATGAAGTGCCTATCAGGTGAAAACGTAGATCTTGGACATTGAAGAGCGGATTAACTTAAATGGGCTTGTAGGGGTCCATTAGCTTAAGACAGTAATTAAGAAATAAAGAAAGAAACGTAATCGCTGTCTTCCCTAGTGGCCCACAACGTGCAGCAGCTGCATGGAGGTGGTGCCACAGAAGAATTGATTTCTGTTGTCACCTTAGATCGATGTTCGTAGTACAAATTCTCGCCTGGAGAGTGCATCTCCATTCTCTCGTACGTTGAGTAGAAGTGGGAAGATTGCTTGAGCCCGCCTCATATTCGAGTTTTCAAAGGTTGTCTTCTTTCATCTTCATGTCCTGCGTATTTCCAAAGTGTTTTGATTTCCTCCAAATTCTGGTGCTTCATTACCCGGAACTAATCATTGGTTCCCATGCAGGTTTCGTCAGCATCTATCATGGATTTGCGACTTCAAAATGGAGCGCACAACGCTGCCGCTGGAGGAACCGCGCGCGTCAATCAGATACTGTTGACAAACCTTCTCCTCTGAACTGTACAAATGTCCAAGTCCACACTGATTGGCGATGTTGTGTCTACAAACAATCATGAATTGTTTGAATTCGTCATGAATTTTCATGAACATTACGTGAACTCTCATGGAGACGTTGTCATCCGTGCAGGTAACCATCATCCTGCCTCGATGGGGACAGGGACAACGCTGACGGCTACATCTATAGAACTGCTCTTGAAATGAAGTACTGTTCACTTATGTCTTGTCACCGCTAATGCTATTGGTGGATCTTGTCCTGGAAAGTATCTGCAATTTCATGCGGCGCTAACTTCTGGATTGGACTATGAACTCGTTTTTGAAGAACCTATATCAAATGCGTGCCGGAGTCAAGTTGAGCCATTCCACGTGCTTCTCGGTGTTGCGTCGCCAGCTATTAACCCCATCACTGTCAAGGTCTTCGGGACTCCAAAACGGCGAAGGAAAGGAGAGGGCCCAACTGGACAGCGCACAAGATCATTCTGCTAGTCCAAGCGAAGCGCAACCTCTTTCTTGAAGAACTAGACTGCACGGATGGGTGAGAACTCATGGTCCTTGATGCAAGCAAGTGGGAACTGAATTAGTGTAGAGGTCATGCGAGCAGCCGTGTCTCCTTGTCTGCACGACGGTTGAATATGCAAGACAAAGTAGAATCAACTGATTCCGGAATACAAACGCCTAGCAGACTTCTATGCTCGAAGTGGAAATAACGAACCTGTGTACTGGAGTCTGACTGCAGAGAAGCAAAAGGCAGAGGGCCTCCCCAGGTCTTTCCCGCTAGATGTTTTTTTTAACATCAACGTGTAATACGGCACCAGGCCGACAATTTTGCCCCCGCATAGCCGCGACGTCTTGTCTGATCAAGATACAAATTACAACACCCCTATCGTGGACAACAAGGATGAAGACCCAGACGAGCAGAGCAATGACGTCAATGACTGTGCAGTCGGCTATGGAAACGGGTCGCTCATAGCGAGGACGGAAGCGCCTCAACTCAGTCAAGTGTGGGCGCTGTCAGCCGTACAAAACTGAAGTTCTTCATAGCAGTCCCGCACGCACTGAACACTCCTTCCCCCTCCGCTATTGCAAATTCATCCATTCCGCTAGGCATGCCCACGCAACTGCTGAGCAGCCTGAGCTCTTCGGACACCTCAAACGGCTCATTGCGATGAAGACCCGGCAACACAGGCGTGAAGCGCAAAAGCTTGTCCGGTCACTTTGTAATCGTCGAGGCGATGAAGTTCACTGGAGAAGCCATGACATTGAAAATGAAAGACATGTCCAATACCAATCAGGAGCTAGAGAAATCAAAAATCAACGTCCAACTATGACTCTTCACGGAGCAGATGGATTATCAGCAAGAGCGTGATCAACGGCTGCATGAAAATGCCCGACTTGCGATTGAGAATGTAAAATTATCGATCCAAAAGCAAGGCGAGGTTGTACACTGCCTAACCCACCTCTCCTCGGTTCTCAATGCAGGTTTACAGCTCCAAGAGTCTCCATGTATCCCGACCCTTGCAGCAACGTTCCAACATGACAATACTGCTGCTCCTACCGAGGAAGGGAATGACGTTGATCCTGAGGACATGCAGTGATTCCTCCAAGAGGAAGCAATCCAATGCCTTAGGATTGTCTATGAAAGATGACGCATTAACGATGATAGACATTTTCCCTTTCCTTCGTATCATACTTCGGCTTCTACACGACTCTAGTATGTTTTTTGGTTTTGAGAGGACGCACAGTTTCCTCCATGTACCTGAACACAATGTACATGTATGAAGACTATAATATTTTCAATGAAATAGAGAAGTCATACCAAGTGCAAATGACATTTTGAATGTAATGGTTTCTTTGTTCTTGTATCATTGTTATCTAAAGTATATTCATTTCAATAGAATGTTCCCTTCCATGACATTTATTGTCCATACCGCTTCACATGAAGATTGCATGGCCAATTTCTATGTTGTTTGAGGCGCCAACGTTCGACGATGACATGAACTCCAATGGAGCTGGTCCACATATCCTCCGCATCTGTGAGTTTGTTCGGAGCGAACCATTGAACACATTCATTTGTTCATTTCAGAACCAAATTGACAATGATCGTGATTCACATTGCAGACGACATGCATTCCGAAAATGGAGGTGGCAAGTTTGGACCTCACGTGAAGAAGCACTCGCTTGTGCAGACAGCGACATGGTTTCCTCTTATTGAAGTTATTCAAGAAGTTGACAATGACATGGAAGTCGCAGCTTCGGTGGCCATCGGACCAGCCTATTTGATCTGAAGGTAGAACTCCTCCTTCAACTATATCAGAATTCACGTCGATACAAATGACACTTAATGCATGTCACATAATCCAAGTAGAGGACTCTACAAATTCTAGTCTTCTGGGCTCCCCCATTGATGAATCATTCTTGCAATGTACAGAGAGGTAAGAACAAGAATGGAAGGATCGGTCTACACGGGATTGAACAGCGTTTTCCAAGTGCTGGTAAGGGAGCAAGTGAACGACTCCTGACTGCATGAGAGAGAGAATTTTTTATGACATGGTCATAAGCAGGCAATGTACCCTCCCATCGTAGAAAGGTTGTATGCTACTCTTGCTGTTCTACAAGATTTCCATTATAGACGAGGTACATTGCTGTTGATAATCACGGAGACCGCACCTAGAGTGTATAATCAGAACTGAAGGCCAAGATTCCTCAACTACATAGAAGAATATGCCCTCCAGGATGTGAAGCGACTTGTACCCCTGTCGGTCCGCTTCTTCGTAGTAGCAGTTACAAAAAACCATGTTCCGTGAATCTGTAGAACTGAAGAACACAGATGGGGGACGTCTCACCCCTCCAAACCCATGCATACTTCAAAATAGAAGTGCATATAATCTTCATCAATATTTTCAGTGACGGTCTACTGAGAACAATAGGACTAGGAGTAAGGGTACCACACAAACAGCAAGATCTCTCATTTGACGACTGTTTCGACTGACCTATATGTCCAACTTTGATTGCATTGAATTTAGGTAGCGTACTTAAAGAAATGTGACGCGTGGAAGGTGGAACCTTGGAATGTTAATAGGAGGAAATAGATTTTTCATTAAGAAATGCACGCGTGCATATTTACAAAGAACAAGCCACGTAGGCAGCATTCATGTAGTCCGCTAAGTGGTATTGTAAAGCCGAGGATAGGAAGAATAGGTTCACAATAGAAATAGAGACACTACAAGAGAATGGGGTGTTTTAAGTGAGATTTTAAGTATAGTTCTAGACATAAGATTTTAAGTAATGACCTTTAAGGCAATTTTCAACAAAATTTTACTAGGAGCACATGTGTTTCTAGTAAAATTTTGCTAAAAATTGCCTTAAAGGTCATTACTTAAAGTCTTATATCTAGGACATTAGATGATATTTGGAGGTCTTGGAGGGCCGTTTCAGGTCCGCTCCCTGATCTATCCAGATTCAATGAACGCCGGTACGGGTATGTCAAAATTTTTTTTTTCAAAAAAAAAAAGAAAAAAAAAATTATTTTTACCAAAATATCATTTTAAGCAAAAAAAAATTTTTTTTTTAATTTTTTTTCAAAAAATGTCGTGGCAGTCGCTGTGCCACGTCAAGCAGCTATTGCTGCTACGTTCCCGCAATTTGGGAACGCAACAGACAGCAGGGGAACTCGGGGGCCTTCAAGACCCTCGAATCTCATATAATGCTATACTTAAAAACTCACTTAAAATACCCCATTCTCTTGTAGTGAAAGAAGTGTAGCTCAGATGAGCAGTTATCATCAACAAGAGGGACAATAAGTATAAAACGAGCGAGACAGCTACACCAACATCCTACTATCGACATGGGCAAACACTTACATCGGCGGCAACCTGTGGATGGCAAAGAAAACTCCCAACTCCGTTCGCTTCCTTTCCCCATGCGCGTGGTCATTCTCTAGAAGCCTGTCCTCCTAAATGTAGTCACCGGCGGCAGGGATGGCGCCTTGGCGGTGCTCATCTTCAAAGCGGAGAATGTCTAGAAGTTGCTCCACTTCTTCATGAAATTGCTTGAGGAGCACATTATGCAGAATGGCGCAGCAGAGGACGACATCTATAACAAAAGTGACATGCAAATCACACCTGTGATGTAATTCTCGGAAAGACATCTTCAGCAGTGCAAAGGCGTTTTCAACCACAGCACGTCCTCTGCTGAGTCTACGGTTGAAAAGACGATCAGCAACTAGAACTTGCTCGTGATGTCGATGAGGCACCATCAACCAAGGCAGCAAAGGATAATCTCCATCGCCAAGTAAATATGGAGAGAAACCTTTGAAGTTATGCATGCCATCCCACAAAGCGTTGCGCTGGCCTCAATGGTATAGAGTGGAGCGTTGTAGCATTCTTGAGTCATTAGTTGATCCCGGCATGCCCACGTACAGGTCCAGAAATTGCTTTGAGTTGTCAACCACTGCTTGACAATTCATTGTGTAGCTTCCAGTTTTGAAGTAGAAGTAATCAAAAGTTCTAATACAGGGTTTAGCGATCCCAATGTGCGTGCCGTCTATTGCACCAAGAACACAAGGTAGACCAAAGAGGTCCTAGAAGTCACCATCTATTTCTGGCACAGCGTCACTGAATGGTCATGAAATTTTTTCTTGCAGAACCACATTGATGGCGCGCACAACCTATTAAAGCATGATGGATTTAGTGTTGCGGCCAACGGCAAAGAATTCACTACATGTTAAAAGACTAGCCCCATGACTGAGTTTGAAAAGCGTGCAGGCTATGCGCACAGTCACGAGAACACCTAGCCGATACTGAGTGTCCTTCCTCATGACATCTGGAGCAAGCAATTGGACCAAAGTAAGGACGGAGCGCTTAATGAGACGGAACATCTAGATCCACCAAGCATTGTTATACTTCTGCATGAGAAAACAAGTGAATCAAGTGGTGAACCTTGGTTTCACCGAGAATCCAAGGTCGTCGTCAATAACAACCAAAGTGTTGTACAGGCGAAGGTAAAATAGAGTGGCCTGAGTGGCTGCATCCATTGACAACGTTGCATTGTCCCACTGCAGTTGGCCCAGTGGATAGTCGGTCACACTATCTTTGTTGTCGTCGTCAGTGGAAGTGGTTAGGGACAGCATTCGATGCGTATTTAATAACATCAGCAACAGAATGGAGGCCATGGAGACGAGGTTCAGGGGCTCCATTAGAGATTCCATAACTGCAGGAGTCTGGAGATCTTCCCAATATCTGTGAACAACAACAACAAAATGAAAACGTGAGTATAGAAACTATGAAATAACAAGCCCCAATAGCGATTGGGACCAGGGAGGCCCAATGTAGGTGGCCATATGAACATGGATTGTAAAAATTACAAGAGGCCATGGCCAACGCAGGTACGACTGAGTTGTACAGCGAAGGAAGTGTACCTTCCATAGCACCAACGTCTGCCCTATTCATACAGACGTAACATTATCTTCCAAGAGAAAAGGATCGTAGTGTACATTGAGTAGAAGAGGAAAATCTTGACATACCTCATCGGCCGTCTCCCGAAATGCGGCTGCAATCTTCAAGTCGTCGACATGCCCTCTGTACGTCTTCAAAGTGGAAGCCGCTTTCCTTTACACAGTGAGCCAAGACTATGTCTACTCAATGTTGGCCTCCTCCGTTCCGCTTTTGCCTCCTTTTGTGTGCAGCAACCTTGCGGTGCGCAACAGCATCACCCAAATCGTGTACTTGCAATTCAAAACGGAATCGCTTGAGCCTACTGTTGCTACTACTTAGCAGCTACAAAAAGAGGGCACTTTTGGTCGGCTACGGCATCCACAAGTGAAGTCACTTGAACAAAGGCTTGCTTCCGCCGTAAAACTTGCTCTCTAGTATGACAGCGTACAATGGAAACCCTAATTTAACAGCCATTACCCAACAATACACGTCACATCTGAATGCTTTGTTATTACGCAACCTCCACAGTAAACTCTTCCGCTTTGGAAGGGTCCCTGGAAATTTTCCGCGGTAGTGTCACCAGCAGTTGCCGTTTGTTGACCACATCAACTCCCTAGGACTGCAACTTCCTAAGAGCAAGTGCAAAAGAACCCGTAGAATGTATGTTAAAATTTTAGGGGAATTAGCCAATTAGATTTTGAAAACTGAAAAATTGGTTGGTGAAAAAATGAGTCCTTTTTAGCCTGGAGAATTTGGAGTTGATGTATGTGATGCACTTCTTTGAATGTGCACGTCAAATCGTAATTGGTGATGTGCGTGATTGAGACGTTTGGAATCCGAGGAACTCCAACTACAGCAGTACAAGTTTGGATTGACAAACAAATCTATGTCAGAGCACAAAAAAAGTGAATTATGGGTTGAATTGGAGCTAGGCAAAGGAGAAGATTTTGCAACAATAATTAGTGAAAACGGAAGTGTCTAAGTTTGTGGGGACGCAAACGAATGTTTTGGGAAATGCAATCAAATGTATATGTGGTGAGTGTAGACTTTAGAATCTCCAATTAGGCTTTTGCTTTGTTATGATCGCAAGTTGGCATTGTGGTTCCAATTCAGTAAAGTAAATGGTATTGTTTTCCAAATTGGTCTACTATTAGAGCTTAGTTAGTCTGAACAATTTGGCAGTTTTGGTTTATTTTCCAATGTGTGTGATATGTGCCGATTTGGATATTGAACCCCTAAACATCTCAATCCATTTCTGAGTTTTTGCAAATTTTTGCTCATATTTTTGTATAGAAAAATCATTTACTAGAATTTCATGAATTTGGTCATTAAAGAAGGTTGCCTTTTCTAGATTCAAGTATTACATTGGATGAATGAGAAGTTAGTTGGACGAAACAATGTATTGAAGCCTTCTATTATTGTCCAAAATATGGATGTCGGAGAGCTTTAAGGTTAAGTAAACCCCTAAAGTTCCATGACCATTCGGGAAAATTTCAGCTCTCCAAAAGGGTAAGGTGTAATATATTAGGCCATAACTTTTAATTTGCATTTCCAAATGTCATGAAATTAGTGCATATGAAAGATATTCCTTGCGTCCACCTTCAGTTAAAATTTCAGCCTAAATTATGAAAATCTCTAGTCACACGTACCTACCCAAAAATTTTCTATAGCCAAAAATTGCATGCCGATCCTTTAGGGGTTAAGATTGGGAATCCAAGTTGTTTTTCACCAACTTCCAAAATGAGCATGAGAATTCAGCCTGGTTGGACGTATTTGGTTTTGTGATTTTGTTGCCTTGAAATCAAATACCAATTTCAAATATCAATTGTATAGTAGATTATAAAGGTGAATTCAAATTGGTGGTGTTTAGGATGTTTGTGATTATATTTGTGTATGCGCTAATTTATTACTATGTTTTCTAATTAGAAGTGTTTAATATCTGTGTTAACTTTGTATGTAAA
Organism: Neckera pumila; assembly: GCA_963969595.1. Taxonomy (NCBI): domain Eukaryota; kingdom Viridiplantae; phylum Streptophyta; class Bryopsida; order Hypnales; family Neckeraceae; genus Neckera; species Neckera pumila. The sequence goes on along the minus strand of OZ018412.1, from coordinate 1,148,234 downwards.
TTTGAAATCCAAATAATTGTGAGTTGATTGTGTCATTTTGTGTCTTTTGAGCTCATTGTCATTGTCATTGTGTGACAAATTGTCACAATGAGTTCAAAAGAAAATTAAACTAAATCGAATTTTTTTCATCCCTCTATTTAAACTTAATTTAATTTAATTTAAAAACAATTAAATGAAATGAAATTCTTTTTGTACCCCTGTACTCCACTGGGGATGGAGGTGGCATTTGATATGCTTTACCCGTATCCATATCTTGTATCTGTACTCATAATACACCTGTACCATATATGTATCCGTATAATATTTGCATCTGTATCCAAAGTTGTTTTTTCAAAATCAACGGCATTGGGGTGGGGGAGGATTTTATTTTATTTTCTTAAATCAATGGCTCTCAATTTTTCAATGAACTTTTCTAGTGAATTGCCCTACTTTGATTTTTTTTGGCACATATATGTGCTTAAAATTTTTAGTTTTAATTGTACAAAAGTAAAGACCACTTTGTCTAATATGCATAAAATTAATTGTGGAAAATGTTGATTGTTGGATTTTTAGATTATAAAAATTTTGGATGATCAACTTTATAGGCAAAAACATATAGTTTTGGAAGATAAAAAGTTATAAAAAGATGAATAATGCTTTTTTACCCCCCCAAAAAACTATTTTGATATAAGGCATTCTAGCCTATGCCAGATGTAGAATTCTCTCTTCAAAAGCCATATTCATTAAAATGGGACAAACTGGTCAAATGTTGACTTATTTGCCCTTCACTTCAAAGATAAGTTATTGAAAGAAAGGCTAAATATAGGCAATCTTATAACTGATATATCAGAAAACTACAAATTAAAAATAGACCTATACATGAGAATCCACAAAGCATATGACATTTCGAAAGCCATACAATAATGAAAGACAATAAAAAATAAAGACATGCCAAAATTGAACCAGAATTTCACATAAGAGACACAAAGTAAGTAATATTTTCAAAATTGGGCAACCTTTCAAAACCATCAATTTACTTTAGAATTGATATACATATTAAACAATATATGTCACTCTGTGTATACATTTCACTTCTAAGGAAATGAAATCTAGATTGATTTGATGGCCGTTTACACTAAAATGTACTCCCTCAAGGCATATGGAGCACTCTATTTATTGTTTTTTGTATATAATTTACTATTCTATTAATAGTAAAAAAATATTTTTTGTATTAGGATACACAAGAATCACTAGTTGAACTATAGTTTAGGGTTTTGAAGACTCCTTTGCCGCCTCTGCTCCTTTCATCTTTGCCCACCCTCTCATAATGTCCTCATATTGAGAATTCTCCTGTGGCCTACTTCCAATGCTAAACGCACTGCATGCCTCCATCGAGAGTGATTCATTGTAATTCGCCTGCCGTTTTGAACTTCTTGGAAGAATCTCTAAGTTCAAAGGAACTTGAGGAGCCCCAATTGGCTGACACTGTTTCTGTACGCGTGTCTATTTCCAAGTGAGAATCCAGCACAAAGAATCCTACGTCAGAAGCTACTATTACCCGATTGCGTAGATCTGCCATTAACAAATTGCTGAGAAAGAGACCCAACATCTAAGAGGCAAGAGATCTGACTTGCACTACCCAAATTGAATTGACCCTTCTTAGTTCCAACAGCCAATGTGTTATCTTTTTGACGGTTTGTGCCTTGGACAGGTGTATGCGCTAATCCAGGGTTTGATGGAACTTCATCATCGACTTGTTGTCCCTCTGCACCTTCTTCAACATGTCTATAGAATTTTCTATTGGAAGTAATTTGGTTACGTTTTGTAGGCAAATACAACCGCACTTCACTTGGTGTAGACTCTGCTCACTTCAATAGGGATGGCGAGCAAATTGGGGTCCTCACTGGTCTTTGACTTGGAGGGTTGTCAACAACACCTTCCTCAACATTCCCCTTGGAGAAATTGATGGCTTTTGATGTTGCATCCACGGCAGAACACATCACATAAAGTCTTGAATGGGGTGCTAAAAGTAGCTTACTCCACCTGATTCAAACATTCTTGATAGGGACTTCTCCGATCCAGAACGCAGACTCTTGGTTAGCTTGTGCTTGGTTACAAAGCACAAAACCAATCCATTACTCTGAATGAATAAGAGTATATAAAAATGAGGCACACAATATCCTTGACTCGCGGTAATCCAATAAAAATAAAGTGACAGCAGTTGAAGAAGAGTCAATAAAAGAAGAGGTTATATTAAAACCAGAAACTGGCCAAGCTTTATAATCGGCAATTAAAAATTTGACAAAGTAAAACCAAAAACAATTACAAAATTATACTTGGAAACATTTGTTTTGGTCCAAAGACAGAACATCAAGTTTCCTATTTCCTACATGCCTCAGGCTCAATAATTAATTTAATCTTGGGTAATTTGTAATGCAACCAAACGTTGGCAACCAATTCTCTCATTCCTTTCCTAATATCCGACATTAAGTAATTCAATTTTGTCATCAATTTTACACCGATACGATTGGCCTCTACATATTGCCGTAAGCGCCCTGGATTACAATCCTTTTGCATTCGACAAAGGCAAGGGGCCAAGCTTGCCATAAGAAAATTATCACTAGGAGATTTATGATCCCACTGTTGGAGGAATACTACATTCCTGTTCTTAATGCACAAACTCTTCTCTGGTGAGTCGTCAATGAGAATAGTGTTGTCTTTGCTAAAAGATATGCCATTACTAGGATCCAAGAACAAGTGGTTGGCCAGCACCTTTAGGTACAAGAGCTTGTACGTGTCTCTAAGATGGCAGAGGAATTTCCTCCGAGGCGTTTCAATCTTCCCACATTGTTCTTGTCCTAGAATGTCAAAAGGTTCCTTTGAGCCTCCCAAAAGGAATTCGGCTATGGGCTTCGCAGTTTTCTTCACCATCAAGCTCTATACTACAACACAATTTGCAAATTGGAAGATCTCTGCTAGGAATCTCCAAAGACCAGGGCAAACAAACACGGCCTTTGTCCCCACAACAGTTGGGAATTTAGCGGAAAAGATGTTGTCCTTGACATTGTACGCAGGATTGTCACATTGGGCGTTCCAGGGTCATCAGATGTCCCGGATGGACGGACGGTTCGGACGAGTTTTAGAATTTTATCATACCTTAGTACTATTTTGTCACAGCTTAATACTATGTGCAATTAATAGTATTAAGGTGTGTCCAAGGTAACTCCACGTCGACTTTTTTTTAACTTCACATAAAGTCAACTATATGTTGTCTACATTGGATGGGCGGAATCTCAACCGGACGGGCGAGCAAGCGGGCAGCTTGTTCAGTATGACAACCCTAATTGTACGTCCTTATACCCTTAGATAATAACAACTCACCCATGCACCCATATATAATCCCATTCAAGTCTAGCACGACATTTAACCACTTCGTTCTTTATCTGGTAACAAACAAGGACACATCCAAGGTGATTGCAAGAAAGACCGGTATTGAAACATTGTCACAAAAGGAGTGCCAAAACTTCTTTTTGTAATAACTTTTCAAGTTCATGACTTGCATGAACTTGAAATTTCCATTGTAGATTCTTCTTTTGAGTTTAATCATATCTCATATTTTTCAAAAAAATTCAAAAATTGTTTAAACGAATATGTCACGTTACTTTTGAATTTTAGGAGTTTTCACTATATAAGGAATCCCCAAATTTCATCATTTGGAGCTGAAATTTCTATGGTCTATTTCTATAGTAGGAAGTCATGTTTCTACCAAGGGGCATTAAAAAATATTTTATTTTATATCCTCTACATCTATGCAAAGAGGGCTCCCTTGCACACGCAATTTTGAACATTGAAGATAGTTTCAAGATCATTTTTTTGGTGAAATCTCTTTACCATGAAGTCTTCCCAAATGGCATTTTTTAGGGGGAGGGTTTAAATTATTTTTCCTATTTTTTACAAATAAAAAGGTCAAAGTATGTATTTTCTTGCGATTCTACACTTTTCTAGTTCTCCTATTTAGAGAATTTTTTTTGCTTTTCCTTCATAGGATACCTTCTTCTTATAGGTGTATACATTTCTCATATTTTTTATATTTAAAAGAAAATGTTTTTCTATTTTTATAGTACCCCCCAAAAAATGGCTGAAAACGGCCAAAGTGGAACAATAACAGTAAGTCATTCTTGCAACGACCCTCCAATGCTAGACTGTCTTTGTGACCCTCCGATCAATACCACTTGATCAAAGCAAAGCACCAGAGAGATGTAGTTATCTATTTGAATGCGGAATCACGTGAGCCAAAAAGTGGGGCAAAGCATTATATTCCACTATGCGACTGTAGGATTCCTCCTTTAAGGAACTGTTTGAGAGCCAGCGGATGGTGCACGCTTGTTACATTTTTGGCTGGACAAAAAACATTGACAATACCAATTCATTAGACAATAGTCGATTAAAATATATGATTTTCATATATTATATCCAAGCAAAATGTATCATAATACATCCGCCAAATTTTTTTTCTATCAAGCCACTCACTAATTCATACAAGTGGAAACGATGAGGACAATTAAATCTACACTATGCTACAAAGTCCAGTCAAATACGAGTTGATCGTCCGCGCTACACAATCACAAATTGGTCACTCCATCTTATCAACCAGAATGAATACAAATAAGAGCTCCCAATAAAGAATGGCAGGATGATGGAAACCAAAGAATCTATGCATCTATCACATGGCAGCTTAAGAGTTGTTGATGTTCCTGTCAGTTTTTTTTGGTCATCCATGTCGTCTTTTTTCTCGTAGTCCACAAGTTGCTTATCAACTAAAGGATTTGAGTATTCCAACTCCACATCATTGAATCGTAGAGAATCATCCTTACCCTCCTTGCACATCTGAGCGACTGCCTCGCCCTCCAGGATCAAGTCATTGATTAATTTATCCTTGTCACTAGGATAAGCACATTCTCGGTGCTTCCTCTAACAGCTGACATACATAGCTTCAACGGAGGGTCTAGTGAAGCATTAATGTGTTATAGTCAATTTTAATCTTATCGTGTGATCCAATTCTGAGAAGGCTATCATACAGCCAGGATTGTAACATTGTCCAAGGTCACTAGACGAATGGGCAAACCGGAGCAGACGAACGGACGGTCTGGACAGCTTTTAGTGTTAAGGGCTTTGAATTTTGCCAAGTTATAAAAATTTACCACGATTATAAAACCTTCACTACGGAACGTGGCAATCTACGTTGGAAGCCAAGCGCAAATGCTAGGCACGGGGATGTATGGTGCAGGCAGAAACAGTGTTGTATGGGCGTGGACTGAGATGGGCAGGAACTTAGCAACCTTGTGCGAAGACGTATGGATTAGGGTGGAGACGTTTTTGCTTGGACGCAGACATAACCGGGAGGGAACTTATAATGTATGGGCGCAAACTTGTGGAAGAGAGTGGGATGTAATTTTCTGGGCGTAGACTCAGATGGGTGGCAATTTAGCATTGTTGTGTGCGGACATATGGGTTAGGGGGAGATGGCCCGGACTCAATTGGGCAAGAACTTATATTGTCTAGGTGCGGATTCAGCTGGGTGCAAACATTTATTTTTTGGGCACAAATGTTTGTGTGTTGGCAAATACCTTAACATTCTGGGTGTGGACATAGTCTATTGCAAATACAGACTGTCTGGGCGCGGATGTAGTCGAGTGGCAACTTATTTTGACAAAGGCATGGATGTTGTGGCTTGCCGGTTGTTTAGGTTGAAGTCTTGTTTTGTTTGAAGTGCTTAACTCCTTTTTTGAGGTTCTAAGAAATTGCTCTAAATTGAATAGAAATTCAATATTTTGATAAATTGTATCAATTTTTGCAGAACTATAAGCGTACAAATTCAAACTAAATATATAAGAGATCATATATAAAAAATAAAAATAAAATCTCTTAGAGATCAATTTTTTTATATGTTTGATCATGATGGTGCTTGAAGTGTGAAATGATTGAAGTCTTTGAATCCTCTTTTTTAGTTTTCACATACGGCATGTTAAATCTAAAGATTGATCATCAAAAAAATATAAAATTAAAGAACACAACATATATAACCCTAATCAATTTATGGTTGCTAACATCTTTTTTACAATTTTTTAAAATGAATTTGTAATGTGAATTTCTCTCCACGATTTGCACAAAATTTTGAAAAGAAGAATCTCAATCAATTATTTCCGAAATCATATTTTTGATGTTAAAAGTAGGCCACAAATATAATTTTTTTTCAAAAATATAAACTACTAAACACAACAACATGGTTAGGTTTCACTTAACTTCAAAGTATCATTGACACGAAAAAAAGTTGCCTTTGGGTATTTAGAGCTTAACAATTAAGGGGTCTTTATGATAAGGAATTAAAACATATAATTTAATAATAAATTGTTTGCAACATTATCAAATATCAAATTGCGAAATATAAAGCATGTAGTATTCCATGCGATTTACGGTTGCATTCAACATGCATGACAAATTTAAAAGTAAGACGCATCCTATCATCATTATAATAACCAAAAATACTTATAGATTTCATGCATTACAAAATAGAATAACAATACAACTATGACACAATGACTTCCATGGCTATTGGTATAAATGTTTGCTAAATGTCTAGCCATATACTTCCATGACACGTGGACTTCTGCACTGGCTATCTAAGAATCTTTAGACCCTTTCTCTTTATCTTGAATCTTTCTTTCAAGTGCTGAAATTGTCTTCAAGCTCTGGTGCTAATTCCGTTGCATTATTCAAATGACTTGATCTGCGGACTTCTTAAACAGAGGGCCCCGCCCAATGAGCACTTGAAATGTATACATCATCATCATCTTCTAGTGCCTCATTGCAATCGCAATCAACGTTGTTGTCATCTTTGTCATCTGCGCTTCCAAAAACTTATAGATCATCGGCATGATCTAAGGTCGGATAGCCCTCAACCTCTGAGTTCTTATTTTGAAGCTCCCTAACTATTCTTCCACGTCCACGATTTCTGGGCATTGTCCTCTTATGTTGCTTTGCAGCAGGGAACCGGCATCAGATTGTACAGTTGGGCTCCTTTGACTATTCTTCCACGTCCACGATTTCTGGACATTCTCCTCTTGTATTGCTTTGCAGCAGGGAATCGCCATCAGATTGTACAGCTAGGCTCTTTTGACCTCCAAGAATCACAAATGCTAGGGTGGTCCAAGTGGAGCCTAGAGTGTACAATTGGGTAAACGGTTCTATCACCTTGCCAGGGAGCCCGACTACCTTGTGACAACGAGAGCCGGATTTGACTATTCGACTCCAAAGCGGTTTAGGGTGGACAGGACAATGGCGGCGACCAAATTAGGGTTTATTCGACCACCCTGCCGTCGGACCCTCCATCCGACGCAACAAAAGTATGGTTATTTGGATCAAATAGAATATGCAAGCACTTTTTGGATGCTTTGCAATTACGAGCCCTCCCCCTATCATGAGGTGTCATAGTACAAGGAATACCAATCGTTTCATTTGTAGCTTCACTAGATTGGTACATATTATACTAAAAATTTTGCCATTAAAACTATTACATTTAAGTCATCTCTTCAATTCATGTTAATGTAAAATAGTCTACATTTTTTTATTTTTGCCTAAGTGACGGTATAAAGGGCCACGGAAATGCTATCCATTCCTATAGAGTCAGGTCACACGTCCAAGTAAACCTCACAAGTTGTCCATTTTGTAGTTCCTAATCCTTGCCATTGTCTGAATTATGTGCAAATCAGAGGAAGAAATGACTCACTAAGGAGGAAAAAAGAAAAGCAACCCAGATTAAATCGTTAAACCAAGGTAGCCACGACTTTGGGTACTCCCCTCGGTGGTGCCCAATGATACAACAGGTGTATGCACAAGGGCAAAGAAGTTACTTGACGATGCGTTCCAGGCCAACATCAGTCAAAGAACAAATAAAGGCCAAGGACTCTGAATCCAGTAAAAGCAAATCTAGACTTGTATGAGAAGTAGGATATAGCATGAGCAAAGTGGACTGTCTTGGTACCAAATCGATTCCCCGTCGAAATCATTATAGAAAAGCTGGACTCTCTAGAAGGTCGTTAGGATTTCGACAAATGTGCAATTATAGTGAAAATTAAAAAATTAAAAAATTAAAAATTAAAAAAATGCGTATTTCTGGAACATCCCTACTTGAGTCAGGGCAATATTCTACTTATCTTTAATCCTAGAGTATCATGTCTATCAGTGCAATCAGTTTCATGTCATACAGATTATAATTTAGACTGAAGAACTTTCTTGAGAAGACCTTACTTATTGCTACCTTTTTCTAACTCATTAATCAGAGCTACTGTATTTGTTTCCTGTGAGAAGGAGCAGTGCATAACAAGTTTCATGTAGCAATCTCATAAGCCTATATTTTCTCAAAGTTATCAGTTTTGTCAAAATCATGGTTTACTTATACACAACTTTGAAACATGAAGCATTAGAGCTTGGTTCAAAAATCACACCCCATTTTTTTCCTTGTGACAAGTAACACATAGATCTATGTTCTAAAATCACACCCTACTTTTTTCCTTGAGATAAGTGACATATAGAACTAGGTTCTAAAATATCTCAATATTTTTCCATAGAGCTTGGTTCTAAAAAATCAGACCCTATTTTTCTCTACACAAGTGACATATAGATCTACATTCTAAAATATCACAATGTTTTTCCAAACCATAAGGATTAACAATGCATCCATATATATGAGTTCCAATATTCAAAAAGTTTGTCAAACATCCAAAGCATATAGTACTACAACTTCACATAACTGTGTGGAAGTAGTGATTTGCTAAATCATTGAATTGCTCCGAGAAGATGTGGCCTTCACATGTGCCCATCCCAGCAACCAAAACAAACAAATGTCAAGTTAGTGAGTTGCAACAGGTGTCTACAGACCACATCATGTGTTATAGTTTTCACAAGTTATAATATTAATGAGCAAAGCAAATATCACATTCTACATATTCTACAATGCAAATCATTTGAACCTGGTTGTTAGAAGTACGCTGCGATGACTGAGACATGATTCCTCCAAGTGTTCATGAACAAGCCACAACCTTTGCCTTAGTTCCAAAGTTTCACAACACAATTTCAAAGTAGTGCTCAGCAAATCAATAAGCGTGAAACTAGCAGACAACTATGAAAAATCAGCACAGTAATCCAAGTTGAAGGGTGCTCAGCCTTTTGTGGCCATCACCATATCCCATCAGCATGGAATCAAGCTCCTGTAACTGTGCTCAGTCGTGTTTGGTTGAAAACCAGGTTAGTTTGACCAACCCGTGTGGAGACATGACTTTGAATTGGATCTTTTGCTCACAGGTGGTTTATTGAATGGAGGAATCTTAAGAGATACCAGATCATCCAAGCATGTTGTTTACTTTTTCAGATTTATGCTTCAGGATGCTTGAGTTTTAAGTTTACTTCAGTAACTCATACAAGCAGGAACGAATTGTAAGGCAGCCTATTAATTGCGAAAATACGTTTGCAAAGCTGTAAAGCTTAAGTCTATCACAGATGCACTAAATTAGGCATGTGAGTATGGACTAACACCATATTTTGAGCCTCAAGTGATGAAAATCAGCGTCCATAAATGGCTTGACTATTACATTTTTTGTTAGAACAAATAGTCATAAGTGGGCATTTTCTTAGTCATGTGTGAATGCACTTAGGATCATATCTAGAAAGCCAAATATAGAAAATCAACATCTATAAATGGTTTCATTATTGCATTTTTTGAGACAACAAATAGTCATAGGTGGATATTTTCATAGTCATATAAAAATAGACTATATTTATATCTAAAAAATCAGCGTTTATAACTAACATCCCTATTACATCTTTTGAGACATCAAATAGTAATATGTGGGCATTCTCCTAGTCAAGATTCTAATACTTGGATATGGAATCTTAAAAAAAAAATAATAATAATAATAATAGAAAAAAAAAAGTATATATATTTTAAATAATAATAAATATTTTTTTAATCAAAATTTTGACGGGACATTTTGGCTGACTGCTCACCTTACAGGTTGCTTGACAACCTTTTGGGGTTGATATTTTTCCTAAATGCACATTTTCATGCATCAATTTAGCCTTATAGAAGGCTGAAAGTCTCTCTAATAAGTAGACAGTGACTGCCGTATAGCACACAGAATGGATCTGATAATGGAAGGATAAAAGGCGGGTCATGGATACGGGTGGGGGAAGAAATCTACTGCAACAATCCAAAGCTAGACAGTTTGGTGCATAGCTGTTCGGTAGCAGCAATTGTGGACAAAAAATTTGACAAAAGACAAAGTAATTTCAAATGATGGTACACAAAACTAAGTTCTAGACATAGCTAACTTTGAAATTAATCTTCTTTCAAACCACAATTAATTTTTTCATCAAACTTGCATAGCAATGTGTAATATATTGCACATTATTACCTTTATATATCTATTTTTGGACTTCATCTATTGATGCTTACGGTATGGTTGTTTGAATGAAAACCTTTCAAATTTGTACTCAATTTTATTTCACTATATATGAATTTTCCTATATTTTTGTGTGATTTTGTACACAAGAGGATATGCTATATACAAGATTGAATCATTAGAAGAGATTTGAGGGTATTGGAGGGCTGTTTTAGGCCCGTTCCTCAATCTGGCCAAATCTGTGAACAACCGGTATGGACTGTCAGAATTTTTTTTCTTAAAATTAAAAAAAAAAAAAAATTCTTTCCCAAATATCATTTTAGGTCCGAGTTTTTTTTAATTTTCTTTTAAAAAATGACGTGGCAATCTCTCGACCACATTAGCCAGTAGCTTTTTTGTGTGGGAACGCTGCAGGAACGCAGGATAACTCGCAGGCTCTTGGAGGCCTCAAATCTCTTCTAATGCCTAATATCTATGTCATAACTGGGAAAAGAATTTGAGGATTAGAGAAAAGAATATGAAGATTTGGAATTTTGAAATGTGGATCACATATCAATATTCTCCTTATTTTGCTCTATATCATTTTATTATGATTTTATATGAATTAATACCATGATTTTTTTGATACTATGCATCTTTTGTCAGTATCTCTTTTCTGCTCAACACACTATTTCAAATCCTAGGCCCATGTAACAATTTAATCCTTTATGTACTAAGAAGCTCACATTGGGCCTTATGTTTTTTATGGGCCTTTTTGGAAATGGGGACGCTCCCAACATTGGGAATTTTGGCGCAGAGAAGGGAACGTGGGGAGCGGGGAATGCCGGGTTTGTTGAGAATTTCCAAGAGATCAATTTACATTTTTTTTTTATGAAGGCAAGCCCCCAATGCACAAATTTTGACATATATGCCTTTTGTGGGAAGATACTACAGTCATCTGGCCCTTCGTGCAATGGGACAAGTTCCTCTAGGCAATCCACCTTTAGGACCATGGATCAACTCTGCCCAAGTAAGTAGGAAAAGTTGTGCACAGTGGAGTACTTGAAGAGTTGGGTCATCTTTTGAGACTTCCAAAGCTATGGGACATCGGTCTATAACAAGTTCAACATCATACCACTATGATAGACTATCTTTGATCCGATATAACTCCAACTACCAACACCACAACTGCAAAACCAAAACGTACCCGGATCTCTCGCCTGGCTCATGAGATTCCCACCCATAACCAAATGCACACTCTCCTAACCTCCACAATTCTCCTTTCTTCTGAAACCTACAAAAGAAAGTCAAATCCTTGCGATAGCAACATAAAGCAAAGAAGTAAAATCCTCATTATAAGTTGGGTGTGCTCAACAACCAAACCCCGTAAGTACTTGAAAACACATTTCCCAATGTCAATGTGGGGTGAGCTGAGAAGAACAACATTGCACTCAGCATGTAGAATATTAAGCATTTGCAATGAAGGATAATTCATCTTACCTTAGCATTAGAGAAGAATGACCTAATCTTATACTGCGAAACCACTTGACAACTAGACCTGACAAAATAAATATTGAGGAAAGAAGCTTTCAAAAAACAAAAGTTTGAGGTCAACCAAAGCAAGGCACAAGCTTTTCCTAGAACTACTTCAAATAGTGCACAAAATTAGAACTAAGCATACATAAATATTTCGACTTGATATTGGAACCTGACATATGTGACAACTATCACAACCCACATGAAACAGAAGCTAATCACTATGCTAGCTCAAGGGCATCTTGTTGACCATCCACCCTTGCTGCTGATAATGATGACGTTCCAAATTGCCATAATCAAGACAAACTTGCAATTAAAACACTACACATGTGCTAATATGTGACTTCCACTTGCTACATAAACCAGCAAGGCACTATACAAAGTAGGTCATGAGCAAATTGAATCATTTAACCAAGATTATAGACTAATCAAGATTATTATTGTAGACAAAATTGAACCAATAGATACTTTAAGTTTTGATTAGGCAGCTAACAAGCCATACACTCCAATTGCTTCATTCTTTGCTCGTACAACAATCACTATAAGAAAACCTGGTTTTTTTTACATCAGAATTTTGACATATGCTCGTCTGGTCTGACGTTTTCCAACGTCAACATGGACGTCCAAAAAATCGTGTTTAGTGAGACGTGCCAAAAACATAAAAAATCTGGCCTGGATCACATGTTTTCCACCAGACATCACAAAAATATAGGTCAACAGGGTCCTCAAAAGTTGCCATGTGTCTGCCACCTCGTCGCCACGTAAGCGTGGGAAGCCAGCTTGGTAGATTTTTCATCCATTACCCGTTGATGATGTGTCCTAGGATGTGGCAATGATGTGTCATCTAACGTGGAGACCAAAATAGGGTGACGTGGCACCCAGAGCTGCTGACGTGGCATTTTTAGAAGCAATCTCTGGCGTCATCAAAGAATTTCAATGACGTTATGTACAACATCAGCATAGACGTTTGAATGTCTTAAAAGACGTCAAGGAAGACTCATCATGCTTCTCATGATGGTCACCTCCGTGCATGTGGCGTTCACTTAGACGTGCATTTAATAACATACACCGTCATTAGAGATGTCTACCTCGATGTGACAAATGTCAATATAGACGTACTAGACTTTTAAGTTGCAGCCAAAGATGTTTTTAAAGACGTCCAAATTTCATACTTTTCAATCAGATGTCTAGATGTTTTCTGAGACATATTTTTAGATGTCTTCTTAGATGTCTAGCTATTTTTTGAGACGTCAACTTCAACGTCTATATGTCTTGCGACGTTAATGTAGACATCCGCATTTATCATAAATACCTCTTGCAACCTTTAGTATGATGTTAGTATGGACAGTCACATGCGTTCTATATAATGCGGATGTGCATTTTGTAATGTGCAATACAACATGCCATACACCGTACATAGTACACCATACATAATACACTATATACAATATGCCATACATAATATACCATATACTATACATCATACGCCATACATATACGCCATACAAAGTATACCACATTTGACAATTATGTCACATGGCTTGAAAAGCCACTTGATGTGATTATATAGAGAAGAGAAGACCAACTCTTTATACAAATGGGATGGTAGGAAGAAAGACAAACCATATGGGATAATTAAAATTCAAAAATCACATTTCAGTGAAGCAGCACGTAGACGTCTCGCAGGATGTCAAGAGGATAGAGTAGGTTGTCCACCACTATGTCTCCTTGAAGAGTACCGGTGTCTTCATGATCATTGCTAGAGGTATTCATGATGAAAAGTAGATGTCACAAGAAATTTGGACATCTAAAGTGATGTCTAAGAAATCTGGACGTCTAATGTGATGTCTCAAAATACATCTATGGAAATGTTTGGACGTCTGAATTGATGTCTCTAAAAATGCACAAATGTCTAAGTTGACGTCTTCAAATACAACAATAAAATTCTTAGACAACAAAAAATTATACTGATGTGGCATGCCACATCACTTTTCCCGCTGCCTTATCACGTGCCACCTCAGATGCCACGTCATGGACAAAAATGAATGAAAAAATTCCTATGTGGCTACTTGTGTCCTTGTAGCGCTTAGGCGGCAGCCACATGGCGGCTTTTGAAGACCCCATTGACCCATGTCTTTTTGGATGTCCGATCCCCAATATACTGATGTTCATGTGCAAAACTGATGTCTTTTGCAAGTCTCAGGCAACGCAAAATTTTGGATGTCCACATAGACATTTCAAGACATTATACATGACATCAACATGCAAAATCTAGGGATAAAAAAAATATAGGTTTCTTCTAGTGATATAATCACGAGCATTTTGGGCGCCAAAGCTGTGACATTAAAGAAATCAATGTAAAACTCCAAAATCATCGACAGAAAGAGCATTAGGGTTTGCAAATTTATCACTACAATTGAAACTCCATGACAAGTTTTAGCCGGGCAAGTATAGACGAGCCAAGAACTCTAACAAACTGATTTTGTAAAATGCCATGTTTTTAAGAAGTTGTAAGAAGCGAAACTAGCTCATATTAAAAAAAAGAGCAAGAAAACACTAAGCTCCTCAAAATGTGCAACAAGAGAACAATTGTTGTACCTTCCATCCTCATCACACGCGGTTGTATAAGTTGTCCATGTAGACCATAGTCGCTTGAACAAGCACCGTAAGACTTTTAGAATCCTCAAATTTTACAAAATGGGATCATAGTTAATCCGATACAACAAATACACTAGCGAAACTTTATAAGGTGTCCCTTCAATTCAATTTTCTTCTTTGGAAACAAATCATGAATTGAATGTGGAAAACCAACAACTAACCCTAATCAAACATGAATAGCCTAATATGCTTTTTCCCATAGTCTTATGCAACAAGCACCCCACAAGAGGCTCCCAAAAGTTGTAATATTGAGTTTACATTCCACCCGTACTTAGATTCACCAATATTATAAATTTTAAAAGGGATCACCAGTAGAAAGATAGGTATTTGCATTTCATGTGAATTATTGGCATGACAATGAAACAATAAAAATTTAATCTTTATAGAAGATCCAACTTTCTTCAATATGATATATGATTCTATAGGCAATTTTCTAGGGCCCACAGGTCTTGTTTAAGCAATTTTGGAGAGTTTATATAGGATTTTAATCTATTTTAATAATAATAAATTAAACCAATGTATACCAAAGTTCTTCACTTAAGCTAAATAATGATATAATAAAGCTTTTTCATTTAGATTACACTTTCTACAATATGATCAATCAAAGTCTGCAACTTAAAATCCTGAATTCTTAGTACATAAAGAATTAAGTGGCAAAAAACTTTCTTATAATTCTATTTGTTTTTTGTTTTGAAAATTGAGTTGAGTTTGAGTTGGCATATTACATATTGAAATTGTTATTATCTTTTTTAAAGAAAGATGTGAACACAAAGTACAAAAGGTTATTTCTATATGAAATTTTTTTGTTAGTGAAAGTAATAATGATTCTATGATCAACTTCTTTTTGTACTCATCAATGTAAGATGGAATTTTAATCAATCATTAAAAAATCACATTCCGTAAATATATATTGTCTTTTTGTGAATTTTCAAAAGGAATAAATTCAAAAATAATTTTACATATGTTTACAAATATTTATTCATATTTGACTATGTAGACTATCTTTATTTATGACACATAACATAATCAGAAGCAGTAAAAGGTATGTTTTGTACTCCGTATTACGCATTGGAATTGCATTCACAGCCCCTGGGTCATTAGGAGTTAAGCCAATACTCAATGTTTTTTGGTGAGGTCAATAATGTTCCCAACTATCAGAGCCTGCAAAAAAAAATTCTGAAAATAGATGCCAAAATATTAGGAGGAAAACACAAAAATTGAGGGAATGCTTGTTGAATTTGTTTTCCCGACTTGAATTAAATATTCAGCATGATGTGCCAATCCTTACAGCCAGGGTGGTAAGGGGTCCTTGTTAGTGAACAAAAATTCTCTTTCCAATTTAAAATTTCATTGAGTGTGGAGAAAGGTCCCCCATATGATGATCCCTTTGCGTATGTATAACGATCCATTCAGGGCTTAATACCGAAATTGGTCAGCAAGAACAGTTCGATACAGATAAGGCTCCTCCCAAATGTCTATTTGAGACGGACAGCAAATTCTTTACTGAAGTAGACATTTGGCAGGAGGACAAACTAGCCGACTTCAAATGGTTTACGCTTGCAAACTTCTGGTTAAGCCAAGGACCGTGGAATTCTGGATAATTGCAAGTCCTTCAAAAGGGATAAACTAAGACTAAGACTAAGAAAATGGTGAAACATGCAGAACTAAAGAAAACGGAAGTCACCAAGACCTGGACTCTACAAGGTAATATACAATCAACTCAGTTTCACCAGAGAGTTGCATTATTTGTGACAATATCATTTTTAAATTCCGCTTTCGGTTTTAGCTTTGCGAGGTCGTCCACGCCCTCGTACTTCTTCAGGCTTCTTGGGTGGAAGGGACGGCTTTGGTTGGGCGTCAATATCATCATCATCTTCATCACTACCACCGTCGTCTACTTGACACAGCTTCTCAAACTCTCGCTCTGAAAATTGTTCTCCATAAGATCGCGTCTGCATAATAATAGCAGAAAAGAGCCACATTACCACAATATCCAGAGCCCAGATTCAAGAATATTCTGGCCTGTGAACAGGTGGAGTAACCCATAGTCCACGCAGTACCGCGATCGGATCCAAAAAATTAAACCAAGCGTAAGAGATGCTTAAAGAACAGATGAACATACAGATCCCTAGGAAGGGAGCAGGTCGGCTCTACCTCTCGTGCTCGTTTTCCTCGCCCATAGTTCTGAATTTCAGAAGCCCCGCCTTTAGAGCTTCCTCCTTTGGAGGTTCCCGGTTTTTTGGTCAATTTGTTTGTCAACACTTTTACAATGGGACCCAGCTCGGACTCCCCAATCAGCCGCGGTGGCAGAGGTGGTGGTTCGCACCCAAGCTTGATTTTCACGCACTGCCTCCAACGAGCCTGACACAAGGACATGATCCAATATTGACTCGAGATTCAAGTGAGCACATCTATTTCACACGTCATCTTGTAAATTGACGAAGATATCACACAATTCAACAATTAAAATGCAAATAATTAGGTTATTGAACGCGGAAGGTAATACAACAATTACTAAGAAAAAGTTTGAATGCAGCAAAAAGTACCAGAACTGAGAAATAAAACCAACTTTTCATTTGATAGATTAGTGATTTCACAAATATCTAAGGTGGAGCTGGATGCAAATAAGATTTGAGTAGAACCTGCTCCTCGTGAGCTCGATCGTTGTCCACAGCCTCAAAGATATCTATTTCTGCGTCACTGCAAAATGGATTAAAAGAAAAAGTCAGTCATGGAATCTCGCTCCAGAAAATAAGAACTGAAGATACAAATTCGAACTTCATCACGAAGACATTGATAAAAGCTTGCTTTTGTCGAGCTGCTTTCAAAAAGAGGAAACTGATAGTAGACCGGAGATGAAAAGTAGTACATGCCATGTAGATTTGTTAATTCTACACTGATTTGTCCTAATAGTGCGTGCGACACAAATTTCCTAAAAACACACTACTTTATATTAGTGCAAGTTGAAATAATACCGTATTGTACCAACTTACACAAAAGTAAAATTTGTGGTGACACTAATTTTCAACGTGACACTAATCTTCCTCACTATTATTAGGACAAATCGGTATACCTCTCCCAAATTACTTCAAACTATTCTCAAAACAAATTGTTTCGAGAATAAATGACCTGTTTCGCGATCGTCCAAATCAAGAGCATTCATTAAAATTGAAACCCTAAACCATATGTTCAATGTAGCAAACGGAAATTTTGGGACACAAGAAACACCACAACCTTCGGGCCAAGATATCATTTAGTGCTTCGTCATTCAGCACAAGAGCCACCTCTTCCTTCTTGGGTTCTCTCAAGAGAGACTCAAGATACTCCCTCCGATCTTCAGCACTGCAGTCCAAAAAAATTTGAATCAATAAATCAAGAGTGCACGATAGAGATGGCATAGAAATGCATGCTATTGCAAGTGCAACTGTAACCGGCACAACATATGGTTAGTGCTCCATGATAGCCTTCTCAGAACCAGATCACAAGATAAGATTGAAATTGACTAGAACACAATAAGGCTTTACTAAATCTATAGGGAATCAATCCAGTCATAATCTAACCTGGTGTTGTCATCAAAAAATCCAGCTGTGATACTCTGATTTGCAACACCCAGCTTGTACTCAGCTGAAGCCCTCACGTGTTCCTCTATACTCTTCACCTGCATGCTCATTTGCGATACAATAAGAAACAATCCAAACTGTTAGACACGTATGAAGACCTGACAAATTGAGACGTGTCAAAAGAACAAAGACCGCAGAGCACAGCCATCCAAAAGAGC
Organism: Neckera pumila; assembly: GCA_963969595.1. Classification (NCBI taxonomy): domain Eukaryota; kingdom Viridiplantae; phylum Streptophyta; class Bryopsida; order Hypnales; family Neckeraceae; genus Neckera; species Neckera pumila. The sequence continues at coordinate 1,129,847 of OZ018412.1, read as the reverse complement.
TCAAGGGATGACAGAGACTACAGAAAACCAAGCTTATGAGAGGCAGTAGAATTACTACTTCAATATGTCAAATTTGTTTTCCAAGAGCACTCTCTTGATCATATGTAACTCAAAAAACAAGAGAATGCAGGTACAATGTATCGTCACATATATCAAAATATAAAGCAACAAAAGTCGGGACAACGGGACATTGAACAATTAAGTGCCAAAGAATTGCTCTCACAGTGCAAGCAAACAACAATCTTGGGATTCAAAAGCAGGATGTGAAACATATTAGATAAGAAGCTGTTCGATAAGAGGAAAATACCGTTTCAAACCGTAATACAAGCACATCACGTTTCTGACCAATTCGGTGGGCTCTAGCTTGGGCTTGAAGATCCACCTGTGTTCAGTATTTTCACCACGCACGAGCAATTCCCTACTTTAGTAATGCATTAAGCAAGTGAGCAGAGACTACTAAGGCCAGAAAAAAATAAAAAATAAAAGCTACAATTCAAGGATTTGTGAAAACCTGCTATGGATCTAACATGAACAAGGTAACAGAAAGCATAAAGAGCATGAACAAAGCAATACCATTGTACTTTCTGTTACCTTGTACGGGTTAAGCGACCCCTTTGGCGATAATTAGACCAGCACAACGGTGGCCCTCCTAACAGCTAGATCTCGGACGACAATGAAATTCACACAAAATAGAAGCAACCTCAAAGTCCATTCAGGATAGAAGACAGCATTAAACTCACTACTCTTCCTCCCCAAAAGTGACTAAGAACACCTTCCAAAGTTAAGAGAGGATCAAACCTGAGGATTCCAATCCGTATCAAAAATAATTACAGTATCAGCTGCTTGTAAATTAATTCCAATACCTCCTGCACGAATGCTGTCCAAAAAGAAAGAAATATTTACTGTTCAATTGAACATCCACTCTTGGAAATAAAGAGTGAAGCGCCTGCCATTGTAACGCTTACACGTGATGCTCGTACGACAAAAAAGTTTATTTTTCCACAGCAGCAATAACAAAGTGACGAAAAGGCATACTACCACCGCCATGAAGTAACTACTACCATGCATCCACGAATACCGACAACATCTGGCTGGGAAGTTCCTTGAAATCCTTTAACTTGGTCTTTACCTGAGTAAAAATATAAACGCTTCAGATTGAGGTGCATTGAAATCCTGAATAAGTGCGCCTCGTTCACTTCCACCCGTGGATCCATCAAGCCGGAGATACCGGTACCCTTTCCACTCAAGATAGTCCTCCATAACATCTAAAAGTCTTGTCATTGTCGAGAAAAATAACACCTGATTTAATTTAGAGGTTAGGCACATAGCTTCTGCAAATGTTATATCAAACTTAAATCACCGTTACAACCTTGCAAGCAGACCTAAGACTCTTCACATGTGTCAAAATGTTAATAATGAAAGTCACGCAGATTTACCCAAATGTCGCTAATTGTGGGTTATTTGAAGAATTCTTTTAGCTTTGACAACAATCATCACAATTGAGAAGAATAGCTGCTGACCATGTCATCGAACATGCTCGCAATCAAGTATGCTCGCAATCTCAAAACATTAGGAACTCTTGATTGAAATCAGCCTTACGAACTCACTTTGTGATTTGCAGCCTTCAACTTGGGCAGAATTCGATCAAGCATTTCAAGCTTGCCACAGAAGCGAACTACAATGGGCAAGTAGTGAGGTGGCAGAACTTTCTCTGTCTGCAAACAACTCATGAATGTTGTAATCATTTTAAATGAAAGACGGAGCTGCTTCAACTCCCACCAGGCCCAAATGGACACAAAAAACAATTCTCATCACAAAATGTTGACTTTGATTTCTTTTAGAAAAGGGCAGTCCTAATTAAAGTGCATGTACTGCTTCCAATAATCCATTGTGCGCATCAGAAGAACAAAGAAACGATCAAGGGGTCGTCGTCTACTATTTAAGTCTGGAGACCTTGCAGTTAGAAAATTTCCATCTCCGCCCTTACCTCCTCTGAATGAAGCTGGCTAAGGTAAGGATGATTGCAAATATTTCGAAGCTCCATGACGGTATTCTGAATTGAGCGGCCCTGCAAATAAGTCACAATATTCAGGACAAAATATCTATATCCTTGCAGAATAGCTATAGCAATCTTCTAATTTACTGCGTGGAAAAGTTTGCGAATAAAACTTTGCGCGACAAAAAAAATGCGAGGATCAGCGCTCTTAGTTCTCGAGACTGTTACAAAATCGGATTTCCGTGGTTACCGAAGTCTCTCGTAGTGGATGAATTGTGTGATCTTACAAAAACACAGAAGGTCAAACTAACTACTCATAATTTGATAAAGTTGTCACAGCCCCAGGCACCATACCTTTGCATGATTAAGTGACCTCATCTTATCTTTGACATGCTTCATGAGCAACTTCTGGTAACCAGATGCTTCGCACCGTACCAGCCTTTCAATTTTCTCTGGAAGCTCATTCTCGACCTTCAAACAAGACATACCAGAGATATAAGAACTGAGCATTATGAACTACCAAGAATGTCATTAATCCCAGCTCCTATTACTGTGCAGTGACCTTTGCAGGTAGACGAAACCCTAAACCCTACTAGTGTTCAGTGTTAAAAAATTCAATCTCAAAAATGAATTTAAAATATTTTAAATTTGTATTGTTTATATTAGTAGTCGTGATCTACAGTACATCTCTCCTGATTATTTGAGATAATTTGGAGCTATTACTAACTCGATATAGATTTACGCGACACTTTTTCAAACTCACGAAAACTATACTAAGTCCAAAAGTTGTAATTACTACTCGCAACATCTGGGACATTAAATCGGGGAAACCATTCTAAGAAAATATTATTGTGGGCAAAAATTGGAAGAAAACATTTTCTCTACAGTAGTTAAATTTTGGAGCGAGTTTTCCAAATCTGTTATTTCACATGTTGTGTCAATATAAAGTCATGAACATCCTACATGAAGATTCTCTCGGTCATCTCAAGACCAAATCATCAAAAAAGAATATGCAAGAAAACTGGATGAAACTTATTGCATTAGCGTACAGAAATCTCATTTCAAAAACATCCAGCAGCCACTTCGATGGTGTTTTCAGGTTTAAGTATATCTGCCAGACGAAGACATTCAATGCCATAGTTACCAAATTCATTCCTACACATACGTATTATTCACACGGTGCATGTTGTGGGAAGGAGCACACCTTATGCTTAAGTCTTCGCAGCATGAAAGGACGTAGAACTTGATGGAGGCGGTTGATAATAAGAAGGTTCTCCTCCTCAGTCAGCAAAGCCTGCCATAGATTTGAGGAACACATTAAAACCCAAAAATGGCATCCAGTACAGCCGATCAAAATCGGGATACGCTGGAGGTACACATGTCAGCAACAGTTAAAAATTGTTACCTGCTCTTCTGCTGACGGATCTGCTACATTTTCAAAAGGTTTGTTGAACCATTGGGCAAAATCCTCTGAAGAATTAAAAATACTGGGCAGCAAAAAATTTAACAGCGCCCACAGCTCTTCCAAATTGTTCTGAATGACGCACAACAAAAACCCGTCAGAAGATCATCCAATACATTTACCCTTCACAAGGAGCAAATAACAGAACTGTTTACATTGACTACCAAATATGCTATAGCACAATCAACAAGAATTGCAAGCGTCTGTCTCTTACTTGAATTGGCGTTCCTGTGAGGAGTAATCTGTGAGTGCTTTGATACTGCTTCAGCTCGGCATTGAGTTTACAAGATGCATTTTTTATTCTATGGCCTTCATCAATAATAATGTAATGCCAAGGGATTTTAGCTAGCTTCGGTCTGTCGTGCTTGCTCATCAAAAACTCATATGTAGTGACTAGAACGTTGAACTGCCGTGGCTGAATCTCTTCTCTGGAAACAATTGCACAAAACACCAGCGCAAGTCATTGTAACATGCTTTGCATCCATGCATCTATAACAATGCAAAACGTGAAATTTCAAAAGCTCGTTTGATGAAATTTGGAACCCCTCCCCAACAACACTACAATAGCTTAAACCATTCTATCCCTTGAATATACTAAAAACAAGACGCATACTTGTAGAGACGGCGACGTTCTTCAGGAGCGCCACAATACGCAATCACTGAAATACGGGGAGCCCAACGACCCAGCTCGGCTAACCAGTTGGGTAACACAGAGGACGGCACCACAATCAAGAAAGGTCCAGGGTCGTTCTTTGTCTCCATCAAGTGGCAAATGAGAGCGATAACCTGTACAGTCTTCCCAAGACCCATTTCATCTGCGAGAATTCCATTGAGATGATTGTTGTACAAAGACACCAACCAACGTAGGCCACTTAGCTGATACCTGCAGAACAAGATTAATGTCAAGAATGGTAGGCAACACAGACGGCACAAGAAAAACACATGTAAAAACAAATTCAAGAATATGGAGTTCTCTATATTGGGTAATCCTCCTGACTCACTCGCGCAACTTGCCCCCTTCAAGTGTTAGTGGTTGTTCATCCACAATCTCCTTCACACTGCACATAAAAAACAGCTTCAGTTGGAGGACTTATCGCTTCAGGAATAATCGTTTCAAAAACAATGAAAACAATCGCATTAGTCGCTTGACCGGCATGATGTCCAAAACCATGCACATTTCATTCAAACTCATGGATGAATTTGCAAGTAATAGTGGTTACACACATGTTCGTGAGAAAAGACAATGAGGGTCACAATATAGTACACTAAGTCACAAGCAACATCGTCAATATAATACTCTCTCGGTAACATAGTACTCTCGCGGTCTCTGTAGATAACTCGGAACTCTGGCACAAAACGTACAATTGACCACAAGACAAAATTGATTAACCCTCTAAGGAGGAAAAGCCCATATTTGGCCTCATGTTCTTTTAGTTGTTTGGAAGAGTAATCAATGTCCTGCACTCAATCTAATCAAATAAATATTTCTCCATGTAAGTTATACTTCCCATAATAAGATCAATCAAAATGATCACTTTAAAATAAAAAATATTTCGTCCTTAAAAAATTAATAAGAAAATGATATCAGTAACACCGTAGATAGTATGGTTACACAGAAGCTATCAGAGACCAAACAAGGCAGAAAAGAATTCTGCATTGAGCAGTATCAAAGACAGCGTCAAAGATAAAGTCACGAATTGTTACCTGTGTGCCTGGGAATAGTAGTTCTCATTACTTTCAAGATAATGCTGCACAGTGCAAACAAATATTATATAGTTAAATCCAAGAAGCTGTTCAAAAACTATTTCACGTTCAACTAAACAATTTTATTAAAGGATCTGATTTTTATACCTGAGTATTATCCTTTGCATCGGATTCTGTGGCTACTTCCATAACGGAGTTGCTTTCTGAGAAATCATTCTCCAGCCTAGCCAACTCTTTTTGTTTCTGAAGCTTGACCCCCAACTTCTGCAAATAACCTTCAGTCTCTCTCAAGAGCTTCTCAACTCTGTCCGATTTTGTCTCCTGTGCTCCCAGGAAAGAAAGTCAATGCAGGAGACAAGTCATCTACAAGTAGGGCTGGACAAACTGCAGTAATGCGTCATTCCTAATTCTTGGTGAATTAATAAAAAACTAGGACTCCATCATTCAAGTGATGACTACAGTGCAAGTACGATAAATGAACTCCGGACTCACTCTTGAGCATCCTAAACGACAGTCTTGTAAACCCAAATGCAAACCTGAACCATGCGAAGATAGCCAGCAACATCATTGTTTTTCAAGGCATTAATTCTGTCTCGCTGAAGTTTATCAGCTTTCTCACGATACATGCGCTCCTTCTTCTTGTGGAATTCCTTGACATAACGGTTGAATCCCAACAACCGGTGTGCTTTCCTCTTTGACAAATCATCCATTTTTTCCCTGGGATATAAAAATCATTAACAAGTCAGAGTACTTTAAAGAGGGTCGCAAGGCATTCTATTATTGTGTTTCATTAAACTTGTGGCACATACCAAAAATAAAGCAATAAAGTCAACATCAGAAATACAGTCAACATTTAGATGTGAGTATTAGATGAGACTTTGCATGTATGTGCACCGACAAAAACAATGAACTACAGCAGCTGCTCACTAACAGCGTGCTTAAATTTAGAACTAGAATACCTGTGCGATTCAACTTCACGACAAAACTCTCTTTGCTTCTCTCTATTGCGGCGCTGCCTCTCTTCCTTTTGCTTCAGCTCAAGCTTTTCCAATTGCTTTAGCCGTCTTCCCACACGAGTCCTCTTCATTGTCCGCAATGTTGCCATATCCGCCATAACAGGCTTAAAGAAGTCATGTAAAAAGTCTCTGCAAAATCCAATAGCATAACATAGAGTCAAAAAAAATGTCTCTATAACTAATCACAACGTTTGCAGAAAAGAAAAGATTCAAACTCACACTCCACACTTCTGAAATCTATGAATTCAGGACTAGGAGTTTCGCATATTGAATTTAGACTACTGAATATGCATGCACCTGCGCAAGTTCCGTTGTAGATGTAAGAGCTGCACCTTCTTCAGTTCTATTACACTCCTAGTCTTAATAGAGATGTCTTCTGTTGAGCTCACGGTGTCCTATGTAGATCACATGCAACAAAAAATCAAGGTTAGACATAAGCAAGTGCAAGTATGATGTGCATTGGGTTTTTTCAATACTCCATCTGACCTACCAAAAATTAGTAAGTCAAGAAAACTAAAAATGACTAAGAAAATTCATATTATTACCTTGACCTCATGAAAACGGGTCCTTATAGTATCTTCAGTTTTCTTCTGTTTAAAAGCCCAATTCTGATCAGCAACAGCTTTCCGCTTCCGTTCGTAGAGGGTCAATTTCTCCAATATTGTGAACTTCGGGGGACCATTCTGAAGGGCACTAAGCTCTGGGATATCCACCTCCGTCCTCTTCATTGCAGAACCATCCTCACCAGATATTCTATAGTTCCCTGGAAACTCGCTGCTGCTTGATATTGGGGTCCTATCAGGCAGCTTGAAACCCTGGTTGCCTTGGTTTCCAGGGAACATCCCATTGCGTTGATTCACTTGAGACAACTGGTGGGAAGCAATGTTATTGGAAGCTGCGCCGGTAGGATAAAGACCACTTCTCCTCTTTGGTTGGGGCGGAGTCATGAAGCTGGGGTCTTCAGGGGGAGGAGCATTTGACCTCATGGGAATGTTATAGGGGTTCGTAGTTTGCATAAAGGTTTGCATAGGAACCACATCTCCATTTGGCATACGAAAGAGTTGGCTTTTAAAGAGATTCGGGTTTTTGGAAGCTTCCAATTTCCTGGCAAGCTCTGAAAGTGCAGCAGCATTCCTTGCTTCATTATTGACTAAAACGCTAGAATGTGGCTTTGGATCTGGAGTGTGGATAACTGTATGCAGATCAGAGACCCTCTTCATCGCAAAGGAGGGAGAAAAAGAAGCCATCGAATTTTGTCCTTCCTGAAGTACTTGTGATGCTGAACTCCTTAAGAGGCCTGACCCAACAATCTCATTGCTCCTTTTCTGAAGCTGTTCGCTGGAAAGTTCATTCACTTCGGCTTGTATCTCAGCAGCTAGCGCTAAAACTTCAGCCCTTTCACTGACTGCTTTTGCTGAAGTTAAATCGAGACCAACGTTGCTCGGAAAGCTGCTTCGAGGATTGACAGCTGCTGGTGAAGCATTGTTCTCACTGTTTTCAAGAGAACAAACAGGATCAATAGCTGAGAAATTATCCCTGTCCAACGACTGCAGCTCTTTTGGAGGAGCTTTATCATCCTCAGATGATTTTAAAGCATCCGTGCTGGGCTCAATCACCGATTGCGGGAGCTCTTTCTCAATTAGAGACTCCACGCGTACATTTTTACCATCCAGTTCCTGGTTCTCAGCCGCTGTTGACAGAGACCCACCATCAATCTGCCCCGGAGAGACCTCACCTGTGCTGCATCCTCCGGATTCTAAAGTTGCCGCGTTCTTGACAACATTGATATCCGACTTTACGGGGTTCATCTCCTCGATCATTGTCGCGGTGCCCACGACTTGCTCTCCGTGTTTTTCCGCTCCTGCCACATTGGCGGCCTCAACAGGCCTCGGAGCATGAGCCTGTTCCTGACTTTGAATATCCACTCTCTCTGTATGAATCGGGATTGAATGCACCATAGCATCTATGCTCACACTGCCCTCATTCGGCATCAAATAAGGAGGCCCAACACCTAGGATAGGAGTTTGAGCACTTGTCTCAGGGACCTCAGCGTTCTCGGAACTAACCGAGGGTACACCTGATGGAATCTCAGAAACTTGGCCTAATTTCTCCTCCGCTCCAAGTTCGTCAATCCTCGAACGCTTACCCCCCCTTGGAACTTCACAACCAGTAGACTAAGAAGTCAGAATAATAAAATCTTCACACTGTGCCAGATATCTTGATGTAAACTAGGAAATAAAAATAGATCTAAATATTCAAACAGCATAAAAAATATCAACATCATTGTATCCATACTAATCTCTTCAGGAGTCAAGATGCAAGCAACGCCAGTCAACGGCTACCCATTAGCATAACTGATAAAAGGTTGCATAACTTCCTACGGTGCGGTGCCACTTCCAGGTGCTCAAAGAGCAACACTCTAGCAAGTATCCAATAGAGTCTAACAAAAGCTGAACGAGCAGCAAGGTCAACCTTGTCCTAAAATCTGATTTAGGAGTATCATTAAATATAAGACTATCTCAAAGTTGCGTATTCGATAGACTTAAAAAACTCACTTAACGAAGCAGGTAGTTATGGAGAACAAACCATACGATTAATCCGTGACTGACAATCTTAGACGCAGACAAAACGAATACAAGTCAAATCTGATACAACAGTCTCGATTTCTTAATTTGAGAACAAAGATGAAATCTGTGCCGACGTTTTGCACTAATGGAGTAAGATTGATGATACCTTTCTTCTTCGGCGTGTGCAATGCCACGGCCATCTGGGTTCTCTTCGGTTCCTTGGATGCCCTGAGAAATATGAACAATATAAATCGAGAGCTGATTTTCTTATGAACTGTTAAGCGATTGATAACCTCTCTGATCTAAGTAGATAACAAATTGACTAACGATCAATTAAAGGCTGCAATTGGACAAACCTCAGAGCCAAAAATACGAGACATTGTGCCCGCAGCTGCTTTAATTGATACTCAGTAAACACAGGAGCAGAGGCGGTATCTGCGGGAAGGCCAGATTGCATATCAATCAATGAGCTACCAGCGTTGCCAGCAGTCACAGATTGATCCGAGTCCTTCAGTAGAGAGCAGAACTCTGCCGACTTCTTTTTGGGACCTTTTACAGCCTTTTTACCAGAGTTAGTTGCCTCCGCAACTGCCTCGTTGCTGTCAGGAGCTAGACTGCTCTTCGTGGCCTTCCCTTTTCTCTGCAGTAGTCAATACAGTGGCAGAAATTATACCAGAAGGACAACGCATAGCATTAAGGAACTGCGGATATAAGTTCCCATTCGAAATTGGCCGTTGAATCTATTTTGCGAAGGTATATTCGAAGAAAACTTAGAAAGAGGAGGATTCGTGGTGATTACTTCTGTTGGGTGCATTTCCGAAAGCAAACCAGCAGTAATCCGTTCTGAAGGGAAGTGCATTAATAAGAAAATAAAATAACAAGCAAAATGAGTAAGCCAACCATAGATGATTCCTAGTTCAATTTTTAGAATAGTATATTTGCAATAACAATCTTACTTCCTTTGACAAAACCATGAGAGGTCCCTGAACGTGCGGGAAAGAATAATCAACCATATGGCATGGATTTGGTGATCGGGAAAAAAGGGCCCGCAGAAGGTACGGGTGAGAACAACGACCTTACACGTGACGAAAAAACTTGACTTAATGAAGAACATTAACATAATCACCTGCTGGTGTATTTGCGCTGCACCCTTCGCTCCAGTTGATGACTTGTCAACGACGGTCACAGTGGTGGCAACTGCTGGGAGGCAGGAAGATAGAGCTGGCAACTGCCCTGAATGATTCCCTTGATTGGTGGTGACGATATCACTATTCTGGTATTCCCGAACACCAGAACCGGAATGATCGTCATTAACGAGTGCGTTCTTGCCAGGAATTGATGAAGGCTGAGTGTGTAAAGAATGTCCAGAGCTGAAATTATCTGTGCTAGTACCGGCAGGTGATTCTAAAATAACAGAACCTTGGATACCACCCATAACCATAGGTGACTCTGAGACCTTGGAACCTTGAATACCACCCATAACCATAGGTGACTCTGAGACCTTGGAACCTTGAGTACCACCCATAACCATAGGTGACTCTGAGACCTTGGAACCTTGAATACCACCCATACCAGCAGCTGATTCTGAGACATTGGAACCTTGAATACCACCCATACCAGCAGCTGATTCTGAGACATTGGAACCTTGAATACCACCCATACCAGCAGCTGATTCTGAGACATTGGAACCTTGAATACCACCCATAATTTTCAATCCAATGCCCTGCATGCCTGCTGCTGCAACAGTGTGTGACCTGTTCGTGAACGGCGAGGAGGACACTCGAGGGATCTCAGGAAGCCCATCACCACCCTGCTGCACCTCGTGAGTTTCACTTCCAGATGGTTTTAACCCATTATTGGCACTGTCAGCTTCTAATTTCCGTTCAGAATGACCTGCTGAGGTTGTAAACAGAGCTCCAGGACTGCCTCCAGAAGCAGTCCCGTTGTAATTAACACCTACATCTGCTCCCGTAGCAACTGTACTCTCAAATTTCTCGGAACTATGTCCTACATCTGAGACCTGAGCCCCAGTGCTAGACGTATCCGCACTTTGTGACGGCGTTGTCGAAGAAGGGTCGTCCACTTGACCACTCTTTTCACTTTTCCGGTTGGCTGCATTACTAACGGCCTTTTCTAAAAGGCGAGCGCGAGTACGAGTTACGACCACAGGAGAGGAGGTCTTCGCAGTGGATTCAACAAGGCCTAATTGTGCAGCCTTTGCTTGTCCTCTGGTTTTGGGAGGATCGATAGTCTTCGGGCCCGCACTTTCAGTACTGTTTGTTTTCCTACGTGTTTGTCTAGGAGTAATCTCTACCTCCGATTTTGTCGTCTGTTGCTTCCGTTTCTTTCCTCTACCTACAGGAGTATCTACAACAGGTGCAGTCGAAGCGGGACTAGTCACTGGATTAGCAGCAGGTATTGGAGGAGCAGCAGATGATCTCAGTGAGGTAGGAGCATGCGATCCTCCTGAAAGCGGGTTTGAAGGCATCGTTGGCAAGATCTGTAGACTGGTTCTCTCTGACTCACTCAAGGCTTGCTCTCTTCGACTACTGCTGTCTGGCACTCGATATTTTTCTTGATTGGCAATGATAGAATGTGATACTGGAGCATTACTCGTCGCCAATGTTGGCAGAGCAGGAACTAAGGTGGAAACTGAAGATTGGGTTACGACTGGTCCTGGCGCTGGCACTGGAATCTTAAAAGCAGAATCCTGAGGGACTGCAACCGTAGAAGCGCCATCAAGAGCCTGGTTTCCTTGACCTGCATGCTGAGCTGCTTCCTTCTTTTCATCAGAAACGCCACTGGGTTGGTCGCCTTGGACAGGCTGAGCTGCTGAAGCAGATGGCACTTCCTTCTTCTCCTCAGAGGTTCCAGCAGATTGGCTACTATTACCAGCGCCTGCAGATGCGGCCGACGCAGAAAAGTTGTACTGCTTCACCACTCTTTCAAGCGCCCTATACGCGACAGTAAAGATCAGTGGATCCCCGTAACAACATCTTGGAAAGAAAACTCAGGAAAGAGAGTCAACGACCTTACAGTTCACACATGGGACATAACCAAGAGATAAAATGAAGAGAGAAGCAACAAAGACACGATCGAGCAAATAAATTTTCAAAAAGAACAAGGCGACGCAGGAGAGGTGGAAATGAAGGGACAGAGCCTCGAACAGCATCACTATATCGACTTCAAAGACGGGGGCCGCTGCTAGTATATAATTGTCAGTCACAAGAACACAACGCTAAACCCAATGGTATGCCCCAAAATTTTCGATGATGATCCAGACACAGAACAGGGCAAACTTTCAAACAGGCCGATCATGTACTGGACGATAGACGCGATGAATAGATTCCAACCTTGAAACTATTTTGAAAGGTAGAGTTGATTCCTTTCCAGAGGCTTTCATATGCTGACAGATCTGCAGGTCACAGTCACGGCAAGTCTCATTAGTCCATACAAATTCCTCCCCTCTCACATTCGCTACAGAGTACTGGCTGGAAAAATGACCGAGGGGGGTGAAACGGACCGCATAGAGCTTAGATGCCAGTTTTTTGGGGTCTTTCTTATCTTCATCGCCGACCTTGTCAAGAAACTTGGCGGCCTCCAGTTCCACATTCGCTTCGGCCATGATTGCCTACACTTAACCTGCACGAGGAGCGCAGGGGACCTGCTCTTAATTCCAAGGCCACGAGAACTCCCTTCCCGCTTCACCAACTCTGTCCCGCAGAACATCGCCATCGAAGTTGCTTGACAACGATTATTAACTACTGTAGTCCAGCTAAGAAGTACGTTAACTCGATTATAGAATACTCGAATACCACTCCAGTAGGCGAATAACGTGCATCAAAATTAAATACCTGAATGGCTCGATACAAAAGGAAAGGTTTGCAAAGCAAGCAGATTCTGTGCAATCTAAATACCCAACGTCACCAGATCCCGTCAGCTCGGACAGTTTGCAATCGTCATTGAACCCAAGACAGGGAGAAGAAATTTGGAACACTGACATTTGGATTCGAGAATCCAAAACGCTCAAATTTTACTTCAAAGAATCGTCCAAAGAAGTACCTCGGAATGGCATGGGCATATTTGAAGTTCAAGAAACCCTCCTCACCTAAGTCATCACTCCTACTACAAAGCCTCGAAACCCTAGCCCTTGCACAATCTAAAGAGCATTGCAACAACGCCAAAGACACAGACAAAAATCAACGAATACACTGAATTTAAAAGGAATCAGGTAGAAAGAGCAAGATCCTCGTACAAGTCGAGCCAGTACGGAAGCACAAAACAAGGCCCGCGGAGGAAGATTCCTTAAACCCTAATTTCTGTTGGGGCAGATCCCCTCCCGTGTACCACGCAACACGCTCGGGGTCCCTGAACACGCGCTCGTGGTGATACACTCCATTCCAAAATTCCAGCGCAAACCATCAATTCAATCCCAAACGAAGAAATCCCAAACAAAGAAATTCCATCGGTAGCTGGGGAGTGCAAAAACCACACCTCACTTCCAAATAATTTTCGATCAGGTCCGAAACCCTTGGCGATCATTCTCTTTCGATCCGCACCAGCCACCGCGATTCGATTGCGCGGCAGCCATACCCACGCGCCCTCAAAGTGTGGATTCTTGAAGGGGCGTTCAGATGCGATTGCTCGTCAAAAAGAGTGGCGTCACTTCGAGATGGTAGGGGACGGGGCAAGAATGCTGGAGGGGAGGGATACGGGCATCGCGTGATTGGGAATTGGGTGGGGATAGGGCGATGGACGCAATGGCGAGCAACGAAACCCTGGCGAGACGACGCTAGCGCAAACACTCATACTGCTTGCACGGGCATGGGTAATTGGATAGTTACGAGTGAAAAGGGGGTGGATAACCGTGCCCACTTACTGGAATTTCTTACTACTGTACCAATTTTGTGCAAGGGTAAGTTAAAAGAGTTAAGTTAACCCTTAAAAGACGGACCCATGACCACTGATTTCAAGCCTCACTCAATTTTCTATTTTTTTGCTATTAGATATGAATGAAGATTTTTATATTATTTTTTAGAGATGAATTACATGTCTTCTATACTTCCTAAATTTTTTAGATTTTTTTGTAAGTAATTGTTTCTTTTGAGAACTTTTGAAGAAAAAGTGAAGAAAAATCATATCAACTAGAAAAATATTTCAAAAAATCTAAAAATTTCACCATGTTTGTATATTATGGTGACAAACATCATCATGTAAACTCAATTTCCGTATCATTCTATAATTAGAAAATAATCAATGCCTTAAGTTTGTTTGTTTGTTTGTTTGTTTGTTTGTTTGTTTGTTTGTTTGTTTGTTTGTTTGTTTGTTTGTTTGTTTGTTTGTTTTGTTTTGTTTTGTTTGTCACATTGAGATCTCTCACACCATGCGTCTCCCGGTCGCGCTCTTGGTACCGTCAGAAAGCCCTCAACGAGGAGGGGTGCACGGACTTGGTTTCGTGGCGTTTGGACCTACGGTGTGAAAGTTATAGAATTTCAAAGTTTTTATGGATTAAAAAAATCAGAAAATTACTTTTACTTTATTTTGGATGTGGCAACGGCACAGGGTACACTAGTAGACATTGAAAATGCATCCAAAGTTCAAATTGCAATAAAATATTCAATATTAGGAATTTTTTCAAAATTCAAATTGGAATAGAAACTAGAATAGATGACCTTCATCTTGTTAGGTGGGCTCAAACCTCAAAAAACATCATTTTTGTGGAGAAATTTCAAATTTAGAGCAAGGAGCAATAACTTCCCAAAATACACTAAAATAGCATATTTTGTGATCTGTTTTTTTTACTAACTTATCATTCACTTGAAGACAAACACTGAGAAGACTACAAACTCATTTGAAGATTCTTCATAACCTACCATGGAAGGTCAACAAAAAGAAAATGGATGAAAAATGCTTTCAGTCTTTGTATAACCACAACATTGTCATCCAGAAGCCATGAAATGGCTCTGGCGGCGTTAGTGGGTTAAATGTTAAGTGGGAGAAAGCCAAGGTTTCTTTCCCTTTGATGGGAACTTACAAAGAACTAGGGATGATGAAACTCCTTTCGGGTCCAAAATGGAGCTTTTTTGAGTTTTATCTTTAGTTTTGCATTTGCCTATGAGAACTCACAAGTTTGCTACATATAGGATTAGAGACAGTAACTTAAAATAAGAAGTACAAGTTTAGAGCTTAATTCAAGATGAAGTTGGTGACTACAATGCATTTATTGTTCGAGACTATAATTTCAATTCAGCTTGCAACTCCAGATCAAATCTAAAATAATCACTTTACAAGTAACTCTAACGTCCCTTCTCACTTGCTCAAAAAGGATGGGCCAAGGTACCAAAAAGTTTGGGCTTCACACATGTAGGGCCATGGAGCACTCCATATGATGTGCAATCTACCGTGGCTCCCTATAGCACTACCTTTACCACTATCATATTCCAATAGCTACATTACTGTCATGTTCCATGAAAATAGTGATCGGAGAGATGGAGGAGCAATACCATGGAAAATGGAATTTCTCAAGTTAAGTTAATGCTACATGCATGCAATTCCGATGGGTATAGCAAAAAAATTGGCTAGTCCAATGTCCATAGTTTTGGTCTACATTCATAAAATTCACCGAGTTGACAAAGATGTATATTGAGACAACAACCTCTAGAAGGTAATGGTGAATACTCAGTTAGTCCAAAATGAAGCCATTACATGAGACTCGGGGGTCTGAGAAGGCTGTGAGTTCCCTTGCTGTCTGCTGCGTTCCCGCAGTCTGGGAATGCAGCAGCAGCAGCTGGCTGACGTGGTCGAGCGACTACCACGTCACTTTTTGAAAAAAATAAAATAAAATAAATTTTTTTTGCTTAAAATGATATTTTGGTAAAAAAAAATTTTTTTTTTTTTTTTTTTTTTGAAAAAAAAATTTCTGACACACCCGTACCGGCATTCACTGGATCTGGGCAGATCAGGGAACAGGCCTGAACGGCCCTCCACAACCCCCAAATATCATCTAATGCAATGCTAGGAGATGAATGGGGAATTGAGGGAAGAATGGATTGAAAAAAACAAAACTAGTGAGCATGCACTTGACCTTTCTCTTGCTTGATATTTGACAATTCAGAGTCCCAAGTAATTCTTGCTTATGCAAATCAAAGTTGCATGTACAAATGACTATCCTCAATAGTAACTTTTTTCAATGTTGATGTCTTGCAGAAGGGCATCCTAGACATTAGTTATGGATTTACTAAAATAGTTTAGGGACTACAAGTGTCTAAAGACTCAAGCACCTGCACTATAGCACTACAAGAGAATGGGGTGTTTTAAGTGAGTTTTAAAGTATAGTCCTACACATAAGGTTTTAAGTAATGACCTTTAAGGTCATTGGTTAAATCTTATGTCTAGGACTATACTTAAAATCTCACTTAAAACACCCCATTTTCTTGTAGTGTAGTCAGTGTTTTTTGATGTGCAAATGCCTCTATGTGAATCACCATATAGGTTTGCCTTTTAGAAAATGGAAATATAAATAATGTGGGTAAATTTACAAGTCTGGAAGCATTAGTACTCCAAACTGAATTACAACCACCAAATAGGGAGTTATCCATTAAATAGTGATAGAAAGTTTAGAGATTGGAACAAAAATCTAGAAAACGCAATTAGAAGAATGAGGGGAAAAGTCTAGGGGAGAAAAAATAGAGGTTTTAAGCAAAAAAGACCTTAAGTAAAATTTGATGAAGTAATTAATTTAGTCAAAGGTAAAATAGTTATAAAATGAAATAAAAGTAAAATCAAAATCAAAAGTAGTAAAATGAACTTACGAATGAAATAGAATGACAAAGACAATGACAAGGGCGGATTGGAGGTAAAGGTCCCAATGAATGTAGTGAACACAAGGATTCAATTAAAGGCGGTATTGGCAAACAAGAAGAGTGGTGAACCAAGGATTGAGAATGTCAAACCACATGAAGTAGAAGAGAATGAAGATATGCGTTTCATGAAGTCCGGGAGTCCAACCCAAAATTGAAATGGAAAAGAGAAGGAGCCACTTGTGCGTGATCCCTAATTACCACCATGTACCGGTCTTACATCGGATCTACATGCACTATTTACAACCGGTAGTACAACTTTGGATGGTTCTGGAAGCTCATCGTTTAGAAAACGACACTTCAGTCGAGAATTTAGCATTTCTAAAGAATTGGACCCTTGCATCAATCAAAATCTATCCATTTCATTACATATTGATGATGACAAGGATGAGACATTAGCTACAATGTTCATTCGGGAATCTAGCCATCCATCACAAGGTCTTCTCAAATCATCGGATTGTACACCGCAGTCTTTGAACGCAATGAAGGTAATTATTCAAGGAGGCCGAAAAGCAAGACAGTGGTGAAAGAGTCCAAAATAGATGAAAAAAAAAAAGAGTAATGGAACCTTTTGCAATCTCTCCATTGAAAAAAGAAAATATGAGTAGAACCCCCTAGATGTACTTCAGCCTAGTTCAAAGAAGAAAATTCAATCGATCCGTGGCCTTAGGAAAAGCATTGGAAAATCCATATTAAAAGTAAAAATGGAAAAAAAGGAGGACAAACGAATGAGATCACATACATCTAGGGAAGTACATGGAGGAGTGACAATTCTATAATCTTCATCAAAAGATATAGAAGAGGCATGCAGCAATGAAGACACCGGATGGAAAGGAAGAGGTGAGAGTAGCAGGGCTGAGATGAAGGGAGACATTGATTACGTCCAGCCTTAGGGACTGAAGAGATGTAAACTTAGGTGTGCAAGTCCTTATGATATATAGATGGTCCTATATGGCAATTGATTGTTTACTGCCGCTTCATTGTAGTACAAGCTTGCTTATTGATGTTTAGAATACAATGAAGTTTCTTGATTTCCAATACAAAGGACAAGTTCAATAAAATTTGATATATGCATTTTATTTTGAATGAAGTACGATATTCTAAAATGTAATTGTATAATGCAATAATTTTGGCTTTGTCCGAGTTTTGTTAATTTTGAAAATGAAATGAATGCTTAGATTGTGTGTACAGTTTACACCCTTTTTAATGACAATGCAATTGAAGAGGTTTCCAAACCAGATCTCTCCAAGTCTAAAACTCATTTTCAGAAGTTCACTGGCAATCACCACCAAAAAACCGTCCATTATATTATTGTAACCACTTGTCTGCCAACCACCCATCCGACTGACGTCCCTCATAAACCGATGGCCCGTCCAACTGATCGACGGTGCGTCCAAGTGACCGACCAAGCAACTAACGTCCATCGGACGCCGTCCGCTAAGTCCGGACATCTGGGTTCGGACGTCCGTCTTTTGGACGTGATTTTGCTCTGGACGTTAAAAAGTGACAATCCTGGATGTATGGTTCATTGTATATGTTATATTGTATATTATATATTATGTATTGTCTATTTTGTAAGTTGTATTGTCGATAATGTATATTGATGCTGATATATAAAAAACATCTCAAAAAATATCTATTCGTTTAAGTGAATGTTCCAAAAAAGTCACTTCTTATGTCACTTTCGACGTTCCAAAAAACATGTGCGTGTCACAACAGATGTCAAAATAGACAAGACTTAGGATACAACGCACTGCTGATGTCATCATCCATGTCACCAAGGGAATGGATGAAAAAAATTGTTTATGTGGCATTGCCCGCCCAGTTGGCGTTGATAAAGATACTAGGTGGCATCCACATGGCAACCTCTCATAAACTTCAAATACTATGTTTTGGAAAATGTCCTCCAAAATCTTCTTCAAATCACACCTCGTTTTTTGAAATTTTTCCATATTTTTGGGCTTGTCAATCTTGACACATTTTTTTTGATAACCATGTTGATAAGGCTCATGTTTAAATAGACATCCCCAAGCATCTTTGGGGCTTGTCACAAAAAAATGGGTTTCTTCTAGTGGAAACTGCAAAGATTGAAAAGTATTGTTAGATTTGGTAGCTTCTTGCATTGCTTTTCTTTTCTTCTTATGCTTCATTGAAAAATACTATGTGCAATCAATACTTCTTCAATACATTTGACGACCACAGTAGTGCAGCTATTACGAAAAAAATTTACATCAATTACAGTCTGCTACTAGAAGAAAACTGCGTTGGATCCCACAAACCACGTGGGATTGGTTTTGTTGAGTTCCTAGTTTACAACGCAAAGTTCTGCGTTCCAATGCATTCCAATACAGAATTTTGCATTCAAAACTAGGAACTCAACAAAACCAATTCCATATGGTTTTGTGGGATCCAACTCAGTTTTCTTCTAGTATGCAGAGGTGGAATAAGTGGATTGGTACTTCATTGTTTTGCTTTATAAAGTCTTTGTCCATGCTATTGTGTAGTAAATGTTGCACTTGTAAAATGCAATATTCAATGTGTAACATGGCTTACACTTCTATTTTTCAAAGGCATGTACAGTGTAGAGGTAGGCGTCCTAGTAGACCTATATGTCCTTGTATCTAGAGCACAGGAGGATTGAATTTCAAGAATTCATTAATAATTTATGGCATTCAAGAGGCAAACGCCAATATCCTTTTTCTAGAATTTTTATTTCATAGACATTCACAGCAATGTAACAAGTGTGATCTAAAATGCCTTGCGGCCTACTGTTGTTGTCTCCACATTGTCATACCGCTATAAAAATTGAATATAATAAGATTTCGTAGGCAGAAAATTCTACTGCAGTGACAACAGCAGTCGTAGTAATCAGATATAGCCCTGGAATATAAAAATACAATTTTTGACACCTCAGGCCTTA
Source organism: Neckera pumila (assembly GCA_963969595.1). NCBI lineage: Eukaryota > Viridiplantae > Streptophyta > Bryopsida > Hypnales > Neckeraceae > Neckera > Neckera pumila. Next base: position 1,110,323 of record OZ018412.1, on the reverse strand, counting down.
TGATTTTACCAAAAAATGCAAACAACGTATTTGGCAAATTGCTTCTCCATTCCTAGTTCAAGACTCAAGCACCTGTGTTCACAAAAAAGGATCATGGATGAAAAGATGACGAACTTTACAAGATATAGCGCTTCTGTTCTGTACATCATCCAAAAAATGGATGCCAACTCACTAAAAGGTTAATCCTTTAGCGGCACTACTCTTGCGAGAGTGAGAGAAAGATGAAGAAAACCCAGAAATGTTTAAGCTACGCTAATCAAAGCAAGAAGGGAGTGGGAGACCAAGTAGCCATACAATCTTTGGCTCTATCGTCAATGCAATTGAATGGAAGAAAGATTATTCAAAAAGATTTAGCGGATGCGGAGATTATAGTGCTTAACTGCAAAATATTGTGTGATGACTACCACGGGCAGCTCCTACGCTCTTCATGCCGATCCAATTTTTAGTAGGAAGGGAGGTTGCAAAATTCTTGAAAAATATAGACTTCCAAGTGCACAATGTGGGAAACAGCATGGTCCTAGCATGGGGGCCCAATATTGGACCCAATAGAAATATCGGGTAGTAGTTTGTTAAATACATATTAGTAAAACTTCAAAGAAGGAAAGACTTGATAAATAAATTAGGCTTCCATTACTAATCTTCCTCCTCTATGGAAGCTACATCAAGGTGGTATTGAGGAAAACATGCTCACAAAAAGTCTATGAATGCCAAGAAGATACAGGTGCCAAGCCTGTGTGTAAGTGCCAAGAAGATAAGAGGGTCTTGCGAAGCAAGACTCTCATCCTACGCAAATCGCGGGTGAGGGCCTGCTTTGCGGACCAATTTCCCTCGGGCTCCCTACGCTAAGATTGTGCGTCTAGCATACAAAGCAATTGATAGATCACAAAAATTTTGCACAATTTCTCAGTAGATAGGCTAACATTTGAGTGCACGTCTTCACCGTGCAAGAAAAAGGCTTGTTCTTGACTTGACTGATGATGAGAATTGGCAAGGTCTTAGACTTGCCAATCAAACCGTTCCATTTTTTGGTGTTGCTCCATTGTATAGTGCCAGTGCTCCTGATGTCATTTTCCTTGAGGTTTACATCAAATCAGCACTTATAATACTACTATAATTTTGAATTTGCAAGCACATTGAATACTCGGATGCCAAACAGCAATGTGATTGGAGAGCAAAAACGGTTGGAAAACCTGGAAGCCATGTAGGAAACCATCCACTTATGTGTGCCACCAAAAAAAAATTTGATTGCTCCAATTTTCTTTTTGATGCGCAGTTAGTGGGCTGTTGGCTCTATCGGTGGAAACAACTGATGAGTATGCAAATGAATGCAAGATGAGAATGAGTGCAAATGATTGCAAGAAACTGAATCTTCAAAAATTTGATATCTACCTTTCCAAATATGAAAAAACAACGAATTGAAGTGGATTGCACCAACAATTCTAAATTCTTCTTATTCCACAAAGAAGAGTGCTGTGAAGTAGAAGAATTCATAGTCGTTAATGCTTTTGCCGACTTGAGCTCAAATGCTGCATTACAAAAATTATTGCTATAAGTGATGGCCTTTTTGAAGTAGACACAATACATTAGAGTTATTTGTAAAGTCCCCCCAGTTTGGAGGGGATTTTTGCTGACAAATTTCCTTCGACGGACGACCCCACAGGCGACCAAGACCCTACAGGCAAAGTCTGGACGAAACTTGTTTTGGGTCGATTTGGGCGCAAAAGAAAGTTTGATACCCACTTTTGTATTGACTTTTTGCCCAAAACCTGTTTTTTCACAAAATTGCAGGGTTTAAACCCCGATTTTGGGTACTTTACAAATAACTCTATTGGCACATGAATTTTCTATCTCATACAAGGTTTCCACTTATTACTTTGTAGGAGACGGTGCTTTGGAAAGAATATTCAATGTCTAAGAAAGCCAAAAAAATCCTACTTTGCAGCCAAGTAGTGTGCAAATTTATGAGGCCCCTTGTTTTCCTGTGACAGTTCTCTATCATATTACTAAAATCATAACTCCCTCTGTAATATCACAAATGCTACCATTAATAATAGAGGCTCATGCTTGCTATGCTACACATTCATTGTATTGCATATTAGTAAAATTTTGATATATTTGAATAGAATGCATGATAATCATTTCAATAAATCTTTGAAATAATTAATTTTAATATTTTCAATCATGCATACATAAAAATAGTATTTTCACACAATGTTATATTACAAAAATAGAGTAGTAGTTTGCAATCACCTCTGTAATATCACTTTTACAACTTTTATGATTTCAAAATTCTATTGCTACTACCAAATGATTTGAGAAATTTATTCAATTGAAGCAATTTTGGATTTCACAAAAATTAAGTTGTTTATGAAGTTTTTGAAATTTGCAAGTTTTTCTTTTCAATTCACCAAGTTTTTGGGTTGCCATTATTCGTAACAATTGAGTCAACTTTTGAATGCATTACAATAAATGTGTATCTTTTACAGTATTCACCATTGCGTATATTTCATTCATCATTCAATAAATTTCTATTGTAGATTTCAATATATGCTTACTTATAAACAAAATTATACAAAGATTTTAGTAATTTTTATTTGAAGATTTATTGAAATTTTTGTTCTGCATTTTATCTCACTACAAGAGAATGGGGTGTTTTAAGTGGATTTTTAAGTATAGTCCTAGACATAAGATTTTAAGTAATGACTTTTAACGCAATTTTTAGCAAAATTTTACTAGAAGTACATGTGTTTCTAGTAAAATTTTGCTGAAAATTGCCTTAAAGGTCATTCCTTAAAACCTTATGTCTAGGACTCTACTTAAGAACTCACTTAAAACACTCCATTCTCTTGTAGTGTCTAATACATAAAAATTCTAATAAAATTCTAATGATGAATGCGTAGCATAGCAAGCGCCAACCGCTAGTATAGTACTAGAAATGCAACACTCAAATTTGCTTCAGTGTGCAAGAGTTAGTCAACACTGTGTTCAATAAAGATTTTCTTATGCATGGTTTCTTACTGGTAAGTGATAAGTGTAATTTTGCACTGCCTTGCTACATATACTTGGTAATCACGCTCAACAACATTCTTGTGTCCCTCCAATTTTATAATTTCTCTTAACAGACGCCCAACAAGTTTGCAGTTGGTGTGACGTTAGTAGATGCATAGAAGCGGGCAAAATATTTGCGACCCTAGAGCCAGGAATAAAAAATTTGCCTCTTCTACAAGTTTGCAAGTCTCGTCATTGGGCAAACAAAAATTTCAACAATGAGTGATATTTGCGTGCCTTCCCATTTTTTAGAAAATACTGACGTTCTATTTAGAAGAGGGCTTTTCTATTTATAATGGAAAACTCTTCCAGTTGTCTCTAGGAAAAGTAACAAATGAAAAAATGTCACTGTCTGCAAGATCCACTTTAGGTTTTTGTGCATTGTCCAAGAAATGGATGTCAACCCGTTAAGAAGTTAAATTAAATAATGCAAGAACTAATAAAATCACTAGTGTTTCAAGATGGAATCTAGAATACATTAATTTTAGATATAGATTGTTTCTACAATCAATCTTGATCCTATGGACCTTTTATTTTAAGAAAAAATTTGAAATTTGAATTCAAAAACTATTCGTGTACAACATTTAAAAAAAAAATCTTTGATTGCCTTCAAAATAAAACTCTTTATAATTTTCATATTACTAATTCAATGAAAGTAATTCAAGTTTTCAGTTAAATATATATGTAATCTAATAAATTAATAATAATATTTAGGTCTTGCCTGGGGAACGGACAAGAACATGTTGAGAGATGTCTTTGGATCTTTCGGGACCATGATAGAAGGTATTGCGCTAGTTTCCTCATCAACTGGTTTAGTGCTGTAGGTGTTCGGGATTAGGGTTTATGTTTAGAAGACATTCTCAATTGTTTGCTAGTGTGGGTGGACATATAGTTGCTTGTCTTGTTTTGGATTTGGACATTTTGTGTAGATATTTTCAACAATTAAAACAAAAACTATTCCCTACGAATCAATCTATTGCCCCATTTTCTATGAATTATATAAAAAATTAAGATAAAAAAAACCAAGCTAAAGTACTACTTGTTCCTTGAGGGGACTATAAAGGTTAAGGTACAAATTTCCAAATTAAACACCTCATGTGAAGTTTAACCATACAACAACCTAGAAGTATCCAATGGTTGTTAAAGAATCTTTTTAAATAAGATAGAAGTGTAGATGTTCATCTTTGAAATTTTATATGGTCTTGCAGAATAGTTTAACCTCAATTAATGCTCTTGGATATTTTAAAGCAAATAATTTATGTAGTATCCTAAAGGATGATTTCTATAATTACCAAACATTTAAGATTAATGCTAAAAAGATGAGACCCATCATCAAAATACTTTGCCAAAATTGATCCAATTTTTTGAAGCAATGGTTACATTCTCCATTTCTACAATAATTTAAAAAGTCCATCAACTACTTTTTGGCTACAATGAAAAGACAAATGTGTTATGATCACATTTTTCAAAGTAAAAAAAATTCATATCCAATACAAAATATACTCAAAAACTCTGAAATTTTCAAAAGAGCATAGTACAAAGAAATATACCATATCAACCTAGAACTAGAAAATCAACATTCCGTATTAATAAGCCCAAAGTTCAAATTGTGATAAAAATTTGGCTTTTTAGGAATTTTTAAATTTTTTCATTTGGAGTAGGAATTAGACTTCAAGCTTCATTTCATTGAATAGGCTCCATTTTCATTATATAGGCTCCATTTTTGAAGAAAGATCATTTTCATCACTCAAATTCATATAAGAACAAGGACCTAGAAGATGTCAAAATACACTTCACGGTGATGGGTGGATCAAGCATCTTGTCATGTCAAGTAAAAAATACAACAATGAGACAATGAAACGTTCTCAAATATGAGTTCAAGCACCTTCCACAAATAAAATGAGATGGAAAAACTGCATTTTTTCATCCTTCACGCCCTCACAAAGTCATCCATCAGTCGATAATTGGTTGCTGCAGCGTTAACATGCTATGTCCAAAGACAAAACTAATGAAACAGTACATGAAAGCATTTTCCATGGATATTATTTACAACATATTTGCAGACAACTCACGATTAAGATAATCAGCAAACATGCGCTTGGCACTTTTTACATCTGATGGTGGAGGAGGACCAGACAAGCTTGATTGTCCAGCCAATTTGAGAAAGGTTCGACGAAGTCGGCGAAGTTCAGGTAGGCCTACACTCCTCTGCAGATTTAAGTGTCTCATAATGTCAAGGCCACAAACAAAACAAAAATATGTTGCATTGTTGAAAGAACGATTCATAATTCTAGATTCTGTCTGGGTCAAAATTAGTTAGATCACATGCCCCTAATATCATAAAATAAATATCATAGAATACATATCACAGAATAAACTAAGTAGCTTATATTTTTGAAAATGCAATATTGGAAACATAAGCAGGTTATTTTGAGATGTCTGATCGTATGTCTGATCAAAGTGAAAAGGATATGATAGGCAGTCCTTCTCCAAGACGGACACCACGCACTACACCACCCATTCCTTGCGCTTGAGCATCTACTACAACTGATACAATTTCCTGGTCCATTTCCATCCGATTGAAAGTATATCAAGCTCCAAATTTGTTCCTTTCCAACAAGATTCACAAAATTTCTTAGAAAAGGGTAAAGTAACACATTATAACCTCCAAATTCAACATGCTTGTGACACGGAAGTGCTCCGTTTAGTATGCCCTGCGCATTACAATCTAGATTGAAGACAGCAAGTTCTTACTGAAAAAAATATGGGTGAAAGCGTTTAAACCTGCGTAGCACGGTCTAATTCGTATAGTGAATTGGTCTCTGAGGTCCGTGCCTGTAAAATTGAGTGGCTGAGAAAGCATTAACAAAGATTGGCACTTAATAAAGACACAAATAAGTAAGGTAACACAATACTCGAGATCTTGCTGACGTTCATAAACAGTAAATCGGTGAAGCTTCGGGCAACGAGTTTACAGGTCGACATATAGCACCACACGAAGCTAGATATTAATCGTAAAGCTTAAAACAAGAGAAATCTTCCTGATTCCTCTTCAACATGCCGCCAAGATAGTTGAGGATTAAATCAGAAGGACAACAGCCAGTAGGCTTAAGAACTTACATTCTGTGTGGCAATAGTGGGTTGCAGCACCTGGGAATTCCGATTACCAGCCAAATTTCTATCATCGCTGAGAAATTTGACAGCCTCAACAATAGCTTCAGAATCTTCATGAATCTCTTCTGTTCTCCAATGCAATGAATTATCAGAAACAAAGAAAATCAGACATGAACCAATGCAAAATATCTACAACTTTAAACATTAAATTCATAATGAAATTTAGTGTTTGCCACACTAACACTAAATGAAAACAACGTTGGTAATGTTACCAACACCTAATGCCATAAATGCCGACATGAACACTACTAGTCAACTAAATTCCGACCAAAAAAAATAAATTGCTCACTTAGTACAAAATTAATATCGAACATGAACTCTAATTTTCAACAAATGAGAATTAGAGTGAGTTACATGATAAGGGAATAACACTATAATTATCATAACACTAAATTCCATTACTACTGTAGCATTTTGTGCGTTCTTGAACTTTTTAAAGGGCCTCGGAAACACTTGAGTGACAAAATATACTCTTGAAATTTCTAGATTCCGATTATATCGTTAAGACAAAATTAAGATTCCGGAGAAAGAGCAAAACAATTGTTCATCGCTCTTCACAACTGGAGTTTATATATCTACTTCAAATGAAACGATGAAGTGCAGTAGCCGAAGACCAACCCTTGCCAGGATGTAGTTCAAAAAGACGAGAATCCCATCGATTTTTTCCATCAGGCCTTTCAAACCTTCTCACCAAGTCATTGAATCTAAAAGTCAAGCACACCATCTGTTATACAAAAGGTAATAGTTGAAACATGTTGCAAGACAAGTACAAGTGACTCACAGCAAGAATTATCAGATAAGGAAGAAAGGAAAAAGCTCACATGTTTTCTTCATAGGCGGGCACTACCTTCGATCGCCTGTCCTCGTTCCATGCTCGACATTCCGCTTCATCTGCAACACAATGCAACTGGGGAACAAATGCTTAGATGCGTATTTCCAATGCAGAAGTCGAACAATCAAGACAAGATTTAGTACGATAGTCTGGAGTGTAAAGCAAGGTACAGTGTTGGAATGCGCATTTTTATTTTTGAGATATACCACGCAATAATGCGTTCCACATGCGCGGGCCAAGCACCACAATTCATATCTGTAACCCTGAACACAGCAAACATTGGGGTCACTTATGATTCAGCAGTAATCAGTGCCTGTACCATCAAACACATTTGAAAAACAAATCATGCTGTATAATTCATCGCGTGCTGAAGTATTCGATAAACAACAGATAGCCAAAAAACAGCGAAGGACAAAAGATGTAACTATGGCCACGTAAGAAGCCAACGATACCTTGATATTGTTGAGGGAGTCTACAATAACAATAGTATCCCTCGATACTGCCCTGTCAACTGCAGACCGCAGCATTCCACGCAGATTCTTCTCCCGTGGCATATCTGTGACATTCTAACAAATCAGTGAGGAAGCTAAGAGGCATGACATTCGAGCAGGGCAAAAAACTCTTCATTAAGAATCGTGCTTTCAGAAGAGTCGGAGCAAACAAACCTTGATACGCGGAATTACGATCCAAATTCAGGGAAGGTTCGTCAATGAGAATCACGGGCGTCTTAGTGGTCTTCTCAAGTGCTTTCGCAAGGCACGCTGCGGCAGTGGATTTGCCACTACATGGTTGCCCACAAATAATAACAAGCGCCATCTTACTACGCTGCTCAATGGAAATCGCGCATCCAAAACAATCATGTGAATGTCAGTCACCGCTAAACCACAACATAAAACCCTAACTTTGAACTCAAGTCCGACTGTGGCGCATCTCTGAGAAAGTGATGGCCCAAAGGTCTACCGACCGCAAATGACAGTCGACTCTACAATTGACGGACTCGTCGTCAAGGAAAACCAAGGAACGCAATTATTTTGCACTAACCCTCCTCACCTAAGTCATCACTCCTACTACAAAGCCTCGAAACCCTAGCCCTTGCACAATCTAAAGAGCATTGCAACAACGCCAAAGACACAGACAAAAATCAACGAATACACTGAATTTAAAAGGAATCAGGTAGAAAGAGCAAGATCCTCGTACAAGTCGAGCCAGTACGGAAGCACAAAACAAGGCCCGCGGAGGAAGATTCCTTAAACCCTAATTTCTGTTGGGGCAGATCCCCTCCCGTGTACCACGCAACACGCTCGGGGTCCCTGAACACGCGCTCGTGGTGATACACTCCATTCCAAAATTCCAGCGCAAACCATCAATTCAATCCCAAACGAAGAAATCCCAAACAAAGAAATTCCATCGGTAGCTGGGGAGTGCAAAAACCACACCTCACTTCCAAATAATTTTCGATCAGGTCCGAAACCCTTGGCGATCATTCTCTTTCGATCCGCACCAGCCACCGCGATTCGATTGCGCGGCAGCCATACCCACGCGCCCTCAAAGTGTGGATTCTTGAAGGGGCGTTCAGATGCGATTGCTCGTCAAAAAGAGTGGCGTCACTTCGAGATGGTAGGGGACGGGGCAAGAATGCTGGAGGGGAGGGATACGGGCATCGCGTGATTGGGAATTGGGTGGGGATAGGGCGATGGACGCAATGGCGAGCAACGAAACCCTGGCGAGACGACGCTAGCGCAAACACTCATACTGCTTGCACGGGCATGGGTAATTGGATAGTTACGAGTGAAAAGGGGGTGGATAACCGTGCCCACTTACTGGAATTTCTTACTACTGTACCAATTTTGTGCAAGGGTAAGTTAAAAGAGTTAAGTTAACCCTTAAAAGACGGACCCATGACCACTGATTTCAAGCCTCACTCAATTTTCTATTTTTTTGCTATTAGATATGAATGAAGATTTTTATATTATTTTTTAGAGATGAATTACATGTCTTCTATACTTCCTAAATTTTTTAGATTTTTTTGTAAGTAATTGTTTCTTTTGAGAACTTTTGAAGAAAAAGTGAAGAAAAATCATATCAACTAGAAAAATATTTCAAAAAATCTAAAAATTTCACCATGTTTGTATATTATGGTGACAAACATCATCATGTAAACTCAATTTCCGTATCATTCTATAATTAGAAAATAATCAATGCCTTAAGTTTGTTTGTTTGTTTGTTTGTTTGTTTGTTTGTTTGTTTGTTTGTTTGTTTGTTTGTTTGTTTGTTTGTTTGTTTGTTTTGTTTTGTTTTGTTTGTCACATTGAGATCTCTCACACCATGCGTCTCCCGGTCGCGCTCTTGGTACCGTCAGAAAGCCCTCAACGAGGAGGGGTGCACGGACTTGGTTTCGTGGCGTTTGGACCTACGGTGTGAAAGTTATAGAATTTCAAAGTTTTTATGGATTAAAAAAATCAGAAAATTACTTTTACTTTATTTTGGATGTGGCAACGGCACAGGGTACACTAGTAGACATTGAAAATGCATCCAAAGTTCAAATTGCAATAAAATATTCAATATTAGGAATTTTTTCAAAATTCAAATTGGAATAGAAACTAGAATAGATGACCTTCATCTTGTTAGGTGGGCTCAAACCTCAAAAAACATCATTTTTGTGGAGAAATTTCAAATTTAGAGCAAGGAGCAATAACTTCCCAAAATACACTAAAATAGCATATTTTGTGATCTGTTTTTTTTACTAACTTATCATTCACTTGAAGACAAACACTGAGAAGACTACAAACTCATTTGAAGATTCTTCATAACCTACCATGGAAGGTCAACAAAAAGAAAATGGATGAAAAATGCTTTCAGTCTTTGTATAACCACAACATTGTCATCCAGAAGCCATGAAATGGCTCTGGCGGCGTTAGTGGGTTAAATGTTAAGTGGGAGAAAGCCAAGGTTTCTTTCCCTTTGATGGGAACTTACAAAGAACTAGGGATGATGAAACTCCTTTCGGGTCCAAAATGGAGCTTTTTTGAGTTTTATCTTTAGTTTTGCATTTGCCTATGAGAACTCACAAGTTTGCTACATATAGGATTAGAGACAGTAACTTAAAATAAGAAGTACAAGTTTAGAGCTTAATTCAAGATGAAGTTGGTGACTACAATGCATTTATTGTTCGAGACTATAATTTCAATTCAGCTTGCAACTCCAGATCAAATCTAAAATAATCACTTTACAAGTAACTCTAACGTCCCTTCTCACTTGCTCAAAAAGGATGGGCCAAGGTACCAAAAAGTTTGGGCTTCACACATGTAGGGCCATGGAGCACCCCATATGATGTGCAATCTACCGTGGCTCCCTATAGCACTACCTTTACCACTATCATATTCCAATAGCTACATTACTGTCATGTTCCATGAAAATAGTGATCGGAGAGATGGAGGAGCAATACCATGGAAAATGGAATTTCTCAAGTTAAGTTAATGCTACATGCATGCAATTCCGATGGGTATAGCAAAAAAATTGGCTAGTCCAATGTCCATAGTTTTGGTCTACATTCATAAAATTCACCGAGTTGACAAAGATGTATATTGAGACAACAACCTCTAGAAGGTAATGGTGAATACTCAGTTAGTCCAAAATGAAGCCATTACATGAGACTCGGGGGTCTGAGAAGGCTGTGAGTTCCCTTGCTGTCTGCTGCGTTCCCGCAGTCTGGGAATGCAGCAGCAGCAGCTGGCTGACGTGGTCGAGCGACTACCACGTCACTTTTTGAAAAAAATAAAATAAAATAAATTTTTTTTGCTTAAAATGATATTTTGGTAAAAAAAAATTTTTTTTTTTTTTTTTTTTTGAAAAAAAAAATTTCTGACACACCCGTACCGGCATTCACTGGATCTGGGCAGATCAGGGAACAGGCCTGAACGGCCCTCCACAACCCCCAAATATCATCTAATGCAATGCTAGGAGATGAATGGGGAATTGAGGGAAGAATGGATTGAAAAAAACAAAACTAGTGAGCATGCACTTGACCTTTCTCTTGCTTGATATTTGACAATTCAGAGTCCCAAGTAATTCTTGCTTATGCAAATCAAAGTTGCATGTACAAATGACTATCCTCAATAGTAACTTTTTTCAATGTTGATGTCTTGCAGAAGGGCATCCTAGACATTAGTTATGGATTTACTAAAATAGTTTAGGGACTACAAGTGTCTAAAGACTCAAGCACCTGCACTATAGCACTACAAGAGAATGGGGTGTTTTAAGTGAGTTTTAAAGTATAGTCCTACACATAAGGTTTTAAGTAATGACCTTTAAGGTCATTGGTTAAATCTTATGTCTAGGACTATACTTAAAATCTCACTTAAAACACCCCATTTTCTTGTAGTGTAGTCAGTGTTTTTTGATGTGCAAATGCCTCTATGTGAATCACCATATAGGTTTGCCTTTTAGAAAATGGAAATATAAATAATGTGGGTAAATTTACAAGTCTGGAAGCATTAGTACTCCAAACTGAATTACAACCACCAAATAGGGAGTTATCCATTAAATAGTGATAGAAAGTTTAGAGATTGGAACAAAAATCTAGAAAACGCAATTAGAAGAATGAGGGGAAAAGTCTAGGGGAGAAAAAATAGAGGTTTTAAGCAAAAAAGACCTTAAGTAAAATTTGATGAAGTAATTAATTTAGTCAAAGGTAAAATAGTTATAAAATGAAATAAAAGTAAAATCAAAATCAAAAGTAGTAAAATGAACTTACGAATGAAATAGAATGACAAAGACAATGACAAGGGCGGATTGGAGGTAAAGGTCCCAATGAATGTAGTGAACACAAGGATTCAATTAAAGGCGGTATTGGCAAACAAGAAGAGTGGTGAACCAAGGATTGAGAATGTCAAACCACATGAAGTAGAAGAGAATGAAGATATGCGTTTCATGAAGTCCGGGAGTCCAACCCAAAATTGAAATGGAAAAGAGAAGGAGCCACTTGTGCGTGATCCCTAATTACCACCATGTACCGGTCTTACATCGGATCTACATGCACTATTTACAACCGGTAGTACAACTTTGGATGGTTCTGGAAGCTCATCGTTTAGAAAACGACAATTCAGTCGAGAATTTAGCATTTCTAAAGAATTGGACCCTTGCATCAATCAAAATCTATCCATTTCATTACATATTGATGATGACAAGGATGAGACATTAGCTACAATGTTCATTCGGGAATCTAGCCATCCATCACAAGGTCTTCTCAAATCATCGGATTGTACACCGCAGTCTTTGAACGCAATGAAGGTAATTATTCAAGGAGGCCGAAAAGCAAGACAGTGGTGAAAGAGTCCAAAATAGATGAAAAAAAAAAAGAGTAATGGAACCTTTTGCAATCTCTCCATTGAAAAAAGAAAATATGAGTAGAACCCCCTAGATGTACTTCAGCCTAGTTCAAAGAAGAAAATTCAATCGATCCGTGGCCTTAGGAAAAGCATTGGAAAATCCATATTAAAAGTAAAAATGGAAAAAAAGGAGGACAAACGAATGAGATCACATACATCTAGGGAAGTACATGGAGGAGTGACAATTCTATAATCTTCATCAAAAGATATAGAAGAGGCATGCAGCAATGAAGACACCGGATGGAAAGGAAGAGGTGAGAGTAGCAGGGCTGAGATGAAGGGAGACATTGATTACGTCCAGCCTTAGGGACTGAAGAGATGTAAACTTAGGTGTGCAAGTCCTTATGATATATAGATGGTCCTATATGGCAATTGATTGTTTACTGCCGCTTCATTGTAGTACAAGCTTGCTTATTGATGTTTAGAATACAATGAAGTTTCTTGATTTCCAATACAAAGGACAAGTTCAATAAAATTTGATTGTATGCCAATCAGATGGAGAAGGAGAGTCGACTTGGGGTTTTGCTTCTTGCTTCTTGCTACATACAGGATGCCACACATGAAAATACTCTCTCCTGGTTTTAGGGAGCTTCTCAAAATACTCTCTCCCATTTGTGCAGGTACTGCTATTGGGAGGCAGGTCCTCGACTCAAAGGACGACGACTTGGACACTGAGGAGAACTTAATCGACAAAAAGACGAAGCGCAAGAAATTGGAGCTGCCAACGTGATCCCCGTTTAAAAATTCACAGACCGCGTTCTCTGACTGCACAACGTGGGGTGGAAGTGCCTGGGTATGGTTGCAATCCGCCTGCACCACGTTTGCAAGAAGCGCCTGTATATGGTGGCGATTGGCAATGGGTGCCCACTGGCCAATGGATGCCGCCACCGCCGATGCACCCTCCGTAGTGGGGTTGTGATGCGCAGCCTTCCTTAGTTCCCTATCCGGACAGGTGGGCGGGGAGTTCTCAATCAACACACTTCCTACCGGCAGGGGAAATGTCACTAGATAGCGCTGCGAGGGCATCATGAGGTCTGAAGCGCAGCGTCTATGACGAGGGGACAAGGGACCGCAACAGGGCTGGGAATAAACCTCACAATATCTCAGTCACAGATGAAGGAGAGATTGATGCAGCTTGTCCGGGTAAGAACGCTTGGGATAGCTCAATGAGGACGTATGTGCCCCGCATTCTTGACATGAGCATTATAGACTTTGATAAACAGAAGCATCAAAGTGTGGATAAATTGAGGGCTATCCTAGACAACAACTTTGAGTACTTGGGCAACGAATTGAGCATGCTGGGCTTCAGGAATGCCATCAAGAGGTACTTGAAGACGGAGCGCTGTAGGCTGAAGGCCCATTTCCTAAGCATTGGGGATGGGGAAGACGATTGCCCATTTCATGTGAATCCTGATCAATGGGGGAGGCTGCAAGACTATTGGGCTATAGAGAAAGAACAGAAGAAAGCAGCAACAATGGCCCACGCAAGGAGACAAGTGAAGAATTTGTCCTATGTGGGTAGGAAAGGGAAGGCAGGGAAGGGGGCAGAGTTGGTGAGTGTCGAATTATGTATTTCCCATTCACGGAATATAGACCCGGCCTTCTTTCTTGGTGATTTTGTGTTGTACTCTGTAAGGAATGCGTGAACATGAATTTTTTTGTGACTGATAAGGTGCTTGTATGTCATGTGCAGAAGAAGGGACGGTTCAACAGCCCAGGAGTAATGGACATTGCCGAGGGAATGCAACTTTCTCCCGGCCTGACTCGAAGTGGGTTGGTAAGGCCCTCTCAACTTTACTCTCCCGTATGTCTCGATGTTGCTATAGAATTAGTTGCGTCAATGTGGCAATCCAGTATTGTTGGCTTTTGTTTCAGAAAGAAAGGAAAGTATCAGGGTTCAAGTTCATTAGTGAAACCGTTGTTGCTTGATAGGAAAAAGTGAAACGCTAAGGTATTGGAGGTTCTTTGTCTCATCCCCTTGCTCACATAAGTTCAACTTGCCTAACCCTAATCTTCATTAAGTGCTTTTGCCATTCCACCTTTATATCCGTATCATGGGAGGCCTCGTTTGAACGCTATGAATAATTTCATATAAGATTAGCTTAACAGGTTCAGTAAAACCGCAAAGTCATTACTTAGTTTGCGATAGTTGTGCCGCAGTCGTCACACAATAACATCTTTGGTAGTGGTTGTACAGCAGTCGTCAAGCAGTATCAGCTTTTGCCACTTCATGGCTCAATGAGTTGTAATATAGTTGTTTATCAGTAGGCTAGTCATTCACAAGTCGCCCCATTAATTGGGACGTGATTTCTGGCTGACTTTCTCGTTTCCCTTGTCTGAATGGCGGCCTCAAACTGTAGGCTCTCACTGTTGGAGATTCAGCTCAAATCTGTACTATAGAGAAGTCTCAAACTGACTTGAAGTGCGAGTTTTCAAAAGTTCTTGTCAGTACAACAGCTACGAACAACGTGGTGGAGGAGTTGAAGTCGATGTTTGCCACTTTCATGGGAAAAGAGAAGGATACTTCCCATGGCAGTCCATTTGCACTGGAGGTTCAGACGTCCAGTCTGCTACTAGAGGGGGTCGGAGTCAACCTAATCAGCGATCCCAATTGTCAGGAAGTGCCCAGGCAGGTGCTTCCCCCTTCCGGCCCGTCGCAGACGACAAGTGGGGCTGCAGAGACATTGCACTCCGAAGTGCAGTCACCATCCGCAGCTGAAGATCCTAAGCAGGCAGCCCACGTTGGAGAGTAGGCGAAATTGTCCCCGAGGCAAGTACGTGTTGCTGAAACATCGAAGCCACCTATAGACTCGAATCCCCTCACGGAGAATGACACTCGGATGGGGAATCTGCAAGAGTTGTCTTCCAAGTGCATGGAGTCAATTCCGACTTTAGATGCGGTGGATGCGGCCGTTGATTTCTTTAAGAACTCCAATGTCATCCCTGTTGATGACGTCCCCTGTCCAAGGAGCTGGTGCGCCTGCTGCAGCGGAGGTGCAGGATTGGGGGGCTGTGGAAGTCGACAACAGCAAAGGTAGTGGTGCCATGCATATCACAGGCAATGATCTAGAGAATCCGGTGGATTTGGGAGAGGCTGGGGGCGACATGGTGGAAGAAACCACAAAGGTAGTGGTGGCTGTTGTTGGTCCAACAAAGCATTCCCCTCCAAAACAGAAGAAGCTCACAAAAGCGGTGGATGTGGTCCAGGATGGGGAGGACACGGCGAAGGACTTGGGGAAGGTAGTGGAAGCGAGCGAGGCTCCAACGAAGTCTTTTCCCAAGATGAAGAAGAAGGCCACGAGAGCATCCAGCGAGGTAAATGGCAAGGTAGCACTCCTTGATTCGAGGTCTGGTCAGGTGAGAGCTGCCCTGAATTTGCGCATTTTACCCATTGAAAATGCCAAAAAGAAATTGCTCATTTTCAACATTCATGGGACCTTGCTGGATTGCAATCTGGCTGAGGAAAAGAACCCAAATTCTAGAATTAGGCCAACGTTCAGAACAACAACAAGAAGGGTGTTTTTGAGGCCATGGTTGCTGCCCTTTTTATCACGGTGCTTCTTTAATTTCATAGTGGGATTTTGGGACAGTAAAAGTCAGTCTTACATGGATGACATTGTGCCCACGATGATGGGAAGGCCACAAGGACATCATGACTTCAGCCCTCTGTTCGTGTGGGGTGGGAAACAATGTGAGGCCACAAAATTTGAGGGGGATAATCCAATAGCTTGGGGCAAACCTTTGTCCAAAGTTTCCAGTGAATGGCTTCAATTTAGCCCATTGAACGCCGTGGTCCTTGACAACAATGCATCAAGAGTGTCCTGCAACCCGTGTCCGAATGTGATCATCACTATGTTGCTAATTTGGCAAAACTGGTTGACAACAACAACTACTTGAAGTCCACATTGTGGCCACTTTTGGAAGCTCTGTATGTTGCTACAGATGTCAACGAGTTCCATGCACAAAAGGCTACTCATGTGCAAAACAATGCAGTTGAAGGAGATGATGTGACACAGAATTCAAATCTCAATGACAGTGCACATACAGGAGAAGGTGAGGGGACTTATGGACCACGTGGTTTAAGATCATTCATGTCCCCTTGCCTTCCATTCATTATCAATTCTAATAAGCCATTCGTGTGTGTTTGCAAAAGCCGGAGCAGAGGGGAACGAGGACGAAGACAGTAGCAATGGAGGAGAAGAACCCTAAATCCTCGAAGAAGAAGGTGAGATGCTCAACCCTGAATGTGCTGGAATACGGAAATGTGTTCAAGGGAAGTAGAAGCCTTTACTGAATGCTGTCTCAGTTCAATGACTGGGGAGTGACTGGGTAGTCATTTGGTAGTGAAGTTATTATTTCAAAGGAGTCATGTATGAGTTGACTAGGGAAACTGTTAGTCAAGTATCAGTCATGTCTTCTGTGAGCGATTACTTGGGTAAGGAAACGTACATCTTGAAGTTCTCAGGGCCAGGAGTACTTTCTGTAACTAATGAGACATGTCTTTCTTGCAGCTCACCTTTGGTGATGATGTGTACCTTGTCAATCCAAGAGCCCCTCGCCAGAAGGTGGCTTTAGGAAGAATCAGTGGTGTAGGAGGGACTGATAAGTTCCACGGCATGGCAATACCGGATGCCTGGTTTAGAGTGGACGTGCATTCGGTTTCGCAGTCCAATGTGCCATTGATATTTCCGAAGAAGGACGCTGAGCAAGAAGTACTGCATGACGTTCAAGGTGGAAATCTCATTTGGGATTCCAAGTACATAAGGTTAAGCCCATGAGATTAGTTGGCTGCGGGTGTAATTCTAGTGTGATGTTTGGATGCAAGATTGATAGCACCATGTAGTACAGTATTGCCCTGATTTTGTAGGAAGAGGGCATGTATGCTGGTGCTGAAGTGGTCACTGCATGAACTCACTGATCCCTCTCTGTAATAATACCTAAAACAATAATCATGAACTGACACATTGACAGAATGATTGTGTTATCTTTCATTTTATAATGGTGTGTGCATCCATTGCTTATTCATCAATTAGGCTTCTCAATCGTTTTTATGTTTGTTGGCTACTAGTTCTCTGTCGTAGCTATTGTTGTAAATGATCAGATGTATGCCCACATCGTACAGCTCTTAGTTCTGAGGTTTAGTACGCTGCCAACCGCAGTAATGACCATTTACTTGCATGCAACTGCCATGCAACTACTGTACCTCTGAAGCACAACTTAGAAATGACAATGGTTTAACTACCACTTCACTAAACAACAACTGTAGTTGCAATTAAATACACAGGAATGACTTTGCTTGAACTGCCTCTCTACTAGGGAATAACTGCAAGACAACTTGTCAATACCCAAACTTGCCTAAACGCCATACAGTAGCGGCAATCAGAAATTGCCACATGGACTAAGTGGGCCCTACCATATGAACCCTGACTACAATGTGACTAGAATATGACTTAGTATGACTGGGGGGCCGGGGTGCCACGTCAGACGTACATGAACACGTCAGAGACCACGTTGGAATAATTGATCCAAAATCCATCCTCGTACAAAGGCAGCTGGTGATATTAAAACTACAGTCATGTCCTAAAGGAGTCGTCCACAATGACTGCAAAGCCCCATTTTCTCAGGCAGTCATAGATGTCCTAAATGACTGCAAAAGCAGTCACAGAGGCAGTCATAGAATGGCTATATTCTTGTAGTGAAGTCTCTGGAAATAAAACCAGCACAAATTACGGTACCATTAGACTCCACCAATAAAATTTAGAACTTCCATGTTTCCAAGGTTTCCGATGGGACAACTGAACAACAGCTGCAACGTTCACCTCCAAATTTGCCTTCCGCATCACTCTTCACCATCGTTGTTTCATGCCTGCAGAAAACAACGATACAACCCAGACTTACATGAAGGCCTTTGGATGACTACGATACAAACACGTATGCCCTCTCAGGAAAATCCAATACTCTCTTCACGCTTAAATACAAACCTAATTGCCATACAAGCAGTTGTAAGCTGACACATCCACCGCCCTTGTCACAGGAATCAATCATACATATAGACACACGGACATTGCGCCACTCCGTAGCCCAAAGCAAGAATAAGGTATTCCAAATACCATCAAAACATAATGGCTCTCATCCATAACACTGTTTGAATTTATTGCTAGCGCTCTCCTCACGTCTGACAAGGAAATTTTGAACATCAGCAACAGAAGACTAGCACTTTCTACAATACCAGAGCACAGAAGACGCTGTCATACAAACCCCCGCAATTCCGTCCCTTTCAAATCCCTTTATTTCGGCCAAGACAAATTCTGCAATTCTCATCACATAGTGCGGGCTCTAAGGATAGAAGCTCATCAATGAAATTGCAGAACTCTACAAATGATAAGAATGATCCAGAAATGTAAATTATTCTAGAACCTATTCCAACATTTTCACTCCTTCTCCAGCAAGCGTTGCTCAATTGGACCCCACACTTCTCACGACTACACGCGGGTTCAAGGCCACGTCGTTCAAGCTACGTAAAATGCGGCCACTTCTTCTTTACCTTCATGCCATTTCGTTTTTGCTTCTCCAGACGTGACTTCCCGATACATAAGTCACTGCCAGTATTTGTGCATTTAGTTAAAATGTCATTTGTTCGGCACTACCCTATTTTGATAAAGTCGATTTAACCTGCAAGACAGAAGAAAAGACCATTACCTTTCATTCAACACTTCAAAATCAAATAAAATGAATGACAATCCTGTTTTTCCAAATTCAGCATCCAAAATCGTCCATTCCTCAACAATGATGAGTTCTTGGACCACTCCAAATGTTCCATCAGACAGAACAATACGAACCAATGTTCTCCAGAACCCTATCCCTAGTAAGACGATTTGACCTGGAAGATTGCTGATAATCGAAATCACATTCAGTCTTTAGTGGAAAATCAACAAATAGAGTTGCCACTTGACCACTCCCAAAATTAACATTGACTACTGCCCACTTTACTACACTTATCATTGTCCATTACAAACCACCTCATTATGGATACACAAGAGTACAACATTCATTTCTCCATACAGAGCTCTCTCCAAAAAGCCCATTTACCATTGAAATTTGCAGACACGCAAATGTCATTACCCTGACATCAAAAAAAGAATTCGCAATCCTCCGCTGTCTTCGTTAGCACAACACAGCGTCCACTAACTAACAAATCCTCTTCCCTTTAGTAGTCCATCTCTTCCATCAGTGATAGCTCTACGAACCTAACGCCTAAGAACACGCCTCTCCCCACAAAGTCGGTTTGATTTGCCAGATTACAAGAAATCAGATTTCGATTCAGTGATTACTGCAACAACTACTGAAATGACAGCCAATCCTTCGTTTCCATAATTGACCATGGATTCAATCCATTGCCCGACAGTTTTGTGTCTCTGAAAAAGGCCATGGCTTCAATGAAAGAACACAGTATAACCTTATCTCTCTGCACATCCCTCTCCCCACAAAGCGGATTTACCATATAAGATAGCAGACGAGCGCATTTCAATTGTGTAATAAATCCAAAATCAAATAAGAATGTTTTCCAAAAATTCAACAAGGACTTGCCAAAATGAGAGGGGTCATTATAGCCATGAATTCAAAAAAATAAGGTGCAACATCATAGAAAACACAGTACATCTTCACATGCATCTTTCAAACTTTTCCACCGCAGACTTTTTTATTGAGATTACAATGTAGTGAATGGAAGAAAGGCTTTACTTAGATGGTAGGAAGATACAAAGACCCATGAAGGCGCTGATCTTTATTGAGATTACAATGTAGTGAATGGAAGAAAGGCTTTACTTAGATGGTAGGAAGATACAAACACCCATTAGTGGGCTGATCTTATACTAGAAGCCTTTCATAGTTATCCACAAACCATGTGGGATAACTAAACACTATGGGCTGCCTTTGACTATGAGCAATACCCAATGAACTCTAACACTAGCTAAGTGTCTAATGCTACTCCTAGGGCTGAATGTACATGGTCTACACTAATATGTACATGTTCTTCAACATGTACATGGTCTACACTAATATGTACATGTTCTTCAACACTCCCACTTTGAGAGTGGTCAAAGGCTCGAAGGCCCATCTTTGCAATCAAGGTGTGGTGTTGTGGCTTCCCAAGGGCCTTGGTCAGCACATCAGCAACCATAGCTTGAGTAGGCACATACTTGAGCTCAATTACCTCATCCTCCACTCGTTCACGAATGAAATGGTGTTGCACATCAATGTGCTTCGTCCGAGAGTGGTGGGTGGGATTCTTGGCCAAAGCAGTGGCTCCTTGGTTGTCACACAAGATCTGTGTGCTCCCCTCTTGGACAAGGCCAACATCAGCCAAGAGTTGCCTTAGCCAAATGGCCTCCTTCGTGCATTGGCTCATGGCCATGTACTCCGCCTCCGTTGTAGAAAGAGCTATGGTGGGCTGCCTCTTGGAATTCCATGTAATGGCACCCAATCCAAGCATAAACACGTAGCCGATAATGGATCTCCTATCCCCTTCATCACCGGCCCAATCCGCATCACAAAAACCATGCAATGTCACATGGGCACCTCCAAGTTGCAACTTCAGCCCAAGTGTGCCTTGAAGGTACCTCATCACCCTCTTGACCGCTGCCCAATGCTTGGGGCCATACTTGGACATGTGTTGACTCACAACAATCACCGGAAATGCCAAATCAGGCCTTGTGGCTACCATGGCATACAATAAACAACCCACCGCTGCCTTGTAAGGCACACCTTGCATTTCAGCCCTCACCTCTTCCAACTCTTCATCGGTGAGCTTGGGCAACTTCTCATGAGTGTCAAGTGGTGTACCTATGGCTTTGCACTCCTCCATGTTGAATCGCTTGAGAATCCCTTCAAGATACTTGCGTTGGCTCATGGTGATGGTGCGGGCAGCCCTATCCCTCTTGAACTCCACTCCAAGGCAATAGCTCAACTCTCCAAGATCCGTCATCTCATACTCCATCTTGAGCATAGTCTTCACTTCAAGCATCTTGGTCATACTACTTGCAAGGAGGATGAGATCATCCACATATAAGATCACAATCACCAAATGCTCACAACTTTGCATGATGTACAAAGAGTTGGAAGAGGTGAGGGCTGAAATGCAAGGTGTGCCTTACAAGGCAGCGGTGGGTTGTTTATTGTATGCCATGGTAGCCACAAGGCCTGATTTGGCATTTCCGGTGATTGTTGTGAGTCAACACATGTCCAAGTATGGCCCCAAGCATTGGGCAGCGGTCAAGAGGGTGATGAGGTACCTTCAAGGCACACTTGGGCTGAAGTTGCAACTTGGAGGTGCCCATGTGACATTGCATGGTTTTTGTGATGCGGATTGGGCCGGTGATGAAGGGGATAGGAGATCCATTATCGGCTACGTGTTTATGCTTGGATTGGGTGCCATTACATGGAATTCCAAGAGGCAGCCCACCATAGCTCTTTCTACAACGGAGGCGGAGTACATGGCCATGAGCCAATGCACGAAGGAGGCCATTTGGCTAAGGCAACTCTTGGCTGATGTTGGCCTTGTCCAAGAGGGGAGCACACAGATCTTGTGTGACAACCAAGGGGCCATTGCTTTGGCCAAGAATCCCACCCACCACTCTCGGACGAAGCACATTGATGTGCAACACCATTTCATTCGTGAACGAGTGGAGGATGAGGTAATTGAGCTCAAGTATGTGCCTACTCAAGCTATGGTTGCTGATGTGCTGACCAAGGCCCTTGGGAAGCCACAACACCACACCTTGATTGCAAAGATGGGCCTTCGAGCCTTTGACCACTCTCAAAGTGGGAGTGTTGAAGAACATGTACATATTAGTGTAGACCATGTACATGTTGAAGAACATGTACATATTAGTGTAGACCATGTACATTCAGCCCTAGGAGTAGCATTAGACACTTAGCTAGTGTTAGAGTTCATTGGGTATTGCTCATAGTCAAAGGCAGCCCATAGTGTTTAGTTATCCCACATGGTTTGTGGATAACTATGAAAGGCTTCTAGTATAAGATCAGCCCACTAATGGGTGTTTGTATCTTCCTACCATCTAAGTAAAGCCTTTCTTCCATTCACTACATTGTAATCTCAATAACTTCCACTTGAGAAAAACCCCTAGCAACCAACCTTGCCTTATACCTCACAATGTGATCCAAAGCATCCCTTTTGGTGGAGAACACCCACTTACAACCCACACTTGATCTCTTGGGAGGAAGGGGTGCAAGCTCCCATGTCCCTTTGGCAATGAGGGCCTTGTACTCCTCTTCCATGGCCAACTCCCACTTGCTTGCATCTTCGCAACACAACACCTCTCCAAGTGTGGATGGATCTCCAAGGAAAGCCACATTGGCTTGTTCTTCTTGTTGTGGAGGAAGAATGTGATTCAACCACCAATCTCCAAGCGGCTTGCGAGTCCTTGTGGGATAACGGGGCTCCCTCGTGGTCGGATCTTGCTCTTCTAAGGGCTGATCATGCTCTTGCTCCCTTGGTGAAGTGCTTGGAGAAGGGGCCGCTGATCTCTTCACTTGGGGTGTGCCCACCTTCTTCTTGGGCTCCACCAAGTCTTCATCTTCCCCTCCTTGCTCCTCATCTTCATCTCCTTCATCTTCGATGTGCACTCTTGGAGTTGTGCCCACCTTTTGGGCTGGTCCTCCACTTCTCCCACTTGGGCTCGTCTCCAAGAGCTTGGGATCAGCTCCTCCATCCTCCAAGAAGGTCACATCTCGACTCTTGATGATGGCCTTGCTCTCCACACACATCAGCCTATACGTCTTGGTTCCCTCACAATAACCAAGGAAAAGACACTTGATGCCCTTGGCATCCAACTTGGTCCTCTTGGCACTTGGGACCAATGCATAGGCAATGCACCCGAAGATGCGCATGTGAGACACATTGGGCCCAATTCCACTCCAAGCTTCTTGGGGTGTCTTGCTTGTCAAGGCTTGTGTGGGGCACCGGTTCCTTGTATAAACCGCATTTGACACCGCCTCCCCCCAAAGCTCAAACTTAAGACCTGGGGCATGAATCATGGACCTTGCCATCTCCACAATGGTTCGATTAGCACGCTCCGCCACACCGTTTTGTTGAGGAGTGTAAGGGGCTGATGTATGGTGCTCAATGCCCTGGGCCTTCAAGTACTCCTCCAAGGCCTTGGACACATACTCCCCTCCATTATCCGATCGCAGCACCTTCACCTTGCACTCGGATTGGGCCTCCACAAGGGCCTTCCAAGTCTCAAAACGCCCAAACACCTCACTCTTGCACTTCAGCATATACACCCAAATCTTGCGAGAGAAATCATCAATGAAGGTCAAAAAATACCTTGCTCCTCCTATGGTTGTGATCTTCATCGGCCCGCACACATCCGAATGCACAAGCTCCAATGGCTTGGTGGCCCGGGTTGCTCCATCCTTGGGGAAGGGCTGCCTTGCTTGTTTGCCCTCAATGCACCCCTTGCACACCATAGAACTCCAATCATGCTTGCAAGAAGAGAGGTTCAGCCCCTTCACCATGTATTGGAGGCTCTTCATGCTCTTCACATTCAAGTGCCCAAGCCTCCTATGCCAAAGCTCCACAAGGTCTTCATGGGCTGATCCCTTGGCAACACAAGCGAAAGAAGTGCCATTCACCTTGGTGAAATGGAGGTTGTACAAATTGCCTTCACGAGGGGCTGATGCAATCACAACTCCACTTGGTGCCCTCACAATACACCCCACCGTGTTGAATTGCACTTTCAAACCTCCCAAAGACAACTTGCTCACCGAAAGCAAGTTGGCATGCAACTTGGGGACATGGAGGGCCTCCCGGATTTGGATCCTCTTGGTCTCTCCCTTCACTTGCACCTCCACTAGGATCTCCCTCATGCCAAGGGCCTCCACCATGCCATTGTCTCCCAAATAAATCTTCTTCCCCGAAATGGGCTGATAGGTGTGGAAGGCATCTCGATGGCTGGTCATATGTTGAGTGGCCCCCGAGTCCACAATCCAAGTGAACATGTTGGCCTTCTCCCCTCCTCCATGGGTGGCAAAGGCAAACTCCTCCTCTTCCTCCCCTTTGGAATCTTGGTGTGCACTCTCCTTGTCTTTGGCTTGGCTGCTCCTACAATGCTTGGCAATGTGGCCCGGTTTGTTACACTTGAAGCACGTCCTTGTCTCCTTGAACGCCTTGGTGTTGCCTCCTTTGCCAAATCTTGAGACAAGGGCTGATCCCTCCCCTTGGGAGTCATTCTCCTTGCGCTTGGTCATCTCATGCATCAAGGGGGCGGTCACAAACTCCATGGTCAGCTCCTTGGTGGGCCTTGTCTCCAATGTGGTGATGAGGAACTCATAAGATGCTGGCAAGCTCTCCAACAAAGTCATCACCACATCCCCATCCGTCACGGGCGCCTCCAAACTAGCCAACTCATCCGCAAGAGCCTTGATCTTGTTGACATGATCCAACATGTCATCCTCCTCTTGCATCTTGCTAATGAAGAACTTGCGTCGAAGAAAGAGGATGTTGGAGAGGCTCTTGGTCTCGTGGATGTTGCAAAGGGTGGTCCATGCTTGGGCTGGTCCCTTGCAATGTCAAATGTGAGCAATTTGCCGATCCACAAGGTTGATGGCAATGAGAGCAAAGGCCTTCTTCTCCTTCCTCTCAAAGGCCTTCTTGGTCTTGGGATCTGCATCTTGACTTGGAGGCTCCTCACTCCCATCCACCACCTCCCACAAGTCCTTCTCCGCAAGGATCATCTCCATCTTGAACTTCCACATGCCAAAGTTCTCCCCATTGAACTTGTCAATGATGCGCACGCCTTCTCCTCCACTTGATGCCATGGTGAAGCACCTCCCACTTGTTGGCAGCACCCCAAGTGTCTTGGAGAGTTGACAAACTCAATTCAACCTCCAAACAATCCCTTGGAAGCCAATTGGGCTGAAATGGCACCAATAAGCCCTTCCAAGGACCTTCCAAGATTCTCCCAAGCCTTAAGAACGACCAAACACTTCTCACAAGTGCATCACCTCCTTTCACCAAAGAACCCTAATTGGCTCTCAGTTATTCCACAAAGCTCATAAGGGCACAAATCAGCCCTCTCTCACTCACAAGGACACAAATCAGCCCTCACTCACTCACAAGGGCACAAATCAGCCTTCACACACTCACAAGGGCACAAATCAGCCCTCTAAGGTTCACAATGTCCACTAATTTGCCTCACTCACTCACAAGGGCACTAATCACCCCTCAATGGATGGCAAACACCTCAAGCAACTCAATGATGCTTCCAAGGCTCACAAAGGACTATCACTAGATTGCAATTGCCACAATCACAATCAACGATTAACCCAAGTGCACAATCAGCCCACAATGGCTCCAAATGTACACTTCTAAGCACAAACTCAAATATGGAGCATGCAACCAGCCCTAATTAGGTCTGATTACTACCATAAGCAACCTCTCACCCAAATGTACTCAAAACCTCACAATTCAGCCAACAAAAAAGCCCCAAAAGAATTTTTTTTTAAAATGCACTTCAAAGCTTTCTTTTGAAAAATGACTCACACCATATGGTTTGTAGGTGACAAAGTGACAAATGGCTGGATGCTCCTCCAAGCTCCAAGATCTCCTCCAAATGATTTGAATTTCTCCCTCAAGCGCAACTCCAAGTGTGTGGGCCCATAACCTATTGAAATTACAATGTAGTGAATGGAAGAAAGGCTTTACTTAGATGGTAGGAAGATACAAAGACCCATGAGGGGGCTGATCTTAAGTAAGAAGCCTTGCATAGTTAGCCACAAACCATGTGGGATAACTAAACACTATGGGCTGCCTTTGACTATAAGCAATACCCAATGAACTCTAAAACTAACTAAGTGACTAATGCTACTCCTAGGGCTGAATGTACATGGTCTACATTAATATGTACATGTTCTTCAACTTTTTCTCCACGGAATGTGCGACTTCATTTCACTCCAATAACATTCATTAATCAAATCATTACAATTCTCACAACCCGCCTCTATATCCCATCCAAATGAATTTAACTTCAAAAACCACAAGAACATTTACTGAATTTATCAACTAACAATGAGGCTGCCTTTTAATCATATTGAACAACATGTATTTCGACCACTAGAAAAATGAAACACTACAAACTCTTGCACGAATAGTTCATACTCAATCGACCAGTGTACACTTTTCAAGTTATTACCTAATGAGATTTCTATATTTTAAAATGACATTCCTACCTTTTGATATTGTGAATGTCCTATCCATACTCAGCATGTCTATGTGCATTGGAATGTAATGTTATTGGATAAAAGCATGTTTTAGAATTTGACTATTCATAAAACACAGAACTTGCTCATCACTCACAATGCCAGAATTAGGTGTTCATACCTTTTAAAATCAGTTATGTGCGCTCCCACTCCTGACTTACTCACGCACTGATGTCTCACGCACTTATGATGTCTCACCTTTTCATCATTTGTGTGCCTACACATAAACTACTAAGGAGGTCAACCGACTTCTATCACTCTGATTCTTTGCAAGAAATAATTGAAAAGATTATAAGCTTTCCAATAGTCAAGGTAACAGAAAAAACCAGCAGTTACTAATTACAAATGCAATTTACTACACCTCATGTCCTGACATTTTCTAAGTCATGAAAGAATTTTGAGTACCTAGATGACCTCCTCAATAACAAAAACGATCAACCGTAAACCTTAAATCCAAAAAAAGAACTTCTATGTACATGGAAACAATCATTCGTCTTTTTGTTCGAATCTCGATCGACACAAACTGGAGAGAATGCCCTAGAAAGACAACATAAACCAAAGTCCGCACCACTATAGACAGAGTAGGTCACTTCCACTTTCACGATTTCCTATGTCAAACTGTTTGGCACAAAATATGCTCTTCGCATTGCAATGGGTTTCCAGAAAAACTATCCTTTATACAATACCCGTAGTTGCCTCTAGGCCTTCATAATTTAAAAAAATCTTTGACCAAAATAATACTCTGGGCCCTTTGACGCATCATCGAATTCACGTCGTCAACATCAGCCTCTCTTTCTTTTACCCTAACCTCCCTCCTAAATGATGGACTTGCACATACCTTTTTTTAAACACTGTATAAGCTATTATTGAGATAAAAATTAAAAACTTCTAGAATAAGACTTCCCTGAATAATAACGCTCATACTCTGAAAATGCAAGAAAAACTGAAGCACACAACTTGCTCTTTCAATAGGCAAGAACACAATGCATCTTGCCAACAACAATGTCTGTATCCTTCATGCAGAGCATTCATAAGAATACAACTCACGGCACCAAATGAGTCATTCTCAATAATCACCGTAGAACCTTTCACCTCCATAATATATTTGGACATCCACCTAATTTGATTGTTATTGAATACAGTATTTGAATGTCCACCCAAAGTTTTCAGCACTTTGAATGTGCCAATTTAATTCTTCATGAACAAAGGATTGAAAATGATAGATGGATTTCTGCCTTTAACATGGTGCAATCTTTAGTAATTCAGCACTAGTTCTCCCAATTTGTTTTAATCCCCAACTCTGAGATTAATTGGTAACAGTAGTTGTCCAGCGCTAGTAGTCCTAATTAATCCTAGAGTTGGAGTTTAAAACAAATTGCTCCAAACAATAGGGCAAACTACAACAATGTGGTTTAATCTCAAGCTCAAAACCTTTCCAAAGAATTAAGAAACTCTTCAGATACAATGAACCATGAAACAATGCAAAATCATAACCTCAACTAAATACTCAAAATGAATCTTTGTGCAATTTTTATTGCATTCTAAAAATAGTGTCAAGGAACGATCATTAAAATTAATGCAATTTAAAGAAAATTAGTGTAATGCATAAATAAATGAAATAGCAAGAACAAAAATAAGAACAAGAATCAACTCAACTTGCTAAAAAACTCCCCCCTATCACATTAAAGCCCACAATCTGGTTGTTGCTTCAATTGATCCATCAATATTTCATTTAATAATCCTAATATTGATTTGATAGAAGAAGAGATGAAAAACTATCCAATATTTTTTCTTCAAGCAATCATAAAATTTGTAATTTTTTTGAAGGTATCATCAATACTCTATGCCTTAAAAAACGTACAAATTTAAAATTTTCAATTAAAAATCCTAATTTGACATAATCTGTATACATTTCATCAAATTATATATGCTCAATATTTAAATTACATTTCTATAGGATGATTTGAATTTATCAATAGCATCATTTCTCTTCTATATTTCAAGCAAAAATCAAATTTCATAAATCAGTGAGTGATAGTATAAAATACCTTTGATAGTAATGATCCAAAGGAGGAAGTCAAGAAGGAATTTGAATTTCATTATGAATGTAAATAAGGCCATTCTACACTTGTATAAAAAATCATTTTGAAATTATTTTCGTCAAAAATAATATTTTTAAGAAAATGTCTCACTTATAGGTGTAAATAAGAAGCCAACAATAAGTGGTAAATATATGATGAATGATTGAAGTTGGACTTTCAAATCACTACATAATAGTGTTGGTATGTGATTGGATTTGCGACTTTGCGTGTCCAGAGATGCACGATCTCCAAATTATTGAGATTACAAAGTATTATATGGAAGAAAGGCTTTACTTAGATGGTAGAAAGATGCAAAAACCTATGAGAGGGCTGATCTTATACTAGAAGCTTTTCACTAATTATCCACAAATCATGTGGGATGACTAACCACTATGGGCTACCTTTGACTATGAGCAATACCCAAGGGACTCTAAGTCTAACTAAGTGACTAATGCTACTCCTAGTGCTGAATGCACATGGTCTACACTAATATGTACACGTTCTTCAACAGTTTCCTCTCTGTTAGGCTTAGTGCACTACCGCTTTGGACATCCAACACAATCAATAACCTTGTCTGCAATGCTTCCATCCATCAAACCTCCCCAACAACCCCAACGTCTTTGTTTCCATTGATTGGTTGTCGCATTGAAAATTGTATAGTTGTGTCGAAGCTCTAGTGGCTACTGCAATTCTATTTCTGTATCGTCTGAATCATAGAAGTGCTCATCGCAGCTGCTATCACGACCTCCTTTGTCCATGTCGCAACCAGATTTTTTGGTTTAGGGTTATCTAAAAGTTGGAACAGAAACGAGTAATTAGGATCCGGATCTTACTAGGAGGCAAAAAAAAACTGCTAGTTGTGTCGGAAAAGGTCATGATGACTAGTCAGGGGTCCTGGGATTAAATAAAGGTTGGTCGTCCCCTTTTTCACTCTTTTACTTCCCTCGAGTGCTGGAGCTGACCATAAGCCCTTTAACGCCTTTGTCTGCACCAGAGCCGTTGTATGAGTGTAAACTTTAGGCCGGGTATGTCAGAGTGCAAGAGAGGTCAAACTTGTGTGGGCTGTAGGTTTTGTGTTGTCTTCCGGTTGAGATCGGACGAGAGGAAGTGAGGAACAAGACGTGCGGCTAGAAGAGAGTGAGGTAGCGACCAGGAAGGGTCCAGTTAGCAGTCCGTATCCGTGCCTCAGCTTCGTAAGAACAGACCGGGAGCGCCCAATTCTTCCTTCGAGATCAAGCTCCAGAAAGTAGTTCCGACCATCCCTTCCGAGAAACCGGCAAGAACCAAGCTCATGAACGACCTCAACGGGATGGGCTATTTGGTGTTGATGAATAAATCCTGGGGGTTTAGGGAGGAGCGGATGTTGAGAGAGCTTAAGGGGAAATTGTCAAATTAGTTTGACAACACTGTTTGGGGGCACCCAACTCAATGGAAAGAAGAGAGGTGGAGGGAAGTCTACAACTTTCGGATAGGAAGTCCCAGCATGGCAGGACGGAGGGCTGAGTACATCCATGACAAGTTTCATAGAGAATCGAGCAGCAAGGACGGATACGCGATCGCAGATTGCAAAAGCGACCGGCATCTCCGCCTTCTCTAGTTTTTGGTTCCGATCATCCACCCAGAGAAGCCGATGAGGATAACGATGACCATTGATAATACCATTTTTGAAGCCCTGAGCGGGGAACGAAAGGTGAACTCGGCCTGGATCTTTTGCGATTTGGTGTCCTAGCTTGTGACGAGGGTTGGAAAGAGTAAGGCCACTCCTTTGAGTCCCTATCTCTTTCACTTCTACTAGCGCAACCAACTCCTCACGGACATGGAGGAGAAGACGTGGAACATTTAGGAATCTATCCTGAAGTATGGAGAGTCGGGTTTGGATGACGAACCGGAGGACGTAACCAAATCTGAACCTGAGACGAAAGAGGAAGATGAAGGAGGAGCACCTCAGGACAAGGAAGCGAATGAAGACGACGCCTCCTCACAAGAGAGGAACCCCTCCTACCAACCAATCAACTCCAGAATAGGGACCAGAAATGGAGATATTGGAGGCCGAAGACCCAAACAATCCGTTTAATCAGCTGACCGTTATTCTTTGCGAGATAAGAGCGGATTGGAAGATCAAGAGGAGGACCCTCGCTAGTATTGGAGAGCTGGTGGGTGTGCTGGGAGATAGCAGGCTATTGGGTAAGGTGGCACAGTACATCTCCAATCCGGATGAGCACCGGAAGCAGGCGGAGATTTGTCAGCTTTAGGAGGAAGTCGACACTATGAAGGCAGCGATAATTGCCTTCAAAGAAGACAAAACCGCAGTCCAGGAAATGGCGAATGCAACCTGGAAGGTGGCCAAGACGGTGAAGGCCACCCTTGGAGAGTCCGGATTTGCCGCTTTCAAGCTGGAGTTATTCGACAAAGGGGTACATGAGGAGAAGAAAGTATCCGGTTCCTGAATAGTTCGGATCTTGACCGCTTTTACCGATCGTGTAGAAGCAACAATGGTGGCGACTAGGGAGGCAGCCAACCGGATGGACATCAGCAGCCAAAAGCTAAACGGGTCCATGTACTCCCGAGAGATCCAACTTTCGGACCTCTCGCTGCCGAATTCATTCACAGCCGAAGGATCAAATCCGAAAGAGCCCAAGGATTGGATTCCCGAGTCAAAGAAGAGTCAACAAAGGATTGGGCCTGGGCAACTGATTCATTTGGATTCATTTGGATTCATTTGGATTCATTTGGATTCATTTGGATTTTTCCAATGCATAAAAACAGGGTTGACTTCCCATGGAGTCATGTTTCACAATTTAGAAAATCACGGAACTTCTTGGGCAACCTCTAGGAAGTTCTTGAATACCTTGTGCAAGCATACATCTCACTTTGCATTGATTAGAGGAATGTCTAATCCGATACCTCTTGCTATAATTCCCACTCGAGGAAGAAAATAATTCCTGGCCTAGGATTAATTCTTGTCCAGGGGAGAAATTATTCTGGGAAGTTGACAATTAGACTTCACCATTACGCTCCTAGCATGTCTCTTAGATCAAAGCGCCGTTTTTTAATCGTGGATTGCTTATAAATACATTTTGTGGGTTTACTTGCATTGTCACATGATATCTTTCCTAACTTCCATTCTTTTATCCTAAGTCTCTTACATATACTTTTGCTTCTTAAATCCTTCAAAAGTCTATATTTAGGTGGTTCTACAATTTGGCCATGAGCGCTCAATATTGTCTCAATCCTTAAATGTTCTCTAAAACACCTAAGTAGATCTAAGTATCAGTAAATAGAAGTGCTTAGACCACTTTTGAACTTCTTGGTCAATTCACACTTGCGTGTCCCTCTCCTCAAAGTTAAAGCTTGCAAGTGCCAAACTTTAGAAGCTTACAGATCGGTAGCATGTTCTCCATAAACCAATAAATGCTGTAGCTTCTCCTCACAAGAAGAAGGCAATGAAATTTGGGGGTCTCCGATATGGTCCTCACAACATGCTGCCTCACCGCTAGAAGTTGGTAGTGCACTTACTTGCAAACAGAGACTGCTATGTGATCGAGCGATGGCCACTACAATTGGCCTGATACTATTATTGCCAGAGGCTTTAATTCGATCCTTGCTTGAGACTCTAATTTGATCTCTATTGAAAGATCCATCTCACAATGTGCTTTGTGTCCCTTTGCTTCTAGAAGTTTGTATCGCTTAAAGCTAATGTGGTGCTTTGTTTACAACTTTTGAATGAATATTTAGAGAGCATGAATATTTAGGTAGCAAAGGAGTCCATGTGTACACCAAGTAGCTACTGTGTTGTGCTTGTTGAAGAACATGTACATATTACTGTAGACCATGTACATTCAGCCCTAGGAGTAGCATTAGACACTTAGCTAGTTTTAGAATTCATTGGGTATTGCTCATAGTCAAAGGCAGCCCATAGTGTTTAGTTATCCCACATGGTTTGTGAATAACTATGAAAGGCTTCTAGTATAAGATCAGCCCACTCATGGGTGTTTGTATCTTCCTACCATCTAAGTAAAGCCTTTCTTCCATTCAATACATTGTAATCTCAATAGGTTATGGGCCCACGCAATTGGAGTTGCGCTTGAGGGAGAAATTCAAATCATTTGGAGGAGATCTTGGAGCTTGGAGGAGCAACCAGCCATTTGTCACTTTGTCACCTACAAACCATATGGTGTGAGTCATTTTTCAAAAGAAAGCTTTGAAGTGCATTTTAAAAAAAAATTCTTTTGGGGCTTTTTTGTTGGCTGAATTGTGAGGTTTTGAGTACATTTGGGTGAGAGGTTGCTTATAGTAGTAATCAGACCTAATTAGGGCTGGTTGCATGCTCCATAGTTGAGTTTGTGCTTAGAAGTGTACATCTGGAGCCATTGTGGGCTGATTGTGCACTTGGGTGCATTGTTGGTTGTGATTGTGGCAATTGCAATCTAGTGAGAGTCCTTTGTGAGCCTTGGAAGCATCATTGAGTTGCTTGAGGTGTTTCCCATCCATTGAGGGGTGATTAGTGCCCTTGTGAGTGAGTGAGGCAAATTAGTGGACATTGTGAACCTTAGAGGGCTGATTTGTGCCCTTGTGAGTGAGTGAGGGCTGATTTGTGCCCTTGTGAGTGAGAGAGGGCTGATTTGTGCCCTTGTGAGTGTGTGAGGGCTGATTTGTGCCCTTGTGAGTGAGAGAGGACTGATTTGTGTCCTTGTGAGTGAGAGAGGGCTAATTTGTGCCCTTATGAGCTTTGTGGAGTAATTGAGAGCCAATTAGGGTTCCTTCGTGATTTGGTGATCCAACTAGGGGTGTTGGAGGCCAATTGTTATCCTTGAGGTACTCATTGTGAGTAGTAGCTTCCATCTAGGGCTGATTGCACGTCTTGAGCTCCTTGTAGGGTGGAGTACCCTAATGTGAGGAGCATTGTGAGTTTGCTTGCTGATTGGAAGTAGCACTAGCCCATGGTGTCCATGTGGTGGCTTTGAGCTTCATTAGGGGCTGAATTCGTGTTGAAAGGAGGTGATGCACTTGTGAGAAGTGTTTGGTCGTTCTTAGGGCCTTGGAGAATCTTGGAAGGGCCTTGGAAGGGCTTATTGGTGCCATTTCAGCCCAATTGGCTTCCAAGGGATTGTTTGGAGGTTGAATTGAGTTTGTCAACTCTCCAAGACACTTGGGGTTCTGCCAACAAGTGGGAGGTGCTTCACCATGGCATCAAGTGGAGGAGAAGGCGTGCGCATCATTGACAAGTTCAATGGGGAGAACTTTGGCATGTGGAAGTTCAAGACGGAGATGATCCTTGCGGAGAAGGACTTGTGGGAGGTGGTGGATGGGAGTGAGGAGCCTCCAAGTGAAGATGCGGATCCCAAGACCAAGAAGGCCTTTGAGAGGAAGGAGAAGAAGGCCTTTGCTCTCACTGCCATCAACCTTGTGGATCGGCAAATTGCTCACATTTGACATTGCAAGGGACAAACCCAAGCATGGACCACCCTTTGCAACATCCACGAGACCAAGAGCCTCTCCAACATCCTCTTTCTTCGACGCAAGTTCTTCATTAGCAAGATGCAAGAGGAGGATGACATGTTGGATCATGTCAACAAGATCAAGGCTCTTGCGGATGAGTTGGCTTGTTTGGAGGCGCCCGTGACGGATGGGGATGTGGTGATGACCTTGTTGGAGAGCTTGCCAGCATCTTATGAGTTCCTCATCACCACATTGGAGACAAGGCCCACCAAGGAGCTGACCATGGAGTTTGTGACCGCCCCCTTGATGCATGAGATGACCAAGCGCAAGGAGAATGACTCCCAAGGGGAGGGATCAGCCCTTGTCTCAAGATTTGGCAAAGGAGGCAACACCAAGGCGTTCAAGGAGACAAGGACGTGCTTCAAGTGTAACAAACCGGGCCACATTGCCAAGCATTGTAGGAGCAGCCAAGAGGGGCAGCCAAGAGGGGCAGCCCTTTTAGAGGTCATATAACCCCTATGATTAGTCATAGCACTTGGTGGTCGAGTAGTATAAGATATCAGTGCCTAGCATGGGCTTAAAGCCCCTTTTTCACCCTTGTTTGTGATATCCTTTCATAAGAATGATTTACACCAAAAATCTTCTAAATTTTTGTATTGATTAAAAATGCTTTAAACAAAGTCAACTTTTAATTGGATTTGAAGTTTCACTAACAAAGAGGCCCTAAATTATTTAACAACACTTACAGGATCAATCCCTAAACCATGATCATGGGTCATAAAATTTTCTATTAATATTTTATGACTTTATTCAGATGAATTTACAAAAATAATGTAAATGTTTGAAGTTGTAGTTTCCAGCCTTGCAAAAATTACGCTCATTGTTCTAAACTCACATCTTAGCATCATCGCAAGAAGACAACTATTTAAATGATTAATTATTTCTGTTAGTATTGCACTTTGATAGTCTTTGAATAACTTTCATCATATTCAAGCCATTCTTTTTTAAATATTGTTTCACATTTAGTAATTGTATTCACTTGTGCAAGACTAATATATTGCATGCTATAACTTAATAAGGTTGCTACCACACATCGTCTTATTAATTATTATATGGAGTGATCATTTTTTGGACAAATCCATCCATTGACCTCTAGAATCAATGAATTAAGGAAAGTAAAATTATACAAAATTGAATAATACCATCTTTGAATCTTTGATTGCAACTTGTACTAAGCCATCCACAAATATATGAGAATCAATGAAGATTACTTCATTAATTAGAGTCTTTTTCTCTAAGTTTTCTAATAAATAATTTTCTAATA
This sequence comes from Neckera pumila, assembly GCA_963969595.1. Lineage (NCBI taxonomy): Eukaryota > Viridiplantae > Streptophyta > Bryopsida > Hypnales > Neckeraceae > Neckera > Neckera pumila. The sequence goes on along the minus strand of OZ018412.1, from coordinate 1,074,758 downwards.
AATAATATTCTAATAAATAGACTCTATGGCACAAGCTGCATGTGAAGGAGGCATGAACTATGATTCTCCTTTGGCAATGAAACGCTTATTGAGATTGGTGGATTTAATGAAGGATTTGGAAGTGCCCCATTTAGTGACATGACCATATCGCACACCCTTGTTGCCCATGTAGCCATACATTTCGCAAATGTATTCATTGTAATGCTTATTTTGCGTGGGTCCAATTTTGAAATGGATGCGACGAAGGATGTTCTCAGAGGAGGTCATGGGACGTGGTCGAGGATTTGGTACTAAAGGCGCTGTGATGTCCCATGTTGAAGGCCTTGTCCAACTCAAGCGTGGTCTCATAGAGGGAGGAGCTATCATCAAGGGTGGAGATGCTAACTTTGTCCATGGTTGACTACCTTCCGCTTTTTCTCGAGAAAGTACGGAAACACGCATCCAAACTCAAATAAGTCAATCAATGTCTAATAGTATAAATTTATAATATATTAAATTGTATTAGTATATTTGCATCTAAACATTGGAGTAGAATTATTAGAGCCAATAGTAGTTCAAATTATTTCTGAAATTAGTTCAAATTATTTATGAAAGTAAGTAGCAAGATGATGGTGCATTGAGAGTTAGTAGAATATGCATACCTAGATGACTACTAGTCAAAGTATTGCTAGAGGAGTGATGGTAGGGGCGTTGCTTGATAGTAGCCTGGTAGTACTTGTCTTTGAGCTTTTCGCGAAGGCGAACAAAGCGTTGACCCATGGTGAAAGCAGGGGCAATATTGTTCCGCCCTCCTATATTGTAGGTTCCAGGGCCTGGGACATGGGTGTTAATTATAGGCTTGAGGTGGTGCGCCATAGTATATTTAGTGCTATTGTTACCCTCTTGACGCAAGTTGTAGCATCCCGGCCCGGTCTTATCATGGTCAAACCAGATGGTTGTATTCATACCCATTGTGTATTTAGGCTGGGATGGTAGAATTTGTTTGAAATTAAGTTTGTACTCCCATGGCCCTGGATTGTCTTCATTAGGATCATAATGCATTTGCTTCACTTGTAAATTAGATTTGTGGTAATATTGGTATTTAATCACCCTTGCCTCAAGTTAACTAATGTTTGCTTAATTGCTTTCTTTCTCATACATTCTTCTAAGCTTAATGAAGATAATATTTCTTCTCATGCTCATGATCTTCAATATTTCTTGCCACTTCATTTACTTTACTATTTATGACTACAGTTGTCATTAATTGATTCTACCAAATATTGTGTAGTAGCATTTGACAAGAATCTACACCATTTGCAAACATTTTGCTAGGTAATGACATCAAAATCTAAAAAGGTGTCATGCAACAACAATTCATACTATAAATAGATTTATTAGAATTTAAGCTTCTAAAAAAGTGAAATATACAATTTCTACATTGTTCTATTTGAAACTCTGTGTATTTGTTTAAGATTTCAACCATTGATGTAGTCAAGATTGCAACCATTTACTAGTCTTCTTTTTAATAGAAAATCATTTAGGAATTCTAATGAACTAACCTTGCCTTTATCATGCTCACCAAATACTTCTTTGAAATGACACTCTCTCACTTGATCAAATATACAAGAGTAATGTACATTAACTTGTGCAAAGTAAATTAATCCTTGAGGATAAGTTGTTCATCATCTTTATCAATCATATAATATCGAAAGTATAATTGAATTGAAAAAAAAAGTCTTTACATTATTAAATTGAGCAAGGAACATTGCATGTACTAGTTCAAAAAATTAACTATTTGAGCAAGTAAGATTTTCCAATAATTCTTCAAAACTCCTAGATAAACATGGGATCAATTTATAGAGTCTCTATTGTCCTCAAGGATTAAGTGTTGACAATATGTTTAGGTAAGTTAATTGTAATTGAGATATTATTTCCGTATCCATTCAATTAGGCTTCAAATTGTATGAATGATTTATGCTTTTATGTTGTAGTGAAATTGCACATAATTGTCAAATTATCATAGCACCAAGGAAAGATGAGCATTTGAATGAAGAACAAATCAAGTTTTGGTTTTGAAAGAAAGAAGTCTAGACCAATGATATTTTTTTACTTCTAAAAAGCATCATTGCACGTCAACAACTATTTGAATAATTAGACTTTCTAAACAGTTCATATGTTTGGTGTAGGTTGAATTACAAAATTAATTTTATATTTTGTGATGTGCATTCAAGCAGTTATTTTTGCCTTTTTAAGAATCATAAAACTGTTTATTGTTCTATATTAATGGTTCCTTATAGACCAATAATTTCTTGATATCAAATTGAGTGAGTTTGTTGCCTCAGCTATAGTATGGTGGATGATATCACTAAAGAATAAAGAGATAATATTTATTTGGACTGACTTGAGGTTGAACGAGAAGGTTGATAAATGTTAAGTAGTGCAAAACACCAAGTGTCACATACAATAACTCTTCAAATCTAATATTGCAATGCTTATATGATCATATACTACATTTTCTGCTCTTTTTACTCTCAAGTCACAAGTGTTGTGTATAAATTTTTTCAACAAGCTCCAGCAAGCTTCATGTGCAAATTAATGTGATACCACAGTTGATATATCCACAAGCATAAAATCTCCATCTATTAGAGATCCTATTTATTTTATTCTATAACAGTTCAATTAATCCTCTCAATTTAAAATTTATATTTAGTAAATACTCCCTCCGTCCCAAAATGATCTTCTTATTAAACAAAATGTTCCAGATTATGGTTAAAAAATAATATTTTTTCAAAAAAAACTTGACATGTAAGTAAAGTTTTATGTACTCCTATCACCCTAGGGTGACACCTATTTGTAGCAACTACAGTGTAAAAAAGTTGACATGTAAGTAAAATTTTAAAATCTTTTTTTAAAATATAATTTTAGAATACTTGAAAATGGAAATTTGGGACCATTTTTAACAAGCACCGGTGGCCACTCATCTGTATGGCACTGTACAAGATCTGACTATAGTCATATTCTCAAGTTATGTCATGATGTAGGTCACTTGCCAAATTAATTGAACAAATTTTCCATTAATTTTAGTAAGGCATTGATGAAGAGGGGCCATCCAAGCAGGTTGTTGACCTGTTACTGTAAAGCAACCCCTCCTATTGGAACAAATTTGTCAATCAACCTACATCTTTGGAATTAATCCTTAAAAATTGCAAATGAAAAAATGAAATTGGAAATGCTCATTATTATAATGGATGCTCATTATTATAATGGATGCTCATTATTATAATGCACTATAGTTGCTACAATGGGTGCAAAAGTATCCACCAGTCCCTTTCCTTCCACAACAAGAAGATCATTTTGGGACAAAAAATTATGTCCAATAGGAAGATCATTTTGGGACGAAGGGAGTAATAAAGAGATGAGGGAGAACTAAGATCGCCAGCCATTCAAAATTGCTTCTAGGACTAATATAACCTTTAAGAAAGTATGCCAAGTAGTGGCTTTGTTTATATTTTCATCCTCATTGAAAACTCCATCAAAATAAGTTGGTGGCTCTTTACCACTAGTACATATTTATAGCCTTTCCTTTATTTGTCTAAATATAATATCATCCATTTTTCTAGCCCTAAGCTTAAATCAATCTAGGTTATTTTAACTATTCCTTTAGAATATTCAAATTAGTGTTTATGGAGCCAACAATTGGTGAATTTTTTTTTAATAAAATTTGGTGTACAATCATCCTATATTCTATTGAAAGCAACATTTTTAAGTTAACATTTAAAAAATATATTGGTGTTCTACAATAAAAAAGAAAATGAACTATATATATTATCAACTATACATCTAGTATAAGATTTTAATTTATTAAGTAAATCAAATTTTAATTTATAAGAATTGATATATATAACCCTTACAAGACCAAAAAACATTCAAAATTACCATTTCTATTGCAAAGAGTAATAAAAATTTAAAAATTATTTTTTATGTACATCTAACCTATTTTTTATGTACAACTAATGAAAATGTGTGGAATAAATTTCAAAGTTTTTGACCACACACACTGCAAGATATTTGCGTTTGAAGTGAAGAAAACAAGTTTCTTTTACACATTGCGAGACTAAATTATTTGACTTTGAACCTTCTTAATTTCAATTTTTGCATTAAAGAGTTTTGAGGTTTAATTCTTTAATGTGGGGAATTTAGCTAAGAATCTAGAAAAAAAATTCAAAGAAACTTAATTTTCATTCTTAAAAAAACTATTAAGTAGAAAAAGATATGAGATACACACTATAAGAATATGAGCATTCTATGACTACATATATGACTATATTTTCAGTCATTGCAAATATATATGACTGTTGTAGAAAATTGGCTACAGCAGTCATTATAGACAAGTTCTTTATACAATGACTCTGCAATGACTATGTTTTCATATCACCATCCGTCTTTCACTAGAAGAAAATCGCATTTAACTTGTCAAAAATTGCGTTTTACTTGTCAAATCTGCGTTGTATGACAAAATCTGCGTTGTACTCAACAAAAAGTGGGGTGGATCTTGTTAAGTTCTCCCTTCATAATGCAAAATTTTGCGTTCCACCGTTTCAACACAGAATTTGATAAGTAAAACGCAAAATTTTGTATTAGAATGCAAAATTTTGTGTTATAAAGGGAAAACTCAACAGAATCCACCCCACACTTTTTGTTGAGTACAACGTAGTTTTCTACAAGTACAACATAGTTTTTGACATGTACAACGTAGTTTTCTTCTAGTGTTTGTACAAGGAAAGTTCATCCATGAAAATCTCCTACGTGGCCGTTGACGTGGTACCGTTGAAGGCTATATAACATTGTACTTGAATTCCCTCAGTCATACTTTAGTCATACAATAGGTTAGGTAGGCTATTTTGGTGGGTTTCACTTTGTCAACATGGCAGTGTGTGATTGGCGGGGCAGTTTTGGCAGGTTTTGGCATTGTGTGCAAGTTCTTCTTAAGTAACAACATACTAGAGTCTGAGTTGAGCTATAATTATCTTTTCATGTATGGTTGCAGTGTAGTAATAAATGAGTTGTGTATCGGTCATACTATAATACTCAACCAAGCTAAGTTTTCCTAAAAAGTTTGTTTTGTGGCCAATTTGTTACATACAACTACATGCAAAATGATTGCAATAGTAAATGACAACTACAACAATGTGAGAGTCCTATCTTAGTTAAGGATGCAGAATGTGGGAGATAACAAAAAAAAATGAAGAAGTTTGGGTTGGTGACAACCCCAATCGTAAATTTTTACTAATAAAGGTCTTTCAATTATGACAATGATGACTCACATTGCAAAAAACTTGGCCTTGAGCCCTTGACCTTGTACATAATTGAGCGACCTTGTTTTGTACAAGAATGTAGGTATAGCCTCCAAAATTGCACTACACTTTCCTTGTCCAACAAAAAATCTTAGGGGTTGTGCCTTATGTACTTGGAATCCCAAATGACATTGCCACATTGAACATCTTGAAGAACTTGCTGGTTTGCCTCCTCTTTGGGAAACATCAGCTGCAAATTTGGCTTTGAAATCACCCGCACGTCCATCCTGAACCAACTTGTCGACCCCTCCTATCTATTGATTCTTCCGAGAGCGACCTTCTGCATCCCTGCATGCAGATTGACGAGGTAGACGTTGTCATACAAGGTGAACTGCCATAAGCAAAATTCATGTTAGATGAATGAAACAATAGAAGTAGTTACAGCAGGTTCAGAGCTGCAAATAACAATGAATATTCATGCCGTGGCGGCGCAGGGTTGGCTTCCTTTGGCCGGAATATTCTTAGCGTGTTATTGTTTGTTCACCCTCAACATCCACCTCCGGAGGTGAAGGTTGAGGGTGAACAATCAATAGCATGCTAAGGATATTCCTTTGCTTCCTCTTTATTGGCTACGGGAATCCCACCAATTACCTCCGTCCAACCGGTGAATGACTCCATTTTCCATTATTCATTGTTCTCACCGGTCAACAAAGAAGGTGGTCACGGCATGTTCAAAAAACATGGCTTCTCATTGGTTCCACCAAACGCTTTGCACTATTGAATCTCTATTGTTCACTGCGGCTCTGAACTTGTTGTGACTACCCCTAATGATATCTGTGTCCCCACTAGAATGTACCCTGCCATAGAATATGAGTCCCTCGTATTTGCAATGACTATACCATGACTCCCAGATGGCAAATGAAACAAACATATGACTAATCTATGACTACATCCATTCCAATTCCAATTTATAAATTTCCACATCAAAGGTTCAACTACTTCTTGAATGAAAAAGTGTGGATGTATGTAGTGTTTGCTCAATTTTTATAAACTTGACATCTTGCAGTCATTTCCACAACTAAAGAATGACTACAATGTTTTACACGTCATACCATCCAACAATACGCTCACAGAAAAGTAGCGGATGAATGTAGTCATTGGTTACAATTCCACCAAAGTTCATCCCACTATCTGCAAAATGATTGCCCTTCTGTACACATCTTGCTCATGGTGCAATAACGGAGGTCTAGTTGTACCGTAGTCATTTAAGACAGCTAGTCATAGTTTAGTTGGTTGTGGCAGACAATTTTTTCTTGTAGTGACAATAGTTGAAGGTTGCCTTTGGCACATTCTTGCTAAATAATTAATTAAACTCTAAAATGAACGTTAGCACTTTAAAATATCATTTCTTATAAATACAATATTAAAATAAAATACATTGGAATTATTCAATAATTACCTCATATAGCTTTCAAAGTCATTTTTGCTATGAGTTAATGAAGATGTACAAACAATCTCCTTATACAAATGAGGTCAGAGGAGAGAAAACAATCCATGTGAGATATATAAATTAGGTAATTAGTAGAATGAACTCAACCCTCATACAGTAGAACCTCTCTTAGTGCATAGTGCAAGGATTATGCACTAGGAGAGGTTTATGCATTTGGAGAGGTGCAGTACTATTCACTGCCTAACGTGGCTTTTAACTACAGGGCCTCCAACCACATGGCTTCTAACTACAAGGCCTCCAATTATTGTTCATCAATAAAGGCTTCAAAGTACTATTTCTCTTAATGCATATTATGCACCAACAAAGTATGAACTAAAAGAGGTTCTACTGTACCTAGTAAAGTCAAAAGCAAGAATTGTGTTCATTATAGAACTTTAGACCTCATTTTGTCATAACATTTTCCAAAAATTTGAATTAAAAAAAGTTGGGAAACCTATCTGAATTCCATTTCAAAAAATTCATTTAAGATTTTGAGCCTCCAATCATAAGTTATGAACAAAATTTAGAGAAAAGTTGAGAGGGACATTTTTATTGACATTTTCAAATATCTTCTTTGCATTTTGTCTATATTTTTATTAAAGGCTCAAAATCACAAAAGGAATTTTAGAAATGAAATTTAGCTTGATTTACCAATTATTCTTATTCAAAGTTAAAAAAAAAATCATTCTATTATGCCAGAATGAAGTCTAGAGTTCTACATTAAACACAACTCTTGTGTTTTAATTTAACAATGGGTGGTGAAGCCTTCATCTTCAAACGGTCCCATGCCCTTTTGAGGATTCATGATGCATAATGGATTTGATTATAAAAACGACCTTTGCACCCATTATTTAATGAGCATGTGTTGACATCAAGTTATTGCTCTCTTTTCTAGCATTTCAACATTCTGTACAATTAATTTATTTTTGGATTTGGCAACATGACTTGTTAATTTTCAAAATCATTTGGCTTTTAAATTCTTAATCAATTTTCACCAAACATGACCTCTGGCTACAATAAAAAAAATCAAATTTATTAATCTCTAGGATGGAATTAAAATGCATTGATTCCAATAGTAAATTTTTTCTCGCAAGTAAATTAAGCTAAATTAATTTTTTTTTTGAAAAATTATAAAAAATTGCATTTAGAAATGAATCTTACAAGTTATTTTAATAAAAGAAATGGTTTAAAAGCTTCCAAAAAAGATTGTCTATAACTTTGACATCACTTATCCAAATGAAATGAGTCAAAGCTTTCCATGTAGACAAAAATATAATCTATGAGAAAAAAATTAAAAATTAAAATTGAAATTTATGAAAAAAAAAATGTGTTGCCCAATATCCTTTGTTATGAGCTTATTTGGACATAAATTTTGTTCCCATGCACCAATTGAAAGAAAATTATTACCATGAAGCTAATTATTTTTGTATTTAAAAAAAAAATGTCAAAAATTCATGACAAAAATTGAATTCGTAGGTATCTACCCAAAATCCACTTTGTCCCCTTGACAATGGTCCTTTAGGAGTTAAAGATTTGGAATATAAATTTTTTTATTTTTTGAATAGTTTGAGTATTATCCATCCAAAAGGTTTTCTACCAAAAATTTCTTTTCAAATTTTCAAATTTTCAATGTTCATTCAAATGAAAACCATCTAATGAAAGTTTTTTGAATAGAGAAAAAAAGAAAAACCTGCTAAGAAGGTAAAACAAAAGCTTAATCTTGTTTTTAAATAAAGATGCTATGTATTCAATTGAAATTGATAAATTAAATATAAGTGATAAATTTTATAGATATAAATTCCATTACAAAAACATTGTTCATGAAATTAGAGTAAACAGAGACAATTGCACACTTTTAACTTGAATTTTGAAAGAGGTGCCCCCTATTTACTATCGCCTATGTGACATGCAGTATGACATTTAGTAGAAGCTCAAAATGAAAATTTTTGGTATTGAAAAAAAACAAATATTTTTATCTTTAATCCTAGAACGCTCTAATTAATTGCCAAAGTGTAAGGAGATGTGAAATGGCAATGAATTTATAGGAACCATGGTGGCAAATCATTAGAATGCATGAGAGAAGTAATTGTAGGATCTGGAGAGTTAGTAGTGACATTGTCGCACTGCAGAGTTCAAGTGCCAAGAATTATAAAAGATCTGGAGATCAAGAAGTTGACTACTAAGAATTGGGCATTGTGCTTTTATGGGCAGGTGCTCTTCAATGAAGAAATGATGTTCATTAGAGGGGGATTTGAAGGTCTTGAAGGGCCATTTTAGGCACATTCCACAATCTGGCCAAATTCAATAAACAACGGTATGGGCATGTCAGAATATTTTTTTTTCTGAAAAAAAGATTTAAGAAATACAAATTTAGCAAAATATCATTTTAAGCAAAAAAAAATAAAGAATGACGTGGCAGTCAATGTGCCACGTCAGCCAGCTGCTGCAGCTGCGTTCTCGCAGTCTAAGAATGCAAGAGAACTCGCACCCTCCAAGACCTCCAAATCCCCTCTAATGGTAGTCGCTGCGAAAATGGGAGGAAAATTACGCAAAAATATGGAGAATGCAGCGGCTATTCAGAAGTATGCTAGCATGTATTTGAACAACAACACACAGCAAAAGAATGGACACTGTGTGGCTTGCAATGCGGCAATCTCTGAAGAAGAGGGCAGAGAGGTCCATTTTTGCATAGCAGACTGAATTCCGAACAAATTGCCTTGCCTGGAATATGTAAGGTAAAAGACCCCATTGCGGTCAGAATTAGGAGTGTGCCTTCATGCCATTCCTGAATTTTTTCAAATTTTTTCCCACACGAAGATAAGTGTGAGAGACAGTGAGGACATTTGAAATTCTATTTTTTGGACCAACTATGAATTAGTTCGGAATTTTTGAAGTGATCAGTCCATAGGGGTCTGTAGGCTACCTCATGACCAACAAAATCTGAATCCAATATGGTCATCTTCCTACTCAATGGAGTCACAACATTTTCAAACATGGAAGATCTAAAAAGTCCTTTTTTACAAAGAATTTTACACTGAAAAGTTGGAAGTACCTATTGAGGTCACTAATTACTCCATAACTACCATATAAGGCATTGATTATGGTCTGAAAAACCACAATGGGGTCATTAGGTGTCCATCATGGGCCATTTAACCGCAATGGGGTCTTCTACCTTACCTTTAGTCTTAAGCTACATGCCCGCATTTACAAATACATTAAAATAAACCAGTCAATGACAAAAACTTATACAATAATATGCTGTAGATAATGGGAAAGTACATGAAGCTTGCGTCATGTTCATATTACTTGCTTCCAAGCATCGAATTCCACACATTCCGGAATCCACAAGAGAGAGTTGTCAACACACTTCAATGGAATCGCTGTCCAAAGTTTCAAAGCGCCCAATCACCATTTCTGTTCTTCATTTTATAATTCTAAAATGTCATGTCCTGCTGGCATGCCATTCTAGTGCCGCTTGCCATTATAGTGCATGTCCTCCTAGAATTGCTTTTTGCCTATTTTTTATTCACAATCAAGAAGTTTTCAAATGACGACCCCAACCTGAGAGCAATGCCCGAAGCCTTGAGCCCTACTATAATTTTCAAACTCCAGAAATGTCATTTCAACCTGCACTTTACATCGGGCACTCCTAAATCTGTCCTGAATTAGACATAGTCTATTTCATATTTTCTTTGAAAGTGATTGATGCTATTTATGCACTCGCCAAGAACACCACCAAATGCAGAACCTACCTCAGAACATTTACAAAAATGGAAACTCGCAATTCTCTGTCAACTGTAACTTTGGACGTCAGAGCGTTTCAGGGTTAAGCAGCAAGCCAGTTATATAGGTGAATGTATGGTAGGGTCACCTTCTATTGTGCTTTAGGCAACTAGATGGGCAATGTTTGAAATTCAAAATAGTCATGTATACGAATAGAAGATAGTTTATTGAATAAATATAGTTTTTGGAGGAGAATTAATATTTGTCTTGAGATAGAATTCCAAAAATTTTCAAAAAAAGGTGTCAATATATTTACAAATATATTACATTCTTTAAGAACATTACTTATTTGATGTAGAAGTGCTCCCCCAAAAGAAGTGGATTAATGAAATTTTGTGCTATAAATTTTTTGAAGGTTTAAATTTCTGAAAATAATCAACCTCAAAAAAATGAATTCTTTTAGACATCTTTGTTTGGAAATTAAATTGTTTTATATTCATAGTTTTGCTTCAATTATACATCTACCAAATTGTCTTTTGGAAAAAATTTGTAGAATTATTTTCAAAATGTGTTTGAATATGAATTTTTGAAGGTGGTAATTTCAATGAATTTTTAGATCTATGGGGATTTTTTACAATCAAATTTTGGAGCAAATTTGGAAAATATTTTATTAATGGGAGTTTTGAAATTGGAGTTTTGAAATTTAAAATCTTTAAAATGTTACATTTCTATAATCTTTTTAGATCTAATTTGCATCTCTAATACCTACATTAGCTTGCCCCAATTCTCTATCTAAATTGCAAATACTATCAATAGTATCTTAGGGCTCAATAGCATTTTGTAGGTTTTTTTGAGTGGATAGTGAGTGGATAGTGAGTGGATAGTGTAAAACTATGTACAAGCCTAATAGTAGATTAGTAGGGTAGTTAGGAAATAATTATTGTACACGTGGCATGTAGCCATTGTACAAAAGCAATTCCCATTCCCTACATCAAAATATTCAATCTCCAAATTTATTTCCTTCCTCCTCAATTCCTTTTTTGTGCGGCAAACACTAGTAGAAAAATAGTGTCCAAATCAACAAAACATCAACAATTTTTTGTTGAATTGGATACTATATCGTCCATTTTAACAGCTTTTTGGTGATTTTGGTACACATTAACAAAATCAACACTTTTTTTTGTTGATTCAGATACTTCAACTCTAAAGTAACAAAAAAATCAACACTTTTTTGTTGATTTAGATACTTCAATTAAAAAAATCAACACTTTTTGGTTCTTTTTTATTTACAAGAATCTCAAGTAAGTTTTTTCATTTGAAAAATGTTTAAATCACCATGGTTAGTATTCTATATACAATTTGTTTGTTTTTTTAGAACTTAATCATTCACAATTCGGTATTTTCTTAAATCAGCAGACTTTAGAGGCCATTTAGGCATAGTAAAACAACTTTTTTCAAAAAAGTTTCAACTAATAAAAGTTGCGAAATAAAGTTAGCTCTTATCTCCAAAAATTCTTTTTCAATTCCGAGTCTCCAGTCAAAACTTATGGACAAAATTCAGAGAGGGTGTTTTAAAATGTTAAAAAGAATGTCCATTCCAACCCCTCTCTGAATTTTGTCCATAACTTTTGATTGGAGACTCGGAATTGCACAAGAATTTTTAGAGGTAAGAGTTAACTTGATTTTGCAGCTTTTATTAGTTGAAAGTTTTTTGAAAAAAGTTGCTTTACTATGCTTAAATGGCCTCTGAAGTCTGCTGAGTTTGAAAAATACTGAATTTAACTAGCAATAACTAAATAAATAAAAACGGAAACTCACATGTGTATATGTTGTACATGGATGCTTGGTGTGTTGGTGAAGGCCTTATACTAAGTTATAAGCAAGGGGTGCAAGGTTAAAACCCCATTGGCACCCCTTGCTTAGGTGGCCACTTCTCTAGGTGGTGGCTCTCTATTGGTTTGACCAGCCTAGGTGGCCGCTTGTCTAGGTGGAGGCTTCCCATTGGTTTGAATTGCCAAGGTGGCACTTTTGTGATGATGTGGCACTTGCCATGTGTCAATTTATGTATGGTCAAGTTTCCTTTAAGTTTTTATTTTTTCTCATTATTGAACTAACCAAATCAACAAAAAAATCAACAATTTTTTGTTAAAAAATCAACAATTTTTTGTTAAAAAATCAATACTTTTTGTTTGCAAGTACCCAAATCAACTTGTCCAAATTAACAAAAAAAATCAACACTTTTTCTGTTGAATTTTTGTTGATCTGGTCACTAAATTTTCTACTAGTGAAACCATTAAAATTTCCATGCTGCAAAAACAAAACAACAATGATCTAATGAGAGACTACACTTTACTCTTCATAAATCCGCAATCACCACTTTGGACACCCTATTACATTACTTCAATCAAAACACAATAAAAAAATAGCCAACACTTTCATCTTCAAAGTGCAACTGTTGTTTTTGTAAACTATCAACCACACTTCTTTGTGTTTTCAAATGCACAATGTCTTCTTTGAGGTCTATATGTCTGTCAAGTATCAAAGTTTGTCCATGTGGAGTTCCTTAAAGTAAAGAGCAAGGTTGATGTCTAGTTTTAAATTGCAACGCCTTTCTATTGTACACCCATCGTCCCAGTCAAACATTGCACTTGTTGAATGTTCTCAAATTTAATGTGCACTACTAAGAATTCTGCATAGTCAAAAATAGTGTTTGATGCAATATACAAGACAAGTTCATAAGTGAAAGGAGGTCATGGGAATGTAACTGCCTATAGATCCAAAGCTAAGTTGAAAAGTTCAAGAATCCGAAGAGGTCAAAGTGGTCGCCAAAGGTTGCACTCTTACATATTTCTACTGACAAACTATTTCAAATCCCTAACTACTTTAGTGAGCAATCATTTCAGTGCAAATGAGTGGATAAAGAGTTTATTTTATTTTTAGACACCGCAATCTACGGCCTACGGGGTGGAGGTGGGTGTAAATTTTTTTAATATCAATTTAACGATGCAAGTTTGTTTGTTTTTTTGGGGGGGGGGGCAAGTTAATTCAAAGGATTGTTTTAAAAACTCAACCTTCATTTGCCGACATTTAATTGTTGAAAAATTTATATCAAACTAATTTGTCCCATTTAAAAAGGAGAAAATTATTGGAGAAAGAAGAAATTAGTGTCTCTACAAAATTTTCTTGTTGTAGAAATTGGTGTAATCTTTCAACTTGCAGTGATTCAAAATAGTATTTTGACAAATTAGTGTTGCTGCAATATTAGGGCAAATGAGTGTTGTTATTCTTTAAGTCAAAATTATAGTTTCGTGAACGTATATTTAGCTCAAGGACAAAATGGGTGGTAGGATCAACCTCATTTTATGTCCCAATGCATTAGACAAACAACTTTTAAGTTTTAAAAAAGATAATGGACTAGAACAAAAGATTAAGTTTAGAATAAAATTTAATTTAGGAAGTTTGTAAATGTTTGTCTTGAGATATCATCGCCAAAAATTAAAAAGAAATGGTAATTGCACTTTCACAAATACATTAGATTCTTTAAAAACATTATGTGTTTTGGTGTAGAAGTGCATCCTAAATTTTAAGAAAAGAGGACTGTTGATGAAATTTTGAGCTATAAATTAATTATATATGTATTCAAATTTTTGAAAACAAACAACTTCAACAAAACAAGTTCTTTTTGGCATTCTTTTGTTTTAAATTAACCTCTAAAGTCTCAAGGTCTTAATTCCATTAAAAATCCATTCAAAATTGCAATTTGCATATGTAATTGTAGAACTTTGCAATAGACTAGTATATAAATGTGTGGAAGAAATTTCAAAAACTTTGATCGTACAGACTTTAGATGATATTTGGCAGCAGTAAAGGGCTGTTTCAGGCCGTTCCCCAATTTGTTCGCGATGCAAGGAAGGAATGTCGGGCTGCTATCAGAACCCTAATTACAAAAGAAAAAAAAAATTGCTTCTGAAATAAATAAACAATGTTAAGAAAAAAATTAAAAAAAAAATGTGCTGTGCTACTATGGTGCAGCGTAGCACGTTCCCTGCAATCATGAAATAAAAAAAAAGTTTTAAGAAAAAAAATTCAAAAAAGAAAAGAAAAGAAAAGTGCTGTTGTGGCGCAGCGCAGCATATTCTCTGCAATTGCAGCCCTTTGGAAGGGCCAAATCCCCTCTAATGTTGTAAAATCTTTAGATCTTAAATAAAAAATTAAAAAAAAAATTTGCACCTTATTTGACTAGATTTTTGGCTTTGAATTTATTTTTTGCACTATTGACTTTCAATTTCTAACTTTTTATATTGAAGAATTGACTTGATGGTTTAGGATTTTTCTAAAAGAATCACAATTAGTTTTCACTTATAATTAAAAAATTGTTAAGTAGAAGAAGGTTTAAGATTGAAGGAAAATCTAAATTATTAATACCTCTAAGATGGAATTAGAACATACTAATCTCAATAGTGAGATTGTTCTAGCAGGAGATCTTATATTTGTGATTTTTTTCTTAAAATTGTGAAAACTGAATTTTGAGATGAATCCTACAAGTTAACTTTTCAAGCAAATGCTCTTATTGTTATACTCTCAAAAAATAAGATTGTCCATAACTTTCACATAACAAATCCAAATGGAATGAATCAAAGTTTTTTATACACATAAAATTATCATCTATAAAAAACAAGTTTTTTCAATTAAAATTTATTTTTTGATTGGTGTGTTTTTGCCACTGCATTTTAAAAAAAGAGGGCTTTTTGTGCCATAGCTTTTGTTTCCGAGCACCAATTGAAATAAATATTGTATTTTTAGACAGCTAATGTATTTTTTTATCTTTTTAAAAAGTTTCAACAAACCATGATGCATATTGAAAGCGTAGGAGCTTGTCTAAAATCCATTTTGTCTCTTGAGAGGACAATGGGACTTTAGGGAATAAATTGTTATATATTTATAGTTTACTAGCGGTTGGTGCTTGCTATGCTACGCATTTTTCACTGGAATTTTATTAGAATTTTTATGTATTAGATAAAATGCAGAACAAAAATTTCAATAAATCTTCAAATAAAATTACTAAAATCTTTATAAGTAAGCATATATTGAAATGTATAATAGAAATTTATTGAATGACGAATGAAATATATGCAATGGTGAATATTGTAAAAGATACACATTTATTGTAATGCATTCAAAAGTTGACTCAATTGTTACAAACAATGACAACCAAAAAACTTGGAGAATAGAAAAGAAAAACTTGTAAAGTTCAAAAACTTCATGAACAACTTAATTGTTGTGAAATCCAAAATTGCTTCAATTGAATAAATTTCTCAAATCATTTGGTAGTAGCAATAGAATTTTGAAATCATAAAAGCTGTAAAAGTGATATTATAGAGGTGATTGCAAACTAATACTCTTTTTTTGTAATATAATACTGTGTGAAAATATTATTTTGTATATGCATGATTGAAAATATTAAAATTAATTATTTCAAAGACTTATTGAAATTATTATCATGCATTCTATTCAAATATATCAAATTTTACTAATATGTGATATAATGAATGTGTAGCATAGCAAGCATGAGCCCCTATTATTATTAATGGTAGCATTTGTGATATTACAGAGGGGGGGTTATGATTTTAGTAGTATGATGATTTTCATTGTTTTTTTTGTATTTTCTATTTTTTTGTTGATTTTTTCAAAATGTGCTTGAAAATCAAATTTTGAAGATGATTATCATGGACATTTTTTGCAATCAAAATTTAGAACCAATTTGCATTAAAATTTTGTATTAAAATGTAAATTTTGAAATTCAAAGTCTTTAGAATAGACTAATTTTGAAAAACCAAAATTTGGTTTTGTGATTGATTTACAATTGATTGTTGTACATAACTGATTTTTTTTTTATGTGCAAGTGCTATTTAATTCTAATTTTGGTTAAAAAACTTGTGTATTTTATAAAGCACATATTGTGCACACTCATCTATGAATAATCTTTTGCCAAAAAGGAGGTAGACCTTTCTATGCATCTGTCTTAACCCCTAAAGGACCAACATGCATTTTTTGGCCGTATAGAAATTTTGGGCAGGTACGTGTGACTAGAGATATCCATATTTGAGGCTGAAATTTTAATAGAAGGTGGGGGCAAGGAATATCTTCATGTATACCAAGTTTCATGACATTTCAAAATATGAGTCAAAATTTGTGACCTAAAATGTTACTTTTTTTCGTAACTGGGCAGTTTAGGCAGATAAGAAAAAATCATTTTTTCAAGAATTTTTTTTTGAAATTGGTTCTCTACATTTATATATACTTAAAGAGCTTTGAGTCATTCCATATCAATCAATGAGTCAAAAGTTATGACGGTTTTTGAATTGCGGGCAGTTATGGATTTTCTACTCTAAGAAAAACTTTAAAGTCGTTTATTTAACTCAATTTTCAATGTTTTTGGAAAAAAAATAAGATCCTAGGATGTAGATTGATTATTACAACATTACAACCGTTGGGATTGGCATTTTTAAATTCCATGATTAAATTTTTAACAATTTAGTATTTTGAATCATTTTCTACTTCTTTCTACTTACTATTTTATTCCTATATGTTGTACAATTCTAAATGATGTGGAAATTTTCAAGCATATAGACAACTTGTTTAGGAAACTAAATTGAAAGAAGCACCACCTTTATCGGCATTTTTTCATTGAAAAGTGAGCTTGCAAAGTGCAGCTGCCCGGTTTTTTGCAGGGTTGAAAAAATGGTTTTAAAGACTTTGAATGCTTATATCTTTTGATCCACACGGTGCAATTTTCTGAAATTTTTACCACATGTTTTTAAAATATCATACTACAAGATCCTACGGTTACATGTGTCAAAAATTGTTTTTTTCCATAAATTTGGTATTTGTATTAGAAATGGCAGTTTTGGAGCATTTTTGGTGATTACATAGTCATGAAACTTTAGGGGTAAAAGCATGTCTTGCAATCAAACATTGTCCTTAGAATTGAATAGCATTTCTACAAAACCTGAAATAAAAGAATAAAACCAATTAATGGAAATGGGTAAACACTAACCAATCTATTTATACAAAGATAAAAACAAAAACGTAAAACTTTTTAAGAAGGATTAAGCTATTAAATGGTTGAACTTTTTCTAATTGGTAAAGTTCTGACTATCTTTCAAACCTTTCATTAAAAATTGTATATGTCCTACAAATTGTTATGGAGAATATTATGCTGAAGAAATAAGTTCAAAATTGATGTTTAGGGTTATAGAAAACAAAAACATGATGTAGATTTTGTTGTGAGCAACAAGGTTTTCTTCTTGGTGACTTAAATTATACTTATAAAATATTTAAATGAACTTTATTTGATATAGAGTCATTAGAAGGTTACATTGTAAAGATCCTAATTTTACTTTGGATGAAAAAGTGATAATTTGGACAAGAGCATTACTTAGTCTAAACATTTTTTTTATCATCCAAAAGAACATCTAAGCATTTAATGTTGAATTAGTCCAAGAATTTGTCTTAAGGCCTAATCTATGTGAATATATTTTCCAATCGTAAAACTTATTTTAAAAATTCAAACATTACATTCTTGCAATTGATAACATAAATTTGGTATTTTAGTTTCTGAAGTAACATGTATTTTTTCTACCTTCATCATCTACTAATCAATATTCTTGTCAAAATGGAGTGGTTGAAAGATTTTGGTTAAAACATCATCCTATAATACTACAGTAAAATTAATTAATCTCTCTTCAGAAAATTATTTACCTGCCAACTTTTATATAGAAACCTATATTTATTAGAGATGCAGGAAGCAAAGGTTCACATATATGGTGTGATGATAAGGAGGTAACTATTAGAAGAGATTTGAGTGCTTCATAAGACTGCAAGTTCTTGGACTATAGGAACTATAGGAACTTTGCCACATTTGTAGTCTAACGTAGTCGAGACAAAGCTACATCAAATATTAATATTTAATTAATCTCCAAAATATTTTTTGTTTTTAAAAATGTTCCAATTTTTTTTTATTATATAAGACTTTGACAACAATACTGTAGTTCCTATCAAGGGGAGAAGGTCTGAAATGGCACGCCCTTGCCCTCAAATCTCTTCTAATGTAAGTATTTCACAGTCTAAATTCAAAATTAGAAGTCAATGAAGCTTACTAGACTTCAGTCTAAAGTCCAAAATACATACATTCATTTATTTGGATTGAATTTCTATATTATCATATTCAATGGTCTCAGGGGATATATTTCCTGCCAAATAAATAATTAAAGTTGGGCATGTGGAAAAATGTATAGTATGGTCTACCTCTTTTGTGTACAAGATTCTTCAAAGAGTACACTAAAAATGATATTTAGTGTTGGCAACACTAATTACGAACCTTGACACAAAATATCATAAGTAAGTAACACTAAATCTAATTTCTAACACTAAATATGCTCTATGGTAAATCTGAAATCTGAAAAGGTTTACATTTAGTGTTAGAACACGTTAAAAAAATGAACTAAATCCGCTACAAATTAGATTTAGTGTTGTGGCTGGTAGGGGGGTAAAACACTAAATGTCATACTACACTAAATATCATTTTTAGTGTAGTGCATTTTGTTAAAAACATTAGTTTTTAAATCAATTTTAAAAATACAGAGCATTAGCACATTGAAAAATAAAATAAAAAATATATAACCATCAACTAGAAATCAATTTTCTAGTAAAATTTTGCTTTTTCTAAATCAAGCTAACATATTCATCATTTGCCGCAAGTTCTTCACGTGCAAGATGCAAGAGGATGATGATATGCTTGATTTCATCAACAAGGTAAAGAAGCTTGCGGACCAACTCCTTTACTTGGAAGCACCTGCAACAAATGGAGATGTTGTCATGACTCTTCTTAAGAGTTTTTCGCCTTTGGATTCGTATATCATTATGGCATTGGATACAAAGTCCATGTTGGAATTCACTATTATGTTTATTGTGGCAAGATTGATGCATGAGGTATCCAAGAGGAAAGAGAATACGTTCCATAAATGAGGGGCAATATTCATCTTATGACATGACAAAGGTGGAAGCTCACAACAATGCAAAGAAATACGCATGTGGTATAAGTGTGGCAGGCTAGCCACTTTATATAGAATTGTTGGAGTTCTAAGAATGAAAGTGACAACAAAGCTAATACCAAAGAATTTGACAATGACTTTGCATTTGTGGCAAATAATGAATATGATCATATGTCTACAACAAATCATAAAATTTTTAATTTTCTTTTGGAAAAACTTGAAATTATTGTGATTTTTTACACCAAAAATGTAGAAAATTCATATGAAATACAGAATATACTCAAAAAATTTGAAATTTTTACTGTAGATTTTTATTACAATGCATAACATCATGATATAACCAAAACTACCATATCACTTTTAAATTAGAAAATCAACAAATCATGGTTATAAGTCCAAAGTTCATATTGCTTTAAAATGTTGAAATTTATGAATTTTTCAAAGTTTCCAATTGGCAGAGAAACTACACTTGATAAGCTTCATTTCATTAGCTGGACTCAAATCCAAAAAATATCATTTCGTGGCTAAATTTCACATTAGGAGTAAATAACAAGAAATGGTCAAATACACTACAAACATGATCTGAGAATTATGCATCTTTTTCTTTAGAAAAATCAATAATGTCACTATTAGAGAATTTACAATACTATTCTATGAAAATTTATTGAAGTACTTTTCAAAGAATATTGGATGAAAAAATGTTTTCTTCCATCCTACAATTGTAGGTGAAATCATCCAAATAAACATTTGATGTCCACAACAACATTATAGGAGTAAATCTAAAAGGATGTTGTAGATACTAAATGTGCAGAGGATGACAAAGAATCCTTTTATGTAATATAGAGGAGAAAATATTCATCCTTTAGAATTTTGTATGGAAAAGGGAGGTCTTATATAATAGTTTGACTTCCGTAAATCCCCGGAGAGGCACTTCTCTTTCATTTAGGGGCCTCTCACTTACGGGAGATCACCCCTATGAGGGGGTGACAATGAGTATTCTTGGATTTTTTAAGCAAATGATTTACACAATATCAAAAAAAGATGATTTCTATTTAGCATTCTAGGGTTAATCCTAAAGTGACGATGCAAACCAATCAAAGTCGATGAATTTGATGGACGCCCTCACTATTCATTGTAGAAAAATAGCCATCTTGGTCCACTAAAGGCCTATTTATACTTGGCCTGGGGTCGAATGGAAGGCTGGCCGGATTTGCCTTCAATCTGGCCCACAATCTGGCCCACAATTGGGTCCACAATCCGGCCCCAATTCTTCAATCCGGCCCCAACTAATGTAAAGCCCTTGGGCCGGATTCTAGGGCCCAATTTCCAATTCATGTGCTCTTGGATTTTCTCAATGCTCAATTAAAAAAATATAAAAACAAGCATGTTTCCTTTCTCTCTCTATTTTTTATATATTTTGAAAATAAAAGAAAGTTTTTTTTTAACCTTTTACTTTTTCTTCCTATTTTTTCTATTTCTTTTAGCCCCATAATAGTCGTCATTTATTTTCATGAGAATTTAAAGAATTTTAAGCAATAAATAATTTTGGTCTTGTCACTATAGGAATATAGGGGTTTGAAAATAATCATAAAACTAAACACACAATTTGAGAAAACGTCTTTTAAAAAAATAAATTGAATCTATGTTTTTAGTTTTATTTTAAAAAAAAGTATGGGATTTTTTATTACAATAACTTGAATGAATTCAATGATAAATGTAAATCAGGTTATACCATACATGTTATTTTTAGTAATGTAATAATATTCTTTTTTCAAGTATCTGTCATCGGAACAAGAAATAAATATTATATTCTTGAACCCTATAACTGAAACCCATTCAATTAGCTTTAAAAAACATAATGTGATATAATTCATCAGACCAAAAAATCACACTGGACTGGCTTTGCAAAGAATTTCATGTAACCAGAGAGTTTGTTAAAAATCTTATGTGCAAACATTGGACAGAGTCTAAATGGCAATATGATCCTAATATAAGTTATTCACTAAACAAAGATAATATGCATGAGAACAAATTATCTTTTCATATAATTAAACAAGAAAGTGCCAGCAGCAGTGCTCCAAAAAATAAATAAGAAAGTACCAGTGCTCCAAGAATTCAGCAAAGGTTGATAGATGGGAGGACATTAATAAGCATTTACCAAAAAAGAAAAGAAAAAAGACCTTGCATTGATAGATGGTGGATATTTGCACAATCCAATAGAGGGGCTCCATTTGACCCGAGATGGAAGTTTGGGCCACCCAAAACCTCGTCCCGATTGCTCCCTTGGGGCTGGATGGTTTGGCGCCAAAATCATGCCACCTAAGGCGACACATAGGGTGAGCGGTGGTTCCATCCGACCCTAAGTATAAAGCCCTTGGGCCGGATTGAGAGAAATTGAATGATCCTGTTGGTTCAAACTTAGAGAGTTCTGATCGGCCTTCAATCTGGCCCCAAGTATAAACCGGCCCTAATTGGAGCTGTGTTTTGGTGACTACCTTGGTCATGAGGGACTGCGTCCTTCCAGAGTAAACGGAGGGAACAGCGCTCAATTGCTATTCAGATGTATTCACGTGTCGTAACCTCATTGGGACAGCTGCCTGGACTGGCAGGACTTTGGCTTGGGGAGCTGCGCCGGGCAGACCCTGGCTTTGGGCAGCGGCTGCCTCCCACTACAGTACCGGTACGTGGGAGATAAATAACTTAAGTTAATTTCGTGCCGAGTGCCCACGGCAGTAGGAGCATCCCTCATCCCCACCAGACAAGGCAGCATCACGCTCGCTCCCGCCCTTCACCTTGAGTACTGCCCTCCTCGCCCTCTCTCGCATTCTTCTTCTTGTATTTCATTGAAGTTCCACTTCGCACCGCCCGAGGGCACCGAACAGGCCGCCTTCGCACCAGGGCAGCGCTCTCAAAGCTTCTTCAGTGGCACCCTTCAGGCTCCCACCCTCCTTCCCCGACGATCACACCGGATTGGCCGTCGCATCGGCCGCTCGCCGCCCGCGCGGCCGCACTGAGTTTGGCGTTGGCTCCAGATCTCTCATCACGCACCCACCCCACCCCACCCTCCCGCTCGCACGCTGGAGACTGCTTGGCGTTTGCAGCGTCACGGAGTGTTCGCCGCTACCCATAGATAGACGTGGAGCGAGATATGAAACCGGAGGCATCCAGTGGTGGAGGTGGAGGGGACAGGCCTCGCTACTCCTCTCACCACAACCCCAACTCTTCGCATACCAAGGATAAGGTGCGATGCTCCTCGTCGGCGTCGGCGTCGGCGTCATCGTCCGTAGCCACTTCTGTGCACCGCTCCATGTCGGAGCCTGGTTTTCACATGCTGGAGGCTGAGCGCCATCGGGAGGAGCGAGTCGTCGTTAAGGCTTATGGCAACGCCGCGCCGCCGTCACCGCAGACCCTGGGATTGTTGCCTGCGCACTCGATGTCACCCGTCATGCCTATCGCTGGCGTTTTAGAGCCTGGGCGAGACGTGACTGGAAGCGGCCGCAAAAGACCGGGCAGGAAAACAAGACGACCGGATGGTTATGGCGGGCTTTCGCCTGAGAATGGTTTCTCCTCTTCCTTTCCAATCGGTAGGTTCCCTTGCACACACCCTGTGCCTTTCGGGTCGCGTGATCCTCCTCGCACGGATATTGATGCTCCTGAGTTTTAAGTGATAAATTTGTCTGCGTGCATGGCTTTTCCGTAGAGCCTGGTCGGTCGATGGCCGTGCACTTCTAGGGTTTCCTCTTCCTCAGTCAGTTGGTATGCTTTTCATAGTGAATTCTTGAGAGCAGAGCCGATGCTAGTGTATGTGTTTGGGTTCCGTCGTTCCCTTCTCCGGCGAGTTCTAGTCTGTAATTTAAACTCATTAGAAGTTATGAGATTCTCGTATTGTTTGAATGTGTTCTGAATTTCGTCCTAGTGGATGTGCTTTTGTAGGAGATTTGAAGGAGGGAGGCATTAAAGCACAAGCGCAGCAAATTTGTAAGGAAGCTCCTCTGCGTGGCACGAACAATTATGCATCCTTGTTGTCAAGCCCCAGTCCTAGTTCTATCCCTAATCCTTCCTTTAAGACTAAGCTTTCTTTTTTTAGCGTTAAACCAGCTACTTCATCTGGTGAGCCTTGTTCGAGACCTGAGGGGAATATTGTACAGCATGTTTCTTCCTCTCCTTCAGGACGAAGTGAGTTTCCCCATAGTTCTGATGTGAGATACGTAGAGGATTTTTCTCCTCTTGTGGCGTCGCCGACGTCAGCCTACAGTCCCGCACTTGACGTAGTTAGCCCAGAAAGCTCGAGTGCCTCTGAAGCGAATCTCAAGGAGGACTTTATTGGGAATGACAGTTCAGAAGGTGAGGTTTCGACTCCGCCTGCGACCAGCTCGTCAGATTTGATGACAAGATTTGAGGAAACATATTCGGAGAATTGCAACTTCCATATGGCAACACGGCAGGAAGAAAAAAGCGACGCAAGTAGCACCAGTACATGGCAAGATGGAAGTAGATATGCGAACCCGAAGTCGGTGATTTTAAGTGGTTCTTCAGGAACCGGAACTAGATATAGTAATGGAATTGTGCAGGAGGTTCTGGTGTCTAGTGCTGAATCCGGAAACAAAACAGGGAGTCCTTCTTCAGCGATCGTAAAGACGAAGGTGTCATTCCCGAAGTCATCGAGGGTTCAAAATGACTACTCAGAGTCGAAAAAGGGTGGTGTGCATGGCATGGGTACAAAACAGCCTGCTACAGAGAAACGGATAAGGAGATCTTCACCGGTATCATCTTCCAGATCGCCTACTTTGAAGACACAGTTTCAGGATTCGCAATCACAGTGGAAGGCTCTGTCCTCCGGAGTAAATGAGGAGGCAGCGTGTAATGTGCCTTCAATTGGCTCGACGGGGGAGGGGCTTTCAGAGTCCTCTCACTCATGGCCCGGGCCAGCCTCGAGCTTGCTTGGCTCGCCATATGAATCTTGTGGGGGACCAGTAATGGAGCTTCTCTCTGCAGCGCAGCCAGTTGTAGGAGCTGGCCGAAATTCTGTCCAGTCGAAAATGTTCTCTGACCATTGGTCTTCTGAAGCGGTCAACCAGGCGATAGAGGTGTGTTTTCTGTGTGCTTGAATTAGCTTTTGCATGAGCCGCGGTGGTGGACGCAATCGCTGTATTTATGGTCTAGATTATTATTATGTAGTTTCTTCTGTTGAACTCTGAGAACCCTTCAGGGTATTCCTGGATTGTGCATTGCTGTTGTAATGAGGTGCTGCCTTCTTTTACAGGAAGGCCAGATTTTTAAGGCTACATTTCGAGTTAATTCTCACAACCGTCATGAGGTAATGCACGTGATTTTTCTTCTTAACTTCGAGCTTTAATCATTCTGTGTACGTTTTTGCAGTAAAATCTAAGATTGTTGGGACATATCTTGAACTAAATCTGCTGGCTATACAGAACGAATTCGTTGGTCTGTACTCCATGTTATACATCACTATTGTTTGTACTAACTCTTAATGCAGGCTTATGTGACAGTAGACGGTTTGCCCCTGGATCTACTAATTGATGGCTTACCGGCGCAAAATCGAGCGGTATGTACAGTTGCTCAGTGTACTTAACGTTGCCAATTTTGAAAGTGTTTTTTTGAAAGAAATTTTTTGAAAGCATAATTTTGAATTGTGCTCTGTAAAACGTTCAGCTGTTAACATTACAGTCCGTCATTTATTTTTTTACTGTTCTCACCTGTTAATTTTCCAGATGGAAGGGGATATCGTAGCAGTGATGATTGAACCAACTTCCGCTTGGTCCAGATTGAAGGGTTCTTTTGTAAGGCAAGCGAGTCCCGAGCCTGCGACAGTTTGTGATGGGGTTTTTTCTGCAACTGAAAGAGATAAAAATATTTTGGAGGTTCCTATGTCGGGGGTTGAAACTGAGCACCCAGAGAACTTGGCGGAGGACGTAAAAGATCTTTTACGCCTGGATGATAGATTTTCAGAAACTCGTCATCGCAACTTCATTTCGATGGACTGTAATAGGAAAGTCTCGTCTATTCAGGAAGATACTCGCAAATCTAAAAGTGGATTATGCAACAATGGTCGCTTGGTTGACCAGAAGACTACTGTGTCCGGGAATACAGTATATCAAATTCTGAAAAGACCTACTAGCGAGAGTGCTACAGGTCCCGTTGCGCTGCTAAGTCCAATGGAGAGACGAGCAAGTGCGACAAGTAAAGTATCAACTGTGACTGTGCGGGATACGTTGGTGGAGAGAGTGGAAAATGTATGTAGTAAGCCAATAAGTGGAGTTTCTAGTGGGAAAATTGCGGCAGCCGTAGCCAGTCTCACATCACGGATATCATCATGCCCAGGGAAGAGGCCGACTGCAAAAGTTGTGGCCATTGTTCAAAACTCTACACGACGGGAGTCTGTGGTAGGGTTTCTCGAGGTGCCCCAGCATCAGCGGGGTGGCGGTAGATCAGCGGGTAGAGGGTTCCGAGACGACTCCCCTCAGAAGCGTAAGAATGTGGTGACGATGCTGCTGGTGCCCGTGGATAGCCGTTGTCCGAAAATGCTGGTCCCTCCGAATTGTCTTCCGGCCGACTTGTATCATCGTCTAAAGGAAGGGGATTCAACTGTTTCTACGGAACTCGTCGCCGCAAGGGTTGATACATGGCGGGTGGACAGCTACCTTCCCTCGGCCACAGTGATTAAGAGCTTAGGTCAGGGAGGAGAAATTGAACCTCAGTTGAAGGCAATACTATTCGAAAACAATGCCCATCCTCCAGACTTCCCTCAATCATCACTGGATTGTCTTCCTAGAACTCCATGGAAGATACCTGTCTCAGAGATGAAGAAGAGGGTCGACCTACGGCGGTGTCGAATTTTCTCAATCGACCCACCAACTGCACGGGATCTGGACGATGCACTTTCTGTCGAGAAACTTCGTAATGGGATATTGAGGGTTGGTGTACATATCGCAGATGTGTCTTACTTCATTTCCCCTGGCTCTGAATTGGACAAGGAGTCTGCTCATAGATCCACCAGCATCTATCTTGAGCAGCGGGTCTTGCCCATGCTTCCGCGACTTCTGTGTGAAGAGCTTTGCTCTCTCAATCCCGGGGTTGATCGTCTTGCATTCTCTGTTGTTTGGGACATAAGTGCATCAGGCGAGATTCTTGACCAGTGGATAGGGCGAACCGTCATAAACTCATGTGCCAAACTTACCTATCAGCATGCACAAGATATGATCGAGGGTGTTTTCTTGGATATGGAAGGTGCTGAAGCTAGGGAGGGCCTTTCGAAATCGGACCAGCCATTACCCCAGATTTATGGCAACCATTCCTGGTCAGAGGTGACGACCGATGTGTTGGGACTTTACGAAATAGCCAAGAAACGGAGGGACAGTCGAGTTGAGGGAGGTGCTCTGAAACTGAACAATTCAAAGATTGTGTTCTCCTTGGACGAAGACGGTACACCGTATGAATCTTCGATGTATAAAACAAAAGACTCAAATTTCGTTGTCGAGGAGTTTATGCTTTTGGCCAACATGACAGTTGCCAAAGTTATTTCAAATGCTTTTCCAGATAGTGCCCTGCTAAGACGTCACCCCGAACCGAATATGCGAAAGCTGAAGGAGTTCGAAGAATTTTGTGAGAAGAACAAGTTCGACTTGGATACATCCTCTTCCGGTGCCTTGCGGCTCTCGCTAGAGAAGATGCAAGACCGCGTTAGTCATGATCCAGTCCTGTATAATATTCTGATGGTGTTCGCGACAAAGCCGATGCAGCTGGCAAAGTACTTTTGTACCGGAGAATTGAAAGACAAGGAAGAAGACTGGGGGCACTATGCACTTGCGTGTCCACTTTATACTCATTTCACTTCTCCTATCCGAAGGTACCCTGATGTTTTAGTTCATCGCATGTTATCTGCGGCTCTTGAGGCTGAAGAAATTCTCATTGCATCTGATAGCTCCTTATCTCGTAAGGGAAACAAGAATAGCGTGGTTCCTCTTATAGGTAAGAATTTGCGATTGAAGCAGTGCTTCTCGAGTGCAAAGTCACAGAGAGTTGCGTCAGATTCTCCAATTGCCCAGAATGCGCTGGCAATAGCGGCTGACAAGCATAAACTGCCAGCCAGTTCTGATCTCATGGGTATCGCTGCTCACTGTAATGAAAGGAAGATGGCCAGCCGAAATGTGAAGGAGGCGAGTGATAAGCTCTATCTGTGGGCTATGCTGAAGAAGAAAGGGGTAAACTCTTCGAGCTATCTCCTAAATTGTGAATGTCGTGCATGCGTTTAGTCTGTAAATTATAATAGTACCAACAGCATTATTTTTGTTCATTCAAAAAAGAATGCACCTTCATTTTGAACTTAAATTAGCATATAGACCTGACCTGTATGTTGGATGTGTCTGGCAGCGCTTATCGTCAGATTCAAGAGTTCTTGCCTTGGGGCCAAAGTTTATGACATTATATATCTGTAAGATAGCGGTATGTGGCTTGTTGCATCCTCAGTTATTAGATTTCTTCATCTCTTATCTCTTCCATTTCGGGTATTTCACGTGAGACGATTATTGTGTTCAGTAAATTATTGAACCAGTAGAGTCAAGTTTTGCTGATTTTGAGGATTTTCTGTTGATGATTTGAAGTTACATCGGTCATGTGTTCTTTTGTTTTTAGGCCTTAAGTAAATGTCGGTGCAAGAAATCCACATTTCTGACGCTCACGAGTCTTTGAATTACCCAGATGGAACGTCGCATATACTATGATGAGATTGAGGGTGTTAATGCGGAATGGTTTGAAGCAACTGGGACACTAGTCCTTGACATCTGTCCAACGAAGAAAGCTACGCCGCAGAAACGTTCACAGGGCAGGTCTGGAAGGCAAAGGACAGTTGCTGACATAGCGATGGTCGTCAACCCTGCTGATGGTCTTGGTAGTAGCCCAGAGAAAGAATCTTATGAAGACATCATCCGAGAAGTGGAACAAAGACTAGCTGGAAAAGATTTTCCGTATGAGAGTCCTCCAGCTTTTGATGTAGAAGGACTTGCAAGTGATGCTGAGGTTGAACCCACAGTCTTGCCCTTGACTCTACGGTTATTTTCGGCAGTTCCCGTCTCCTTGCACTCAGTCGGAGGTGGAGCCGATCATCGACCCCTGGATGTTGCAGTGAAGCTTTATGTGAGCTCGTATGCCACCTGAAATCAGGGTAGGATTTTTCTTTCTGTCTTTGTTTTACCAGGAGAGTCTTGAGCGCATGACGTGTCATCATGTCTTATAGAAGCTCCGTTCGTAATTTTCTTGGTCCAATCCTCTCAAGCAGTACTTCTAATCCCGCATCTGTATTTTAGTTACCGTGTCCTGGGGTCAGGTTTTCTTTTCAGAAACCGATGTCTTCGCAGGTTTTCTATTCGCCTACTTGTCGCTATCCCTCTGTACGTATCTCATGCCTAGCGTTAGTAGTGAACGGACTGAGAGAGTAGAGTTCCCTTTTTTCATAGAGGAGCTCTCTCTTGAATTAGCTGCCTTTCATGACAGATCCACAGAACTCACATCACTTCAACTCATTTGGTCAAGAGTGTACCTTCCATAGCTGCTGTAAAGATTCAAGCCCGCAATGTCTGACCTTTAGGAACAGCCTTTTACGTGCTGCTAGGGTTTTCATACCTGTACATAGTGCTCCTTGGGACGGGCATCTGATTTTCAGAAAGTTGAGAGAAAATTGGGTAGATCGGAAGCAACGGTTAAATCCGGCTTCCTTGTTTGCCCATACCTGTCTCTTGTCTCGGGCATTTTAATGCCCTAGTCACTATCTCTCACCTTCTCTCAGTTAGAGAATAACACCTTCGGTAGTGATCTGAACTGAAGCGATGACATAGCCTACCTGTGGCCAGTAAACCACTAAATCCTTTTTGGACTCTGGTAGATTAAATTGCTACTTGAAGGAAATGTGCTGTACTGTGCCATATGCCGGGTTTTTCTTGGTCTTCCTCAGCTCTAAATTTCCGTGTCAGATCACTTAACAGTAGAATTCGAACTTAGGCTATTAATTTTCCGTTATGTGGATGACGTAGATGGCTTTCCTAGCTTCTCTCTGTAGATCTGTTTAGCCCAGTTTTTAACTAGGGTCCTTACTTCCTTTGTCTCTGTAGCTTCCGGGACCTTGACACGTTGACTAGTTCATTTTCTTTCCTCCTACAAATTCTTTGTGAAGCCAACGAGGCACAGCCCTTTTTTGTTGTGGCTTGTCCTTGGTACACTTTTCTGTCCCTCTCTTGACTCTTTTCCTTACTCTCAAACCGCCCCCTGTGAAACCCCAACTCTTTTTTCTGCTCCCTCTTCCTCTCTTTTCTCTTTCCTCATTCGCCCTTCATCTGAACAAGAGGCCCTTCTTTTATTGGGATCCTTTTCGAGTCAGCATGGAGGTTGCAATGGTAGGGTGCACAGCGATGGCCGAGGAATAGCAGCAGGCTCTCTGCAGGGGACAAAGAAGGCACCACTGTAACCCTACTGGGAGCTCTGGTGGGCAAGCTGGATCATCTGTCTAGGAAGTCCTGAATCAGCTGTGTATGGGACGTTCCAGATGGTTGTGTTCTGTACAAAACCAAAAGATGTGGTTACGTGAATTTGGCAAGTTTCAGATGATTTGGTCACTCAAATGTGCCAAGTTCCAGATGATGTTTTTAAAGAATTGTTGAGGAGAATACTGTTTAGTCAAAGCCGAAAGGGCCTGTCTAGGATAGGTCCTTAGTTTTGAGAACATACACTAGATCATGGAAGTCTAGTGCTTTAATAAAAGCTGTCAAGCTGCACTGTTGACCATATAATTGGGATGTTCTGCTGGATAGTGTGATCTGTTCAGAAGGAATTGACTTGCAGGCCAGTACTCCATCACACCCTCGTTATTCTTATTTTTGTTTTCGTTTTCCCTTAAGCTCTGCCCCCCAAAGGACCAGTTCCATGTTTGTCCGGATGTTGAAACCTCAATGTAGCCTTTCTAACCTTGTAAGGACGCAAAGTGTCTGGTGGATGACTTTTCAGATCACTTGAAGAAATGAACAATCACCCACTGGTCCAAAAATCAGTGATCATTCTCGAAGGACGCCGGAGGACCGGACAATAACTGTTTGATGGATAATTTTCTTTGTCCTTGTACAATGCGGGACAAAAGTATTATCACTCCCATTTTGTTTCCACACAACTTCAATTACTATTTTTTTTTAAATTTATGTAATTCTTACATCATTGCATTCCTATGTAGTCATGATCATGCACACCAAACTTTGACTTCAAAAATGCAAAACTCCATTTTTGGTGAATTTTTAAAATAAAAATTCATGGTTTTACATAATATTTTGTTGAAAACAATTAATGATGAATTCTTAAAATTTGATTGTGGAGATATGTAGGGAATATTCATATGCACATCTTTCCTTCAATAAGCATAAGATGACAATGTTCTAATTTTAAAAAATAGATATATTTTTATTATAATTAGATTTTGTGGTGCAAAAAAATCTGTAGTGCAAAAAATTTAAGTTAAAAATGTTCAAAGTCATAAAATCTAGTCCCGCAATGTGCTGAGAAACTTTTTTTTTTCCACTTTAAACACAGATATCTTCCAATCTATGTTGTCAAAAATTCTGAAATTTTTTCCACACATTCTCATACTAGTTAGGTGTAAGATCCTATGATTAGATGCATTTTTTTTTTTTTTTTTTTTTTTTCAATTTTTATAAATGATTGAAAAGGCGATTACTATTTCTTTTGGACTGCTATAGTGGCGATTTGAGGAAAAAATTGGGAGTTCACACTTGGCAACAGATTTTTTTAAAGGCACAGTAGTTGGCGATTCTTTACCGCATTTCAGATTTTTTTTGGAGATCAGAAAGTGACCACAAAGTGCATTACACTAAAAATGATATTTAGTGTTGGCAACACTAATTACGAACCTTGACACTAAATATCATAAGTAAATAACACTAAATCTAATTTCTAACACTAAATATGCTCTATGGTAAATCTGAAATCTGAAAAGGTTTACATTTAGTGTTAGAACACGTTAAAAAAATGAACACGTTAAAAAAATGAACACGTTAAAAAAATGAACTAAATCCGCTACAATTCAGATTTAGTGTTGTGGCTGGTAGGGGGGTAAAATACTAAATGTCATACTACACTAAATATCATTTTTAGTGTAGTGGCGACAGGGGGCCTTTCCTTCTCCGTGAAGTGGTGATGTGGGAAAGATTGCGTCATTTAAGCAAACGGCAGGTTGAATTTCCGTCACATGGTGACATGGATGTTCATGCAATGGATTCACCATTCAGGCGATTGAAACCAGCACTGATGATTATTATGGAAGGTGGAGTTGACAAATGAGTATTGTGTTTTACCACACTCAAACTCAATTAATCTTGAAATTTTAACCTTAGTTTCAAGTGGTTAGGCCCTGCTTAAGTCCTAAGTTTGGATTGGGATGAACTAATTTAGGTTGATTTCATCCATTTCCTAACCCAAACCTCATCCTTTGATTTCTTCTAGGGTTCTTAGTCTTTCTTGAAGTTTGACTCACTTTGGAATTACTTGAAGTTCATAATTTGAGTTTCTAATGCAAAAATCTTCTTTTGATTGAGTTAAGCTGTCGTAATGCTTCCTTCCCTTGTCATTTGATGTTTTGAATAAACTCTGATTAATTATTGTTTTTAGAGTTTTTAGAGTTGTTTATTGAAGAGGCTAATCCAAGCTTCCTAAAACATTATTTTACTTGAAATTTAATCTATTTTATTAAAAGTTATTGATGGATGAAGTTTGACCGCTAATCAGTATTTAAAACTTCATCCTTTGATTAGTACTAGCCCTCATTTGAAAATTAACTTCTAACTTTATTTTTATGATTCAGGTCACTTCTACTTACTAACTTTATAATTTACTTTCTTTTGATCACTTCTAACTTTACATTTATGATTTCGATCACTTCTACTTACTAACTTTATAATTTACTTTCTCTTGGTCACTTCTAAATATTTTTCATCCAATTTAGGTGGTAAACTTCATCCTTCTATTTCTTACTTGTTTTAGCTCTATTTTCTAAGTGTGATGTATTTTCGGAAACCCTTAATCTTAATCTACAGGCCTCTACGGATAAACTTGGGGCAAAACCTAATACTGACTCTCTGATTTGACTTTGAAGTTTAGCTAAGTGTTTAAAATGCTAATCTAAACAATTCAATAAGAAAGGGAGAGATTAGTGATTTACCTCAAGTCGAGCTTCATCCGCCGTGTTGTAGAATAGCTCCTCAAGATACTCCCAATCCGCCATCTTTGGATGTAGTATAGAATTTTTTTCACTGCTTAAAATTGATGTTTTAACCCCTAAAGTTCCATGACTATGGTTTCATTGAAAATGCTCAAAAATTGCCATTTTAGAACAAGTACCAAATTTTTGAAAAAAAAGCTTTTTTTGACACAACTAATCATAGGATCTTGTAGTATGTTGACTTCAAAACATGTGGTAAAAATTTCAGAAATTTCCACCACATAAATTGCAAGATATAAGCATTCAAATTCATTAAAATCATTTTTTTGGCCCGACAAAAAACAAGGCAACTACACTTCACAAGCTCACTTTCTTATGAAAAAATGTCCAAAATGGTGGTGCTTCTTTAAATTCTTTTTCTTAGATAAGCTGGCCACATGCTTGAAAGTTTTCACATCATTTGAAATTGTATAACATATATGGTAAGTAGATAGTAGTAGAGAATGATTCAAAATACTAAGTTGTTAAGAATTTTATCATGGAATTGAAAAATGCCAATTCCAATGGTTGCAATGTTGTAATAAATAATCTTCATCCTATGATATTATTTTGTTCAAAAAATATTGAGAATTGAGTAAGATAAAGGACTTCAAAGTTTATTTTAGAGTAGAGAATCCATAACTACCCACAAACAAAAAATCCTCATAAGTTTTGACTCATTGATTGAAATGCAATGATTCAAAGCTTTCCACGTATATGTATCTCTAAAAAACCAATTTCAAATTTTTGTTTTTGAAAAAAGTGATTTTTCCTGATCTGCCCGGACTGCCTCGTTACAAAAAAAAGTAACATATTAGACCATAACTTTTGACTTGTATTTCCAAATGGCATAAAGTTTGGTGCATATAAAAGATATTCCTTACCCCCACCTTCTATTAAAATTTGGGCCAAAAATATGGAAATCTCTAGTCACACGTACCTGCCCAAAATTTCTATATAGCCCAAAATTGCATGTCAATCCTTTAGGGGTTAATACAAGTTTTGACAAACTGAACTCCTTTTTTTTCTACTTCTACTTCTTCCTTTTCTTCTAACACTATTCTAATTCAGTTATTCTAGTAGTTGATCATGGTGGAATAATTGACTTTGGATTTCTAAATAATAATTGACCTTTGAATCCCTATCCTTATCTTGGTCAATTATTATCCTATCCAAGTGGCTAATGACTTGAAACGTGTCTCCTTCCAAATCCTATCAATCTCTAATCTCTCTTCAACTACCAAATGAACATTCTCTCCACTCACTTCCAATTTTGAGTCTTGGTTTTTGATCTACTTTGAATTTTGAAGAGGTGAGAGCTTTTGAGAGGGATTCTCTTATTGCTAATTGTTTATTTCTCCTTATCAAAGTTTTTGAAGAGTTTGTGAAGCAA
This sequence comes from Neckera pumila, assembly GCA_963969595.1. Lineage (NCBI taxonomy): Eukaryota > Viridiplantae > Streptophyta > Bryopsida > Hypnales > Neckeraceae > Neckera > Neckera pumila. The sequence goes on along the minus strand of OZ018412.1, from coordinate 1,040,557 downwards.
ATATTATGTCAATAAAATTACCCAAGGTTGAGTTTTTTCCAAGTGCAAATTGACTTCAGGCAAGTCAGAGGTTTAAAATTAGTTAGCTTGAGTTCAGTCCAAGCACCCCAGAGCTCAATCCAAGCAGCCCGAGTTTAATCCAGGCCACACCCGAGTTGAATCTAGGCCCCCCAAATTGAATCCAAGCCACGCCCAAATATTGGCGCCCCTATGCTCTCCACGGTTATTGGATTCCAACCTCTGCAGTCTTGGACCCTCATTCCGCAGCCTTGCTACGTGACGCGCTGGGATAGGCTGGACCCATTTAGGCAGTCCAGTCAAGGTTGCAATCATAGTCACAACCCAGTCACGGTTTAGTTATGGTCCAATCCGGCTTAGTCACAGTCTAGTTCACGGCTTGCAGTCCAAGCCTTGCCTAATTTTGGACCTTTAGATATTTTGTAAAGGGAAAAGAATGGAACAAACCATTTGAAACTTCTTCCTCACTAATTTGTCTAACAAGTTTTGGAGCTTAAAAAAGAGAGTAAAAACTCTTGGAAATCTAATTTTTAACGTTTTAATTGATGCTTGATGGTTCATCTTCTAAGAGTTGTTCTATTCCACCACTATTGAACTAGTTGGAATTGAATCTAAATTTTGGACACTAAACTTGGGTTTTTCAAAACAATGTTTTGGAAACTAAACTTTGTGGGATAAGAGTGTTCTATTTTTTTGGGGGGGAAATTTTTAGGAATTCATATCAAAGCTTAGCAATGATTTTGTGAAACTCTCTAATTTCTAAAAATTCAAACTACTCTAAGTCAAAGTTTCGCTGTGATTTTGTAAAACTCTAATTTCTAGAAATTCAAACCACTCTAAATCAAAGCTTTGCCATGATTTTTCTAATACCAAAAATTCTAAGTACAAACAACTATAGCTTTGCTGTGGTTTTGTAAAACACTAAACTTTCTAGAATTTCACACAACACTAAGTCAAAGCTTTGCCGTGCTTGGGGTTTACAGGAAACTTATGACAAGTTTTGGTAAAGGTACTTGTTAGTACAGATAGTTAGTACTCTCTAACAAAATATATGTTAATAGAGACGGATCTAAGACACATTTTACTTGAAGGAAAACACTAGAGAGCCCCGCTAAAAGGCATCACCAAGGTACGGAAGGAGGTATGTTCTAGAATTAATACAATGTTAGTAAAATCCACAAAAAACTCTTTCAATCAATGCTCAAGTTAGTATTACAAGTCGAACACAAGAAAATAATGACAAACTTTGAAGGGCCTCCAATGTCCTTAAAAAAAAAGCTTCAAAAGTAGCAACAATAGAGCTAAAAATGCTCTAAAAGCACACTCGTTTGCAACTTTGGCTCTAAATGGCCAAAAAATCCAACTAAATGGACTACCGTGTTTTGGAAGACCAAAATAATGGTCCAAGGGGTATTTGTGAAAGAAAAGTGGGCGCCTTATATACATTTTCAAGAAACTCACCTCCCTCTCCTTTCCTAGTGGTAAACCAATCATTAGGATTTTCATCCTAATCTTATAATTTTTGACTTTCTACGCTGGATCAAATTTCTAACTTTTAGAGAACAACTCCAAATCACAAACAGATTGCGCCATTGATTTTAGTCTACAAATTCTCCTACCCCCTAATTTAACATAAAAAATTCAATAAAACTAAGCGCTAACTGAACACCAAAAAGGGGTAAAGACGTAGTTCTTGGAGTTTGACTTTTATAAGAAAGTAACTAACTTAAGATCTTTAGAAGGTATAAGGGAGTAAAAAAAGACCCAAAGTCGCTTCATTCCGATTCCATGTGCTCCCGGGATGCTGGTCAACTCCATCACATTCTTCAAAATTGGCAATTGTCAGGGAAGTTCGCTGCTTTGGGCACCTCTGGCTATTGGAATGTCTTGAAACTTGTTAGAGCATCTTATTAGCATGAAAAAAAATAGTCTAATTTTTAGTGAGATTTTATCGCAACTTGGATAATTTCCAAGAATTTATAATCAAAGGTTTTGGTGGTTGACCGTCCAGAATGGCATTTTCTGTAAGTCAAAAAATTCCGAATCTTTTTATCGAACCTCTCATAGAATCTCAGAAAGAATGTGCAAGCTCATATTTTTACTTTGCACAAAGATCATTGAAGAATCAATACTGTCTTCTCCTTTTAAATCCGGTAATGAAGGAAACTTTTGTATAAAGGAGAATCTTGGCAAACTGATTTTGTCGTTGATCTTCAAATGTGATTTTTCCCTTAGAAAGACATACTACACCCCTAGATTCTTCCCAGGTGTCCATCTTGAGATTATAACTCTTGTAGGCCAACAATTAGGATTTTTGCTATTTCGTCGATACAATGGGGAAAGTGAAACCTATTTTTGGGATTAGACATATGACCTCAACAATATTCCCTCAAACCAATTTTAGCCCTAAGATGTCACATACACCGTAGGTGTGGCGGTTCAAGCCTTATTTATTAAAAATCCTTTAGTTTACGTGAAATCCCGGGTTTATACCTATTTACAAACGGGAATTGTATTTAGTTGAAGGCAACTTAATGCTAAAGGACCAAATGCTATATTGGCATGTGACATACCTATTTGGTCTTACACTCTTTTTTGGACTTTTTGTAACTAAAACTACATTCAAACTTGCAAGAATAAAAAAAAAAAAAAATCGTGAGTCCCGAGTGACATACTGGGAGCTCACACACTCCCTTGGCAATAGTATTGAGGGTATAAAATGACGATGGCATTCATCACTTGATGTTCAGGAAATTTCTCTTTAAACTCTTCAACCAGCATCCTTGCGGTAACTGAGGGGACACAAACAACGACACCACTGCCAGTTATAATGGACTAATAGTCACGTTTACATGGCAGCCTACCAATGTTGCTTTCACGGAGCAACTTCAAACCAACATAAGACCACCAAAGCAAATAACATACTATTCCATGCAGCGATATAACCATTGACATAGAGCAATACCCCTTTCTAAACTGACAAGTCACGATGTGAATGGATACACAAAAAGATTAAAAAAGAGGTTTGAAGGCACGTACTTGTACATTCACCTTTGACTGCGGACACCAACCCGGCCTACATTTCATGGACCACCGCCGCCCCTTGTGCTTGGCATGAATTTGTTTGCTGTGACAGACAAAATAGAAAATGGCAGACTTGTCATTCACAGAGGTGATCCACTTGATGTGGATTTGCTGGTGACTTGCGTCCAAGATATTATTAAAGTTTCAGAACTCATCTATGGAGAACAAAGTTGCTTTATCTTCGTACATCCTGTATAGTGATGCCTGGCATATTTTGACAGCCGCTATGAAATCACATATGTAAACCTCTCTTTTTTGCACAAAATTCACGAGCGTGTCAATTGCTTCCAGTAAAGGGAGAAGTGCACACATTCCGAGCATTGATAGGGATTGGGGAGCATGGCAAGGCAAGCCTAAAATGTACACATGAACACAATTAGTTTATATTAAGCAATAACCACTGTAACTGACAGATGAATCCCATTGCACTGAAGGCTTATGGTGCCTCCCACACACTGAATGCTTTCGACAAATGACATGCAAATGGATGTGACCTCAGAGTGTAATTCTCTCTACATTCCCACACCAAGACCCTCAGAATTTACAATGCAACGAGCTAAAGAGCTACTTCAAAATCACAAACTAAAGAACTACTTTTTCAAGTGCATTTTTGTCAATATCAGATATAGTGCATCTCTCATACAAAATAAAAAAGCAGATCATTCTCTTTGCTTAGTAGAAGGTTGCTCATTCTAGGGTGACCAATTTCACCAGGCTTATTTGGTATCACAACAGACTTATACGGAGTTGTATATATTTTGCTATCTAATGCAGGGTTACTGATCCTTGCTACTTACAAGTTACAAATTACATGCTCCATGAGAAATGCAATGGAATCACACAAACAACTATGCAGACATGATAGAACAACAATGACAAGCATAGTAAGAACAAACGCACACTTGTAGAATAAGACCGCCTTACCGTGCAAAAATCCAAAAACAGAAATTGGTAGATGCTTACCTCGGTCTTGCAGTTCTCTTCCAAGTTGCTGTCATCTTATAGATGAAGGTGCAATATTTGAAAAGCAGCCTCCGCAAAGGCTCAATGAGGCTGACCCATCTGATCTTCACATTCTATAACATTTCAAGCCTCAACTTGCCCAGCTGCTGGAATTCCGAAGATCTTTTTGGACTTTTGTAGAAGTATGCATGAGTGATGGCAAGAATCTTCTCAATATTGGCAAAAATTCCCAAGCCTGATAGTGCTTGAAGGCCAAGTTACATCAGTGTGCAACACAATGCACTCTAATTATGAAAGGAGCATGCTTCAAACGGATCTGCTGTGTGATACCAAATCTATTTCCTTGCAAGGTGGAGGCACTGTCAGCGCCAAAACTGAGAAGCTTCTTTACTATTGTTTTTGCATCCACCCCAATGCCAGCAATGATGGAATCCACAATGAGCTTGGTAAGATTGTCGGCATTAGGGGTGCAAACCACACGTTCTAAAGTAACCAAGAAAGGACTCAGAGTCTTGAACCACATAAACATGGACGGAGAGGTAACTGCTGTTGTCGACTGCAGTCACTTCGTCGACAGTCACTGCAAAGTAACGTGCAGCGGTAGTGAGCCTCTTCATCTCAAAGACCACTTGTTTGTACATTTAACCAACCATTGTTCAACTTGAATCATTACACCAGTGAACGGAAGGCAAATCAGGCACATCAAGAACTTTGTATAGATGGATGCAAGACTCATATTCAAGCATAGGACGACCTTCACTGAGGATTTGAAAAAGTGTTGCAAATTGTACTCTCTTCTTTCATGCCTCCATTGTTGTACACTGATTGATTTGTTGTAGAATTGTTGGTGGTGTACATGCTGAATATAGCCGCAGGTTCTTTTCGTGCTTACAATCCTTGGCAATATAGTGCTCACCAGCCTTCACCTTAAACAGAGGCATATCTTTCTTTGCGATTCTTTTGCCATCGTGCTTGAACAAAGTATCAAACATGGGTGCCATGACGCACAACTTCCTGTCGACAGAATTGCTAATTTATACTTTGTGGGCGCTTTATTCCCACGTTTGGAATAAAGTGTACACAACCAGGCTCTAGTTTTTGTTGTAGATAAAATTCTATCAGGTGTTAACACGTATAATCCACTTACGCCTTCCAAGCAATGGATCTTTGATGTTGTTCCTATTCTTAGCTTTGTCCACTTGTATTTGCTATTAAAATCCAAAAGATGTTAGAATTGTTCGGTGGGTATTGGCTATGACCGATTAAAAGTCAAACTTTGGTCTGGTATTAATGAACAAACAAATAAATGGAATGATATAATGTATAGGATTTGTATTATCCTTTCCACAATGATAAAGAAAGCTAAAATGGACCTAAGTCCCTAACAGATAATGGTGGATGAAGTTAGGACTAAGTAATCTCCTAAAACTGATAACTTCTACTTTTTTGTTTTTGGGTAAATTTTGATAAGTTCTTACTATTACTAACAGAAGATAAATTCATACAAACTTCTAGAATTAAATAGTTTTACCTTAGAGATGTTATTTCTATACTTGTTATGGTAAAATAGAATTACTTCTAACTTTCTTGATGAAAGTTATTATACGGATGAATTTGGACCGTTATCCAATTCATCAAGATTCTCATGTTACTTCCTTCTACTTTGTACTTCCTCACAATTTCTATAACCCTAGACCGCCCAAGGTCCATTTGCTTCAGCGACACACTTTTGGTAATAGTAGCAAAGAATCGGCCCTTGCCAACACATCTTCGTGGAGTGAGAAGAACCCACCGTTGAGATTGGTGCTTTGGTAAGAGGTGACATTGTCGGCACTAGTTACGATGCAATCCAACGAATAGATGCAAATTTTATAGCAATTGATCAAGGGCCTATTGCAATTCAGTGGCCTTTTTTTTGGTGTCTCAGAGAAATTTTGTCGGATTGTGGCACAGTGCGGAGGATGAAACAAAAAAAGAGCAGAAGGGATGGAGGCGACTTGTTGTGGCAACCGAGTAAACCAAAAATTGCGCGCAGTGCTGAATATATGGCAAAGAGTGATAACATCAAATGCAATTACTTCAGGGCAGGTTGAGGAAGGTGACTACCACCTCCCAGTCGACATGTCCCACGTGCCACAAGGTGATGCCGGGTTGCTTCCGCACCCCATTGATTTAGGCTCCAGCAACGCGGGTGTAAAGTACAAAGCGCACCCAAAATGAAAGGAGAGACAAATTCAACCGAGCAATGTCTACGCTACTAGCAATGTACAAGAAGTAAAAATTGAGGGGAATGACATATATTGCAATTCAATTCAAGGATCCACACCCAAATCAGTGCGCCAAAAAAAGAGACAAAATTTGGAAGTCCTAACGCAGTGGATAACACAGACTCACAAACTCTAGGAGTCTATACTTGTGCAATTCTACGCTTCTGTACCACATTCTCCCACCAATGGTAATGCGTGCAGGCTTAGCGCCGTGAATGGGTCAGAAGAAAAAAGGGAGATAAAAGATTCTATGCCTTCGGAGCGCCTCGGCTTGTCACTCTGGAATTGGATTGCGCGGTGGTGACCTCGCTCAAAAATTGCAGTCCTGTCATGGCTCAAAATATGGTGTCCGCACTCTCACTCGGCGACCACTTTGGCTTAGCGACCCAGGCTCCACTAGCGAGCTTGTTGCACAAATCCAAACTACACAAACACAAGAAATTCATGACGCCAGTTGTTGTGGTATCGCAATCCAAACTCACGGGCGCATAGTGCCTAATTTTTGGAGGAATGGAGCTTTGAGAAGCACGGATCACAATATACAAAAACACCCCCGCAAGCTTTGCAGTAGTCAGCCTGCTTTCTCTTACAAACACAGCATATTCGTCGAAGTTGCTTATGCGCTTGTGAGTAGTGGAGAGCACTGGGATTGCGATTCCAAGTGCAGCTCGTCTAAGGTCGCTCAAGCTTTGGCATAATAAGGCCAAAAGCAACTTTGTACGTGAAACGCAACCGTCGTACTTTTCGCTCCCCCTAGCTCTACGATCATGGCGGTAGCATACCTAAACGTTGTGAAGCACCGAATTGACTACAAACATCAAACATCAGTGCCACCATTTGTTGGTGGCCAATTGCATGCTGTAATTGGTCCTCATTTGATCAACAAGATCCACCCCGTGCATGTTGGTTTGATATTCCACTTGATGCAAGGTGGTCTATATGTCTTCTATCACCCTTTGAGCCACCGTTTTACTATTGTTGGCCCTACGGGGTTGGCTGGCGTACTTAGAAAGGCTATAGGCTTTGCATCATACCAAATCGTGGACGCTAATCACCCACTTGAATGGGCGGCCCAAAATAAGGTAGATCGGGGGTGGTCCCCTTTTTTGTAGTCGCTGAGGATGGACGGGAACCCAAGGTGCCAACCCTTGATTGTACCCGTGGCAAAGATTCCACGTCGTAGCAGACCATTAAAAAAGGCTGGGCTTGTGAAGTGATTATCCATGCACAAATAGTGCCTTAGATTTTGCAACCCAGCTATGACATGATGTACCACTCGTTCAGCCAAGCTAGATTTGGGATTCCCTCCTTTTTTGCCCAAATACAGTATGAGGTTCCAAATGAAACAAGACTCTACACATACTACGGCCCAAAACTTGAATCCATATCGCGTGGATTGAGCATGCATATAGTTATTGTCTACGAGGCAATCGGAAGCCCCTATACGCCACCATGATCTCGTCACACGTTAGCCACTTCTCTAGGTTATACAGGCTCTTCAAGACTGCCACAAAATGCTCCAACAACCACCGGATTTTGAACAACTTGTCATAGCTCGGGTCTTCCTTGTCTCGGCATGCTGTAGTGTTGTTCACACAATGAATGCATTGGAGTAGAGATTCAAGACGATTGCGAGAAAAAACTTGTAGAATAACAGAGTATCTCCAAAAAACGTCCTCTTGCCAATAATTACGGACAGACGGGGAAGTCTCCAACCCCATCAGAATTATCACGCCAAAAAAAGCATGCACCTTTACCCTTGGTGTGGAGTCCACTAATGCCCACCATTCAATCTAGCTAGTCTCCCCCGGCGTCTAGGATCAGTGAAGTTTGTACACTGCTGAGCAACATAAGCATTGGTTTCAACCACTAAACGGTCAATGGTGGCATCGTCCATCCATCAACCAAAAAAGGGCCGGGCTGTCGGCTTCTTCCTTGTCATCCACTCGGTCGCCCCTGGGAACGGACCCGAGAAGGTCTTCTGATCTCCAATCAATGCAGGCTGTATGGTTCCCTACTCTGAGTCCTTGTACAAGTAGCGGATCTTCTCTATTGCCGCAGTCTAGACTGAGTCAACAAAAGTGAATTCTAAATAATCATCAATGTCTAAAACCTCATCCTCTACAATTGCCACATCTTCATCATCAAGTAATACCCAGTTGCTATTGTTTTTGTCAGATGAATTGTTACTTGTGAAATCGGCAAAGTTGGGGACCCATACACTGTCCCGTGAGTCTGTCGTCCAACCGTCCATGGAATTGTGAAGGTCCACGGTGTGTGTAGAGCCTGATCCAAGTCTAGGCAACGTCTTGTAGCCTTCTGCGTTGCCCACCATTGTCAAAGCACTATAAGAAACCCTTGTTTTAGGTGACATTAGCGTAACCTAAGCAGATGCATTTTTGTGGATGCAAAATAAAACAACTTGTGATTTTATGTCAATAACAATGTCCAAGTTAATATTTGGATGTTATATTGGACGTTATTATATTGACATAAAAACACAAGCTGTTTTATTTTGTGTCCACAAAAATGTGTTTGCTTAGGTTATGTTAGTTTCACCTAAAACGTGGGTTTCTTATAGTGAAGTCGCCAGCTCCCACCCTCGCCTGATTTTGGAGCCCTCCAATGCTACCTGAAGCATCACTAAGTGTAATTCCACCCCCTTCTCATTGAGGGGCAAGGTCATTGTCCAAGACGCCGTCTAGACGCAATTGTCTTTGGAGACAGGTCTCCCTGGTCCTCTGATTGTTTGCATTGGCGTATATAAGGCCTGGGGGTGTCCTCCTTGTGGAGGGTTGCACTTGGAGTCTGATGAAAACAACACTTGCACAATCTGGCAGTAGTATTATAAGTGATCACCCTTACATTCACCAATTGCCTAGGGTGGTCACAGATGTCAAAGGGCTAGGTGGCTTGGGATTGGTGGGTGGAGTATGAATAGCGAGCTACCCTAAATCGGGCAGCAACGATCACCATTGGGGCCCCGCGGGGGGACACAAGGCTACAAGGCTAGTGCAACATTTACTGCACCCGGGCGCCTTCCAAATTTGGAAGTTGCATTCAACAACGTTGCTCGTACGGGGAATTGCGGGGATCCGTCATTGACCTTGCGGCAAACTAGACATTGACTTTGACAATCTTGGGTGAGGCTCTACAATTAGACTGGCGCATGTTGCATCTAGACGGCGTCTTGGACAATGACCTTGCCCCTCAATGAGAAGGGGGTGGAATTACACTTAGTGATGCTTCAGGTAGCATTGGAGGGCTCCAAAATCAGGCGAGGGTGGGAGCTGGCGACTTCACTATAAGAAACCCACGTTTTAGGTGAAACTAACATAACCTAAGCAAACACATTTTTGTGGACACAAAATAAAACAGCTTGTGTTTTTATGTCAATATAATAACGTCCAATATAACATCCAAATATTAACTTGGACATTGTTATTGACATAAAATCACAAGTTGTTTTATTTTGCATCCACAAAAATGCATCTGCTTAGGTTACGCTAATGTCACCTAAAACAAGGGTTTCTTATAGTGCTTTGACAATGGTGGGCAACGCAGAAGGCTACAAGACGTTGCCTAGACTTGGATCAGGCTCTACACACACCGTGGACCTTCACAATTCCATGGACGGTTGGACGACAGACTCACGGGACAGTGTATGGGTCCCCAACTTTGCCGATTTCACAAGTAACAATTCATCTGACAAAAACAATAGCAACTGGGTATTACTTGATGATGAAGATGTGGCAATTGTAGAGGATGAGGTTTTAGACATTGATGATTATTTAGAATTCACTTTTGTTGACTCAGTCTAGACTGCGGCAATAGAGAAGATCCGCTACTTGTACAAGGACTCAGAGTAGGGAACCATACAGCCTGCATTGATTGGAGATCAGAAGACCTTCTCGGGTCCGTTCCCAGGGGCGACCGAGTGGATGACAAGGAAGAAGCCGACAGCCCGGCCCTTTTTTGGTTGATGGATGGACGATGCCACCATTGACCGTTTAGTGGTTGAAACCAATGCTTATGTTGCTCAGCAGTGTACAAACTTCACTGATCCTAGACGCCGGGGGAGACTAGCTAGATTGAATGGTGGGCATTAGTGGACTCCACACCAAGGGTAAAGGTGCATGCTTTTTTTGGCGTGATAATTCTGATGGGGTTGAAGACTTCCCCGTCTGTCCGTGATTATTGGCAAGAGGACGTTTTTTGGAGATACTCTGTTATTCTACAAGTTTTTTCTCGCAATCGTCTTGAATCTCTACTCCAATGCATTCATTGTGTGAACAACACTACAGCATGCCGAGACAAGGAAGACCCGAGCTATGACAAGTTGTTCAAAATCCGGTGGTTGTTGGAGCATTTTGTGGCAGTCTTGAAGAGCCTGTATAACCTAGAGAAGTGGCTAACGTGTGACGAGATCATGGTGGCGTATAGGGGCTTCCGATTGCCTCGTAGACAATAACTATATGCATGCTCAATCCACGCGATATGGATTCAAGTTTTGGGCCGTAGTATGTGTAGAGTCTTGTTTCATTTGGAACCTCATACTGTATTTGGGCAAAAAAGGAGGGAATCCCAAATCTAGCTTGGCTGAACGAGTGGTACATCATGTCATAGCTGGGTTGCAAAATCTAAGGCACTATTTGTGCATGGATAATCACTTCACAAGCCCAGCCTTTTTTAATGGTCTGCTACGACGTGGAATCTTTGCCACGGGTACAATCAAGGGTTGGCACCTTGGGTTCCCGTCCATCCTCAGCGACTACAAAAAAGGGGACCACCCCCGATCTACCTTATTTTGGGCCGCCCATTCAAGTGGGTGATTAGCGTCCACGATTTGGTATGATGCAAAGCCTATAGCCTTTCTAAGTACGCCAGCCAACCCCGTAGGGCCAACAATAGTAAAACGGTGGCTCAAAGGGTGATAGAAGACATATAGACCACCTTGCATCAAGTGGAATATCAAACCAACATGCACGGGGTGGATCTTGTTGATCAAATGAGGACCAATTACAGCATGCAATTGGCCACCAACAAATGGTGGCACTGATGTTTGATGTTTGTAGTCAATTCGGTGCTTCACAACGTTTAGGTATGCTACCGCCATGATCGTAGAGCTAGGGGGAGCGAAAAGTACGACGGTTGCGTTTCACGTACAAAGTTGCTTTTGGCCTTATTATGCCAAAGCTTGAGCGACCTTAGACGAGCTGCACTTGGAATCGCAATCCCAGTGCTCTCCACTACTCACAAGCGCATAAGCAACTTCGACGAATATGCTGTGTTTGTAAGAGAAAGCAGGCTGACTACTGCAAAGCTTGCGGGGGTGTTTTTGTATATTGTGATCCGTGCTTCTCAAAGCTCCATTCCTCCAAAAATTAGGCACTATGCGCCCGTGAGTTTGGATTGCGATACCACAACAACTGGCGTCATGAATTTCTTGTGTTTGTGTAGTTTGGATTTGTGCAACAAGCTCGCTAGTGGAGCCTGGGTCGCTAAGCCAAAGTGGTCGCCGAGTGAGAGTGCGGACACCATATTTTGAGCCATGACAGGACTGCAATTTTTGAGCGAGGTCACCACCGCGCAATCCAATTCCAGAGTGACAAGCCGAGGCGCTCCGAAGGCATAGAATCTTTTATCTCCCTTTTTTCTTCTGACCCATTCACGGCGCTAAGCCTGCACGCATTACCATTGGTGGGAGAATGTGGTACAGAAGCGTAGAATTGCACAAGTATAGACTCCTAGAGTTTGTGAGTCTGTGTTATCCACTGCGTTAGGACTTCCAAATTTTGTCTCTTTTTTTGGCGCACTGATTTGGGTGTGGATCCTTGAATTGAATTGCAATATATGTCATTCCCCTCAATTTTTACTTCTTGTACATTGCTAGTAGCGTAGACATTGCTCGGTTGAATTTGTCTCTCCTTTCATTTTGGGTGCGCTTTGTACTTTACACCCGCGTTGCTGGAGCCTAAATCAATGGGGTGCGGAAGCAACCCGGCATCACCTTGTGGCACGTGGGACATGTCGACTGGGAGGTGGTAGTCACCTTCCTCAACCTGCCCTGAAGTAATTGCATTTGATGTTATCACTCTTTGCCATATATTCAGCACTGCGCGCAATTTTTGGTTTACTCGGTTGCCACAACAAGTCGCCTCCATCCCTTCTGCTCTTTTTTTGTTTCATCCTCCGCACTGTGCCACAATCCGACAAAATTTCTCTGAGACACCAAAAAAAAGGCCACTGAATTGCAATAGGCCCTTGATCAATTGCTATAAAATTTGCATCTATTCGTTGGATTGCATCGTAACTAGTGCCGACAATGTCACCTCTTACCAAAGCACCAATCTCAACGGTGGGTTCTTCTCACTCCACGAAGATGTGTTGGCAAGGGCCGATTCTTTGCTACTATTACCAAAAGTGTGTCGCTGAAGCAAATGGACCTTGGGCGGTCTTAAATTATGTAGTAACTAAAGCATCATTTTTTCTAGGTGCTAATTTGATCTTCTCTTGAATTTTTTTACTATAGCTTTTTTTTATTAACTCTGTACCTCTTCAAATCCGACAATATCAGTTCTATCGTTGTATATATAGTTACTCTTGCTCATTAACACATATTGGTCCCTCTAAAATTATCAATGAATAATTGGACTTGAAAACTTCTTCAAGTTTACTTGAACTCTTAATTTAATTGAAGTTCTTCAAACAATTAGTAGAATGTGGAACCAAACACATATAATGTCAACCAAGTAAATTATCCTCAACCTTTCCCCGACACTAATGATGATACCAATTAGATTAGAGTTCTTCCTATCACTCATTGATTCAAATATCACAAAGCATTTATTCAAACTCTAACACTAGTTTTTGAAAAGAACCAATGAAAATTGAAGCATTTGGTACTTTTCTAGTGTTAGAAATGGGTGTAGATTTATTAATGTGGGCCTCAACACTTTTAAGGTCAATTGCAAGGACCCTACCAAAAGATAAATCAAAATCAATAGCTGTCATATCTCCGTAGTTTCTGTAAATAAAATTGAACTTCCACTAAGGTAACTTCAAATTGCAGACTCTAAAATCACCCACCCTACTCAAATGTACGCTACTTGTTCATGTTGCTTTTTCATAGCCTTCAGCAATGTACAACCAATGTACATTTTAGGATATGGGCGATTTTAGAGCCCTACACCACTTCAACTTCAAAATTTCATAACTAAATCTAGAAAGCTCCAAAAAATATGAAACGACTTGGGTTAGATGCCAATTCCTCTTGTCTTTCAAGGAAAATTTACTGAAAATTATTTCAAGAAGCTTCGCCTCCCCAAAATTCACTTCCAGCTCTTAAATGGGCGATTTCTGGACCTGTTACCTTACCTGCCAGTCAGGCTCGTGAGCCTGGCATGAGAAATGCTTCGTTGTAAGAAGCCTGAGATGTTGTCAAATTAAATCAGAGATCGCCATCATGTGACATTTTGAAGGCTAAGCTGGAGCTCCGCTGAGTCAGATTCTACGAATGAAATAACCTAGAAGGACACGTCCTCTACTTGAACCTCCTTTTAATACCACCAATTGCCCACAATATAAGAAGGTAAGTAGAAATTGTCAAGGCTATTTCCCTCCTCTGCACGATGATTTACTCATTCTCTCACCACATCAAGACTATTTTCTGCTCTTCACCTACGCCAAATACAAGTGATATAAGAATACTATTTTCCCCAAGCCAGATAGTTTTTCAGTAGCACCGCATCCTACGTTCTGAAACCATTTGACATTATTGAAGTCTCCGCATGAATAAGTACAGACTCTCTGAACCACGGGGGTGTTCCACTAACGCATATCGAAAAGAAAACCAAGAGAAGCTTGAGGATATGACGACTTGGGAGACTGGCTTCAAAGAAAGCCTTCAGAAGTCAACAATTCTGACGCAGTGCTCTCTAAAGAAAAACTCGAAGCACATGACTAATAATAACCTGAACATTGACCAAATAGCAACTTTCACCGGCTAATTGGAATTAAAATTGCATGTACTTCGTGATATGAAGTAGTGAAAAGAGCTTGGGAAATACCTATCAATTCCAGCTTTGAAGCGTGTAGGCTTACTTTTAAGTCTGCATTAGGCTGTAAAAGTAAAACTCGTACTGCTGCAAACGTTCTCTACAGCCACGCCATCGATTTTCTCCTAGTAAAAGCCCAAATTCCTCATTCCCAATATCTCCCCAGGATGTCCTCCTTCCACTCGTTAACCAAGATATTTTTCTTCTAATGAAAGTAGAAGGTCTGACATTGGCACTAAATCTTCACCGGAGATCCACATATTCCAGCTACTTCTCCAACTGAAACCTGACTGACAGAATGACGAGGCTCTTTTCCTCGTCTCAGCCTGGCACTTGCATCCCCATAACCACAGCGAAGGCAGGACCCTCAGATTGGACATCTGCTTCGTTCAAAAGAGTATCTTGAGAGCCGTAATGAACTTGGTTGACCTCTGCGGATAGAACAGCAAACTCGTTATCAGCAAGTGTTGGAAACCCTTCAAGCAGTATCAGAAGCGTATCGGTATTCCCTGAAGCATCTCGCTTTCAGGAGGTCCGTCAACAATAATGCCCAGGACCATACTGCAGTCAAAAATTGAAAGTGACCCTGCCGGATACTGAAGAGATACTGAATAGCCCATTGGAAGCAGTCTTGTACAAATAACAATTTGGCTTCCTTATATTATTACCTGTGATACCAGGGACTTCAGCGTCTGAAGAATTACTTGACGACCTGGGAGGAGGGAATTCGTCAAGCCGAAATCCCGCCTGGTCAGAAGCAGATAAAAAGTCATGAGTGTCTTCATGGCTCTGTATTTGCTCATCTCGAACGTCATTTCGGGTCTCGACTTGTTCATGTGGAGAGCACTCCTTATTTTTCACTTCCTCTACCGACATATCTGATCAAAGAGCTTTCAAAAACAAGTTAGTAAACGATGGAGATAGAATAACGAACCTGCAACCAGTCACCATGGCCCATTTGATGCTTAACAGACCCAGGCCAACCTAGCTAGACATTCATGTACTAAGGGACCAGAAATTGATTTCTGCAGGTACCTTCATAACTATACTCAGCCTCATCTTCATGCTTCAAGTCTCCTGACTCATTAGCAATAAGAGCATGTGATGCTGTCCCTTCGACTCTAAGAGATTCAGCTAACTCAGAGTGGGCTGCTATAGCTCTATCCAGGCTTGCCTTAAGCTGTTGATTTTCGCTGATGGAACAGTTGCAAGTCATCTGTGATTCCAGCAGCTGCATTGTAGAATGCACAATAAGATGGATACACCGGGCAGATAACGAGAGGATAAATTTAAAATTATAAACTATATGTTAACCGCTTGCTTCCAAAAAGGAAAAACAGGCTAATGAATGATAACAGTCAAGGAAAAATTCCATAGAAACACTGAAGCAGTGATATGTACCTGTTTCTCTAATTTCAGCCTTGCTTTAGTTGCTGAGGAAACAACCTCGCTGCTTTGCTCGACCTGCCTTATCTTTCCTTTAAACTCTTTCAGCTCTTGCTCAGCATTCTACAATCACACCCATGGTTAGGAGAACAAGGATCATGTAATATAATTCACCAAATTCATTTTAGAAACCGCTTTCAGAGACTAAAGATAATGCAAATTTCACCTCAAGAGAGAGTCGCAAAAGCTGAATTTCACGACTCAAGCGATCGGATTGCATTTCAGCTCCTCTGCGACTCGATAGAGCCTGCAGCACCTCTTGTCGGGCACTCTTTACCTGAGGGTCAAACACCTTGCTGGCATCGTTATTCGCAGAAAGCCAAATATTGAAAATTATTGGTCACTAGTTAGGAACTCCTGTACCTTGGAGAACTACACTTGCAGTGAACATTTTTTCCTGCTAGTATTCCAAATTCCTCTGTATGAGTTCAGCAACATTGAGACAGTTTAATGGTCATTGAAACAGAATATCTATATATTAATGGTCTGTTGAAGGACGACTCATCCTTTCAATGAATATCTGAACATTCACTCCATTCCTCGGTGAAACAAATGCACTCAAAACTACATTACAATTACAGTTACATGAAATTTGTCAGGACTACTGCAAATTACTACTTCGGCGTTCAACAGCAGACCAACTTGCTGTTGATAACTATTTCAAAGACGAAAGGTTCATGCTGCTACGGAGAATATAAGACTGGAACAAGAGAAGGTGAACGTGCAGTCTAGGACGGAGACAAACTCAATAAGACATGAAGAGGAATAGGGAGGAATTGCGACTAAATTTAGAGCCCTATCAAGATGTTTCATAAGATTTCTACAACTGTGGAGGTGCATTTTAACCCCTAAATTTCAGCCCCAGAAGCAGGCCATCTAACAACAACCCCTTCCCACGAACAAATTCAAAATTCCCTTGTCATCACACGATTCAACAAAGTAACCGTAGAATCTTGACGCAGATTCAATTGTGCACCACTCCAAAAATGATCCAACGGAGCAATCTCAAGATTATGATGACCAAAATTGACCAAAAATGTCTACATGCGCTGCCTAAAAGGAAGCAGTGATCCTTAAATCCGAAACTGTCCGTGATGGAGTGTTCAAAAAATCTGAATTTTGTTAGGATACCAATGGAACATACTCTTCGAAAACAATCGACAAATTTGCCCTAAGCCCTAATATTGGCATCACGTGATTGAGGTTCTACAACTAGCGTTCTAAAGTTCTTACATTTGTAGAGGATACGACTCTGGGTGAATGACTGAACATCCAGAACGATTACAGATGCCTTACGAAGCATAGATAAGTGCCTCACAAACCACAAGATAAGAATGAAGTCAGAAAACAATACTCACCTGCGACTCTAGCTCTACGACCCGAAGCACTGAGGCTTGCTCCGCTTGTGCACGTAACTCCCTCTCTCGCTCAATCATCTCCATCAACTGATACCGCAGTTCTGCCATTTCCTGAGTTAAATCCTCTGCTTCTTCTTTAGCTTTTTCCTTCTCTGCCGCTACTTCTTCCTGTAGGGCAATTAGGTTTTGATAAATAAGAGTTACCCGACATAGCTCCCTAAACCACTTTCGACCACTAACTGGCAAAGGGAAGTTTCGCAAAAATAATATACAGTGCGCAACTGCAATATGCGAATTCTTCCTCCTAGATTTTCCTAAGAGCAGAAGAACTTTGATTACAGACTCGGACCTTGAGTTGTGTAATCTGAATTTTCAGATTTTCGAGCTGCCGACTTTTCAACGTCAATTCATGCAGGGCAGTTCGTTCACGAGCCTCGGATCCCCCCAGTCTCAATTTCAGTTCATGAATGTCTTCTTCTACTTCTAGTGAAGCTTCTCCCATGTCAAGTAGGGTCTGTAACGAGAGTCCATTCAAGTTTCCGGGAGAGCTTAGAGCCCTGTCTAAGTGCCCTTTCTTGGCGGGAGTAATCAGGAAGTCCAGCTCACCATCGCTACAGTCCGCAAGATGCAGCTCGGTTTCAAGGTTAGCGACTTGAGCCCGGAGTTCCTCCCTCTGCAAGCCCCACTCCTCTTCGGCGCGGAGGTGCTGCACACGATGGCGGACGGTCAGCTCCAATCATCGTCCAGAGGCGAGAGGGAGAGGGGGGAGAAAGGTGTGCGATGCTTACATTGGCGCTGTCCAACTCCAACTGGAGTTGCAGAGCAATTTGATCGGCCTGAAGCTGCGCCAGTTCCTCCTCGAGGCCCCAGAGCTGCGCTTTGACTGCGGCGACCACCTGGTCGGATTGCAGAAGCTGAGCTTGGAGGAGGCCGACGTGCGCCTTCATGGCATTGGTCTCGGAGGTCTTGGAGTCCAACGCCACGCGGGTCTCGACACAGCGGGTCTCGAATTGCGCCAGCTCTTGCTGCAGAGAGGCGGCAGCCCAAAGAAGGCATGAGAAAGGCCAAGCAGAGATGCCGGAGGTGACTGACTTCCGTGGCGGGCAGAAGAGAAGAGAAGAGAAGAGAGGAGAAGAGAGGAGAGCAAACCTGGAGGCGGGAGAGGCGAAGGCGGAAGGCTGGGGTCGGCAGGTCGGGGTGGTCGAGGAGGTGAGTGCTGCGGTGGTCGAAGCAAGCGGCATACAAGTGGTGCGAGTGAGCCATGACATTAGAAGCCGGAAGGCATTCGGAGGACAGGCACCCCCGCCGGCTCGGCTCAACTCGGCTCAACTCGACTCAACTCGACTCGAGGAAGAAGAACTAAGTTGATAATCAAAAGACGAGCGAGCGAGCGAGCGGGAGACAGGGCCTGGCCTGGCGAAGAAGCTCAACCAGCTTATTATTTAGGTCGGCCGGGGCAAGCAGTCGTGCAGGGAGCGATCCTTGCTGCTGCTGCTGCTCCTCCACTTGCGTTGGTGTGGGCAGGGCAGCACTTCACTTGTTGGAAAGTCCTTGCATTTCGTTCATCCATCATCTACACAAAATAGTGAAATTAGGTTGCCCATACTAATTTCTCGACAGTCCACAACTATAGAAATATTTACTGCTTTTGGACAATGATGCAGTCAATTCAGAGCCATGGGTATAGTATAGATTTGTGCACTAGTTCAAGGCCTGATTCAGGGAGTGGCATGCACCTCCATGTGGAACAAGCATTGATGCATGGGGTAATTTATCTCAGGTAAGGCAACCTAATTTCTCGATAGTCCACACTATAGAAATATTCACTACTTTTGTACAATGATGCATTCAATTCAAAGCCATGTGTATGGGATAGATTTGTGCACCAGTTCAAGGCTTGGTTCAGAGAGTGGCATGCACCTCCATGTGGAACAAGCATTGATCCATGAAGTAATTTATCTAAGGTAAAGCAACCTAATTGACAAGGCAACCTAATTTCACTATTTGTGTAAGTTATGTCACTTGCATTAGGAAATTCCCCACCCCCACACACCCACTGAAGGGTGATTGCTAGAAACACTTCACGTTTTTGGCTTAACCCCTAAAGTTTCATGACTATGTAATCACCAAAAACACTCCAAAACTGCCATTTCTAATACAACTACCAAATTTATGAAAAAAAACAATTTTTGACACATGTAACCGTAGGATCTTGTAGTATGGAATTTTGAAAACATGTGGTAAAAATTTCAGAAAACTCCACCGTGTGGATCATAAGATATAAGCAATCAAAGTCTTGAAAACCATTTTTTCAATCCTGCGAAAAACCGGGCAGCTGCACTTTGCAAGCTTACTTTTCAATGAAAAAATGCCAATAAAGGTGGTGCTTCTTTGAATTCAGTTTCCTAAACAAGTTGTCTATATGCATGAAAAATTTCACATCATTTGGAATTGTACAACATACAGGAAAAAAATTGTAAGTAGAAAGAAGTAGAAAATGACTTAAAATACTAAATTGTTAAAAATTTAATCATGGAATTTTAAAATGCCAATCCCAACGGTTATAATGTTGTAATAATCAATCTACATCCTAGGATTTTATGTTTTTCCAAAAATATTAAAAATTGAGTTAAATAATCGACTTTAAAGTTTTTTTTAGAGTAGAGAATCCATAACTGCCCGCAAACCAAAAACCCTCATAACTTTTGACTCATTGATTGAAATGGAGTGACTCAAAGCTTTTAAGTATATATAAATGTAGAGAACCAATTTCAAAAAAAAAATTCCGGAAAAAATGATTTTTTTTTATCTGCCCAAACTACCCAGTTACGAAAAAAAGTAACATATCAGGTCACAACTTTTGACTCGTATTTCGAAATGTCATGAAACTTGGTACACATGAAGATATTCCTTGCCCCCACCTTCTATTAAAATTTCAGCCTCAAATATGGATATCTCTAGTCACACGTACCTGCCCAAAATTTCTATACGGCCAAAAAACGCATGTTGGTCCTTTAGGGGTTAAAATGCAATTTTTGGCCATAGGACTGGCTGTATTATGTAGCACTATGTTCCACAACGCCCCTGCAGATCTCAACCGTCAATTCTGTACTATGTAGTACTATACAGCATTATATATAGACTGCTGCAAAGTACTACAGAAGCCACTGGAAGCAGAAAATAGCAGAAAAGGGGTCTGTGCATCTTTTTATTTTTAATAATTCAAAAAAAAAAAAAAAAAAAAATCCATTTTGCTAGAGAAGATTGCGCTCACATTGCACCAAAAATTAACCCTAAGTTCTATGACTATGTTCTCATCAAAAATGCTTGAAAATTGCCATTTTTAGTACAAGTATCTAATTTTTGAAAAAAAACTTTTTTTGACACATGTAACCATAGGATCTTATAGTATGGTGACTTGAGAACATGTGGTAAAAGTTTCAGAAATTTCCACCACGTGGATTGCAAGATATAAGCATTCAAATTCACTAAAACCATTTTTTTGGCCCTACGAAAAATAGGGCAGCAGCACTTCACAAGCTCACTTTTCAATGAAAAAATGTCCAAAATGATGTCTCTTCTTTGGATTCTTTTTTCTAAACAAGTTGGCTACAAGCTTGAAAATTTTCACTTCATTTGAAATTGTACAACATATAGGGAAAAAATAGTAAGTAGACAGTAGTAGAGAATGATTCAAAATACAAAATTGTCAAGAATATAATTATGGAATTGAAAAATGCTAATCCCAATTGTGGAAATTTTTTGATGAATAATCTACATCCTAGGATTTTATTTTTTTCAAAAAATATTAAAAATTGAGTAAGATAAAGGACTTCAAAGTTTATTTTAGAGTAAAGAATCTATAACTGCTCGCAAACTTAAATTCTTCATAACTATTGACTCATTGATCAAAATGGGATGATTCAAAGGTTTTTACCTATATATAACTCTCGAAAACAAATTTCAAATTTTTGTTTTCAAAAAAAGTGATTTTTTTTATCTGCCCGGACTACCTAGTTACAAAAAAAGTAACATATTAGGCCATAACTTTTGACTCGTATTTCCAAATGTCATGAAATTTGGTGCATAAGAAAGATATTCCTTGCCCCCACCTTCTATTAAAATTTCAGCCAAAAATATAGAAATTTCTAGTTGTACATACCTGCCCAAAAATTCTATACGGCCAAAAAACACATGTTGGTCCTTTAGGGGTTAATGTAGGAAAAATTTTCCCTCTTCGTAACCTTCTCGCAAAAGAAGGTCACTTTGACCCCATGCAGACAACGGACATGTTACTGTTTTTATAGAAATTCATTGTCAATCCTTGTAATGTTAGTAGACCTCCATCATGTCCAATTTGTGGCTTCAAATTTGCATTTTTGGGTTAGAAATAGGGCTAAAAAACCTCAAAATGGCCAAAGTAGACACCCAATTGGGGGCATTTTAAAAATAGTACACTAATTTGAAAAAATTTGAAAAAATTACTCAATGTTTGCAACTACCATATATACTTTCTTTCCAAATTTCACTCCAAATGGACAAACGATGCAAAAGTTATGAGCAAAAAATCACCTGTCCGAGGGCAAGGGGACAAAAAATAAGACAAGTGTTTCTTACAATCACTCTGAAACAGTATTGCTTCAATGGATTCACAGTAGAGTATTAAAACTATATTGTTACAATACTGAAGTAGTACTGCAAAAGTATAGTTTCAATGGGTCCATTGAATCTATATTATTGCAGTACTATCATCAATACTGTAACAGTAAAGTTTCTTTACTCTACTGCGAACTCTATAAAACAATATTGCAACAACACTGACACAATGGGGGGGGTAGTTCCCGATGTGTTGCTACGGCGACTGCGACTAATTGCGTTCATCCATGCCTATCTATCATTTGTCTCACCGCTCCACCCTGGCATCCTTAATCCCTTAACGATGTTGTTGTTTTCTGTACGCTCTCCCTTGTTGTATATCCACATGAATCCCATTCAAGCTGTAAATTCCAGGCTAAGTCACAAACATATAGATAGAAAGATAGATAGAAACTCCAGTCTTCAAAGAAGGCCGGCGTGAATAAAGTGTTTGTTCATAATGACAATGAGCCAATGTCCACCGGATCAAAGGCCATTGATGCAAAACTACTCTCCCCTTTTGAGAATAGACACTTCAGTACCAGTAACCAAATAAAAGTAACCAAAATTAAGGTTGTTGAGTGAAAATGGATTATAAGTGTAGAAAGTAGTGGTGGAGATACACCAAGTCATGAGTTTAGAGGTTGGTTGGAGAGGAACTAAGTACCATGACTATGTGGTCTAAGTTTGATACCCGTCACTCAGACCCGTTTGAGCAGTAGCGTGAAAGATATGGCTTGGTGCTACTAGTGAGTGGTCATTAGGCAGGAAGGTTGTTTCAACCAACCGGCCCCATTCCCCTATTTGAGACAAGTGCTTGCACCTGGTTGTAATCGCAAACATACTACTAGTCAATTGAGGATTTTTGAGGAATTTTTGAGTGTTTGGAGAGAATCAAATAAATTCAATACACAAACATACACCAATTCTTTGGGTGGGCAACGCCTTAAGGGGTTAAGGTACATCTTTGAGGTAAATAAGCCAATTGTCACCTTGATTTGCAACTACAAGAGAGGCACATATTTTCCAAAGGTGTGTTCTTGTTTCATAAATCAAGTGGAATTATAGTTTTTTGATTAAAATTGTAATTTCTGTGAATTTTTGAAGTGGTCTTCCATGAAAATACAAAACCGCTTATAGAATGGAGTTATAAACATCCTATTAACAACCATAACCGCCTTTCCATGTATTTATTAGCACTTAAGTATTCACCAATAAAGCATTGACCCATTATCCCTTGTGGCATTAATGCACTAATTTTGTCATAAAAGTGAACGGATTTTGATAAGTTTTGTGGCAAAATTGGGGTCAAAAAAGTAGGATGACGGAAACAAGCAATTGGTGGAGATGAGCTTGTCTACCTTAACTCCTTTCTATTCTTGACTCTTATCTCAAGGTTGTTCGCATGACCAATGTTGGAGAAGAACAGTTGGTTAGTTCAATGTTAGCTGGTGGAATTGGGAAAAAAAATAGTTACAATTTGAAAACTTTGGAAAAAAATGGTGAAAAAATCTATAAAATTTCTATTTCAAATAAAAAATAGAGAAAATTTTACACTAAGTACTTGAAAAGATGGTTCAATGTCTACCCCTTAAATGAAATTGTTTGGTTTGGTTTGGTTTGGTTGTTACAATGAAATCTCCAAAATTGTTCCTTGGATGCGTTCATGGTACTGTTGGAAAGCTCTCCGCAAGGAAGGCGCATGGGCTTTAGTTTGTGGCGTTTGGACATGTGGCATTAAAACTATGGATTTTGAATTATTTTTAAAATTAAAAAATTAAAAAATTATTTTTATTTTTATTTTTATTGATTGTGGCAATGGCAAAGAGCACTAGTGTGAATTAACCCCTAAATCCCCAAAGTCCCCTCGAGGGACACTTGGGATTTCAGGCAGGCTCGTGTGACTTGAAATTTTGACATGATTTTTTGAATTCTTTTTTGAAGATAGGAAATCACATTAGCTTTCTAAAAATATTTTTTTTTTTCAATCGGTGCCCGGGAGCTAAAGTTATGCCACCCAAAGTCAAAAAAGCAGTTTGCCGGGCAAAAAAAAACCTATAAAAACTATAATTTTTTTTGTTCATTTTTTTTTCTCAAAGATCATATTTTTGTCTAAATTAGAAGCTTTGATTCATTCTATTTGGACTCACAATGAGAAAGTTATAGACAATCTTGTTTTTTGGGCAATCTAAGCATCTTAAAAAAAAACACTTATACAATTCATTTTTGAATGCAATTTTCAAGTTCATTCAATTTTTTTTGGAAAAGGTTAAGTTTGTTTGCAAGAACAATCCCACCATTGGGATTATGGTGTTTTAATTCCACCTAAGAGCTATTAACAATTTAGTGTTTAGTTCAATTTTGGACCTACTTCTGTTTAACAATTTTTTTATATGTGAAAATCAAATTTTAACATTCTGAAACTATTTACCCCGACTCTCAACTCAAATGTTCAACATAAAAAATTTTAACTTTATGGTGTGTAGTGCAAAAAAATCCACAAATGGCCGTCAAAGTCATTTGAAATTGCAGGCCACAGTTCAAAAATACTTCTTTTTTCAACTTCAAATGCAAATATCTCTAATCCGTGCGATCAAACTTCATGAAATTTTTACCACTTGATCTAAGACAAGTGAAGTACAAGATCTTATGGTAAGATTCTTTAAAAAAAAGTTTTTTTTGGTTTAGGGAGTGATTGCAACAGAATTGATAGTTTTCAGTGGTTTCGGAGCCAAAAAATGCCTTGGAAATTTATGGGTTAAAGGAAAACATTAGAGGACATTGGAGGCTTCTAGA
The DNA here is from genome assembly GCA_963969595.1 of Neckera pumila. Taxonomy (NCBI): domain Eukaryota; kingdom Viridiplantae; phylum Streptophyta; class Bryopsida; order Hypnales; family Neckeraceae; genus Neckera; species Neckera pumila. Next base: position 1,015,933 of record OZ018412.1, on the reverse strand, counting down.
AGACCGTTTCAAGCCCATTCTTAATGGTATCCCAATTCTGTGAAAAAAAAATTCCCCAAATATCATTTTAAGCAAAAAGTTTTTTTATTTTTATTTTTATTTTTTTCAAAAATGACGTGGCACAAAGTTGACCACATCAGCCGGTTGCTTCCCTTGCATTCTTGCAGTCTGGAAATGCAAAGGAACTCGCAGTCTTCTAGAGGCCTCAAATGTCCCCTAATGTAGTTGATAAAAGTAAAAAAAAAATCTTGAAACGTTGCACATGACATTCCATGTCCAGTGTGATATATAACTTTGAGCAATATATAACTTTGTCTAACATGTATTGGCTTACCCAATCAAGTCCCTACAATTTTTTGCCAACGAAGTGATGGCACTTGATAGTTACTATAAAAAATTATTGCCCATGTCTAGTTCTTTCAAGTCACAAGTCACAAGTCACAATCAAATCCCAACTTTTTTGGATTGTAAAAGGTGAATAAAAATATTATTTGTGGGCCTTAGGTCTTCATGATAGTGTGAAGGCCAAATTTAAGTTCCAAGTTTTCTAATGATTCTAGAATAATTTGTGGCAAAAAAACATCATAAAATAGATCAAATACTCAAAAAATCATATTCGAAGCACATTAGGCATGGAATTTACATATAGCTTGAAGAGGGGATTTTTTGGAAATAATTTCATCATAGGCTAAGAGAATATAGCTAGTTGTCATAATGCTTCACAATGAGTCTAGAAGATACTCAATTGAGTACTCAATCCACGAGGGGGGTAACAATGACTCATCTCTCAATCTTCCAAAAGGCTGAAACATGATTTTTGCCCTCTCTTTCTCTAGAAATTATGACTCTATATTTGATGTAGAATAATCAATCCATAATGGGCTAAATGACAACATAGAATTTTTGTAGACTTTTGGATACATTTATATGAGATAGAGATAATGGATCTCAAACAAAGTGGAATGAATGGATCATAGGTTCTACTACATTGAAGACTACTTTTTCAAACTAAAAAATGAGGCTTCCAATCAAGATTGCATACACAAAGGTTACATAGAGGATGATGATTCTGATGGTTTTATCTATTGCAATAGATGACATAAGTGTCACGACCTTCACTACAAGGCATACCCATGATGGCTCAATAAGCAAAAAAAAACTTAAGGAGTAACTTCTCAAGCCTTGCAAGAGACTAAGTGGAAAGAAATAAAGAGTCCTAAATAGACATGGTGCCATGATGTTGTGGTCAAAATGAAGTAGGTAGCATCCCCCATATGTTTAGAAATTTGGTACGTGAAATCACACATCTATAGATCTAAGAACATGAAGATTTAAGCCCGGGTGGATTACTTAGCGCATTTTAAAAACAACATGCGGCCGAAGATAGGTAAAGTTTTATTCTTTTGAGATAAAAATTATAAAAGATTTACAACTAAAATAGTGGACATTCAAAAGGTGAAATGCATTACAAGTAAGTTAGGTAGCCTATAAATGTGGTCCATTCACTTTTTGTACATCTAATTTAGGAGCTGGTCATTTGGATCCCATGTATTGTATTTAATAGGGTCCGTTTGTTATAGCTAGGTGTACTAGTGGGTCAGACCAATTGGGTGTACAAAGCTAATTGTAATTATCTTGGTGGTTGTGATTACATGGGGGGTCCCATGAGTTCATGAATACATCTCTGAAGGAGCATTGATTTTGGGGTTCTTTGTATATGTTTGTAACTTTATTGATGTCAGATGCACAAATGGAGTATGGTGTTTTTGTATCCAGATGTTTCAATTCATTACATTTGGCAAATCACTTTAATGGGATCAGTACTTGCTGTGACATTGGTACCTTATGATATTGATGAGTGTAAAAAGTATGTTGGACTCTATAATTGAGTTTCGCTTGGTGAGATAAAAGGAATTTGAACATATGATGTGTTGGTGAAAACTAATGTGTGTATCCTTTATCTGGAAGTGACTCTAAGACTGACAATTTGTGTGTTTTAGACGATTTCAAGGAACCCTCGAGGACTTTAGACGGAGATACATAGTTTTTCATCCAAATTTTGGGGGTGGGAGTTGCTTGAATGCATTTTCATATGATGGAATTAGAAATTTCCTAATTCAGATTATTCACTTATCTTCATAAGATGATGCTAATTCATTGATTGTTTTTTATGCTACCAAGAAGATTATTACTTTCAATGATTTAGAGATAAAGACTATTAATATAAAAAAATTAATCTTCATAATAGATCCAATTTTCTTCAATATATTATTCTTATAGGTGATTTTCTAGGGTCCACATGTCTGAATAATTTTTAATGTTTTAAAATCTTCGTAAATTTACAAATAAATTTTCAAACTCAAAAAATTAATTAATTCAGGATGTCAACCATGCCCAAAAATTTCACACAAACAAAAGTGTCATCCCCAAAAGTAGGGGCCAAAAAAAATGCAAAAAAGAAAGACCCTTCTAACATCACCCAATGTGCCTTGCCAAAAAACAGAGGGTGCAAAAAAGGAAAAAAGAATTTATAAGAACCGAGTTGCCTTGATAAAAAAAATAGGATGTGAATCCTTTTCTAAAAATTCACAATAATACGGGCAATAACCAAAGTGCCCTGACAAAAAAATAGGGTGTGAAAAAGAAAGAAAATTGTTTCACCCACCAAAGTCTCTTTGCCCAAAAAATAGGGTGTGAAAAAGAACTATAAATTTCATACCACGTCAAAATTTAAAGTGTTGAAATGCTAGAACTAAGTTGTTTGAAAATGCACGGGAAAAACTCGGGGATAACGCTTGGAACAAAATTAATTTGCACGCATGTATTCTTTCTATTTTCTTCTAAACTTTTTGCTTTTACTTTGCTTTTTTATTCCCTTTTTTTCTTTATAAAGAAAATTGCTTCTAGAAAATTGCATTGACATGGGTAGTATAAGTAATGATAGGGTACCATAATATAAGGGTGCCATTTTGCCGAATTATATAATTATAGGGGCCCTTTTAATGAGGCCTTGGAGGTAAATAGCCCCCCAAAAAATACCCCCTCACCGCATGGGGGGGTATAAAACATACAAAGAGTGATCCACCCAAGGATCTAAGTTGTAAATGGTTAGGAGACTTTGCATTTTCTTACTAATTTTAAGGCTAATGGAATGAGGGTGGCCATATCCTCATTAGAACCACCACGTGGCATGTGTTCCATCCTCTATGATGGAACCATCATGAGATTTATGAGATCGTGGAGATGGATTGGATAATGATGACCAATTTTTGAGTTCAAAATGCAATTCATGGCCCAATTAGTGAGTTGACAAGGCTATTCCCACCCAAATTTATAAGATCTTCGAGATGGCTTGGGAAATGATGATGAATTTTTGAATTCATTATACAATTCTTGGCCCAACTAGTGAGCTGAGAAGGCTCTTTTGACCCAAATTTTTGCATTATGAAGCAGGCTCTTTCAAGGTTCCATTTACTCCTAATGCAAAAGTTTTGACTCCTCAAAGTTGGCGGTGTTTTAGCTGCCATACTTAGATGTGGGATGCAGGAGTAGGCGTTTCAAAAAGAATACTTTGCCCCCAAAAGACATGTCGCATATTGTTGAAAACCTAAAGAAACAAGAATTAGCTATGTGATAAAAATTATTGGCAAGTAAAGGAGATAGAGTCTTAGAGAACTACAGCACACCTCCTAGGAAATTTAGACTTTTTAAGGGACATAAATTGCTCAATATTTGTTGCATTTGAAAAAGTTAATAGTCTAAGGTGATTTGTAAACTAAGTGCAATGTATTACAATGGTTTTGAGACGAATGCATGGAATCAAATAACTTCATAAAAGTGAAATGTGTTTTGGATGTCTTAGTGACCTATATAAAAAGAACACTATGAAGTGAGGTGGTCTCCCTCCTTACTCCTGAATAGTATTGTAGTGAGTCAAAGTAGCTACGAGCAATGAGATTGGTGATGGAGCCTCACCACTGCCTTCAAGATACCTTGAACTTCTCTTGGGGACTCTTTGATGCTAGTTGTGTTCCACTCCACACTAGGCCGTGATGTTGGGTCTTGACTAATTAGTCTTGAAGTGAGTTCCAAAATGAGAGTGTTTGGGCCTAGTGGGGAGTTGAATACCATTCTAGGATGGTTAGTGCCAATAGTGAGTACTGCCACCACTAAGTGCTTGGACATCAATGGAAAGTCAATTCCATATCATCAAATGATATACTTAGTGTCTTGTGGGAGTATCTGGAAGACAAGAGTTATTGAAAAATGAAGAACCCGTTATTAGCTTTAGAATCTAACACGGTCAGTGCATATGTTAACATATTGTGACCTTTGGTGGTAATAAAATTGAAGTGCCATAGAGTCACATTGGAAGTTGGAAGAAGTAAGTACTACCAAGGGATGCAACAATAAAGGAGACTATTGATTAGGTAGTACTTTGCATTGTCACATTCAAAGTGACTTTTTAAATTCAATCATATTTTTATTTCATTAGTTTTTTGTTCTATATTTGAATTTTGGATCTATGCCTTATCAAATCTAGATCTCTATGTAATAAAAGTGTTTTTTGTAATTCTTTTTGTGCGTCATTCAAGACATGTTATAAATTATAGGCAATACAAAGAAGAAACAATGACAATGACTACGCCATGTCTTTATTTGATCAAGTCCTTTTGCTACGGCCAAGCAAGTTATGTTACAAAAAGAAGAATGTAAACAACAAGCTGCAAGTGATAGACTATGGTAGGCATCACGTAAATCCAAAGTAGCTGATTGAAGTTGTTGACACATCTACTCAAATGACTTCAGAAGTTTTCAAAGGCATTGTCGACAACATGAGTATTAGAAAGTAAATAGAGTGTCATTGATACTATTTATTTCATTAGATGTTTTCCAGCTCCTTTGAAGGTCTATGAGTTCCTTGCGTTGCCAGGGTCGAGGAAATAGCCTTGCAGTAGTCCGCAGCTGCTACATGACGTGGCAAAACGACTCCTCGCCACCAAAAACAAAATTGCTTTTTTTTCATTTTAGATTTTTAAAAATAAAAAAAATAAAAAAAATAAAAAATCTGATAGCGGACGTTTCCGATCTGCCAGAGGAACAACATTGGGGGAATAGGCCTGAAACGGCCCTTTAGTCCCCCCAAATCTCTTCTAATGATATTTTTACTAAATTTGGAACATGCCCCAAGTCTAGAGTCTCAATTGTGCAGCTGTAATGGAGAAATTCCTCAATTACAAGATGGTGTGGCTTCTCTTATCATCCTTCTACTGGAGACTTGAAGAAGCCATATCCATCAATGAATTCATTGAGAGCTTCAAAATCAAGTTACTTTTGATAAAAGTTCCTTATTTTGAAAATAAATTTGCTAGAAAGGAAATATGTTGGATGTTGTAGTTGATAGTGGAGCTCAAAACATCTAGTAGTTTCTTGTTTAATATTACATCTGATAACATTTTTGTATAGTGGAGAGGTGAGAGGTTTTATTGTATTGTTAATCAAAAATTTAAATCTAAAATTGTTGTGGGGACTAATTGACTAAGTTATTATATTGAGTTGCCTGGATTGTTTTATCTATTTATTAAAGTTGACCAATTTCATTGAGCAATTCCTTGTGTCAAATTGATTCATACAGATTGTTAAAATTGTTGAAGGTGATTAATCACTATATATGTTGGAATTCAAAATTTGTGTATTTCACAATGTCAATATATTGGGTTAAAGAGGTGTGCTCTCCAGGGTTGTTTGACTATTTGTCTCAAAGTCCAAGCAAACTTGTACAATTGCATTATATAGGACTAATTCTCATTTGCAATTTGTATTTTGGTCCATTAATCCTAGGACATCCTCAACAATTGAATTATAAGTACAATTGTAGGTCAAATAGTTATTACAATTGTATACAATGGTCAATTCGATTGAATGAATCAGATTGTTGCTACGTGGATCAAGCTGAGTTAAAAAATAAATATGTAATTAGGAACGCAATATGAATCTCATTCGATGCATATTGGGGCAAATTGACAAAACAAATAGGGTATGTATGAACATTTATGCATTAATCTATACGAGTGCAATTCCACTTGACAAGTGTCTAGAGAATCACCATGTGGCATATCTAAATCTATTATAATCATTACATTTTCCAAAGTGAGAGGTAGAGCCAGTTGGTTATTATTAATTTGATTAAAATAGCCTTAGGAAGTATGCTAGAAGGTCAAGTGTCATAAATCTATTATTAGAAAATTAAGTGCCTCTTCTCAAGACCTTGCAAATTTGACTTCATTTGGATACAATTTTGATTGCTTTGCAAGCTAGAGGACCTTTCCATGTCATGGATTTGACACAACCCGGACATGGATATTGGATATATAGAGAGGGTGGTCACTATGACTTGAACTGCCCTTTTTTTGGCTGTAGGTTGTATTTGTGACTTTTTAATGCAACAGATTAATCCCATTTGTCTTTTTGATATGTCTCAAGTGATCTATATTTACATAAAACAGAATATATTACACCATACAATTGAGAATGGGTTCGATTGCACCCATTATTCAACATGGCTTTCAACATGAGTTTCCATTATATTTTGTGCAAATATTTAGTATATCTCTTCCATAATGTTTTGTCAAATGGATCTACCACTGAACTTTTTTTATTGTACATTGTATTTTTTCTGAATGACAAAAAATTGAAATATTAATTTGTAGAGATTGAAATCTATTTAGTCCTTGCATAGCAAATTCATTTAAAACTATTCAAATGGCTTGATATAGGAGGACAATTGTGTGATTTCTATAAAAAAATATGAGATTATACTTTTTCAAGTACCGTTTTTTAAGGTAACCTCCTCTAATCTTCATTTGAAATTGTAGGCAGATGCAAAATTTTGTAAACCTCTTCAATCAAGCATGTGTTTTTCAAAATCTGAAGATCTTATTGTTGTACAAATTTTTTGTAATTCAATCATGAGCCCTTCAGACACAAAATCCTATGATGACAATGTAGTTCTACTTGCATGAACTATTTGATAGATTGTTTTCTAAAACATAAAAAAAAAAAACTCAAAACAAGACTTAGGCATAGTGCTCTGAGCCTTTCAAATAGGGGGGAATTTCTATTCATGCTTATCATGAATATAAACCCCTCCCCGCTATTTTGGATTGTCAATTTAACCCCTAAAGGACCTTTGTCCCCCCATGGGACAAAAAGGCTTTTGAACTACGTTCTTATGACCTCAATTTTTGATGAACTTTTTGAAAGTTTCTCATAATATAGAAAAAGTGATTAGCTTTGTAGGAATATAATTTTTATTTCAATTGGTGCCCAACAACAAAAATTATACCACAAAAAGTCTAGAATTGAACTTAGTGAGCAGCACAAAAAAGATCGCAAAAAGTCAAAACCAAAATTTTAAACTTTTTTCCTAAATTACTTTATTATTGTCTACATTTGAAGCTTTGATTCACTCTATTTGAATTAGTAACAAGAAAGGTAAGGGACAATCTTGTTTTTTGGGCAATCTATGCATATTCTTGAAAATTAACTTATACAATTCATTTTTAAATGCAATTTTTGCAATTTTTCAAAAAACTTATTTGATAAGGTTAAATTTGCTTGCTAAAACAATCTCACTATTGGGATTAATGTGTTTGAATCCCATTTTAGAGCTCTTAACAATTCAGTTTTCCTTTTAATCTTGAACCTACTTTTACTTATCAATTTTTTAAAGAAAAAAATCAAATGCTTTTTTTCAAGATTTTTTTCCTAGACTTTCAACTCAGCTCTTCAACACAATTTTTTTTTAATTCAAAGTTTGTAGCGCAAAAAAATTCTACAAATGGTGGTCAAAGTCATCTAAAATTGCTAGTCAACATTCAAAATAACTTTTTTTCCAACTTTAAATGCTAATATCTACTAATCTGTATGGTCAAACTTTATGAAATTCTTACACATGATCTCAGACAAGTAGAGTGCAAGATCTTATGGTTAGATTCTAAGAAAATAAATGTTTCTTCTACTTTCTTGGATGAATGCAAAAGAAATGACAATTTTAAGTGGTTTTTGATAGAAAAATGGCTTTGGTCCTTTAGGATTAATATTTTGTGACCATTTTGTAATCTCGAGGATTCACATCACCTCACACCATTCACAAGATGCTATGTGGCCCTTTTTCACAAAAAAATGACTTAACTATGCCAAATCTGACCTTCATGTAGGGTATATGAATTTTAAATTTTCAAATTTTATCATCCCTAGTTGATAATTCACTCCTGTATTTTTCTCAAGGTAAAAATTTCGCGCGGATTTTCCAATTTTTGGCCTCTCAAGGAAGCCCGTGGCACAACAGCAGTGGTCACCATGGTGGAGTCCCAGGAACAGAAGGATGGACGTAAGCGGGATAAACGGACAGCTTTAGGGCAGTGCATCGGCAAGTGCACTGGATGGGCAGGGCCTGGCGCGGGCAGAGGGAAGGAAAAGGAATGGGACAGGAGGCTGAAGGAGAGTGGAGGGGGGCGCTGCCCGCTGGGCAGACCGCGTCGTCTCGCCGGGAGTATAAATAGAGCGGGGGCCAAGAGCGAGAGGCTATATAACCCTCACTCTGCTCGCAGAAGCTTGCTGCAGCTGCTCCTGCCTTGCTCTCTCGAGCCCCCTGTGAGCACCCAGGCAGTCAGCCAGCCAGCCCGAGCGCGCTTCGTCCGCTTCTCCGACCCTTCGTCCATTGCCGATCTGTGTGTACATACATCTCGCCTTCCCTTTCTCTGTGTTGCGACCGACGTCGTGCACCCTACGGCTCCTACGCCCGCCATCGCCGCAGCCCCCGCGGGTTTCCTCTCTCCGCCTTCCCGCACGGATGGCCGAGCCGGTGTTGGAGGGCAGCCAGCCTGTGGACCTTGCGAAGCATCCCTCCGGCATCATCCCTACATTGCAGTACGTGTCGCCCTCGCCCTCGCCCTCGCTCCTCTCCTTCTCTTTCGTATCGTCCTCCCTAGGGTTTGCTTGCTGTAGGTGGATCGTGATTTCCTAGGTCAGTCTGGTGACGGATTTCGTCTCCTTCTTGCAGGAACATCGTCTCTACTGTGAATATGGATTGTCGCTTGGAATTGAAGACTATTGCTCTTCACGCCCGAAACGCTGAGTATAACCCTAAGGTGAGAAAGGGCTCCTCCTCGAAAGGGGTTCTGAACCAGTCATGGTTGATATCCTCTGTTGCTTGAAGATCTTGAAGACGATCATATGTGCCATATTCTGCCGACTGTTGTTCTTGGTCGAATTGCCCGAAGTTATTGTGGATTCTTTCTTTGTGATGCATCTTGTTCGTCGTTTTGCCTATTTCCTCAAAACTTCTGTGGCGCTGCTCTGTACAGCGATTTGCGGCTGTTATCATGCGCATAAGGGAGCCAAAGACGACTGCCCTCATCTTTGCATCTGGCAAAATGGTATTTCTCGGCTTTTAATATGAGAATCCCTTGAGACATATTTGTGGATAGTCGAATTCAAATGTTTTTTCTGTGCTCTAAACTGTCGTTATGATGGACTCGAGATGCTCTATTCAACTCTAATGTCGTGCATACACGATTGCTATGTTTCCAGGTGTGCACAGGTGCCAAGAGTGAGCAACAGTCAAAGCTGGCTGCCAGAAAGGTGTGAACTCGTTTGCTGGTTTTTGGAATGATAGGTTGTTGGGGCTATGACTAGCACCATTGTCAAGGTTGTTTTACAAGCCTGAGCGATGAACTCATTGGAAGCAACTTCTCTCTAATGTCTTTTTGACTATAATCGGTGCAGTATGCTCGCATCATTCAGAAGCTTGGTTTTCCGGCCCAATTCAAGGTGAAAGACTCAAATCTTTAATGATGTGCCTTTTTTAAGTAGGTTTGTTGCATTTAATTCCGTCACTTTTTGAACTCCAATTTTTCAGTATTTTCTCTGTTTGAGGGATATTTCTAACAAGCATTGGTCTCTTTTGCAGGACTTCAAAATCCAGAATATCGTCGGATCTTGTGATGTCAAATTTCCCATCAGACTGGAGGGTTTAGCCTATGCCCACGGCCACTTCTCAAGCGTGAGTTGTCCTGGCTTGCTTAAACGTAATAAGAAAAGCCATAATGTCATCTTGCGGTGACGAGATGTGTATGTCCGAACTTGACGCCTGTTCAATGATGTTTAATGTTGTACTCTTCATTATCCTTCACCAGTAGAATTTGTTCTGGTTTATCTTGTAGTCACGGATTATTGTTGTTCGCCGTTGGATTAGAGAGAAGGTTCCATGGAAATGTTAATTTGGTGACGATTATATGTTAACGTTGAGCTACACTGTTTGGAGACTATTTTGTGTTTGGTGAGAAGATTAGCTGACTTAACAGAATATTATGTTCTGCAAAAACTTTTTCTCACAGTTCTTGGTTTTGACTGTGAACTGCCTGTTGATTATTTGCAGTATGAACCAGAGTTGTTTCCAGGGTTGATATACAGAATGAAGCAACCTAAGATTGTGCTACTTATCTTCGTCTCTGGGAAGATTGTTCTCACTGGTGCGAAGGTGCGGTTGTGAAGTACTGAGAAGTTCTTGGTGGTTGTTAATGAGCGCACGTCAGTTGCTCAATAATTTGATTAAAAACAACGAAGTTCATAATTCCGAAGTTCTCATGGTACTTCTTCGTGGCAGGTGCGAGATGAGATATACGAGGCTTTCGAGAATATTTATCCTGTGTTGACAGAGTTTAGAAAGATTCAGCAGTGGTATGTTCCTCTCTCCTACTCATGATAATTTCTTTTTATGCCGCGACGAACTCGTTGGATGTTTCGTCTTTGAGCTGTTCCTTGGTGACTTGTTGGATTCTTCCCTTGGGACGTCGGTCCCATTCATATGTTCTGACGAACTATGTTCCTGAAAATTTATTCAAACATGCCGCAATTACAGTAATGCAATATTTTGAGAATTTTATACAAGCATTGAATTGTTCTCGGAGACATTTGTTGACAATCAAAAGAGATTTCGTGTTCCATCTTATTTGTGAAGGACGAAATTATTATATGCATTGTGAAATATGTGGTTGGTATGGGTGCAGATGACGAAGATTGAACTGGTGGTTGGGTCGACTGGGATTTGTGTCGTGCAGAACAATCGCTGCTGAGTGCTGAAGTCCTTCTGTCAAAAACTTCTATTACACTCTGTTGCATTCTCAAGCGCAAGCATTTTGTGGCAGCTGTGGTTTGATTTTCATGCTTTTTTTCGTCTTCATAAGGAAGAAGGGAGAAACCGAGACTGGGTTAAAGATTGCAGGAATGTGCGTTGGTGCCGAACCTGTTGCAATGGCCTCAGTTCTCCATTTTGCATGTCTCTCCTCATGGGGTGCATGATTCTGTAGATTTGTTGCATGCTGGCCTTGAATGGAGGCTCTCATTTGCAGCTTACGTCAACGGGATGTGGGTCTACCATCCTTGGGAGACTCTAGTTAACAGTATTCCTTCGGTTTTGTCTTTTTCAAAAGCACTGGCCCAGGGGTGTCTAGAGTAGATTCCGCAGATGACATTTTCATGAGAGATTGATTGCAAATACAGTAGACATTATTTAAAGGATAAGAGACTCCGTTGTAACATTTTTCATTCTAATTATCAACGTCGTTGAATTGGAAGAGTGATGTGTCGTCGTTACAGTAACCCCTTGGCGCCTTGAGTCGTTTATTGATTTTTTGCAAAATTTTGCTTCGCTTTATAAATACATTGTTTACCTCGATTTCATCAAATTCATCATACAAAAAGTTTATTTTTAGACATTCAAGCATTGGTTTGGAAAAATTAGAAGCTCTTCCAAAAAAACCCAATATTCACTTGGTTCTTCGTTCAAGTTTTGAACGTTGAGTGTTGAAAGGGATTCAGTACGAAGAGCTCCAGGAGTCCATATTCTGGTCATACTCTACATATGTTGGATGATGAATTGCTTTGGTGCAATGTTTTCAGATGCTCAAATGAATTCTTCATCCAAATTAGTATGTGAAATTTGAGATTTATGCCGTTTACTTTAATGAAATTGTCCTTTGTGGATGTTTGTGGATGTTTGTACATGTGTAAAGTTTGTAATAGGGCCTTTGAATTCAAAGGGATATTCACAATCCATAAGAGCAACGATGTTATAGTGAGTGGAGAGTGACAAGTATTTAAAAATTTAATATGTCATAAATAGCAACAATGTTAGAGTGAGTGGGGAGTGACATGTATTTAAAAATTTAATATATCATAAATAGACATGTCCAAGTCCTAATTAACTGGAATAGAAATTAATACAAATAGAATTTTTTTTTTTTTATACTTGAAATATGGACAATTTTCATTGATAAAGGAAAACAGTGCAAAAAATAGTACAAATAGAATTATTTTTTTATGAATTTTTAACTAGCAAATGTTTGTAGTTTTGAGCCATGCAAATCTTGCATGATCAACAAACGCCTTCCACAGCATCTGCTTGAGTTTTTGAATTGGCCAAGAGTTGTTGAAGCAGATCGCGTTGCAATCTAGTTTGGAGACTTAAAGCACTGATCTCCTAAACAAGGACCACATCGACAATCCTCTCTTGAGCCTTTTGGGAAGTTTGAAGCCTAATATGCATTGTTGCCATGTAAGGCCGGGCCAGCTGCCATTAGACTATGTATTAGATAATCGATGAGCCACGGTAACGGCAAGTAGGTTATCGGACATAACTGGTTGTTCACTTTTCAATCACAACTTTTGATCTTCATGATCCAAGGGTGTAGGAAGCAAGTTGAAAGGAGAGAAGGTTATGAGTTACAACTTGTAATGGCAATGGTGATGGGTTGCCAATGGGACGGTGCCACGTGAGTGTTGAAACTCAACAACCGGTTATGGGACCTCAAGGACTTTGTACAAGACAGTCAATGCAAAATCCCAAGTGTGTTTCGTTTTTCCATAGTGATGGAACCTGTGAAGTATTGTCTTGTCCTCTCCCGCCTGGCAACTATTACATGTGGTCGATATGTTGAGGAAGGCAATTTTTTTCCAATTGTGAACTGCAACCGCATAGTCAAACACTGACCAGATGAAACCCACAGATCTTTTAGGGGTCAATTCTTGTTCCAAACGTCACCCCAATTATTTAGGGTGATATCCATTTACCATAGCTCCGTGCCCTTTTTCTGATATAGGTTTGGTGAGGGAGGTTCGATTGATTAAGAGACCACAGCCCAACTTCGGAGTATATAAATGCAGGGTCCCTGATGAGCCCCATGACCACCTTTCAGGATGGAAGCAAAGTTCGGCTACGATTCCCACATACATGAGTGGCCAGATCTAGGTTGGGTCACTTTAATTCTCCTGATCCAGCCCGTGAAAATTCTCTCTGCCTCAGGATCTTAGGGACTGCCACGATCTGAGGGTCGATGAAAACTCGCCTGCTGTGAAGCAGGAAGAATCTAGAGGCAGTTCAAATTGTTCAATGTGGTCCATTGCCCATCTGTTGTGAGTCGAGGTCTGAAGTTGGAGGAAGGTGGCACAAACTAGGAGAGGAGAGGTAGGGTGTCATCGTCATTTGTAAAGAGACCCAGGAATTCCTTAGACCAGGTGACCTCTCCATTATCTGTGATGAGGTTTACCCACTTGGAAGGTATCAATTGTATCAAGCAGTTGTAAGCATGGGCAAGACCAAAAAGGTCTCTTGCATCATCCCACTGCAAAAAGGAGAGGGACGCTTTGTCCCAAACATGTTGAATAAGCCAAAGTCCATTTTGCATAAGAGTAGCTGCCCTATGCCCCTATCTGTAGAGAAGTCATGTAATCCGCCAATAAAGTGAGCGGTCCACTACATGGAAGTGGTAAAGACTTTGTCGCAGTGGAGATATGATGAATCATCATTTTTCACGCACAAATAATCCGATTCCAAGCACGAGAGCCTCAGGTGGCGCAGAATTTGTAAAAAAGGGTCCACTGAGGCACAGCTGGAGCCTTTTGACAGAGGGCGGCAATATAAGTTTTAGCAAACAATGCTAACTAATTAGGTTTAGACAGAAAGCTCTAAAAACTAAGACTGGATACTCAAACCATAGGCATTTGGATATCAATTGCACGCAAATTGCATGAATGCAGATCTTAGATAGTTCTAAGTTCTAAAGAGTAGTGGGCTATGCGATGGAATTTTCTTGAGGTGAATGAAGCTCATAGTTGAGGTGCGGTGGCGCCGCACATCTCCTACTCTTGCCATTGCCAGAGCCATCCAATTTACAAATAGAACTTTTAAAAATTGGTTTTTGGTTTGTAAACTTTATTGAAGGGAATCCATTTAGTGTTTAGTTGTTGTAGGTAGAACTGAGAATGATGGCCTAACTTCTTTTACAACAAGAAAGGTTGACTTCCATTGAAATGATGTATAAATGGATTTTATCTATATTATCCATTCATCATCAATTTAGAAAAGGCCTTATTTGCATATTGTAGTACATGTCCTATGATTCTATCCATCTATTGTTTTATAAATGTCTTACAAATGAAATTTACAAACCTTGCTATAGAGTATATATTTCTATACTAAAAATTAGACACTTCATTCTTTAGAGATTCTTATAAGATTCACATCAAAAGTCTCACCAGTAAGATTCTTAAAAACTAGTGAAATTGAAGAAAGTTTGTAGAATTGACCGGCATTCTAGGGGCATAACAATTTGGAATGAGGTCAAATTGAAGTCTTTTCTTACTCCCCTATATCTCCTATACAGTCTAGACTAGTTACTTTCTTCTAAAAATTTAAATTCCAATAGTTGAATTTTTATCTGTTTTTAGCTTTAAATTAGCACTAGGTTTTGATAAGATTTTGAAAAGGAAAAAGAAGTGGAGGTTTCATAGGCTAAAAATGGCCTTTTGAAGCCAATGGCGCAATCTATTTGTGATTTGGAGTCTTTCTGCAAAGACTAGAGTTTTGAACTAGCATAACAAGTAGAAAATCAAAGAATCAGGATGAAAGTCCTAAGGTGGGTGCCCTTGAAAAACTATTTTAGGGCACTCATTCTCCTCTTAAAACACCTCTTGTAGCCATATTTTGGCGCATTTACTTTGTTGTCTCCATTTAGTTGGTCTTGGCTATTTTTGAGCTAAACTACTTAAATAATTGTTTTTGGGAGCTTTTCATGCTCTATTGCTAGTGTTTAGAAAGCTTTGAAGTCCATTGGATTCCCTTCAAACCTTGTTTTTCTTGTAGTTATTGTTAAAGTTATTGAAATTTGATATGTGTTTTTATTTGAGTGTTTTGGTATATTTTGTTTAAATTTATTATGCTCTTGTACTAGTCTTAGAGACTTCCCCTCTGTACCTTAGCGATGCCGCTGAGGCCTAAGGGGGACTTCTTGTGTTGCTTTTTGAAATAGTTATTTGTACTAACACATGATTTGTACTAACTCTTGTCTTAATATACTTATGTTTTGCCAAGACATGTAGTATTTTCCTTGTCTTCTTCCATACGGCAAACCTTTAATTTTAGGAGTCTTAAAAATGTTGATAGAATTGGTGAAGTTCCTCCAAAATGCGGAGCTTGGTTTTATAAATCTTAGAAGTAAATTTTAGTAGAATTTCCAAAATACTATAAGGTGACAAAGCTTTGAATCTATAAGTCCTAAAGAAATTCTCGAAAAATAGTCACAAGTTGTGCCATGCTTGATTTCTATAGTATTTTGCCAAGTTTCGTTTCCAAAACTTAATTTTGGATCATCAAATTTAGTCTCCAAGAGTTAGTGACAAGAAATCCAACTTAGCCTTAATTAGTGTAAAAAGATCAATCTTAGAAGATAGAGTCCTAGTGTTCAAATTTTCAACAAAAAATTTAGAATTAGTGGTCAGAAAAAATTTCAGTAGAAAACTGCCCCCCAAAAGACCAAAACTAGCCAAATAGCTAGCCAAAACCACACCAACAAGTAAAGCTTGAAACTACTTTTCTTTCCCTTTGTAAATTTTGACCAATCACGGGACGCCACGTCGCAGTACATGCAAAAAGGGTCCCTGCGAATTAGAAAGTTCCACGTGGCAGCATAAGTCCAATGTAGTTAGCAAGGGTGTCCAAACAAACCCGAAGATGACACGTGGCATGGGCTGGGAAGGGGGCAATTAAATGCACTACCGGGCTTCTTTAAAGGTAGGAGGCTGCCTGTAAAACAGAGCGGGCATTAAGCCCTAAATGCCCAAGGCCTGTTTTTAGCCTCTGGGAATTTGCTCTAATTTGAACAAAAAGTCAACCTTTTGATAAGTTGTACCAATCCAAACCAAACGACCAAAAGGACCAAACGGCATTTTTTGGCAACATAGCGATTTTGGGCAGCTCACTACGAATGGTAGTTTTATTTTTTTTTCTTTGAAAATTTCACACAACGTGTACCCAAGGAGTAGCTTTAAGGCCCAACAATTTTCAAAACTTTTGACTACATGGTCAAAAAGTTATTGGATGATATGTCATTTTCAGTGGTTGGTAGGCAGCTCAAAAAAATTCTAAAAAATCACTTTTTAAGAAAATAAAAATTTGAATTGGTTCTTTACATTTATATATATGTGTAAAGCTTTGAATTATTCCATTTTGATTTATGAGATAAAAATTATGAGGTGTTCTAGTTTGCAGGCAATTATGGATTTCCTACTCTAAAATAAACTTAGAAGTCCTTTATTTAATTCAATTTTTAATATTTTTGGAAAAAAACAAAATCACAAGATGTATATTGTTTACTGCAACATTACAACCATTAGGATTGAAATTTTTTTATTCCATAATTAAATTCTTAACAATTTTGTGTTTTGAATCATTCTCTACTTCTTTCTACAACCTATTTTTTTCCTATATAAATGATCTGAATTTTTTCAAGCATGTAGCCAACTTGCTTTGAAGAGTGAATCCAAGGAGTAACCACCAAATTGGACATTTTTTCATTTAAATTGACCTTGTGAAGTGCAGTTGCCCGGGTTTCTGCAGGGCCAAAAAAAGGGGTTTTGTCAATTCAAATGCTAATATTTTGCAATCTACAAGGTAAAAAATTCTGCAATTTTTTCTACATATTCTCAAACAAGTTTACTACAAGATCCTATAGTTACATGTGTCCAAAAATTTTTTTTTTTTTAATTTGATACTCGTTTTAGAAATGGCAGTTTTGGAGTGCTTTTGGTGAAAACATAGTCTCCGACCTTTAGGGGTTAAGTTTGTTTGTTTGTTTGTTTTGTTTGTTTTGCTTGTTTTGTTTGTTTTGTTTGTTTTGTTTGTTTTGTTATATTGAGATCTCCCGGGCCGTGCATCCCCTAGTTGCGTGCTTGGTACCGTCGGAAAGGGCTCGGCGAGGAGGGGTGTACAAGCTTCATTTCATGGTGTTTGGACCCACAATGAGCAAGCTATTGAAATTCAAAGTATTTATGGATCAAAAATTTAGAAAATTGCTTTTATTTAGATTTTGGTCGCGTTCTAGGTACCGTTGGAAAGTTGACGGTCAAAACGGGTGGACGGGCTTTGTTTCATGGCGTTTGGAGCGACGTTGTGAAAGATATTGAATTTCAATGTCTTTATTATGAATTTAAAAAATCAGAAAATTATTTTTAATATGATTTTGGTTGTGGCAACGGTATAAGGCTACACTAGTTTTTTTTAAATTGTAACTGTACAAATTCAAACTAGTCATGTTAGAGATCACGTAGGAAAAGAAAACACAACAATATCACTTATGAATCAAAAGATTATAATGTTTGACCATGAGGGTGTTAAAACTATGAAAATCTCTCAATTCATTTTTTGCGTATTACATCTAAAAAATTGGTCACCAAAAAAGTATGAGGTTAAAGGGCCTAATATGCATAACTCCAATCAATTTATGGCTTTTCAAAATCTACTCTACAATTTTTTTAAATGAATTTCTAATGTGATTTTTCCTCCAAGATCTAGTGTATTTGAGGCTCATTTTCAAGAGTCCGTGACACTATGGAAAGTCAAGATTGCAGTAGGGACCCTTGCACAAAATCTTGAATAGAAAAATCTTAATCAATCATTTCAAAATTGGATTTTTTATGCTAAAACTAGGCTTCAAAAAGAATTTTACAGAAACATGAACTACTAAAAATAGCATTTTGGTTAGGTTTTATTTAACTTCAAAGTATTGTATACACCAAAATTTGGTACCTTGGGCATTTAAGGGTTAAGAAGGGACCCCATAAATGGCTGTGAAATGGACATGAGTTTGTTTCTTAAATTGACTAGTATAGTCATTGAATGAATCAAGGAAAAAAGCATTATTAATTGCAAGAGTCAATCATTCTCTTTGCTTTCCCCATTTTTATTTAGAATTGCAAGTGAACCGTTTATGAAAGACCTAGGCTCACAAATAGGGACCTACGACCCAGCTTGTTTGAAAATTCATAAGTAATTCAAATATGCTTGGAAAAATACAAAACTACTTGAATTAGATTCCCCATCAATTTCTCTTTGTTGTAAAAATGAGCTAAAAATATTCCCGTCCAAAGAAATACATGAAAAGGGTGGACCAGCCCTTAGATGCTCCATTTCTGAGCCTCCTATCTCAGTGGCTTTTTGCTGGTTCATTCTGGTTTGTTTTGGCTTGTGTTCTGGCTCGTTCTTTCTCTCTGGACTAGACTCCAAATTATAAACAAAGAAATTATACAAACATCCATAGAGGTTTCAAAACTTCTAGGACTTCTAGTGTAGAGGAAATAAAATAGGAGGTACAAAAGATAGAGAGAAGTAGAGGTAGAGCAGGAGTGGGAAAAATGTTAGAACGGTAATCAAAACTTGCAAGTCTCCATAGACACAACCAAAAATCAAGTCCAAAAAAGTTGGGGAGAGAAAGAAGGTGGAGAGTGTACAAATCACAAATGAAGTAGAGTTGCATTAGAAGAAGATGAAGGCAATTTGGATGATGAGGTTGGAAGTAGAATAGGATTAGGTAGAAATCTAAGGGAAGCATTTTAGACCATTAGAAGTTGGATTAAACAATAATTGACTTAGATAGGAAGATACACTACAAGAGACTAGGGTGTTTTAAAGAAGGAAGATTAGTAGGCAATTGCTAAGACTTGTTTTTTAGAGCTGGTAGGTCATATTTGATAGAAGAAATCAGTAATGTGAAGTAGAGACTGCTTATCGGTCACAAGAACTTTGAAAAACACCGCATTTTTGGTCTCTATTGCTGGCTAGTCTCTTGAGGTATTTCTCGGGTAGTAAAAAGAAAACAAGTTTGCATTGTCGGTCAGTCGTAATGGGTTTACAAAAATTAGCTGTAGAGTTCATCTGTTTCTTGAAGGGGCAACGACTGCAACTCTAGGATTTGTCTTGGAGACGGATCTCTGTTGCAAAATTATTAGCAGGTTGAGCTGAAGGTCTTGAGGATTCGTTCCCTTATTCTTTCTTTTGGTAGCACGATCATCCTCAGCAACCATGGTGACCATTGCAACCAAGGTAGGAACCATCATAGGTTTGAGCTGTTAATTCTACTTGCATGGAGTGCGTAAACTTCACTATAAGAAACCTGTCTTTTATGTGACGTTTTATAAATTTAATAGACGGATTTTAGGTAGTTTGCTAAAATTATAAAACGCCACATAAAACATGGGTTTTTTATAGTGTTCCAAGTCATGTATTGTGAATCTTGAGCCTCCTTTTTGGCGGATTCTATTTTTCTGCGTAGAATAAATTAGCTTTAGTTATTTGAATTTGATGACTGTTGGTTTTGTGTATAGATCCATAGGAGTATTTGCTTGCCATCAGATTGGGAGTTGAATTTGGGAATGCGATGGTGAAGTGGAAAGTGCACTTTGAAGAGGATCTTGATAAAAAAAGTTGTTGAAAGTTTAGACTACTAGCAATAAGCTTTATATTGGTAAACAATGCGGTCTGCCAATTGTATGGTGTTCTTTGTTTATGTAAATTGTTTTATAAACCATAGTCCACTCATTGTCTTGGAATACCACTATTCTATTACATTTGTCTTAGTATAAGGTTCAAGGCATCTATTTGAATTGCTCAAACTAACAACATTCTCAACAGTATCAATTCTCCTCCACTCAACTGTAATAGTGACATTACTAAAATGAATATTTAAACACAATCATTCTGGCGCAATGACTCCTTGCTCCTTACACTGACAACACCAATAAAATCACATGCTTTGTCACAAGCTTTGTCATTGCTCAAGGTTGTTTCAACTCCCTTAGAATTTGGACAAGCCTCAATAAGATCTTCTTCTCCACATTAAACCTCCACAAGTCTTCAATAAAACCTCCATTGTAAAGGATGCTTCCAAGTTTTGCAACATAACTTGCTTCACTTTAGGACTAGAGAACAATTGAGGTGTCTACTTCAATACTCCAACAATGCATTACATAGCCTTCCTAATGTTGCGAGCATTTTCTATACTTGTAGTCCTATTACTAATTGCATTTTCTTTATGTTATGCTCTATCTCAATTTAAATTTGGCTACTAACCCTAAATTCCTCTTTTCCTTTTGTCTACAATAATCCCTCTTTCACTCAGCCTCCCCCTATTTAATCTCTTCCATGGTCTTTTTCCTCTAAGTGATTTTCCACCTCTGCATTCCTCTTGCCCTTCATGCAAATCTATTGTCAACCATGTCTATAGAAGGAGATGTTTGGGAGAATATACAAACCACATCAATAACACATGAATACAAAAAATATAATAAATTCCAAGACGATAGTTGAGGAAAATGAACTTTGTAAGGCACAAAATCCTAATGGAGTGAAGGGATGGAGGAAAAATCATGGCCATCATTCCTAAATTGATTTCATTTATAGTTCCATTTTTTTGTTTATTTTTTGGGCCTCTACAAAAGCATTTGTAATTGCTACCTTGGCTTGACTTTTTCTTGTACATAATGGAAATAGTAGAGGACTTCATATTGTGGCATGCTCTAGAGTGTAGAAGAGTCTATTGAGCTTGTATTGTATGAAACATCCACAACTATAGACAAGTGACATACATCCATGTACCTAGATCAAAGCATGGTTGTTTAAAATTATAGTCTCATTCCAAGCACTAAAAATGTCTATGGATCTTATTCTATGTCACTTATCTAAATTACGTACAGTGCATTTTTAGAATACTGAACGGATGATAATAACAAATGTAGTCTCTATATATGTATAATAGCAATTTCGAAACATTATGCCTATCATTTTCATATGATGTTGTGAATGGAACAATCCAAATGTATGCGGTGAAAGGTCCTTCACTACTTTATCTTATCAATTTTAATACACAATGATTACATATTTTTATTATATATGAACAAGTATAGAATATATCCAACCATTTAGGAGGGTTCTAAGCACTTTTATAAAAAAGAAACTTTGCAATCAACACAAGTTTGCAAAAATTGAAATGGCACACTAGTTTGAGTCCATCAATCCAACAATGCATCCATCCAAAAGCTATCCAAAATTTTCAAAAGCCAAATTTTGATTGCCCCTATCCATTGCAAATTGTAGTTCAAAACCAATTTCAACATGTTTCATTCAAATGTAGTGAAATTTGTACCAAGACTTGCATTAAAACAACTCATTATAGAATTGGGATTTAACTTCTAATGGCCAATTGTCCATTGAAGGGACAATTGACAATCTAGGTAGGTAACAAAGTCAAGTTTAGTCAAATGAATGTTCACAAAATTTTAACACATGGTGTGAATATGTACTCCCTTTGTAAAAATACAATTTTGTTTTAATTGGGTGATTGGATGGGAAAATTATGATGCTTGAAGTTTTTTTAGCTCAAGCAATTTGGGCATCTTTTAGGCATCTTTTGCTAAAATCCTCATTGACTTTTGAAACTTTTCATATACATGACAAATGACATATGGCATAAAATTGTCCAAAAAATAATTTAGTTTTCAAATCACATTCTAAGAGGAGTCAAACTTTGTCAGCTATATTGGAGAGGTTTTGAGAAAAACTGATTTCTTCTAACTTGAAGCCCTATTATCTTGCAATATGTAAAGCCAAAGTTCTTGAAATATTCACCACATACTTCAAATGTTTGTCTCTAACTTTTTACCATTTGTATTTTAAACAAAAAATTCTTCATTGCACAAGAAATCATCAAAAAATGACTAGTGTATTGTTAATTCACTTACCTCTTTGCATTGTCGGGTGATTTAGAATAAGGTAAACATCTCAATTGCATTTAAAATTTTGAATGAATGAACCTAATATCATGTACTTATGAATAGTGAAAATCCTCATTTTTGTGTAGAACAAAAATATTCAAACAAAGGAACTTGAAGTTTGTTGACCATGTTTTGTAGGAATGAAAAAAAAAATCTTACTTCAAACATTGTAATCATTCTTTCAATCCACAAGGTCAAATGGGCTGAATTTTTTTGCATATATTGCCTCACTTGTTTAATACACTTTTGCATTGTTGGAATTCAAAAAATATATATTTATATATTTTGGACAATTGAATGCATCATAAATTGGCAGTTTTAGCTGTTCCTCTTCCAAAATACCCTCCGGCCTTTAAGGATTAAAAGGTTAGACTTGAGCCTAAAATTCACAATATTTATATTCAATGAACACCACCATACATTTTTACCATGGCATCCTTCCATGATCTTAAGAAACGCTATTAAATTAGTAGAGCCATATTAGTATCCAATAGATGAGAATAATATTCTCTAGTATTACCTAGGATTTTGAGATTGTATGTTTGAATTCATCTTTTAGGCTTCTACTTTTACTTATAATAAATTGATAAGACTTTTTTAATATAAGCATTCAAATTATAGATTGTTATATAGTCACACACATAAAACTTTCAATCATTTGCTCTACGCATAATACATTCCACAATACTAACTTGCATAAAAAAGCGGGCAATACACAAGTATATATGGAAAAAAAATTATTGATGATGTTGTTGCAACATTATTGACTTCTATAAAGGTTGATTCTTTTGTATTTTTTTGAGGAACATTGCCATCATCCTTTCGTCCTTAAGTAGCAAAAAACCTTTACTAAAGTGCCCAATAATACCACCTCTAATGCTAGCACCGTTGTCATTTCCAATGCCATGGCTATAGCCTCTAGCACCATGCGTAAAATCCTAAAGGTTGGAATTAGAACTTTGGTCAATTTCTCAATTTTGGGTAGGCCACCAAAAGTGCTAAATTTTGTTCAATTTTGACATTGTAGACATGTAATTTATTACCATTTTTTTAAGTCCTCAAATATTTCTAGCATTATGATGTACCATTCAAATGTTACACCCCAAACATTCCAAGCAAGCGGATGAAGTAGGGGCAATTTGGGCAGCCTACAAAAAATAATTTATTTTAAACCAAAAATATTGGCATATGGTTTTCGAGATTGATGTGTATGTGGAAAGCTTTAAATCATTCTATTATGATTCATGAGATGAAAATTATGAAGAGTTTCATTTTACAAGTAGTCATGGAATCCTTTCTCAAAAATAAAGTTAGAAGTTCATTTTCTAATACAACTTTCAATATTTTTGAAAAATATCAAAAGATTACGGTGAAAATTGATTATTAAAACATTATTACCATTAAGATTGTCATTTTTCAAATTTGTATGTAAGTTATTCATAATTTACAATAGTATTTTCCAACATTTTGCACCTCTTCATATCTAATAATTTTTGCAAGAATAAATATGAAGTATTTTTTGTTGAGATTTTTTATACATATCTAAAACTTATTTTCTTAAATTATATCTTTTGTTACAAGTTTCAAGACCTATTTATTTTCCATAAGAAATTTGAACGATGAATCCTTAAATCTTGGAAGAATTGAAAGAAAGTTATTTCTAAGATCGTGCAATCTAGATAGTCAAATTTACCAAAAATTACTCTATGCATTACCATTGTGGTTTTGTACTATTTTGTATGATTAAATCCCCCAAAATAACACCATTTTTTCATTTTTTTTCTCCAAGTGCTAGAAAATGGCACCTTGGAGCACTATATAAGAGTAAATTTGTCATAGGACTGTAGGAGTTGCTAGATGCTATTAATATATTTATGCTTTCACTACCTCTATTGCATCTCTCAAGCTTCTTTGACACCTCTTCTTTTTTCCTCTAAGATGACTTTCTTTGACTGAATTCCATATAAGAGATTCTTGATTTGCTATACTATTGCCCAACTAAAGAATTCAACAACTAAAGCCTATTTGCAATGACCTAAGGTCCCGTAATAAAGGCTGAAGGCCTCTTTCGGTTTAAAAACATCATTGCTTTTGAAGTATTATAGGTCTAAATGTCATGAAGGTATAGAAATCTCAACCATACAAATTTGTAGTACATGTATTGTAGATGATAAGAAGAAATTCTGGAGTTATTTGGCCAGATAGATTACAAGATTATAATGTACTATTTTTGAAAAAGGATGATGAAATTTTCCTAGCAACACACTTGGAGGTGAAATTCAATTTCTAAACCTACTCAAGTGAAAAAAATTTAAACTACAAAGTGATTTAAAACCAACATACAAATACATTGGTGAAAGAAAACATCATTCAATAGACTCATTGTATTTGCAAAATGGCTTTGAAATGTCTGTAAAGAACCAAAAAAAAGTTTCTAAAAACATATCTAAGGCTAAACCTCCTTCTATTAAATGCTTATCAATCACTCATAACTTTTTGGATTGATATGAAATTTTAACTACACAAACTAGACTTGTCTATGCAACTTTTCTAAAAGAAATGATTGGAAACAAACATTGTAGGAAGAAGAAACAAGCTACCAAAGTTCATTGTAATCTAAAAAATGTCCGGATTTTGAATTTTGAATTACTCCCAAACACTCAAAACACTTTGGATTGACATGAAAATTATACCACAATAATAGTAGATTTCAAGGGAATATAACCCCACAAATTCTTATTGAAAACAAAACATTAGATGAAGGAGATACAAGCCTCCAACTGTGCAACCATCAAAATGCAATTTGGTGAAATCAAAAGGAACCTGTGAACTTCAAATGGTTCTCCCCAAATTAGTACATCTTGGATTGATTTGAAAATTTTACCACACAAACTCTTAAGAGAGAGCATAGATTTCTCAACAAATTTTATAAATTTGGACATTAGATGCAAAAGTTACAACACTATTGAATTAGACTTACAGTCTATGTGAGGACACTTTTTGTCCCCTAGGGCGCTTAGGGATTAATCCCTAATGACCAGGCCAGGCAGGTGTATTCTCAAAATGGGCCAAAATTGCTAAGAACTTGAGCAGTTCTTTTGCTCATTTTTTCTTGAGATTGGATAAAATGTAACTTTAGGATCTTGATGTTCACATTGAGAGTGAGCACCTCAAAGAATTTCAGATTATTTGAATCTACGATTTAGAAGATATTCAAGTTGGAAGTTTTATATGGGTCAATGGAAATACAGGGCCTCGCACTTTAAAGGAGCATATATTTGGGAGAATATTTTGAAAGGATGCCCTATAGTACTTAGTGAAAGACAAGAGAGTTGAAAATGTACATGTAAAATTTTGCAACATTCCAAGAATTTTTCAATTCATGGTAGAGCTTGCAAGGCATGGTAGGCACAGAAATGAGAGTAGTGTTTGTAAGAAGAAAAAAGAAAGAATGGGACACTTGTCTTCTCCTTGAACTCCTTGAATTTGCCCTTTTCAAAGTGGATTTGCCCCTTTTTGAGGCGGGAAAGAATCACATTGGTTGGTTGGCTTCTTAGTCCCTGCCCAAACCAAACCCCCAAAATGAGTTGCAAACTACACTATACCATTAAACTTTGAAGAATTCCACAAGGCGGAGTTTACCTTGGAATTTGATGAAACTGCCTACCGCCATTGGCTTCACAACTCCGTCCACTTTTCAGAAATTGTTTTTTATTTTTTATTTTTTAAAAATTTGTTCAAATTTGAGACCGGGCAGCTCCCGAGAATGGTTGCCTGCTGGGTCATTTCCTTAGGGGGGTAAGCTTCGTCGTCTCGTTGTAGCTTAGCTTAGCTTAGTTTAATCCTGGGTTTCCTTCTCCTCAGTTCTGCCTGATCATTTGGCATCATTCCCTTCCTCGGTCCGTCATGAATTTGCAACTCAAATATCATCCCTGCCTGGCAGTAAGGTACTGTACATACTCGGGTAGTAATACTTGTTATCAACCGCTTCCTGTATGCCCTCTGTCTGGACAACCAAGTGAGGCATGAAAGTTATCATCACTCTTCCCTTCCATCATGCCCACCACTTAACAAGCTCCTCCGCGAGCGGAGCGGAGCTTACAAAGGTAGGCCGGGCAGGGCAGCTCCATGGGGAATTTTAAGTCTTTGCATTCAAGGAACCTATTTCCCTTTGCATTCTTGGATGCCTCCTTCTTATTCAAATGCCACCCTCTTATTCCATTTATATTCTTCATATTCTTTGTTTGATGATGAGAACATGTGCTGTGATTTTTTTTCCAAGGTTGTTTATGACCCCTTTCTCATGTTTTCTTAGCTTTGGCTTGAAAAAATTGTCACATGAAGAAGACTTCATGGAAAATTTCAAAATTTGAATGGGCAAATGTGAATAGAGAAAGATAGAAGTCGAACAAATGGTAAGTTATAGGTTTGGACTTTGGGCTTGACCTTTGGCCTTTTTACACTATTAATGGCTGACCCAAGGCTCCACTTCCTATACTTTATTGCCTATTTCATGCCCAAAGTTTGGCCACTCCATCCCACGGCCTCTCCACTTGGACGGCCATAGTGTGAAGAGGCACTGACTAGGCATGTGAACATGATGAATACATTACTAATAAGTTACTACCCATCCTACTGTAACTGCAACTGATCTGATCTGAACTGAAGGAGGGGGAGGGTGGTGGGCCCCACAGCAGGCCCAGTCCCTTTCACTCCCTTCAGTTATTACTGTAACATCGTTCTCTCACTCATCAGAAGTTGTTATGCTGCTGCTGCCAGCACAACAACTACCGACGTTAGAACTCCGTCCGTCCAATGACGAACGGAGGTATTTACTGCTGCTACTGCTGTAAGTTAATAATAAGTTACCCCCCACCCCACCCGCTCTTGAGTTACTGTCCCTGGAGCCACGGGCAGGTATGATGACCGCCTGGATGGAACTTAAGAACGGCACTGGAGGACGGACTGCGTGCCGTGGAGGGAACCATAAGAGTTACCACTTACTACTGTACTGAAGTGACCGGACGGAGGGTTCAAGTGGCGAGTGAGTGGTGGGAGGGCATCCCCACCAAGACGGCCCTATCCAGGGAATGCTCTTCTCCACCAAGGATGCTCAATACACTTCTCAAATTTTACCCCTAAGAGCCCCAGGGGACCAAAAGGATCCTCACACAGTCAGGAAGTCCGATTAGAAAGGGCGATAACTTTTGCATCCAATGTCCAAAATTTAATCAGACTGGCTAGAAAATCTTCTCTCTCTTGAGTTCTTGTTTGTGAGGTAAAGTTTTCATATCAATCCAAAATGTGCTAATTTGGGGGGAGCCATTGAAGTTCACGGGTTCAATTCGAGTTTGCCAAATTGCATTTTCACAGCTGCAATGTTTTTGTGTGTGTGGTGGTGGTGGGGGATTTCCCTTCATCCAATGCTAGTTTTCAGTAATAAAACTGTTGGATTGTATTCCCATCGAGGGGGGGTCCCCTTGAAGTCTCGTTATTGTGGCAAAATTTTCATGTCAATTCAAGTTGTTTGGAACCAATTTAGAGTTCAAAACCCGGACTTTTGGGGATTACAATGAATTTTGGCAACCTATTTCTTCTTCATACAATGTCCATTTCCAATATTTTTTTTAGAAAAGTTGCTCATACAAGTCTAAATTGTGTGGTTAAAATTTTATATCAATCCAAGAAATTATGAGTAATTGATAAACATATAATAGAAGGAAGTTCAGCCTTACATGTATTTTTGGAAACTCTTTTTTGTTCTCTTTTGACATTTGCAAAAATACAGTGAGTCTATTGAGTGATATTTTTTTTCACCAATGTGTCTGAATGCTGAATGTCTTGCTAGGAAAATTTCATCATCCTTTTTCAACACTAAAACATTATGATCTTGCAATCTATATGTCCTAATTTATTCATATCATCTGTAATACATACACTACAAGATTGTATGGTTGAGATTTATTTATCTTTGTGACATATAGACCTATAATACTTCAAAAGCAATGAAGTTCTTAAATCCAAAAAGGTCCTAGACATTTAGGGGTGATTTGAATTTGGTATACGTTATACAAAGCCCTATACCGAATAGGGCCTTATTTCCCCTAAATTTGAGATTCAAAAGCTAGGTGGATAGAAGTCTATCCTGTCTAGATGAAACAAAACATGATAGGGATAGAAAGTAGTCTTGGTGGAGATGCTCCTAGGATATCTTCAATCTACTCCCAAAAAGGCCTTTCTAAAAGAACTTCCCACTTCCACCAATTTTTAATTAGAGATGGAAATTTTTAGCATTGGAAGCCTATAACCATAGTATTTTGAATAGGTACAAGAAAACTCAATTTTAAAGATTGGGAAATGAAAATATACAGCTTCAAAAGTAGCTTAAAGGAAGCATTACAAAAAAAACGGACCTTGCAGAAGGTTGTTGACCTCTAAAGGACCAAACGGCATTTTTTGGCAACATAGCAATTTTGGGCAGCTCACTACGAATGGAAATTTTATTCTTTTTCTTTGAAAATTTCACACAACGTGTGCCCAAGGAGTAGCTTTAAGGCCCAACAATTTTCAAAACTTTTGACTACATGGTTAAAAAGTTATTGGATGATATGTCATTTTCAATGGTAGGCGGGCAACTCAAAAAAATTCTGAAAAATCATTTAAAAAATAAATAAAAACTTGAGAATGAGTCTTTAGATTTATATATATATATATATATATATATATGGAAAGCTTTGAATTACTCCAATTTGATTTATGAGATGAAAATTATGAGGTGTTCTAGTTTGTAGGTAGTTATGGATTCCCTACTCTAAAATAAACTTTGAAGTCCTTTATTTAACTCAATTTTTAATTTTTTCTCAAAAAAAATAAAAGCATAGGATGTATAGTGTTTATTGCAATGTTACAACCATTGGGATTGACATTTTTCAATTCTATAATTAAATTCTTAACAATTTTGTGTTTTGAATTATTATCTACTTCTCTTTACAACCTATTTTTTTTCTACATGTTTTACAATTCCAAATGATCTGAAATTTTTCAAGCATGTAGCCAACTTGCTTTGAAGAATGAATCCAAGGAGTAACCACCATTTTGGACATTTTTTTATTTAAATGTGACCTTGTGAAAAGCAACTGCCCGTTTTTTCGCAGGGCCAAAAAATGGGTCTTTGTCAATTCAAATGCTATTATCTTGCAATCTACGAGGTGAAAAATTCTGAAATTTTTTCTATATATTCTCAAACAAGTTTACTACAAGATCCTACGGTTACTTGTGTCCAAAAATGTTTTGATCCTAAAATTTGATACTTGAACTAAAAATGGCAGTTTTGGAGTGTTTTTGGTGAAAACATAGTCTCTGACCTTTAGGGGTTAAGCCAGCTCATTCTCCAAGCAACCAAGCTGGGATCGAACTGGATTAAATAATAATAATATTAATAATATTAATATTAATATTAATGATTAAATTTAATTAAATACTCACAATCTATTGCGGCCACATCAGATTTTGAAATTGCCCAAAAAAATCATTTTTAAATTAAATTTAAAAAAAAAAGAAAAAAAGTCCTCAGTCCATGCCTGCGAGTCCGCGGGCTGCGACGGTTTGTCCATTCGCAAGGATTTTTTTTGTTTTTTTTTAAATTAATTAAAACAATATAAAATATGAACAAAATGAAAAATCCATTAGCTTGCGTTCCCCGTCCGGCAACTGACGGCCTTCTGCAAGGTCCGTTTTTTTTGTAATCAAAAGAATTATACAAGTGTTAACAAATCACAATCATCAAAGCACTTTGAAATCAAAAATTTCAAGTTCTAATTATTAATTGATGGGAACTTAGAGTCATATTTGGAAGGCCTTTATACGAATTCCACTAACCTCTAAAATCCCAAGGCCTTTACTTTGTCAAAAGAAACTCAAAACTGCCATTTCTATTGCAAAGAGCAAAAAAGTTTCAAAAAATATTTTTTCCATATCTAACTAGAGAATCTTGCACAAGACTATTATGAAAACATGTGGAAAGAATTTGAGAAACTTTGATTAAATAGATTGCAAGATATTTGCATTTAAAGTGACGGAAAAGGATTTTTTGCACCTTGTTCAACTTTTTGTATTGAATCCTCTTAAATTTTAACTTTTTGTACTATGAATTATGATTTTTTAATTTTTTACATTAAGCAATTGAGTTGAAAGTCAAGGAAAAAAAATAAAAAAACTCACACTTGGTTTTCATTCTTGAAAAAATTGTTAAGTGTACAAGTAAGTATGAGATTGAATGAAAAACTAAATTATTAATAGCTCTAAGATGGAATTGAAATAAAACAACCCCAATGGTGAGATTGTTCATTAGCAAACAAATTTAATCTTGTCTAACAAAAAAGATTATAATTGTGAAAATTGTATTCAAAAATGAATTCTATAAGTTATTTTTTCAAGAAGATGCTTAGGTTGCCCCAAAAGAAGATTATCTATGACTTTCTCATCACTAGTCCAAATAGAATGAATTAAAGTTTCACATGTAGACAAAAATATAATCTATGGGAAAGAAGTTAAATTAAAATAAAGCTCAATTTTTTGTGATTTTATTTGTGTTGCCTTTCAAATTGCTTTTTGGACTTGTGTTGGCATAACTTTTACTCCTAGGCACCAATTGAAATTAATTATATTATCAGAAAGCTAATGTGATTTCCTATCTTAAAAAAAAATTTCAAAATCATTTCAAATTTTGATTTCATACATGCCTTCCCAAAATCCCAAGACTCTCACGAGCAACTTTGGGACTTTAATGTCCTTAGGACATCCTTAGTCCACTCTATCAACTGCCTTGCAAACTAAACTTTTAACTTTACACCGGTTTACTTGAATTTTTTCATTAAAAATGCTTCCTTCAATACTTTGAACAGGTACAAGAAAATTCAAAATTAGACATTTCACAGTGAAGATTAATTGTTTCAAAAGCTAGCTAAAAGACAAAAATTATAGAAAAGTTGGCAAATTATGGTTATACAAGCACATTTGCACTTCAAATGCAAATTAAGTTATAGAATTAGAGCATCTCTACTCCACTCTATACAAGTGCACCTACTAAATTAAACTTCTCTTTATTCACATATAATTATTTATCATGGTACCTTCTTTGACTCATTGCGAGCACATCTTATATTAAGATTCTAACATTAGTTCTCTAATATTTGCACATTATATTTTTAAATTCTTTTACAAATATTCTAAGACTATAAATAAATTTTGAACAAAAATCTAATTCTTTAGTTGCAAATTCTGACCTTCAAGAATGTTTAAATATATATATATATATATATATATATATATATATATATATATATATATATATATATATATATATATATATATATATATATATATATATATATATATATATATATATATATATATATATAAGATATTTTATTTTACAAACCTTTCTAATTTGGACTTGCAATTCAAAATTAGAAAAAGCTATGGTACATCTTCACAAATTTGGAAATCTAGACTACCTCTTTTCTTCAAAGAACTAATTATTTTCATCAAAGCGTATTTAAAAACAAATTGAATGGTGACACAACACACAACATATAGAATGAAGAAACAAACCTAACAATACACTGCATAATATGTACTACACATAAAAGTAGATAAGATTTGTGGCATTAATACCTAATGTAAAAAGATCCTATAAATTATTTACCTTGCCTAATTATCAAAATTGGCACTTTGTATTGAATATCAAATTAAAGTTGAAGAAATAAATCTAGCAAATGCTCAAAATCGCAGTATTCTTTTGGAATACAAATTTTTACTATGTATATTCTTTTTGAAAAACTAACTTTCCTAACATTTTGGCATCTATTTTTAGAATTATTTTTTGCCAATTGTGATGGCCGATTAAGTTGTAGTAGCCATCTTTAGATCATAGCCATAATTATAGTGATTTATAAATTGATGTGTATAGAGCTCATTTAGCAAGTATTGAGCGGCCATGTGATTCTTTTGACAAAGGTCAAGGTGTATAGAATTCCTTTGACTATTTGACTCATTTATAGCAATAAAGATGAACCTACAAAATTTTGAAACCAATGCTTTATAATTTTGAGTGTTCTTTTTTTGAATGTTCTTTCATTTACAAGGCATCAGTTAGTTAGCCGTTTCAACTCCATCTCTTTCATTTACAATGCATTAACACCTAAAAGGACCAAACGTTCAAATTTTGAACAACAAATGAATGCAAACATGCCCCAAGCATATAATTTTTTCATCCATCTAAATAGTTGTTGATTCTTATGTAATTCTCTTAAATTTGCAGGTTATAGATTTTCAAAAGTTTTATTCGCAAATCTAATGTAGATCAAGGGATACAAGTATAGTGAACCTCAAAAAATGACTTTCTTCATTTGAAATATGACCCTTCAAAACAACTTCAACAAATATATATTTTTAAAATTTTTGAGCTTAATGGAAAGAAATCTTGTAAAATTACAAATTTTTAATCAACATCAATTTTGAAAGGAATTTTCAATTTCGAATTTCGAATTTTATTGGAAAGTGTTGGTTGGCCTAATAGCAGTTAAATTTGACTATATAAATAGGAACTTGACCACTTTGAATATGATCAATGGATCTTATTTTACAACTCTTATTATAAATTCATAATGAGATAATTTTGGAAAATAAGACTATCCCATGGTCCCTAAGGAATTAAACTATGTATGCCCTTTATAGGTTAATTCCATTTTTTGAGGTGATATGATGTATAGGAAGGACCGGAGCTTATAAGCCATTGAAGGATGGATTATGAACTTATTGTATCTTATATTTTTATTTTATGCGTACTAGATATATATGAAAATAACCATGAAGAAAATCTTAAGCAAGGCGTTTTCATGCTATAGATGTTTCAATGGCCTTAGAAACTTAGTAGGATCGTACTTTTAATGCATGTTGTGCACACAAAAAAATTATTACTAAAATGATTATTTTTAAAATCATTGTGTTGTGAATTATTTTAAAATTAAGAACATCAAATTTGATTTATACAAATTCTAATGTATACATAAGTTATATCTTTTTTGAAATAACTGGAAAAAAAATTTATTGCAAAGGTTTAGGTATTGAGGAACCTTCTTTCAAAATTGCTTCAAAAGAACTTCCAACTAGAAGTTGAAAGTGAATGAAATTACAAATAAATAGGAAAAACATATTTAAGATGAGTTTTCCTTATACTTGGTCTTTACATTATTAGATTACTTTTGGACCCAATTGCTTGAAAAATCTAATATAGACTCAAAGAGCCAAAAACGTACTTTGAAATCTTTTCATGTTTTAATTAGAAAAAAAGATCAAAAAACAATTTTAAACTTTTGAGTTTGAAAGAATATTTTTTTTCTTTCATCTAGTAATGAGTACATTTTTAGCTCTAAATTATGAAAGCAAGTATGATTTTTCACTACATTTATATATCTCAATAAATGTAATTGTCTATAAAAAGATTTTTCTTGGTAGGTTAGTGCATTCCATAAATTACCAAAATTTATAAATACAAAAGGTCTAGCATTGATTTATAAGGTCTATCATTGATTTATAAGGTCTAGCATTGGTGTATAGAATCCAAAAGAAATAAACATTTCATAGAGCCCATAATTAACAAGGAAAGTGACAAAGTTGCAAAATTGCAAAATTGTCAACTTAAATCTACATTTTTGGAGTACTTGTAGGGTGAAAATACCCTACATAAGTTTTTTTGTACTACAATATAATATAAAATGTAATAATTTTTAAAAATTGTGAGACTTTCCCTCTTTGAATTCTTAATTCTTAAATAATTTACGCAAATTATGTGTACAACTTAAGAATTCAAAATATATTTAATAGTTTGTGTAATAAGTTCAAAAATTGCGTGACTTCCCCTCTTCACCTTGTTTAAATAAAATTTTGATTTTACTATTGGAATGATTTTTAGAATTTCATTTATTTTATTCAAATAAGTCACATATTTTAAGATTTCAAAGCTCTTGAAATCTGCTCGGATAATATCCATGAGTATAAGAAATCATAATATTTTAAGACAACTAATAAATACAAAGAAGAATTTATTAAATACAAAGTTTTCATAAAAAATCCGCTACACCAAAATAATTTATGATAATTTTGACTTTCAAAGCATTGCTATCATTGAGTAACTTGTTTGTTTTCTCAAAATTAGAATGAAATCAGCTAAGGTAGTTTGGAAACATATTGAGACTTTTATAACATTTGATAAATTTTCAAGTATTGAAGTTTTAGACTAATTTAAACCTTCTTAACTGAATATCTATTATATTATAAATAAATGAATGATTGTGAAGGCTCTTCCAAAACAAACTTATTTCAAAATGTACTTGAAGTCATCTTCTCCAATGACATCATGCTTTATAATTTCTAATGCAAACAAATAGGCATTCATTCATTTTTTCGTGTAAATATATATATATATATATATATATATATATATATATATATATATATATATATATATTTATAGAAAAATGAGACATATTTCTAATTTAGAATAAAAGTATTTTTCAAAAGAAATATGAGATTTGCTTCATTTTATGGGTGCAAGTATTATGAAAGGGGTGTTTTATTTTGCACTCAAAGTAATCAGAAGTTAAAAAGACTGCACTTTTTCAGATAGTTGAATAAGCCCTAAATGCCCCAAAGGCCCAAAAGTGTCCTCATATAATTTTATGTCCAATTCAAAGTCCTGTAATTTTTGCATCCAATGTCCAAATGCAATAAAATTTGTTGGAAAATTTGAGCTCTCTCTTCTAAAATCTGTGGTAAAATTTTCAAATCAATCCCAGATGTACTGATTTTTTGGAAGCCAATTAAAGTTCACGCGCTTAGTTTGAGTTCACCAAACTTCATACGATGGCAGCAACTTTGGGGGCTTGTATCTCCTTCATCCAATGTTAGTTTTTGATAAAATTTATGGGATTATATTTCCCTTGAAGTCTACTTATTGTGTTTAAATTTTCATGTCAATCCAAGTTGTTTTGAATGTGTGGGAGCAATTTGAAGTTCAAAATCCCGACATTTTTGGATTATAGTGAACTTTGGCAGCTTATTTCTTCTTCATAGAATGTCCGTTTCCAATATTTTTTTGGGAAAAATTGCTCATGCTAGTCTAGTTTATGTGGCTAAATTTTCACAACAGTCCAAAAAGTTATGGTTGACAAAGAAGCATTTTACTAGAAGGAGGTTCAGCCTTAAATGTTTTTTTGCAACGTTTCTTGCTATTTTTTGACATTTCAAAAGTCATTTTGCAAACATGTTGAGTCAATTGGCTTGATATTTTTTTTTTAAATGTGTTTGTATATTGGTTTTCTATCACTTTATAGTTTAATTTGTTTTCATTTGAATAGATATTGAAATCAAATTTCACCACCAAATGGTTTGCTAGGAAAATTCAAAACCCGATTTTAACACTAAAGCATTAGAAGAGATTTGAGGCCTCCAAAAGCCCCTGAATTATCTTGCGTTCCCGCAACGTTCCCATGCTGTGGAACGCAAGAAAGCTGCTAGGCTGACGTGGTCAAGAGAGTGCCACGTCATTTTCGATATTTTTTTATTTTTTTTTTGCTTAGAATGATATTTTGGGCAAATTTTTTTATTTTTATTTTTATTTTTTGAAAGAAAATTTTTTGACAACCCGTACCGGCTGATCACAAAAATTGGGACAACATTGAGAACGAGCCTGAAACGACCCTCTAATGCCCTCAAATCTCTTCTAATGCAATCTTTTATTCCAATTTATGTTACCAAATGACTCCAAATTTGATCCAAGTCATCTACAATATGTACACTACAAGATTGTACGGTTGAGATCTCTATCTTAATGACATTTAGATCTATAACACTTCAAAAGCAATGATGTTTCTGAACCCAAAAGGCCTTGGGCCTTTAGAGGATAATGCATTGTCACTAAGAAACAACATTGTGTCATAAGAAACTCAAAAGTATAGCATGCATGCATTTTATCTTCTTGGCTTCAAAATTCCATCAGATCCTTAGTTTGGTTACTTCAAGGAGGTTCATCCTGGGTTTTTTTCAAAATCCGGCTCATGGCTCCTCATTTCACACACTTTACGAATAATTTTATTATGGTGGAAACTTTGAAGATGATTCCTATTTTGGACACAAAGAATGCATTGCTTCAGTTTGGGTTATGTTAATTTGTTATCACCTAATTTGTCAAATGATTCTCCAATGCGGGCTGATGCAATAGATACAACGGTGCTCTTGAGGCCGATTGTTAGATGACGCCCATTGTCCCTGTGAGGGACAAATTGGATTTTGGCTTTTATGATCTCAATATTTGTTGTGATTTTTGAAACTTTTTTGTAAAAATAGAGATATACATTAGCTTTCTAGAAATATAATTAATATTTTCATCAATGCCTAGGAAGAAAAAGTATGATAGAATATGTCAAAATTTTAGTTTGGCGGGTAGAAAAAAAAACCCACAAAAACTTTAAACTTATATTTGTTTCTAAAAATTTGTTCTTATAAATTGTATATGTATTGTTCTGCATGGGAAGCTTTGATCATTCCATTTGGATTTGTTATGTAAATGTTATGGATAATCTTGTTTTTCAGGCGATCAAAGTATCTTCTTGAAAAAATACTTGTTAGATTCATTTCTAAACTCAATTTCTATAATTTTTCAAAAAAATTTCACAAGATGATCACCCCTAAACGACTAAGGTGATTTTCTTGTCAAAAAACACTCAAAATTGTCATTTCTATTGCAAAGAGAAAAAAACTTTATTTATTTATTTATTTATTTATTTTTGCTTGTCCAATCGTAAGATCTTGACTAATATATGAATATATGAAAGAAATTTCAAAAACTTTGACCATGTAGATCGCAAGATATATGCATTTCAAGTGAAGAAAACAACTTTTTTTGCACCTTACTTGACTAGATTTTTTGGCTGTGTATCTTTTTAGTCTAAATTTTTTGCACTATTGATTTTGATTTTCTACTTATTTATGTTAAGTAATTGAGTTGAGAATCTACAGAATAAATTTAGGAAAAAAAATTCTCAATTTTCACTCATTAAAACATTGTTAAGCAAAGGTGGGTTCAAGATTGAAGAGAAAACTAAAATGTTAATATCTTTTAGATGGAATTGAATCAAAATAATCCCAACGGTGAGATTTTTTTAGCAAAAAAATTGAACCCTATCAAACAATGTTTTTTTTTTTAAATTCTAAAATTGCATTCAAAAATGAATTATATAAGTTGTTTTTTCAAGAAGATGCTTAGATTGCCCAAAAAAACAAGATTGTCTATAACTTTCTCATTATTAGTCTAAGTTGAATGAAACAAAGCTTCATATGTAGACAAAAATATAATCTTTGAGAAAAAGTTTGAAAAAAAATTATTTTGACATTCTGTGATTTTTTTTTTGTGCTGCTCTCCAAACTCCATCTTTGCTTATTGTGCCATAACTTTTGCTCTCGGGCATCAATTAAAATCAAAACTATATACTTACAAAGCTCTTGCAAAATAACACAACTTCAAAAAATTCCAAAAAATATCTGTAAAAGTTGAGACTATAGGAACCTGCCCAGACCCATCTTTCTAGGGGACAAATGGTCCTTTAGGGATTAAGTTCTCTTTTTAGAACAATCTCGCTATTGAAATCAATTTGTTTCAATTCCATAGCAGACCTATTGACAGTTTCCTTTTTGCCTACAATCTTAGACCCACTTCTATTTAATAATTTTTTAATATATGAATATCAGATTTTTTTTTGAAATTTTTTCTAGACTTTTAATTCAATTCTTCATCATAAAAAATTAGAAGTTCAAAATAAATTGTGCAAAAATTTAAATATAAGAAGATTAAAAGCCAGTAAATCTATTTGAACAAGGTGCCAAAAAAATTATTTTCTTTACTTTAAATGCAAATATCTTGCAATTTTCATGGTCAAAGTTCTTGAAATTTCATCCACACACTCTTGCACTAATCTAGTGCAATTATATTAGATCCTATGATTAGATATGCAAAAAAAAAACGTTTTTGATTCTTTTGCTCTTGCAATAGAAATGACACTTTGAGTGTTTTTTGATGGGGAAAAGGATCAAGAACTTTAGGGGTTATTTGAGTTCTTCTTTTCTTTTCTTGGAGGAAGGATGTCCGTGTGCCAAATCTAAGGGCCACTTTGTACTATGGCCATCCACGTCAAGAGGCCGTAGAATTGAGTGGCCAAAATTTAGTGAGAATCCAAAAAAATGAGCAATAAATTGGCCATAAACACTATAAGAAACCTTTGTTTTAGGTTGACAAGCTCTAATTTTTTTAAACGGATTTTAGATGATGTCCAATGCAGCAAACCCATGTTCTAATGTCAACAAAAACATCCAACGTAGCACCAATGTTGGCATCACCTAAAATCTGTTTAAAAAAATTAGGGCTTGTCATCAAAAAAGCGAGTTTTTTATACTACAAGTGGAGCTTTCGGCCAGTCATAGTGTAAAGTCTCCAAAGGCCAAGCCTAAAGTCCAAACCCATACCAATTTTACACTTGAGTTCTTGTAAGGTATTAAATGAACTTCCACTACCTCTCAACCATAGTTTGGGTCTCCATTTCTAGCTGATCCAAACTTCCTTTAAGAGTTTGTTGCCATGTAAGTAGTTGGAGGGCCATGGCTTTTAGGCTTGTGCCTTTTAGCATGAGGGGTCGAAAGGCATAACTTTTGTTTTTTTGCAATGTGATTGGTAGAAACCCATGACCTCTCGACCTTGGCCATAATATAGAGTGGCCCTAAGTGATCCAATTGGCAATCCAAATTAGCAATTAGGGGCTACAACTGAATAGCAGAGCTAGTGCAAAATGTGAATTGCCCCTGAATCAAGCTGCACGTTCATCTACATGTCGGAAACCCTAAAACTTAAAAAACGCCCTAAACCCTCAAAGGTGAGGCAATGCACATTTGAAGTGCATAAGGAACCAATGTTTTTAATACCTAATAATAGACTTTACATGCTTGGTGATTCTATTTTAGAAAGTGAATGGTATAGGGCCCCTCAACACGGTTTGTACAAAGCCAATCCAAGTTAAAATTCATTAGAAAAATGCTAGAGTCTTTAAGTAATCTCTGTTTGAAATTTTCATGAATTTTTCAATTTAGTGAGGTACTTAATCGACAAAATATTAATATTCAAAGTATGAAATTAGATAGATCTAATGCCATGGAATGTTGACAAAATTTGGTAGCCCAACGTGCCCTTATTTAGCAACAAAGTTAGTGCACACATGATTTCTGATAGCCATGGCATCATAGTGATGCATTTGTAACCTAATAGTAGACTCTTCACGTTTTTGGAGAAAAATATATAGCCATGTCATAGTCAAATTCAAACAAAAAATCTTTACATTTTTCACACACAAAATGCAAGAGATTGCTAAACTTCAAAAATCTTTGAATTGCAAATTTGTGGTTGCATTTTTGGAGTCTCTATACCTTGAAAACATCCATTCCATATTTTTTTTATAAACTATTATTTACTAATTGGTAAGAGCCAAAAGATATTGGCTATTTTTTGTAAAGGAATTTTTCATTTTTTGAAATCTAAATAGCCAGTTATTGCTATGTTTTAAAACTAATAGCCAAAATTTATCTAGGTATCACCTAGTTTTGATATAGATATCACCAAGTATCACGTGAGTACTGAAGAAACATCTGCCTCTTTCTCCAAAATGAAAAAAACATTACATCCATTTGTATGGTAAAGTGCCTTAGAATCTACTTTTAGTTTCTCCAAGGCTTCAATCCTTGTTGGACTCTTTTACATTTTTGCTCTACCTTTGTATGAAACTACTATTTAGTTGCTTCATTTTCATCCAATTGATCTTTAAAAAGGATGATTTTCTTGTTCACTCCTAAAATTCTTTCATGTTTAGAGGCCCAAAATTGCTTCAAAATACTAGTCTCCAAAGTAAGGCTAAAAATCTTCATCTATCATTAGAAGAGATTTACCTATGAAACAAAGTCGTGAGTTCTTTTGAATTCTCTAGAATTGTTGGATTGTAAGAACTCTGCTGTAGCAGCTGATTGATGTGGCACAATGACTATCACATTATATATATATATATATATATTGAATTGAATTTTTTAATATTTTTTAATACGTTTTTTATTTTTTATTTTAATAATTTGACTTTAGCACTATTCATTACAACAAGGAACCATGGTTGAAACGGCCTTCTAATGCCCTTGAAAAACATCTAATGATTTTATTTTCTTAACAAACTTAACTATGGAATCCTTTAGTTAACTTATTAGAGCTAGTACACCTTCCTAAAACTTTAGAATAAGAAACTTTACCAATTGCAAGTTAATAATGTTTGGATTTTCAAAAAAAGTATTTTCAACTCTTTCTAAATGGTTAGATTTCATCTTTCAAACTTATTATCCATAAATGTATAAATCTTACAACTTACAACTCTCTATAATATGTTGAAGAAATAAGTTGAGGATACATATAAAAAATTTCAATAAGTTTATTTTATATTCATGCTTGAAAAAATGATAAGTAGAAAATAATAGAAAATGATTTAAAATACTAAATTGTTAAGAATGTAGTTATGGAATTGAAGGATACCAATTCCAATGGTTGTTAGTAATGTTGTAATAAATAATCTACATCCTATGATTATAATTTTTTTCCTAAAATATTGGAAAGTGAGTTAAATCAAGTATTGTAAAGTTTATTTTTGAGTAGAGATTCTATAATTGCCTACAAACTAAAATTCTTCCTAACTTTCATTTCATTAATCAAAATGGAATGTTTTAAAAGCTTTCTACATGCATATAAATTTAGAAAATCCATTTCAAAGTTTAATTTCTTGAAAAAGTGATTTTTTGAGTTGCCTAAATTGCCTAGAAGCTCCAAAAGAAATTACATAGTATGCATAAAATAACCTTTAACCATGTAGTCTTAAGTTATGAAAACTACTGCACCTTACAATTACTCCTCAACCACATGTTGTGTGAAAATTTCAAAGAAAAAAAATGAAAATTCAGTTCATAAATAGATGACCAAAAATGCTATGTTATCTACAAATGTTTTGGGGCCTTTAGGGATTAAGATCAAATGTTGCTTTTGACAAATGGAAAACTATTTGGATGAAAAATTGGTCCAAAACACTTTCTTCATCATCAAGAATGGGGATGTTAGAAAGCTTAGCTTGGTTTGATCTCTAAAAAGACAAAGGCATTTTGGGGCTCAAAAACCATTCAAAACTAGAATTTTTATTGTTGTCACCTAAGAGACCAAATAAAACGTTTACCAAGAATCTAACAAAGGATCTTATACTTCACTTGTCTTTGATCATGTGGTAATAATTTCAGGAATTTTGATTGTACAAATTGGAAGATACTAGCATTCAAAGTTAGATATTTTTTTTTGAATTTTGGCCTGCAATTTTAAATGACTTTGACCGCCATTTATGGGAAATTTTTTGCACTATTGAGCTTGAAGCTAAAATTTTTTACATTGAAAATTTGAGTGGAGATTTGAAAAAGAAATTTGAAAAAAAAAGCTTGATTTTCATTCATTAACCTCTAAAGGACCAAATTCCCTTTCGGGAACACTTGGGATTTTGGATAGGCTTGTGTGACCTCAAATTTTGACCTAATTTTTGGAAATTTCTTTTCAAGGTAGGAAATCACATTAGCTTTTTAAAAATATACTTTTTATTTCAATCGCTTCCCGGGAGCAAAAGTTATGCAATCCTATATTTAAAAAGCAGTTTACTAGGCAAAACAAAAGAAACACAAAAAAATGATTTTTTTTAATTTTTGATTTTTTTTTGAAAGATTATGTTTTTGTCTACATTTGAAGCTTTGATTCATTCTGTTTTGACTAATATAAGAAAGTTATAGACAATTTTGTTTTTTGGGCAATCTAAGGACCTTCTTCAAAAAACAACTTACAGAATTCATTTTTGAATGCAATTTTCAAAAAAATTCAAAATCTTTTTTTTGATAGGGTAAAGTTTATTTGCAAAAAAGAGTCTCACAGTTGGAATTATGATGTTTCAATTCCATCTTAGAGCTATTAATAATTTGATGTTTTATTCAATTTCAGACCTATTTTTACTTTATAAATTTTTAATGAATGAAAATTAGGGTTTGATGTTTTGAATGTTGTTTTCACTGATTCTCAACTCAAATGTTTAAAAAAATTAATTTATAGACTCATGGTCCTTAGTGCAAAAAATTTCCACAAATGACGGTCAAAGTCATTTGAAATTTTATTCCAATAGTCAAAAAAACTTGTTTTTCCAACTTCTAATGCTAAAATCTTCTAATCTGTATAGTCAAATTTCAGAATTTTTTTAACCACACATGATTTGAGACAAGTGAAGTACAAGATCCTACGGTTAGATTTTAAATTAAAAAAAATGTTCTTTTTGGTTTCTCGAGTGACTGCAACAAATACGGCAGATTTTATTGGTTTCGGAGCTAGAAAATGCTTTAGTGTTCTAGGTATAAAAAACTATGAAGTAGAAGTAGGTCCAAGACTGAATGAAACACAAAATCATTAATTGCTCTAAGATGGAA
The DNA here is from genome assembly GCA_963969595.1 of Neckera pumila. Taxonomy (NCBI): domain Eukaryota; kingdom Viridiplantae; phylum Streptophyta; class Bryopsida; order Hypnales; family Neckeraceae; genus Neckera; species Neckera pumila. The sequence continues at coordinate 973,135 of OZ018412.1, read as the reverse complement.
TTTGAAACACTATAATCCCAAATGGTGAGATTGTTCTTGCAAACAAACTTAACCATGCCAAAAATAAATTTGAGCTCTTACAAAGAATAGAATTCATAAATGAACACTATCAGTTTTTTTTTCAAGAAGATGCTTAGATTGCCCTAAAATTAAGATTGGTCATAACTTTCTCATTATTAGTCCAAATAGAATGAATCAAAGCTTCCAATGTAGACAAAAAAATTTTTAAGAGAAAATTGAGAAATTAAAGGAACTTCGTTTTTTTTGTGTTTTTTTATGTTTTGCTCAGTGAATTGCTTTATAAATTTAGGATGGCATAACTTTTGCTCCTGGGCACCGATTGAAATAAAAATTATATTTTTAGAAAGCTAGTGTGATTTCCTGTCTTTCAACGAAGTTTTAAAAATTTATGTCAAAAAGTGAGGCCACACAAGCCTGTCCAAAATCCCAAGTGTCCCCCGAGGGGACTTTGGTCCTTGAGGGGTTAATGAAGATGTACTCCCGATAGTTTAATTTTGTGGTTTAGGATAGTAACTTCCGTTTGCTCCCTCAGTTGCTACGTACGGTGTTCTATTCGTCCGTTTTGATTTGATTGTGGGTTCCCTTCCCTTTCCGTCCTTAAGCTGCTTCGCTTCCTTCCCTTGTTAACTTCCCACGGCCGCACCTTCAGCTGGGCTCTCCCCATCACTGAACGGGTGACTTCACTGAATTCGTGAATTGGGTGGGAAGGATATGATGAAGGACACTTAATTAGTAGTAGGTACGTGAGTCATGGAATAATGATGTCTGGCAAACCAATGCAAGTGCAATGGGCGACTGGCAGGCAGCAAAGAGAAGAGGGGAGGGGAGGGGAAGGCAGGGCAGGGCAGGGCACGGGACGAGCGAGCTAAGCAGAAGCTAGGCGATGAGGCCTGGGGGGAGAGGAGAGCGAGCGAGCGACGCTAAGTGAAGTTAGTTCCCTAGCTAGCTACAAGGAGTTGGCCGGTAGCAGGGGCTAAACTTAGCTCGCAATCTGCATGCATGCGCTAGCTTAGCTTAGCTGAGCTGAGCTTAGCTTAGCTTAGCTGCAGGCAGGGAGGGCCTGATCGATCGATCGATCGAGCGAGCGAGCGAGGGGCTCTCGAGCAGAGAGGGACGGAGCTAGATAGGATGGAAGGAAAACAATTCATGGAAGGAACGAGCCGGGACGAGATAAGGGGAGTGGAGGGAAGGGGAGGGAAAGGGAGGGAAGGGGAGGGAGGCCGGGGAGCCTGCCTGCATAGCTGCCTACAGTAGCTGCCTGCGCTCGTTCATCATTGCCATCATGAACATACTCATCACTTCTGCCTGCTGCCTGCTGCAAGCTCAGCTGCTGCAGCGCGGCGAGGCGAGGCGAGGCAAGCAGCTAAGTTCGGCCAGGCCGCAATGGAGTGTGGCACCCGTTCTGGCCGGCTGATCGATACCTTACCCTCAGTTAGCTACTGCAGCTAGCTACAGGTCAGGTGGGAGGTGGGAGGTGGGAAGAGTAAGTGCGAGTCAGAGCAAGCAATGCAGGCTTGTAAGGCTGGAGTGCACTGGTGCAGCGAAGGTAGCCACTGCAGTGCAGGCAGCAAGGGAGGCAGGCAAGGCAGGCAGGAGCTAGTCAGGAGCTAGTCAGGAGCGAGTCAGGAGCGAGTCAGTCAGTCAGTTGGTTGTGCATGCAAGTAGAGCTGGCCAGCCATCGCTCTCACCAAGATCCCACCAAGTCCTGCATATCTTCTTCATACATACATTCATTCATGGCCAGTTTCTAGCTGATCGAGTGCGCCCTAGCTATAAGCTACCTGCATTCCCACCAGGTCACTTCACTTCACTTCACTTCTCTACTCTGAAGGTAAGGTAAGGTAAGCTTTGCTGCTGCTGCTTAGCAAGCTCACTCATTCCGTATGGATTTCAGCTCCCGTACCCAGACAGCTCCTGTAGGTCCCCCCCCCCTCCCCCCCCCCCCCCCCCCCCGGGTCAGGCATCAGCACCCGTTGCCTGCCTGCCTGCCCCCCCCCCCCCCCCCCGCCCGCCTGCGCTGCTCCAACCCCAACTACGGGGCTTCCCTACAGACTGCTGCCCATCATTTTCATCACGTCGTTCGTCCTCCACAGGGCTGCACCACCTTCAATCGCTCGCTAATATTTACCAGCTTCAGTAAGCTTACAGTAAAGCTTATATATTCCGCCAGTGATCGTTGGAGCCAGCGTGCAAGGCGGCAATACGTCATTCCCCCTCGCTCTGCCTGACTGCCTCCCGGTCTGCCTGACTGCCCTCAGCGTTCAGCAATCTCACTCAGAAAGTTCCTGAAGGAAGTTCAGTTACTCTTCCTTCTGTCTGTCTTTCTGTAACCTAACTCTCTCCTCCCTCGATCCATAGCCCACTCCTCACTGCGGCAAACTGAGGTATATGCTGCTGCAGCTTAGGTAGCTCCCAGTGTCTGTCGCTCTTCGAACCCATCCTAACTGAAGTCCGTAGGTGCCTCTCTTGTCATCGTTTCTATCTCCTCTCCCAGGTAATTTTCCCCTGCAGCTGCTCGTGCACGTTTGCCAACTGATCCGTCGAGTCAGACCAGAAAGTTCAATACGTTGTGTTACGTTACAGTACGTCATGTTGAGAGAGCGAGTGGGTGAGTAAGTAGGCTTCTTCTCCGATTCAAGATCTACCGAGCTAGCTATTGTAAGGGAGTCAAGATCCGGCCATGTCTGCGTGGGTTCTGGCGTTGTCCTCGCTCCCCTCGTAAGTCGTATCTAATGCCAACTCTGTCTCTCTCTCCATCGCTCCCGTGCCATCCATGGCTCATTCTTGGCGTCTACCGACAGTTTCTATGACCTCTCTTTCGGTCCCTCGATCATTTCTACCTGAACCGCGATCATCCAGTGAACAACATTGTTCTGCGGTATTACGAGTTTTTGTGTCCGCTTAATGCATTCGTCAGTGGCCTGAAAGCAGAATTCGATTTGTGTGTAGGTACGTACGAGGATGTTGTCTAAACTGAAGCGTAAGAACGTTTAATTTGCTCGCGAGTGTGAGATACCAACCTTCCCGAAGGAGTCAGTGAATGATATTGCAATGTTGACTGTTCTGCGTGGGACTCACGGAAAGTCGAACGAGTTCGTTTAACTGAATGGTTTGTTCGCATTGCATTGCAGAGTTCGGAGCATTCAATGTCGTTGCGGTGAAGAGCGAAAGAATGGTTGTGTTATTGTGATCAGAATATTGTGGTCTATTTCCCGACAGACGTTATTGATTATAGACTAGCGTAGTCTATGCGAGTTTCTGGTTCACGACCAAGAGGGTCACACATTGCATTTCATGAATGGACAGCTGCCAGCATCAACTGCAGTTTTCCTGACCCCTGTCATGGAGAGTCAAGTCACCCTTGCGCCGGCGGTGGTCGAGGGCTGCAGGATCAATAGAGCAAATCGATATGGGTCGCTGTGATTTTTGTTGAGTCGATCAGAGTGGAACCCAACACAGCTTCTACTGAGTGTCACGGCTCTTCGGGCTACTCGCCTGAAGTACGGAGGCGATGACAGGAGGTTATAGGTCGTCAAGTCTTTCCTCCCCGGTGTGGCTATTGGGTTTCTTGCTCGTGGTTGCGTCGTCTCTGAGTATCCCGATCGCAGCTACAACAATTGCTGATGAAGGTAGAAGTCTTATTCCCACCCCATTTGTCATGCCGCGAGCGGTATCATTGTCAAACAGACGGGTTAAATATAGCTGTTAGTTTATTATTTGCAGGAATAGGCATTGTACCGCTATCAAGGAATATTATCGAGTTGTTTTTTTCATTGATTTCCATTGTTCTGGAGTGAGAGAGGATACAATCTACCAATCTGCCCATGTAATTCGTTAGAGTGCGATCAAGAGTCAATCAGGAATTGAGTAGAAAAATGGGCACCCAAAGACATTGTTATCACCACTTACTCAAATATTATTTGTCACAATTAATTAGGCTCACAAATCCAACGAGTGTGACTGTAAAAGAAACTAAGAAAGGATCCTATATGTTTTTAATCGAGATATCAGGCTGACAGTCACATGCTTTGTATTGCGTTCATGCAGTGGCTGCATTACTCGAACTGAAGAGGGGGTTTGCGAACGGTGACATTGCGCTTTATGACTGGCAGGAAGGCAGCCAGAGCCCCTGCCTCTGGCGAGGCGTAATATGTGATAATGTTACCTTTTTGGTCTCAACCTTGTAAGCCGGCTACCCTCTTTCAATCAGTACAATTGGGTCCTCAGTCCTCACATACGTGTTAGCTACAGCCAGCACTTTTTGAATTGATAGACCATCCTGCTAGACCCCCATTCGATATTTGCCAAGTTTTCTGATTAACAGACCTCCTCGCACATACTTTGGCCCAGTAGAATCACTGTCCGGAACTCCGGACTTGTCAAGTCGTTACTTTCAGCCAATACAAAACTAGACAATCCATGTCATTCAAATTAGGAATGTATGACTGCGAAGTGCCTGTGATGGGGATGGTTTTACATTCCCAGTTTCCCTTTGCTGGTTGTGTAGTTGCCATTCAAGATCTTCTGGCATTTGCTGATCGTTCTGGGATTTCATACGTGTTTCTCTAGTTAACAAGCTGGACTCTCTGGAAAAACGTAAATTGCTTAGATATGTTTAATCGATCAAAGCTCTCTGTCCTTGCAGAAATCTGTCAGTTCTTTCTCTGGCAGGGGAAATTTCTCCGGCGATTGGCAATTTACACAGCCTCCAGCATTTGTGAGTAAATTCAATGTCAATGTATCCCTACTGCCAGTGCTCAAATGATTCTGCTTTTCCAGACCATTTGTACGTCGTGCAATTTCAGTCTCGATCTTCGCTAGGTTTTTTTCGTCGTTCTTGCTAGCCTCGATGCTCATAACCCTCTTGCGGACAGGTTTCAGGGTTCTTAGCAAAGTGTTTCTGGTGCAGGGATATGAGTGAGAATAATATCTCTGGACAGATACCAGCCGAAATTAGCAAGTGCATAAGCTTGGTTTACCTGTGAGTCAATCGGATGTTGAACTCCAGACCTGCATGTGACTGCAATATATGTATCAGCAGAATACTGAACACGATTAAAAATTAGAGCCAAGTTGTGCACAACCACAGTATTTATGAGAGATCTCTTTAAGGAACTTCCAAGTTCACATTTTTGTTTCCATGGCAGACTTCACAGCGCTAACAGGAACCATTTTTTTGAAACTAAGACTGGGTAACATTCCTAGTTTAATAGAGTTTAAAAAATTGCAATCCGATCCCTGCAATTCGATCGACACTGATTGGAGTCTGTCCATGTGCGCCGTTACGTGCATCCAAAATTTTATTAGTGTGCTTACCTAAAATATACATTGATTCAAACAGGAATTTTTCATGGAACAATCTGACGGGAGAAATACCATACCTCATGTCACAGCTACAAAAACTGGAGTACCTGTAAGTGACTGCAATATTGGAAGTTATTATGTCCTTGACATTACCTGACTGCATTCTGTGCATCTTGATATTGTTAAACTCAAAAATCTGGACAAACCATGCCATTTCGATGACGTGCAAATGTTATCGGTTTCGCGTGGTGGTTTGCAGGTCCCTGGCAAACAATCATCTCACAGGCCCGATTCCATCAACATTTTCAAGTCTCATTAACCTGAGACACCTGTAAGCCTTTCGATGATTACCCTTTCCTGCATTATATACAGATACCTGTTTGCGTTATGTACAACTCCATGATAATCGTACTCGTTGTAAGCTTCTTAAGCATCCTTAATTATATTTCTATGAATAACGTGCATTGGTGATCTGCAGCGACCTGCAGGCGAATGAGCTTTCGGGGTCCATACCGTCGTTGATTTACTGGAGCGAGTCCCTCCAATATCTGTAATTCTCTTTCCCGAAGCTTCTCTTGATCTCTCATTAATTCGTTGTTTTTGGATCGAATAAGTGCGTATTTTGCAATAGAGAAATGTGATTAGCACTGCTGTGCATGTTTTGGTCCAAGGAACGTTCACTTGGCATAGTACTAAAATAGAGGTTTGTTGCCTTCGTGCAGAATGCTTAGGCAAAATTACCTCACTGGGAGATTGTCCGCAGACATGTGCCAACTGACTCAGCTTGCCTACTTGTAAAGCAGCATGGCCCCTACTGAGCTTCATATTCATTGATTTTTTTTAGTTCATGACCTAGAACGTACTAACTGTAGTAATTAACGACGCACTTTCTTTTATAGTTCCCAGCAGGAAATTTGAATTGCACTTGTGATTGTGAAGGAACCTTAAGGATTTTGATCTTTGTAGCATGACCTTGGACATGGTGTATTTGTGCATTGCAGCAATGTGCGCTTCAATAACCTCACAGGACCTATACCCGACGGGATTGGGAACTGCACGTCCTTTCAAATCATGTATGTTCACCTGCATGTCCTCTTGAATAATGGTGACTTTGATTTATATGACGATGGCTAATTCATGTATGATCATCTTTTCTTAACTTCTGAACAGGGTCTCATAACAAATGGAAAAGTATCTTAAGTTGACTCCATGATTTAGCTGCCGGAGTTCTAGATTTGTAATCTTTAACGTGAACATCATTTTCGGTGACAGGGACTTGAGTTACAACGATCTCTCTGGTGAGATTCCGTACAACATAGGATACCTCCAAGTGAGCACTCTGTAAGTGTATCCAGCTACGATCCCCAATTCTGTCTCAACTGTGAGGCATTCCCTCATTTGCTCATTTGCTCAGCATGTCGAAACACATATTCACACTATAGCTCTGGCTATAGAAGTCATATCACTCGCGGGTTGTCATTTACCAGTAATATTAGCTTTGCAATACTGCCGGATCAAACGTGCCCATCAATGAACGATAAGTGCTAATCTGAATGCAGCAAACAAATATTACTGCTTACCTTCTGAGATTAATTAATTAAAACTTCCTTGTATCGTTCTTTATTGAAGCCTCGTGAATATAAATTGTGTGCAGGTCTTTGGAATCCAACAGGTTCAGTGGGCTGATTCCGGAAGTGCTTGGGCTCATGCAAGCGCTGGTCATCCTGTATGTCTAAACCTCTCATTTGTCTTCATCATGTAGGTAAATACTACGTAGGTATATATATGTGTTCATTTGTCTTGGTTACAGATTATTCTTGTTAGGAGATTTTCGTATTGTAAACCGCAGGATGTCTGACACTGGACTGGTTGCATTGGCCTTAGAGACTTGAGCTCCAACCATCTTGAGGGCCCCATTCCGCCGATACTTGGAAATTTGACTTCAGTGACCAAACTGTAAGCTCGTCATCAATCCGTGATAAATTTATCTGCATGCATCTATACACGGTTAGGCAATGCTTGTTCTTGTTATCCAGTATTTTGCCAAAAGGTTCAAATCAATTCTAATGAATGTAAGTCAGCAGTCCGTTCTCCAATAATGATTAATTGTATAGTGCATGGAGCCTTGTATCAATGTTGTTATTTTTTGCGGTTGACTCATTTATCCTTATGCTATTGTTCAGGTACCTGGACAACAATCGCTTGACGGGTTCGATACCCCCAGAACTAGGCAACATGACCCTGTTGAACTACCTGTAATGCACGATCCTATGATGTTTCAAAACAGTTCATACTTTTAAATTAAGGGCAACTTTGAGAATCGGGTACGCAACTCAGATGTTGTAGGCAGGGGGCACGGGCTTCCGCATTAAACCTTCTTAAAACCTGGCTTAGCACTTTTAAGTATGTTAACTTTTCTTAAGTATGTTTAATTTTAATCCAAAATTCAGGTAAGAAATTGTTATCTTTGAAAAAATACAGAGTTAGGTTTTATTGCAAAATAATCTTCTTACCTTAGTCACTATCTAATCTCAGTTTACTTAAGACCTCAAATTTGCTATAATTGGTCTCTATAATTATGTACTACCCCTTCCCCTCGAACATCTTTGGCTCATTAAACCGGTCTGCTCTCGGGATGAGATGAAGGTCAAGTGGTCTAGTAGCTTATGGCAGTCTCACTGTCGTGAGTCTCGCCCCTGGCTTCATCTCCAGGTGTTGTTGTATTGGTTCCCTTTTTCGCAGCTAAAATAAACTTTAATGTGACAGAAAAACAAGAAAAAACCTTCGGCTCCTGGAAAATCTAAAACAAATAATATTCAATACATTATTTTGTTAGTAATATGACCTTTTATAAAATTTTAATTTTTTATTAATAAAAAGCCAATTTAAAAAAAAAATAAAGCCGTTATAATTAGATCTTTTAAAGTGTTTTTCTTCATCAAGCCAGGAGTTTTATATTTTCTTGTAAGGCTACGGTTTAATTTTGAGCCTCTATGCAAAGGCCATAAGTATTAAAGTGTTGCACTAAATTGACTTATTACTTTGAAAGTGATCAATTTTAGGGCGTATTTAAATGGGCCTTGGATATGCAAGCAAAAGAATTGATATTTGATTAGGTTGGAATTTCGGATTACATTTTGTTCGTGCACTTTTGCTCTTAACGTAGCTTCTCCGCACTTAAAGCCTGCCCAAAAGTCAAACTACTATATAGATTTCTCTGACGTCTCCTGGATGTGGTCATGCTTTTTCTAGGGAATTGAACAACAATGAATTGACTGGCGAAATACCTTCTGAGCTGGGGTGCCTAACAGAACTGTTTGATTTGTAAGTACTCTTCGTCTCTTCCAAACATACCTCTTTGTAAATGAGTAAATGACCCATCCGGAATTGATTAAAATGTAATTCACTAACGCTGCCTACGGCTGGCACGATTCTGGAGTAATTTGAATCCGTGCCTCAAAGAAATTGCAGTCACTAAGCTTTCCGAGTCAGCACTTATCTAGTTACAAGAGTTAGGACGCGCGTTGGTACGTTCGTGAATTTTCTTCTCGCCAAATGATTTCATGATGTCCAGCCGTGTAAGTTGAAGAAAACCCATCATTCGCCTGGTATGGACTAGTATGTCTACTGTATGTAGACTTTTTAGTTTTAAGAAAAACGTTGGCCTCAACTTACAAGTTATGATGATGTGTGCTTGAATACCAGGAAGCTGTCTGAGAATGAATTGACAGGTCCCATACCTGAAAACATCAGCTCCCTCGCAGCTTTGAACTTCTTGTAAGCAAAGCCGTCCCATGCGTCACTGTTTCCGAATTGACGTGTCATATTCAGTCAATCATTTACACTCGGTTAATTTCAAATTTCGAATTACGCTGGTAGATCGAAAGCTGTATAATCAGAGACTCCAACCGGTACCATGTTCAGATGAGCTGCAATCTATAACTCCGTACATGTGCAGGGATCTGCATGGGAATAAGCTGAACGGCAGTATCCTACCAGATCTTCAAAAGTTGACCAATCTTACAAGCTTGTAAGTGCCGTCTTATTTTCGGTATACTGACAGTTGCTATTTATCGCTAAAAGTGATATTTTTCATCGATTCAGAGTTTGCTCTTAACTAACTCATAGCACCTATGGCTGAGGCGAGGGGTGCACCTTTTGTCACTCGCTAATGAGCCTGGAAAATATTTGGTTATTAGTGGCTCTAGCTTCTTGTCTTGCAGTAATTGAGTTATTTTTGCTGAACCAGAAACCTCTCATCGAACTCGTTTTCGGGTGTCATCCCCAACGAGATTGGGCTTATTTTCAATCTTGACAAGTTGTGAGTCCTCTTCTACCTAAATTAATGCAAAATCGCTGCCATGATTTTCTACGCTAGTAAGACTCACTAAGTAGCCTGGTTATTTTTTTCGTTTCATGAAGAAAGTAAGTTTCCGACTCCTTTCTGAAAAATCCAGGTCTTCACGATGCAATTAATCTCGTGAAGTTTCATTATCTTGAAGTCATGAAGTTTCTCTACCTGTAGGGATCTGTCGAAGAACAACCTGAGTGGCCCTATACCTCACTCCATCGGTAACCTTGAGCATCTACTTACTCTGTAAGCCATCATACTCAAAAGATTATGAGCACTTTCTCGCGGTCATTCTTTGGTCAGTGGGTCGCGTGTAGCTAAATTTTGACTTCTTACTGTCACCATCACCTACGAAGTTGCAAAAATTTTCCAACTCTGTATGAATGAACTGAATATGACAAAAAATGAAACTTTCTAATTTTGCACTTTTGAGGAACAACAGGGACCTACATGGCAACAAATTAAGCGGCTCAATCGGCATCCAACCCAATAACGTGACCAGCCATAGTTACTTGTAAGTTGCTATTACCATACAATTATTTCCATTCGATTAGACTAACACCTTCAGTCACATTTATGTCTCGAGTTAGATTTATTTAATAAATTAGAGCAGGTGGAAGTGTTCATTTGTGACGACGTTCGTTCATAGGCTATTACTTTATCGATCTCTGGTCTATCATAACTAACAGAGCGATTGTTCCAGGGAATGTATCCACCTTAATTACCTGTAAGTTGCAAACCCGTTTATCTTACCTGCTCATACAAAGTGTACTTTAAACAGACGCAAACTGTGTTCGATTCATGACGAGTGTGCAGTTCATTAGTGCAACTGCTGGTTTGTTTATAAGCTGACAAAGAGATTCATACAGAGATCTGTCCCACAACGCCTTTGCTGGACCAATACCTCCTGAGCTTGGCCAACTGCAAGAAATTCGGGTCATGTAAGCCTCCATTTTTTTTGACTTCTCTGCGCTCAAATTGGTAATCCGGAAATAGTCAAATTCTTCTTTGCCTAAGCTAGGAGTCTCATCGACCAGGGAAAGACAACAGCAAAATTTCTCTGAGATTTTTGGTTTTCTGTTTGGCAGGAATTTATCATTCAACGCTTTGTCAGGTTCAATACCAAAGCAGCTGGAGAACTGCTTCAATTTGGACACTTTGTAAGCCACATTAAAGCCCATCAGTTCTGCGCCCCATACCCTTTATTTAATAACAAACTTGTAATATACGACGCATATAGGGAACCTTGTATTGTATGACCTCCATTTAATGCTGGACACATTCATTGTCGAAGACTCTAAGTGCAGACTGCACCATTCTGACGTATCATGCGTGCAGTACATTAATTTAGAAAAGTAAGTGTGACTGCTCAGCAAGTCTTGGTTCTGGCTGCAGGGATCTTTCGTACAACAACTTGTCTGGAGAAGTTCCGGTCGCAGATTTTTTTGACAAGTTTCCCCCCAAAAGGTAATCATGTAAATTCTTCTGTTTGGCCTAAACGTTGAATTCGTATCAATGACGGCAGTTGTTCTCGGTCATGCCAATAAAGACATTCAGCGATCGTCAGTATCTCCTAATAATTATAATACTGGGTATAACACCCCCCTAGGTAATGACGTCACATGAAGTGAGAGTTTTACTATCTGCACCAAAGGTTCGATTTGCTGAAATCCCTCTTGGATATGCATGGTTCAAGTAATTTTGTATTTCATTGTACGTAGTTTTCGAATCGGCTACATGCAACCAGGTACTAGCCAGCTGAAAGTCAGTTCCTCCTCTTACCAATAAATAATCTGGATATGGGTGTGGGTTGCTGCAGCTACTATGGCAATCCGCAGCTATGCGTCGCAACTAACAGCCTGTGTGGGCGGAACTTGTTTCCTCGGGGTGCACCTCGAACGAATGGTATGCCCTGATAAGTTGGGAAGGCAACATGTGAAGGACACTTGAGATGCTTGCTGGAATTTCATCTCCATTCACAGGGAGAACGGGGAGGCGTTACCCCCCGGTACAAATTTGGGGGTGTAACTTGACCCACCCACACAAATTTTCTTAAAACAGAAAGTTAGGGGGTGGGTTGGGTTGGGTTGGGGTGTCAAGTTGCACCCCAAATTTGTACCGGGGGGTGTAACGCCTCCCCGGTCTCCCTGTGAGTTGCCTGCACTATATATGATCATCCCACCATGCATCATGAGAATTTTCTCCTGGTGTAAACAAATTAAACCGTTCAATTCATATGAATCAGCATCATCAAGTCTGAGTGAACAATTTTCAGTCTGGACACTAACTGAACGTCACTTTCTCATTGCACAGGACCGTTGGGAACAACAGCTGCCTGGGGAATCGCAATCTCTGCAGTCTGCCTATTCGCTCTTCTGCTCTTTGGAGCCATGCGCATCATGCGTCCCCGTAACATTCTGAAGCTGCCTAAAACATCACAAGGTATAGTTCTTTTTATACATATAAATACATGCGTTGTACTTGCCATAACAGCAAGCATTACAGGCCCATGTCAAAAATGAAATTGTACATAATTATATTCATGTCGTAACTAAGGAATTGAAAAAGTCAGAGCTAGTCAATGTAGAATGAAACTACGTGAAAGCCAGTACGTACAGTAGTGGCTCACGAGGGTTGGGTAATTAATGAGGAGCAGGGCCACCGAGTTTAGTGACGTTTCACTTGGGGATGGCGCCACAGTCGTTCGAAGAGATGATGCGCCTGACGGAGAATTTGAGCGAGAAGTACGTGGCAGGACGAGGTGGCTCGAGTACTGTATACAAATGCACTCTCAAGAATGGCCACTCAATCGCCATCAAGAAACTCTTCAACTACTACCCTCAAAACATTCAGGAGTTCGAGACAGAGTTAAAGACGCTGGGCAACATCAAACACCGAAACATCGTCAGTCTGCGTGGGTATTCCATGTCCTCAGCTGGCAACTTCCTCTTCTATGATTTCATGGAATATGGCAGCTTGTACGACCATCTTCATGGTACGTTCACGAGAATCTCCTCTCTTAGAACATTGATAACTTCATTTTATTGCCTGGCCGAGGGCGGAGGCTAGCTAGTTCAGTGATTTAATGAATTTTTGGCACGGTTTCTGGACTACTTAATTAGCGCCCGTCCGGGCGAGACGTACCTGCACATTATCATAAATGTCTTCGACATTTGGACGCCCGCCCGCTCGATCGAAACTTTGGCATTCTGAAAGCCCTGGCCCAGTACAATGAATTAATAAATATGAGGTTGTGTGTCTTACAGCTTCGATCTCTCCTTTGGATCATTTGAGGAAGAATTATGCTGGAGACAACTAGTTACAATAGTATTTTGATAAATCTGTCTTCTTTATGATTGTACGTTCAGTGTGATTTGATATATTTACTGTTCGGGTCATTCGCTTCTGAGGACCTCTACACGTGAGGAATCCAGGTAGTACTATACGCACTCTGATACAATATGATTGTTCACTATTTAGGTAGGAATCTAATAATCATGGTGCACTGAAAGATTGATCGACTTGGTTGGAGTATAATTAATATGTGGTACTGCCTGCCTGCGAGCAGGTCACGCGAAAAGGTCAACCAAGATGGATTGGAATACGCGTTTGAAGATAGCGTTGGGAGCAGCACAAGGACTGGCATATCTGCACCAAGACTGTAAACCTGAGGTCGTTCATCGAGATGTGAAATCATGTAACATACTTCTGAATGCCAATATGGAGGCCCACCTGTGTGACTTCGGACTTGCCAAAAACATTCAGCCAACTAGGACGCACACCTCGACGTTTGTGCTAGGGACGATCGGTTACATTGATCCCGAATATGCGCAGACGTCCCGTCTGAATGATAAGTCGGATGTTTACAGCTTCGGCATTGTGCTGCTGGAGCTTCTCATGGGCAAAATGGCTGTGGAAGATGAAGTCAACTTACTGGACTGGGTATGCATACAGTTACTTATGCTCTCTTCAAACTTTTGCTAGCTTGCATCCATGGGCTACAGAACGTGCTGCCTGGCTGAAGATATATGCTAATAAATTCAATTCTAAGTAGATAAGGGCATCATTCATTCAATCAGAGTGATTTTTTCGGAATGTAGCATTGTCAACTGTAGAAAGCGTCGGTAATTTTTTTCATCCATCCAAATTCAAATAAAACAAACTGTAACTCTGCAAGGTCAATTCCATTCATTGTCTAATTCTGGGTGCCTGGACGTGGCGTAAACACTTCTCAGGTGAGGTCAAAAATCGACGATCGAAATGTGCTGGAATACGTGGATCCGTATGTGCGAGCAACATGTCCAAGCATCGACCATTTAGAGAAGGCGCTGAAGCTGGCATTGCTATGTTCGAAGCAAACGCCGTCTCAGCGACCCACCATGTACGACGTGGCGCAAGTGTTGGGCTCCCTCGTGCCAGTGGTGGCGCCCGTGCCGACCAAGCCTCCGAGCTATCCGTCGCCAGGATCGAAGCATCGGCGCTACATCGACACCTACAGCGCCAAGCAAGCCGAGGACATCATTGCCAGTAGCAGCACCTCCGGCGGGGACTTGCTGGACCAATTTGAAGATGTGATTTCCAGAAATGCCCTCTGATCGATATCGGTGGATGGATGGGAGTAGTCACGTCACTCGATCACTCGCTGGCTCTGCGGAGCTTAATTTCTTTCGGACTCACGGACTTCATTTTACTTCTCGGTCTCTTCCCGACTGGATCGCTCATGCAGAACGTGCGCGTCTCAATCGGCCTTCACAGGCCATCATTGAAGTGCAACTGAAGCTAGCTAGGCGTGACTTGTATCGATCAGCTCAGCCCTCTGGCGATCTGCATCGATTGGAATTGGCATTTACAATCCTGGAGCTAGCTAGAAATTTAATATCACCGAACGAAAGGCTTCCATTCCGTCGTTGTTGATCGTCCTGCATGGATTACTGGCTTAGTATACAGATTTACCACTCACGGGCGGGTATGGCCGGGCACAGAGCTAGCTAGGATATGATATATGATGACAAGTAGATATATTCTTTACTGATCGATGATCGAGTCAGGTGCTTGCTTGCTTGCATTGAATCGCTGGGCATTCCATCGAATTTTCCAGCAGCAAGGCCGGCCGATCGAGGCAGTAGCGCGCAGCTAGTTCCCTTACGAACATCACTGAGTGTGCAGTTCGAATTAATTTATATTTTGACCTTGGCTGGCAGAAGCTGAAACGCGTCCTGGAAATCGATTTGATTTTTGTTAAATTAATCTTTTCAGATTCTCTAGTAAGAGGTAGGATGGACTTCGTCGCTCGTTGAACTTAATTATAAGCTCAGTTCAATCATACGATCTAGTTCAAGCAATTAATTGGTGGGTAAACTGAGCATCTACAGTCTTCATTCTATTTAGTGTTGCTTCTCAAATAGTGATAAGAGCATTTGCAATGCAAACCAGAATTTGTTCCTCCAAGTGAACTTCTAACTTTGATTGGTTTACAATTAGAAGTTGAATTTTTTTTTCATTGGAAATGCATTCAAAAGTAAAGTTGGGTGTTGTAATCTTACAACCGGACAATTTGAGCCATCCACATTTTTTTACAATGTGCAATATAATTGGTATACTTTGGTAAGCATAATTAATACTCAATCCTCAGGCATTCCTAATCAAGCATATAAAATTTCAGTTTCAAAAAAGCAAAATTCTATTTTTGATGAATTTCTAAAGTTCATTTTTATGGTTTTACATAATATTTTATTGAGAACTACCGGTTGGCGCTTGCTATGCTATGCATTCATCATTAGAATTTTATTAGAATTTTTATGTATTAGATAAAATGTAGAACAAAAATTTCAAGAAATCTTCAAATAAAAATTACTAAAATCCTTGTATAATCTTGTTTATAAGTAAGCATATATTGAAATGTACAATAGAAATTTATTGAATGATGAATGAAATATATGCAATGGTGAATACTATAAAAGATACACATTTATTGTAATGCATTCAAAAGTTGACTCAATTGTTACAAACAATGGCAACCCAAAAACTTGTTGAATTGAAAAAAAAAACTTGTAAATTTCAAAAATTTCATGAACAACTTAATTGTTGTAAAATCCAAAATTGCTTCAATTGAATAAATTTCTCAAATCATTTGGTAGTAGCAATAGAATTTTGAAATCATAAAAGCTGTAAAAGTGATATTACAGAGGTGATTGCAAACTACTACTCTATTTTTGTAATATAATATTTGTGAGAAATATTATCTTTATGTATGCATGATTGAAAATATTTTAACAAAATATCGAAATCATTATCATGCATTCTATTCAAATATATCAAAATTTTACTAATATGCAATACAATGAATGTGTAGCATAGCAAACATGAGCCTCTATTATTAATGGTAGCATTTGTGATATTACAGAGGGAATTATGATTTTATTAGTATGGTAATTGGTGATAAATTTATTTAATCCGATTGCATAGATATGTAGGGAATATTCATATGCATATCTTCCAAATTAAAAAACATCCCATTAAGTAATAAAAATACAATCTAGGAAGATTTCAATGTTAGAGTGACAATGCCCAAATTTTGTGAAAAAGACATTCTAGATTTTAACTAAATTTTGGCAAAGTAATTGTACCAATATGTTGAAATGTACAAAATTAGTTATAGGAGATGGGTCAAATAGAAAAATTTAATTATAATAAAGAAATATCTACTTCACAAAACTTGGATATTGTCACTCCAACATTGAACTCTTTCTAGATTACATTTTTGTTAATTAATGGGGTGTTTTTTAATTTGAAGATGTGCATATGGTTGTTCTCCACATGTCTAATCAATTGAATTAAAAAAATTCATCACCAGTTGTTCTCAATAAAATATTATGTAAAACTATAAAAATTGGCTTCAAAAATTCACCAAAAATGGAATTTTGCTTTATAGATTCTGAAATTGATTGGAATGTTTGATTGGTATGTTTGATTGGAATTGCATGAGGATTGAGTGATAATTATGCAAGATGAAAAATTCAAATTCTTTTTTTGTGCTATGCAAAAATCTTTGAATGGTTCAAATCGGCCGGTTGTAAGATTACAATACCTGACAGTACTTTGCATAGGTACAAAGATCTCAGTTTAGACATTGAACAATAAAAATAAACCACTATATATAAAGTTAGCTATAAGATGAAAATTATAAATATTACAAAAAATTTGAGGCCTCAACAAGGCTGCTAAGCTTGGCCTCCCTTTGTGGTGATATTATGGGAAAAAAAAACTGAAATTGAGAATGTAATGTGGTTTCGACCACGCTAGCGCTGTCAACACCATGTTAGCGCCACATCATTTTGAAAAAAAAAAAAAAAAAAAAAAAAAAAAAAAAAAAAAAAAAAAAAAATTATATATATATACAATTTTTTATTTACTTATTTTTTGTAATTGCACCCCGCGGGTGCCAAAAATCACGCACTCGCAGTCTTGTTGAGGCTTGAAATTTTTTGTAATGGGAGTTGACAAATCATAATTATCAATGTACCTTTTATTCCAAATTGCACTCAATCTAGAAGAATGTAATGGAGTAATGGCAAGGCATATATACAAATAGATACTCTATATAATTAAATTATATAATGAACGTGACTATTTTGAAGTGTCATTGGATGGCAATGTCCGCATTCCAAATGCAAATCATAGTCACCCCCTTCTATATAGATCAAGTTGTTTAAGCAACATTGAAAATGTAATGTGAGGGCATAGAGACAATAGTGAGTGAATGACCAAATGAAAGTACAAATTGTTTAGATAACCAATTCAAGATATGAAGTGTTATTTTTACATTAATGGTGTTGCTATTTCAACATATATTGATGGCATTGCTCTATTAGTATTACAATATTCAAAGTCATATTAAACACAAGTAGCTTAGTTAACATATAAACGCACTTAATTCCTAAGTCCCAAAGTCCCTACAGGGGACTCTTGGGATTTCGGGTAGGCTTGTGTGATCTCAATTTTTGACCTAATTTTTTGAAACTTTTTTGGAAGATAGTAAATCAGATTAGTTTTTTGAGAATATAATTTTTATTCCAATTGGCGCCCGGGAGCAAAATTTATGCTACTTTAAGTCCAAAAAGAAGCTCAAGGGGCAATCCCCAAGAAATCACAAAAAAATAATTTTCTTAAATTTTAATTTTTTTTCTCAAAGATTACACTTTTGTCTACATTTGAAGCTTAATTCATTCTATTTGGACTAGTGATGAGAAAGTTATGGACAATCTTGTTTATTGGGCAATCTAAGCATGTTTCTTGAAAAAATCTTCTTGTCCAACTTTGAATGCTAATATCTTCCAATCTATATGGTCAAATTTGATGAAATTTTTTACTACATGATCTCAGAAAAGTGAAGTACAAGATCCTATGGTTAGATTCTAAAAAACAAATTTTTTGCTTTCTTAGGTGAATGCAATGAAAATGGCAGTTTTGAGTGGTTTTGACAAAAAAATGACCTCGGGACTTTAGGGGTTAAATAAAGAGAACCGGATACCTTGGAGAAGTACTATTCATCATCACTATTGTTAAATCATCACCCTTATTTTTCCAGAGGTGGACAAATTTGGGCAATACAGTTTACACGAGTACCACTATGTGGCACTCCTTCCAATATAGAAGAATATGAATGGTTCTGTTGTTGGTTGTATCCGCCTATAATCCTTGATTCTAGCAAAAATCATCTTTTTCTAATAAAAATTTGAATTTGTGTGAATTTCCAAAGTTCACTTTTCAGAAAAATGCAAAACTATTTCTAGCCTACATGTCATGAGTACTGATAACAATTAGTTTTTTAATCACCCAATTTTGTATTTAATGCCTAAAAGTCCTTAGGAAAAAAATAGATGTAGATTTCAGTCTTTTTAACTTCTAATGTCCCTTGAGAGATATTTGATAGTTTGGTCAATCCACTATGATTTCAATTTTTGGCATGAATTTTTGAATTTTTTTGAATTTCCCACAAAAATTTGAAATAAAATATATATTTTTTAAATTGATAATATTTTTGTATGTATGGAAAGATTTGGTTTGTTCCATTTGGACAAGTGATGTGAAAGTTATGAAGCATCTTGATTTTCAAGCAATTGTAGCATCTTTTCAAAAAATAACAATTTCATTTTATTTCTTATTCAATTTTTACAATTTCAAGAAAAAAGAAGTTGTCCACGGCTTAGTTTGATTGTTAGAACAATTGAACTATTGGGTTTAGTATGTTTCCCATTCTGTTATAGAACTATTAATGATTATGTTTTTCTTGTCATTTCACTCATGCTTCTATTTAATAGTTTTTTTGAGAGGATAAAAATTATATGTTTTGTTTTTGAATTTGTTTCCCTAGACTTTTGATTCAATATTTTATAATATATTTTTAAAAGTCAAAGTCATAAATGCAAAATTTTAAGTTAAGAAGATTCAAAGTTAGATTAAAGACTACAGCCGTTTGCAACAATGCTAGGAAACAAACAATTTGTTTTCTTCACTTTGAATTCAAATATCTTGCAATCTACGAGGTCAAAGTTTCAAAAATTTATTCCACACATTCCTATACTAGTCTATTGCAATATCCTACAATTAAATATGCAAAACAAAAATTAAAAGTTTATACTTTTTCTACTAGAAATGACAATTTTGAACAATATTTGATGAAAAAAAGGGCCTTAGGCACTTAAGGGTTTAGCAAAACAAATTACAACTTGTAAAAAATCAAAACATCATATTTTCATTTTTTATATTTTTCTTTTCCTTTCCTTCCCATCCCTACATCAACTCATTCAAAGCCTTGCACAATAATCATAATGCATTGATTGATCACACTAGTCACATTATTGAAGAATAGACAAAAATTTCTTTTCCAACATACTTGGATGGATATCATCCATTTCTTGCAACTTCCATAGTAACTAAAGCTCTTGAAAACATTCATTGTCCACTAAGCTCTCTTTGGAATTAACTTACACCCACATTTTAGTGTTAAGCCAAGCCTCCATTTCTAAACCTCATCATTGCATTTAACCTTGTAACACTACTGCGGACTACCGCAGACACTAAGTGTCTGATGAATGACAAAGAATCTTTGCATGAAGGGCAGAAGTGTGATCGTTCATCTTTGCAATTTCAAGCAAAAAGGGAGGTCTTGCACAGTAGCTTGTCCTCAAATGAGTGCTTTTGGTTTTCTTAAAATAGATGATGCAGAGTATCAAAAAGGATGATTTCCGAGGAGACCAGCCCGTCCTTACAGGGTTAAACAGTAACCATGCTCTACTCAATACCAAACCTGCTGCCACATCCAATTGCGTCTATTCCCTTGACCCAGTTAGGTGATTTCCCAAGTCTGACGGCACCAAGCTTTATTCGGGGCGGGAAAGAGATCAATTGTAGAGGTCGGATTCGGGCGGCAGACGCTTTCAGGCACTTCTACCTAAGTTACAGGGGAAGGACCGCAGCAGTTACAGCCCAAAGGAAAGGTAACCAGTTCGAGGTTTAGCAAGAAAACAAGATGCATAAAGGGAAGTGCGGTGTGACAATCTGAACTGGAGTCACAATAGGCTAAGTGCAATGAGGGAGTAATTGAAAAAAATCAATGCAACTGGCAACAGCAGAAACAAAGTTACCAGTAGTCTCCACAAGAGCAGACTCCATCTCGGAAATGATGAAATCGGGTGGCATCCCTGGCCACGATCTCACGCCCAACAATGCGAGTAATGAACTTGGTAGCAGAATGGCAGTCAGCACAAACACGAAGGTTTTTGAAAATCCTGATCAGGGATCCCGCGGGCGTGCTGATCAACCCATACGCAATGGCCAGCTTCTCACTATGGTGACACACAGCCATTTCCTTCTCTTTCTCGTCCACATCGTGCAGCACCAACTGCGTGTCCGGCGCATACCCGTCCCTCTTCATCTGCAGGGTCAACCGGTCCAGCTCCGCGTAAATGTCCTCTGCCTGAGAATGCGACCGATCTCCCGCCACGAAGTGATGTAACTTCCCTTCCACTTCAATCCAACTTCGCCCAGGCTCCTTGGTAATGCCTCTCTGCTCCATCAATCTCCTCACCTTCGTTGCCGACTCCCACATCCCTGCGTCTGCATACATGTGTGCCAGCAACACGTACACGGCCGCATTGTCGGGATTCAGCTGCAGACTGCTTTCGGCCGCCCACTCGGCCACGAGAATGTTTCCGTGAATTCTGCAAGCACCAAGCAAGGCTCCCAGAATCTTCGTGTTAGCTTGCAGTGGCATACACTTGATTAGCGCTTCTGCTTCATCGACTTGCCCAGCACGGCCCAGGAGATCCACCATGGACCCGTAGTGCTCAATTGTAGGTGCGATGCCGAAGTCTTGAGCCATGCACGAAAAAAATTGGCGCCCTTCTTCCAAGAGGCCCGCATGGCTGCACGCTGAGAGGACGCTGACGAAAGTCACCGTGTCTGGCTTGAACCCTTCCCGTTTCATTTTCTCAAACAGTAGCAGCGCCTCGTGCCCTCTCCCATGCTGTGCAAGCCCGCCTATGATTGCGTTCCATGAGATGACATTGCGCTTGCTCATTTGCTCGAAAACACGTTGCGCATCCCTGAAGCTTCCACACTTGGCATACGTACTAACTAGGGCATTCCCAACACTGGTCTCTAATAACAAACCATCTTTCACAGCTAGCGTATGGATCTCTCTAGCCCATTCTAAAGATCCCGCGTTGGCACATGCATTCAGCATGTTCATATACGTAACTTTGTCAGGCTTCAGGTCTTCTTCCTCCATTCTATTGAATAATTTCAAGGCCTCTTTACCAAGACTATGCGCAGCATATCCGCCAATCATAGCATTGAACGCAACAACATCTCGCTTGCTCATTCTGTCAAAAACTTGACGGGCGTCCATGACACTGCCACACGTAGAATACATGTTCACAAGGGTATTTCCCACCTGAGTATCAGCGGCCAGGCCAGCTTCCATGACTTGACAATGGATTCTCCTCCCCCAGTCCAAATCTGCTGGACTGGAACAGGCATTCAAGATGCTCATATAAGTCACCCTGTTTGGTTCCACACCTGCTTCTTGCATCTCTTGAAAAACAGCCCAGGCTCCTCTACTAAGACCGCTCTTGGCAAGGCCTCCAATTATTGCAGTCCATGAAATGACATCTCTTCTCACCATTTTGTCAAAAACAAGACGACCATCCTTGATACTTCCGCATCTAGCATACATGCTAATAAGGGCATTTGCTACGCTTAAATCAGATATAAAACCAGCTTTCAATACACGAGAATGAATTTCCTTACCCCACTGCAGAGCTGCTGAATTGACACAAGTATTTATGATACTCAAATACGTAACCTTGTTTGGCATTATGCCTACCCGCTGCATCTGGTGATAAAATTCAGAGGCCTCTTCCCACCTGCCGCCTGCCGCCAGTCCTCCAATCATTGTGTTCCAGGCAATAAGATCCCGATTAACGATCTTGTCAAAAACTTGGCGACAATCCTTGTAGCTGCCGCACTTGGCATACATCTTCATCAAGGCAGTTCCAATTGCCGTGTTAGATTCGTATCCAGCATGGACTATGTGAGCATGAACTGTCTTGCCCCACTCAAAGGCTGCGGGGGTCGAGAAGGCATTCAATACGCTCATGTATGTAATCTGGTTCGGCTCTACACCTTCTTCCCGCTGCATTCTCAGAAACAAATCAAAAGCAGCATGACTATGGCCACTTTCAGCATAAAACCCCATCATCATGGTCCAGGAAACAACCGTCTTTCTGTCCATCCGATCGAAAACGTTCCGCGCTTCCAGAATACTGCCACACTTTGCATACATGTTGATTAAACAATTGCCCACTCTGACGTCAGAGAGAAGTCCAGCTTTCGAAGCTTGGATATGAACTTCTCTGCCCCACTCCAAGGCGCCTGGAGTTTTGCAAGCATTCAGGAAGCTCATGAAAGTAGTTCTATCTGGAATAAGGTCCTCTTGCTGCATCTGACCTAGTAAATCAAAGGCCTTCTCCACATGGCCATCCCGGGCATAACCTGCAATCAGGGCATTGCAAGAGTGGACGGTTCTTTCCAAATGGTCAAACGCTTGCCGTGCTTCTTCCAAACTTCCACAATGTACGTACATGTTAATCAATGCATTGACAATGTATTGGTCTGGCGGCATGCGATGTTGGAGAATATGCGTATGCACCAGCCTGCCTGCCACCAAGTCTTTGACCTCAATACATCTTTTCAGCATTTTCAAGTAATCAGAGTAGTTCACCAGTGCGCCTTGTTGTTCTAGATACTGCAGCACATTCGCTGCTCTATCCTTTTTAACCACTGCCTTCTCATCCTTGTACGTATGAAGAAACACCTTGTCAACTTTTGTTCGTCCATTCAAATTAACAATTCCGCTGCTGCTGAAGCACCACCTGTTTCATCCATACATCTCTAATTAAAATTCAAATATTTAAATAAATAAATAAAGTAAACTATTAATAAACAGCAAATTGCCTCTGCCTGGTGACATACTAAGCCAGGATGAATGACATTTTCACAATGCAAACGAAGTATAGTACCACCGGTAGGCCAGGCCTCGAGATTGGTTGTGCATCAAATCCATATGACGTGCTTCGCCCAATAATGAAGGCTTCGGATTCACCCAGAAACGCTCCTCTGGAACTTTCTGCAATTTATAAAACATTTGATAAAATTTCCCAGTGGAGTGAAACCTGCCTATCAATACGCTCTGAACCCTACACCCTAAACCCTAACTCACATAGTACCATGGGTGCATAAACACACTTTAATTGAGATTGTTGCTCCAATATAAAACAAACGAGAGAGCACAGTCACGCAAACTTACAGGAACAGGAACAGGGAGCTTCATCTTGGAGAACGCGAAGCTGGTGTTGATCCCCATATTGCGCAGGAGCGGGCAAAGCTCCACCCATCGGACATTTGTCCTCGCACGCCGCATCTACACTCTCGCCCCATCCTCGAAGATCGAATGCCATTTCTCAATCCAGACCAAAACGCAAGTCCACTTCAGCTAATTAACTAGTAACCCCACTAAACCTACTTCCTCCAGACCCTCGATGCAACAAAACACTCCTGCTCTGCGTTAAATGCTTCGATCTCTTGCTAAACCTTGCCAAACTCAGTCGATCGCCAACGAATTCTGTAACCTCGAATGTAAGTTACCAAAACCTTCCAGAATGCAGAAAACCCACAACTTCCTCAAAATCGGTGATTCTTTCTCTCACGAAACCTCAATATGAGCGATTCTGCGCTGACCCAAGCTGCAACTGGGCATGAACTCGGGCTCCTGGCTTCCGTCCACGAGACGACAGGAACTGGGGCACCAGCTGAAGATGGAACGTGCTTGTATACCTCGGAGGTCAAGCGTGCAAGTGGGGCCAAGAGGTTACAGCATCCGGGGGTCGGGGTGGTAAGACTTGGGGATGGTGGTGGGGGATTGGGAGACGACGACTGGGGGTCGGAAGAGGTTTGGGCGACAATCCGTCGGTCAGAGGGGTCCTGTGCGGCATTCGGAGGTCCCAAGGAGTCTGCAGACTCTGCACACTCCTTCCTGTTTTCATTAAGTTATAGTCACCTGGCATTATACACTAAGAGAGGTTCTACTGTACTACCGTAATTTAGCTGTTCCCAACACCCCAACCAGACACTTTGAAAAGTTACCCCTCAGACTAAGTTATCTTTTCCAATAAAGCTTCTACAATGGAATCAACTAAATCAGCAAGAGTCAAGTTGAGTTAGCCACATGGGCATTAAGCTTATCATCATTGGTAAGCAAATTTGAGGGATTTTCCTAGTATTAAACCTAGCACTTTCCTAATATTACACCCTTTGGCCCAAAGTCCAAGCCCTTTAGCTTTGCAGTAGCAAAAATCCAAGTTGGAAGTAGAGTCAAAGGGCCTAGAACAATAGAAACTATATTCGGCTTCATTTCAAGAGCTTCAAAAGGCTAAAGAAAATGTGCTTTGATAGAGGTGGATGGAATGCCACAACTGCTATTATGTGACTCTAAAATCATGAGTACATGACAATAGGAGTCCATATACCTATGCTATAGGTGTCTATTATAGAAATTTTCTATGATTGTAGGGCATCTATGTTATAAATACTTATATTATACATGTTTATACTATAAATACCTTTCATGGTAGTACTAATTATACATATGCTCAAGGCTTGTAGGCTAGCATTTCTATGCTCACATGCTAGTGTTGTTGTTTGTATTTCTAAAACAAAATGTCAAATTTCATTTATACATATTTGTTTGTCCAAGAATATATGGCAATTAAAGTTTACACTCAACTCTAAAGGTCTATTTTGTGATTGTTAGCCTTCAAGCAAAAGTTATAAATAAAGTTGAAAAAGTTTATTAAAAGTAGGATGTTTTAGTATCCCTTTTAAAACTTCATCTATAACTTTTGAAAGAAAGCTTCAAATAAAAATAATTTTTTGAGATGAAAGAAAACTTCATTTAATTTTTTGCTATTATTATAATATACTTTTAGCCTATGATCCTTCAATGAACTTTGTTTTAGCCCCCTACAAACTAAGTATTCTAATTTCAAGCAACAAATCAATACAAACATGTCCCATGTACAATGAAACTTCAATTTTTCATCCACCTAACTATTTGTAGATTCTTGTATTAGACCTCTAATAATTGTGCAATATTATTTTTCAATCCCCCCCCCCTCCAAATTCTTTAGTGCAAATAATAAAAAATATATTCGACCTAAGAATATTTTCAAATTTCAAATATGGCCTTAACAAAATCCTTCAATACAAAACAAAACATTATATTTTTAAATCACAATAATTAGAACTTGAAATTTTGACCTTAAAGGAAAAACATTATTTTCAAAATTATTAATATTCAATTTTATAATCATTTTTTTAATTTTTTGATAAATATTGGTTAGTATAATATTAGATTCAACCATATAGACATAATTTTAATCATGTTTTACAATGTTAGTCTAAAAGTTGACCATATTTAAAATAATCATTCTTCTAAATTGCTTTATTAAAGCATCTTTATACTTTTTAAAATTTAGACTTGAATAGATTGACTCCAAGTACTTCCAAGGCCTTTTGGGGTTTAGAAACATCATTAGTTGCAAAAAACACATCTAAGGCTAAACCTCCTTCTACTAAAATGCTTCTTAGTCACTCATAACTTCTTGGATTGATATGAAAATTTAGCCACACAAACTAGACTAGTATGCGCAACTTCCAAATTTTCTTTATTGGAAATGGACACTATATGAAGAAGAAACAAGCCGCCAAAGTTCACTTTAATCCTAAAATGTCAGAATTTTGAACTTGAATTGCTCCCAAACATTCAAAACAACTTGGATTGACATGGAAATTTATCAAAATTACTAGAATTCAAGGAGAACACAACCCAAGAAATTTTATTGAAAATTGACATTGAATGAAGAAGAAACAAGCCCCAAAAGTTGCAGTCATCATATGCAATTTAGTGAACTCAAACTGAGCTTGTGAACTTTGATTGGCTTCCAAAAAATCAATACAAGTTGGATTGATCTGAAAATTTTACCTCACAAACTAGAAGAGAGAATGCAAATTTCTCAACAAGTTTTATTGAATTGGAATTGAAACTATGTGAGGGCACTTTTGGGCCCCTGGGGCATTTAGGTGTTAAAAACCCCCATAAAAAATCTCTTCATGACTTCAATGAACAACCCTAAACAAAAAGAATGCTTCATTGTAATGTATTAATTCTAAATTTAGAAATTTCATTGATAAAAATTGAGAATTTTGAAAAAATTAACATAAAACTCTACAATTGCAAGAATCATATTTTTCTCAATCATATAATTTTAGGATTTTAAAATGATTGTACTACATTTTGATTTTGAAACCCTAGATTTATTTTGAAGGTCTCTTGAAAAAATTATTTTTCATTTTGTTTGTCTTCTAAATATATATTATAATATTTTGAGGTAAAAATTGTCTAGAATGTTTTATAAAAGTCATAAAGTGGCAAAGGTGGGGGATTTTTTTATGCAAAATTCAATGAAAGATGCATATTTTGGACCAATTTTTGCAAAGTTAATTCAATTATTAATTTATTACACCTTAACCTGGTATACTAATTAGACCTAATTGTAGAATTGTACAAATTTTGCAAGATACACTAATATGATCATTTACATTATTTTAGATAAATTCAATATAATGTGGTTTATACTAT
Source organism: Neckera pumila (assembly GCA_963969595.1). NCBI lineage: Eukaryota > Viridiplantae > Streptophyta > Bryopsida > Hypnales > Neckeraceae > Neckera > Neckera pumila. Next base: position 946,199 of record OZ018412.1, on the reverse strand, counting down.
TGTCATATTAACTTCAATTAGTGTAATATTCATCTACATGTCATCTAAATTTCATCCTAAGGTTCACACAAATTAAACCACATTCACCTAAATTATCCAAATTACTGTTTGAAGGTTTTAAAGTATTCTTGCTCTTATACTAACTGAACGAAGTTGTATACTAAATGTTATACATTAAACTATCGAAAATACAAAGAATGTTTTAAAAACATGGATCAATCCAATTAGGTTAGTGAAAATTGTCTTAAGACTAAAAACTTCTGACTATTGAGTTATAAAGGCCATCTTGAGGGACACTTTTGGATTACGAGTGCAATTGTGGGAACAAAGAGAGCCACATTAGCACCCAAATGGACAAGAATAATCACATTTTGGGACAACAATGAAAACCCTATGTTTTTGCTGTGACCACCAATGAATTGACATAAAAAATTCTGTAATTTTATTATTCCATTGCAAACCAGTATTTGTGGATCCAATAATCCAAATATGTGCAATGATAAAAGGGCACTGAACTGAACTTGGGAAGGGTGGTTACCTCACCTCTACCTCGAGTCAGTTGCCGGGTCTTCTCCGTCCACCGCCACATCTATCGACTTGACCTTGCGTTAAGCTTTAGTATAGCGGGCGGGCTCCGTCCATATGTCGCGACACTGCACATTTGAGATCAGCTTCCCATTCCAGCCCCTGCCCGTCGCTGGCCCCGCGCTTCTTCCCCACATCTACGAGCAGCCGACATTTCCCTCCTCCCCTGACCAGTCTCTTAGCTCGGAGTGTGGCGATGGCGATTTAGGGGCGTCGCAGCGTCCGTTCTGGGCCGTCTCGATCGCTTGCTCTCCTCTCGTCCGCCCCCCCACCCCCTCTCCGATGCTCCCGCCTCATCATCGCTCCCGCCCGCTCCCTCTGCTCGGAGGCCTTTCTTTCGACCCGCCCCTCACCCTTTGCGGTCTCCATTCCTGCCTCCTGTTTCCTCCCATTACTTACTGGCGCCCCTCCGCCCTATAGTCTCCATGCCTGCTGCCGCTGGTCCTCTGGCTGCTGGCCGTCGCTGCTGGAATTGGTGCCCTTGAATTGGACATCAAGCTCATTTGGACCTCTTTCGTGGAACATCCTCGGCTTCGGTTCTGGGGCTTCCGTTTTAGGTCATTGTGCGGTTGGGTCGATTGGGGCCTCGTTATTCGCCCGCAGCCTTGTTTGCAGCAATCTTCCTGGCGCATGATCGTACAATTGGTTAGCTGGACGAGGTCATCGAGGTTCTGCTCCTGGACTTCTTTACTGTGAAGCTTCGCCGAGGCCGGACCTGAAAATTCTGGCGGAATCGAACGAGGGGATCGTAGAGAATTTGATCCCTCGGGATCATTGAGCCAACTAGCCTGGATCCAGACGTTTGCTCCTATGCTGTTCTTTCTTGTCAATTAGAGACACGACTCGGTTATATCCTGTTTGCTAAGAGAAGGCGGTTGGATTGCGGGGTGGAGGTACTCGAAAGTGAACGAGATATATTCAAGCCAATCTGCCATGGCGCTTACTTCCGCAGAGGACCTTTCCAGGGTTTATACTCTGCTTCAAGACGCCCTGCGACAAGATGAGTCTGTGCGCAAACCTGCAGAGGCAACTTTGGCAGCGTGCGAGAGTCGACCTGGCTTTTGTTCATGCCTTCTGGTGAGAATGTCCTCCACGCATAGTTTTGGATTTCGTTTTCAGAGTTTCGTTGAGTTCTTTTCATTCATTGAAGATTTAGGCTCTTGCATGAAGACTGCTGCTCTCCTTCTTTAGGGTTTTAATGGATACCCTCCGCAAGATGACTTGTTCAAGGACACTCTTATTTGGATGTGTCGCTTAATAGAAAACCTCAGGACGCACTGCCCGTCCTGGTAGAGTACGCGTTCACGGCCTGCCACGATTTGGACAATTATGTATCTGATGTGATGATCTAATAACATATCTTTTGTAGATGAAATCTTTTCTTCGGAAACGAAGAAAAACAGTTTCATATATAGGGTTTAGGATATCCTTGTCCGCTTCATGTCTTCAAATTCCCAAGATTTAGGGTTTTGTTGGTGAATGTTTGGGATGATTTTCGCCGATCGCCGATCAATTAGAGGTGTTTCCTCTGTTTCCTGATCAGAGGGTAGATATTTAAATTTTGTGTGATGATGTAGGCTCTAATCACATCCGATTTTTCCTGAACGGGATACAAAGAATTGCTGTGATTTTATTTCTGAAACTTGTGCTCCTTATACAATTCTCTACACTTTCCTTCAGAAAGTCTTTATACTTTGGTTTCTTCCTTCTACACTTTTCCAGGTCTTGCAGCAGCATTGGCTCCCCTTTCGTCTTTGCTTAATGACTATTGCCTGCCCTAACCCTGTTTGATACTGCCACGCTCTAATGACATGTATAGGAGATTATTGGTGCCAAGGATCTGGAACAGCAAAGCGACGCCCGGTGGCTAGCTTCAGTGTATTTCAAAAACAGTATTAATCGGTATTGGAGGACACGTCGAGATTCTCCGTGAGTTCTCACTTGTTATTTTTTGAGGTTCATGAATGTGGTCTCAGCTGGTAGTATTATACATTTTGAGTGTCCGTCTTGTCCTTCTGAGAACCATATTCTCCTTGTCACGCTGATTCTCTAAGAGTGTATTTTCTATTTTGTCTATCGTGATGTTAGGCTGAGTGTTGCCCCGGTGTCAGTTAGAGTCTTTGTTACAAAACTGGGCACGGTCTCGTTCATGTTATAACGCAATACTTATCGAGAAAAGGCTTGACATTTTATGGGGCTCACAGGGGCATAAGTGATGCAGAAAAACCCCATTTACGGAACAGGCTGCTCGACTTAATTAGAGAGGAGAACAATCAGGTCTATTTCATCACATGTCATCTCGTTTTCTTTTCCCGTGCCTGGCTGGCGTTTCCTCTTGCATGTCTTGGATGAGGCAGTCTAATTCTACCTATTTTTGCCGAAATTTAATTTGACTCGTGCGTTAATGTGCAGGTGGCTGTCCAATTAGCACTTCTTATTTCAAAAATTGCTCGATTTGATTATCCTCGAGAATGGTAAGTAGTGGTCAAGATGTTTTAACATTGTATGAAGGATATTTATGAGGGTGGATAACGAGTGAACAATAATTTGCAACTTGTTTTTGTGTAAGCGTGAACTTGTGTGCTAGACGAGTTTACCGTCGTCAGTTGATTTTTGGTCTGTAACTTTATAATGTCATTTTTTATTTGTCCGATGTTGCTCTCGATCTATTTTGAACTATTGTAAAGTGCAATGGATTGCAGGCCAGAGCTATTTCCAACATTGCTGCAGAAGTTGCAATCTCCGGATGTACTCACTACTCAACGCGTATATTTGGTGCTTAATCAAACCCTGAAGGAGTTGTCTACCAAACGTTTAGCAGCAGATCAACGCAATTTTGCAGAGGTGTGTATCCATATTTACCGGATTCTTATTTCTCGGAAGATAACGTGTCAGAGATTTCTCATGAAGTAGTTTTCTCTGATGAAGTCAGTAGAGACCGAATTCCAGTTTTATTCCTCGAAGTTCTGGCTGTAGTTAAGATTCTGTTTTCCGTGGATGATATCTCTGCATCTGTATCATGGAGCAGTTTTGGTTTGTTTTTCTTTCATCTTTTGATTTATATTGAAGTGTTTTTTGCGTCAAGAAGTGGTTTGAAGGATTTCTGTTGGTGTAATTGGTAGCTATTATGTTTGTCTATGTAACAAGAATATAAAGCATCCATTTTAGTTTGCCGTGAATTAGCTGCGTTGTATTTATGGTTTCCGTGTCGCAGGTTACAGCCCAATATTTTGAGTACACCTGGCATCATTGGTGCACGGATACTCAAGGTATTCTTCAAGGTCTTCAGACACTTCTTGCAGGCCCTCAAAGTGCAATTCTTGTTGCAGACCAAGATCAGGCACTCTGGTTGACCTGTGAACGCTGGATGCTCTGCCTGAAAGTGCTTCGTCGGATGTTAGTACATGGCTTTCAAAGCGATGCCAGATCTGTTCAGGTGTGTTTTACAAACGTGCTCGAGTTCAAAATCATTTGTTACGTTGAAAGAAGTCCTCATTTTATTTTTTCTGGTGGAAAACCAAGAATGATTGGAAACATAACTTTTAAGGATGTTTGAGTTTTCAAAAGAGTGTAGATGGCTTTGATTTTGAATGGACGATGACAGTGTCTCGAGTGTCTCTTTAAGACTTGTTTAAGATGCTTGTTTATTTTCATCACTCATTTCAGCTCTGTATGATGAGTGCAGGAAGTAGGTCCAGTGAAAGATGTTTGTCCTTCGTTTCTACAAGCAGTTAAGGAATTACTGCAGTATCGTAAGTTCCACTCCTATCGTGTTGTTAGTTTAGACGATCTTGGCGCATCGGCTAATATGTTGGCGTGATATAGTGGTCATAGGTCTTTTCTGAGGTAATGCTCTGGAGCATGTTTAATCGGTCCTGGATAATAGTGCCTTCAAAAGTGGGATGAGGTCCCTTATGCATCTTGCCGAAGCTGTTGCTTCATTGCAGCCTCACTCAGTAGGGAAAAACTGCTCCTCTGTGGTTGAATCTTTAAATTGGATGGGGATAATGCTTAAGGGGTGTCTTCATAGCTCTTCAGTCTTTGATTGAAATCTATTATCTTTCTAGTCATTCATGAATTAGGGTACTTGTGTTGCAGGTACTGCGTTGAATCATGGGCAGACTTTGCAAGCTTTTCTGGATAAGGCATGCTTGAGATTGATGAAGATATTTGTAGAAGTGCAATCTACTCATCCTTACTCATTTAGCAACAGAGTCGTGCTCCCGCCAGTGTTGGAATTCTGCTATGTACAGATAACAGAACCTAAGGAGGAGAGTGAACCTTTTGAAACTTTCTTGATAAAGTGTATGATCTTTCTTCAGAGTGTTATTCAATGTGTTTCTTACAGGCCCAACAAGTCTGGGAGGGTTGTTGGGCAGAGTACTCCTACTCTGGAAGAAGCCAAAGGGAATTTGGCAAGACAGGCTGAAGAAATAGTCATGTCTCTATTGGACAAGCAACGATTGGTGGTACTCTGCGAAATTTTAGTCCGAAGGTACATAATTGCCTTAAATGTTCGGGAGTTAGCGCTTGGAATGATTTTGAGCGGATAGTTCTTTTGTCGTATTTTGGTTGTTCATGTTTAATTAGGGATTGGAATGTTGTCTAATCAAAGAGCCAGTTGGAGAGGCAATTCTGCTGTAACTGGATCGTTCCGATGTTCTGTTTTTCGTCCTCTGGGTCTTCTATATGTAGCTAATGTAACTTCATTTATATAGATACTTTATGCTCACACCTGCGGATCTGGAGGAATGGGTACAAGATCCTGAATTATTCCATCATGAGCAAGATCTCGTCCAATTCAAGGATAAGTTGCGGCCTTGTGCCGAATCCCTATATCTAGCTCTGTTTGAGTCTCATCGGGAGGTATTCTTTGTTCACATTTTCCTTGTACATCTGTGTTCCAATATATGGGTTAATGAATGCATTCATACTTGCTCAGAGGAAACGCATGAAGATAGTCACTTCTATATGAGTATTATAGTTCTGATGTTGGTTCTGATATTTCCCTGGTATTAGAGTTACATATTCTATAAGTTGAACAAAAATTCAACTGCAATTTAGAATAAGAATCGAAAGAGAGACCAAAGGAAGGGGGACATTTCATGGCCTATAGGATGACTCGTTATTTGGTAAATGGGGCAGCTTTTCAATTAATCTAATTGATTTTGAATTTTACACAATCAAATTGGTTCCAATGGATTTTGTAGTTTATCGTCTATATGCGGTTGCACTTGGATTGGTTTCAAGGACGTGTTTGCGTATATTCTATCTCATTTCTCTTTTTCTCCTAGTACTAAGTTATCTGTTAATGCAACTTTTGTTTATATGCGCTTCTAAGTGAAGAATGTGTGTCAACTGCAGCTTTTAGCTCCCGTGGTGGTCAGTATACTCAAACAAGCGTCAGATGGATGTCCGCCTGCTGCTCCTGGGGCCGACATACAAATTACAACAGCTCTGTTACTTAAAGAAGCATCATATAATGCAGTTGGGGCGGCTTATTACGATCTCCATGATTATATTGATTTCAAATCTTGGTGAGTTAATCTTACAGTCGTGATCTATGATCTTCTATGTTTTCAAGATCGTATGCCGTTAAGAAGCTTGCCTTGGAATACGTGTTGTCATGTCGTGATTTCTTTTTGTTTCCTTGACTGTCTCCGAGGTCTCCTTACTGAGATTGTTGTGCATAGCTGTTAGGAGACTTTATTAGCACATTATTGATCTGTTTTTTCGTTCTTGGATTGACGGCCAGTCAACTTGTCCATGATTTTTGGAAAAGTTGAAATGGTTCTCTACGATATTTCTATGTGGAATTATTTTCTTCTAAAGCTGTTTATCTATCATCAACTTGTTCTTAGAAACTCAACATTTGCTTCAGGTGGGAAGGAGCTCTTGTTCATGAAATGAGTAATACTCATCCAAATGGCCGTATCCTTCGACGGAGAGTTGCTTGGCTCCTGGGAAAATGGGTGAACAAGGTCCGCTGTCTCATGAGAGCAGGATTTCAAAGTTTGACATGTCTACTTGAGTTACACAATTCTAGATTAATTCCAGTTTTGTTATAAGCCGTTTAGTTGTCGTTTGTAAAAGTCGGGATTGATGAGGTAGTTATGCGTGCCTGTAGTAGTAGGCGCATGAATCGACAGGTCCTCTCATGTTTAGAGAGCTATTAATTTCAGTATCAGCTGATTTTGGAAACTCTGATATGTTCGCACCAGATTAAAGACGAGCTGAGGAAGCCTGTTTATAGTTCCTTGATAAGTCTTCTTGGGGATGGCGACCTAGCAGTGCAAGTGAGGATTTTGTCTTTACCTATGCACAGAAGTGGTCTTTTCAAATTTGATTATTACCAAAATGATGTCTTTGTCTTCAAATGCAACAATGTTTGTTCACTTTTTTTTTGCTATATTTGAATCCAAGATGCTGGCTCTTGCGGAATTGAATGACGGTTTTTATTGGTGCAGCTGGCAGTATGTCACTCATTGCAAAGCTTAATAGATGATGTCCATTTCTATGAAGAGGAGTTTGTGGAGTATGTGCCAACGTGTTTGGGGCTTTTGATCCAGTTTATGCAGAGTGCACAAGAGTTTGACTCCAAGGTATGACCTGTCAACACTCGCATCGCCTTTGTTCATTTTAACTTTAATGCAACTTTCAATGTTATGATATAGATTATAACCATTTAATGAGAGTGCAGTTCTTTCTGCACAAAAGAACTTGATTGTAAATGACAAGTTTTTTTGGTTTCTAAGATTATCTATCCTCTTGCAGCTTCAAATTTTCAACCTTGTATCGCTTATTATTGATCGTCTTGGTGAGAAGATTGTTCCATGCGTAGAGAAGATTCTAGCTTTTCTACCTCGGGTAAGGCAACATTGTTTGCGTCTGATTTCTATTTTTTCTATTTTTCGAAATTTAAGTGCTCAAAGTAATGAACACGTAATGATCTCGTGGTCGAACCTACTTTCATCCGTGGTCTCTGTTTTGTCTTCTATTTGAACTTGGTATTGAATCTTTTTTTGGTGCTTATCACTGTTTGTCACTAGATATCATCAAAGTCATGTATCAAATTCATATTTCTCAGCACGATTGACAAGATGGTGATGTTGTTTGTCTTGTATTGTGTAGGTTTGGCAAGACTCAGAAGGACAAAGCTTACTGCAGATTCAAGTTATGCTTGCACTTCAGCGTCTATTGGTTGCACTAGGACCTCGCTCTCCAATATGCTATGAGATCCTTTTTCCAATTTTGCAGTACAGTACGGATGTGAATCAACCTGATGAGCTTAATATGTTGGAGGATGGTATGCAGGTACTGATACTGTAACCTGCCTAGCTTGCCTCATTAATGGATGCCCTGAGTTTGCTTGTTGGTGTTGTTCCTGTTTATTATTTTCATGTCTGATCTCTTTTTCATTTCTTGTGATTTGGATTCAATGCTTATTGTCATTTAACACTGGTTCTAGAAACTGAATTCTGTTCCTTGGAACTGCAGTTGTGGCAAACGACGTTGAGAACTGCTCCTGTTATGGTGCCTCCACTAATGAACCTTTTTCCCCATCTTGTGTCGGTCATGGAGCTTAATTTCGACCATCTTCAGGTGCGCTAGTCTACGAACATGGTCCATCTTCTATTCATACAGTTTATCTCATATGTTTTCCTGCTCAGCCTACCTAGAATAACGGATCATATTAGAGATAATTAACTGCGTTAACAAACCTGTTTCGATGTAGTCATACTAGTTGCAAGTTTAGGGTTTTTTTCACGAAGATTTGACTAGCTCATGTTTGCCGAAGATGTTCATTCTAAGCAGTCGTAAGTATTTGTAACTTGGTTGTTTTAAGAAGCCGCTTTAAGTTACATGGTTCTTCATGACGTTTCTGGTTATAATTTAAATGTGTTTCGGATCTGCAGGCTGCTATGTGCATCATTGAGAGCTACATTCTCCTTGGAGGGGTTGATTTTTTGAGGTTGCATGCAAGTGGTGTGGTGAAAATCTTTGAGATTGTTGTTGGGAATGTAAAAGAGAGGGGAATGTTGTGTACCCTCCCTGTTATCGACTCCCTCATTCAGGTGCAACATTGCACCCACTACTTTGTCTTTTGGTCTGTTTAATCTCTGAAGACGTCTCGTTTATCATACTGAGGAATAAAATGGTCATAGAACTATGCGCTTCTGGTATATGCACTGGTGTGCTCTGCATTTGTCTGAAGTTAGTTATGGAGGTATGAAAGACAGCGTCTCTCATGTCTGATTGTATTGTACGTGTTCCTAAAATATTATGTGTCGTGGTACAGTGTTTTCCTGTGGATGCGCCTGCCCTTTTGGAGGGAATTTTGCAGGTATAGGTTTTATGCCATCCTATGGAATGTGATTAGATGAGATCAAGGGGTTGAGGAATTGCCACCTTCCACTTCCTAGACATTATGAAGTGGAGTTAATCTTCTTCAAGTGGAATCTTCTTGCCTGCAAGTGCAACAGAATCAATGTTCATATAGCTTGTGATGCTCACGATTTGTCATTCATTTGAGGGAGAGTTCATGTAAAGCTTTCACGCATCATAAATGTTTCCGAGTGCGTTACAGAGTTTCTTTAGCAAATTATGAGTTGCTTTGTCACCGCAGCATACATCTAACAGAATTGGTGAAATGCAGAAACTTTTAGTGTTGGTGGTAAGTGGGCGAGATGATGGTGACTTGGTGAAGGCATCCGCAGGAGCTGTGCTAGCCAGAGTATTTGTCCAAAACAGTGCGTTCTTTGCACAATTTACTTCGCAACCATCTCTTTCCCTTGCTCTTCAGCAGTCAGGAGTGGCTGTCTCGGACCAAAGTGCACTTTTTCTCTTCTTTGATGCTTGGCTGGACAAGGTAACAATAGTCACGAGGCATTGCGTTGTCTCTGTACCTCTTTTGCCTGTACTACCTAGTTGGTGAATAGTCTTCAGCGTTTTTACAAATTCACTTTCGCAAACTTGTATTTGCATGATCAACCATCATTATTTATACAGCGAGTGTGCATAATGGAACAATTTTGGATCACAGGTGGATTCCTTGACGAGCATGTTAAAGCGGAAGTTGTGTGCTCTTGCTCTTTGCATCCTGCTTACAGTTAGCCAGCCGCAAGTCTTGGACAGACTAGTACAGATCCTCAGGTATGTCGCAACACCCCTATATAATTGAAGGGGTTTTTGTCTATTGGGCATGCAGTGCCAACAGCCTTGTCGCACGTATTTCACACGTCTGGTTGCTTCAGACATTTAAGACGATGGATGGAAATTGATCGTAAAAGTTATTTGTTTTGTACGATGGTCTAGTTTTGCTGTATAAATAAGTCTCAGGTTTCACAGCAGAGGCATAGGAGATTTTGAGTAGAGGGAACACGGTTGTGGACGTAGAGCATAGTGAGGTGAGGCTTTACACTTGTACGCGATTTTTTGGAGTATTTTAGTAGATTTTGAATTTTGATTTAAGAAGAGGCTAACCTTGTAACTCTTTTTATTTTTTTTGTCCGTAGTGTGTCTCAATTTATTGTCTGCGTATCCTTCTGGGAATTGCTTACCTTTGAAGCTCTCGTCCAATGCGATCACTTGATTTTTTGTAATTTTCTGGCAAAACGGTTGGCATGCACGTCTTGTTTATTTCTTATATGTTTTAGTGGTTGCCTTGCAATTGACTCTGACTGGTGTTATTTGTCGACTTTCAGTGTTTGCACGAGCGTCCTTCATGAGACAGAGGAGGACCAAAATGACGGTGCATCAGGGTTAGATTCTAGACTTACTCATTTTCTGTATAAACTTTAGATTTAGGGTGTGTGTGTGTGCGTTGCGAGATGCTGATTTAAGCTATTAAAGAGTCCTATGAATTTGGAATGGACTATCATTTGGAGGTTCTTATCAATGAACTCTTATGCGTGGCAGTTACGACTACGGTAGTGCAGAAGACGGATCGATGGGACCTATAGTAAGTGAAGACTCCCGGAAAAGACAGGTGAGATATTGGAAATCCAGTAAGCTAAGGATTATTTTATTGTCGTTACTTTAAATTGCTGTTTATTATAAGAGAACCTATGAATCTCTTGCTCTGATGTAGTCTCTTTGGTTCTTAATGACTTCCTGTGAATCGAAATGTATAGGTGATTAGTGCAGATCCTATTAGCAAGGTTCCTCTGGCTCCCTTCTTGAAAGAGAAACTTCACACGTGTGCCCAACTTCATGGAAATGCTGCTTTTAACACGGCAATGGGGCGGCTTCACCCAAAACTCCTTGACCAGCTTCAGCAGCTAATGCAGTCATGACCATCCCCAAAAGAGTCGCTAGATTCATTCATGCCAAGCTGCGCCTTGCCTCAGCTGGTGTATTCATCCTCATTCAGGAGAGGGAAGACAAAAGAATCTCCCTCAATAATATAGGAAATTACTACGATGAACTTTTTCATCCTGGTGGGAGGAGATTTCTGTTATCAAAGACCCACAAAAGCCAGACCTAAAATGCTAACAGGTTGCAGGATTCTCCTTCACCAGTAAGCTCTCATAACCAATGTCTTCAATTCATTTTGATTCGTGTCACCAATATGTGGCCAGACCTGGGGTAGCAAAGCATTTGTAGCAAAATTCGTCTGCAAGTACGGTGCGCTCGTCTTTATTGAAGACTTATGTGGTGTTTCTACTAATGTGGTTCTCTTGCGTAGTGCAGGCGTGTGTACTACTGAGTATTGAGTTACCTTCAAATTATGTGCTTGCTGCTTAAGGATCGTATGTGGCTTTCCAGCTCCTTTTTTTCGTTATGACTGAACTATGATATGGCCAACTGCAGTGAACGTCGACCCATACTGGTGATACCAATTGGGCTGTCTCTCAAGTTTTCGATCTGAATTCATCATGAGTGTACTTGTCCAGTTTCTTCACTATTTTCCGAGTGGAACATGACTGTAATTGCCTTGTAGGTTTAGGTTTATTTTGAAGGATAGAGTCAATATGGCTGTCGATCAGATAATACAATTCCTTTGGCTATACAATTCTGAACCGCTCCTACATTCTGTGATGAGTTTTTTTTTGTGTTTTTTTATTTCTGGAGAACATTTTGTTTTACCCGAGCGTCCTGAAATTTCTGTCTCATGCATGGTTGCACGTATGCTTATTGTGAAAAGCTCTCTTAAGTTGTTCCCGAGTCTTTGATCACATCTACCCGTATCAAATGAATTGGTTAGAGACCGTGTATGCTTCTTCAAGCATACATTGAATACCAGTATGATAAGTGGGTTAACCCCTAAAGGTTTTTGACTATGTTTTCACCAAAAACGCTCCAAAACTGTCATTTCTAATACAAGTACCAAATTTTAGAAAAGAAACATTTTTGGACACTAATTCAAGATGTTATGGAAAAAATTTCAGAAATTTCCACCTTGTGGATTGCAAGATAATAGTGTTTGAATTGGCAAAAATCCTTTTTTTGTCCCAACGAAAATCTGGGCAGCTGTATTTCATGAGGTCACATTTGTATGAAAAAATGTCCAAAATGGTGGTTACTCTTTGGATTCATTCTTCAAGGCAAGTTGACTACATGCTTGAAAAATTTCAGATCATTTGGAATTGTAAAACATATAGGAAAAAAATAGTAAATAGAAAGAAGTAGAAAATGATTCAAAATACTAAATTGTTAACCATTTCTTTAAGGAATTTAAAAATGCCAATCCCAATGGTTGTAATGCTATAATAAACAATATACACTTAATGGATTTATTTTTTTCCAAAAATATTGAAAATTGAGTTAAATAAAGGACTTCAAAAATTATTTTAGAGTAGAGATTTCATAACTACCCATAAACTATTCTAAATGAAATCCTCATAACTTTTGATTCATTAATTGAAATGGAATGATTCAAAGCTTCCCGGGTATATATAAATCTAAAGAACCAATTTCAAGTTTTTATTTTTTTCGAAAAGTGATTTCTTCATAACAAAACTCGCCCCCTTCTGTTTGACCTTAAAATACCGACACAACTTGAGCGCCGCTCGTGAAAGCTTTTGATTGCCCAGCCGATTTCCAAAAAATGACTTTTCATCCAAAGTTCCACTGGACACTCCCTTCTTGAAGTCCCTCGTCAGCAGATCAGATACAACTGAGAAATCCGTCAATAGGGAATCCCACATTTCTGAAAGCCAGTGTCAGAACAAATGGGAGTACGAAGTTACACAAAGCATCGTGTGCGGAGGCGTTGCTGTGGCAATTCAGGCCCAAAATTTTATAATTGCATAATTTCTATGTTCTCCAGACTGTCGCGAAGGTCCCCTGGGTAGTCTACTGTAGATGTTTGGATGTGGAAAGTCAGAACATGAAGGGAACAGTGTGCGTACAGATCTTTGGATACCGGTAGACTACACTAAACTAGTGGTTTGTGTGTATGTGAACTCTGTCTGGGAATTTTCGGAGACTTCCGTCTTGAACCTCTTGCAACTTTATTTTATATTAAACAGTGCACCCCTTTCCATTAATACGAAGTCTAAATATGAAATTTGTATGACCAAAGAGACCATCAAAAGAAGGACGAAGAAGGTCTGCATGAAATAGGCATCCAAGTGAGCAACTGCCCATCTAGCATAGCATAGCATAGCATAGCATAGCATAGCACCTAATCACTCAGCTCTCTTCTCAGGCAGACCCCAATGGCCCCCAGTCCAACTGCAACAACTACTCTTGTTCCCAATTTCGCTTTGTTGCATTCTAACATTGACAGTAGAACTTTCTTCTCAAGTCCACATTAACCCCGTAAACCACTCCTGGTTCCTGTCCCGTTCAATCGGCGGGAAACTTCTGTGCCGTAATCCCCGATTATGCGGGCAAAACCGTGTAATCGGGGATTACAGATTTTTCATCCGGCTCATCGTTTCATCCAATTTTATCTCCTCTTTCAATCGTGATTTACGTCGGGCAATACCCTTATCGTTGGGCATTGCCCTATACTAAATGCCTAAGGCCTGTTTTGAGTTTCTTGGAATTTGCTCTAACTTGAACAAAATGCCAACATTTTGATAAGTTGTATCAATCTTTCTTTAAATTGTAATGGTACAAATTCAAACTAGACATGTTAGAGATCTCATAGGAAAAGAAAACACAACAATATCACTCATGGAGTGACAGATTATAATGTTTAACCATGAGGGTGTTAAAACTGCAAAAGTGATGCAAAGTCTTTTAATCCTCTTTTCAAAAGATAAATCTAAAAAATTGGTGACCAAAAAAATATGAGGTTAAAGAGCCCAACATATATAACTCCAATTAGTTTACAGCTTCTTAAAATCTACTCTATAGTTTTTTTAAATGAATTTTGAATGTGAATTTTATCCAAGATCTAGTGTATTTGAGGCTCATTTCTAAGAGCTCTCAACACTATGGGAAATCAAGATTGCACTGGTACCCTTGCACAAAATCTTGAATAGAAAAGCTACTATCATTTATTTTCAAGATTAGATTTTTGATGCTAAAACTAGACTTCAAAAAAAACTTTCTAAAAATATACACTACTAAAAATAGCAACATGGTTAGATTTTATTTAACTTCAAAGTTTTGTAAACACCAAATTTGGGTGCCTCAGACATTTAGGGGTTAAGACACCTTTACTGAGGAACTGGGTTTGAAAGAATTGGAATTAGGATAAAAATTCAAAAGTTTATAAATTCAATGAATATCACCTTGTAGTTTATGCATATTGTATGGAAAGGATTTATTCACTTACTACACAATCTTGAGACTAAGGCCTTTCTAATTATCATTGCAACCATGTCGTGAATTACCATAGTCACATTAGCATCCAAATGAATAAAGGTAGTCTCCCTAGATACAACAATAGAAAGCTACATGTATTTATTTGACCACATATAATGTGATTTTCTTTACTCAAGTACAAGTTTATTCAAACCCAAGTTTACTCAAATACATATATGTGGAATATTCAAATATTACCTAATTTGCAATGCATTTGCTGAAAAAGGGTGAATTCTATAAGTCAAATTATGTACAACGACCAAAGGAATACAATGGATTTTACTACCTTACTCAACACTACTCCTATTGCTGCAATTCATTTTCATCATTTTTTCTTGCCTGCATTCAGGGGAATTAAAGTAGGGAAGCCCCCATTCCCCCAACTTACTGAAGAACTTGCATTTAGCCCTTAAATATGAGTTAGGTTTGCCCCAACTCACTTAACTACTAATGAACCAAAGGAGGTATACTTTTAATATTGGCCAAAACTACCAAGAACTTGAACATTTTTTTGCTCATTTTTACTTGATATTGGATAGAATGTAATCCTAGGATCTTGAAGTCTAGATTGAGAGTGAGCTCATCAAAAAAATTCAGATTATTTGACCACATGGTTTAGGAGATATTTAACCCTTAACCCTAAAGTTCAATGACTATGTTTTCACTGAAAATGCTCAAAAAAATGCCATTTCTAATACAAGTTCCAAATTTTTTTAAATAATTTTTTTTAAACATGTAACCATAGGATCTTGTAATAAGCTGACTAGAAAATATGTGGTATAAATTTCAGACATTTCCATTGTGTGGATTGCAAGATGTAAGCATTCAAATTTACTGAAACCATTTTTGGGGGCCTTGCAAAAATAGGGCAACCGCACTTCACAAGTTCACTTCTCTATGAAAAAATGTCCAAAATGGTGGTGCTTCTTTGGATTCTTTTACAGGTTGGCTACATGCTTAAAAAATTTTAGATCATTTGAAATTGTACAGCATATAGGAAAAAAGTAGTAAGTAGAAAGAAGTAGAGAACGGTTCAAAATACTAAATTGTTAAGAATTTAGTTATAGAATTGAAAATGCCAATTCCAATGGTTATAGTGTTGCAATAAACAATTTACAGCATAGGATTTTACTTTTTTCACAAAATATTGAGAATTGAGTAAGATAAAGGACTTCAAAGTTTATTTTCGAGTAGAAAATCTGTAACTGCCCACAATCAAAAAATCCTCATAATTTTTTATTCATTGATAAAAAAAGGAAGAATGATTGAAAGCTTTCCATATATACATAATTCTAGGAAACCAATTTCAAATTTTGTCCTGAAAAAAGTGAATTTTTCTGATCTACTCGGATTGCCCATTTACCAAAAAAAATAACATATTAGGCCATAACTTTTGACTCATATTTCCAAATGACATGAAATTTAGTGCATATGAAAGATATTCCTTGTCCCACCTTCTTTTTAAAATTTGGGCCAAAAAATATTGACATCTCTAGTCATACGTACCTGTCCAAAATTTCTATATAGCAAAAAAGTGCAAGTTGGTCCTTTAAGGGTTAAAGGACATTCCAGGCCCAAAGGGCATGTTGTCCAAAGAATAACAGGAATTGCGGGAACTTGCATCAGTAATTCTTTTTGAAAACTGTCTCATTTTTCTTCTCGTCCGAGGAGGCTTGGAATGAAGTTTTTGCTTCATTGGAATTGTAATCACTGCAAATAGAGCGATCTTCATTGTCTTATGTGGAGGAAGAGGCACTACTTTCCCAATGTTGCTATAGGGAGAGCAATTGTCTAGCTTTGTCCCATGCCTAGTTCTATAGCTTGATAAAAAATCTGTAGCCCCTCATTGCTTGCTGCAAACTCAATGTGATAGATTCCTTAGTTTGCCTGCTAAAAAACTAAAATGTCCTTTAAGGTTAAATCTGAAGTTTTATTTGGGTCAATGGAAATATAAGGTAGCACACTTTGAAGGAGTGTATCCATTAGATGAGAAATCAGCCCTGTGGAGGGCTGCGTGTTCCCAACTTGTGAGAACTTGTGAGAACTGCCGAATTCAGGGCCGTGGCAGCTCGATGACATGGCCGAGCGACTGTCACGTCGGAAAAAAATAAATTTTTTTTTTCTGTTTTTTTTTTCATTTCAAGATTGTAAAAAAAAAACTTTTTTTTTTTTTTTTTCTAAAAATTTCTTGTCGGGAACAGCCGTTCCCTGAAACTGCGGGGGTGGACTAGTGTCGGGAACGGGCCCAAAACGGCCCTCCCGACCCCCCAAAACTCATCTAATGCTTTATGAAAGTATGTTGAAATAGTGCCCTTTTTGTGCCCTATAAAAGAAAATAGAGTTGAAAATGTACATGCAAATTTTCACAATACTCCAAGCATTTTTCAATTCATAATAGAGCTTGCCAATGTACGGTGGTCATTGAAATGAAAATAGTGTATGTAAGGTAAAAAGAAATGGGACACTTGTCTTCTCCTTGAGCTCCTTGGATCTTCGCTTTTGAAATGAATCTGACTTTTTTGAATTGGGCAAGAATCAAATTGGTTGGCTGACTATTTAATCTAAATCCAAATTGAACCCAAGAAAATGAGCTGAAAACTATACTACACTATTTAATGTTGAAAATTTTTACAAGGTGGAGTTTAACATACCATGTAAAGATGCAACCCCGCAATGACCAAGGTTCTCCAATTATTGGACCTATAGATACATTCACTTTTTCTATAGTCAACAATGAAGTCATCTATTAGACCATTGTGGTCTGCAGCTTCTTGACGGGGTTAACTCAAAACTTGATGAAACTACCGCCACTAGATTTATTAGACATTCTACTTTTTAAAAATAAATTTTGATTTTAAGAAAAACTCAAAATTTGACAATGGGCAACTCAAAAAAGAGGCTCAGCGACCAAAAAATGGTTATTTTGGTCATTAGAGGTTAATTCCTTAATGACCAAAGAAGAATTTAGATTTAATTTTTTTTCCTTTTAAGTTCAAAATGCTAAATTCTAATCATAGCTATTTTTGAAGATTACTTTTTTATTCAAGTCATTTTTGAAGGGTCATTTTTTGAATTGAAAAAGTTAATTTTTGAAGCTAGTACCTTTCGAATTAAAGAATATTTCGGAAGCAAAGTCTTGATTAGCTAAACCATTCAATATTAACCCCGAAATGCCCAAGACACCCAAATGTGGTATTTGCAAAACTTTGAAGTTAAATTAAACCTAACCAAGTTGCTTATTTTAGTAGGTTATATTTTTAAAAGTTCTTCTTGAAGTCTAGTTTTAGCATCAAAAATCCAATCTTGAAAATAATTGATAGTGATTCTTCTATTCATGATTTTATATAAAGGTACCCAGTGCAATCTTGACTTCCCGTAGTGTTGAGGGCTCTTAGAAATGAGCCTCAAATACACTAGTCAGATCTTCAAGGAAAATTCACATTCAAAATTCATTTAAAAAAATTATAGAGTAGATTTTAAGAAGCCGTAAATTGATTGGAGTTATACTAGTTAGGCTCTTTAACCTCAATTTTTTTGGTCACCAACTTTTTAGATTAGACTTGTAAAACTGAGAGGGTTGAAAGACTTTACATCACTTTTGTAGTTTTAACACCCTCATCAGTTGATGGTCAATCATTATAATCTTTTGCTCCATAAGTGATATTGTTGTGTTTTCTTTTCCTATGAGATCTCTTACATGTCTAGTTTGAATTTATACGGTTACAATTCAAAAAAAATTGATACAACTTATCAAATGTTGGCATTTTGTCCAAGTTAGAACAAATTCCAAGAAACTCAAAACAAACCTTGGGCATTTAGGGGTTAAAGAACTAAAACAAGAATCTTTAAGAAATTTGGTGGATGAAAAATGCATTTTTGTGTGCATATGATGTATTTGCATTCATTATTTGTTTCAAAATTTAAACATCTGGACCTAAGGGGTTAGGTCATTGTAGATGCAGTGAAAACACTAGGGTGGGTCACACAATATGCATTCTTCAACAAGTTCACTCAAACTGTAATCGTCTTCTCAGCTGCTGAAACAATTCTTCAGCAAGTTTACTGAGCTTCCTGGAGTGCTCTCCTGTCAACTTAACACGTTGCATTTTCATATACTCCGAGGAGGTTGGGATGGAATTCAACTGTGACTCCCCCATAGAACTGGCAATCTACCATCGAGCCATTTCCAGGACAATTCACGCTCAGCCTACACGTCAAAGGATATTTGCACAGAATCGTCCATCTTATACTCCGTATGTGAATCATGCGCACACACATCTCATACCAGGACACAGAGACCAGTATCATTTCCCTTCTTGACCCCCGCTTAATTTGAAGTCCACATTTGACATTCGAAAACACTACTGTACAGTGCCAGGCAACGTATAATTATCCCGATTCCTCAACTGAAATTATCATATAAGCTCGAAGTGAAACTGACACTCAAAATTCATGTACCGGGAGTGGGGGTAATGTACGAGAGCACCGAAATGTGATGGTGACTTGGAACACCCCAGTTTTCATCTAACCTTCCTACCATATCCTGGAGGGTCAACACCCGCTTGGTAAACCCATCCTTCAATGCATCAGACTCGCTAGTCTTGTAAATCGACCTGAAATTTGTTTATGCTATGCTAGACCGTGCCAAGTCTTTACAAGTGGGGCTGCAAAAAGAAACCTGGTCACGTCCCAAGAATCTTCAAACCATTTCTTCCGCTGCGAGGATGCAGTAACAGTCTCTACGGATGCCTGGACAGTCCAGTAAACTCCCAACGCACCATCTCTTGTAATATACATGGAACTCTTTCCAAGTGCTCATATACAGTGGTCGGCACCTCTTGGACCTGATAATAAAGTTCAAATCATCAAACCAATTTCAAGAGCCAGTGTGACTGAAGTTAAGAATCAAAGATAACGAGGCATAACGACTTTCTTGTTGAATTGCATCACTTTGGGGCGAACCAAGATGTACAACATGCAACATCCACACTCTTAACCTGTGGAGTACAAGAAAGTCGCCTACTCTAAGGATTGCGACCTGGTCGACAGTAATATTCACGTATTCTTTCAACCAAAAAAATGCTATCTGATTAGTAAAGAGGGTTTGTGCTTCTAGAGGTAGCTCTCCATGGGGGATGTGTGTACCATCAAAAGCTCTGCAATATGCACCTCCAGAAAATCCCAGCTGTGAATCATCCAGATACAAAATTGTAAACAACTGGCGGGACCAGAGAACCTTTCAAACACTATTATTTCCACTTAGAATTTTGCAGAACGTCTATGCTCTACAAACTAATATTAATATCGACATGAGGCAGAACAGTCATGAGTCACCTGTTCCAAATTGCTGAACATGGGAATTAGCGAATTCCTCGCCTCTCTTTCAATAAACTGCACACAGGTGCCACTATCAGAGTATCGCAATAATCTCCAACAAAGATTCGACAGCTCCATTTTCCAACCTTTCTTCGGTGTCTAGTCTCCTAACCTTATCTTCTATCAGCAATAAAAAGAGGCTATACACAAAAAAAAACAGCTCCACATACCATGTGGACACTGCAAATACTACTACAACAGTCCCGAGGACAGGAAAGAACCATAACGCACTATGCGTTACGAATTGAAGTTTCCTACCTAATCGAACACTCAAATGATACTGTATTATCAGATGGTCAATCAACTCATCAACCACCAGATACGAAAACGTAGCCATCAATTTGGGAAATGCCCGGAAAAACGCTTGTCAAAAGCGCCAAAGCAGGTGTACTCTCAATGCAACGGACCACCGGTCGAGATGTTCGAGAATTCCATGTTCATTGCTGTGCTTTCAGTTGGAAAGAATATGAGAAGAGGACTTACAGGATTCATCCTTTCTTCACGGGCCGTTGCACGTAAGACTTATTGGGATCCTCTGTTTTGAGCTTGGGAGGACGGAGTTCCCCCCTCTTGGCCTTTTTGCCGCCTTTCTGGAAATCCCGCCAACTCGAAACCCTATTCTCTCTGGTTTCTTCCCACTTCTCTTCATGCTCCCGCTTGTGTTTCCACATCTCCCGAGTCTCCTCTTCCTCTTTCTTCACCCTCCCTTCTTCTTCTGAGATGCGCATGGTCAACTTTCTGCGTCTCCACTCCTGTTCTGTCAACATCTCCCTCACGCGCATCTTCCACGCCTGCCGGAAATCGTCCGACTGCTCGAATTGGTTCTCGAATTTCCCTTCGTCGACCATGGACTTAATCTTGGAGGCATTATCTCGTTTCAACTTCTTCCTCCGCTCCGAGCGCAACTCGTCCCTGGCCGCGTTAATTTGCGAAACGATGTAATCCCGCTCCGACGGGTCCAAGAGCAATTGCTGCGCCTTGGCGAGGGCGGCGAAGGCTTCGTTGGCCCGCGGATGTTTGCACTTGTCCGGGTGGATGAGCAACGACAATTTCCGGTACTGCCTGCGAACGTCGTCCAGGTCCGAATCGAACGGCAGATTCAGATGCTCAAAGGGGTTCAGCTTGAAGCAGCCCAGGACGCGCAGAACCTCATTGTCGCGCACCACATCACTGACTTCCGCAAAGAACTCCTTGAGAAGAGCGTCCTCGGAGGTCGCCACATCCACCATGGCCGCTGTGAGAAGACCACGGTGAGGAGGGCAGGCAGAAACCAGGCAGGCAGGGCACGACAAGATGGGGGGGAGAGAGATGGAAGAGGCGGAACCTCAACAGGAGGGCCCAACGGAAAGAAGCATGTCGGGACGAAAAGGATGCCCTAAGTGAGAGCTTCGAGTACTTCACATACAGAAGAAGAGGGGCGACGAGGGCGAAGGTGCAACGACAACAGAAGAGAGCAAGAGACCGAAGTAGTCGCACGCACATGGCAGCATAGAGCCGCGCGGAGCCGCTCCCAGCGATGAAGCTCCGATGAATCTAAGCCGCTCTCCGCACCACACCTCTGCAGAACTGAACCCAAACTGAATGTCTCTAGGTAACTTTTTCAACTAGGGTTTGACGGTGGAGTGAAAAAATGTTACGTAGGGGATACCCTACGTGAAGGCCAGATTCAGACATAAATTAAGTATTTTTTGGAGGGTCTTAATGTTTGGAATATTACAAGTGAAATGTTCAAAATATTGCAGAAATGTTTCATCCATATTTCCTAAATTTTTGAATATTTTTGATAACCTACATCATGTCTTAAGTCCCATATGATAGGTTTCCTAAAACAAGAAACCTAGAAGTTGCCAAACACAAAAAAATTGGAATGCCAAAATGCCAAACATTAATACCATTAGTTCTAGTTGTTTGAAACCCTTTGCGCGCTAAAAAGAAACGATTTCAACACTTAGGTTCTGAATCAAGACCTTCCCAAGAGTAGCACCCTATTCTGTAATTAGAATTAGTTAAAAAACAATTCAATAAAATTCAAATAGCATTTTAGCCTACTGAAATGTTCAAAAATCATAAGGTGTCTGGTATAATTGATTAGTGTAGAAAATATTAATGAAAATAATCTAATTTCTTAAAGATTTAACACCTAAAGGACCAAGGCCTTTTTCTGCCAAAAAACTCTCAAAACTACCATTTCTAGAGCAAAGAGTAAAAAAATTTGAAAACAACTATTTTTTTATGCACATCCAACCGTAGGATCTTATACCTAACTAGTATGAAAACGTGTGAAAAAAAATTCAGAATTTTTGACTACATAGATTGCAAGGTATCTACGTTTGAAATGAAAAAACCAACATTTTTAGCACATTGCGGGACTAGTTTTTTTTATTTTGAACATTTTTAACTTAAATTTTTTGTACTGCAGAGTTTTGAGCTTTAAATCTTTATAGTGGAGCATTGAGTTGAGAGTCTAGGAGAAAAAAAGAAATTCAAAAAAACTTAGTTTTCATTCTTAAAATAATTGATAAGTAGAAGATAGTACAAGATAGAAGGAAAACTTAAAATACTGATATCTTTTAGATGGAATTAAAATTCACTAATTTCAATGGTGAGATTGTTCTAGTAAGAAAACTAAACCATGAAGAATTTTTTTTTTTGAAAAATTGCAAAAATTGCATTCCAAAATGAATCCTATAAGTTATTTTTTTCAAGAAGATGCTCTAATTGCCTGAAAAACAAGATTGCCCATAACTTTCTCATAAAAAATCCAAATGAAATGAATCAAAGCTTCCCAAATAAGCAAAAATATAATCTATAAGGAAAAAAAGAAAAATTAAATTAAATTTTTTGCAAATTCTTTTTGCTGCTCCCTCTCCCTTGTTTTGAGCTTATTTGGGCATAACTTTGTTTTCTGGGCATTGATTGAAAAAAAATTATATTCACACGAAGCTTATTAGTTTTTCTATCTTCTAAAAAAAGTTTCAAAAAATCACGACAAAAATTCAGGTCGTAGGTACCTGCCCAAAATTTCATTTGTCTCCCAAAGGGATCATGGTCCTTTAAGGGTTAAGGGTTTGCAGACAACATTCCCAAGCACAAATTACCACACTTTCCATCTAAAAATGATCAAAAATTGCAAAAAGAAGAAAAGATAATCATCTTGTGCTCTATCAATGTCCAAAATTGTTAACAATGAAAAGCTCAGTGACATATAAAAACAAAGTTTTGAAATAGTAGATATCACAAAAAATGGAATTTGAAGAAAAAACAATACCACGTATTAAATGAAAATATCCCCCAAAATAAATTATTTTATATAGGGCCTAACAAATTTGCCTCTAGAATACAATATAAGGTAAACAACCATGTGTGAGTGTTTTATCTCCACTCTTGATATAGAATCAACACAATTGGATTCTTCATATTTTTGGTGTTGGAATTCCTAAAGCAAGTGTCTAAAGGTCGTTCAGTGTGCATTTTAAGAAATGAAAAAATATTTTTGGCCTATGTGATTCAAATCTCAAAAGAATTTGGCTTTTAAGTGCAAAAGTTAGCAAAATTGGTTTAAAAATATTTTACATCATTTTTAGATTCGACTTCAAAATGAGCGACCAAGCTCCTTTTCTTTTTAATTCATATATCCCATATGTATTGTCTTCCCTACTCCTACCCTACTAGTATAAAGATCTTCCCTATTCCTACCTTACTAGTATAAAGAACTTCTTTCTACATGTTGTAACATACTAAACTAAACAAGTGCCTTAATTGACTTCAATTGTTCAATTTGCCCATTAAACAAATGAAATCATATTAAGTCACCAAAAAATTAAGAAACTAGCTTCAAATGCCACTTCATTTGGCTTAATTTTATTGACCCTAACGTAACTCCTAAAGGACCATTGTCCCTTTGGGGGACAAATGGGATTTTGGGCTAGTACCTACGGACTAAAATTATGTTGTGATTTTCCGAAACTTTTTTGGAAGATAGAAAAACTGCTACGCTTTGTGGAAATATAATTTTCTATACAAAATAATCAACGCTTGGGAAAAAACAATTCTTTCTATTTTGTATAGGAAAAAGTTATGGACAATCTTGTTTTTTGGGCACTTAGAGCATCTTCTTGAAAAAAATCACTTGTAGGATTCATTTCTGAATGCAATTTTTACAATTTTTCAAAAGATAAAGTTCCACGTTTAGGTTTAGTTTTTTTGCTACAACAATCTCACCATTTGGATTAGTGATTTTTAATTACATATAAAAAATATTAATATTTTAGATTTTCCTTCTATCTCTTACCTACTTCTACTTAACAATTTTTTTAGTAATGAAAATTAAGTTTTTTTTGGATTTTTTTCCCCAAGATTCTCAACTCAATTTTCTACTATAAAGACTTAAATCTCAAAACTCTATCGTGCAAAAAGTTTAAGTTAAAAATGTTCAAAGTCATAAAATCTAGTCCCACAGTGTATTGAAAAATTTGTTTTTTTCACTTAAAAAGAAAATATCTTGTAATCTATGCTTGGGGAGGTCACTTAGCGCATTTTTTAAACAACTTGCGGCACAACATAGGGAGCAATTTTTTCTTTTGAAATAAAATTTATAAAAGACTTACAAATAAATTAGGGAGCATAGAAAAGAGGAGATCCATAACAAATAATTTAGTTAATCTAAAAATATGGGCCATTCAAAATTTGTACAAGTAATTATGAGGCTACATAACTGAATCCCCTGTATTTTATTTAGGGTTGGGATGTGAAATGATTTTGATCCAAGGTGAGGGAATCTTTCTGGAGACATGTTTCAAGTTCACGGAAGTTGAAACACCATCAAGTCCTTCGATTAGATAAGGTATTGTCGTGATTGCGTTTCTATGTTTTAAAGAAATCCGTTTCTATTGATGATTTGTAATGGAATTCAGCAATGGAGCTATTTACACAATTTTGTGTGGGCCGTGTAGATTTGGAAGTGTATGTGTTTTGGGACCCATTAACCCCTAAAGGCCCAAGGCCTTTTTCTGCCAAAAAACACCCAAATCTGCCATTTTTATAGCAAAAAGTAAAAAAAATTGAAAAATGTTTTTTTTGCACATCTAATTGTAGGATCTTACACCTAACTAGTATCAATGTATGGAAAAAATTTCAAAATTTTTGACTACATAGATTGCAAGATGTTTGCGTTTAAAGTGAAAATAAACAAGTTTTTCAGTACATTATGGGATTAGATTTTATGACTTTGAACATTTTTAACTTAAATTTTTTGCACTGTAGAGCTTTGAGCTTTGAGCTTTATAGTAGAAAGTTGAGTTGAGAATCTAGGGGAAAACAAAATCCAAAAACTTAATTTTCATTACAAAAAAATTTGTTAAATAGAAGTAGGTACAAGATAGAAGGAATCTCTAAAATATTAATATATTTTGTATGGAATTAAAGAGCACTAATTCCAATGATGAGATTACTCTAGAAAAAAAAACTAAAACTTGTGGAATTTATTTTACTTAAAATTCTAAAAGTCGCATTCAAAAATGAATCCTACAAGTTATTTTATTTCAGGAAAATGCTCTAAATGCCCAATAAACAAGATTGTCCATAACTTTCTCGTTCAAAATCCAAATGAAATGAATCAAAGCAAGAGACGTGGATTGCCCCATGTCTCTTGCTTTGAGCTTATTTGGGCATAACTTTTTTTCCCAAGCACCAATTGAAAAAAGAATTATATTCTCCAAAAGCTTAGCAGTTTTCTATCTTCAAAAAAGTTTTGGAAAATCACGACAAAATTCAGCCGGTAGGTATCGGTCCAAAATCCCATTTGTCCCCCAAAGGTACAATGGGCTTTTAGGGATTAATGGTTCAACATTCTGATTGAAAAAAATAGGAAAAAGTTTTGTCATGACCCGTGTCATGACCATGCATTGTTCCTAAACCTACAACACATATTTCTTTTAGGTGTACTTTTTACCTTTATAATTTTGCTTTTACTTTGCTTTTGAATTTGTTTTTTTTCCTTATAAATAATATATCCTAACAAAATTTGCATTGGCTTAAAAATTATAAGTAATGATACAGACTATAATATAGGCCATTTTTCCAAATTATGTAATTATAGAGACCCTTTTATTTCCACCTAGGAGGTAAATAGCCCCCTACAAAATACCCTATTGCCGCATGTGGTGCACAAAATGTACGTAGAGTGACCTCCCCAAGAATCTATGCGGTCAAAAATTTTGAAATTTTTTCCACACATTCTCATACTAGTTCGGTTTAAGATCCTATGGTTAGATGTGCAAAAAAAAAAACTTTCAAATCTTTTAGTCTTTGCTATGGAAATAGCAATTTTGGATGTTTTTTGGTAGGAAAAAGGCTTTGGGACTGTAGAGGTTAAATTATTAAAAATCAGGCTTAAGGTGCATTATAGTGCGTTAGCCCTGATTTTTTAACTCTTTAAAATCGATTTTTGAGCCACTTGAGCCATTGCCAAGCATCCAACACCGCAAGTTCTGGTGGGCAGAAATAGGGAATAAATAATTTTATTGGCAAAAATACAACATTTTTAAGGTCCTCAAAGGGTTGTGGAGCTGTCTTCTAAAGGCTCCATTTTTTTTGTAATACTTATGCTCCATCTTGTTGATTTCAGTTTAAATTTTTTTCTTTATTTATTGTTTAAGTAAGGAATTGTTACAAGAAAGTATGTCTTCTAGATTAAAATTCTATTCTACTTCATCACCTATCCATATTCTTTTGGGTTTGTTTTTCTTTTCTTCTTTCTATTTTTTCCCTTCTTTTTGTAACATCAAAGCATTGACTAACTACATCTATTGTTTTACTAGTTGACTAACAAAAACAATGTATTGAATGTCAACTACTTCTCCAAAAGTACTCTAACATTTCTTTCCAAAGTCAACGATGTAAAAATCTATCTTGTATCCTAATGTCAATTATAAACCATGCTTTGTCAAATCTGAACTCTAATCATTGGAAGAGATTTGAGGCCCCTAAGAGACTGCGAGTTATCTTGCGTTCCCCTAGTTTGAGAATGCAAGAAAGCTACTAGCTAATGTAGTCAAGAGAGTACCACGTCATTTTCAAAAAAAAAAAAATAGGCTTAAAATGATATTTGAGATATATATATATATATATATTTTTATTTTTATTTTTTTTATTTATTATTATTATTATTTTTTTTTTTTGAAAAAAAAATTATGACAGTCCATATTGGCTATTTACAAATCTGGCCAGATTGGAAAACGGGCTTGAAACGACCCTCCAATGCCGTCAAATCTCACCTAATGTCCTTCTTTATACTTTAATACCATGTCTTCATAATTTCTCCCTTTACTTCTCAACCTTGCTCTTCTAGTCTTTTGATTGTGTCTTTGGAGCTATGATTTTAGGATTCCTATTATGCAAAGACATACACAAGTGGTGCCCCAATATCCAAACTATGCACATTTCAGTCCCTAGTTCTGCACCTCAATCCCACTTGTGCACCCCAATTCCTGCAACTTTCTCAATGCCATCAAGTCGATTCGATGGATTGGTCTAGGCTGCCATCGAGTTTTGGGTTGCCTGCTCAGGATTGTCTACTCGGGGTTTGGAGCAACTTGGGCTACATTCTCAATATTTTCGGATTGCTTGCTCAATATATTGGGTTGTAGCTGCGTTTTATTTATTTATTAATAATCAACATACAAGTACATTTATTGGGACAAGTTGTATTGAAAATTGTATGGGGAACCAATACCTTGATTTATCAAAGTTTAGTGATTATTCGAATAAGGGGGAATTAACCAGAAAAAAGAGACTAAGAACAAGTGTCACATTATCTAGGGGTTTAGGCAAAAGATTTGTTGTAAAGTTTTTTTTGGAAAATATATTAACCCCTCAAGGACCGTTGTCCATTCAGGGGACAAATGCATTTTGGGGCAGGTACCTACAGGCTGAAATTTTGTCGTAATTATCTGAAAGTTTTTTTGAAGATAGAAAATTGCTAAGCTTTGTGAGAATATAATTTTTTTCACAATCAGTGTCCAAGAAATAACTTATGACCAAATAAGCTCAAAACAGGGGATGGCGGGCAATCCAGCAGCAAAAAAAAATGGACAAAAATTTGATTTTTTTTTTTTAATATTTTTGTTCTCATAAATTATACTTTTGTCTATTTGGAAAGCTTTGATTCATTTCATTTGAATTTGTTATAAGAAAGTTTTGGGCAATTAGAGCATCCTTTTGGAAAAAATAACTTCTAGGATGCATTTCTGAATGTAATCTTTCATTTTCTTTTTTTTTGCATGGTTTATATTACTTGCTAGAACAATCTTGCCATTGGAATTAGTTCATTTTAATTCCATCTAGAATATATGAATATTTTAGATTTTCCTTCTATCTTGTATCTACTTCTACTTAACAATTTTTTTTAAAATGATAATTAAGTTTTTTGAATTCTTTTTTTTCCTAGACTCTCAACTCAATTCTTCACTACAAAGATTTAAAGCTCAAAACTATGTAAGGCAAAAAATTTAAGTTAAAAATGTTCAAAGTGAAAAAGTCTAGTCCCGCAATGTGCTGAAAGATTTGCTTTTTCACTTTATAACGCAAATATCTTGCAATCTGTGCGGTCAAAAATTCTAAAAAAATTTCCACACACTTTCATACTAGTAAAGTGTAAGATCTTATGGTTAGATGTGAAAAAAAAAAGCTTTTCCAATTTTTTTTACTTTTTGCTATAGAAATGGCAATTTTGATTGTTTTTGGCAGAAGAAAGGCCTCTGTCCTTTAGGGGTTAACCAACAATGAGCAAGGGAAACTTTTACAAGGTCTAATCCACAATAGCTAGGGTCAAAGCTTCACTATATGGCATGCTAATGAGGTTGGACATGAAAAAATGACAAGAGGGCATTAGAGGGGATTCGGGGGCCTTGGAGGGCTATGAGTTCCCCTGCATTCCTAAATTGCGGGAACGCAGCTGCAGTAGCTGGCTGACGTGGCACAGTGACTGCTACATCATATTTGAAAAATAAAAATAAAAGTAAATTTTTTTGCTTAAAATGACATTTTAATAAATAAAAAATAAATAAAAATTTGGAAAAAAAAATTGACATGCTTGTATAGCCGTTCACTGAATCTGACCAAAATTTGGGAAAGGCCTTGAAACGGCCCTCTAAGCCCTCCAAACGGCCCTCTAATGCCTTGGGAAATATGGAGCAATAAATTTGAGTAATATGATTATAAGATAATTATGAAAACAAAGTTAACCACAATAATTTTATAACCACAACTCATAGGAGAACTTACAAATGATTGAATTTCTACTTCAATGATTTGAAACCTTTGATAAACAACACACAAACAAGCTAGAGTATTCTTACTAATGGCATGACCAAAATTAGGTGGAAATAGTATGTAGAATTAGGCACAAACAATTAAAAGGCCACCAAAACAAGTAGAATAAGAATTGAAAGCAAAGTTTGAAGGGACCTCATTGTCCTTTAAAGTAAGCCTAAAAAACAAGCACAAAATGAGTTTAATGGCTCTAAAAGCACAAAATTGGCAAAGTTGGCAAGATTGGCCAAAATCTCCTAGAATGAATCCAAACAGCTGGACAATACCAAAAGAGGTGGTTTGAAGAGAGAAGAGGTGGCTTTTTATATATTTTTCAAAAGCTTCTCTTTCTTCTTTAATCTCTAATGACCCAAGCAACCATTTTCTAGTCGCTACTCTTCTTTTTTGAACTTAATGTTCTCAA
This sequence comes from Neckera pumila, assembly GCA_963969595.1. Taxonomy (NCBI): domain Eukaryota; kingdom Viridiplantae; phylum Streptophyta; class Bryopsida; order Hypnales; family Neckeraceae; genus Neckera; species Neckera pumila. Next base: position 916,744 of record OZ018412.1, on the reverse strand, counting down.
ATTTTGAATTTTTAAAAAACAATCTTTTAATCTAAAAATAGAATGTGTTGTAAATCCAATAATTAGAGGATTTTTGGGCCCCCCGGAAGACCGCAAATTCTTGGCTATGGGGATTCTAGAAACTTTGTGGGAACTTTGTGGGAACTCTAATCTGACGTGGTCGAGAGACTGCCACGTTAGATATTATTAAATAATTAAATTTTGAATTTTTTTTTTTGAATTTTTTGAATTTCTTTTTAAATGATTATATTCTGACAGCAAGGCGCTGATTCCCAGCATGAAGAACAACCCTGAAACAATCTTCCGGAGGCCTCAAAACTCTTCTAATGGGAGATAGCTTCATCAAGTTCCAAATTAAACTTTGCCTTCTAGAGTTTTTCAAAATTAAGTGGTGTAGTGTATTTTATAGCTCATTTTTTGGATTTGGTTTGGGCATGGACTAAAAAGTTAGTCAACTAATGTAATTCTTACCCACCTCAAAAAAAATCAAATTTGCCTCAAAAAGGACAAATCCAAGGAGTTCAAGGAGAAGACAAGTGTCCCATTTTTTTTTGTTTATAAACACTAATCTTATTTGAATGATCATTGTGCATTGCAAGTTCTACCATGAATCAAAAAATTCTTGGAATGTTGCAAAATTTTACATGAACATTTTCAAATCTCTTATCTTTCAATGAGCACAAAAAGCCGGCATCATTTTGAAATATTCTAACAAAGATATGCTCCTTCAAAGTGCGTTGTCCTTTATTTCCATTGACCCAAATAAAACTCTAAACTTACATATCTCCTAAATTGTACAATGAAATAATATGAAGTTTGCTGAGCTACTCACTTTCAATGTGAAATTCAAGGTCCTATTCAAGGTCCTATTGCTATGTTCTATTTGATTTCAAGAAAAAAATTGTTCAAATTCTTGGCAAATTTGGCCCATTTTGAAAGTACAATGTACACCCTCCTTGGATTATTAGGATTAAGCCGAAAAGTTTTCAAAAACAAACTGCTGATTATTAAAATAAGTCAAATTTACAACTACACTTATTTCAAATTTTTAGATAAAAGCTCCAAATAACAAACAAACTGTACCATTGGCTTTAGAAGGCCCAAATGAGGCTAGTGAACCAATATCTCTATTTTTAGATCATTTACACTCATAAAAATTGCAACTTGCTAAAATTAAGAACTTTAGAAAAGCTTAGATGATGGAAATTGAACTTTTCAAAGATTTTGACTCGCTTAAAATATCCGAAGGAATTGAGGGAGTAAGAAAAGACTTTTTTTGGCTTCTTTTGGATGTATTATATACCCAGGTCTCTAATAAACGCCTCAAATTTGTTCAAAATGAGTCATAAATAGTTTATTGTTGTCCGTTCAAGTATTTATCAATTATGTCAGAATGCATTGAAACTTATTTGGGTGCGTTATTATTACGAAGCATATTTTTTTAGATTCTATTGGAATTTTATTGCAATTGGATTATTTTCTACAAATTTACCAAGGTTGATTTAATCCCTAAAGTTCTTTGACTATATTTTGCCAAAAAACACTCAAAATGGGCCATTTGATGGCAAAGGCCCATCAAAAAAGACAAATGAAATCTTGCTGCATTTAATTGCAAGATCTAATGGTAGACTAATTCATTATGTTGTTATAAGAAGTGGGAGATTTTGACCGGACAAGTTGTGAGATTATAGTGTTTGAAGTTGAAAACATTGTTTTTGGAGGGAATCAAAATTTGGGTAGCTCTGATTTAGGAAGGCTTTTGCACTAGTTAGTTTTACTTTTTTGCTTGATCCTTTTTTTGGCTTTTTGTGAAAAATTTGGCTACATGTTCAAAAAATTCATGACATTTCAAATGGGGAATATGTACCAAAAAATTCTAGTAGGGAATTAGTTTCAAGGAAAGTCTCATAAAAAGCCCTTTTTTAAACATTTTATGGCTTGCACATACATTAATTTCTTCAAAATATAAATCGAAGAATTCTAGGTTTCAGCTAGCTCTAGAGGAAAACAAAATAAAATAAAAACCTCCCCAAACATCAAACTATGGCAAGCTTGATTAATTTGTGTCCAAATTAAAGTGAACGATAGTTGGACATAAATTATTAGACCTGACTCAGAAGGAGGATGGATCAGGATTTGTGAAGCCCTGATTCATCATTGACACTAGATCATTCTTTCTTCGATTTAAAAGATGTTCTCTTTTTCTCTTGATTTTGATAATGTTCCTTATTCCATGAATTATAATTTTAGAATATTCAACATTACATTCCAATGATATCAACATATAAGGCATCAATCTCCCATAATTTGTAAAGTCACAGACATTGTGTTTTTGAGATGAAAAAAGAAGATCTTAATACAAGTGAGGTGGTAGGAAGTAAAACAATCCATGTAGGATATATAAATTAGAATTACTAGGAGCTCAACCCCTCATAGTGATCAATGAACTGAAAAGTAGAAGTTGTATTCAAAGTAGAATTTCAAGCTTCATTTTGGCACAGTAAAATTACTTTTCCACAAAAAAATGAACTACAAAAAGTTAGGAAATCAAACAATGTCTTATTTGAGATTTTGAATCTGCAATCAAAAGTTATGAAGGAATTTCATAGAGGGATTTGAAGGGACATTTTCATTGATACTTTCAAACATCCTCTCTAAATTTTGTCTATAATGTATGTGTTTTTGTGTGTTTTTTATCATGTGGAGAAATAATTGCATTAAATATAAAGTTATTTTGGAGTATATGCATTATTTTGGAGTTATATTTAATGCAATTCCTCCATTTTCACTAAACTAAGATATCTTGAAATTAAGAACGGTATTGATTCAAAACCCTCTTATTTTGAGTCAATATGGAATTGCCAAATTCTTGCCGTCACAATACCACCAGTCATAGGTCCATAATAAAAGGTAACATATATAAAATGACCAAGGTTTTAGGCTCCTAGGTTCATGGTCTTAAGCTCCTAGACTCACATGCTAGCAACCGTAGCTAAGAGAAAAAAGAAAGATTCTCTCCAATCTTGATTACCAGTTCAAGTGCATCTAGGGCATCATTAACCACAATCATGAGAATTTAAATAAAGCTTAAAAACATCATGATTTTTGGTTTGGATCTTTGCCATTATTGGAACCTTTTGCAATTTTGCAAGGTTTTCAAAAATAGATAAAAACTTCAAACATAATTTGATTACAATTTTCAAACTCATTGGTGAATTTCCTAGGATTAATTTTCTAATTAATTGTTACTTGAGTTGATTTTCAAGAAGTCTAACTTCTACAATTTAAAAAATCGTAGAACTTTGAAAGTTACTATTTTATTAGTCTTAGAGACTATAGTTACAAAATCAAGCTCATCAAATTGTGAGTTCTTCAAATTGCACCATTTTGGTGTTCAACTTAGATGCACTACACAAAATAGTGAAATTAGGTTGTGCCACACTAATTTCTCGGTGGTCCACACTATAGAAATATTCACTGCTTTTGTACAATGATGCATTCAATTGAGAGCCATATGTATGGCCTAGATTTGTGCACTAGTTCAAGGCTTGGTTCAGATAGTGGCATGCACCTCTATGTGGAACAAGCATTGATACATGAGGTAAATTATCTCAAGTAAGGCAACCTTATTGATAAGGCAACCTAATTTCACTATTTTGTGTAGTTCATGAGAGCATTTTTTGAATAGAGAGGAATCTCACAAAATGGATTGTACCATTGGACTTTTGGAATGTTTTTAATATAAATTACTTCTTTTGGATGTTAACTTCTTGTTTTCCATCTTGTTTTTAATTATGAGTTCCACTAAGCATACTTCTATGACAAAATTGGACTTCTATTTGTTTACTTTTTTCAGCATGGCTAGAAATCTTGACAAATTTCTAGTCAAAAGGCGTGGAATGTGATCTAGTTTGGCTATTTGACATTTCTAACAATATAATTCTACCTCATTTTCTCCTATATATTTTGTTTCTCCCAAAACATTCTTTCTATAGGTTTTTGTACCACAAAGCTAGGTGTTTGTAAAATATTAAAAAAAAAAATTTGAATCCCATGTGACAACTTAAAAATAAAGATTGCTAGCTTATGTGCATAGAATCTATGAGCCTATAAGCTTAAAAGTCTATATTATAGATACATTCTATGGTTATAGATACCTATGTTATAGACTCTTTCCATGTTATAAATACCTTCAAATGGTTGTAGATACAATCCTTCAACAAAGTTCAAGGCTCGTAGATTCACATCTCTGCACTCACGTGCTAGCATCATTGATTTTGAAACTCACATTGCTCAAATTAGAGCTCAACTTGTTCAATATGGGCAATTTCAATTCTATGGGGTAACTATTGCAAAAAATATTAAGAGTTTGAATCGATTCAATACTCTCATTCAAAGGAGGTCAGAAAGAAAAACACTACGTAAAAATTGGTATCTTAATTTGAAGATACATCTAATACATGTGCTTCATTTTAGCTTTTTTAAAGTTTATATTAACTGGGTTTTTTTCCATTCTTGAACTATTAACATTGCCAATATGCTCATTTATCTTATGAATGGGGGTGCAAAATTAGAATAACCTACAAAATTAGTTTCTATACAAAATTAAAATCGTGTAACCTTGATACATTATTGTTGTATTAAATATACCAATAGGCTAAATAAGCATTAAGTTTAAGAAAAAAAATTGGCCGAGAAGAAAATGACTGCTAAATGACACCAGTGTCATATGATGTGTGCTGGCAGGTATCTACCAAATTGGACAGAAGGTAAGTAAATTTGGAAAGTGGTATGCTATCTATTTTTGTTGATCATTTTACACCTCTTTTTGAGGGGTCTAATTTTCTGAATAAATTAATCCAATTTCTTCCAAAGTTCTATAGAAAGAATGTTTTGAGAAAAACAAAAGTATTCAAGAGAATATTGTATATTGAAGAGCATGGTAAGGAAGGAAAATTTTGGTGGAGGATTTTAGATTGAACCGGTCTAAGGTTCACCTTCCTTACCATGCTCTTCAATATATAATCGATTACAGAGTATATGAATTGGAGTACAACAATTCAAATTTTGACAAGTATGATAGGTTGTAATGACAAATATTATTCTATAATTTAAACCTTAGATGCGAGTGAAACTCTGAAGTAGTAAAACCCTTAAACCATTTTTTTTGTAAATAGAAACTTTTATAAATTGACATGTCTATTGAAAATGCGAGACTTTACAATAATTGTTTCAACTCCGCTAAAAAGTTATAATGAATTTGTTTCTTTCCTATCTGTTGGATACACACTAGAAGACAATATGTATAAATTTACTAAACATTAAAACCCACACTTGATCAAAATGTCATATTTTGACAAATTAAAGTTGGTGTGGTCTTAACTCCTAAAGTTCTTTCATATTTAGAGGCAAATATGCTTCAAAATACTAGTCTCTAAAGCAAGGCTAAAGTCCTCATCTATATTTAATTTTTAACAAATTCAATTATAGGATCCTTTAATTAACTTGTTATATTACATCTTTTTGAATAAGAATAAAAAAACTTACCAACTGCAAGATCATAATTACTTGGATTTCAAAAAGAAGTAAGTTTTCAATTCTTCCCAAATGGTTAGATTTCATCTTGAAAATTATTTTTTCAATCAATGTGTTGCCAATCTACAACTTGCAATTCTCCATTTATAATATACTGAAGAAATAGGTGGAGACTACATATTAAAAATTTCAACAAAAATAAATTCATAATCATGCTTAAAAAATAATAAGTAGAAGGAAATAGAGAATGATTTAAAATACTGAGCTATTAAGAATTCAATTATAGAATTGAAAAATGACAGTCTCAATGATTGTAATGTTTAATAAATAATCTACATCCTATGGTTTTATTTTTTTGCCAATAATGTTGAAAATTGAATTAAATAAAGGACTACAATGTTTAATTTAGAGTCAAAATTTCATAATTACCCGCAAACTAAAACTTGTCATATTAACTTTCATCTCATTAATTAATCAAAATAGAATGGTTCAAAGTTTTTCATGTCTACAACAATGCTAGCATATAAGTGCAAAGACGTGAGCCTACAAGCCTTGAACCTAATTGTAGGCATGTACCTACAAACCATTTGAAGGTATTTATAACATATGTACCTATAACACGGAAAGAACCTATATCATACAATAGATACCTATGTTATAGACACCTATAATCATAAAATGTGTCTATAATACAAATTCCTAGGCTTATGAGCTCACATATTCTATGTTCATGTGCTAACATTCCCTCCATGCATATAAATCTAAAAAAACAATTTCCAATTTTTATTTCTTAAATAAGTGATTTATTAGAGATGCTTGAGCTCCAAGAGGTCTACATATTGTACATTAATTTTTTAAGCATATAGTCAAAAGTTGTAAATATTGTCAGGCCTTAAAACTACTCTTCCAATATACGTTGTGTGAAATTTCAAAGAGGAAAATGAAAATTCTTATTCATAAATAGATGACCCAAAATGCTATATTGCCAAAAAATGCTACTTGATTCTTTGCTGTTATCGACTGGTGATATAATTAAAATTTGATTGTGAAACACTAAGAAGGAGACTCGCCCTCAAAGAAGTTGCCTGAAGGCAATTTCCCTTCAAGGTGATCCCTCAACTAGAAGTCAACCCTTGAAGCCGCCCCATTTTAAGTCACTCACTCGCAAAGCACCCTAACCTTGCATACATCACAAAGTTTAGACCCTACGGTTTGTCAACAATTATCATGTGGTTATCATTGTTTCATGGGTTTGCACGTTAATTACAATTTATTGCATCATTACAATGCATCACTTTGCATCGTTATTGCATCGTTACAATGCATTACTTGCAACTACATCGTAACGATGTGCAGTTATGCCTTGTAATTTGCAATAAATTGTAATTAACGTGCAAACCCATGAAACAAAGATTACCACATGACAATTGTTGACAAACCGTAGGGTCTAAACTTCGTGATGTATGCCACATGGCACAAGATGTAGACAATTGTAAAATTGAAGTAGTTTTTACTAAAGTCAAACTAATCATTCACCTATTAGGATTCAAGCTCATGTCAACTTTTCAATCATTGTACTAGACAAAATGTTGTATTCTTAATAGAACAATCCTACTATTGAAGAGGCAAATTGAGAGGCTAATCCTTCACCGCTTCACTCTTTGCCCTTCCACATCCCACTTATACAATCTCACTTAGAGCTGTTTTAAGACCATTACCTCCCTCTTCATCATTGTTCCATTTGCTTTCTTCTAGTTTATTCTTCAATTGATAGTAGTATCTATCTTCACACCCTACGCCTCTTCATGTTCAAAATTAGCTATGTTTTCATCTTTCAATATGAGCTATTAAAAAAAAATGAAATTTTATGGGGATTTTGATGCTCTTGCAATGAGCACTTAAAGGAAAAATTCTACGTAGTCTAGAAGTAGTATTTTCTCTTTAGAAGTGGACAAAATGGAATTTATATTGCGTGGACACCACAACGGCCCACTTTTACGTGAGGATCATGCAACAACATGTTTATATTTGGAATTTAGCATTTTAGAAGGCACAATGATTGTCCCCTATTTGAACTAAGACAACTTGAATAATACTTTGCACTCTTGTGGTGTAATTTTTTTCAAGTAATAATATTTTCAAGTAATAAATTTAAAATAAGCATTGTCTAAATTCTTATCCTTTTTAAAAGTGACCTACCTCTATACTAGCTACATTATCTACATGAATTTTCAAACATATATTATTGGTGTTTCTTTGTGAAGATTCAATTCATGTTTATTTTCATTCCCTCCAAATTCTAACTTTTATTTTTGAAGTATATGTAGGAAATATTAGTTGAGTAAACTTTCAATGAGTTTCTTTAGATTTAGGTAGTGATAATGACACTTCTTTAGTATCAAGGTAGTAGGCGACATTACATATAGGTTGTGACCTTATTAAAACCATAATTGCAAATTACGAGAATTGCCATTGATCATTTAAGTTCCAATAGAGCACCAACTTTAATCTTGGCCTATTTATTTATATATGATTGTCTCAATTTTCATGGACCAAATACTTGTACAAATTTCTAATTCATAATATAGCCATGAAGAAGCTGTCATCTTCACAATGTTGTTCAATTGACTACAGTCATTTGCATGCATTTTATTGGATATATTTGGAATGAACATCAATCAAAGAACATGCATGTGTAAGCATGAAGAGTTTACTAATATTATATGATTATGTGGATAGTCATAAATATATTTGAATTTAGTGAAATTGGTTTTGAATTTTTGAACAGGTAGGGGGAGAGGTTTAATACTTGATCAAATTTTTGAAGTATAATCAAACAAAGGGATTTCACAAATAGATGCCTAATATCTATAGGAAAATCAAAAGAGAAAACATTGTGTGAAGTTAATTGGGTTGATTGGAAAGAAAAACTACTACTAATAGGAATAATAGTTCAGTGTGGTAAATAAATCATTATAATAATTAAAATGATATCAATACGCACCATAACATATTGGTGCTACATAACAGCAGTGTTGGTGCAAGTAATGATAGCAATAGGCTTCATGGTGTCGCCACACCTATTAGTGCCTTGGGCCATAGACAATTTTGCGCAATACTTCATTCGCGTCACTGGCATTAGCTTATTATCATTGTCTCAAGTCTTTTGGGGATTCCGCCATATTCCATTTCAAGCTCAAAGCTCGGTAGGGACGCAAATGGCATCGTTTTCATATAGTTGTGCTCGCTTGTTTGCCAAGTTCCACTCCTTAATGGCTACAATGTTGTATTGGGCTATGTTTCGAATAAACATGACTATCCCCAATGGACATTTCTTTCTAGGAATGCACATGATGTGGGCTTGCATGATGACATACGCGTTGTTGCTACACCAACGGCTTGTCCGTGGCTACATCATTGATACTAGTTCTCTCCCCGCTGCAGCCACCAGCATCCGACAATTGATGCAGGGTGATGATAGTCAAGAACAACACACTGTATTGCAAATGATCAAGGGCGAGGATTCAAGCTCCAAAAGTGTCTTGCAAATATTTCAAGGCATGTAACTCATCCATTCTTTGTTACCACCAAATTGTGTATCTATATGTGTGCATACCCACTAACCTACCATGATGCCTCATTTTATTTATTTTTTCTGCATTCATAAATATTAGTACAACATTAATGTACAATTACAAATCTTTGTTTCTCTTAAGTTGAAGTGCTTTAACATCTTCCTTTTTTATTATGAATTGATAATAAATATATACTACCTTGCAAATGTATAAAGTAGTACTGATCTTTAGAGCATTAATAATTGATTGTGCATTGAAATTTTTCAATATATATTCCTCTTTGAAAGTATTAGGCTACTTTACTCTTAAATCTCTTGATAATTGAAGCTATTACTCTAAGTCAATGTCATGCATGCTTTTATCTTTCAGATGAAATCAAGACAGACTAAATCCAAGTTAGCAAGCCACCCAACAAGTTAGGTAGTTAGTCAACAAGTGTATTGATCACAACAATCATTATGTTGAATCCCAATCAATTTTGATTCATCTGTAAAGAAAAATTTCAAACAAATCGTGATTTTGATTTGAATTGTTTTTTTCATAGGCTATAGAATTATGAATTGTTGAGTATCTTTGTAATAGGAATCTACATTTGAACAACATCTTACTAAATTCAATAGGTGTTGATTCATTGAAGTTCTTGCCTAAATCTTAAATCCACTTCAAATTATTATACGTTGACTTCCATTTCAATGGATATGAATAAACATAGTCTATTGTTTATTTGCATGCTCAAAAGCAAATGCCGCAATAAGGTGATTACAAAACATACAAGTAGTGTTTGTTGCATTCTAATCTTATACTCAAGATTTTTTTTAAATCAAAGGTGCTTCTAAATACAAAAGAATAATTTAAAAAAACATAGAATTTTTTAATAGCTTTTGAAAGAATCTACCTAGGAAGATCAAGAATATAATCATCTTCTAATTAAGTAAAATAAAGTAGTGAAAAGTTGCAAAAAATAATGTTTAGATATTATTGTGTGTCAAAAAAATCAGCATCTGTGTATTCAACCAAAGTATTATAAATAGGAAGCAAGGTCCTACTTTCTTTTGCTAAAATATACTACATTTTGAATCTCCTCTTGGATTTTTTAGAAAATGTTCAAAGAAAATAAGTGCTAGGTATTTACTCAAGTAAAGGAAAGTTGGTTGACTAGTGAAGTTTTGTTTTTCTTATAGCTCCTCTACATGTTACAAGGAGAATCACAATGTTTATTAATCACTCTATAAATACAAATTAGTTGTTTGTCTAAAACTCTAGCATTGCATGAAGAATAATTATACTTATGACAATTCAAAAAATTCTAACATCTATAAAAAAAAAGCTAATCCAAGCAATCCAAACAATTCTACAAATTGTAAGAGATGCTAATCCCTGTTTTAGAGAAAATCTATAGAAACATAAAATTTTCAAAGTCAGGCATTTAGGAATTGTGAGGACTTAAATTCCTCAGTGCCTAAAATGGCTTCTTCTAGCTATGATTGCCTTATGGGTGGCTTAAGTTTTAAACCTTCAAGTGCACTTTATTCTCTATATTTTATAGTTGGGCTTCCATATGTACTAGTAAATTAAATTAGCTTCAAAATGTGATGCTGCTTTGGGAAAAAATTAAAAAATGTGATCAAGTTGAAAAAGAAATCAAACTTCATAATTTGCTTAGATTTGTGATGAACTTTGATAGATTTAAGACCTAGGTCTTAAAACCTTTATTGAATCATTTCTATGATCATTTGGTTGGTCTAATAAGCGTATATTTCTACTAGTGCAAAGAGTCAAATATGGTTGAACTCAAAAAGGGATCTTGAAGAACAATACAATTATTGATGTCATGATGTGATTTACAAATTTTGTAAGGTAATTAGTCAAAGTCAAACTGCAATGACAATGAATTAGTTTAATCCCTAAAGGACTGAGGCCTTTTTCTGCCAAAAAACACTCAAAACTACCATTTCTATAGCAAAAAGTAAAACAATTTGAAAATTGTTTTTTTTTCACATCTAACCATAGGATCTTACACCTAACTAGTATGAGAGTGTGTGGAAAAAATTTCAGAATTTTTGACAGCACAGATTGCAAGATAACTGCGTTTAAAGTGAAAAAATCAAGTTTTTCAGCACATTGTGGGACTAGATTTTTTGACTTTGAACATTTTTTAACTTTATTTTTTTGCACTACAAATTTTTGAGCTTTTAATGTTTATGCGTGAGAATTGAGTTGAGAATCTAGTTAAAAAAAAGTTAAGTTTCGTTATTAAAAAAATTGTTAAGTAGAAGTAGGTACGAGATAGAAGGAAAATAAAAAATATTCATATATTTTAGGTGGGATTAAAATGCATTAATCCCAATGGTGAGATTGTTCTAGCAAGTAAACTAAACCATGCAAAAAAAGAAAATTTGAAAAATTTGAAAAATTGCATTCAAAAATGAATCCAACAAGTTATTTTTTTCAAAAAGATGCTCTAACTGCCCAAAAAACAAGAATGTCCATAACTTTCTCGTACAATATCCAAATGAAATGAATCAAAGCTTTCCAAATAGACAAAAACATAGTCTATGAGAAAAAAAATACTTAAAAAAAAAAAAAAAATTGCAAATTTTTTTTTGCTGCCCGCCGTCCCGTATTTTGAACTTATTTGGTCATAACTTTTGTTCCCGAGCACAAATTTTGAAAAAAAAGTTATATTCCCATGAAGCTAATCAGTTTTTACTACCTCCAAAAAAAGTTTCAAAAAATCAGAAGAAAATTTCAACCCGTAGGTACATGCCCAAAAACGCATTTGTCCCCTGAAGGGACAATGGTCCTTTAGGGGTTAATTTACAAGAACAATTATTAAACTCATACTTTGAACAACATGGGGTGGAGTTTCATTCATAACGCAAAAGACATTTGAGCAAGAGATGGCAAATTACTTATAACACAAGCACTCAAATTGGTTGTAACAAAAATCACTTTAGTATATTTTTCCAATGAAGAAGAATCAATAAAATTTTCTTCTTTACATATTGTTTCATCCTAGATTCCATAGATGATGTAGACAAATTCAAATACAACAAAATACTCAAATATTGGAAGGAATATCAATCAAAATATGTCAACAAAAATCTAAATTTTGAATATGATCTTTCAAATTTGATATTTCTAACATTAGGTATAGAATTGGCCATAACCAATACAAAACATACAACATGATTCAGTAGATAATATTTAAAAAAATCTCTACAAGCAAAAAGAAATTTAAAAAGAAATTAAAATTGTCAACAGAAAAATCCAAATCAACATTTGTGTACATATTCTATTGGACTATGCTAACAAGAAGTATTTCAAAAGCATAGCTGTAACTCAAATTTTGAACAAATCGCTCAAGAACAAATATATTGCCAATGATTATGTACTTGCTCTAGTCAATCATAATTCTATTTCCCATGATCCTTTGTTAGCTATTTTCATTATTCTTTTACCTATAACTATTATCAAAGAATATAAATACTTACCCCAAATTCAATGATTCTATACAAAAAACAAATTGCATCAATAATAGAAGCAAGATGCAAACAATGAAAGAACATAAATGCAAAGCAAGAATATATCAACAACTAAACGTAAAAAAATGTCAATAAATTTTGAGCCCCATCAAAACGTGCAATACCAATCAAATTTAAAAAACAAATCAAGAAAAAACCTATTGCTCCTTCACATTAGATTAATTGCAAGAAAAAAAACACCTTGTGGCATTAGAAATGAACTTGCGACAACATAAATAAATTTGCAACCACAAAAATTAAACTGAAAAGCAATTTTATAGCGGAAAGCAAAACTCAAGATTATAGCAACAAAAACATTGAGGACCCAGAGAGATCACTTAGAATGTCCAGTAGATCTACATGTGTTAAGATTGTAGATCCCCTATATTATATCCTAAAATTTATATAAAAAAAAAAAAAAAAATATGAATAGATTTTCTTACTTTGAAAGTTTATGTTTTGAATGATTGATATTTTGATTTGGTAATTATAATTAATTATAAATTTTTGAAGTAAGAAAATACGTTGTAGAGCTAAAAATAACTTTCACACCTTATTACATAAGAAAAAAGTATCTAAAAAATGAACAAAAATTGCTAAAAATAATTCTCTATTGAAGTTCTTTTTTTTGAATAATGATGCAATGGTCATCAAAAATGTCTTTTTAAAAAAATATATGAGTTAAAAACATGCCATTTCAGTTTATTTTTCAACCTGTTCTAGAAATCATTTCATATGTTGTTTGAGCTAGGAATTTTTGGCAATAGAAACTTAGAGGCATCAAAGTTATAGTTTGAAATTATAATTTATTAAAAAATAATAAAGGGGTTGAAAATCACTTGAACATACATAGTTTGTTCTAGATACACTAAGTGATCTCTTCAAGAACAAGGGGAAAGGAATACAATCCAAGGCAGTTTATATAAGGAAACTTGAAATCAATTAAAATCATTGGATTTACATTGACTATTTACAACCGTGCATTTCAAGGATAAATGCAATGATTGGTTACAATATTTTTTCATTTAAGTCACTACGGTTTGAATCCCATATAATTTGGTGACTTTGGTGGTAGGATTCATTGACAAAAAAGACAAAAGGTACAAAAGGATATTATTGTAATATTTTATTATGTAACGTCATTCGAATTGCTAGACTTGAAGGGCATATCTATAGAAAAATGGCATTTGATAGACAAATTATAAACAATTAGAATTTTTCTTGTTTAACCTATTGGCATGTTAATCTTTGGCTCTTTGATTGATGGATCATAGATAAATTGATAAATTGTCAATAGTGGAACTAATTTACTTTAGAAGTCCCCCATGATGAATTGTAATAGTTATCCTAAAAAATATCTTTTCAATAGAATAAAAGCATATCCAAGTTTTAAGGAGTCAAGATAGACAATATAAATCTTTAAAAAAAAAATGAAATCATTAAGGTATTAAAGTACTTTCAAATAGTGGAATAATAATTTTCTTTAAAAAAGGCTATTTATATTTTTTTGATGATCATGCCAAGTTGTTTTAGATATTGTATTTAGATTATGAAAAATTCAAAGATATATAATGATTACTTTAAGAAAAGTACAAAATATGAATTGATAATTTAATAATATATAAGGATATGTCATATGTGGTAGCATTAGAGAATGTTTCAAAGTTTAATTTGAAGAAATTTCATCTTACTTCAAATTTATTTTGGTAATTAAAGGTCTTGCATAAGCTTCCAAACATCTTTAGAAAGCCCAATAAAGTTTCTACCGGCTACTAAAATTAGGATTCACATGCAAATGCTATAAAATAACTAAAAGACTATATATCAAAGATTTTGGAAGACTATAAAAGATTCTACAAAATTTCCAAAGGTTTGGGAGATTATCATTAGATGATATTTGGGGGTCTTGGAGGGCCGTTTCAGGCCTGTTTCCTGATCTGCCTAGATTCAGTGAACGCCGATACGGGTGTGTCAGAAAAAAAAAATTTCAAAAAAAAAAAAAAACTTTTTTTTACTAAAATATCATTTTAAGCATTTTTTTTTTTTTTTTTTTTCAAAAAATGAAGTGGCAGTCGCTTGACCACGTCAGCCACTGCTGCTGCTGCGTTCCCGCAGTCTGGGAACGCAGCAGACAGCAGGGGAACTCGGAGCCTTCCAAGACCCCCGAATCTCATCTAACGATAAGGATTCTAAAAGATTGTGAACAAAAGATTATAAAAGACTATGGTTGCAATTAGTTGTTTAATATGGATATCATTTATTTTTATATAGTTGCATTTGTTAATAAAAAAATTTATCCTCTAAAGAAGTTTCCCAAATTTTTAATATCACCTTAGCTAGAAACTTAGTGCAAAACTGCAAATGGTATTATTTCATAAAGGTTCAAAATTCTTTCAATTTTCTAGATTCATCTGAGATTCATTTTATAAATACATGATAATTATTTCCGACCAAGTTTTTTAAAAGTATGAGGTCAAAATCTACATAAATAATAGATATCAATTGTAGAATGTTCATTGAAGTCAATACAACTTCAGTTAACCTCTAATATTTTTAATATACAATACTAAAAATCCATTTGAATGGGAACTTGACATAAAGTAGCAAGAATTTTGCCTTTATGCAACTAATATACCAAAATGCATTAATTTATAATTGTGGCTATTAGAAATATTGCTGTTAGTGTGCTTGATGATTAGACCTTATTTTCATGCTTTTTGAACCATATTGAATTTGAAAACTTGTTGATAGAACAATGGCAGTGGATGACTATATCTCATAATTTCATGCCTAAAATAGCTCAAATTCCTAATTTAATTTAAGTTCTTTAAAATTTCTATATAGTTCCAAATTTTGACATGTAAAAGTCACACATACTACTCAATTTATTGCAGATGAAGTAAAAAAAGAATTTCAGACACAAAAGCAAAATATATTCTCAATATGACATTTGACATTTGATATAACTTCTACTCCATAGAATAAACTTTGTTTTGTAGAGACTAAGAACAAAACAAAAAATTGCCAATCTAAATGAAACAAATAGTTTGATTGGCAAAATTTAGGCACAGCCACCCATGATCAACATAGCTATCCTCAAACAATATCAAAATAAAATTGCAGCTTGATTATAAGTTTTTAAATCTTTAGTGACTTTTTGTTAGTTGCTGACTGTGCCATTATATTTGGGATACATTAGCAATTGAAGAGCACATATAATTTATTCTATTAACCAAGTAAATATATGCTTACAACATTGTCAACAAGGCCTTTAGGTAACTTTAGTTGATTTGAATTCAATTATAAAGGTCAAAATAGCTCTTATTAAAATAGGAGCTTCAAATATATACCTAATTAGTTTGCTTGTTTGTTTTAACCCCTAAAGGACCATGAGTGTAGATTTTGAACGATGAATGAATGGAAACACATCCTAAACTCACCAAAGTACATTTTTTCATCCATCAATTTTGTTTGAAGATTCTTATATTAGTTCTTTCACATTTGTACGGTTCAAATCATAAAGATTTTGCTTTGCAAATTTTCTAGAATTAAAAAGATACCAGGGGGCCTAGCCTCAAAAAGTAACTTTTTCAATTTGAAAAATGATCCTTCAAAAATGACTTGAATCAAAAAATCAAATAAAAATCTTCAAACATCACTATAATTGGAATTCAATATTTTGAACTTATAGGAAATTAAAAAAAAAATCATAAATATTCAATCTACAATTGATTTTAGAAGAAATTTTCAATTTTTGGCTTCAAATTTTATTGAAAAATAATGGTGTGTATTTTTGTTGATCTAATCATATGGATGTGATCTATAAATAGCATTTTACAACTACTGTTTAAGAGTCATTATTAAAATACTCTTCTAAGTTGCATTTTATAATAGATCTTCACAATTTTGGAAATCTGGACACCCCTCCGGTCCTTTAGGGGTTAAGCCAAACATGGCTAGGCCTCCAACCATCATTGCTCATCAAATGTTAGCCAGCTTAATTAGAAAATCAAACCAAATTTACATTAAAATTTTATTATTTAAAATATTTCTCATATTTATATATGAAATGTAGATAAATAAGATTAAAGATTCCACTTTTGATGAAAATACAAAAAAAATATTTTTCATAGAGCCAAATTATTAAATTCCAAAATTTAGAGATTCCAAAATTTAGAGATTCCAAATAAATTAATCAAGGTTGATGTATATAAAATTAACCAACCACAAAAGAAGGGCAAATATCTACATTGATCTTTTGCAATAAAAACTTTGGAGTTGTATGCACTATGTTTGCATATTTGTATGAGAATATTGCTAACAATGCAAATAATCTTCATTAGGTCAAAAACAAATGTCACTTGTTAATCCAACCTAAAGTGTTTGCAATATTAAATTTCCATCAATTGCAAATCTTCTAGTATAAAAAAATAAAAATAAATTCCTTCATTTATTATGTCAATGTACTATTTGTCTATTTGTAGCATTTCAGGTAATTTAGGAGGATTTGCTAGCCTTGACAAAACTTGATTCTTTGTTGAGGCAAAGAAATTCTAAAGGCAAGCTCAAATATATGAATTTGTGCACTTTCATCTAGGACTCATTGATGTCTAAGGTTTCAACCTATAGTGAGGGAGAGTTGTCTCAGCATCACCTCTTGAAGAAAAACAAAGGAACTTAATATTCACTAAAGATGGTAAAAAAATCAAAAAACTTCAATTCCAATTTGGAATCAAAGAGCCTTAATTAATCAGAAAAAGGTTTACAAATAAAGACTAACCTTATTGCAAGTCAATAGGAGATTCAAGGTTATCTTTGAATGCATTTTTGGACAATTTATGAATGAAATATGATTTTTTTTGAGTGTTGAAAATAGGTATATTCAAAATTGACCCTGGCTAGTCTCTCACTTCTTAAGTTCACAAGACTTACATTTCAAACACAAAATAATCTAAATGGGATAGTTTTAAATAAATTACAAATTCATAATTATCCTTAAATGATAGACCTAATTTGAGGGGCTAGATTTTCAAAGAATCTTTAAGAAAACTCTTCTAATACTCAATTACATATGAACTTCATTAGTATCATTCTCTTTATCTTCACAAGATACATCTATCAATCTAAGTCTTGGTTATTGAATCACACTTTGAACTTATAGATTTTGAATTGGAAAGTTTGATGAAATTTTTGAACAATAGCTTTTAGTTTGCTCCGAACAATTAAGTCTTTGACCTAACTAGCAAATGAATGCTCCGAGAGTTTGAACTAGCATTCGAGAAATCCTAGTAATTTGCCTCTTCTTTGTAGAAAAAGCCAATTTTTTCTCCAAAGTCACAAGTTGCATCTTCTCCTTATCAAAATCTACCAGTTCATTTTCTCTAGTATCAAATTCTTGTTAGCCATTTCCCTTCAATTTCAAGTTTGCAAAAGCTACAATCCTCTTTTTCCAAAGACATACCGGTTTTCAAACTAATTCCAAACTTTATTATATCTATGACAAATAAGGGATAGTGAACCAAACAATGCCAACACCAATAGGGTTATTAATTCCATCCATAATTTTCTAATTTTCCAAACCTTGGTTTGTAGTGCAATGTTTGGGATATTTTTTTAATTTTTTCCATCTATTTTCCTTTAATTTCCATATTGAACCGTTTTTTTCATGTACCGGTGAGTCTTTTTTTAACTTTTTTAATCTATTTTTCACTCCTGATAAAACTTTACAGATTTTTGCACCAATTTCTTTCCAATGTTTTCGAGTTGCAACCGGATTTTCCCCAAGTCCACCAGCTAACAATGAACTAACCGGTGGTTCTCCCCCAAAAGTGCTGCAGTATATTCCATAAATAGCCATAAACAGCCATTCTTCTTGCAGTCAAGGAAGAAGTGAGCCCATGTGGCCAGGCGTGAGAGGTCGGAAGCGATTGCCGTTAAGGTAATACAGTGCGTCCTTCGCCGAATGCCATCCGGATCAGGCCTTGAAACTCCCACGCATTGCACGTTTTGGCTCTCCAAGGGAATGAAGCCGGATATATAGTGCTCCCTCTGTCCGAATGTCGACCAGAACAGGCCTTGAAAGTCTCCAACTCCCACGCGTTGCTCGTTTGTTCTGGATACGCGAGCTGCAGGGACTCGATCCACTGCTGAATGCTGATCCTTTGCAAGGTTCGTCTTCCTTGCACCCTTTCTTCACGGATCTCCGTTCACTGCTGCTCTACTGCGTGCACATGTGCAATTCTGTCAATACGGACGGGACTACTCTATGTCTGGGTCCTGTTAATTGTATTGCTGTTCCCCTGTTCAGATCGTTCGTAATGATCGATCGTCCTGCAACTGGTCCCAGTTGATCTATCTTCGTGGAGGTGGTGCTGCTTCGCTTGCAAATTTTGTGCTGCTTTGCATCGATGAGGATCTACTGGTGTCTTTAATATATATTACTTTGATTCAATTCCACTTTTGTTGGGGTGCTGATTCAAGTCCAATTCCATTTGTCCTTGTTAGAGTTAATCTGCTACTGTAACAATGTGGGCACCCAGTAAGCAATTCCAATCAGCGAAGCCACTACTTAGATTTATTGGCCCTGTTAGAGATGATTGTGCTTGTGGACTTGCTGCAGTTTGTAAACTAGTATCCTTTTAAGACCCCACCCGCACTGACTTCGTCGCAAGGGGGCAGAATAATCAGAATGCTCGAAATCAAGTGCTAAATTCTCTTCTTTCTTCTATTTTGAGGTCAGTGGGATTGTGAGCCCAAATTCTCTTGAGAAATGCCAGCGCTCACCTAGAGTTTGAAAGTCAGTTTTGTGTACTGACACCAATAGTATGCACTCTATCCAGTGAGACGTGTTATACAGGCATTCCACTTCGGCCATTGTGAAGCGACCATAGCCGTATTTTGCATGCTCAAGTGATTGCAGACTGGACTGATTTCCAAGCCATTGTGAAGAGAGCGACCCACAATGTCCGCTTCATTTCTCCTACAACGAAGTAACGTGGCTGTCGCAGCCATCACATCCTCGCGCCAGCGGCGATTGGAGTCTTCCATGTTCCGGTCCCCGACTCTGGCACTGCCCAGTTACGGGCGCTCCGGAGACTTCACCAGCTTGGGAAGAAGCTCCCCAATCAAGCGCCATGTGTCATCAGGAGTTGCAGTTCGAAGTAGTCTCAAGGAGCTCCTCATGCACACCGACAAGGACAGGGTGAAAGAGACGCTGGAGTTTTACATCCAAGAGATTCGCTCCGCGGATCCTAGCGATACCACGGCCACTGTGAAAGTAGCCAACCTGCCCGTGAACACGAAGCCGCTGCAGTGGGGCTCCTCCTTTGTGTTCGACAACGAAGTGCGAGAAGGCATTGGCGCGGACACCACGCTGCTGGGGCGTGAGCGCGGCTGGGGCACCGTCTCGGATAAGGAGAGTAAGGAAGCCTTGCAGCTGTTGAGCAAGATCTCCTTCACGGACGGGAAATACAAAGACTCCACGCTGACCTTCCAAGGCAATGTCGGCGGGGTCGTGGCGCCGTATGAGCTCATCATCCTTGGTGGCACTGGCCATTTCCGTGGTGCGCACGGCTACGCCTTGGTGGAGAAGGTTCCTAACGAAGGCGCCCGCTTCAAGTTTCGTTGGAACGCCTTCATCTGTAAGTAGAGGTCATTTGATAGTATCGCACTTGTACGGGCACTTGTAAAGCAGCACTTGGACTTGTTTTGAGAGCACATAGGCGTGTACCTGTAACGGAGATGAAATCTGTGGAATCAAATGCAACAGTATCATAAGCTTACAGTATCTGAGTTATTTATCTTCGCAGTGGCTGACGAGGTTTTGATCGTTGAAAGGAAAGGCCAACTGTAAATCTGGAATCTGTATTGCACTATGAAGAATTCGTAGTAATGGATCAAAGTGGTGATGATTGTGGATGATGAGATTGAAGAGGATATTTCGGCCATTCCCAAGCATGTGTATTAAGCAGTGTGTGACACCCACTACTGTAATGCAAAAGTGCGCATAACAATTAATATTTGTAACACATCACGACCTCATCACTCCATAAATCTCGGCAGTGAATAAACCCAAAACCTGTCGATTCAATTGAAAGGAAGTGTACCGACATCATCACTACCGTGGTTTCAAGTTTGATGACTTGACTTCTGTATTCTAATGGCGCAGTTCTTGCTCAATATCTAAAAACTTCACAACGGTCAATTAAAGCCAGTATTGAAAGGCTCTTGGAAAAATGTATTAAACCGCCGGTTGTCCTAAGAGAAGTCAGTGTCATTTCCTATTAATACAGTTTGGCAATTCAGTTCTCAATTGCAGAAAAGAGTAAGCACTTGAAAGCCCAGGTTTCTATCAAATGTGAACTTTCGCTAGAAATAATAAACTCTGGTAAAAATAAATTGTGGCCGCTAGCTGAACTGCTTCAAGAATTCTTCGGGAGTGTCAGACCTTGCGACTCGTGCTCCTACTCTTCTCAGGAAAAGTACTAGATCCTTGTAAGAGTCGCCAGCCAGCTCTCAGACCTTGTTGCAAGGCTCACGAGCCTGTTACTGTTCGTGTACGTCGTCGTCTTCCATACTCAAGACGACAACATCCCCAGGTTGCAGCTTCGTAACGGCTATGGCTTCATTGCCTGGACTTTGATGCTCTAAAGAACAGGAACATTGACGTTGATTAGGCGATTGCCAAAGGTATTCAATGTTAGTTGCTCAAAATAAGGCAAAGGCCACCAGCAACAGGAGGAAATAGAGAATCAGAGTGAGAGCGGATGCAGTTGTATCAGCGCACCTGCAGGGATAACAAGGCGAACTGAATCTGACTCTTGTAGCATGACGCTAAAACTGTTCCCCCCAACCTCCACCACCACAAGCACAAGAGGCTTGGACTCGATGCAAACACGGCCCACGAGAGCTGTGCGGAAGTTGCCAAGCGCATCCACCACCAGCACTTGCCCTCCCGACTCCAGCCCCGACAAGTAAGTGATGCGTCCTCCTGCCATGCCTGTGTAGGCATGCACGGGACCCTGCCAAAGGAATTCACCGGGCGGCCATTAGCTCCAGACGCGTGTTCATTACGCCGGAATTGGGGACTGCTGTAGCCATTAGTTTTCGGTGCATACATTTTACAGTTCTTGGCATACCCGGGATGTCGGAGTTCCAAGATTTTCTGCTATAAGACTGGAGGGACTTTAGGCAATGCGATTTGAAATCTGCAATACTTTGAGATGAGATTCTGAGGCTCAGAATCATGTGGGGCTGGATTTTGAAATAAAGACATAATCGCACCGCTGAAAATCGCAAGCTCTGACAGAAACGGTATCAATCATCACTCACCGCATTGACACGAAACGATTTCCGGCTTGTGTTGCTAGCAAGGATCTCCGAATGCACCAGAAACATGCCTTTGGAAAAAGAACCCACCTACACACGAAACCAAATCAAGAGGCTGCAAATTAGAACAAGAATTTGCAAAAGCATTCTTGCAATCGAAACCACAAAAACAGGAAAATCGCCTTGTAAGAGAGAAAGTGGGGAATTATCTTACACGTAAAGCCTCGCCAGGATTCAAGAGATTGCAGAGGTCCACGGACACTCGGTCGCCCTCGCCCACAGAGACGACACTCTTGACGGTGGCACTCACGAGTCTCAACCCAGGTTGAGGCGCTTGCGACGCCGAAATCGGAACTATAGCTGAGCTGGGATTTGCATGACTGTCGTCTGCCAACCGCGGCGACGAGCCAACACGGTTGAGGGGATTGGCATCGGATCTTGGTGAAGAAGCCACCCGATGAAAGCTGCCGTGGGTGTCTGACTTCGTCGTTTCAGACCACGACAGCGAAGGCTCTGGCGTTAATCCGGGGAGCTGCTCCATCACTTCAGGCCCCTCACCCACTTCCTTGATGGGTGGCTCTGCGTTTGCCCACTCGATAGCACGCTCCTTCTCTATCTTCTTCTTCGTCAAATAGTCCTGCAATCAGACCATTGCACGTCAAATTCCGAAATTGCGATTGGCACTTTCCAGACGAATGTATGAAACCTCAAATCTAGCTAGCAGTCGTCGTCTTTAGAGCTCTGAGCCGAAAGAATGTCACACTTTTGACGCTCTGAGCAGGCCGTTTTGTCGAATTCGATCAAAACAAAGCTCTCCATTCTCATCAATAAATGGACGGTGTGAGGCGACCAAGATCTTGAGTGACAATTGAGCTCTTACCCTCAGGGCACCGATTTCGTAGACGTTTTCGGTGTGCAGCACCACGCCATCCATGCCTACATCCAGAGCCTGCAATCGCAACAGAGTCCCATGATCACTTTACCTCCGATGCACGAATCATAATAGACTCCAGCATAATAAGCTAGCTAACAACAACACAACTTTAACGACATTCATTACAAGGCACATTGAAGATTCCAACGCATTCATCTGGTTTAGTGTTCAGGTGCTTACAGTGAACAATATGATGTTAACAACATTCCAATGCCGTGTTCTTAATGCCATTGAAGTTGCTCTCTCATCTAATAATTCAATTAATTCAAGATTCTCAATCGTGAATCAGTCTGTTTGCAATCCAAAGGTTTGAATGAATGAACCGGTACCTCCAGATATACTTGGGCGTCGGCTGCGGTGGTGGTGGTGGCAAAAAGTCGAGTTCGTCGACCTTGGAAAGCGGCGACCACATCTTCAGGAGGAAGAATCTGCACAGGGCCCGGCATTGTCAGTTTGGACTGATCCCATGAGGAACTGTGAAATTTCAAAACGACGCAACCCTACCTGTGGTCTACTCTGCATAGTTATATATGGTACATCGGCCTAATTTCACAAAAATTTCACATCCAAAACAGAGCTCTTAAGTACAATCCGAAGTAGAGCCGTTTAAGAAGCCCGATGTAACTGAAGCGATTTGAACACTCATTTGAAATCTCAGGTTTATACTACTAAGCTGCAGAGTTTGGAGGTATTAAGACCAGGAAAACCCAAAATCCAATTGAGAACTGGAAAGTCCTAATTTCAACACTTGAATGTCACAATATGCCAAAAGGACCAAATTGAGATTGCGTCCATCTAGTTGAATTTAGAGCAGTCAATCAATTTCCCAAACCTGCCAATCGAGGTGGTTAATGACAACGGTCTCCGCCTCACCCATCATTGCAGGCAGGTAGTCCAGCTGCTCGCCCGAGTAGACCTGACCCAGAAGTGCCACTTGCCTGCCCTCCTGATTCAAAAACCGGCCCCCTTCCAGAAGCAGCGGCTTAATCCACTCGATCGCTGAACAGAACCACCAAAAGCACAACACATCACTTTCCGTCAATGTCCGGTCAAACTCCGATCCGGAGCTAGCACCACCAGTGAACCCACCCTTGTACCCCTAATATTTATATGCACTGCAAGACCTGGTGCAGGATTGTACGCACAAGTCCATTGCGGGGCCATGAACTTGGTGTCGGGGGTGAAGATGAACGTGGTCCAGCCGACTTCCACAGCACATCGCATCACCTCCTTGCTGCGCGTCCACACCCACACCGTCTTCGACAAGCTCTGCAACACTTTGCTATGCGGCGGTGACGGCATTATCGACGACGGGAGCGAATTGGTGCTGACCGTGCTCATCTCCTTCACAAATGGTTTGTGCACCGGAGGTCCTGTGTTGGTCCTGCCTGGCGGAGGATGCAGTTTGACGGGTGCCGGGGGCAACGGCGGCGCGTGCATCGTTTTCTCCACAGGAGTGCGTCGCACTTGCTCGCGCTGATCAATGACCGGCGCCGGTCCCAGGATTTTGTGAGGTCGAGGCTCCATGAAGGAGCTTGGAGTGGACTCTGAATACGCCTCGGTCTGCGAATCTGATGAATCCTCCGCCAGCCATTGGCGCAGAGCGGGCTTCCGGTTCACCATGTTGTACCCTGTGGGTTCCGCCTTGTCCCCGTGGCCAGTGCGCAGGGGAAGAGATGCGCGGTGCGTCGGAGCTTCCTGAATCTCGGGATGCCGATCGAGCAACTCCTCCGTCGTGGGCGCCACGGAGAACAAATCGCTGTCCTGAGTTAGGAAGTCGTCACTGGAGATCAGTTCGAAGGAGCCCGACGAGACCGAGTGCGTCGACCCCAGGGACGCCGTGGAGACGATGGATCCCGACGTGTGGATTTGCTGCGGCGGGGGAGGCGACGGCTGCCCCTGGCGGATGGTGTTGGGCGGGGTCGGCACAAGCGGCGGGAGTTGCTTCGAAACAGAGAACGAGCGGATGGTGTCCACGCCGCCACTGTTGCGTGCCCTCGACACAAAGCACGTCAGATGGTCCACGTAGTACTTCCAATCGCTCTTCATTGTCCTGCATCGATCACAAGTGGGAGCAGGTACTGAGAATGACAATTAATTAATACTAATGCTGTCCTCAAGCGTTCTACGCAGTATGCACTACAAGGATTTGACGACTTCCCGAAGTTGTTTAGCGTGTCGTTAGAAGTTGCGAAGCAATCTATGAATTCCAAATGTACGGTCGACAGTATTTCAAACCCCAAAATGTCGTCAATTCCGGTAGTACTTGAAACCCAAGGAGTTTTAACGCTTACTTGTCCAGGACGACGTGATAGGCGCCAATAGCTTTGGCTTCGTCGACAATGATCGTCTTCACTTGATACCCAGCCTTCACCTCCACCTCCAGCTTCACCTGCAATGTGTCCAGCACCCAAAAATTTGAGTGATTACTGATCAATCTACAAACCTCGGCATTTCGAACATACCGCAGTCTGGATTGTAAAGTATCTTACTCCTGCTTTTTCGCACCACTCCTTGACGTGAGGGATATTCTCCAGCACATTGCGCTTCAAATTGAATTCGTGCTGCAGCATGATCCCATTGTTGCCGATCCAGCTGTTTTTGTCGACCCGTGACCGGAATCCCACTGCAGGAACAAACACTCTCGTTAGTGACGACCAGCATTGGAGCACACAAAGCGAGCATTAAAAATCGAGCTCGGTGAACATCTCGCGCAGGAGAAGGAAGGTACTTGGATTGGAGACGTGCGTGATGATGCCCACGATCTTGAAGTTGTCTCCGCGGCGGACGACATTGCCCAGCGCCCAGTACACGGCCGCGGTGCCAATCTCCTTGGTGACATCCAACGTGACGAGCACTGCGCCTTGCGGCACGCCCCCCGGCCGCGGCGTGCTGGGATCCTCGATGCTGCGCACGCCGGAGCTTTGCATCTTGATCAGGTTCTCCAGCGACATGTCACCGTACAAGTCGTCGGCACTTGGGAAGACACAACCGCTGAACAAAGTAGAGGAGGCCAGCTTAACAGCCACCCAGCTACAGTACACTCACATGAGCTGCCGCTGGCGCTAGCTCGATCTACTTGACAAGCATCACAGATGAATTCCAACTATGATCCAGCATTGCAATCGCGCACTGAGTCACTGAGTGCGCATCGATCACTCAGCTCCAATACAGTGCTCAATTGAAACAGCAATAGTCTTTCAATTAACTTTTGGCAATAACACGTTCAATCCTTTAATTTCTCTCGGCAATTTTAGTCAGTCTGCTACAAAGCATGCTTGCAGCGATGTGAGCCCGTCTCACCAATTCACAATCGACTGATCGAAGACTTGTCTTGCGCGCAGAAATTGCACAACTGAGTGCATACTTTAGCTTCGGGATGATGAAAGCGCGGAAGCTTCCATGTGGTTGCCGCCAGATGCACGGCAGGAGACATGCCGTGACATCCGATTGAAGTTCCGGACTCCGGAGGGAATGAAAGGATATCGAAGGACCAGAACGCACCACTTGCAGGCTAAATACAAAGCTAAATACAAATTGGGCAATCGCTAAACAAAGCTTGGATCGTGCAGGTTCAGTCCGTGAGGGGAATGTAAGTGTGTAAGCTTATTGGACAGTAGTTTTGGAACAAAACTGCTTGAATCAGATATCTGACAGAATCTCGAGCAGGAGGCGGAGCCACTGGAATGACGAAAACTATTCAAATGAACTGGAAAAGGCCAAATTCATCACTGAAGATTCTGCTTCATCGAAATATTCTTGCCCAGTTTAGGTGTTGAGATTCTGCATCCCCTACTTAGAATTTCACGCAATGTCCATCATCAAAATAATCTTCTTTTATGTTATTTGTGTATTCTGAACATTGGGCTACAATCGACTCTCTTTTTTTCCCCTTCGACACACATTGAGTTTAACTCAACCGCGAAAAAGCATTACAGTATACAATCACCAGGACATATATAATCGATTTGTGTGAGAATGTACAGTTAGTATAGTACTGTACTGTACAGTAGGTTACAGTTCATTTACAAATTTTTGCATCCTGCTGAGATTAGGTCAACTTTGGGAGGCCCGTGTATGCTCATAACAGAATTTCAAATTTTGAATTGCGTTGGAATCACACTGAAGTCTATTTTATTATCATTACAAACACACATATGTAATTAAAAATCATACAATGAGTTTGATGTTTTCTATACACTAAGTACTATTTAGTGTTGCCAGCATTTGTGAAATTATAACTTGTATTCAATGGTACATATAAGAAATGAGCCTTCACAATTGCTTTAGAGATACTTGATCTCATACCACTTGAATGGTTTGTATAATTTCTTGCTTGTTCTTCACCCCATTGCAAAAATCTTTGACTATCTTCTATGAAATGGTGGATAGTGTATGAAAGACATCCAAATTGTTGTATGTTTTAAAATTATTCATTTTTCACTTGTTATGAAGTTGACGTTCACTTCAGTGCAATTCCAACGCACTTTGTAGTTTCAAAAGTGGATCATTTTTGAATATGCTAGAGCTTCCTGTTGATGAACTTTTAGTAAAAACTGATTGAAAAATTCGTAAATGAACTATACCCCACTGTACAGCACAGTACCTTTCTGCAGCCAGTACCGTTGAAGTGAAAGGTCAAAAGCCAGATTTGGCACGCCAGCTGCAGGTTTCCGTAACTAGAGCAGTGCAGCTACGGAATAGCGGTATTCCGCGGCATTCCCCATCGTCGGAATTATCCGCATAAATTTCGCACTTACCCTAATTCCATACTCCGCTGGCCAAGGTGCCTGGGTCCATCGATCGATGAACAGAGCCCCCCTCCCTGTGACTCCACAAAGGGCCACCCCAGCTCACGATGCTGGAGGCAGGCAGGCAGTGCTTTTCGGGGCACAACTGGGCTTTTTATTGCCTTCCATCGTGCCAGTCTGCGCAGAGCGCCACGGCTGGCCGCATATGCGGGGCATATGTATCCCACCGTTGCACGGAGTCGCACTTTCACCCAAGAGCCAGGGAGCTAGGCTCCCAATCTCGATCACATTTCCGCCTGTTCAATGCAAATGAGGCCCAACTTAGCAGATCCCTCGCACGTACAGTGCCGCCATCCATCCATGAGCGCGGGGGCCTGTATGTAATTACGTGTCTGGGGCTTTGCCGTGGTCCCTTGTGCGTCAGATGGCGATAACTTAACTTACAGTGCAGTAGTGATCAGACAGGGAGGACTCCAGAACTCAGGACAGCGTGAATCAACGTACGTTAGTGAGCTCATGCAGCACATTTTAGGGTGCGAGAATGTCGCTTCTGTGAGGGCTCAGAATCTGCGGTGCCTGGTGTTTGAATCTGAGTGGATGGTGCAAGAGAGATCCAGATTCCGCACTTGCAGGGAAGCTGGTGAACTTCGGCACTGCAGTCCGTATTTCTACACCGAATGAAATCGATTTGACACTGGGACACCGGCCTAGCCCCTCGGCTTCCCGAAGTGAGGGTCAGACAGTTCGGCATTTCGTCAAAAGGGCCACATCTCATCTTGCGGAAAACGTGGGTATCTGGAATTTCTTGTGGAAATTCAATTTCTGCAATTGAATGTTGAATTTTGATCCTCATAGACAGTGGCTCATGACATAGTTAACACCCAAAAGATGCACAGATTGTATCTTTTGGGATACATAGGGTATTGTGAGTGTTTTGAATCCCATCCTAGATTCTAACATGCACAACCAGGTTCTATGAGTAAATCTAAGTCTATGGGTGATTGGCTGTAGTAAACGAGCTGCCTTCCAAGCAATGGAGCTTTTTTACCACAAACGTGAGTAACTAAGTAGAAGTCGAGGGAGGATTAATTTAATTCTAAGGGTTTTTTCCTATTTTGAAGTCCTATCTTATCCTAAGCGTTCAATTGTCGCCTAATTAAGTTAATTCGATGTGAGTTCTAATCTAAAGTACGTTTTGTTGTAATTCTAACCTTATTTTTCTTATCAAATCTATTATTTCCTAATTTTTCCCTGTTAACCAACATCTATCTAGTTTCTACTAATATTCTTCTACTTTGATTAAAGAATTAAGGATTGGTTTAGATTTGCAAAATCTTTGGTGAATTTTGACCGATTCAGCGGTTCATCAAAATTTACCCTAGATTTTATCTTTTCCTAATGGTTTTACCTTCTTTTACTAAATTATCTAACTTCCTATTAAGATTTTTTACCTTGGTAAATTATAAATTTTAGTTTGTAAGGTTCTAGGTAAATTTCGACCAACTATCGGTTCATCTAAATTTACCTTGAGTTTTTACTCCTCTTAGTAAATTATTCTAACTTCCTTTCTAAATTTTCTACCTTCGTTAAAAAATCAATTACTTAAAGCTAAAAAGTTTTAGTAAATTTTGACCGATTAACGGTTCGTCAAAAAGTCAAAATTTACTCTAAGTTTTACCTATTCTTGAGATAAATCTAAAGTACTAATTACTTTTGACTTTTTTCCTACTAATCCTCTCTTATAATTTTTAGGTTAATTTATCAATCAATTTTACAACAGTTGTGGTAAAATTCCGATAGTTGATTCTTTTTCGACTTCTATTGAGTTGGTTAAATTAATTTGACGTGGTGGTTAATTTCTATTGTGGAAGTTAAAACCAAGTTTAATGTTTTTTACCCAAAGTAAAGGTTGTTTAGATGAATTTAGATTTCACCTAATTCTTATTTACTTCGGACGAAAAAAACTTACTTGGATTTAATTCTTTGTAGGATTCTACTTTAAATCTCTAAGGTTGTAATTTCCTTCTCAATTTCCTACTCTAATTTAGATCCTAAAATTCCTTTAGAATATTCTTTTGGATGATTTTCTAATTTTTTCATTCGTTTCTTACATCAACTTCATTCTCTCACTACTTTCTCCATTTTTATCGGATTTCTATGTTTAATGTCTTTTCAGAAAGCTAGGAGAATTCTCTATTTAATTTTAAATTCTAATTTCACTGATTAAATCCTCCTGAGATCTGATTCTATGTCCTAAATTCGGCTCTAGGTTTTTAAAGCAAATCTAACTTAATTAAAATCTAAAACACAATTAGAGAATGAGAATTAAGAATGCACCTTGGAATCATCGATGGTCTCATGCTCCATTTGGATCGTGAAGTCCATGCCTTGTTGATGCGCTCCCTCCACTTTTGCGTATGTTCGATTCTTTATATTTGGAAAGAATGGTCGGTCAGTCCTTTTCCTTTCCTTATTCCAATTGTAATTGGTTAATTCTCCTTGTTACCTTGATGTTGTTTTTCCCTACTAATTTTGTTCCAAGATGTTCTAATTTCTTCTAATTTAAAAGTCTATGATAGTGGTTTTGTTTTTGTTTTTTCTAATCTTGTTAATTTTAGTCTATTATTTTCTATCCTAATACTAAATGGGTTGTATGTTTATGGTTTCAAATATTCCTTTGTCTAGGACTTTAATTTTGTCTAAGGCAAATACTAACAATTTTAATTTTTGAATGATTTGAGATATTTTGTAAGTTAAATTTTAGCAACTAAAGTGATTCTAAATTTTTCTATGGTCTAAATAATTCTAGAAATATTTTTAATTGCCCCTTATCTTTTTTTATGGTGATAGCTTTTCTTTCCACCAAAGTCTTTCTTTTTTCAAAGGCAAATCTTTGAGAAAATCTAAACTTTAGAATTTTGGTTGGACTATCAAGGAAGTCAAATTTTAGTCACTAAATGGTTTCTAAATCTTCTCTAAATTTAACTAATTTCTAGAACCATTAGCAAGTCAATTGTTATTTCGTTTTTTGATTCGTTGACTTTGAGTTCTATTCTAATCTATGTCAAAGCATGTGTTTTAAACTTTAACAAGGCTTACCTTGACTTTGATGGCCCTTCTCTCCAATTACTTCAGATCCTCTTGCTCTTCCTTCTGTGCTAGTACTGAATCTGGAATGAAATTTTAGATCATAATCACCTCAATTGAATTTAGTTGTGGCGACAGCTCAAAGTTGTGTGTGGTCTGATTCCCTGTTGATTGAAGAAGCTTGTTGAAGGCCCTTGCTGGATGGAAGAGCTTCACTGACGGGTTTTTTGGTCAAACAAAGTTGACTTTTCTTGGTCCAATTATCTTTTTATCAATTGGTATGACTCTGTTACAAATTGAGCCCCTGTCGGCTACCTCCCTCTCAGTTTCTGGACTGGACTTCTCTTACTCGAATTTCAGAGTTTTTCCTGAGGTTTTGGAAGGCTTGAGACTCTGTCTGACCCTCTCTCCCTCTCGGTTTCTGGACTGGACTTCTCTTACTTAAATTTCAGAGTTTTTTCTAAGGTTTTTGGAAGGCTTGAGACTCTGTCTGACCCTCTTTCCCTCTTGGTTTCTAGACTGGACTTCTCTAATTCAAATTTCAGAGTTTTTTCTAAGGTTTTGGAAGGCTTGAGACTCTATCTGACCCTCTCTCCCTCTCGGTTTTTGGACTGGACTTCTCTAATTCAAATTTCAGAGTTTTTTCTAAGGTTTTGGAAGGCTTGAGACTCTGTCTGACCCTCTCTCCCTCTTGGTTTCTAGACTGGACTTCTCTAATTCAAATTTTAGAGTTTTTTCTGAGGTTTTTGGAAGGCTTGAGATTCTGTCTGACCCTCTCTCCCTCTCGGTTTCTCAACTTTCCAAGCCAATCAGATGGAAGAAAAAAGAATAAAATTTTAGGGCCCATTGGATTGATGGATGGTTGACTGTGAGTCTGATGATGGCAAGCGGTAACTGAATACCCAGCATTATACACAGCACCCCCGTCATCGGATGCAGGCTTGCCATCTTTCGAATCCTCATTTTTGGTGATAGGCATCTCCCTATCTTCAAAAAGCACGTTCTCATGGTACCATTTTTTCTCATCCCTTTCCTTGGATTGGACTAAGACTTTTGAATTGGTGTACACATACACCAAATCATCTGCTCTCTGTGGCTTCAACTTGTTCCTAGATTTGTTGTGAACAAAGGAATAGCTACTCCAATTTTGTTCACATGAAGAAGAAGAGACCAATTGTGCCAGTATCCTCTTGGCAATTGGAGCAATCAGCTTCCCACACGTGCCTTCAAAATCCCACCAAGCATGTGCCGACAATTGTTATTCACTTGGCTCCAACATGTTGTGGAATGGCGGTTCCCTATGTCGAAAGGGGACAAACTCCTTCACAACCGCGGCATAATCTCCTGGTTTACAAATTTTCATGAGAACACGCTTGCATGCCTCTATCACTTTTTGATCGTTGGCTAGTTCTTTGTCTTCAAGAAGGTAGGGGTTCAGAAGAGCTCTTGCAAAATGCAAATTGGTCTCCACTATTTTGCGTCGGTTAATAAACAACGCCAGCAGTGGATCGGCAAGATCCCGGCTCAAACAAAAAGGCTCTCCAACCAAACCGGAGATGCGTTTTTCTAAATTTTGCAAAATGTGCAAAACCTTATCCATGCCGGGCGTCTTCGTATCCAAATTACATAGGCCATACACAACAGGACCCACTAAGTCCTTAAAATTCTGACAACGGTGCCAAAAATGCTTGCTTATAAGTATCTTGAATACCTCCCGAGAGTCAGTGCGAGATTTTGATGTTCGGCCTAATCTCATGTATTCATTTCACTGCGGGTCTGTCACCGTCTGTTGCAATGGACCCTTAACCTTCAACAAACGTGCAATTGTGATGAAATTGGAGGTAAACCTTGTTTCACCCGGCATCGACAAGCCATACTTGGGCTCGTACTTCCAAAATATTGCAAGCGGCCTATGCCTCATCTGAAGAACTTCACTACAGTTTTGGCGTTGTCCACTTGCTCCATTATTATTGCTTGTTTTCTCTAATCATTTAGCAACAAATTCAAGGCGTGTACCGTGCAACTTTGGAAAAAAATGTGTGGATATGTAGCCATCACCAGAGTACATGTTGCTGGGTTCACATGTGCATTATCTGTAGTCACTTGCACCACATTTTGAGGGCCCACTTTGACTATAAATGTCTCTAGGAGAGCGGCCAAATACGTAGCATTCTTCTCAGCCCCAGTTGTATCCATCGCTCTTAGGAATTGCTCACCTGCAGAGGATACTAGCATGGCATTTATCAATGGCCGATTCCCAATCGAGCTCCATCCATTAATAGACAACATTGCTCCGAACTTCCTAATGATGTCTTTGGTCTTCTTTTGTAAATTTGTCTGCACCTCCGCTTTCGCTTTGTCAAGCAATTTATTGCATATATCGTTGTACAATGGCGAGGTGTAGGGCCTATGGAACTCAATTATTCTCTTCACTGCTTCTTTGAACGCTAGATTTCAAGCTACAGCAAATGGTATGTTGGCCACATAAAAGAACTTGGCCTAGGTTGCATTTAAAATCCGTTTATTGGCCGTCTCAAATCCATTCGATATCTTGCTCTGCCTCTGTGGCCTACTGCTTGATCCCCGCGCAGTGTCACGTTCACTTGATGTTTGTGTATTTGGATTTCCATCAGAGGCCGCACGAAAGGGTTGCGGCTGTGCTGTGCACGAGTCTTCTTGTGTAGAAAGAGACGTCTGCCTCCCATTTGAAATATCACTTTTGACCACAAGCGTCCTATTGCCATCCACATTGTCTCCTGTAGATTTTGTGGTATATCTCCATTGCAGCGAAGAAATAAATTTTGAACTTGGGATGTCAACTTTGGACAAAGGCTTATTCCGTTATCTCTCAAACCTGATGTGCCTTTATATCCTAAATGGCTGAACAAACGGCTTGTTTTCCTAGCGAACACCAATTTGCAAGCTTTGCATTCCACTTTACCAATTGACGGGATACCATACCAATAAGACCAATCCTTGCTCATAGTGACCACTTCGGATCCTTTATATTTGAATGAAATTGAAAATGTAATGCAATAACAGTCTGATAAATTTTGTCAAAAATAAGACAAACAATGTGTGCACAAAGCCTTGATAAACAAGGCCCCCCTGTCCATTGAACTATACATTACCAAGCAAGGGACCCAAAATGGGTCAGACCTAGCCCTTGGAAATCAAAGCATTTAGCTTCTCAAGAGTGCTTGCAAATGGTAAACTTTTGAAATTTATAGTTCTGAGGTCGCTAGTGACCATTGAACAGGGAATGAAGAATACTATTTCGGTCCCAATGGTCGGGCAGTCTGTCAGTCGGACGACCTCGGATGGGGTCGGACGGCGTCAGACGAGGTCAGACGGGGTCGAACTCGAAGACCTTCCAGGTAGTGGTCGGACGAGGTCAGACCGTCCAAACAATTGGTTGGATGGGGGCCGGATAGGTTCGAACTTTGGTCGATAGGTCGGTCGGCGGTAGACAGGTCAGACAGGCTCCCCGTTTGATCGTTGAACGGTTGGTCGACCCAACCGATTTGTGTTTGGGTGACACCACTATCGAGGGTTAGGGCTCAAGGCCTTGACCCCTACATGGCTAAGGCCCTAAGCGTATCTAAATGTGTCTTGCTTGTGAAAAAAGAGCATAGACTTATGGAATTATAGTTGGCACATTGTCCGGTTCTCTACACTCAAGCAAATTGTTTGTCTTCCAAAATCTAACCGTATACGTGTTCAATGTTTTTGCTTATTACCATTATTAATATGCACACCAATTTCTAGTGTCAAATTACATATGAGTTGAAAAATTATGAAAAAAAATATGTATACTTCTCATGCCCATTATGTTTGACAAATTAGCAAACAAACTTTTCTTGGGATTGGAGGTGAGATGGACAACTACAAATCATGTTAGCACCCAAAAATTACTTTTAAAATTGGTTCCTTAGATATATTTACGTAAAAAGCTTTTACTTATTCAATTTTGATTTTTGAGATGGAAATTATAAAGTGTTCTAGTTTGAGGGTAGTTATGGATTTGCTACTGAAAAATAAACTTTGAAGTCCTATATTTAACTCAATTTTTAATAGTTTTTGGAAAAAATTAAAGCATAATATGTACATTGTTTGTTGCAACATTACAACCATTGGAAATGAGTTTTTTCAATTCCATAATTAAATTTTTTTGAATTTAGTGTTTTGAACCATTCTCTACTTCTTGTGTCTTCCCATTTTTTTCATATATGGAGTACAATTCCAAATGATCTGAAAATTTTCAAGCATGTAGCCAACTTGGTTTCAAGAATGAATCTAAGGAGTAACCACCATTTTGGACATTTTTCCATTTAAATGTGACCTTGTCAAGTGTAGCTGACCATTTTTTTGCAGGGCCCAAAAAAGTTTTTTTGTCAATTTCAATGCTAATAGCCTAATACCTTGTACTCTACAAGGTGAAAGATTCTGAAATTTTTCTTACACACTCAAAAACAAGTTTACTAAAAAATCCTACCAAGCATGTGTCCAAAAATGCTTTTTTCCTAAAATTTAGTATTTGTACTAGAAATGGCAGTTCTGGAGTGTTTTATTGTTTTTGGTGAAAACATAGTCTCTAACCTTTAGAAGTGAATTGCTCACATAAAAACAAATCTCAAATTTCAAAGCGACCAAATATGATTGCTCAGACTGTCTGGCATTTAGGGATTCATCCATTAGTGACAGAAAAATAACTTATAAATTGTAATAGAAGGACGCAAATCACATAATTGCCCAAGAGGTGTAGCATAAAATACCATAAACTGATAGCAAATTAAATGAAATTTGCATTCCTTACATATTTATATATTAAAAGAAACTCATAAATACCATGAGTATAATTCTTTAGTGGTACTAGATTCTCCTAAGATCCAAACAACACTCCACGCAATTCTATCCTATTCCAAAAAAAGGCCATTGGCACTATATATTATCACCGCTACCTTCCCCCGATACACGAGACGGACCCTCTTCACCCATGAATCTTGCACTTCTGCGACAAGGGGTACGCATAGGACTTGTTCCAACGGTGGGCCCTACGGACCTAGCTTCCAAGTCAATGATGCCAAACTGTCGTTTTGTTTCCGAAGAGTGGTCATCTTTGTCTTCCATCCTCTGTTTCTGCTTCCGCTTGGGAGACAAGTCCACTTCCCTTGCCTTCAATGCTTTGAGTGCACTATCCACTCGGCTTACCAAGGCGTTGACTGCTTTGTCATCATCTTGCATGTATAACCATGTAGGTCGATTTCCTCCCACTAGAAACTCCCTCCATGCACTTATGATGTCGCCCATCCTCTTATCAAATTCCCTTGCCACGTCCACATAAAAATGCCTTGTGCTTGACTGCCCATCTATTTCCACAAGAGCACAAACTTCTGTGGCTTCTTCCAACTTCAACAAAAAAAGGGCCCTGCCTATCAAAGTGTGATTGTACGCCGAGTATTGCTCATGGAACTCTTGAGCATACTCCTACTCTATCCAATTGCCATCTCCATCTTTATGCACCTCCTTTTCCGGAAATCGAAAGAATTTCTTGTGTTGCATGCTCCAATGTCCTCCTATGCTGCGACAAAACATTTCACGAGCCTTGTCACCTTCAATACCTCTAGCCCGCAACTGCACCTCTCTGTCCTTGGTCATCCACACGTAACGATCCGGCTCATACAAAGACGTCTGGGTGAGGGTTTGCACTTGGACCAGTGAATCCCACGTTAGAGGTTTTCTCCAATGCAAGTAATTTTGAAATTTGTATGGCGCTTGGGCTAGTGGAAGGTTCCATTGATTGTATTTGTGACCAAGGGGCATACCTTCCGAGATCCCAAGCATTTTGTAGAACCTCGGGCTGAAAGGAGAACGACACTCGGGACAAACTGAACAATAGAGAGATGCTTTGACAATGCATGTGACATGAAAAATGTGGCGGCACTGGCCCATGGTTAGGGCTCCTTCCGGACCAATATGACCTAGGCAAAGGCTACACCTACCCTCCAAGATTCCCATGGAAGGATCACGAGCATGCACAACTTCCTTCTCATTCTTCTTGATGTGTGCTGAAAGCGTGTTGTAAGGGACCCATCCTTCCTCTGCTTCCAAGGTCCAATTGATGTGGGGATGTTGGTTGTTCTTTGCGTGGTTCAAGCGTTCAAACATTGCATCCATGTCTCCCCAACACGTAATGTCGGTGGACCCCCTCGAATGTACCTCGAACATCTGCTTCATCTGCCACATAGAGCTCTCCACGGCATTGCATTCATCATCCGACTTCATTGCTAATTTCAAGAGCCCTTTCATTGCTTGGGATACTACGGGTGGTTTGTCTTTGAGCTTCTGTACCCATGTCAACCACCGAGAGTCCGCACTACCCTGTGGCATACATTTATCCAACTGCACTATTTGTTTCAATTGTTCCACCTCAAACCAAGAACGGACGTTCTTTTTGGTTGCCTCATCCAATTTCTGCTTCAATTCTTTGACCTCCTTGCCTTCTTTTTGCAAGGAAGCATCTTGCAATGCTGGAGTAGGATTACAAATGGTGGTTTGAGGGTTTACTTCCCTGCTTCTATGGCCCTCCACAGCTCTGTCTTTTTCAAAAGGAAGAGAGAATTTATCACTTTCTTGAGTGTCTTGCACCTCAAGTG
Source organism: Neckera pumila (assembly GCA_963969595.1). NCBI lineage: Eukaryota > Viridiplantae > Streptophyta > Bryopsida > Hypnales > Neckeraceae > Neckera > Neckera pumila. Next base: position 879,355 of record OZ018412.1, on the reverse strand, counting down.
ATATGGGCCCCAATTCTGCAATATCCTTCATCCGCCATCTAAATTCGCGCTCATGGATCCTCTATAGTCTTTCCAACTTCTTTTTCAATTCATTACATTGTGCCTTTCAATTGTCATTGGAATCGTTCAAGGCCCTCAAAGTCTGACTTTCTTTTGCTAGAGCAACCAAGTCTTTCATTTTGTCGTACTTGTCGTCAAGGAATGGTAATATTGCCTGTATGTACTTCATGAAAGCTATGGCACCAATGATCAGTTCAGGCAATACTTTGGCCAATTCCTCTACAAATTCCGTTACCTTCGGGGACATTTCTTGCACAAATCCCGCTGCTGTGGTCAATGAGACTGCAGTTTTGTAAAATGCCTTCCATCTTATGTCACAGTCAGTCAGTCACATGGCAGCTCTAGTCCTCTAGGTTTCGGAAGAGGATTAGAGCTGTCAGCCTTGGCATTGGATACAGATGGACTTACTCCTACGTGAAGTTCCTTCCATTGAGCAGAGCAGTGCACTAAGGCTTCCAATTCCTTCAGATTTGGCATGTGACAGAGAATCTCCAATTGCAAGGGAGGAATAGTCGACACTCCCGGATACTTGCTCGCAATGTCTTTGCCATGAATGGTGAAATCCCTTGTCACGTCATGGGCTGGTTCTTTATTTCTTATTGACCGATGCCATTGAACTTGAGGGCTCAATATTGGGCTCGGCGACCTTGTCCCGTCTGGATTCAAAGGTACATGTGTCAAGGGATCTAGAGCTCTCTAAAAGATTATCAATTGCAGCATTGGCCCTTGCGACTTGTTCCGGTCTAGGGTCCTCCTGATGTTCTCATAGCGGAATATGGGCCCCACATTTATTTAAAACGTTCTGCTCGTTCGGAACCATACTTACTAGAACCACGGTTTCTACATTCGGTGTGCACATCAAAGCCATTGGAGGAGTCATAATCACCTCTCCCTTTGGATCTCCCAAGGATGTACGGCTCACTGTCGTTGGGGTCTGCGTAGAAGCCAACGGTAATGCATCACTTGAGCCCCAAGAGATGATTGTCTGCGGCATTGGAGTATTTTTTAATACTCTTCTTGGTTTTAGTGTCCGACTTGGCCCTGCCTGTGGATTGTACAAATCCGGAATATCTTTTTGATTGCGATCAAGATGTAGTGGCTCCTTGGCTGTTGTTGGAAATGTGCTCCAATCCACCTTCTGGGCTAATTGTAGTTCTGCATACACCATGGAAGCCAAGTTGTAGTTTATATACCCCTTACTCATTGGTTTGTCTCCAAAGAGTGTCTTCCACACCTCCAACGATCGTTCCTTAAAATGCTAGTCGTTGCAAGTCCATGGCTTGCAACGAAAATCATGCGTCTGAGCGGCATGGGAATCCCTCGGCTACAACTTGTTGATGTAGTACATTTTTACATATTTCTTGTACATCCTGGAGTTCCAATATTTTGCTGTCTCCTTCTCCCAATCTGGCTCCGCTTTGATGTTAAGGTTGTCCGTAATCTTTGGATGGAGCCCGTAGGTTGCCTCCTTCCATTTAGTTTTCTTACTGCTTTCTACCCTTGAATTCATCCCACCAGTACTCGCAACACCTTCACCTCTCATGATTTTTGCTTTGAATTTGTAACCGCTTCAAAAATCACTGCAAGTGATCCCCTTGAAACACGTGTATTTCAATAAAAAGAAGAGCGTATGTCGTTATGAAAAATGAATGACTCCAATTCTCCACCATGTAGGAGCAACTCGCATGGTGAAGCAAGAGCAGAACATCCGACACGGTTCTAACACCTCTGAGAGGAGAGAAGAAGTGAGGAAAAATGAGCAGCCCGTCCGACCTTATAGCAGTTGGACGGCAGACCTAAGTTAGGTTCGACACTGAACCTGCCTCGGACGTCGCAAAGCATCTTTGAACCTGAGGTTTGGTGGACAGACCAACGCCAAGTGCTTCGGAGTCGAACGGGCAGCACACCGTCCACCCGCCAGACCGAGTCGTCCAAAGTTCGGACCGAGACATCCGACATCCAAACCTGGCCATCCGAACCCAAAGTGGATTAGGGCCGACTATTGGACAGCGGTGGTTGCTGTGAGACTACCGTCCAATGCCCCGTCCTACTAGCTGTCCAATGCCGCGTGCGACCTGCGTCCGACATCCCGTCCGCCCCTTTCTAACGCGCCGTTTGACGATTGGTCGGTCTCTGTCCGACCGCCGTCCGATCAGGTGGACAAAGTACATAAATATAGGATCCAGTGATCCTAGGATCGTTTTCCAAGGCCCATTATTTATGATACAAGCATCCAATGTTCCAATGCAACGACGGCTGCAGAAATCAAGAGATAAGAAAACTATGAAGTCATGAAATTGCAACATCAAAGGTCAACCCGAGTGGGACCGTAGTCCCTCAAAGGCATGGCCGTAAGTAGTGGCCTCCTTCTAACTCATTTGACTTTGAGGTGGTCTACAGTTCGATTTCCAATGACATTCTCTATCTTGTTTAATGATGTCACCCCCCTAGTTGTGGGATTTGGTTTGGTCGTGGTAGCCAAACATCCAAAAAAAAAAAAAAAAAAAGCATCCAACCAGTTTATGTTTGTATTTGGGAGAGAATCACGATTTGCTTGTGGGGGAGGGAGGTGATGAAATGGAGGGCTTGGAAGGGGCAATCTTGAGTTTTGAAGCAGGATGTTTGTAGTACCACATAACCACAAACATTTCCATCCGAATCTTGAAATTGTCCCCTCCAAACCCTCAAAATTCAAAATTTGCTTCCTCACAACCAAATAATATTTGCTGCTCACGTACAATCATGCCTTGGCTTGACGTTTTTTTTTTGGGGGGGGGGAGGCAGCGGTTAAATGACATTTAGAGTGCAACCATGATTTGATTTTGATTTGATTTCTTCAAATTAGAATCAAGTTTTACATGATTTAATTTTGCTGCTTCAAAAGTAAATGGAGCCACCATTATTTCATTTTGTGCACTTCAAATAAAACCGAAGCCACCATGATGGCATGATTTCACTTTCATACTTCACAAATAAAATGAAGCCACCTTGATTTAATTCACCTACTTCAAACTAAATCCAAGCCACCATGATTAAATTTTGCTACTTCAAATTAAAATCAAGCCACCAAAATTTAAATTTTGCTACTTCAAACTAAAATCAAGACACCATGATTTGTATTTGGCTACTTCAAACTAAGATCAAGACACCATGATTTAAATTTGGTACTTCACATTCAAAGCAAGCCACCATGATTTAATTTTCCCACTTGAAACCAAAATCAAGTAACCATGATTTAATTTCTGCTACTTCACATTAAAATGAAGGCAACGTAATTTAAATTTTGGTATGTGAAACTAAAACCAAGCCACCATGATTTAGATTTTGGTACTTCACATTCAAATCAAGACACCATGATTTATTTTTTGCCATTTCACACCAAAATTAAGCCAATTTTGCTACTTCAAACAAAAATCAAGCCACAGTGATTAAAATTTTTCCATTTCAAACCAAAACAAAGCCACCATGATTTTAAGAAGGATATCCAATAATTTCTTTTTCAATATGGTCTAGCGTTGATTCATGTGTTTTCATAGAAAAACAAGAATACCCATAGGCTCCTTATTATGGTGTCGTCTTTAATTTCATAAGGATATCCAATTCTTTTTATCAATACAACCTAGCGTTGATTCATATTTTTTCCTAAAAAAATTAGAATACCCATATGCCTCTTTATTATGGTATCGTCACTAATTTCATAAGGGTACCCATTTTTTTTGCATGAGTGTGCTTGATCCACATTGATTTTACAAAAAACAAAAATACTAACGTATTCAAGGTCAAGGGTTTATGGGTTAGGGTTTAGAATTTAGGTTTAGGGTTTAGGATTCAATTTCTGACACCAATTTTAGGTTCTTCCAACATAGCTTTGGAAAGGAATCTACAGGAAGTTCACAAATCATAATGCCCTCTCACATGAATGCAGTTTGAATTAAAACTCCTGCGTTTTTCCTACTCCACAGGATCTAAGCCGTCCAATCAGAACGCCATCCGACCACCTTGGCATCCGCCCCTGCAGCCATACGAATGTTGCCGTCCTTTCATTAGACATTGGAACCGTCCAATCCTCCGGCCATCTGAACCTCCATGCGTTCGCTCCTCAAGGCGTCCAACCCTACAGGCGTCCGACCCGCTACGCGGCCGATTTTGCGCCATTGATGTCTCATCGTCCGAACCTATAGCCGTCCAAACCCGCAACCATCTGTCCGACTCTCATGGCGTCCGAATTGAAGCCGTCCAACCTTACTGACGTCCGACAAGGCCTGATTGTAATCGTCCAAATTTGCTGCCGACCGCCCGCTGCCCGATTCCGACAATATGTCGGTCACTCCAACCAATTTTCCCGTCCCCTTTGATCGTCCGCCTTACGTTGGTGGCCTTGCGATTAGACATCCGGAGCTTCATGGCTGTCCGATTCGGACGTCCAAACCTAGAGCCATCTGATGTCTAGAGCGACGTACGCCCCGTCCAACTACTTATGGGCTCGTTGGACGGCTCATTTTTCACAGTTGTTTCCCTTGCGGAGTGGGTTGATCCAGTGCCTTTGGGATTCTGCGCGCCCCTTCTGACTTGGTGTGTAAACGGCTATGGCCTATGGTTGGAGACTGAAGTGCCGTCAGCACTAGAGGTTTCGGAACTAATTTGTTTTTATAAAGTGCAGGTCTCCTTTGGTCATCCACATTCTAACTTCAAAGCATTGCACAGGTGTGTGAAAAAATCAATAACAATTCTAAAATCGATTCCAAAAAACTTAATCAAAGTTACCATGCCACACGGAGGAAGTGCACCAAAGGGAATATCACAGGAGATGAATTGGGAAGATTGGGAAAATCCTCTTTGCGTAGCGGAGCTTGGATGGCAAGAGGAACCCATAAAAGTGTGGGATTGCACAGCGTACAAAAAGTATGTGAAAATGACATACATCTCCAAATTGTGGTCACGTGAATATGCTTTGATACAAGTTCGACGTTGGGAAGGACAAATGACCACATGCAAGAGCGTCCATTTTGTTCAACAATACAAGGAGATTTTATCGGCATCCGGTTTACCAATGTCAAAAACAAATGTCATGACCTATTCGACTGTGGCCATGGTTTGGGCAGAGATTGTACTCCACAAAGACGTAGATTGGAAAATAGTGTATGGAAAAAATGTAAAAACTCTGAATCACCGACATCACATGATTTATACCAATTTGGTTGGAGTGAGCGATTGCTTGCTAGAGTGGTCCAATCGAGGTCATTCTGGAATGCCGTCGGTTGTGTTGCCTGATGTAGAGGATGATGTTTTGGACAACGACGATGTTCCCGATGCTCAAGCATCTGTGACATTTGGAGAGAGACTCGAACGGCAAGAAGCTCGCGAAGACATTGAGTACGAGGAACAAATGCAAGAGATAATGCGTTGAAGCGTGGAGGATCATGGTTGATAACATGGGCATGACCCATCGCACCACCTTGACCGTGGTTCACGTGCCTCACAAGATTTGCGAGGAAGTTCACAATACAATAATGCATCCCGAGGTGACTTTCGAAGTACGCGGTATGACGATGGTAGCCAAAGTGGCTCCCAATACTATCTTGGGAGCACTGCATCTGCTTCATATCAGCATCATGGAGGTTTTTATTATGGTGGTTCAAGTGAAGGAGGGTCCCAGCACAATGTTCCCATTCCCCTTCCGCCTTTTGGAGGTCCTCATTATCCAAATTACGGAAGAAAAGTGGCACCAAGTGGACAGGAAGACACCTATGGTGGAGGACCATATCTTGGTGTTTATGGGTCTAGTTCTAGAGGCCCAAGCTAGAGAGATGATACCGATTCTGATTCAGAGTAAAGGGGTGTTTTGTCTTATAGTGCAAGCCTTAGAACCTGATCCATTGATTGTAATGGCCGTGGATTGTTGTTGTCGGCAAGCATTGTACAGTGATGTTGAGGAATTTCAGTTCCTGATTTTCTAATTTGGCGGGATTAGGTTTTTATATCCATATATAAGTACATTGGTAGCCATGTGATGGTATTATTCTTGAATACCATTGTTGTATAACCAATGATTTTTTTGTTAATATACATATGGTATCGGTCCGCTTTCTACAATTGAGTGGCATATATAAGTCTCCAGCAAAGAACATAATGACTTCCTTACTAACCTCCAAAAATGCATTGTATAAGTTATTTTTTCAAGAAACAACTAACGCATAACATTGTGCCCTTCAAAACATAGTCTATACCTTCTGCATAAGTTTGTAGTCCAAATTGAATGAATGAAAACTTCACATTTAAATCCGAAGCATAATGTTACCGGAAATGGGTATCATTTCTTGTTTTGGTTGTGGATTTATATTCCCTCCCCTTTTCTTTTGCTTCCATTTCCTTATCATTCATTCCATCATCCTTTTTTGCTTCTAGTTTCCTTGTCATTCATTCCCAATTTTATTGAATTTTAAGTTTCATAATCATTCATTCCCCATCCTTTTTTGTTTTCAGTTTCTCATCATTCATTCCCAAATTTTTTTGGCTTCAAGTTTACTTGTCATGTATTCCCCATTTCTTGGGGCTTTCAACTTCCTTGTCATTTATTTCCAAGGTTTTTCCAAGTGTTAACTCCTAAATGCCCAAGCCACCCAAAATCCCAAATTTGGTGTTTGCAAAACTTTGAAGTTAAATAAAACCTAACCAAGATGCTACTTTTAGTAGTTCATATTTTTTAAAAGTTTTTCTTCAAGTCTAGTTTTAGCTGCGCAAATCCGATCTTGAAAATAAATGATAGTGATTTTTCTATTCAATTTTTTGAACAAGGGTACCCATTGCAATCTTGACTTCCCTTAGTATTGAGAGCTCTTGAAAATGGGCCTCAAATACACTAGGTCTTGGAGAGAAAATTACATTCAAAATTCATTTAAAAAAATTGTAGAGTACATTTTAAGAAACCATAAATTGATTGGGATTATACAAGTTGGGCCCTATAACCTCATATTTTTTTGGTCACCAAATTTTTAGATTTATCTTTCAATCAAAGAAGATTGAAAGATTTTTGCAAATATAGCACCCTCATGGTCAAACATTATAATCTTTCACTCCATAAGTGATAAATTTTTATTTTTATTTTTTATATGAGACCTCTAACATGTCTAGTTTAAATTTGTACGGTTACAATTCCAAAAAAATTGTTAAAACCTATCAAAATGTTGGCATTTTGTGCAATTTAGAGCAAATTTCTAAAAGCCCAAAACAGTCCTTGGGCATTTATGGGTTACAGGTTAACCCTTGTTAGCGATCACTTTCATTTTTTTGGTGTGAAAAGTACCCTGAGTTATAAATCCTTGAAACAAATTGACACCAATACAGCGTTCATTCAATCTGTCCCTACTCAGAACCTTGTCCGACCCTGACCCCGACTGACAACCCATCCGGCCGAACCGTCCAATACCCCATCCAACCCACCCATCCCAGAACCCGTCCGAAACAGTGTTTGAGACCTGTCCGACCAATCGTCCAAAAATCCATCCGACCCAGCCGTCCGATACCCAGTCCAACCAACCCGTCCGAGAACCGCTGCGTCTGACAACCTAGCCATCCGAAAACCCGTCCGATACCCCATCCGATACCCCATCCAATACCCGGTACTGCCGTCCAATCGGTTGGCTTCATTGGACGGCCTTGTCGCGACCGACTGATCGAACGACAGAGACTGGGTCCAACCGCCGAGAAGGCTGTCCGATCATTATAAGAGGGGCGGATGGCCCAACCGCCCTCACTTTTGCCTTCTCCCTTGTGTTCAACAAGAGGAGCGGAGAGCTTGGTGGTTCATCCTCCATTGGCTCCTTTCTTAGGGAAGGCAAAAGTCGGATTACTGGGGCCCCTTTATTGCCGGGTTTTTTAGTTTTTGCGTAACGATGTATGTGTTCTTTTGGCTTTGAAGTGAAATCGCAAGTCCAATCTTATCTTTCAAATATTCATTAATAGTACAATTCAGCAAGATGCCAAGGCTGAAGAAAGGAGCGAAGGGCAAGCAGATGCTGTCAGAGGATGAAGAAGTTAGGATAGCTAAGGAATATCTCACGGATGCTTGCAAAGCATTTTTGATTGAATTTATTGTCAAGTTTTATAAGTCCAAAACCACCACGTCCTTGGATAGCAAATATGTTAGATATCAAGAGGAGAGCATTCAAAAATTCAAAGTCAACATGACGTAGAAGATGTTAAAAGCATTGAACGTTCCGCAATGGAGTCATCAGATGGACAAACCGCGCTTCAACAAATTCTTGGCAAACAGGGTGAACGATGCATTTTGGAATGCCAAGGTCACTATAGAAAACTATGGCAAGGCTCACCATGCACAGGATCCAGACTTCAAGCAAGTCATTCTCAAAGTAGACTTGTTTACTCAAAGGTGCCATGCATTTGCTAATTCACGGAATAGGCACGGGTCAATGTTTTGGTGGAATAGCATTGAGGGAATGGCGGAATTGCAGAAGAAGCGACGGCATCTCGTAGCGCTTCCAAAAACAGCAAGGATGATTGCACAAGATGACAAAGTCATGATGGATGCATATGCAACAATTTGTAGGGTCCAAATTGAAGGATGTCTCAAAATACCTGCATTTTGGGAGTTTGCTTCAAAGGTATCTCGCCAACAGGGCATACAACAAAACTTGCAAAATTGAAACACCAAAACAAGTCAATGGCAGTGAGGATTCCACATGATGGAGTCATACAATTTTATGCAGTCCATGCAACAAAGAATAAAGGGTATTCATATTGATGGAACAATGGAATACTGCGGCAAATGTTGAACTTAAATATGCAATATACAGACAAAATAGGTATTGCATTGGCTTGTGCAAACGCTGAACCCAAAGAGGTGATTCTAGCTTTCCGTCTCGGTCGATGGAGGAGGAAGCGCACGGAGCTTGCATGGGCATTGCTGCACATCATGAATGCGGTGCACAATGCTAGACATCTCAAGAATGATATTTCCCCGGATAACATCATATTTCACTTTCCCAAAGACGAGTCACTGGTCTACATTGGAATTTGCAAATGGGGCTTGACTACCTTACATAGCAAACCACCCAAATCGTTGTACACGTTCACATCTGCGAGTGAGAAAGAAGAAGCTTTGCAAAAGAGGTGGTGGGTAGACCCCAATATTGCATATTTGCATAAGAGAAATGCGGATGTGGAAGTCATTCCCAATTTATCACGGAAATCTAAGGAATATGCTATAGGTCAAATAGCTCAGAGGATCAACAAATAGTGCATGTCAGTGGCCTACCACAAGGTACATTGGGAAACACAAGGACATACAAAGTTTAGCCATGAGGATTTGACAATGGTGATTCATCAATACTTGGAGCGACTTTGCAATGAAGACGACAATTCACGAGGTAGTTTGGCACTAATTACCAATCAATTTCCTAATTCTTACAATTGGCCAATATCAGATGAACACTTCCAATATTCATATTAGTACTTGAGCATACTATATAGACTATAGAATTGTAGAAGTATCTAATCAACGTAGAAGTGAGGATTTACGTATGCGGACCATGTGGACTAAATAGTATTATTTTCCATTTCCAATTCATACCAATTTATATGCAAATGGATGTACATTTTGGATTCTATAGTGTTTTAAAATTGTATATCCTCTCCACTATTTTTCCATAAAAAACACATATACCGCTTTAACAAAAAGTGCATAAATTCTTGTTCATGGATGTTGGATTGACAAGGTTGTGAGAGAAGGTGTATGATTTGTCATGTCTGCCTGCATGTAAGAAGAAAATGCAAATGGAATACATTTCATGAAGGTTTTCAGTAACATCTACCTATTTTTTTCTGAAATTGAATACCCTAGAGGATACTCAATTTCCTATTCAACCCATTTTATTTTTTAAATCAATATCCTAGAGGATATTCAATTTCCTATTCTATCCATTTTTTTAAAAATTGAATACCCTAGAGGGCATTCAATTTCCTATTCTACCTATTTTTACTTAAAATTCAAAACCCTAGAGGATACTCAATTTCCTATTCAACCCATTTTATTTTTTAAATCAATATCCTAGAGGATATTCAATTTCCTATTCTATCCATTTTTTTAAAAATTGAATACCCTAGAGGCCATTCAATTTCCTATTCTACCTATTTTTACTTAAAATTCAAAACCCTAGAAAGTATTGAATTTCCTATTCTACCCATTTTTAAAAAAAATTCAAAATCCTAGAGGGTATTCAATTTTCTATTCTACCCAATTTTTTTTGAAATTGAACACCCTAGAGGGTCTTCAATTTCCTATTCAACCCATTTTTTGTTCAAACTATATACCTTAGAGGGTATTCAATTTCCTACTCTACCCATTTGTTTCTGAAACTGAATATCCTAGAGGATATTTAATTTTCCATTCTACCCATTTTTTTTTTCTGAAATTCAATATCCTACAAGGTATTCAATTTCTTATTCTACCCATTCTTTTTTAAAATAGAATACCCTCTAGGGTATTCAATTTCCTATTCTACCCATTTTTTATTTTTAATTCAATACCCTAGAGGATATTCAATTTCCTATTCTATCCATTTTAAAAAAAAATTCAATACCCTAGAGGGTATTCAGTTTCCTATTCTACCCATTTCTTTTTAAAATTCAATATCCTAGAGGGTATTCAATTTTCCATTCTACCCATTTTTTTCTAAAATTGAAGACCCTAGAGGGTCTTCAATTTTCTATTCTATCTACTTTTTGGTGAAATTGAATACCCTAGAGGGTATTCAATTTCCTATTCTACCCTTTTTTTTTAAAATTGAGTATCCCTTGGAATACCCTCCAGGGTATTCAATTTTGTATTCTACCCTTTTTTTTTTGAAATTGAATATCCCTCGAAATACCCTCCAGGGTATTCAATTTCCTATTCTACCCATTTTTTTTTAAATCCAATATCCTAAAGGGTATTCAATTTCCTATTCTATCCTTTTAAAAAAAAATCTAAATACCCTAGAGGGTATTCAAATTCCTATTTTACCCATTTCTTTTAAAAATTGAATATCCTAGAGGGTATTCAGTTTCCTATTCTACCCTTTTTTTTTAAATCCAATATCCTAAAGGGTATTCAAATTCCTATTCTATCCATTTTAAAAAAAATCTAAATACCCTAGAGGGTATTCAAATTCCTATTTTACCCATTTCTTTTTAAAATTCAATACCCTAGAGGGTATTTAATATCCTATTCTAGTATTCTATCCTTTTTTTTGAAATTGAATATCCTAGAGGGTATTCAATTTCCTATTCTACTCATTTTTAAAGAAACATTCAATATCCTAGAGGGTATTCAATATGTGTTCTACCTTTTTTTAAAAAAATCAAATATCCTTCAAGGTCTTCAAATTGAAAAAGTATCCATTTAAGAAAAAAAATGAATGCCTTAGAGGGTATTATCTATATCTATTCTATCCATTCTCTTTTCAAATTAAATACCCTTTAGAATATTCAATTTTCTATTCTATCCATTTTTTTTTAAATTGATTACCCTAGAGGGTATTCAATTTCCTATTCTACCCATTTTTTTTAAAATTCAATATCCAACAGGGTATTGAATTTCCTATTCTACCCACTTTTTTTTAATGCTCTGGAAGGTATTCAATTTGTGTAAATTCATTACCTTAGAGGGTATTCAATTTGAAAAAATATCCCTTTAAGAAAAAAATTGCCAGTGCCAGTGCCAATCAGCCAGTCCGACCCTCCCTCTCGTCCAACTTTCCTTCAGCCCATCCAACCTCCGATGGAGCGTCCGCTTTCTTGTCCGACCTTAGACAGCCTGTCCGACCTCCTATTCAAAGGGCCGTCTGACCTCCATTGCGAAAGGCTGTCCGACCTCAGATGACCCGTTCAAAGGCCTGTCCAACCTCAGATTGCTAGTCTGATGGCCCGTCCGACCCTAAACCGCAGTTCCAAAGGCGCGTCCGACCTCCGGCTGTCTGTCCAAAGACGCGTCCAACCTCCCAACCCCCCGTCTGACCGTCCACTAGACGGGGGATCGGGGTCTGTCCAAATGCCCAGGGATGTCCAGAGGCCAGCGTCCCTGGACTCTGGACGTACGTTCGGACATCCAGATGTCCGGACAACCCTATCCCGAAGTAGTGAGCATTCTTGAATGATTGGAATTGGAAGACTCTAGACATTGGCTACTCATGAAGTGCACTTTTTGGCTCCCAAAATACACAATAATTTCAATTTTGGAAATAAAATTCTGAAAATTTTTCAATCCCCAACATAGGAAAAATTTCCACCATGTCATACTGCGTACAATTTACTCCAAAATTGTTTAAATGACTGACTACTAGTGCTTCTACCATAGTGGAAAGAGGTTCAAACCCAAAAACTTTGAAGCGACTATCTAGCCAACAGTCTCCGCTCTTAAAAGTTTACATTCAACCGTACTCAACACAAAAAATTAATCAAGACCAAAACAAATATCATTCAAAATTTATAGTCCTCTGCATTCACATTTGGACCATTTCCCTAGGCACTCATGAGACACAATTTATTGTTGTCGTCCAACATAGTATTTATGTTTTCAATCTAGACCTGCTTCCAACAGGGTACTAGAACAAATGAAAAATGTTTAGGGTACATATTGCAATTAAACTCATACAAGAACAATATGAACAATTAACTCCCATGCTCAATGCCATTCATTTGTAATACTATCTGCAAGCAAAGTTCCTCAAGAAAAGTTCACATACATGAAACTTCATACTACCACAACAAAAGGATCTAAGCTATACCTCAAAACAAAGATAGCTCAAACACTATCCCAAACCATCCGAACTGCCTTCTCCACGCGCTCCAATGTTTCTCTTTGTCCTTTCTTTTAAAAACCACTCATCCAAAAAAAAAATTTTAGATTATGAAAAGAGGCTTATACAAGACAAAACAAGTCAAAGTTGAGGAAAAAACATATTGTGTACCAAATAAGCAACAATAATAGGACAAAAAAGTTAGGCACAAGAAGTGTAACTTACCAAATTTTATTTGCTAAAAGTCAAGGACAATTCTGCCAAAGTGTATCATTCCAAGCTTGTAATTCATGAGCAGTGAAATCAAGTGCACCAACTGCAAGATCTAATGGCACTATGTCAATAAAAAATTCTAATAAGAGTTCCAAAGATGGCCCCGCGTAGACACATCCTTCTCTCAATTCAATTCTTTGGACACATCCCACAGTAGGATAATATTGAACAATTGTGCGGTGTAGATGTTAGGGATTGATTACCTCCCACCGCTCAACTTCAATCTGCCTTTGGACCTTGTCAATGTGAATGACAAGCACAATATTGGTTTGTAAGTGACTCCGTGTAAGCCAAAAATGTGGATCACTCCTCGATTGGGCAAGTGACTTGGAAAACCCCAATTCACATGTGAGGCTTGGCCAAGCGTCAATAGCGGGACAAAATCCAAACAAAGCATTCCCATGACCAATACCAAGCATAAGCTTGGCTACAAGAACCTCTTCTTTGGCATCATAGAGGCAACACATTTTGGTAGTGACTTACGAATACTGTCTACCATTTCCATGTCCTTCACACTCACTCCTATAAAGAGCATATATTCATTGCAATTCGAGTACCCATCAACAAAATCCCAATTATGATTGAGACAAGACCTCCGAAAGGCCTTAGATCCCATAAAGTGCTCTAAGGTCACATCCCCATAACTCGACAGAAGTGAGTCTTTGTCTTCATTTCAAAAACAGGATAAGTACTCAAAAGAATCAAAGTCCACATCAGATGAAGCCATGAGTATAAACTTAGAACACACAACACTAAGCCCTACCCTGAACATACAACACCAAGCCAATCAATCAAATTGCACATTATCGTTCAAATTCAACCTCTTCTATCCAAACCCTACCAAACCCGCGTGAAACCCAAAAAAACACAAATGAATAGCCCGAGCTAGTTCAACTCCAACTTCCAACAGCCACTTGTCTGTCATTTCCATGAACCAATCATCAAACCGTCTCAAATCCTAATTTCGACCGCCTAAAATAAGTATCAAGAAATAGAACCACAAGTGCAGCGTCTCCTCCAACCACCCAATTGTCCACAAAATGTGACTCAATTTTGTAGGTCTATCAAATCATCCCTCTCAGCAATTGCAATGGAGATGATCAAAAACAAAGAACCAGAAAAACACAAGCACACCAAAGTATCTCACACTCGCACTTGTTATATCTATCCAGACATAGGCAACACATGGAATACGACCCCAAAATACAGAACTTCCGCTTCCCTGAGCCAAAAATGACAAGACAATTCTATTTCATTAAAGAGAAACCTGAGTCAATGCCTGGTGAAGAGAAAATTGATGTGCGTATGTAGAAGTTGGAAGCAGAATCAAAGTCGGGAATTGAAAATGCGAAGCAAAGGCGGAATCAAAGGCAAGAATTGACCTCGCTAGAGCAAAGGCAACGTCTCCTCCAACCACCCGATCGTCCACAAAATGCGACTCAACTTTGTGGATCTACCACATCATCCCTCTTAGCAATCGCAAGAGAGCTGATTAAAAATAGAGAACCAGAAAAACACAAACACGTCGATTCTTGCACCCCAAAATACAAAACTTCCGCTTCCTGAGCCAAAAAGGCAAAAAACGACGAGACAAATCTCTTTTGTTAAAGAGAAATATGAATTGACGCTTGGTGAAGAGAAAATAGATGTGTGTGTGTAGAAGTTGGAAGCAGAATCAAAGGCGAGAATCAAAGACGAGAATTGATTTCGCTAGAGCGAAGGCCAGTAGGGGCCGACACAAGAATAGTAAAGGGCAAATGTGACGTCGGGTGCATGAAGTGGAGATCATCCAAAGTTACTGACTCTGTTCATCCTTCTGTTAATACATCGGGAACAACCCCCCCCACTGTGTCAATGTTGTTGCAATATTGTTTCATAGGGCCCGCAGTCCAGTAAAGAAACTTTACTATTACAGTACTGACAATAGTACTGCAAGAATATAGTTTCAATGGACCCATTGAAACTATACTGTTGCAGTATTGTCTCAGTATTGTAGCAGTAAAGTTTCTCTACTGCACTATGGGCCCTATGAAACAATATTGTTTCAATGGAGGGTATTGTTAACCCAGTATTTTGAAAATTTTTGGAAATTAATTTATCCTAATTATTCATTAAGAGACTAGAAAATTACATGTGGATACCAAGCATATACTTCAGTTTACAAGAATATTCAAGAAATAAAGGAAAAGAAGTTTCCAATAAAGAATTATTAGTTTTTGAAATAGGCAATTTTATACTAATAAGAAACTTAAAAGACATTGTAATAAAGTTAGTACATAGTAATTAGTAGAAGTTATTAGGAAGTAGTAAAGAATTAATTAGTTAGTTATAAAGAAGTTAGGATTTCCTAAATGACTTATGGCTGTGGAACAAAACGGTTAGGGAAACTAGAAAATTCCATATGACCGTGGGAAACTATAAAAGGAGGAATTGACCTTTATTGTATTCATTATTTTACGAACATCAATAAAAGCTCAAATTACTCAAGACTAAATCTTCAAGACAATTTGGAGAATTAAGAAGACAATAAAAGACAATTCTAAAGACCAATTCTCCAAGACCAATTCAAGACTCAAGAAAAATCAAAGAATTAAAAGTACAACAAAAGACAATTATCCAAGATAAATCAAATAGTTAAGAAGACAATAGAAGCAAAGTTCAACTCCAAGTCAAATAAGAGTTTAAGATACATAGGATAAGATAGAATACAAGAAACATTAGAAAAAATGTAATTTCACTTTAAAGATAATTCAAAAAGAAGGGAAAATTGTGTTTCCATTTGGCGACCATGCTGGGGACCTCGACAACGGTCAATCAATTCAGCGAAATCATAATCAAACAATACGACTATTTAATATAAAGCTAACAAGAACAAACTAAAGATTGGACGGGATGTATTCCAACAATGAGCAAAGAACCAAATACACCAAGTACTAGAAGAGAAAAAGAAGTGGAAAAGGAGCATATTTTTCGACTTCAAAAACTTAAGGAAGAACAAGAATTGGAGAATAAAATAAGAAAACAAAAAGAAAAAAGAAAACAAGAAAGAGCCAAGACCAATAAATGGAAGAGATTTTCTGCAACGTACAGGGGAAGTGATTATGAGGACTCAGAAGATGAAAGTGACTCCGATAAAGACATAGATACAAAACAAGGAATAGAAGTTACTAGACCGGAGGAGTTAAAAGCATTGACTAGTGAAACAAAAGAAATTCTGGGAAATCCACTATCCATAAACCAAGATTATGGACTACCAGATCCAATATTAAGACCATTTGCACCCATACACATAAGGAAATTAGAAAAACTAGAGCAAGTGAAAACAACCCTAATCACACAAGAAGTAGACTTTCAACCAAAAGGATTATTAGGGATGGCAATGGCTAGAAGGATTAAAATACAATTATCCAAATTCAAAGGTAAAGGGAATCCAGATATCTTTATTAAAAACTTCAACCACATTTGTTATGCAAATCAAGACGAGGATGCACAATTGGATTTTTTTCCAGTATGTCTGAAAAAGAAAGCCTTGGAAGGGTATGCCCAGTTCCTGGCAGGTCACTTCAAGACATGGGAGGAATTAAAGACCACATTCATTCACCAATTCCGTGAAAAGAAAACAGACGGGGAAGTAATTGACAGTCTGTCATATTTTAAGCAAAAGAAGTATGAAGATGTAGAGGAATTCTATAAAAGTGTAATGTTATCCTCAAGTAAGCTTAACCCACCACCACCCGACCAGTTCAAGAAAACTTGGTTCCTCAATGGTTTACGGAAGGAATACAAGAAGTACATCGTTATGCTACCCACGGATACTTTAGAAGACACGTTGGCATTAGCAAGGAAATTGGAATTAGGGTTCTAGAGAAAAGTGTACAAAGATTCTGAGACAGATTTGGATGAGTTGAGTACTGACTCCGAAAATGAGGAAAAGAGGAAAAGAAAGAAAAACAAGAACAAGAAGTCTAAAGAAAAGGACATCTTAAAAGAATTACAGCTAGAAATAGCCCAGCTTTCAGCAGGCCAACAAAAATTTCGTAATGGAGTAATTGGCAAAATTTGCCACAATGAGGGACATTTGCCTACAGAATGTCAAACGAAGTATTGTACCATTTGCAATACAAATGCACACCGCACAAATGAATGTACGTACAATTGGCGGTACCAGGAGGGAAAACCAATAGTTAATCAAATTCAACCCTAGTGGAATAATATGAGGAGGACGGAGAACGTAAGAAAACTTGGGAATCGAGACCAAGAACAAGAGCCTCTTAGAAACAATTACTATGAATTACAAAACTATAGGCAAGAAAGATACCCATATCGGGGAGGATATGGAGGAAGAGGTAACCCATATAATAGGGATAGAAATGACTATAATAGGCAAGCAAAATCAATCTAAGGATAGATGTAGATCCAGATTTGAAAATAGAAGATTCAAAGATGAGCCAAAACGTACCTATTCAGGTATGGAACAAAGAGAAGGTCATCCCAACGAATGTTATTATTGCCATAAGAAAGGGCATATAAAGGAGTGTTTCCTCTGGAAACGACACTAAGAGGAGGTAGAAGGAATACAGGGGACTGAAAAACCCACAATTGCCTCTAATATGGTAGCCCGGATGTTTACATAACAACAAAGGCACAAAAACGGCAAATTGAAAAAGAAAAAGGATCTACAAGTAGTAATGACGAAGATAGTGGCAGTGGCAACGAGGCTGATTCGAGATAGCCAAAAACAGTGGAGCATTAGATGAGATTTCGGAGTCTTGGAGGGCTTTGAGTTCCCCTGCTATCTGCTGCGTTCCCAACTGCGAGAACACAACAACAGCAGCTGGTTGACGTAGCACAGCGACTGCCACGTCATTTTTTGAAAAAAAAAATTTTTTTTTTGCTTAAAATGATATTTTGGTAAATTTTTTTTTTTTTTTTTTTTTTGAAAAAACAATTTCTAACACAGCCATACCAGTGTTCACTGAATCTGGGCAGATCAGGGAACGGGCCTAAAATGGCCCTCCAAGACCCCCAAATATCATCTAATATTTGGAGAACTCTAGGAATGAGCATCTAAAGAATGGAAGGACGATCGAAGGATACACCAACAAGTGATCCAAGATGTCCAAAGATTACAAAAAGAGTTAGGAGAAACACCTCAGGATGAATAACTTGTGCCTTTTGAACAGAAGGAAAGGCCAACAAGTGAAAGAAAAGAGCTCGAAAAGGCTAAAAAGCCAAAAATAGTCTCTAACAATACTTAGAGCAAACTCTATAGGGATAAGGAGATGAAACAAGCTAAATTTATACATGAGGTACTAAAACAAACCAAGGCAAATATCATTGTTGGACAACTCTTAGAGCTGGCTCCATATTGTAAACAACAAGTAATGGAGGCATTCATATCAACAAGTTTGACACCAGATAAATTGACAGAGGTATGCCACCTCAAAACATAAGACTTTGATATAGAAATGCCAATGATAACAGCCCGCATCAAACATTACACCATACACAATGTGCTATTAGATGGAGGGTCAGGAGTAAATATTATTACCGAAGAACTTTGTCAAAAGTTGGGATACCGGAAACTGGAACCAGCACCATTTACTATTAAAATGGCAGACCAACAAAAGGTGACACCCTGAGGAATCATACAAGATCTCGGAATTGAAGTGGGAGGTTTCCAATACAACATCACAGCTACGGTAATGAGAATGGAGTCCAAATCTAGAAGTTATACCATGTTGCTTGGCAGACCCTGGCTAAAACAGGCAAACACAAGACAAGATTGGGCAAAGGATACCATTATGTTGGTATATAAAACAAAAGAGAGAAAAATCAGCACTAGGTGAATACCATGTCTATCACCTTCAAAAAGACCAATTCAAATTGAAAGCTATGATTGGATAGGGGGATTAACGGATAATGAAGAACAAATAGTATACCAAGCCGTACCATCTCTCCAATCTATTGCAGACATTGAACTTACAGGGCGCAAAGAGATGTTTTCTTCTAAATGTCAGGTGGCCGAACCAAAATTATTATCCACGGGCCACGGCAATTCCATCTTCAAAGATAGAAAACAAGAGGAGATCAGAACAAGACCAAGTAATCATTAGATGATATTTGGGGGTCTTGGAGGGCCGTTTTAGGCCTGTTCCCTAATCTGCCCAGATTCAGTGAACGCCGGTACGAGTGTGTTAGAAAAAAAAAATTTGAAAAAAAAAAAAAAAAAAAAAATTTACCAAAATATCATTTTAAGCAAAAATTTTGTTTTTGTTTTTATTTTTATTTTTATTTTTATTTTTCAAAAAATGACGTGGCAGTCGCTCGACCACGTCAACTAGCTGCTACTGCTGCATTCCCGCAGTCTGGGAACGTAGCAGACAGCAGAGGAACTCAGAGCCTTCTAAGACCCCCGAATCTTATCTAATGCAATACATCCCTCAAATACCCAGCCCATTTCTATGACCAAAAAGAGGGTACACTCACTATTGATGATATTCCAACGTCAATATCAGTTCAAGGCAAAGACATTGTCAAGTAGAATATAGGAGATAAAGACCAAGTATAGGAAGTTAACTTAGGCACGGCAGAGAAACCCCACAATGTACGCATCTGCAAGAATCTTGAATCAAAATTCAAGAAAGAACTTATTGAACTTCTACAAGAGTTCAAGGATGTGTTTGTATGGAGTTACAAAGATCTTAAAGGAATACCAGCACATGTATGTGAACATTGCATTGAGCTTACGCCAAATGTGTATCCAGTAAGACAAGCCATGTATAGAATGAACCCCAAATATGCAGCCAAAGTCAAAGAGGAAATTGATAAGTTGCTGAAAGTAGGATTCATTTACCCAGTCAAGGAAACCGAATGGTTATCACCCATTTTCATAGTTCCAAAGAAAAATGGGAAGCTTCGCATATGCGTCGATTACCGAAAATTGAATGGGGTCACAAAGATGGATCCATTTCCACTACCGTTCACTGACCAAGTGTTGGAAGCAGTGGCGGGGCATGAAATGTACTCCACACTTGACGGGTTCAACGGACACAACCAAATCCTCATGGCTTTACAGGATCAACTCAAGACTTGCTTCATTACGGAGTGGAGACCAGTTGCCTACCGTGTAATGCCATTTGGATTAAAATGTGCTCCGGCAACTTTTCAACGTGCACTCATGCAAACGTTTGCCGAATTCCTGAATGTAATCATGCAAGTATTCTTAGATGACTTCACCGTATACGGTAGCAAAGTCATGCACCTTGAGCATCTTCGAAAATGCTTGAAAAGGTGTCAAGAAGCAAGAATTAGCCTAAACCCAGAAAAGTGCACGTTTGCAGTAAGTTCAAGTACATTGCTTGGATATGTAATTTGCAAGGAAGGAATACTTGTGGATCCTGCAAAAATTGAAGCAATTCAGACACTTCCTCCATTTACCAACATAAAGGGGGTACTCCAGTTTTTGTGATCAACCAGCTATCACCGAAGGTTCATCAAGGATTTTGCAAAAAACACACAACCCTTAATTAATCTCACAAAATCGACAGTCAAATTTCATTGGATGAGAAGTGCCAAGAAGCATATGAACTAATTAAAAGCAAATTAACCAAAACTGCAATTTTCATTACTCCTGACTGGAACAAAGAATTCCACGTACATTGTGATGCATCCAACAAGGCAATTGGTAGTGTGTTGGCACAAAATATTGATGGAAAAACCGATTCACCCATATTCTATGCAAGTCAATTACTCAATCAAGCTAAAAGAAATTACGCAACAATAGAACGGGAGGCCCTGGCCATGATTTACTCATTACATAAGTTCCATCACTACTTATTAGCTAACCATTTTATATTTTACGTGGACCATAAGGCCCTATTACACCTAGTTAACAGAACCATTGTATCTGGAAGAATAGCTAGATGGATGTTGCTACTCCAGGAACATGATTTTGAAATTGTACATAAGTCAAGCAGACAACATATGGTAGCTGACCATCTTTCAAGGATCAGCAATGGTGAAGCAGCTATAGGAATACCAGACTCATTTCCAGATGCAAGCTTATTCATGGTACAAGTTACACACCAAGAAGACGAAATTTTCCCATTTTACAATTGGAAAAGACCAATAATTGATTATCTCCAAACTGGAAGAATATTGATGAGTATACCTTTCAACATTCATTGTCAAATAGCGATACAAAGTCAACCTTATCATCTAGATAAAATGGGAAGATTGATAAAAACATGTTCAAATTCATTATCTAGAATCTGTGTAGCAGGACCAATAACCAAGGCAATCATTGCAGAAGCCCATGGAGGTCTACCTGGGCTGGACTGCTGGAGGACATTTTTCCTCCACTATAACATTACATAAGGTTTTAACAACCTTGTATTGGTGGCCTAACTTATGAAAAGACATACACAACTATTGCAAAAAGTGTGACATCTGCCAAAGAAATAGTAGTAAACCCAGAAAAGGGAAAAATCCCTTACACCCCGTTTTACCACTGGAATTTTCCAGAGGTGGGGAATTGACTTTATTGGACCAATACACCCACTAGCAAAAACCACAGGTAACAAATATATAATCACAGCTACTGATTACACCTCCAAATGGGTGGAAGTTCAAGCTCTAAAAGACAATAGTGCCTACTTTACGGCTAAATTTTTGTATGAGGAAACAATTACTCGATACAGCTGTCCAATAGAATTGATAAGCGATCAAGGGACTCACTTCCTCAATACGACAATCCAATTTTTTACCACAGAGTTCATGATTCAGCATCAGAAATCAACCCCCTATTACGCCCAAGGCAATGGACTGGCAGAGTCAACAAACAAAGTATTAAAAGCAATACTTACAAAAATAGTGAATGCTAATCAGACAAATTGGAATCAAAAGCTATTCTTTGCACTATAGACATACCGAACAGCATACAAAGTAACTACTCGTTATACACCCTTCTTTCCAATATATGGGACAGAGGCATTACTTCCCATTAAATACGTAGAAACTCAACCACAAGGACATCAAAGGATTCTATCAATTTATGCAATATTGGCATACAGCTTACAGCAACTAGAAGAGATAGATTATGACGCAGTGAAGCTGAAAATCAAATAATAAGGATGCAAATAATGCAGAAGTATCGATACGACAACCCCAAAATCACAAAACAAACAAATATCCAAAAAAGAAAAGGAGGCCAACAAAGTTTGCAAAATAATTATGAAAAAGGAGAATGTTCCAACTTCCAACCATCAAGAATTATTGCCATAGAACAAGAAGTAAACTCAAACATGTGGCAGATGTTGAAAAACACCGAACAACACCGGTCACAACCAACAAATCCTTACCAACAGGGCCAAAATGTCCTATGGTTAAAGGCCACTATCAAAAAGAAAAAAGGAAAGTTTGTAAACAAGTGGTTTGGACCTTACGAGATCAAAAATGTTTATCCTAATGGAACGGTGGACTTATATGAAACCACAGGTTTGTACGTCTGAGTAAATGTCAAAAAATTATGACCATATGCCATCTAGGAAGGAATAACCAAACAAAGTGCAAGGATTTTCCTATCTATGATACGAGACAATAATAAGGAAGGCCCAACCCTAGATTTAACAAATCAAACAAGAACCAATATATAGAATGTCAGATCAAAAAGGATGGAGAAAAATTAGGCAAGAAGCCATTAGGAGAATGGAAATCTTGCACACATTGCCATACTCCATAAAAAGGACAATCATGTCTTAAAAACATGAATACAAATCTAAGAACAACACTAACCACAAATCAACTTGGAGAAATATTACAACAAATTTTTGCAGGGAAAGACATCAACCAATATTAAGAAGGCCAGAGAGTATTATGGTTAAAAATTATGGAAAATGAAACCAAGGATAAATGGCTAGGACCGGCCATAGTGAAAACAATTTATCTTAATCATACAATGAAATTAATAAATTTGAATGGAGCTGAATTTTGTATACCAGTCCAAAGAGTAAAACATTATAACCAAAATATACCAAAACTATGTCTTCAAGTATACAGTTGTGCACAACTAAGCACACAATTTACAAAGATGTATAATAGTAACAAAATACATAAGATGAGTATTAAAAATACATATATCACATATCCAAGTGGAAATTTCCAAATACGTAAAGGAAAATCCAATATATCACTGGGAATAGAATCAATGCAAAAACAAGTCCTAAACCAAAATGTCGGAACATGAAAATCTAGTTTTACTATAGTAAAATATAAATTAAGGAATAATATTCTTCTTAGTAGTTAATTTTTTTGATTTTTAGATAGTTGTAGACTGTCTAATGTTTAGAACCGGAAACCGGAAATGGACTGATTAGGAATTAGAGTAAAGGCTAATTGAATGTACCGGAAACAAAGAACCGGAATTATACTTTGCTTAGACCGGGTCAGGAAAGGGAAAACAGGACACCGCCTTCCAACGGTGACCTATTTAGCCCTAGGGAACAAGGGGCACGTTCTAATCATTAGTTAACGGGAATCCTAAACGGGCAGGATTAACGGGCAAGGCCTTAATTAGGGTAATTACTAAGAGCTGCTGAGATTGGCTCTTTTAGATCCTACCTGTCCAAAGGTTGGCCACTTGTGATTTCCTGCCCTGACGGAGAATTATACAGCGTACGCGATTACTTATTTCCGGTCTGAGAGATAGTGTTGGTGAGTTGAGTTGACAAGACTGCAGGCGAGAGTGCTGGAAGGTTATTGAGAGAGAGAGAAGGTTGTTGGTGCCGGAGCTTAGAGTTAATACCTTCCATCTGAAAGGAGAAAGAGGGAGTGAGCCGTGAGGATCACTAGTCGTACCAACACCCGACAGTAGACCGGTTCTCTCTGATCGATGGGAGATATGGCCGCAAGTCACAGCGGAGGAGCGACCATCTCGCTGCGCTACGTGACGCTGCGCTACGTGACGCCGCGATTGCCCAAGGATGACAAGGAGATGGCGGAGCTGAAGGAGGACTTGGAACAAATGGGATGCGCCGGCTTCCTGATCAGAACGTGGGATTTTCGGAGTGAAGCAATAGTGGCGGAGTTGAGTTCGGGAGCACCATCTCAATCCGCGACCATGATCCGTGCGAAACCCAAGAAGTGGACGACGGAGATGTGGAGAAAGGTGTACCGGTTTGACCGAGAGGGCGAAGGCAACGCATCCCGGAAGGACCAATTCACGGTGGGTAAGTTTCATACCCCCATTAGCAAGAAGGATGGGTTTGCGGTTACCGATTGTGTCAATGAGAGAGAGAGGTGTTTACTGCAATACGTCTTGGCCATTCTTAACCCGGAAAGGCCAAGCCGGGTCTCTCTGACACTCGCCAACACAGTCTTTGGCGCGCTGTCAGGAGACCGGAAGGTAGATTGGGGTTTAGTAATTCAGGACCAAGTGTTGAAAATGGTCAACAATGTCGGGAAGGCTAAGCCTTCCGCCATCTGTCCGTTCCTCTATCACCTGTATAATTCGGAGGAGGTGATGACAAAAGAGGAAGAGGTAGAGTATGAGGCAGCCGCAGCATTAGTAGAATTTGAGGTCCCTGACTTAGATCAGGAGACCGGAAATGAGGAAGAATCCTCCGATGAGGACAATGAGGATGAGTCTGATGATGAGGAGGACAAGAGTGAGGCTGAGGACAAGGGTGAGGAAACGAGAGGAAAGGATCCGATAGAGAGAGAACAGACCAAGGATACCGATCCGGTCTGGGGGAAGAGCCTTTGGACAGGATCATCCGAGATCTGAGTGATTTCAGGAAATGATACGCGGTGGTACAAGGTGCAATGCAGGCCATCTGCCAAACGGTGGGCGTTGACCACCCAGCACAGGCCTTGACTCGGGTGATCCGGCTCAACCGGGAGAAGGAGAAGAATGAGAATAAGGAGGAATTGGTGAAGCTTTCCGGCCAAGTGGCCGCTCTTAAACAAGAGTTGCACCAGAAAACGGAAGAGGTAGAGTTGGAGAGGACGTTCTCCAAACAGACGAAGGATACCCTTTCCCGAATCCGGGAATTTATCACCCATCCGGGTGAAGTGGTCAACAAGGCTAACTTGTTTGACCAACAAGTGATGACGGAGGGAAGACAACTGCACCAGAAGCTCCTATTGGCGATGATCACTTACCATAAGAAGATGGAGTCGACGTTGGAGCAGCTGCGAGAAGTGATGCGTGAGGTGAATCCTCACAGTGTGCCTGCGTCGAGACCGGAACCGGATCAAGAGCCAATTCAGCAGTCGGCAGTAGAAGACAAGGGTAAAGGTGAGACTTCTCACGAACAACCTACTTTACCTGTACCTGAGGAGCACTAGGAAATCAAGACGAGTCAGGAGCAACAGACCAAGGTGGAAAGCACCAAGGTACCCGACCCAATTCCGGAGGATGACGATTTGGAGATTACAAAGGTGACGGCACCGGATCCAGCCAAGGCACAGGGACCGGAACCGGCAACCGGACCAGGAGGATCTACTCCAGAGGAGGGAACCAAGACAAAGAATATCAGCAGTCTCTCCCCCTCCAAGTCTTCTCCCAAGACTCCGGGGAAGAAGGTGCAGTTCGGCGAGGCAGAGAAGATGACGGCCCTAATGCAGTCCATGGTGAAGACGAAGGCTAGAGCCGGTCGCGGGACTTCATCAGGATCACCTAGTAAAGGTATGATCAGGAAATCGGTTGGAGGAGAGGCAACCCCTCAGAGCAAGGTGGCCAGACCTGCTCCAGTCCCGCAAAAGAAAAAGGTTCCTGAGCCACCGTCGGCTAAGAAGAAATTCATCAGGGCTCAGGAAGAGGAAGAAGACGAAGAGGATTCCGATGATGAGGAAGAGGAATCCGGGTCCAATGAGGATTCTGAACCGTATTCAGATCCCGATCAGGCCCTGGCAGAGATCCGAGCAACAAAGGCGAAGGGGGCCAGAGAGAAGGCCAAAGTCCGGTCTAAGCAGATGGCAAGACAGCAGACCGGAAAGAAGCCCGTGGCCCGGAAGGTACCAGCGAAGGCGGGGTTTTCTCCAGTTAAGAAGACTAGAAAGTAGGTGAAGATTATGGCAGTGATTGTAGGGCTGCATGCTTAGATTTTTTACAAGTAGTTGAGTAGGAATATTTTTAGTATAAAAGGAGTTAGGACTCAAGTTGAGTCCGGATTTTTAGGATCTAAGATCGACATTAAGTGGAAACTTTTTGATTGTAGCTTAGGTTGCCTAAAATTGACAGGAAGTTAGGAATGAAACGTGTCATTCCTCTTGCTGTTTTGGGCCTTAGGCGCTTTTTGAGTTTGAAGGGTAGTTTAGTATTTGAAGGCGGATTTTAGGTTGAATCCGGGTAGCATTTTCATATTTTGTATTCCCAGTTTTTCTGCAAATGCCATTGAAATTATTCAATTCACAAACCGTGAGCTGTACCTTTTAGCACTTGTCCGTGTTATTGTGAGAGCAGTGAGATCGTGCAGAGTGGGTAAGGAAAAAGTGATACCCGGATACAAGAAGTATTTGGTCCTTGGAGAGATTGTGTGTTAGACAGGATACCACATGATTTCCTTGCAAGGATTAGAACTTGCTTTTGTCAAAAAGCTACTTTTGTCAAGAAGTATCATAGCTCTCCTGTGTTTTCGTGACGCCCCTTCTCTATCTAGGCCGTGGATTGTCTTGTGGTCTGTCATTGTAGTAATTGTTAGGAGAATCTAGACTGTCTTGCGTGACCTGCTAGCCTGAGTAGTCAATCCGGTCTAGTTGTGAGGAAAGTCTCTTTCTCATTGTTTTTGTCAAGGTTTTCTTTTGAAGTTTATATCGTGGATCTTCTGACACGTTAAAACTCAGAGGGTAGGAGTTAAGCGTCCTTCTTGAAGCCCAAGTTGCAGATCCCTCTTGGTCCAGAGGTTAAACTCGAATTTATGATATAGTTAAATATTCTAGACCGGATAGATAAATATATACGTGGGAAAGGAGTTTCCGGTTCCGGATTACTGAAATTGGAACCGGTCTAGACTAGTACTTGGGGTTTGTTTTGGGATATCAACTTACTTCATTCCGGCCAATTAGGAGAATTACACCAAGATCTCTGCGGAACGATACACGAGTCACTTTAGGGTCCACTAAGGCCTTAGGGAAGGATTTTGTGCTTTCTGTGCTACGACACAAAAGTTAGGCCAAAGCACAAATTATTACTTAATAAAAACCAATGGAAAACTCAAAAAGATACAAAACTTTGGACCGTACGATATTGGAAGCTATTTGGTGAAAACTATCAGACTTATCCAAAACAAACAAAATGTACAAAGGAATAAATATAATAAATGCCACAGTGGATGAAAAAGTAAACCTTTAAAGGAAAATAGGCTTAAGATAATTCAAAATTCTATAAGTGGAAACAGGACTT
Source organism: Neckera pumila (assembly GCA_963969595.1). Lineage (NCBI taxonomy): Eukaryota > Viridiplantae > Streptophyta > Bryopsida > Hypnales > Neckeraceae > Neckera > Neckera pumila. The sequence goes on along the minus strand of OZ018412.1, from coordinate 851,824 downwards.
TTGAGATCAAAGATAATGGGGAAGTTAAAATAACTCCTCTAAATAAATCATTAAATGAAGAACCATTATTATATACATTAAGAGATAAGTGGAAAGTTACGATAACTTCCCTAAGAATGTATCCCATCTTCCTTCTTCTACATTCCTCTCTTGATCTTCTTCTTCAATTTCCAAACATCACAATTCTATTTGTTCTTTCTGTAAACTCAAAAATACAAAATATGGAAGGCGTAGAATTTAATTTCTGGGCAATCAGTGTACTAAAAAATGGGTTCAGTGTAATTGAAAAATAGATGTTAGCACAAATAGGGTTACTACAATTTGCTCCTCAAGTACCCTGGGAGGGCAAAATGATGAAAGAAATATTACAAGAAGTACTTTTAAATCTACAAATAGAGGCAAAGATCACTCTTCTCAATGGCAAAACTTGTGAGTTGATACCTTCGAATTACAAAGAACTATTTGCAAAAATCTTTCACCTTGGAACTAGTCCATTTATAAAAGACAAAAATCCAATAAATCAATTACTGATTGAAAGAGCTGTTACAAAAAAAAGGTGCTAATGTAACTTCAATTATGTGTAAATCAGAAGAAACTAAGACAATCCTAAAGTTTGTAGGTTCAAACCATAGTCTAAAATAAAAAACAGGGGAAGTTCCATGGGCATTAGTGCAAGAGATGCAATTAGCAATGAAAGGTGAATCAATAGACTAGATTCAAGAGTTCAAACTATATTTGCATTATGAATTATAAAAAATAAAATTAGAATTACAAAGTCCAAAACCAATTGTCATTAATACAAGATTAGGAATACATATCAATATTATATTATCAAAAATGAGTGCATTAATAGCACTACAAAAATTTCAAATCCATGTAACTCCTAGAATACAAAAAAGACCGTTACTCTCTCCACTATCCAAGGAAACTTTACACGCTATTAAAAAAGCAAAAATACACCTCTACAATTTAAGCTTCCAAAAAGAATGGCTAGTTCCGTAGAAATACAAAAGGTACCTGTAACAATAACATTTACCTTAGAAACCTCCAATAAAAATATGGAAAGTGAGGAAATTTACACAGAGATACTTCAAGAGGAAGAGGAAATAACTAACCCTAAAATTAAAAGCAAGAAAGACGTAGTAACAAATAACCTAATAGCAATACCAGAGGAAAGAAACTTCAACACCAAGGACAAACTTGCAGCAATCTTGGCAAAACCAGTGATCAAGACACAAGTCGCAGAAGCAGCAAAAAGAACAAATAGACCACAAACCACAACAAAAACACTAGAATGTACAGAAATACACACCTACAGGCATACAAAGAAAACAACCAAGAAAGACTACCTACAGCACAAGCAATACAAAAAAAAAAAGAGGACGTACTAGCGCACGAGAAGGACAACGTTGCACCTTCTGCTGCACCAACATCCGCTCCGACTCCTACCCAAACTTCTACTCTGACCACACAAACAATAAGAAATGAGAAGAATAGCCCAGCCTAGAATAAGGGCAACAATAAGGAACGAGGAACAACACCGAGGAACAAGGGCAAGGCAAGGGGTGCAACGATGGAGGAAAGACTAGGCAAGACCAACGCAAAAGCAACCACAAGAAAAGTAGACAAAGTAGAAAAACCACAACGAAGCAAAGAATAGACGGTAGGAAGGGGCATGGATATGGCAGTGAAGCAAAACACGAGAATCAAACTTCTCAAACACAGCACCAACGCCAACGTTATATACAAAAGTGATGTTAGCAGGGAAGGCAACAACAACAAAAGCGTGGAGGGTGATGTCGTAGCACAGAAAGCACAATTCCTTCTCTAAGGTCTAAATTGGCCCTAAAATGACTCGTGTATCGTTCCAAAGAGATTTGGGTTGTAGTTCTCATAATTGACCGAAATGTTACTAATCGGTATGCAAAACAAAACCCCAAGTATCAGTCTAGATCGGAGCCAATTCCAATAATCTGGAACCGGAAAATGCTTTCCTGATTATACTGCCGATCTAGGGTAATTACTATATGTATTTAAACTTGAGTTTAACCTCTGGACCAAGAGGGATCCACAACTTTGGGATTAAGGAAGGAAGCTTAACTCCTACCCTCCGAGTTTAATGTGTCAGGAGTTTCCACAGAATAAACTTGAAAAAAAACACTTTGAAAAGAACATTGAGAACAAGACCTTCCTCACAACTAGATTGGAAGGGCTACGCAAGCTAGCAAGTCACGCAAGACGGTCTGAATTCTCCTATCAAAGGCTACAACAACAAACTACCGGACAATCCACAATCTAGATAGAAAAGGAGAGTCAGGAAAAGTGGGAGAGCAGTGGGTGCTTCTTGACAAAAGCCAGCTCTAATCATCAAAGGAAATCCTATTGTATCATGTCTGCTATTCAATCTCTCCAGGGACCAGATACTTCCTGCATCCGGGCTCACTCCCTCCTTATCCAAGTCTGCAATCACACTGCTCAAACAAAAACACGAACAAGTGCAAAAACGTGCAGCACACAATTGTGAATTGGAAAATACCAATGGGTTTTGCAGATATTCTATTGGAAAAACAAAATATGGAAATGAAACTGGATCACAACAATAATCCGAGCTTAAATACTAAACTACCACTCTAACTCAAAAAGTATCTATGTCTAATTTCAGCCAAGAGAATGACACGTTTCATTCCTTCCCGGACTGCTAGAGTAGTTGACTTAACTACAGTCCAAAAAGGTGTCCACCAAAAGTGGATCTTAGATCCTATAATTCCGAAATTAACCCGAGTCCTAACTTTTATTTGCCTAAAACTTTCCTACTGCCAAAATTAGGCCTGCAGCCCTACCGTCTATGCTACAGTCCTCTACCTACTTCCTGTTCTTCTTTGCCGGTGAATCGCCTGTCCTGGCTGGTCCCTTTCGGGCCAGTGGCTTCTTTTCGGTCTGAAGCTTGGCAGCTTGTTTGGCCCGGAGTTTGGTCTTCTCTCTAGTCATCTTGGCCTTCATTGCTCGAGTGTCTGCCAATGCCAGGTCTGGATCAGAGTAAGGCTCAGACTCTTACTTCGACCCGGGCTCTTCTTCCTCCTCATTCGATTCGTCATCTTCTTCTTCCTCCTCTGGAATCCGGGCCGCTTTCTTTCTTCTTGGCCGACGGGGGTTCCGAAGCCTTCCTCTTGTGCAACATCGGGACAGGTTTCACCACCTTGCTTTGAAGGGTTGCTTCACCTCCAATTACCTTCCGGATTACTCCCTTCCCGTGCGATCCTGATGACTGCTCACGACCGGCTCCCAATTCGATCTTGACAATGGACTGGATCAGACCAGTCATCCTTCCTTCTTCTCCAAACTGCACCTTCTTTCTAGGAGTCTTCGGAGAAGACTTAGAAGACGAGAGGATATTGAGTTGCTTGGTCTTGGCACTCTCTCCTGGGATTGACCCGCCTGGATCGGTTGCTGGTTCCGGTCCCTACATCTTCGCTGAATCCGGCGCAGTCACTCCCGTTATCTCCACCGTATTGGGTTTCGGTTCGGTGACCTTGGTGATCTCCACCTCGGTCTCCTCTGGCTGGTTGGTCTTGGCCTCCTAGTGCTCCTCCAAAATAGGTGGGTTAGGTAATACATGAGGAGTCTTCCCCTTGATCTTGTCTTCCTTGGCTGACTGCAAGGCTGGCTCGATTTCCGGTTCCGATCTCGGTACAGGTTCACCTTGCGGTCTGATTTCGCTCATTACTTCTCGCAGCTGCGCCAGCGTAGAATCCATCTTCTTGTGATAAGTCACCATTGCCAAAACCAACTTTGGGGCTAACTGCTTACTCTCCTCCATCACTTGTTCGTCGAAGAGGTTGGCCTTGTTCACCACTTCTCCCAGATGTTTGATGAAGTCCCGGATTTGGGATAGGGTATCCCGGGTCTGGGTGGAGAATTTCTTCTCCCTCTCCACTTCTTCATCCTTCTTCCGCAGCTCTTGCCTCAGGGCTGCCAGTTGGCTGGCCTGCTTGACCAGCTCCGCCTTTCCTTCTTGACTCTCATTTTTTTGAATAAGTCGGCTTACTCGAGTTAAGGCTTGGCTCGGATAAGTGACTCCTACAGTGGTGCAGATGGTCTGCACCACTCTCCTTTCCTTCATATACCGGTCCTTGAAGTCACTCAGCTCTCGCAAAATCCTCTCGAGTGGCTGATCTCTCCAGATCGGATCACTTTCCTTAGTCTGTTCCTCTTCCACTTGATCTTTTCCTCTTGTATCCTTTCCCTCATTATCGCCTTCCCTTTCTGACTCAGTCAGATCATCCTTACCCTCTTCTCCTTCATCTTCCTCATCTAAGGACTCGTCCTCCATTTCGATCTCAGGTTCTAAGTCCGGAAGTTCAAATTGTACGAGGGCGGATGCGGCTTCATACTCTACCTCCTCATCCTTCGTCAATACTCCCTCAGATTGATAAAGATGATAGAGAAAGGGGCAGATAGGGGACGGCTTAGCCCTCTTTGCCTTTGCCATCTTATCTACCTGATCCTGAATGATCACTCCCCAATCTACTTTCCGGTCCCCTGCTAACGCACCAAAGATGGTATTGGCTAAGGTCCGGGAAACTCGACTCGGACTCTCTGGACTAAGGATTGTAAGGATGTACTGCAACAATCTCTTCTCTCTTGGGTCTATGCAGCATTGACCCGGAATCCATCCTTGCGGCTGAGAGGGTTCCAAAACTTATCTAATGCGGATTGGTCTTTCCGGGATGCGAGTCCCTCACCTTCTTCACTGGAAAGATAGACCTGCCTCCACATCGCCACCGTCCACTTTGTTGGCTGAGCTCGGATGGTCGCCTTGAGTTGGCTCGCCAACTTACCTGACAGTTCCCTCACCATCTCCTTATTCTTGAAGCTTCATGGTTGGGTCAGGAATCCGGCGCACCCCATCTGCTCCAGGTCTGCCCGCAACTCCTCTTTCTCCCGCTCATCCTTTGGCAATGGTGGCGTTACATACCGTAACGCAATCGTGGATCCTTCTCCTTGAGCCGAGGCCATTTCTACCCGCATCTGAATGCTGCCGGTCTACAATTGACAACCTGGAATAGGAGTATGCCTTTCTCTCTCTCTGAGCTGCGCAAACTTTACCACAAAACCTCTCTGCTTGTAGATCCTCCCTTCGCACTAAAGCTCGTCACAAACTCTCTCTCTCTCTCTTTGTACTTGCACTCTCCTGCGTCGATACTAGCTGGAGACCGGAAACAGGAAGCGTATACTCTCTCCAAGTTTTCAATATGGGCAGGGAAAGTTGGATGGCCAATATCTGAACAGCTGATCCATTAAGAGGGCCAACCACATTCCTTCCTAATGATTCCCATAATTTAGGGTTTGCCCGTTAACTCAATCCGTTAATTATTATTGTTTGCCCATGATTAGAACGTCCCCCTAGGGTTAGATAGGTCACCGTTGGGGTTTCAGTTCCCAATTCCGGTTTCCTGATCCTGTATAAGTGTATAGGCTAATCCGGATTCCGATTCTGATTTTCCGGTATCGATGATTAGCTATTATATCTATTCCTGATCAGCCAACTTCTGGTTTCCAATCCTAATCACTATACGGTCTATAATTACTTTACAAAACGAAAAAAATTACTGCAAAGAAGAATATTATCCTTCTATCTATAATTATATTTACTAAGATAGGAATTCTAGGTTCCCACAGGTGACTCAAAACACATGGCCATTCACAAGGATGAGGACCCCGACGATGAGGAGGAAGACAAGGACTTTTAAGAAGAAGATGACAACCAGCCCGTTACTGGCGCAAATGTGAGCATTGAGGGCGTGTTTGATGTCCAAAAAAACGAGGAGGATGAGGAGGACGAAAATAGAGAGATAAAGGAGGACGATGCTTTGGTTGCACCAACTGCTGCTGCGCTTCCCCAATCCCACTCCACCTAGTCCACCCCGCCCAGCGTTGCTCCAACGCCAACTCCAACTCCAGCTCTGGCTTCCGCTCCAACAATAAAGGCTCCTCCTAAGGCCGTGCGGACGACGGCTTCGACTGTTGCGGCCACCCTCGGGAAAAACAAACGAAAGGCAAGGGAATCGGCTGCATAACGCAAGGACAAGCTACACAAGGTGAAAGACAAAGCAAAGGGTAGAACGATGACACACAAAACACCAGCAAACACAAAGAGACCAGCGACAAAGGCCAAGACCGCCAGGAACAAAAGAGAAAAACTACAACCAAAAATTTTGCCCAAAGACTATCAAATTATTTTCAACAACAATACAACGGATCCAAACACAAGACAGTCCCGAAACATTGCCACCGCCTCTGACAATGAAAGTACACATGAAAACTTAGGGTTATCTAACCCTAATATCAAGACCACAAAAGGAGAGAGGAATCCAATGGATCATCAAACGGAGAGGCTAAACAAAAAAGATATTATAATTACCAAAACACAAAGAGCAGACCAATCATAGAAAGAAATACCGGAATTTCTGCAAGAAAAGAATCCTCAAAAATACATCAAGCATAATTCAATTCATATCAAAGAACAAGAATTTAAATTTAACCAAAACTTCAACTTATATGAAGGAAACCAAACATTAAAATTGGAAGTAAAAAGATTGAAAATGGCTATTTGCGCTGAGGAAGCTTCCCATGAAGTGACTCGCATAACATGACAACAACTACAAAATACTATTTAAGACAATATATCCATTATTCCAAAGAAAAATTCTATTAACCTTAAGAGTATGGATGAAGGGTCATCACATCCAGAACAAGACCAACAACAATTCCATCAAAAATTAAAAAATAAAGTTTTTAAAGACAAACTTTATGATATACAAAGTTTTATATACCCAGCAACATCTTTAAAACAACATTATGAAATTATGAGTAAAATTATTTTTGGAAATGGATGGTCTAACCCATATTATATACAAAATTCTCATTGATAAACATGAATTTACAAACATTTGGTTAAAAACAAGTCTTGAATTAAAGGAATTAATAGTATTTATGTGGCATATAGGAGACCTTATTATTGAAAAAGGCATGGTTGAAGTACATACGGCATCTCCTGTTTGTTACGTCATTTGCTATATCACTCGATCTTATCAAATGATTGTAAGCCATCATAAAATTTTCTTTGCCAATGAATTATTAATGAAATTGTTAAGACCTTGGTGGAGGAATGAAACTACAAATACACAAATAATATCCCGATTTTAATCCAAAAACCAATCTATATTTCAAATAGTAAGCAAGGAGTTAAAAGAATTTGACAAAGCATTTCTCCACAAGATCAAAGATGTATGGTTTGATTTTTTACAAAAACGTTATCCAAATTTTCCAATGACCTTAAGAAAAATTGATTTTATACAAGGTTTTGAACATATGTACAATAATACAAAAGCTCAAATTTTCACATACAAAGAATTTGATTTTACAGCTACTTATCCCAATCTCAACATACCACATCATGATTCACGTAATTTTAGAATTTACTCATAAATCATGAGGACATGATTTTTTGTAATGGAGGGGGTAAATGTTAACCCAATATTTTGAAAATTTTTGGAAATTAATTTATCCTAATTATTCATTAAGAGACTAGCAAAATTACATGTGGATACCAAGCATATACTTCAGTTTACAAGAATATTCAAGAAATAAAGGAAAAGAAGTTTCCAATAAAGAATTATTAGTTTTTGAAATAGGCAATTTTATACTAATAAGAAACTTAAAAGACATTGTAATAAAGTTAGTACATAGTAATTAGTAGAAGTTATTAGGAAGTAGTAAAGAATTAATTAGTTAGTTATAAAGAAGTTAGGGTTTCCTAAATGACTTATGGCCGTGGAACAAAACGGTTAGGGAAACTAGAAAATTCCATATGACCGCGGGAAACTATAAAAGGAGGAATTGACCTTTATTGTATTCATTATTTTACGAACATCAATAAAAGCTCAAATTACTCAAGACTAAATCTTCAAGACAATTTGGAGAATTAAGAAGACAATAAAAGACAATTCTAAAGACCAATTCTCCAAGACCAATTCAAGACTCAAGAAAAATCAAAGAATTAAAAGTACAACAAAAGACAGTTATCCAAGATAAATCAAATAGTTAAGAAGACAATAGAAGCAAAGTTCAACTCCAAGTCAAATAAGAGTTTAAGATACATAGGATAAGATAGAATACAAGAAACATTAGAAAAAATGTAATTTCACTTTAAAGATAATTCAAAAAGAAGGGAAAATTGTGTTTCCAGGTACTTTCCTGATAGTAGTAATGCGTGGTCCAAATGGATGGATGATAGATACTTCTTGTGACGCTGAGGTACAAGCAGGCATGTTGGTCACTTAAGTAGCTGCTCTGAAAGGCGACCATGCTCTAGTTGCTCATGACCGTGTTCTAAAAGTGAACATGGCACAGACTTACAGAGGTACATTTTGCTTTCTTCAATAGACCAATAGTATATTTTAGGAGGTAGTTGCTTTTGGTGACCAATACATTTAAACCAAAAAGAATTGTAATGAATTTCATGAAGGCCCAAAAACATGAAACAACTTGTCAATTCCATTTTTCTTCCTATGAAAATTTACTAACAATTGTTTCAAGGAGTTCAACTTTTCCAAAAAGGCAATTAGATCTTAAATGGTTGCTTTAAGAACAAATGACCTTAATGGCAACTGAACATCACTACTATTATGAGGCATAAAATTTTTTTAACAATACTTATTGGCAAACAAAAAAAGATTTTAAGTGACTCTAGCATGCATTATTTGGATACTTTATAGATAATGTATGATTTTTTAAACTATTGACTCCATATGTACCAAAAATTTACACTACGCTCTCAAAGGTTTTCACATGTTGTCATATTCTAGTTGTGTATCTTGTGTAATCAATACTTAGGTTTTAGTATTATTTTTTAGTTCAAATGTAAGTGCTACATTGTGGATAATGATGATTATGGATGAACATATCTTACAAGAGGCTCTATCTTTGTAGTAGTGTTTTATTTTTTGAGTTTGAAGGTCCTAGTCAAATTTCTTCACTTTTAGCTTTTTTCAATACAAAACATGCTTTTATGTTGTTAAAAGCTAATAAAGCACTACAAAATTGTATTCTAACAAGTGAATAGAACAAGGTTTTTGCAAAACAAATTTACAAAGGGTCTTATACTTTTATGAGTGTCATCTTTTGAAAATAGGATTCAAATTTTTTATTGGCATAAAAAATACAAGAAAAAATACCAAGAATATTTTAAAATTGTTTAAAAATGCAACAAATGTTTTAAGGCTCAAAACTAAAATAAAGAGTTCTTAGCTAAGTCATACTTGTAGGGCCATCTTCTACACACCTGACAAAATCAATATGATAAGGGGACCAAAGCTCAACAACAAAGCTTGTACAAAGACTAGAATTTTGTAAAGGTGTACCAATGGAAAATGGAAGATGCCCTAAAATTAACAACAGAGATTACATCTTTGTATCAACAAAGATCATTAATAGAGATTATCACAGGAATATTAAAGGAGAAATTTTTTATTTCAAGAAAATTATGCATATTCTACCTCGTCAAGGGATTGTTTACTTTTTCTGAGAGGATAATGAAGGGGGGTCATTTTAAAAAGACCATGCAATTTTTGTAGCATTTTGCATAGTACTCATTTTTTTATCATGATAGACTTTTGGAAATACATTCCACAAAACTATGTTTGTATATAATTCAATTCATAGAGATAATATGGAAAAATCAAGTAGGCAGCTAAATTAGATCCCTGTAGAAAAATAGTCTCTTCCAAAAACACTCATCTCATGGCAACAAGGCAACAAAAATGCAAGCATTCTCTTAGTCATAGACATCCGTAGCCCATTCTCTTGGTTTAGGAGCTTCAAAGAGCATTTTACACTGTACTAGATGACATTTGAAGGCATTAGAGGGCCGTTTCAGGCCCGTTCCCAAATTTGGCCCGATTCTGCAAATAGACGGTATAGGCTGTCAGAATTTTCTTTTCTTTTCTTTACCAAATATCATTCTAAACAATTTTTTTATTTTTTAACAAAAATGACGTGGCACAGTCTTGGCCACATCAACCAGTACTTATCCTGCATTCCCGCAGTCTGGAAACATTGTGGGAATGCAGGAGAATTTACAGTCTCTTAGAGGTCTCAAATGTAATCCACTGTGTAAATGGAAGCGGTGCCATTTATTGTATTTCTACTCAGACTCGCTCATAAGCCTTTTTTGTTTACATTAGACAACCATTCTTGTTCAAATTTTTTATCTATATGAAGGTAAATAATAGATTATGGAGAAGCTTAATTTATTTTCTACTATACATTGCATCATGATTGATAAGCAAGCTTACATTTGTAAATTTAAATAGTGTGACTAAGGCTTTTACTACAAGAGAAAGGGGTGTTTTAAGTGATTTTTTAAGTATAGTTGTAGTCTAACTTTTTGATCTTTAGAGCTACATTTTCGTTTTTTTGTGAACTTTATATATATATTTTACTCTATTTCTAGTATCTAGTATAAAAATAGACTTATTTTAGCTTCCAATGTGGAAATGATTCAAAAACCTTGAAGTAGGTAGTTAATTGGAAATGCAAAATAAAAGTAAAAGATAAAGATAAAGAAAATAAGAGATAAAGAAAAAAAGAAAAAGAAAAATGAAGATTTGGGGAGTGGTGTTGGAAACGTTGCAACTGCTGGTCGCTTCCAATCACCCCCCTCCTCTTGCCTCTTATTCTTCTTTCTCTCTCATTCTCTCTCTCTCCTGAAGTACAGATTTTAGAGTCTCTCCTAGTACTGTAATTCTTGCGCGTATAATCTTGCCACATGCAATAAAATTTGAGTTTGTGCAATCTGTGCGGTTTTTTTGGTGTCTTTGGAGTTGCTGTACTTCGTGCTGGTGTTGGTTGCTGTGGTTTGCGGGTCACTGTAGTGGAAGATCTGAGGGAGAGGAGGGAATAAGTGTGTGTGTTGCGGGAGTTGGGTCGCAATGTAATTTCCCTTTGCAGTTGGTGCAGTTTGAGTGCAAGTTGTATGGGCTGGAATTGTGTGGGTTGAGTGCGGTGAAATGCTGTGAGTTTTTGGGGTTTGAGAGTTGGTGTTCAGCCAGGGAGGCTTCTGTGTGGCGTACCTCATCTCATCGGTGAGAATTTGGCTTCCGTGCTCGCCAGCAAGAAGTCGCACAGCCCGGAAGTGACGGTGGAGAGTGCATCAGGCGCTGGTGCGTTCTGGTCATGCAGAATTGAGGCCAATTTAGAGTTTGAAACTCCATTCGTGACGAACACTGCCGAGATCAGCAACTTCAATTTGAGTTTCGGCTCATGAGCAAAGAGCTGAGACTCGCGCTGCAAGCGAGACGACGCAGGGAAGCAGCTGCAGCTAGAGAAGCCGTAGAGGGTGATTCGAATTGACATTGAGTGGAAATTGTGCAATACGACCAGAAATTGTGTGAATTGACCAAACATTTTGATCGCCGAAGTCAAGTGCAGGCAGTCCAACGCGGAAGCGCGCGGCGAAGCAGGAAGCGGCGACGGACAGGTTTCAGCGCCCGATCGAGACCTCCGGCCCGACCCCGATACCCGACCTATTGCCCTACTGATACCCTGACGTGTTGCCGGTTATCAACCACGGTCATAGGTCTGGGCCACGGCCATAGGGTCCGAGTCCGCGGATTTGAGTCTTTTGTCTTTGATTAAAACAAAATAAAAAAGGGTCCAAATTTTTTGAATGGCCCTTGGGCCGTGAACCTAGTTTGGGTCTAGGTTTTAACTTTGTGTACAATTATAAATCCTACAACTTATAAAATAACTTGTAATTCATATTTTGGATTTAGAATTGGACGGAATCGTGAGATTATATGTTCTTGTGTTTGATATATGTTTGTCTATGTTTAGAGACGACTTACCCTGAGACTTGTTGCCCAATCTTAAAAAGAAAGGAGAAAGCTCAAAGATCAAGAATCTGGTATTTTTGGCCTAAACATTTCATACCTTGTATACTGGACGTATTGCCTACTGAGACTGCCACGTATAGGCATCTTGCACATAGATTCGAAAAGCTCAAAAAGAGCAATTACTGGCCCTATTGTCCAACACATAAAAATGTGTTAATTAAAGAATTATTTGTATATTTTAAAAGTATTATCTTGTATATATATGATTAGGTCATAGGCTGCATCCATGTATAAAACGTGTTGCCCAACCTGACGTGTTGCCAAAGACGTGTTGTCCACCCTAGAACACTATATAGGACTGGGACTCATAGAACATTGTGTCTGCATTAACGGTAATGGACTGTCCACCAAATTGAGAGAACCTAGGAATAAAGAAAGAAAGAAAAAGAATAAGTATAAGATTAAAGTTTCCAGGTATGATTTATAAAGTTAGTTTACACATAACCTAAATCTACTTTAAAAGTGACATTAGATGCACTAACAATAGACTACGTTGGCTTATCCACAGATGAACTCCTATACTACTGGTACTTGACAAAAAGTAAAAGTTAGTGAAAAAGTACCTCACAATAGTCCTAGAGGTAAGGTTTTAAGTAATAACCTTTAAAGCAATTTTCAGCAAAATTTTATTAGACACACATGTATTTCTAGTAAAATTTTGCTGAAAATTGCCTTAAAGATCATTACTTTAAATCTTATCTCTAGGACTATACTAAAAAATTCATTTAAAACACACCATTCTCTTGTAGTGTTTGCATTGTTGATGATTGTTTTCCAAGGGAGAAACATTTAAAAAATAGAATTATGCACTTTTTAAAAAACCATCTCATCATCAATAACAAATGTAGCAACATTTTAAATACACAAACGTACACAAGAAAATGATATCTTTCTTTTTTTTCTTTTTTTTCTTTTTTTAAGTTAAAAAAAAAGATTTTTTTTTTAATATTTAATATTTAATTTAAAATATATATATATTTTCATTGTAACCAACATCGACAATGACCAAAGTACCACATAGAAATTTTAAAATTTTATGACGTGTAGAAGATATGGGATTACATCTCTACAAAATATGAATAAAATATTTCACTTATAAAAAGATCCAATATGGAAACTTATGAAAATATAAATTTTAAGTTTAAAGAAGTGATCATATACTCGTCATTTTGCCGTGTTGTAATTAGATAAGATCTCTCTTACAGGCTTGGAAGTTAAAATATAGAGACAATCTTTTCTTTTTTTCTTAATTGGAAACAAAAAGAGTATTTTAAAAAGATAAAAAAATAAAGCATAACCAATGAGTTTTGGAATATCAGCATACTATATACGGAGTACTATTTTTTCTCTAGGCATTTACCAATTTCTTTAGCAAATTTGAAATCCTTGAATAGCCAAACAACTAAAATAGTCAAATAGATTGGTTATTCTATGTAGAGGACAAACATTCTTTGTTGAATAATTAATTAGTTTGTTGAAAGAAAAAAATATGTTGTCTTGTGCAATATTTGTTTTTTGTCCATACAAAAAATATATTTTTTCACAACACTAATTTCTAAAAATTTAGGCTTTGATTTCAAGGATTATTGGTGTGCCTTGTGCTGTGCCACATCCAAAATAAAAAACCCAAAATAATTTTTTTAATTCTTTATTTTGAAACTCAATATCTTTCATGCACAAAGAAGTGCAAGGGCTTTGTTGAGGTGTAAGCGATTTTGTTCTTGATACGAAGACAAAGAGAGAGGTTTACACACAAAAGGATGTAAGGTCTTTGTTTCATGGCACTTTGACATATGAGGTAAGAAAAAAATTTATTTTAAATAAGAGATAATTTCATTCAATTTTTTAGTTTAAAGATCACTCAAAAATCCATAATTTTCATACCCTAGGTCCAAATACCACGAAATAAAGTCTATGCACCTCTTCTCACAAAAGAGCTTCCCAACGGTACAAAAAATACAACTGGGGGACTCACCATTTCTTAGACCTCAATGTACCAAATAAACAAAACAAAACAAGAAACCTAATTTAAGGTATAGAGACTAATTTGCTAATTCAACTAAAATAAAAATCATTTTTAAATTTTCTAATTCAAAAAAAAAATTTAATTCAATATCTTTTACTCTGGGTGAAGGTTATGCTAAGTCATAAATTAAGTGTTTTTTGGAATATATGAACATTTGGAATATTACAAGTAAAATGTTCAAAATGTTGCAAAAAAATTTCATCTATAATGCCAGTCTTTTTAATATTTTTGAAAATCTACATCATGCCTTAAGCCCCATATGATAGGTTTTCCAATATAAAAAAATCAAGAAGTTGCCTACTACAAAAGAGTTTGGACACCAAAATACCAAAACAGTAATACTAAGAAATCCAACTATCTCAAATCCTTTGTAAACAAAAGAGAAACTATTTTGGCACTTAGGTGCCGAATTAAACCTACATGTACGGTATGCATGAAGGAGTGCAAAGGCTTTGTTGTGGTGTGAGAGGTTGCGTTCTTAATATGAGTTTGTGGCCATCCAAAACTTTCTTATTGGTGAAGTTCACCAGTGGACTTTAATTTGTTGAAGTTGTCCAGAAGACTTCCTTGGTTGGTATTTACACTGCAATTGGTCAAGATTTCATGAGACACTATTTTATTGTCTTTCCATCTTATCCAACATCCCACCAATTGCCTCAAGTAACCATGTCTTGGCCAAAACTTCTTGACCTACCGATGTATTTCTCTACCGTAGTCTAAAGCAGCCCTAAATATGAGTTCTTTATATTTATTCAGTGTTTTGATTATAGTCCTAAGATGCTCAAGATGAAATAAGTGAAGATATGCACCCTAAAAGTGCCATTGGTTTTAGCAATAAGTGTGTTATCACATGGTATCGCATTGACTCTTATAAAGGTAGTCCACATATCCATGCCTTATCTTTTATTTTCCTTTTTCCTTTTGAAATGTTTACACATCAAATGATACAAAATTTCATTAAAAATGTAAATACCAGAAACAAACTAAGAGTGTAAGTGAAATCCTTTTTAAGTTTATATTCAAAAAAGTTGAAATGAAATCCGTTTTTTTTTAGTGCATTTTGGACTTTTAAGCTATTGAGCTTCAAAATTGCAATAAAATTGCAATTTTGATGTTCACTGAGAACTTTCAATTGGAATAGAAAGCAAGTTGTTGAGGCTATGATTTTCTATTCAGCCATTAGATGATATTTGGGGGTCTTGGAGGGCCGTTTCAGGCCTATTCCCTGATTTGCCCAGATTCAGTGAATGCCGGTACGGGTATGTCAGAATTTAAAAAAAAAAAAAAAAATTACCAAAATATCATTTGAAGCAAATTTTTTATTTTATTTTATTTTTTCAAAAAATGACGTGACAGTCGCTCGACCACGTCAGCCAGCTGCTGCTGTTGCGTTCCCGCAGTCTGGGAACGCAACAAACAACAGGGGAACTCAAAGCCTTTTAAGACCCCCGAATCTCATCTAATGTCAATCGTATTTTACATTACAATGTGGGGTTGAGAAACAAACAAACTTCTTTGGATTTTTCAACAGTAAAGAGCTATTAAATTCCTATTAATCATGTTGGTTGCTTAGGGTATGATTCTAATATTTTTAGAGTGTGAGCACTTAACAATTGTGGTATACTTTTGACTCATTGTTATGACACTCTCTACTATCTCATTCCAATATTTGTAGACAATATTTGCTATTGTAAACACATGTGATTGGACACTTTCTACATGTCAAATTATGAACTTATGTACGTTGGTTATAAAAAGGTTAATATAAAAGCATCAAAGAGCCAGATTATGAAGTCATGTAAATTGGTGACCAAAAGGATAATATAAAAGGGTTAATTGATCGTTAATTCATGCATGTTGATTACCAGAGAGGTTATACAAAAGAGTCATGATTGTGAACTAATATAGACAAAAGGAATGATTTGTTAGAGTCACACTTATGAACTCATATACATTGATTACCAAGGGGTGATATAACATAGTATGAGTGCAATTTTTATGGATGTTGGGTTCATTTTCTTTTAACAAGATTTGTGTGTTAAAATATTGCTAGAGCATTTTGATGTGTATTCTTTTACAATTGGTTTGAACAAAATTATTGAATTATAATATTGCTGCATGCAATTAACACTTCAAAAGTCCTTCTTTCATGCGCACAAGTTCTCAAGTAAGAGAAGCTCTTCCTTATATCCCCCTTATATCTCTATGGCTACTAATAAAGATGTAAAATATACCATAAGATTTCATTGAAGATGGCAACAATTTTAGTCTATAATGAATGTTATTAGCTTTTTGTTTCATTACATTGGAGCAATAACACATAAATGAAGACTAAAATAAAACAATTATAAAACAACAATTGAGATTTAGTATCTAGAACAAAGAAGAAACAAATAAAATTATAATATTAGGAGTTTGGGTATCAAAATAATTATTGATTTTAAAGAAAAAAAACTTCTTTAGAAATTTCTCTAGTAACATCTGAAATTAGAAGAAATGAAAAATAAAATATGTCAATGAAAAACTAAATGAATCAAGGGTTCTTATTCCAACCATAAGGTTCTAGCATGCAATCATGCATGATCATGAAAGTAAGAGCTATCTAAAAATTAGAAATTAAATTTAGAAAAGATTACAAATTACAAATAAATAAAAACATTCATGGTGTTAATCCTACCCTTTATTTTGGTATTATTGACTTTCTACAAATAAGATGTTTAATCCACATATCACTAATCATGTATTTTGACAACTTTTAGCATCCTACTTCAATTATCTCTTTTGAATTTGAGTGTAAGAAAGGATTCAAAAAGTTAAAAAAGTCTATTCTCTACTTTAATTTTAAAAATTTCAAATATTCCTATTATTGAATATTTTTTTTGCAATTTGTACTTCCTGCCTATCATTGTGGTGTTTTGACTTCCTAATTATAAGATGACTCAAAAATTTGATTTACACCTTGATGTTTTACGTTATATTAATATCTATACAAAAAAATCAAATTTCTTGGGCATGTTTTGAATTTGATATGCATTTTCTTCAATTTTTCTTCAAAAATTTATGCTACTTACGAATTTTAAAAAAAATCTATATTTTTTATGAGTTAAAGAATATATTTTATTTTATTTCAAAAATAAATATAAAGTTACCATTCATAGATAGTCACAAAACAAAAAATTAAAGACTTAAATATTTTGAAATACAACTTTGTGCAATTGTCCTACAAAAAGTAACAACAATCCTTTAACTTCTGAATCCCTTAAAGACTAGACATTCAAGTTTCAAACAACAAATGAACTCACACATTCCAAGCACACAAAAATGCGTTTTCTCATTCATTGATTTTTTTAAAGATTCTTGTGTTATTTCTTTAATATTTGTATGGAATAATTTTGAAGACTTTGCTTTGCAAATATTCTATAGTTTAAAGGGTGATGGTAGATTTGGTCTCAACAGCAACTTTGCAACATAAAAAAGAACTTTTATAAAGGACTTGAATTAAAAAGTAAAATAAAAATCTTCAAAAATCACTAAGATTAGAACTTAATTTTTTGAACATAAATGTGAAAATGACAAATATATAATCTAAAATCAATTGTAGAAGGAATCCTTATTTTTTGCTTCAAATTTTATTGAAAAATATTGGTCTATTGTACTAGTTGATCTAACTACATGGATATGATCTATGGACCATATTTTACAACTATTGTTTGGAAATTATCATTAAAGAATAGTTCTAAGTTCCGTTTTATAATACATCTTTATAATTTTGGAAATTTGAACTACCCTTTGGTCCTCAACTCCTTGTAGTCCAAATATCAAAACTACAAAGGTGTACGGTACTACACAATGAAACTTAGAATAATAAATTAAAGATGGATTTCAAACAAATGTTGTAAAATACAATCTATAGATCATATCAATACAATTTGATCAATTGTTGCATTTTCTAATATTTTTATACATTATTTGAAACCAAAGATTAAAAATTCTTTCTAAAATTGACTAAAGATTGAATATTTGTAATTTCATAAGATTTTTTTTAGGTTCAAAATGTTAAGTTCTAATTATGGTGGTTTTTTAAGAAATTTTATTATATTTATTTGTTGACATTGGTTCTGAAGAGTCAATTTTTCCTTAAAAAAAATTTAATTTTTGAAGTTAAATATAACTATTTCCCTTGACTTATAGAATATTTGCAATATGAAGTTGTACAAATTTTGGATCAAGATGATCCTAAACTACGTTTGATGGAAGTGAGGTATCCAAACTGAATGGCATAGTTGCGATTTTGATATATACTTGGTGGCAACACATTTTGTACTTTGTATGAAATCAACTTCTCTTTTTGATTGAAGAATCCTTGCACTATGTTTTCTGAATGATAAAGAATAAAAGGTATACAATATATACCAAACAAAGGCTAAAATATTAATAGAAGGATCTACAATAATTAGATGGATGAAAAACAAAGATTTTGAATGCTTTAGATGTGTTTGTGTTTGTATGTTGTTTAAAACTAGAACATTTGATCTTCTTTTAGGGATTAATTCCAAAATAAATGTTTCAGGTTGTTGCCTGAGTTCAAGCAGTGATTTTTTATTTTTTTTTATTTTTTTCAAAGTTTCATTCTTATATACACACTAGATTGAGATGGCTTTTGTTTTCATGTTCAAGACTAAAACCGTTACAATCTAAAGTCTTTTATAAGGAAATTCCTATAAAGCATTTAGTATTTGCTTATTGTTGAAAAATATACTAATTGGAGAAAGTGTTGGTATTCTTAATACCCCTAAAAGTTAGAGACTATGTTTTCACCAAAACCTCTCCAAAACTGCCATTTCTAGTATAAGTACCAAATTTTAGAAGAAAAACATTTTTTGGACAAATGGAACCATAGGATCTTGTAGTACACTAGTTTGAAAAGTTGTGGAAAAAATTACAAAAATTTCCACCGTGTGAATTGCAAGATAATAGCGTTTAAATTCTCAAAAATCTTCTTTTTGTCCCTGCAAAAATCCGGGCAGCTGCACTTCACAAGGTCACATCTGTATGAATTTTTTTTCAAAATGGTGGTTACTCTTTGAATTCATTCTTAACGGCAAGCTAGCTAAGGTAGCTACACCCATAACCATGACGTCCCCAAGGGCGTTCCCTATATTATCACCCATATCCATTGATTTCAGTCCTATACATGTGAAGTATAAAAAAAACAGGGTTATGGGTGACGATAGTGGCAGAATGCAGTGCCAATGGCTTCAGGGATGGGTTCAGTGCATGACGGATTAAATTAACCACCCAATCCTGAAATTAAATGGGAAAATGGTTGCAGGTTTGGTTTATTGCATTGCAGTTGACGATTTTGGGCCTAATCTTTGGTGATATCATGTTAATAGAAGCAGATATGGGTGTCTCTACAACATTATTACATGACTGTAATGTCATTAAAATGAACTAGAACTGCCGGCGCAACATGCATACACTATAATTTAATGTGACAATGAAAACGTTTTAAGTGCAACTCATGCTTGGGATTATGGAAGCAAAGTGTTGAACTGACTGAGGGGTGAACACATGCCAAACTATGCATTTGTGCTGAATCGAGCCATGGACAGAGTGATCGACATGTTCAGTAAGGTTTCTGGAGAGCAGAGTGATTAGCAACGTCTGTGATTACTAGGCGGAGTGATTAGCAAAGTACTTAGCATAAGCTTAGTCTGTCATTAACTGATCGGAGAGGTTAACTTAGCGAAGCGATTAGGAGAGTGATTACGAGATTGATTAGGATATTGAGGAGTGATCGTGTCAACTTTGATTGGAGGAGGCCAGTGTTACTGTCATGCTCAGGGATCATGGGCACCGGAGCTCTAGTCCTCCGGGCTTCCGAGAGCAAGTGGTTGGTCTTCATTTCCTGAAGACCATGCTGATCAAGAGCTGCCGTTCGAAGTTGCAAGACCTGCAGCAGCACATGCAACACGATCAACTTGGAGAGGATGGTCGGGAGGGGTGCAGGACCGATGTGCCGCCATGGACAACTTCCATCAAAGTGCAATGATCGACGAGCCAAGAGCTTTTGGTCAACAAGCAAGCTTCAACGGTTTCGATCACTTTCTAGAGCGAGGTGCGGTGGGAGATGGAAGCAGAGGCGGCAATGTTGAAAGGCAAGTCAGCAATGGAGGAGGGGAACCTGCATCGAGCTAGATGAGAAGCGGGAGGCTATTGACCCTAGTGAGAAATGCTAGGCGGAGGCTGAGTAGGGGCCGCACTATAATATGGACCAATGCACAACTCGCAGCAGCGGTGGCAGCAGTGGACGCCGGCAGCAAGCTCGCAACAGTCGCCAGGGACTTCGGAATCCCACAGTCCTCCTTGAGCAATCACGTTCATGGAAGAACACTGCAGCGGAAGAAAGTGCGTCAAGGAGTCTTGAGCGTGGACGAAGAAACTGCCCTTGTCAGCTGGATGCTTGAAATGCAAGAACACGTGCATTCTATCATAGTCATTGAGCTCAAGAGGAAAGTCACAAAGATCACACAAGAGCGTTGGACCCCATTCAAGGAGGGCATCCCTGGATGTGGTTGGCTTCGATGGTTCCAAAATCGTCATCCGGAACTCACTTTGAGATCTCCACAGGGACTAGAGGAGGGACGAGGAAGGGGATTAAATCCTACCAGTGTAGCTTCTTTGTACGAGAATCTACAACGAGCATATGAGCAACATGGAGATCCACCGTCTCACATTTGAAATGCAGATGAGTCGGGAGCACAAGCAGGCAAGAACGGAGGGATAACGCTTGTGTTTGCACAACGCGGCACTAGATTTGTGCATCAGGCGATTCTAAACAGTAGAGAACACCTCACAGTCCTCTCATGCGTGAACGCAGTAGGTCATTACATCCCACACTATTACATTTTCAAAGGTAAACGCAAGGCCAAAAATTTCATTATCAAATGTGAACGTGGTGCTTGCTTTGCAATGCAATGAAAGGGTTGGATGACTGCCTATTTGTTCTCTGCCTAGATCACTCACTTCCTAGGTGTTGTGAAAGAGAGATACGGGATCTCAGATACCAACAGACACCTATTAGTCCTAGATGGTCACGGATCCCATGTAACACTTGAGGTCATCCAGAAAGCCACAGAGGAGGGCCTTGACATTATTACGTTACCTAGCCATACAAGTCATAGACTGCAACCCCTTGATGTTAGCATATTCAAACCATTCAAAGTTGCATTTTGAGCATATAGAGATAGATGGACCATAGACAACAAAGGGAAAGGAGCAAGCAAAGAGGACCTTGCAAAGTGGGTGTCTTTGGGATTAAAGAAAGCACTGACCTCAGAGAACATTAAAAAAGGGTTCTCTGCCACTAGCATCTGGCCCTTGGATCCAACTGCAATGAATGCTTATATGAAGCCCAGCCAATGCTATGGAGAGCCTTTCCAGGAAGACGATGACGTGCAGGAGGAATTGATCCCCGATATTGACAAAGAGGATCCGGATTGTATCCTGGAGACTGCGGAAGATCAAACTGATTGCATCCCCGAAAGTGCAGAGGACCAGTTTGATAGCATCCCCGGCAGCAAGTCTCCACAGCCGCAATACATTGTGGAGTCTGGCATAAACTCCGGTCTTGACTCCTCCGAGAGCATGGAATCGGAAGGAGAAGGAGCAGATGCTTCAATGTTGGCCAATCTCTTCCCATTGCCGCAAGTGCAACGTCGAGCTTCTAGACCACCGCAAGCTGGAGAGCCCATAGTTGATTACTCAAAGTTGATCTGATGACCTCAGAAGACTATATTGCTGCAATAATCGTGAAAGCAACAAAAAAGGCAGCCGTCACAAGAGAACAAGAAGAACGTAAACTCATGGCGGAGCAAAAGAAGGCGCAACGTGAGCAGGAGAAGGCTCTCCAAGAAACTGAGAAGGTTATGCGTCGGACTCAGACCGAGTGCAAGAAGGCGGATTGTGAGCAGGAGAAGGCTCTCCAAGAAACTGAGAAGGTTATGCGTCGGACTCAGACCGAGCGCAAGAAGGCGGATTGTGAGCGTGAGAAGGTGCGGAAGGCAACTGAGAAGGCAAAGAAAATTGCGGAACTTGAATTGCGAAGGCGCCGATGCTCCAACGGCTCAGGACTAGAGTTTCAAGCGAGCGGAGCACCCACAAGCGGTTGACGACGTGAAAGAATCCAACAGTGCCTACAATGGCTATCATCCTCGGCTAGGACAAGATCGGAAGGAGGCGGGCGACTGCAGATCAATTGCAAGGGTGCCTAGGTGGCATCAAAGACGTCGATGGAAGTTACCGTTCAAGGTGGGCTGAGTTGAAGGCAAGCAACGCAGGCGAGGTAGCATCAACAGAGCAAGGTCCGGCATTGATGGGGGTGCGGGCGCCAACAACGAAGGCAGGATCAAGAACGTCGGAGGTGGGTTAACTTGCGGTGGTTCCAGGCCACCTTTTAACGTGTGGCAAGGTGGGTCAGGTTGGTTCAGTGACCGCACATGGCTGGATCTAGTTTTGGCAAAGGTGCTTTTAGTTCTTCAATTGCGCGGTCTTGGAATACCCTTAGCATGGTATTTCAGGCGCTTTAAGGATGGATTATTGTTCACCATCATTCTATTATAGACCCTAATGAAGTTGGTTTTAGATTAGCAGAGAGCAATGAAGTATGCAACTTCCTTCTATTTTAGCATAGCCTACAGACAAGTACATGTTTTTCTTGATTTTGTACTTTGAAATTTTTTTGTGAACACATCGCTGCGATTGAGACTCAGCAATTGATGCCAACATTTTTGGTTTTCTCTTGCTAACTTACAATATAACTTTGAAGCTTCATCAATCAGTTTTGATACACGAAAGTCCTTAATCTCATGGTTATGGGTGTAGCTACCTTACATGCTTGAAAAATTTCAGATAAATTGGAATTGCACAACATATAGGAAACAAATAGTAAGTAGAAAGAAGTAGACAATGATTCAAAATACAAAATTGTTAAGAGTTTAGATATGGAATTGAGAAATGCCAATCCCAACGGTTGTCATGTTGTAATAAACAACCTGCACCTACTATTTTTATTTTTTTTCAAAAATATTGAAAATTAAGTTAAATAAAGGACTTGAAAGTTTGTTTTAGAGTAGATATTCCATAACTACCCTCAAACTAAGAATCTTCATAACTTTCTTCTCATTGATCAAAATGGAATGGTTCAAAGTTTCCTGTGTATATATAAATCTAGAGAACCAATTTCAATTTTTTATTTTTTAAAAAAGTGATTTTTAAAGAATTTTTTGAACTGCCCGAGCTGCCTACCAAAGACTGAAAGTGACATATTATGCAATAACTTTTTAACCAAGTAATCAACAGTTATGAAAATTGTTGGACCTTAAAGCTTTTCCTTGGACACATCTTGTATGAAAATTTCAAAGAAAAAAAATAAAAACTTCACTCATAGTGAGCTATCCAAAATCACTATGTTGTCAAAAAAACGGTGTTTGGTCCTTTAGGTATTAAATCTTGTACCTTTTCACAAATTGTTTGAAACTACAATTTTGAATAATTTCTAAACATTCTAAAAAATAGAATTTATGAAGTGAAACAAATGTTTAAGTAAATGTGGATGCATTTGAAAGAATAATATATGTTCTAGAAAGTTTGATAAATTTTTTTTGCATGGCAACTTCAAGTTTGCCAAAACTCTTCAAGAAGGCTATTGCTTATCATTCATTGGTCATTTGTACCATGAAAGATATTCAAATCTAAATTTGGACAACACAAAAAACAATCTTTGTTGGAGTGATGAAGTTATTTACATCAATATCAATATAAACAAATGAAACATGCAAAATGCAGATGAAATTTAAATTATTCATCCAAAACAAAGCGTACATTTCTCCAAAATATTGTTCTAAGAATATGCAGCAATTCGGTGATTTTCCAAACCATGACCTAAAATGTTGCTTGAGACATCGAATGAGGGTTAACTTACCACTTCTTACCCATCATTATTACTGACGGTATAAAATCCAGAAGTGGAACAAATTGACATAAATTTGGCGAGATGAAATGACACGGCCATAACCACTCAGACATCAGAACCACCAGAGTGGATAAATCCTACATCGGCTGCGGTATTTTAAAGGTTACGATGAACAAATTATGGATATAGAATAGTATCCTGCTCCACAACTCGAACAGGGTACAATCAAACAGAATGCTCAGAGACAGACCATCAAATGTTGCCTGTAAAGGTGTATACAATCACGAAACCGATTCAGTTGAAACAAAGGATACAGGACAGGGACTGGAAACTGAGTTCATAGTTCCAAGCTCGTGTCTCTTTTTTCACGCTGCCTATATCAATTGCAAAATTTGACTAAAATTTCCGGTATCAAGATATGTCTAAAACAAGACCCTCCCAACCTGGATAAAGGATTTGAAGGGCTCCAGGATCTACATGCACTAAGCAAAGAGTTCATGACGCATTGAGACAATTGAAACTCTTCCGTGCAAAGGACATTCACCTGCTTCTGTGAAAGGGAGACAAAAAGGTGATTGTTTACACTAGAGTTGAAGCAATATCGTACAAGAGAGAGCACAGATCAGGGCACCAGACCAACATCCTTGAAGTACTCGTGCTCCAGTGCAGCCCGCGCTGTAATTCGTCGACTTGGCTCCAGTATTAGCATTTTCTGTTCGTCAACAAAGCAAGACCACTGCTCAAGACCAATCGAAGCCAAAAATTGCATGAAACTAATATTCGCAATTACAGTCGGAGCACTTCCAAGTAACGTGATGGTATGAATATCAAAAGATATAGAAAAATGCATTGAAGTACAAAAGTTCAAATACATGTAGATATGTGCACCAAAGATTTACAATCAGCCAACTATACACCGACATCAATGAGGTTCGTATAAATCAACAGTAGCCTGTATATGCGAAACAATCAAATCAAAAGTGCAGAAGATTCACGATAAGTTGAGACTCAGGAATAGATACTAACCGCCAATAGATCGATGCCTAATGGCTCGAGTCCTGGAACAACTGATCCCACACTCTGCCAAGGAAAAAGCACATTTATAACACAAATGCGTTCAGACCTAGCAAAGAATCCAATCATACATTTGTTTTCATCCTATTCTTTATCATTACTCTGCAAGGCACAACAGGTGAAACAGGTGAAACAGGTGAAACTTCGAATGGCAACATACCTTGGCCGGCCACTTTGGAAAAGCTGACTTGAAATCTGGGAGGGAGGTTACTCCCGGCCACGTCTCCTCGGTAGGAGTGCCAAGCAATCTGCACGTTTCAATAGTAAGTGGAAAACTAGTGTAAACAATTTCATCGAACTCTTCATTCCGAAAATGTTAACACCCATCAGAGAAAGTCGTCGGTAACGTAAGTATGACGTAAGTAACCAACGAAAAAGAACAGAGAACTACTCAAATTCTGAACATATCCTGAACAGCTCATCAATCTCTGAGTTTCATGTAACCTTTACTACGTAATGAACGGAGTGCTTGGCCGTCCATGAACTTGCAAAGCAGCGTGTAAGATACCTGAATATTCTGAAAAGCTCATCAATCTCTGAATCGCCAGGAAATAGAGGCCGCTGAGTCACCATTTCAGCGAATATACATCCAACAGACCACACATCCACTGGTGTGGAATAATGGCAGGATCCTAGAAGTATCTCTGGTGCTCGATACCATAATGTCACCACCTATGGTTCTCCAATAGCGAAAAAAAGCAGTAAGCTACATTTATGGCATCAAAATTAAATTGCAGAGAGACGAGCAGCTCAAATCGCAACAAAATCACAAGATGAAAGAAAAGGGCGCGCTGAGACTTCCACAGCAATCGCCGAAAACGGATACAAGGCAGCGTCTTACCTCATGAGTGAAGGTCCTCACAGGTATACCAAATGCTCGTGCAAGCCCGAAATCAGCGAGCTTCAAAGCATTAGTCCGCCGGTCAATCAAAAGGTTCTGTGGCTTTAAGTCACGATGGAGAACCCTATGTGAGTGACAGTAAGCGATGCCCCTCAAGATTTGGTACAAGAAAGTCTGCCATTGAAAAGAGAAAATTGTCAAGCCAAGCAGAAAGTGAAATTCTCGCATAGCTGGTTGATTCTTCCTGTTTCAAACACCCTTCTATGCACGTATAATTTATCTCAGCAACTTCGTTGCTTTTACAATGAAAATAAAAACTGCATTATAAGAGAAGATCATCATGACTCAACACCCTTGAAAAAATCATCACTTAGGCACTTACCAAAACGGTGTTGTTTCTAGACCATTTCGTTCCAATCAGCCTAGACCTTCAGGCCAAGCTAGATCAAGAAACGAGTGCAATTGACAAAGTAAATCAACAAAAGATCTCACCGTACTTTGATTAAGCGTGGGTCCTTGGCAAGATCCGGACAGGTGTCCATATGCTTTTTCAAATCAAGATCCAGGTACTCAAAGACAAGATATAGTCTCTTTTCACTGTGAACAACATCTTGAAGCCTGGAAACGGGACGAGAACATGTAAATAGCTTATGTAAGACAGATTATCACAGTTAGTAGCAGGGGGGGTTCAAGGAAAGAGTGGATTATATTTTTAAAACCTAGACAGTCCACTTAAGTGAACAATCCATCGCTTTAAAGAGAACTCTCAAGTTGAGTAATTTTTCCAAAATCGTAAGATGTATTAAGGAAGTGATTCACATGTCAGAGAAAGAGACCTCACAAGATACTCACGCAACTGGTAATTCTACAGTCAGGATAGGAGATGAGAATGTCCGAGAATACTCTCCCAGCACACGGCAACTAAACCACGCAAGCTTATGAGGCAAAGCAGGAGGAATACAAAGACTAAAGTTCCTCGATCACGAAGGTGAGAGGGTGTCATACCGGACAATATTCCCATGGTGCATTTCTTTGAGGAGCGAAATCTCTCGAATGGCGGTGCTGGGAACACCTTCATCTTCTTGCTCGAGCCTAATTTTCTTCAGGGCGATAGTCTCGTTGGTAATGCGGTCTCTGGCCTTATAGACCACTCCATACATGCCCTCGCCGATCTTCTCTACTTTTTCATACTGCCACATCAAAATTGCCGGCACACTGGTGAGATACTGCGAGGAACACATCGAAATGAATAGAAATGACATTCTCAAAGAAGACAGCAAAGAAAAATTTAAGAAATTCTGACCTATTTAATATCTAATTGAACTTTATCGTCACTCGAGATAGAAGAAAATAGCAGGGGTCTGAAAGGCCTACACACATTCTAGTGTGCCACCTAAAAGCACAAAGAATGACCTTAATGACAGTTCCCGATCGCACAAATCCTCGTTCTTCCAACCATTAGATGACTCAAGGAATCGAGGCCTTACCTGTTCCATTGGTACCTTGGAGACAACCGGATGAAACCGAAATTCAGAGCACTTCGCAGTTGCACGCGCGAAGGAGGACGGTGCTCTCAACAGAAGAAGACACGAAGAGCGCCTCCAAAGTCGAGTTCCAGAGATTCGTACGGAAGGCACTATGTCGCTCTAGAAGCCAAGGAGAGAATGACTCGGCAGGAGACACACTATGCTAATCTGAATCAAGACCTTCTCTAACTAAGTACCACTTTCCCGCAAGGATCTTGGAACAGATGTAAAGAAACTTTAAGAGGTAACAATTTCTTGATCGTCCGACGATCACTAAGGCAACAGAGAGGTTTAAGAGAAGAGGTGTAGCCAGTGGCAAGTATCTGTGAACGAAGGAATTGGACAATAAACTAGGTGTCCGTGCCGCCGTCACTGAACCCCTAATAACACTTGGCGAGGCGCAGAAAAAATACTCCTAATGACTTCAATTTTCGAGAAATGCGTACCTCGGCTTGAATGTGGCTCCCTTAAAGAGAAGGACAAAGTGACTGGCGCTCACAAACTGAAAAGGAAAGCCAAGTTCCAAGCCTAAAACCGAATAATGCCTCACTATACGACACAAACCCGCCGCACGCGACGAAGGAAAATCGCGGCTGATACACAGAAGTTAGTTGCAGAGAGATTAAGAAACCGAAGACTAACGAGAAATGCGCGAGAGTGCCGTTTCACCGAGTCCAACGCGACAAAACCAAAATGTCCTCCCAGTCAGCAGTCACGATGTTCGTGACGCAGAATGAGTCGACTCTTCAACGAACAGTGTCTGTCGCGCTGAAGCGGACGCTCACACCCAGAAAGAACGACATAGCCTTCACAACTATGACAGCGACAAGTCGGCGAAACCAATCAAACGACAGAAGTATCAAACACTCGCCGCTCTTGCTTGGAGTCAGTACGTCTTGCAGGAAGCACACTCTACTGTAACGCGATGAACAGCGCAGAATCTTGGCGGCCAAACCACACCACACCACACCGTCAAGCGGGAAAGAATGGCCACGAAGACGACGCAGAAGCACGAAGTAACACGAGCCGACGCTTCATAACTCCGGGCTGAAATGAGCTCCAATAGTACGTCACCTGACGGCAACGACAGATACACAGATCTTCGCGCCAGAAGTTCACGGCAGTACGGGAATCATCAAAGCTCGCATCATCAACACTTGCCTGTACTAACTTACCAGTCCACGCTTATTTAGAAGCGCCGGCATCCCACTTCAGCACCAACTCCTTCGACGTGCCTACGTCCTTACCCTACCTCGGGGCAGTTACCGAAAGGACTCTAGAACGGCTACCTATCCGAAATAACTTTTCTGTTGCGCAATGGAGTCTGGATTTAGGATCCACCACCAGAAAAACATTTATAAAGAGTGGCGAAAGTTATTCGATGTCGAGAAAGCTGACTCGACATGATGTTTTGAGGCATAATCGTGAGCGCCTCTTTACCAAGAATAGATACATTCACGTGAGGTATCCGACAACGGAAGAGACCACGCGCAGTCTTTTGGTGGGAGGTGTCAATGCTGCATGATGAAACGTTCCAATGCTCGATGTCACACTCCGGCAGAGTTGCTGCTGCACCGAGAATTTTCGAAATGTGGAAATGGAGCTTGGGAATGCTGGAAGACCGGGTCACAGTTATGCCTCAAAATAGAGACGACGTGTAGTGCAAGAGATAGATGTTGGTTTACAATGGCCGATAGAAATGTAATGGAGGGGAGTCATTTGGCGTGCAAATCAGAATGGCAATGGACTTGAGGCAGTGCAAAAATTGCAGAAGAAGACACAGTTTCGCTTCATTCGTCTTTGACGGCAGATGAGCTGGATATTGAATTTGATACACCAGACAACAGGACAGCAAACTTCAGGAAAAGCTCCGACGCCCCACCTACACTTGCCCATTGCAATTTCGTGCCATTCTCAACTGTAATGAAGTCACCGTCTCGCACATTGTTGAAACCACCCCCGAGCCAAGCTAATTCGCCATATCCGGCTTTCCGCAGCTCCCCGATTGCCATCATGGACCTGCACCGCACAAACCCCAGATCAGTCTTGCCCGAGTTTCAATTTGCGATGAAGACTGACCCAAATGTTGGGAGTGACTAACCTCATTCCCTCGCCGCATGCGACCATAATCTTGTCGTTCTTGCTTGGGAGAGCTTCCTCGACTTGTGCAACGAAACTCATGTTCTGTTTCGTAAATCGTTGTCCAAGCCATGCGCCACCGAAGCCAAACTGGATCTGCTTTTTCAACAACGTCATGGCGTCTGTGGCCTCGTCTTCAACAAAGAGAGGCACGTGGATGGATTCCGCAACATAGGCTTTCTCTCGTTCCCACATCGGCCGAACGTCCAGTAATTTGTACGCGGAGATTTCGTCGGATAGCAATGGCTGGGCATGTTGAGGGGCAATAGTTTGTATGTCACCCGATCGAAGCATCCTTTCCACGTCCTGACGAATGTCATAGAAAAGAAAAAAACATTCAAAAAGTAAGTTCCTTCCAGCTTTTCTATGATTCCTGCATTACTTGCAGATTGCTACTGAATCATTATTCGAACCATTTCTTACTAATCTCACAAGTGAGGTCACACATGCCGTGTCCAGATCCTGATGTCAGAACAACAACTCCGACAGTGTGTACATTGATCTTTCCAACATGTTGACGCTAAACAGAGGTGATAAAGAACGTTGCTTCTCTAATAAGTAAGTAAAATCCTGGCATACAAAGATTACAGGGATTTCACTGGCTCAATCACTCCAAGGCGAACCTCGCGAAGACCTCAGTTGCAGTCGGACAATTCACGCACCGAACAGATTCTTTCATTCACAAATTGTCTTCTATTTCACTTCACATTCATTTTTGTTTGCTTACGAGCACAAGAAACTACATGAAAAACAAAATTCTGAAACACAAGTAAAGCAACTTACCTTTATGGACGCTCTCAGCCACGAATGCCCTAGTCGGAGCTTCTTCAATCTCATACCGGACCCGCATTGTTGACTCGGCTGCAGCTGCTGCCCTACGCCGAGTGAAGGCCTCCCAAGAAAATCACGAGCTGGTCGGCCGCTCAATTGCGCAGCAGCCACAGTCGACCTCAACACCAAACCCTCCATAGCTCTGTCACAGAACGCGCCAACCAGCACCAGTAGGAGCTGAATTGGATAAAACCTTCTAAGCGGAAAACAAAAATTCCATCACTAAGCGCCACAAACCGAATGACGCCATAATTCCGAACGGACGCAGAATGCAACAAGATCAAGGCGACAGAAACTAAAATCTCAGAAGCCCACAAGCGACTGCCTGTACAAACTCGAGCTTGCTAGAGAACAAACAAGACTCGGAATGGCATTCGGACAGATTGTTGCGATGCTGGGCGGCCAATCCCCGATACGACTGTGTAGATGAGCATGTGTAGAAATGGAGATGTTAGGAAAAAGCATTGCGGATTGCCAGATCGCGATTCAGATGGCTCTGATTTGTGTGTACAAACGGAACGAAGAGGGTTTAGGGTGGAAGAGGATAAGAGGGGACTCCGGGCCGTCTGGGGACGGACGAGCATCGTCCGTTCAGAAACGACGTTCGTCGGACGTCCTTTTCTCGTGGCCAGGAGGATGAACATCGTCCTCCTGAACCGACGCTGGCAGTAATCGGATTCTCGAATAGTAGATTTGGAGAAGTGCACCGGTCGGTCAAGAAGTTTTGGCCAAGACTTGGTTATTTGAGGCAACCAGCAGGATGTTGGACAAGATGGAAATACAATAAAATAATGCCTCAAGAAGTCTTGACCAATTGTAGTGTAAACACCAACTAGAGAAGTCTTTCAGACAACCTCACAAATTGAAATCCTATGTTGAACTTCACCAACAAGAAAGTTTTGGGTTGGCCTCAATAGGAACTATAACTTGATATAATGGTCCCATGGCCCATGGACATATTATGTATGTCTTGGAGCTACAGCAAACTTGGAAAAGTTATAACTTTTGCATCCGGTGCTTGCATTGAATAAAAATTGTTGGAAAAAATGCATCTAGTTTGTGTGGTAAAATTTTCAAATCAATTTAGTATATACTGAATTTTTGGTAATCATTTAAGTACACATGGCTCAATTTTAGTTTACCAAAGTGCATTTTGATGGCCACAACTTTTAGAACATATGAGGTTAAATACAATAACAAGTAAAAGCACAATCAATTTACGGCTTTCCAAAATCTATTCTACAACTATTTAAAATGAATTTCTAATGTAATTTTTTTACCAAGTTCTAGATATTTGAGCTCATTTGTAAGAGCCATCAACACACAAAAAACTAAGACTTCCAATGGACACCCTTGCACAAAATCTTGAATAAAAAAATCATAAGCATTCATTTTCAAAATCTAATTATTGATGCTTGAACTAGACTTCAACATGAATTTGTCTTAAAAAAAACTCCACATGTTGAACATCCTCATCTCAATCCAACCCCAAATCAATCAAACCATCCCAAAATCAATTAAACCATCCCAAAATCAATCAGACCATCCTTGCCCAGATCAAACCATTGCTAGTCAAATCAAAGTGTCGAAATTTTTAATTTTTAATTTAAATTTCAGTAGTCGTGCTTCACTGACAATCTGTGAAAGAACTGTTGAGCAATGACAAGTGCTTACACTATACTGCCAAACTTGTCATAGATTAATAATATTTTAATGAAATTGGAGTTCTCCAGAGGCCAAATTTCTTGTCCGGGGGGTTGAGGCCGGACAAGAAACTTGGCCTCCAGACAACTCTTCTTGCAAAATGTGTTGCCACATAGACGGCCATATCATTTTTTCATCCATGCTTGAAGTTCTTCACCGGACAAATCTTGGCCATAGTCTAAATCCAATCCAATGGAGAACAAAATTTGCTCCAATCTTATTGCTCCAATTTTCCTACAACTCTTGATTGGTGCACTTCTCCACCGTAGTCTAAAGCAACCCTTAGACCAACTCCCTCAAGGGTTTAAGGATGACGTTGAGTCTTATGTCCGTAATTTGAAAATTTTCAACTTCATTCTTTTCTTTATGAAATCAAATATTCAATTATATTTTTTCATACCTTTAATATATCCATGTTGAAAAGATATGTCCTACAATTGATAAGAGCATCTTTAGTATGCCAAAAATTTCCAAGTTTGTAAATTCCAAATGAATCGTGCACAAGTAATTGAGCCCAAAAATGGTTGATGGATGGTTTTCAGGATTACAAAAACAATGAAGAATATATGCATCCATATATGCAGGAATTGGCAGGAGCTTAACAATCAAATTAGTATGCTAAAAGAATCAACTAAGGTATGGCTTAAGTTTACAAATAAAATTAAATAAAATTATTATTTTGAATCTACAAGTCAACTTAGATCTTCAGTCATCCCAATATGAACCAATTTAAATTTTAGGCCATTCCATCTTAGCAAGTCCCAAGTCCCAATTCTTCTAAACCATACCATATTAGCATGAGCCAAATTTAACTTCTCAAGAATCTCAGCCATCCCATCTCAACGCAAGCGACTTAGATTGTCAGCTATATCAGGCATCCCATCTCAGCAAGAGTCAACTCTTCTAAACCATGTCATATTAATAGGAGCCAAATTCAACTTTTCAAAATCTCTTCCATCCCATTCCAATATGAGCAAGCTTGAATTGCTAGTGATGTTAGCCATCACATCTCAATCAGCAAAATCTCAAACACAACTTCATATCTCAACATACACAACTTCATATCTCAACATGAGCAAGCTTACATTGTCAATAGTGTCAGCCATCCCATCTCAATCAACAAAATCTCAAACACAACTTCTTATGCCAATATGAACAAGCTTACATTGTCAACAGTGTCAGCCAACCCATCTCGATCACCAAGAATCTTAAACTCAACTTCTCAAGAATCTCTACCATTCCATCCCAACATGAGCAAGCTTACATTGTCAGTTAAATCAGCCAACCATCTCAGCAAGAATCTCAAATTCAACTTCACAAGAATCTCAAGAATTATATCTCAACATAAGCAAGCTTAGATTGTCAACTATGTCACCCATCCCATCTTAGCAAGAATGTCAAACTCAACTTTTTAAGAATCTTATACATTTTTACCATAAAATCTTTTAATTAACACATAATACCTTCATCCATCTTACAGGCTAGTGTTTAAAAAACTTTTCACTATAACCAATAACATTCTTCTTTTTTTAAACTCAATTAGACCTATATATTGGATGAACTAACTAGAGTCTACTATTTAAAACTTAGGTCAAAGCTTTTAGTACATAATTTCATTTGTTTTTTCACCATCAAATTGCTATACAACTGGTTTTAAATCCCAACATTCACATTTCTATTGTTTGAAATTCTAAATTTTAAGTACAAAGCCAGTTATTACACATTTATAGTATCTTTAGGAGGATTCAAACATGGCAACCTATAAACCATTTGATGCCCAAGGATTCACTATGCTGACATATCAAGCCCTAAAATGAAAGGGTTGGTATATTGGAAGGATTTTCTATGTATCAAATTACTTTTAGAAAATCATGACCAAATCAACAAAAAATCAACAGATTTTGTTGTTTGGGGTGGTAGAATGACCATTTTTGTTGATTTTTGAACTTTTTGTGAAAATCAAGATAGTTGTATAACCATTCTATTAATTTGAGTAATGCAATGAGTACTACTAGAAAATCAAGACCACCTCAACATAATTTTAGGGAATCAAGAATCTTTTAAGAAATTTTTAAAAAAAAATTTGAATTTTTTTGGAATCTTGTAGAATCTTGTAGAATCTTCTAAGACTTTTATAAAAAAATTCTAAATTTTTTGAAACCTTCTAGAATCTTGTAGAAACTTATAAAATCTTTATCTAAAGTGTATTTCAGTACTAGCTTAATGCCTAAAAAATTCAAAGTAATTTATATAAAGTTGTAATTAAAAATTTATGTTTGAAAAAGTCATTTTTTTTTAAACGAGCAAACCTGGGTAGCCATGACAATTAGCTAGATTCACTGGGATTGAAATTTTTTATCCATACTTTCAACAAGATTGTTGATGTAGTTCCAAAGATCCAATGGAATTCTTTATACATACTTTAATTCATCAAGATTGTTGAAAACTAGATCCAATGGAATTCTATGTTCATTCTAGATATTCTTTATTTAACTTAATTATTCACAATTCGATGATTTTTGAAGTTAGCAAAGTTTGGCGGTCATTTTGGCATAGTAGAACAACTTTTTTCAAAACACTTTGAACTGAAACAAAGTTAGAAAAACAAGTTAACTTTCATCTTCAAAAATCCGGTTTACATTTGGAGCCTCCAATCAAAGATTATGGACAAAGTTTAGCGAGGGGTTGGAAGGGACATTATTTTTTACATTTTCGAACATCCTCTCTGAATTTTGTCCATAACTTTTGATTGGAGGCTCCAAATGTAAAACGGATTCTTGGAGATGAAAGTTAATTTGATTTTCAAACGTTTTTTGGTTCAAAGTTTTTTGAAAAAGTTGTTCTATTATGTCTAAATGGCCTCCAAAGTCTGCTGAATTTATAAAGCAAATGTTTTTACTATTGCAAGAACAAAATATATAAAATTACACAACCTCTATATACACTTGTAATAATGCATGGTCTAGTGGTTAGGACCTTGGACCTCAACCATGAGGTTCAAGGTTTGAACTCTTATGGCAAGACCTGCCTATGTGGCGAGGCTGCTTAGGTGACCTGCCCGTCTTGGTGGCGCTTCTCCTATGGTGGATAGCATAAAAAAAATATTTTTCATGCTGCCCAGATTTTTTGGGTAGCAAATTTTTTTTTTGAAATTTAAAATTATAAAAAAATAAAAAATATTACCTATTTGTCCAAACAACAGAAAAAAAAACAATTTTTAGTTATATTTTGAACTAAACAATGCCTTGTAAATGATTGAAAAATCAACAGTTTTTAGTTAAATTTTAGTTGTTTTGATCATGACGTTTGTAGTAGTGAATATACATTCACATAGAAAAAATTTAGGCATTAGAAACACTACTTCAACTTCACTAGCAACATCTAAATTATCAACAAGATATTGCTCAGAGTTAGTGAACTAAATACCAAAACTTTGTAGCATTACACAAAATTTCAAGCCTCAACAAGACTTCAAGTGCGTGATATTTGGCACCTGCAGGGTGCAATTACAAAAGACAAAAAAATAATTGAAAAAAAATAAAGAATAAATTCTAAAAAAAAAATATTAAAAAAAATCCAATATGATGTGACGCTGATGTGGCGCTGACAGTGCTGACATGGTCGTCACATTTCAAATTTTCAGTTTTTTTTTGTTTTTTTTTCCCATAATTGCACAACGGGGGTGCAAAGCTAGTGGCCTTGTTGAGGGCTAAAATTTTTCCCAATGAGTTCTTCCACAAAGATTGGCTACTCGATATCACCTGCAGGACTTTCAATTGCAATCATTGAATGATATTTGTGGCATTGATACTACAAATGGTGGTCTTATAGAATTATGTGGTAGTGATTTCACCAAACTTTGCTTGTCGTTGTAGATAGAGGCCGCAAGCAAACTATTCACTAGAAAAATGCTGCGTTGTACTCAACAAAAAGTATGGGGTGGATTTTGTTGAGTTCTCCCTTCATAACACTACATATATGCATTCTAACACAAATTCTGCGTTATGAAGGGAAAACTCAACAAAATCCAATAATCCACCCCATACTTTTTGTTGAGTACAACGCAGTTTTTGCTAAGCACAATGCAGATTTGACAAGTAAAACGCAGTTTTCTTCTAGTGATTGAGGCTTCTTGCAGCATTCATATTTGTTTTTGCTAATGCAACATTTTCATTTGACCACTAATATGCGTTTACAAAGTCAACCGGACTTTCAACAATTTTTGTTAGATATTGGTGAAGGCAAAATTGGTTCAGAGATAGGATACCTTATACAATTATAGTGTATAGAAATTCTCTAGATGGACTCATTGATGCAATTTTTTGATGACCCGGTTGATTTCTCAAAATATGTAATTTTAATTGTTTGGAATTATAATATCCAAGAAAATCAATTTTAAAATCACTGATCGCATGTTTTGTAATGTGCATCAATGTTTTAGTGTGGATTTTATTCATAAAAATGATGAGCATGCCTATCATTATCCGGTAGAGTTTTAAAATTCTCTACATGTGAGCGGATTGCCACCTCATCAATTAAAGCTAAAATGTGGTCAATATGTGATGTTGCAAAGGAACTTGAATCTAGCAAAAGGTTTGTACAATTGTAATTGCTTGCATTTATTGCAAGTGTCTCCATCTGTATTATTGTCTCAAGGAAGTCATAAGTTTAGAGGTTTAGTATATACGTGAGATTAGGGAATATTTTATGTGGGGCTATTTAGCTAATATTTCATAATTTAACTAGCGATTGGCGCTTGCTTTGCTACGCATTAGATATATATTTCTTTCATCAATTTTTCATGTGATAGAATATAGATAAACAAAGTATGTATAATCTTTAAATGAAAATATTGACATCCTCATACAATATTCTTTGAATTTTTTTTATAGTGCAATATAAAGTAATTAAAGAAAATCTTTATATCATAATTTTTACAAAATAACCTTTGTAAAGATGAAAACATTGCAACAAGAATAAATTAATCAAGTGAACAATGTAAGTACAATCTTCACATTTGAATATGTAGAGCAACGCTAGCGGTTGGTGCTTCCTTATTCTTTAATATCACATTTTAAAAAGACATGGAATATTTTTAGAAGTATCCATTTGATTTTCAAATATTTCACGAAAAGAATACATAAAATATAGTAGAAAGTATCCTATGGCTATTACAAAAGCAATTGAATTTCTATAATATTATTCAAAATTGAATTGTGATATTACAGAGGGATTTATGATTTTAGTAGTATGATATACCCTATTGTTAAAAATAATTCTAAATTTCCATTTATTATAGCACCCTATATTATTTATAATACACTTTTGAGTCTAATTTTTTGGCCCCTATATTAGATTTAAAAATTAATACTAATAGGGGTTGTATGATTTTTTTTCTATTATGTTTTTTCATCCTTTTCTTCTTTCTTCTTTGGTCCTATCTCTTTCAAACCTTTTTGTTTTTGTTACTAAAAACTAAAGTATAATATGTTTGGATGAATGTACTATGGCCAAATAAATGTACTCACATATTGTAAACAATGCACTTTAGTTCAAGAGAGTTGTTGATGTAGAGCTAGTTCTACTATCCCCTAGCATTTAGTAGTTTGCATTAGAACTATGCTAGATGCATAAGATACCTAAAGTGATACTAGAGTTACTTATGAAAGCCCTTTAAAGTCACCTAGAATTTCATGAATTTTGCCTTAACATATTCTTTTTTGTTCACTTTAAATAGTAAAAAGGAATGAAAGAGCTAGATGGTCTAACATTATTAAGTATTAGGTGTGTAAGAGCTTAATTGGTAGTCTTCAAACTTGGGTGAAATTTCTTTTAGCTCTTGTAAAACTTTTCACCTAAATTTGAAGACCAGTAAGATCTTATACATCTAATAATGATAGCCCACCAAGCTTTTTCATACCTATCTTAAATCTCACGTGGTTTCTAATATGCATACTAAGTGACTTTCCCGAGATTATTGTGTGAAACTAAGGTAGGGACACCCATTCCCAACCAATGATCCATTCCCGACCTATATGTGCACGTATTTTGACCAAGTTTAGAATGTTTGTTTTTTCCTTTTCAAGGTTGAAACTAATAAATACATGACACATGTCCCAAGTTGTAAGAAAGAAAGTAGAAAATAATGATTAGGAAAAAAAGTTCTTGTATGATCGGAATTGGAAGAGTCTAGACATTAGCCATGGGTTTGGAGCACTTTTTGCCTCTTAAAATTCCCAGTGATTTCAGTTCAAGCGATAAATTATCAGTTTTTTTGCAATCCTTGTCATTTTTATCAATGTATCTCTAAAAAATATTTGTTTGGCCTTCACTACTCCAAATCATGTTGAAATTCCTTATTTGGTTGGTTATAGGTGGCTCTACCTTCAAGGTTGCTAGTATGTGAGCCTAGGAGCTTGAGCCTAGGAGCGTAGGAACCTAGCTAGTTTTACAAATTTGACCTATGATTGTGGACCTATATCCGTGAAGATCTAACCAAGGATTTAGACATGGCTCTATATCTAGAGCGGGAGGTTTACAATACAAATCATAAAAATGATTCATAGTTTGTACAATTTTAGAAAAGGCAAGGTATAAGGTTTAATGATCATATAAATGAAATAAATCCACCGGACACTAACCAAATGACAATAGTATCATAGTGCAATATATCATAAATAAAATATAAAGCAAAACAAAGTCTCTGCCAATGAAAGGTGATGCCAATGTACTACAGACAAAATAAAATCCAACCAAGCAATTGACATATCAAGGTGAATCCTCAGAAGACTCCGAGCTGCTCGAGGAGCCTATCATAGAATCACCATTTGATTGTATTGCTTCTACATCAATAAAGTCTAAAATACAAGGATCCATGGTAATAAGCTTCTCCCATGAAGGCTTAGAACCGCCTTGGATGTATGCATTTGCCATATTTGTTGCATACATTGGTAAATCAAAAGTCTTCTCTGGGCTTTGGAAGAATGCCGGGTTACAAAAGAAGGGTCGCGTTGTTATAAGTTGGAACCTACAAATCTGATAAGCCACACATTTTGTATTAGAAAATAGTCAAGGACCAAACTTAAAGAATGAATGAAACACAAGATTTACAAGGATGACTTACTTACTAAAACGAGATTTTTTCTTCTTTGGCACAATGTTATGCAATTCTTCATCTAGGTCATCAGAGGTCAATTCCACAACTTCTGTAGTTGCAGTAGGTTTCGGTGCAACACGTTTTGGTGCAAGGCGGATCAATAGAGCTAGAATTGCATGAAAGATTGCTCTATCTTCTTCGAGGGCAACAATGTGTCTTTCCATTGATCGGCATGCAAAAATCAAAGCCCCTGCCAATGAATTTTTATTAGAGAGTTTTAACATTGAATGCATATGAAGGAAATTACAGTTCAACAAAATATAATAGAACATAAATAAAAGTAATCACTGACCAATCGCAGCAGTGGCATCCAAAACAAAGTCCCCAAGTATAGTGCAAGAATTGATCAACATATGCATGAATATTTGATCTTTCTGTCGCCCCCCATGCCATGGAACCTTTCCATTCATCAATAGATCATCCTTCATTGTAAAATTATATAGAAACTCATCACCACCGGCATCAAAACATCGAGATTCAAGGTTTGGAATGTCTCGGAAGTTGAACTTTGACGGCGGGCAACCCTCCAAGTCCCGAACAAGAAGAGTGACTTCCAAACATTTGGTCGGTAAGGATTTGTAATCATTAAGTATTAGAAGTAAATTAACCAAGAATTCAAGAATTACAATTTTTCAAAAGTACATCCTATAAGAAAAAATAATCATACCAATCTTGAAGAAGTAACTATAGAAGATAAGTGGAGGCAATTTATTCCCCACCACTTCTTTTGGATCTTCACTGCATTTCCTTGACAGAGCTCTAAAATGCTCCTCTTTGCTGAGGCACTGTGAGGATGTATAACAATGAATGTCCCATCATTGTGAAGATGATTGTCTATCAAATCAAACACAGGTTCCAACCAACCCTCTGGTAACACGTTCCAAGTGGATATTTCCAAATCTAGATGACTCACCCCAGGGACCGGCAACCCCTCCGGCATGTCCACAATGATAAGGTCAAAATTGGGATGCTTGTTAATTTGGCCTCGGAACAAACAAGACTTCTTTGATGCATGCTGAAAAACAAAGTTCTATGTCAATTCTTGAATAAGCCTTGACAATCAATTGAACTAAAAAGAACAAAGAAAAATGAGGCTGAATGTTGAAGGACTCACTTTCCCAATGAATGCAACCATGTCAGTATACTCTTGAGTCAATGGATTGTCATCACTACTAAGTAACTTAGCTACCTATGAATTGAGTATTAACACTTCTGAGCAAATCATATCATTACCCTTTAACTGAATTGGTAGAGGTCCATGAGTAATCCTCTCTTCTATAAGCAATATATACGAAGATGGTCGTTTAGTACCCACTGTGGAGGTGACAACAACCTGAGAGCCATCATCGAGCATTGAAGATGCACCACCACCACCGTGACTCTCTACATTGGCAATTGATAGCTTGCCTTTCTCCGCGACCTTCTCAATAGCCTTCAAAGTTGCACATTCTTTTTTTTGGACATTTCTTTCAACTGCCTTCTCTATTTTTTCTTTCAAATGTTGTTCCATCTTCTTTTCAACTTCAACCTGCTTTGCAATGGCCTTGTCCTTTGCCTCGTCTTGCAAGCTTGCAAAGGCACTTACAACTTCGTCTACCACCCCAGATTCTTCAATGGTTTGCCTTAGAAGAACCTCAGTGGTTGGTGTAAATGTTGGAACACATTCCAAATACCATCCGCATCCATTAAGATGCGCTGAGGGCCATGTCTTCAATTGTGCGGTGCTGAACATACAATCATCAGACCATGGATCTAACCATGACCCTAGAAAAGTAGGAAGATCGGATTTTGCAATAGCTCTCTTAGGAAACAACTCCAACTTCAAATATCTGCCATAAAATTTTAAGTACATAAATACAAATTTAATAGGAAAATGCGAAATAAATTGAAGAATGAATTAAAAAAAAGAACACATCATTACTTGTAGACAACACGCTTTACAATAAGAGATGAACCATTGAAATTCTTGAAAGAATCTGAGCCCTTGAAGTGTCCCTTCTCCAACAAATCACCATGAAAAGCACTGTCCCACACCTTCATTCTCCAATTCTCCACATACTCAGATATGGTCTCTGGCTCGAGTGTTGAGTTCATGTCCACATGTATGTTATCTTTGTTCACAATGAGCTTAAAGGATTCTCAAGCACTTTCCTCAATTTGCACAAATAACCACAAAGAATTGAAATGACACTCTTGAATGAATTCAATAAGCAAATGTAACTTTAGTCAATGTTGAATCCAACAAATTGTAGCCATTTTATACATAGAGCAATAAAATAAAAAAGACAATGACCAAATGCACTCACCCCTACATACCACACAGCTTTGTGCAAGAAAGATATCAATCGGTCTTCATTCACAGGTCTAGGTGGAAACCGGCGAGCCTCCTTTCTTGGAGGGGAAGAATTCCACCACTTGAGCCAACAAACCTTGTAAATGGACTTAGCATTAGAGTTTGCAAGAAGCTGAAGCTTGTCAAGCGTCAATTTCGGATCCGCATTCAAACTCCAATGCCTCCCAATCTAATGACTTAAAACAAATGTTAGAGGTAAAATAATTCTGCCAAGATTATTAAATATGAAGAATAAATTTTTGAGGATAAAATAAATGGCACTTGTTATTCACCTCAGCAAGCTACTCAAGAGTGAGAGATGGATTTGCAACTGTCACCATTTTCGCAAGTTTTGAGTATATCTTGATAGTTTTGTCTTTTGTACCTTTCTGCATTGCTGTTGCAATATCCTCCGCAGTAATGTCCGCCTCATTAGTCTTCTCATGATAAATGTGGACAGTAGCATTTGTCGCAATTCCAATTTCATGCTGCACATTAAGTTGTTCAATTAAAATACATCAACTCTTGTTTTCACAAAAATACATAAACAGGAAAACAAAACAAGTGGAGCTTGATGAATATTTAAATACATACCCTGAAAATAGAAGCTGTAAAAACTTCCAATGGCATTGAGTACCAAGTATTTTTCACATCCTGTTGGCACTTTTGGAAATCTGATGCACTGAGGATTTCATTGAACTTGTCAACTCCCAAACTTCCGTTGTTGTGTTGCAAATCCAGACATTATGTAGACTAGTGTGGCCCTGTGCCGTTGGCCCAATTTTCATCTGCTCCCGGTTCCACTCTTGGTTCTACTTCCGATTCTACTCCCAGTTCTACTCTCGGTTCCACACCCAGTACCAAGAATGCCACCAAAATCAAAGTAAAAGTAATTTTCTAATTTTTTAATCAATAAATACTTTGAAATTCATCTCATTTGATATTCTTTTTTTTTGTGTTTTATTTAGATTATACTATGTCGAACTAGAGTTTTTTTTTTCTGAGTCTCAAGAAATTGGAGCTCTAGTTTTTTTTTACCTCTACTAGATATATGTGGATTTTAGTTTTTTATTCCATAGATAGAGTGGATAGAGTGAAGTTAGAGATAAGATAAGGTGGAGATAGAATAGAAAAGTAAAAAATAAAGGGATAGAGTGAAGTTAGAGATAAGATAAGGTGGAGATAGAATGGAAAAGTAAAAGATAAAGAGATAGAGTGAAGTTAAAGTGGAGATAGGTGGTAAAAAGGCGTTTACTTTTCATCTTCTCTCCTGTTGTGAGTTAAGAGGGAAGACCAATTGTTTTGGGAATTATTGTGTTATTGTGTTATGAGTTTGGAGAGTTTTGCAATGAAAATTGGAGGAAATGTGTATTATGGTGTCGTAATTTGAAGAAGTTCTTTTCTTGCTTGAATTGAAGTTGTGAGTGGAGATTTGTGCTAGTTTGAGTGGAGGAAGGTTTGCTGCCTCCCAATTGAAGGGGCTGAGACTTTGACCAACCATAGAAGACGGACAGATTTTTATTTTGCAATTACATTTTGAGAAGTTGTAGAGAATTTTGTTAGTTTTTCAAATAGCTATCATTTGTTGTATTTGGAGCATTTATGAGTGAGTTGTGAGTGTTGGAGTGGAGGAAGGTCTGTTGCCTCCCAATTGAAGGGGCTGAGACTTTGACCAACCATAGAAGACGGACAGATTTTTATTTTGCAATTAAATTTTGAGAAGTTGTAGAGAATT
Source organism: Neckera pumila (assembly GCA_963969595.1). Lineage (NCBI taxonomy): Eukaryota > Viridiplantae > Streptophyta > Bryopsida > Hypnales > Neckeraceae > Neckera > Neckera pumila. The sequence goes on along the minus strand of OZ018412.1, from coordinate 808,530 downwards.
TTGTTAGCTTTTCAAATAGCTATCATTTGTTGTATTTGGAGCATTTATAAGTGAGTTGTGAGTGTTGGAGTGGAGGAGGGTCTGCTACCCTCACTTTTAGAGGCCGAAACTTTGGGCAATCATAGATATTGGCGAGAGTATTTGAATGAATTGAAATTTGGTGAAAGTATAGAAAATTGTATTAGCTTTACAAAGAGCTATCACTCATTCTATTTGGAGTTGTGGAGCATTGGTGGCATTCATTTAAAGTTTAGCTTTGAAATTGAAGTTGGAGTAAAGATTTAAAGTTGGAGTTGGAGGAGACTTTGTGTGTTGTGGCTTGTGGCTTGTCTTTTATTGTAAACTTTTGTTGTTGCGGGAAGCTTGGGTTAAACCAATGCTTAGCCTCGTTTTGTGTTTGTGGAGACAGTGGGATTTAATCACCCACATGGTCGAATCTGTTTGTTCTCACGGTGAAAGCTAAAGCCTAGTTAGAGCTGGTCACCGAAAGTTTGAAGTTTAGGAGCCCATCATCCGGACGGCATCTTGTGTTATGCCGTCCCGTTTTACCCGTCCAAGGCCCGTGGTTTTTATTACCTACCTGACCGAATCCTGACCCGTTTAGAGCCAACACAGGATAGGCCAACGAGGAGGAGTTTGAAGGCCGAAGAACAAAGAGAAGATTGAAGACTAGAAGACTTGAAGATTATTTGAAGTCAATGACTAACTAGTTCCAGTTGCAGCCAGATACTTTGCATATTCCCAAAGCGCGCTCTTCTCAACACGACACCGTACTTCTTGATTTCGTATAAAGTATGTACCAAATTTGTTTTTACATGGGAATCCTCTGTTTGTCTGACAAGCCAATAAGAATGTATGTTAGATTGATACATATTAAAAAATGACCAATGATTGCAATTTGCAACACAAGGGAATAAATTCTTACTTGTTAATGTCATGCATGGATTGCATGACAGCTTCAATCCTGCCATTTGTTTCCAAGACAATGCAATCTACCAAAATGTGCCAATCTTTTTTGCACGATGTTGCTTTGCAATAAGATTCATCCAAGCTTTGTGACGGTGGTTACCGTCACAAATAAAGAATTTGGAATTCTTCAAATGTCGGAGCTCGCCCACCTTCTGCAAAGTAGCAGAAAATTTCTTGTTCTCTTCCTCCCATTTATTCCCCCATTTATTGGAATCTTGCTCTGGCACTTCCATAGACTTGTCAGCCTCATTGGTAGTGGACATGTAAAAAACGCAAGCACCTTCCCAATAGCCATGGACAAACTCCTGTTCTAATTTTGTTAGATCACATGCAAGAGTGGGCCTAACCATAGGTATGGGAACAAGCCGACACAATGGGATTCGGAGCCTCAACAAATGGTGGGGCTTCAAACGTAAACTATTGATGGTCCCCATTGAATTAATCTTTTGTTCTCGACAAATGTCATGTTCAAATATTATTGCAGCATTGTCCTCATCTTCTTCCAAGGACTCTACATCTTCATCATTGCCTCCCATTTCCGGTTGCTCAGTCTCCGCACTATCTATGTTGCCTAGTTGATTTTGGCCTTGCAATTGAGAACCACTTGGTGTGCAAGGTTCCTACAAACAAAATTATTGTCACTAAGAGACACACATAAAAATAAATAAAAATGAAAATTTGAATTTTTCCTAATACAAATCAATAACTTCAAGAACAAGTCATCAAGGCTTACCGGCAAGCCTTGGCCATTGATTTTGGCAACAACTAGTGCATTAAAACTCTGATCTTGAGTTCCAGTGCCCTACTCATACATACAAGTCAAGCATGTTATTACTAGTTGTTCATACAATATTATTTTGCCACTGTCACAACACAAAATAACCAAAGGTTAAAGTGAGATTTGCTAACCTCATTGATCAAATGGATAGTTTCCATGTTGTTGTGATCTGCATTTGTTGTAGATACATAACAAAATCTACATAACAAAATCTTGTGTTTAGTGACAGTCATAGTGGAAGAATTTAATACTCTTGCAATAAATTTAAGTACTTAAGTCTAATTACAATCAATAAAAACGAAACATTAAAAAAATACAAAGTACTAGTCAATTAGATGGCACTCTTTTACCAATATTCTCAAAATCATTTTTGGGTTTGGTAGTTTAAAAGAAAAAGGGGCCACAATCTTTTGGTACCAAAAGACTTTGACAAGGCAAGACCAATAGCTCTATATTTAAATTGTCAAAGATTTCAACAATGAACAATTCATCATTCACTTGGCATTTGATCATCACATATCTTTAGTATAAACAATAATATGTATACTAGCGTCATCTAATTGCAATACTTTCTATTTCATTACAACTTTAAAATGGCCTTGAATGACTATTTCAAAGATTTAAAACCACTACAAGTGCTTGAGTGCAACCAATTAGAGGTGAGGAGATTTTTGAAGCAACTAATGAAATTTTAGACATTTTGTACTTCAAAGGTTTCCATTCAATGTGAATACACAAACCGATATTTTCAACTTCATCAATTTGTAAAATATTACTAGAGTGTCAAAAAATTACAAAACCACTTGGGTTGCATATTAGATTCTCTTGAGTTTACTAATAACCTCATCAAATTTTATGGTCATTTGACCTTTAAAGATAAAGTGTCTCTTCTAAGGTTCTCAAATAAACTTTAATTTTGATGCATGAAGGACAACCATCAAAACATCTTTCGGTAACAAAAGATAAAAACCTAGCCTGCTAAAGAGCTCTCAAAGTTCTATATGTTTATGAAATTTAGTAGAAAAAGAGCGGCAATACCCATGTCCAATTGATCTTTCAGTACCGAAAGAAGAATAGACCTTTCTAATTTATGAACAAAATTCTTATTGCTCAATCCATATTATGCAATCAAAACTTAGCATCAAATTACTTGGTACAAAATGTGCATCTAGAATTTAATATGGTTAATTATCAATATATTGTTCATAAGTTAATGATTTCTATGAGCTTTGTGTTGGTGATGCTGGAGGTCTTTTATTACCAAAAGACTTCCAACATCACCAATATAGAGCTAATTTCTTAGAACAATACAATGTCATGGTCTCGGTATGAGATCTAATATGAGACTCGGCATGAGTCTTCCGGGCATGCCTCACAATTGAAAACAAGCCCCACATTAAACATTAAAAAGGGCATGAAACTCAAAGCAAATGTTGCTCTTTTTATCCATAGCAATGTTCCCTTAAAAAAATTACTTTAAAACATCATTGGTAGAATGCAGCTCTAGTTCATAGCAAAGTTTTCGATTGAGCTCGTAACAACATACTTGCTAAGGAAGTAATTGCAAAATTGACCCTTATAAATATTTGCATAAAATGTGAACAATTTGACATTAGTTCTGGTGTTCATTTTGTGTACATTCTCAAATTCAATATGTGTTAAATCCTCAACCAAAACAAACATGAATTCTAGTATATACATTGTCAAATTCAATATGTGCACGATATTAACTAAGATTTTCCCAAAGACCATTTAAGGTATCTAATCAAAACAAGTGTAATTATTTGTAGTTACATTCCTGTTGCAAAAGCCATTATTGATACTTGTTGTATGAAAATAAATACATGATCCATGATCCATGATCCATGATCCAAAGGATAAAGAATTGCTGTTAGTATTAGACACAAAGTTCTATGAAACATGAGAGCACATTTTTCAACACCAAGGCCAACCTCTCTAATTTGATCTCTCAGACTTCAGTGACAACCTTTATTCTATATGTATAAGTCACAACATTCTTCGGGAAGGCCTTGTGAAACCTCAAAATCAGTTATAAATTCATAATGGTATAACTTAAATTTGGAGTCATTTAAAGCAATTTGTTCATCATTGAGACTACAAACTGTGGAGCACTTCCATATTTAAGTTAAGTGTGTCAATTTTAGATGATCTCCCAAATAAACTTCAAAATGTGGCAAGTCATGGGAGTCCCTGCTTTAATCGGCACACTAATTAATAGCATTAACCTCTAAAGTTCCATGACTATATAATCACCAAAAACGCTCCAAAACTGCCGTTTCTATGACAACTACCAAATTTTTGGTCAAAAACAATTTTTGACACATGTAACCATAGAATCTTGTAGTACAATGTCTTGATAACATGTGGTAAAAATTTCAGAAAATTCCACCATGTGGATCATAAGATATAAGCATTCAAAGTCTCCAAAACCATTTTTTCAATCCTACGAAAAATTGGGCAGCTGCACTTCACAAGCTCACTTTTCAATGAAAAAATGTTGAAAAAGGTGGTGCTTTTTAAAATTCAGTTTCCTAAACAAGATGGCTATATGCTTGAAAAATTTCACATCATTTGGAATTGAACAACATATAGGAAAAAAATAGTAAGTAGAAAAGAAGTAGAGAATGATTCAAAATACTAAATTGTTAAGAATTTAATTATGGAATTAAAAAATGCTAATCCCAATAGTTGTAATGTTGTAATAATCAATATACATCCTAGGGTCTTATTGTTTTCTAAAAATATTGAAAATTGAGTAAAATAAAAAACTTTAAAGTTTTTTTTAGAGTAGAGAATCTATTATTGCCCACAAACTAAAAACCCTCATAACTTTTGACTCATCGATTGAAATGGAATGATTCAAGGCTTTTCAAGTATATTTAAATGCAAAGAACCAATTTCAAAAAAAAAAATCCAAAAAAAAAGTTTTTTTTTTTTCTGCCTAAACTGCCCAATTACGAAAAAATGTAATACATTAGGTCACAACTTTTGACTCGTATTTCAAAATGTCATGAAACTTGGTGCACATGAAGATACTCCTTGTCCCCACCTTCTATTAAAATTTCAGCTTAAAATATAAAAATCTCTAGCCACACGTACCTGCCCAAAATTTCTATACGGCCAAAAAATGCATGTTGGTCCTTTAGGGATTAACCAATTGGTTGGGGAGGTCGGAACTGACCTCGAGCCATGCTTGAGTTGCTTGCCTAAAGGACCCATGCCAGGTCTTATACTGGGTCTCATACCAAGCTAATTTTGAGTAAAGATAGTGCGGAGATAGTGAGTAGGCTATCCTATGTTTTTAGAAGGTAATATCAAAAGGTGCTTACAGTAATGATAATGCGGAAGTAAGCATGTTCAAATAGTGTGGAGATAGTGAGTAGGCTATCCTATGTTTTCAAAAGGTGCTATAGTAAAGATAGTGCAGAGAAAAGTCCAATATTCTCAAAAGCTGCAATAGTGCAAACACAACTAAAAGGTCTTTTGGTACCAAAAGGAGAATTTACACACCTCTATTGCGCTCTAAAAAAAGACAAAATGATAATTGGACTTACTGGTTTCCGCATCGGACTTGAAGTTGTACTGGAATGCTCCGAATTTGAAGTTGCACTATGTTGCTCTGGACTTGAAGCTGTACCTAAAGCACTCCTTGTTGCCTTTGCACAAGGTGCAACCATTTGTGCTACATTGCTGCGAGTCACAGTTCCTTGACGAGACATCTCTAAGTGGGTGTGCACCCCTTGCGCAACATTCCCTCCTTTGATATCCTCCACAATTTGTCTTTAAGGTTAGGAGAATGATATTTGAGAAAACAGAAGGACCACAATTTCTTCAAAAATCAAGTTGCACAATCTATTAAGTGCCACTATTAGAGTTTGGCGCAATATTGACAAGGTTGCTATTGAGTATGCTGAATCAAAATAAAAAAAGTTTCAAATCAAGCAAGCAATGTGATTCAGATTAAGCAAACAACAAAAATCTAAGTTCTTTCAAAGCAAGCAAACAACCTAAACCTAACTTGTTCCAGATCAAGCAAGCCACATAACCCTAACTTGTTTGAGATCAAGCAAGCAAGTCAGACTTTGCTGATTTGCATTTGCAACAACAGAAGAGGTATAGGGAAAAAATTGAACGCAACCCTCAAACCGCCCAGTCCACCCTTGCACAACCCTGCCGGTTTGCCGCACAATGTGCTGGCGCCCCGACTTTGTTTGGAATGAGCAATCGTTTGGAATTTAAGCATTTGCGTCCATTTGATTCATTACATCGTGAGTGTGGGATCTACACTTACTCATAATAGTACACAACATTTTTAGAAGAGACACTTTTTACGTTTCACTCTTGGAAAGGTCAAATGACCAAATTTTTGGAATTCTTTACCTAAAACACTGTGAAGTCAAGAAAAATGCACTCCAAGTGGTTTTGTAATTTGTTGGAACTCTAATAATGTTCTACAAATTTTGAAAGTTGAAAACATAGGATAGCCTACTCACCTTGAATGGACACCCTTAAATTACAATTTGTCTAAACTTTAATTGGTTGCTTCAAAAAAATCATCTTTCACCGTTTGCACTCGAACAGTTGTGGTAGTTTTACCACTTTAGAGTGTTCATTTAAGGCTATGCTTAAGGTGTTGTCAAACGACAAGTGTTGCAATTAGACGTTACTACTTCAATGTGGACAAGCAAGTTTCTAAAAATTGTAAAGAATCTCACTCACCTACTTCATTAGGTTCAAGAAGCAACATCAACAGTTGTTCAATAATGAACCTTAAATCCATTTCTCTATGTCAAGTATTTTTGAAGCTGAACATAAAATGAAAAATAAGGGTTAAGATAATTGAATTCAAAGACTTGAATATGAATGAAGATTCAACCAACATCTCAAACAACCAAAGCAAGATGGAAATGAGTGACTTACTTCTTCTTGAATTGCAGTCAGATCTTCTTCAACACTTTCCAAGATGTTTGCCTCCGTTGTTGATGAGTGATGATCAAACTCTAAAGCTTTTTGAGTTCCCCTAAAAGAAAATTCCTTAATAGTGGCCAGGACTTTGCTTGATCTCATCAAGGACCGTAATAATGCTCCCGGCATTGAATATCTGAGTGAACTAATTGGTATGTATTGCTTCCTCTTCTTACTACCTAATGCGACTAGGACATCTTCTAGGTTTAAAAAATCAAATATCTAGTGCGCTTCTAAATGCAAGACAAATCCAATCCTTCTGAAAGACAAAGAAAATGATGCTCTGAAGTCCTACAACTCAAATGAAACTACCAATGAGGAATGGATGAGTGGAAGTACTTTAAACCATTTAGGTTTATTATAGACAAATGCACTACTATAAAGTTAGTTTGAATTTGAAATTATGGCACCTCTATAGCTGTCAATGTTGTTTTTGTCATGAATGTGCCGCCTAGATTTTGCTAAAAAGTATTCATGGAGATTAGTGCACCAAATGTCATTCAAAAAATTAGCTACTCAATAATGGTCCAATCTGATCTTGGGTTCAAACCCGGTGCCGTCGCTGAGCATTTACCACCATAAATAATAAATGCAAATGTACAATGTCATCTTCATTAACAAGTATCCTTTAGATTATTTACATTTTGTTCATTTTTTATTGGAAATCACAACGGTTCAATATCAAATATTGTCATGTATATAAGAGTGTGAGACGTTCTTCTACTATCAGTAATATTTTTTGTAGCAAATTGACTGCAATGATTTGATTTAGAGGAGAATGGTATCGATTAGAGCTGATGGTTACGAGGTTCCTTTGCTATTGCCTGCAAATGAATTGGAATTAGCAATAGTTTCTAGTTGTATGCTACATATTAGGTTCAGATTTGTTGAGTTGTCAATATATGTCGAAGAAGAGGTTATCTCAGATTCTGGTCAGTTGAAGGAATCCATCCTATTGCAGAAGTTTCTAGGAGAAGATGGACACTTTTGGATGCTCCCTCCAAGTCGTTTCAGAGCTTGTGGACTCTCGCCTCCCCTCATGGCAACGTCTACGGAGATTCTAAGTCGTCATTCTACTACTTCTATAGTAGATATGTCTTATAGCACCCCCACTTATTCGGAGGGTCCAAGTTCGGCAGGTGAACATGTACATGTTACACCTCCCATTTTGCGCTCCGTTAAACAAGAGAGGTTAGAGCCCATTATAGAACTCTCTAGTGGGTCAGAGGATGATTCTCCTCATAAGCCGATGACACATTCTTCTGGGAAGCTTGCAACGACAACAATTCCTTTACTTCTTCCTATCTTTCAAGAGACACCTAGTCTTCTTTAGTGCTTGCGTCGTCTAGGTGATATTCAAGGGGCTACGAATGAACTTGCTAGCCTAAACTTTGACAAAATTCCTTTCTATCCCGTGCAATGTTTACCGCTAGCTTACAATAGAAATGTTGTTTTCCAATTGCCACCACTACCGAGTGCTTCATCTAGTAAAGCATCACGTACTATGCTTGATGTGATGGACAAATGTTATGATGGGAACATCTGGTGTAGGACTTTCACCACTAACATCCATAACTCGGACAACTTGACTTTTAGGAAGTCACATTGCGTTGGACAATTAGTATGTACAAACTTGAATTGTGACTTCTTGACTAGGTCATCTTCAAGAAATGAAACAAAGTGGTCTGGATGTTATAAGGACTCTTTCAAAATTGGTGGCGATCCTCCAGTAGGTAGTACCATCCTCTGTAGGATATGCAAAAGTCCTCCTACTTGTGTAAATGTTTGTCAAGCTCGGATTTACTATGTTATGAGCAAGGACGGAACAACTCGAGGGCGCATACATCTAGGAACACATTTTCATGAGGTTGCTCTTGGTACTTGTCGCAAATCATTGGACACAATATCGACACTCATTGGGGCGGAGGTATCAAAGACTCCAACAACAACAAACTCAGCAATTGCTATGGCAGCTAGCAAGGAGTTCTTTGAGAGCTACTTGATTCACAAAGGACCTGGAACTAAAGTGATGTTGGAGGGGAAAGCACTTGAGGAGGTCATGGACAAGTTTCAAATATTAAATTCTCCAAATGTGAGGAACATCATTTCTTCATTCCAAAATATTGGTACTGGTGGGATCATTGACCGAATTATGAATATGAAGCGGAACTCTACCATTGAATACATACACAACAGTGTATTTCTAGGTCAAGGAAAGGAGAAGGTTTATCTTTTTAAGATGCTCGTAGTAGAGCCTGGGTGTGGAGTGGATCTGGTCCGCCGGATGCAACCGGGTGGTGATCTTGAGAATGCATGGTTGATGTTCAATCATGTGAAGCGCATGAAGGATTGGACAACAATAGCTTGTCATGTCTACGACTTGGGGTACTCTAAGGTTCAAACGATTGCTGTGTGCGACATGCAATCGGAGGATACAGAGGTTCAGTGTATTATGTGGAGATGTTTGATTGCTCTCATGAAGAAACATGGAGTGGAGAATCCAAATATCAAGGGATTTATGACGAATACTGCAATGGCAAACTAGAATGCTGTAAGGATTTTATTTGGATCAAGCGACCCCAAGAATCCCATGGAGAATCACAAACGTACATGTCTATTGTTTTGGACCAATTCACTCCACAAGCATACTCAAAAACTTATAAAGTTGGACTTGCAACACCAGCATGATTGACTTTGCAAGCAATACAAGGATGCCAAGACAAGGGAAGAAGCAGAGACAAGGTACTTTGCAATTTAAGCATGGTGGTTATTAGCTGGAGCGGCTACAGAAGATGGGATCCAAGAATTGGATCTTTGGTTGGCTTTTTAGCACTTCAGATATCAATAGTGGGGTGGCTTTTGGCAAATGGTGAGTCTTTCTTATCATATCACAAATTGTGTTTCATAATTTTTGAATTCTATAATTTGAATTGTGCATGATCTAACTACTAGAATTCACACATATAGGGAATGACACTTGAGGAAGAGGCAGATATGCCATCATGCAATCTGTCTGAGACAGTTCACAACAAATGGTTACAACAGTCAGGAAATCGCGGAAACGATTTGTACGCGGCTACATGTGATGATAGCATCCATGCCTTTATGCAGATGACAAATTACTAAGCATATCTAAATGGACCAGCATCTGGAACTAGGCCTTTGAAATAGGAGTTGAAATTGAGAGCTGTTCGTTGAAGTGGAGATCCGAAGAAGTTGATGGAGGCTCTGAACCAATTGAAAGGGGTTCATGAAATGGCCACTTGTGTCCCAGACTTGGAGGGAGAAGAGGTGTTTGGAAGTTTGAAGAGGAGGTTGGATCTTCCCATCGGCTCAGATGGTGATTTACATCGACCAGATAAGGTTAATTTTTCACAACCTTGAGTTCAAATTAGATCTAGATCTATTTGTTCTCCAGCATTAGAGCCAACTTCAATCACTACCTATGTTGGAGAAGTTCCTCATGTCACCCTCGCTAATGGAGTCAGATTGTGATGTGTCACAATGGCACATTGCAAGAATCTCCCACAAGTCTGCTGCAAAGTGCCATGCCCAGTAGTGTAGAACCAAGAAAAAATGCCTTGCTTGCATTGTAAATCGACATTCCAACTCCAATGGCACTCCAGCTCCAACCTACCGCGGGCTTAAGAAAGAGTATAAATCTACTGAGGTGATTGTCTCTGACTTTTGGTTTTGTTCCGATGACATACGACAATGTGTGATGGGATCTCAATGCTCATGGGTTTTAGATTGGCCCGAAGATCTAGAAGTTTGGCCAATCCTCATAGGCACAAATCTAACAAGGCAAAAGACGCTTCTTCTTCAAGATGCGGGTTTTCATCTATAAGCATGTGAGGCTATGTCTCCATGTTGTCTATTCACCATGTTGAGAGTTTTTGAGCCTACCACGTTTGAGCATAGAAGCCCTGCAAACTCAAATCAATATCCAACAACTTGGAAGGGAAAGAATATTTGAAGGATCTCAAATGTACCAACAATTGAACATCAAAACAAGTGGGAGAGCGCTCAAAATGTGAAGGGAAGCATCATCAGTGTTACCATGCTACCATTTCCAGGGCTTGGAGCCATAATATGTCTGGAAATTGGAACTGATAGTTCTTCAAATATTTACCACATTTCTATTAGCATGTTCCCAGAATGTTCTTGCCTTAGTTTTGTAGACATGGCCATGGCTGCAATTGGTGGTTGACCGCAGTATGTGAATTGCAAACACCTATATTATCTTTTTAGGTATTTCTATAAGATGAATTCTAAGGAAGACCAGTTCATTCATGCCCCAAGCTTCAGCTTTAATGAAGTGAAGTTGCTCCTTACTAGGGCTAGAATTCTCAAATTGGCTAACTAGAGAGGTTCATACTAGTTCTGGCAATACTGTAGTTGCTACTAGCATTCTTCTTAGAATATGTTTTCATATCTATATTTGCTTCCAAAGTTTGTTTGGAGGTTAATTAGTGATATAAGACATATTGTTGAGAAATGGTTTATGAAGGCTGGAAATGGCAAGTTTCTGTAATTTTGCAAGTCTTACTAAATGCAAAGTTCTAAAATTCCTAACTGAATTTTTGAAAGGAAATAAACTGATAGAGTGTCTAGTGAAGTAATATTTGGATTGATTGAATAATTCACTTGAAGACTTTGATGAAATTTTTTGGGTTCAGTGGACTACTTTATCTTCCATGGTTATAGGATATATATATTTTCCACGGTCATAGGTAACAAAATTTCATAAAATTCAATTTTTTTTCTAAAAAATACCACTTATTTTCAAAATCTTAAAGGATAATCTTTACAATTCCATTCTTTTTTTTGTTTCCAAGCTCTAGGCTCAACAAATCTAGGCTCAAGGCTTGTAGGCTTGCATTTCTAGGCTCACACGCTAGCGTCGTTGGCTCTACCTTATAGAAGGGCTCCATTGTGGCTAGGAGGTGTGAAGTCCAAGAATCACATCATTACAACGATAGCCACTTGCATTTACACTATATCGGACACAATTTCCTATCACTAGTGCTTTTCCCATAAGAATCAACAAATTGCAAGGCCAATTATATAACTGAGCTTTCATTTATCTTTGGAATGAAGTATTTAGTCATAGCTAGTTACATGTGGCTTTGTTTCATAGTAGACATCTTGCAAACATTAAGGTTGCCAATGAAAATTCAAATGCCATGGGAACACACTAGACCCCCCCCCCCCCCTTTTTTTTGACAAGCCTAGATTCTTTGGAATGAATTTTTTTGACATCTATGGTAGCTATTTTTATGTCAACAATAACATCCAATGAACACTTATGAAAAACATAAAAATAGCTAAATGTCAACTTAAATGTCCCAAAAAATCCGTTTCAAAAAATCTAGACTTGTTAATAAAGACGGGGTTCTTCTAGTGATGGTAAGAAATCTAATTTACCATGAGGTATTTACATGACGTTTGTCATGTAGATGTCTACAAATATCAACACCTTGATAAGGTGGATGGAAAAGTCAAGAGTTTATTTCAAACTCTGCATGTTTAGGGTTCATGCACGCTTTGGCGACATCCCCTTCCATCCAACTATATTCTTTTGGTGTCCATCATCTGTCATTTTCTCAATTAAGACAACCTATTATATCCATAAATATTTCATGCATCTTTATTATTTACATTTGGAATCTTTTAGATTCCAATGTATGCATATTTTTTGGTGTATTCATCATTGCATATAATTCATTCATTAAAATTTATATTGTACATTTCAATATATGCATGTTTTCTATGCTCACGGACTAGCATCATTGGTTTATAACTTGAAAAGAGTCTATAATATAAAAAACAATGAATCCCTTTTTCACAATTGCAACATTAATAATAATGGGGAATATCTTTAAAATAGTGTCATTCCACAAACTTTGGCACTTTTGTGATTTAGATTGCGCGGTTTGAAATCTATATTTATCCTAATTGGCACTTTTTGCGGTTTAGACCACGTAGTTTGAAAATTGCATATGGAATATCACCATTTTAAAGAGATTTCCTATCATATCAAGAAACAACTTTGCTCTCATAGCACAAACAACACCAAATTTGAGTAACAATCGACTCTAAATTTGTCACATTTCTTGGTTTTATATCTACTTGCCTAGCAAACATATTTGCAAGATTTAATACATTAAAACTCCCCTATAATACCATTGTCTTCAAATTGGATTTCAAGGGTTACAATGTCAATACCGCCATTATAGAGGGGCCATGACAATCTTTTGTGCTTTTCATTTTAGGCAAGTTCTTGAAGTGACGATACCTTGACATTCATTGAACTCCTTTTCTACCCTTTCCAGTATATACGTTGCAAAATACTTGTTTAGATTTGGATTTAAATACAATTTGTTCAAAATTAGTATAGTAGGAATCTCTCCAAGCTTTGTTGATTGCCTCCATATGGTCAACACCTTTGTTGGATTCCTTGCTACCTTGTTTGTTGCCAAAAGACAAATTGCTTGTCTCTCACTTGTCCTTTGCTTATACCAATTTGAGCAATATAAAATCTAAAGAATTGCTTTTGCAAAGTTATTTGACGCTTTCCATTGCTATCTAGTTTAATAAAGTTATCTTTAAAAGATCTAGAAAGCCCAATTTTTGAATGCAACATGGTATTTTTTGCATATTGAAAGCATAAGACATTTGCATAAATTGAGGTGTACGATAGTAGAAAAGGTTTGAATTCATGCTAATTCTAATCCAATGACATATAGAAATTCTAGTTTGAATCATTATCACACCTCACTACAAGAGAATGGGGTGTTTTAAGTGAGTTTTTAAGTATAGTCCTAGACCTAAGCTTTTAGTAATGACCTTTAGGGCAAATTTCAGCAAAATTTTACTAAAAAGACATGTATTTCTAGTAAAATTTTGCTGAAATTTGCCTTAAAGGTCATTACTTAAAATCTTATGTCTAGGACTATATTTAAAAGCTCACCTAAAACACCCCATTCTCTTGTAGTGCCTCCTACATGTTTTAAAATCTTCAAAGTGATTATATATTTTACATGTATAGTGCAATATTTGAACATAATATTGTTAAAATGTCATCCAAATAAAAGATGATGATTGAAATGTCTTGCCATGTTTTAGTACACATCCAAGGCTTGATTCATAGAGCCAAATATGGTATTGTATGTAAGGTAGTGACATCCAAAAATGCACTGTATTATAAAGTGCCATTTCGTGAGATGGTCACATTGTGTACATCTCCTAAATCAATATGTACTTGCTCTTGAACAAACAATTTTAGAACATCTACCATCTTAGATCCTTCATAACTTTTGCATATTATATTCAAATGATGCATTCTTTAATGCAATGAAATCTCCTATAATTTGTCAATGAGAAAATATATCATTTCACTAGTCTAATAATAAAAGATATCTACAAAAGCAAAAGTGGCAATTTTTTGTATTCCTACCTTACAATTCCCTAGAGACCATTCACCTTTAAAAGAAGGACCCTGTAACCTAAAAATTCCTAAAAATTCATTGCTTTATATGTTCTATTTTTCTATACATCTAAATATATTATATTATATTATATTTTTAGAGGTGCCATCACATGTTTTCTAAAAATCTTGAAATTTCAAATTTTTTGGTAGTATTAATTTGAAATGAATGTGAATGTTTAAAAAGAAAATAAAGAAGATTCATATTAAATACAAATACACTTTTGAAATTTGAATTTATTTTCCATTGACATGTGTTATAGTGTAAAGCATCATCATAAAAAACAAAATTCTTTGTCATTCTCAAATTAAAAAAATTAGCAAGTCATAATTATAGGCCTCATATTCAAATTGTAATGAATAGTTGAATACTATAAATTTTTCAAAAATTTCAAGTGGATTAGAAATCAAGCCAAACAAACTTCATTTCAGTAGTTGGAGTCAAGTTCAAAAATAATCATTTTCAAGCGTAAAATTTAATTTGAAAGCAAGGAGATAGGAGTTGCCAAAATACAATATTAAAACACCTACAATGATCCCTTTCTTTAGCAGCTCTTTATATAGAAAGTCAATAATACCTCAATGAATTTTTTTTCACTATTAAGCATGAGAAACATATTCAAAGAGCTTTCCCAAAAGAATTGGATGAAAAATTGCAATTTTACATCTTCTACTTTTCATTCAAAATCATCTAAAAAACATTTTGTGGTACTGTGGTCCTTTAAGGCTTAACACTTAGAAAATGAGTCCCATGATTTAGCCAAAAATAATCTAATTATAAAACCAATAGGTGTGCTCTTCATTCTATAATAATTGGACACTTTTCTGCTACAATGTCTTTATAGAGTTAACCTTGAAAAAATGGTAAGGACTTAAAGTCTTTGATGGATGACTTTTTTAGTTGTATAGAAACAACTAATGCAACTATTGGTTCAAAAATTGAATCATTTTTGACTGAATACCTATCACCAAGGTTGTATCCTTCTAAAGTTAATCCTAAAAAGACACCAAAGATGTTTCAAGCCTTTACATGGTCAAACCAAAGCTTTGTGCATTTTGAAGAATGCGTGATTTTCATCTGATTTTTTGTATGCAGTTTCTTTGATGCTATATCCATATGGTTGACTTAACATTCAAGACGTTTTCATTGTTTTTTTAATTTTACATGGGGTAGTTTATCAATAAGATGTTACACCATCTAATGTATTTCAATATTTTTAGCTTTTTTTCCGTAAAACTTGAAGTTTGAAGTTGAGGATCTATAATCACATAAATATGGAGTGACATAAAAATTTTCTATACTACAATGTCTACATTGTCAATTTTTCATGTATTTCTATTCTGAAAATATCAGTATGGTTTGTATCTTATATGAATTTTCTTCATTTTTTCATCAAAAGCTCATGATAATTTAAATTTTTCACAAAAAAAATTCACAAAAATTTATGGCATATATTAGACATGTGATTTCATCTCTAAAAATTAAAACCAAAAAATTTCACTCATAAATAGAGAAGAAATAGAGAAGAAATGGAGGATACAAAGCGGGGGACCTTAGAGTTGGTCATAGGCTCCATCGTTTTGTTTTTTAG
This sequence comes from Neckera pumila, assembly GCA_963969595.1. Lineage (NCBI taxonomy): Eukaryota > Viridiplantae > Streptophyta > Bryopsida > Hypnales > Neckeraceae > Neckera > Neckera pumila. Next base: position 792,716 of record OZ018412.1, on the reverse strand, counting down.
GGGTTAAGGGTTGGGTCACTTGGGTGACGCCACGGGACCCCTTCCATTGACTTCATTAGTTTAGTTGTGTGCTTAGGTGGGGCTCGCCATTGCGTACGTGAATCCTCGCGGCTGACGAAGTGTGTGCCTCAGCTTTGATCGATTCTCACGAAGCTTACGTTCACAGCTCAGGTGAGAATTTTGGGTTGCAGCATTGCTCGAATTCCCTCTCCAAACCCGTAATTCTAGTGTCGCTCGCAAGCTTCAAAGTGATGGCGTTCGTTTTCCAAGTTAGAAGCGACATTGACGATGATGTAGAGAAATGGCCACACTGAATGGGGCGGTAGCTTCCGGCGATGGCGCGCATCATCTCCCGAGCTTGAGATTCTCTCATGGCCTCGTAACTTTAGGTTTCGCGTCGTCTCGTTCGTGTCCCCATTTCCAATTGCGAGAAATTCGCTGAGCACCTTGCGAAGTCGAACCATAATTAGTTCTCGCCTCTCAGCAACGTGTTGGAGCCCGTCTGAGTTCTTTTGCGATCTATCGCCTCTAGGACCAAGAGGTCCAAATTGGGCCTCTTGTGGGTTTTTTAGCTGGAGTTTTGAGCAGGTCATATGGAGACGTTCTTTGGTTGAATTTCTATTATTACTTGACCACGCACATGCAATGCTCTTCGCGGATTCTAGTGATATAGAATGTAACCTCATCTGAATTATTGGTTTCTTACCTTGTGATCATTTGCAACTCATGAACCTTGAGTTCTTTTACAGTCTATTTTCACTTTCTTCTTCACATTCTGGGATTGTGCGAACGCGAAATCAGCCGTTTTGATGATTCTAAGGTTCACTTTGTGTGATTCATCAACAGTGCGAGAGTAACGTTGTTAGTTCCACCTTGCTTAAATCGTAGGAAGGGAGTAAGAAGTGGTGATCATTTGTGGTCCCATCCCCAATTTCAACGATCCCCAATTTCAACGACATTCGAGCAGCAGTTTTCGTGTGTTTCGAGTTTCTCTCGTTTGGATGTTGGTCGCTTACTGATCTCCTGGCAGTGCTTGGATCCAGCAGCGCACGCATAGTCGTTGAGCCTGGCTATTGCCAAGAGAAGAAGCGCAAGGTTCTTCCGGAAGACTCAGCAATTTCGAAGTACGTCGCTTACCTAATATTCCTAGCTTCAGTCCTGAGTCCTCTTGTCCATTCCAGTCCTCAGTCATCTCGTGTTTGCATTGGTGTTTAGGATTTAGTAGGTCATATGGGGACTTTGCGTTGTCCAGTTTTTTTGTGTTCTTTTGACCAACGCATGCGTATTCTTCACCGATTCTGGTCATAAGCTCCAATGCTAACTATTACTACCAATGGTATATTACCAATGGTAGTAATAGTTAGCCCTATCTGGGTTATTCAATTGAATCAAATCAGTCATTTTAATCCTTCGTTCTTCAGGGTTGAAGGTCAATAGCAGCAATGGTGCGTACCAAGAAAATCGCTCGCATGTCCACGGGAGGCATTGCTCCCCTCAAGAAACCGCTTGCCAGCACGTGTGCCCGCCGGTTTGGCACGGCCTTGGTCCCCAAGACGCCCCCCCAAGCGACTCCTCCAAAACGGCCGGTCACCAAGGCAAAGCAGCCGGCGCCTGCTGAAGAAGTTTGCATAACCGGTTGTTGAGTTTTCAACACTCACGTGGCACCGTCCCATTGGCAACCCATCACCATTGCCATTACAAGTTGTAACTCATAACCTTCTCTCCTTTCAACTTGCTTCCTACACCCTTGGATCATGAAGATCAAAGGTTGTGATTGAAAAGTGAACAACCGGTTATGTCCGATAACCTACTCGCCGCTACCGCGGCTCGTCAGTTATCTAATACATAACTTGTCAATTTTGCAAGAAGAGGCAGCGGTTGGACACAGAGATCGTGGAACAATGCAGACGTGCGGAGAAACGGAAGAGGGATGCTGTAGAATACGTTGACCTATCTTCTGAGGAGGCTTCTGAAGACGATTCTGAAGAGAGTTCTGAAGAGAGTTCTGAAGAGAGTTCTGGAAATGATTCTGAGGACGATTCACAGGAGGAATGATAAACAGAAGGCCGGTTTTCATAGAGAAAAACTGCAATGAATTAACCAGGGTGTCAGTTTCCCAGAAGCACCAAGCCGTGAGTTTGAAATGGAGGTGATCGACCAGGTCATTGAACCCTATTGTATATAGCGTGCGCATATGGATTTCCGTCGTTCAGATCCAAAACAAAAATGTTGTAGGTAGAAATTAATGAAGAGCTGAGAGCTCTGGACAGTTCACTGCAGAGGAGATTGAAGCGAACATGAGTCGATTCCATATTTAGTCAGTATGTGTGATCCAGGGCTTTTTTCCCCCTTTTTTTTAAAGTGCCAAAGTGGCGATATAAACTGTTATATTGATGGCTCCAAATTTCAACATTGATCCACATATTGGATTGAAAATATCACATATCCATAAATCTATTTTCATCCAGAATTTGGCAATTCATCCAAGATTTTTTATAATTTGATGTCTGTTGCCATTTTGTAGCCAAACTATTTTATGTAGTGCAATCTGGTGCTATATCACCCCCCCCAAAAAGCCCTCGTGTCATCTTGCTGTGGGTGGGTAGCACATGTATTCCAACAGCTGAACTTCGCTTCAAATCTCTCTCACAAGTGTTGATGTCTTAAACTTCAGCTACCTATGTACCATACACCCAACGTTCTGTAATTGTACTTTCCATGTATATCCTAAGAATCTCTTTGACTGGACAATGTCTACATATTAACCCAAGAAGGATGGGTTGGTCACCATGGAAACCATCTTTTTGGATACCGTGTGAATCATTTACTTAAAAAAAATTAAGAGCACTCACTAGAGGCCAAACTACTGTGCAAAACCTCCCCTTTTCATACAAAATTCCATAGATGAACATCTGCAGTACTATATAGAAGGATTCTTTGGCATCTATTGGACACTTAGTGTCTGAAGTGTCTTTCTAAAGTTGGAATTTCAAAATACCTAATTCACAATGAGCCCAATTTGCCCCAAGTGCACGTGATGTCATTAGAGAGGTTTGAGTACATTACATGAGTTCTAAATGCCTTACAACATTCAAATGGTAGGCCATAGCACATGCTAGCTATAGCACATGCTGGCCATAGCAAATGGTAGGAAACACATAGTTGGAAGTGCCAACACTTCAAAAACTATATAAAATAAATAGAAAAAATTTGGATTCAAAATTGGACCCAATTATATCCAACCCAAATTGGTCTCATTAGAAGCAAAGTAAAAGGCAAAATTATAGAGACAAACATGAAATGGCAAATAATATGCTTCAAAAAGGAAAAAGATGAAATTTGCATATCTCATCAATTCTCATGGTTGGTGTAGAACTAGGCTATTTGCTTCAAGAACAAATGAAATAAAGAACATTGAGGTTGAAGGATAATTATTCATTCATCAAAATTCAATTGGTAAGTTAGTTTGATTTCCAAAGTAAGGAACATTGTTTTTAGTGAGTTATGAAACTTTAGATTAGATTGGAAGAAGAATAGGACAATAACAAGTTGTTGTCTTGTGATTTGAGACATGCCGCATCAAGGAAATTAACTACAAGATTTAACCCTGGAAGTATAAGGCTTATCATTGACGTAGTCAAATATAAATTATCACATACTTGGATAAACATGTACATTCTTCTTTTGAATAGTATCTCCAAAGGCTTTTCATTGAACACTTTTTATTCTATACAACATTCACAACATTTCAAGGTTAATGACTCTCAACAAAAAACATTCCCCAACTCATTTTGTTAAATAAATGATAGACGAGTCACAATATAGAGCCCTCATTCTCCAACTCATTGAATAAAAAAAAGTCAAAGTAGATGATTGAATCATCAAAAATCCTTCCTTCAATTCAATGAAAACTCTTGCACTCAAGCCAAAGGGGTGAGTAAGGCTTCCCTCTATTTACTTAACCTAAACAGACAGTCCCATGATCATTTATTTCAAGCCTCACTTTCCATGTTAATTCTGTTTGCTACATTTTGCAACTAGATATGAATGACATTCTTTGTATTTACCTTCAAAGATGAAATCATATGTCCATTACAAGTCATAAAATTTTCAATTTTTTTGGAAAAACTTGAAATTATTGTGAGTTTTTAATATAAAAATGAAAAAAAATCATATCAAATCCAAAATGTGTTAAAAAAATCTGAAATTTTCACTATAGATGTATATTATAGTGTAGAACATCATGATATATACCAAAGCTATCATAGATGTCATTCTAAAACTAGAAAATAAACAAACCATGGCTACAAGTTCACAATTCATATTACAATAAAATATTGAAATTTATAAATTATTATTGGAATAGAAACTGCATTTCCTTAGCTTTATTTCATTAATTGAACTCAAATTCAGAAAATATCATTTTTATGTCTAAAATTCACATCATGAATAAAATAACAAGAAATGGTCAAAATACACTATCAATAAGGGTGATCCGTGGATTGATCCTTAAAAGATGGACTAGTGACCGTGGAAATCATACCTTTGGATATTGTGAGAATCATTCCCTTAAAGACATGAAAAACCACTCATACTACTTTGGAAGTCAAACTATTGTACAAGGCCTCCCCTTCTTACAACAAAATTTTGAAGATGAATAGTTGTACTTTTGTCCTATACATAAAGATTCTATGTCATCCATTAGATGCTAAATGTCAATAATAGGTTAAGCGGCTTCTTCTTTCAAAAAGTCAATAACACCGTAATGAAGATATTTGCAATACTATTCACTCAAAGTGTCCTCAAATAACTTCCAAAAAAATATTGGATGAAAAAATGATTTTAGGTAAGTCATCCATCAGACACGGCATCCGCGGCGTCCTTCTAGGGTTAACCTCCAAAAGCTCCTGCGGCTCCCGACGGATCATGTGGCCAATTCTTCATGTCTGAGCTATCCCTATAACCGTGGTGCTGCCTCCTCCCCTGTTCCATTTGTTTCGCGTGGAATCGCGTGCAGGGTTTAACCGCGAGCTTGATGGACTGAAGGTCACTGCTTGGTCAATGTTGTTGTTGTTGGATTGCTGAGAAGTGAGCGAGGGGACATGATCGAGTATGCTGGGAGGAATACACAACCTACGACAGAAAGGTGGGGGTGCAGCTTTCGATGCAATTCGTTTGGGGCTCCTCTTGCCTTCGGATTGCATCTCGTACCTCCTGATTGACACTCTGAAAGCATGAGGGCGCTGTGAAGAGCTCGCCAGTGGGGTTCGCAAGGGCGACAACATGGTACCCATCTCGGGTACCAGATTCGCAGGGCTCCTCCTGATTCTATGCCTTGGTTCCTTCACTCGCGTTGCGCTGGGGAGAGGAGTAACCACTGGGGAAGAGGTGACTGAGAATTGGCGAACTGGAAATGGAGGGGAGGATGAGGGGGAAAGTGCAGACAGAATTATCGGTCAAAGGGCGGGGGATCACACGGCTAGTGGTCACACAGAGGTATGTTTATGTGTTATTGCATCCTTGTTTCTTTTAGGCATTATCGTTCAAAATCACCGCCCGGCTTCTTTCTTTCTTTTTCGATTATCTATTGAATAGTTGTAGAGGTGGCTCAAGGTCAGAGTTATCACGAAGATGAAAAGCCGGCTCGGAAAAGGCTTGTGTTGCACAGAAACTCCTTCGTGAGAGAACAATTTTTAAAACCCTAATTCTGGACTTGGCTAAAGGTCAATGTCATGTCAATTCAGTATTTCGTCGATCCTTTCGATCGCTCTTCTCTTTATGGTTTTCGTGAGATTGTTGTTTAGCATGTGAAACTACCAGTAAATTTCAGCGTACTCTCATTGAATATGACAATTATCGGACATAGCCTTCGATTAGAAACTTGTGCAGATTTGCAGCATTGTTATAATATTCGAGGACCTGTTCTTGTGGAACCATGCCTGTAGCTATTTTGAGAGGTTTTCATCATTAGAAGTGACTTACTTTTCTTTTTTTGGGTGGGTGGGTGGGTGGGTGGGGGAGGGGGCGCTTTTCCTCAATTTTGCGAGGATCCAATGCACTAAAATACATGTATATTATTTGAATTTCGTATGAGTACGAATCAGCTATGAATTGTTGAAGTTTGAAGGAATTAGGTTTCAATCACGATTGCCTAGACTAACCTTAAGCCATGCGTGTTACATCTACAATGTATCCTATGGAAGCATCTCTGACTCGACCTATCCTGTTTCTTACAAGTCTCGTGCTAGACGTTTCTCATTTCTCACAAGTCTCGGGGTCTGGATGACACCTGCATTGTAAACGTGTGACCTTTGACCAACAGAAAAGGGACCGCATTCAAGTGGGTTCCCTACCTGAACTCTACTTGATGTGCATTTCAGGCTAAAAGGGTAGGCGAAGTGAGGTTAATGGCAAAGGATGTGATGGACGTCAATTCAAAGGCTGCAAACAATTCAAAGGTAGGCACTTCCAATAATAATACTATTGGTGCCTCTCCGCCGATTCTACCGGCACCAGATAAATCCAAAAATAACACTGTAGAGAAATCTCCTCCTCAAAATGTCCTACGTGCTCCTGCACCTCCTGCTCAGGATGCAAGCACAGGCGATGAGGCGAAATCAGCCCATGGAGGAACCTGTACCCGTGAACATGGACCAGTGATCGGCAAGCTGGCGGCCAATGGGGGGGATGATGAAGATGGTGAGGATCAAGTTTGCCAGTACACCGTTTATTCAGTTTAGTTTGTGTGATCCTCAATTTCTTAATAAACCTGAAATACACCATGAACGCCTTATTTAAGTGGACCTATGGATGAATAATACCATTTCTGAGCTTGGGATCTCTGACTTGCAAGTTGTTGCTTGAGTGACTATTCTCTCAAATGATATTTGATGGTGGTCCCACGCTACAAAATTTAGCAAAAAAAATCCGTTTACTCTATGGCACTCTAGTTTCGTGTTTCATTAAATCATGGATGAAACTAAGTAGAAGGAACGTTGTTGATGGAAAGCTTTCTTCATGAGAAAATTGAAGCCTTTAGAATTAACTGTTGTGTGTGAAATGCGAGATTCTGATGAGTGGTCTTGTTCCCTTTGCAGGCGACCATGATTACACCCTAACCGTTGAAAATGGTGGTGGTAAAGCACAGCTGGATGTTACTATCAAGACCCCTACAGGATGGAAAGCAAATCCAGTGGATTTTGTGTTGACCAAAGGAGAAATGCTGCCGGTAAGTTAGATGGATCACTGGGTTGAAGCTTTGCCAACAAAAATGGCCTCTCAGCTTGTTGCGAATAGGCATGAAACTAAATCTTTTATTGGGGGTTCGCAGGTGACCATCTCAGTGGTTGATAGGGAAGCTGCGAAGCTGGGAGAGAGGATTAATGTAAGTTGGGGTGAAGGCGATTGTTACGTGAATCTTCCTCCTGAGAATTTTGGGGACAATCTGACCCGTTCATCATATTTGTCTCTCTTCGCTGCTCCAGGAGCTTTCGTTCTTGTTCTCGGAGGCGTCTTGGTGTTCGTTCTTATATTAGGTACGACATCCTTTATTAGATCTCATATTTAAGGATTTGGTCAATTACACCTGTCTATTAGGACAAATTGTCAACCATCGCGTTGAATGTTTGTAGATCACGAGAGTTGCAACCCTGCCCATAGACGCTTATTTCTGCCCTGCTAATTATTAATGAGGACTGAATCTAGACCTCGTGGGTTACAAGTGAGGATGGGTGGAGACATTCTTGTTTTTCGCACGCACTAGGGCTTCATGACAAGGGAGATTTGGCTAATTTCGTGTATAAATGGAGTCTAATTACAATGGACTCCAATTTATATCTCAGGGCTTGACTTATTCTAAAGCCCAGTAAGTAGAACAGAATAGACAAATACCAGGCAGGTATTCACTATTTAGATTCGCATATCAGTTGTAGGGCAAAACTACTTGCAGACCTTCTTTCAGAATCCTTTCAAGTGTATCTTGTTGTGATATCAGTCAAGTCAATCCTAATTAATCTAGCAAAGGGCTAGTTAAGTGTTTGACATATTATTATTTGCAGAGGAAGCCCTACAGCTGGTTCTTCTGGTTTTGATTTGAGTGCCCAAGTTTTCACAATCTTGCCTTGTAATTACTAGGTGCGGTGGGTGTTTGGAGATGCGTTTCATGGCGTGCTCATGCTCGGCGACATGGTAATGCGGAGGCGAAGTACCAGGAATTGGAAATGGCGTTACCTTCGGTGGCAGCCTCGAAGCAGGATGATGGGATGTCTCCCTCAGCTGATGGCTGGGACGAAGTCTGGGAAGACGACGACTGGCAAGACACCGAAGCTGTGCGGTCTTCGTCCTCATCTCTCACTCTTTCTTCCAAAGGACTCAACTCCCGACGAGCGAACAAGGACGGTTGGGACAACAGTTGGGATGACTGACCACTCAAGAGTAACTCAAGAGTGTTACGCTTGGCACGGATAGAGAGCATGGACAGTCTTCATTTTCCGGTTCTGGCACTCTGATAAACTGGAGTCTTCGTAATGCTCCTGTCTCGTCTGTGGATATCGGGTTATCAAAGAGGGAATCCTTATTTATGTATCCAACTCTCAGCTGCCGAGCTGTACTGTATACAGTAGTATAGCTACTGTGTTCGCGTTGAGAGGGATAAAATGCCGGAAGTGACCCTGAGATGCCTTGAACGAAAGCGCTCTGCAAGGTTACTTTTTCAATGTCACCTGCCATGCGACTTCGAATTGATACCAGAGGTATCTTGGTATGTTTGTACCGATATCCAACTGGTGCAGTGTAGTTAACTAGGAGACCTGCACTTTTGCGGCAGATGTGAACTTATCATCCCTGAACATCCAACGAATTCATGCAGTTGGCCTTTGGTACTTTTGGTATTTCCATGTGACTGGCACATTGGGGTAAAGTTAACACCCTTTTGAGTGTGTATTTTGTTTTGTTTATCGTTATGCAGCAAATGAGATCCTGGGTGTCACAATGCTCAATGCGAAGATGCACAGTTCGCACACTTCTTAAGAAACTAACTTTTGAAAATTTCCTCTTGCAGGCCAATAAGATCCAAACCATGTCAGGAACTCTAAGCTTCATGAGACGGATCGACTTATTCACCGTTGTTGGGGTTCTTGAGAAGCCCAAGTTCTGGCTTCTCAAGGGTGGATGATGGTACGAGTATAGTGTGAACTTTCAGAAATGAATTTTGTAAATTTTCAATTTTACGCCCGTAGTAGCCTGGGACATCTCGGAAGCTTAGGACGACAATGGGATTCACACTATACACCTGCTTTGGCTTGGCTCACTGATGGATGAATTAACAGCAGAACTATTGATGTCCAGTAGAACCTCTCTAAACTAATCAGTCCCGGACCGGTTTCAAATGGTCTGACAAGATTATATTAGGGAGGTTTATTAGCTTATGGAGGGTCATTTTTAGTGATAACCTTTGTTATGGGGACAAGTCTGGGACCGGTTTGACAAAATTAACTTACAAAGGTTTATTAGCTTATGGAGGATCAACTTAGGGAGGTTCTACTATACTGTACTTCATAGGTTGACAATTGAAATATTGCAATACTAAGACTTGGAAAATCTCAAAGCTCTTAGGAATGAGCATCCATTATTGACCCTGCCTGAATACCAACACCTAAATATGGTTGCATGGTTATCCATCAATAGAGGAAACCATTGGCAGAAGTCACTTGGAACATGTGTCTTTACAATGTTCTCTGAATCTACCATTTTTGTGCTCCTTATATGAGTTATGCTTTATTTATGGGTGGTCTCATTGTCAATTCTTGGTACTTTCCTTTGCTGAACTTTGGAAGTGAATTTCTCTTCATTTTTGGGTCAAAGTTCTCTACTTCCCTTTAGTTGTCTTCTCTTTTGTTTGCTAAGAAACACACTTCATTCCTTCATCTATTAGTCCAAAAAGTGAGTCATTTTTTAGTACTGACATTGAGGCAACATCCTTTTAGGGTTAACCTTGTAAGAATACTACAAACCAAGAGTGGTTTGATGGATAATAGAAAATCCTTCTATGAAAGATGTTCATCTTTGAATTTTGTGTGAGCAAGGAAGATCTTGCACAATAGTTTGGCCTCCAATGTGTGCTTTTATTTTTTTTATTTTTAAGAAGATGATTTATAGTGTACCAAAAAAGATGACTTCCACAGTGATGAACCCGTCCTAGGGTTAATGTGCAGGGGATCAAACCACATTCATAACATTATTCACCTTCATTGGGGGGGTCCCTTTTGCTCCCCCAAAATCAAGAGCCCCCAAACAAATTAGCTTTTTGAGCACTGACAACCTGACAAACATCCAGCATTATAACTTAATTCTCCCCCCGGGATCTTGCGGGGATTATACCTCCACCTGGGGGGAGCTATCACAGTCTGTTAACAATGTTATGTTACATCGTGCCACAGCAAATTCTGATCCTTGCGACTTCAAGGGGCGATCACAATTTGTCGTGAAGAAGAATGAAGTGGATGCCAAAGGCTTGGAAACTAGGGTTTAGAAACCGCCCACCTACTTCTTACTGTCACTCAAAACTGAAACAGCAAGGCTGGAGCGCTTCATTCGTCGAGATTGATTACGCTTTGCAAGCCCACATGATCCTCTTGCAAGGAAGATCCTCACATAAAACTAAACCCTCCACGCCTAGACAGTCCGTCAAGTTCAACTTGGTGTGAAATTGTGGTTGTATCATCATGATTTTCTTGTTGAAAATGAGTACCAGAAGGTGCTAGAGAGCATTGTGAACTGTACCTTAAATTATACTCCGTATCTAATGTGACACATATTTCCAAAACTACCTATCCCATTCATTAAGTTAGCATGGTTTCTTTACCTATAATTAGGTTCCTAATTTGTTTGTTTTGTTACGTTGAGATCTTCTGGACTGTGCGTCCCCCGGTTGCATGTTTGGTGCCGTTGGAAAGCTCTTGGCAAGGAGGGGTGCAAGGGCTTGGGTTTGTGGCATTTGGACCTACGCTGGGAAAGATATTGAACTTCAAAGTTATAAATGGATCAATAAACTTAGAAAGTTACTTTTAATTTGATTTTCGTTGCGTTCTTGGTAATGTTGGAAAGCTCTTGGTGAGGAGGGGTGGACGGGATTTGTTTTGTGGCGTTTGGAATGATGTGTGAAAGTTATTGAATTTCAGAGTTTTTTTAAAGTTTAAAATAAATAAATAAAACTTTTCGTTTCGTTTTGGCTGTGGCAATGGCACAGGGCACACTAGTTGAAATGAATGCCACAATGACCATTTCATATCAAATCAACTATACAAACGTTTAAACGAATCTGCATTGCGGTCTGCAAGTTCCAATGGTTTTGAGGCTCTTCTCACAAAGTCTCAAATCTGCAATGTACTCTTTGCACGGAAACTTGGGTAGAAAAAGCAGAAACAAAAATCCAATTTTATTTGCGTGCTTTATAAAGATTCGAATGACAGTGCATCCAGAAGAGATATACTAATTTGCTAAGATTTAACTTCAAACTTGTGCCAACACCAAAATGTGGTGCCTCGGGCGTTTCGTGGTTACGGATAGCTTCATAGCATAGTATTCAGTGTGTATGAATACAAAGTTGTATTGAGACTACCCTCGTCTTTCATAGCATAGTATTCACCACTCTAGTTCACCACGGATCTGTTCCTCAAAAAACTTCCCATGAGGACCACCAGGCGGGTGCAGAGCCAGCCAAATGCCTGTCTGAACTGCTGCTTCAAGAGTGTTTGTCCCTCGATAGTCATTTAGGTTAGTTTTGGTGTATCCAGGATTGAAGCAATTTACATACACCTTCTTGGTTTCTGCCTCTACCTCGCGAGCGAACACACTTGTATATCCATTCAGAGCAACCTTACTCATGGAGTAGCCAGGGTAAGCGTCTGGCCATCCTCCAGTTTTCGATGTCTCAAGATATTCTTGTACGAAGTGGTCCACTTTGTCCTCCGTAATTTGGTCGCGCTGTTTGAATTCCTCACGATATTTGTTGGAGAGGCGCTAAGATTCGCACCAGTTGCATGTCAGAGGCCAACATGAATGAAAAACAAATTTGAAGCAATAAACACTAGCATGGATAGTGTCGAAGTAAAAAGAAATTTGCATTGCTGACAAAGTACAGGTATGTGGATTTCCTCCCATGGTAACAAGGAATAGAATCATATGTCTGGTATGTCTCCAATTCGATGACTATCTTCCCTTTCAGCAAAATCCTTAAATGACAGCAATGAACATAAGACAGTACCAACAGTCTAGCGATGTTCCCTTCAGTTTGCTCAGAAGAAAATTAAGGAATAACATGCAACTCACTTGAAGCATCCCCAAGGAGGATGACACCATTACGATGCGAGCGCCTGCAGGAGATGGGCGAAGCAGAGGTAAGATGGCTTTGGTGACGCGCTTCACACCATAATAGTTGGTGTCAAAGATCCCTGCTTCGGTTGTGGCATGGGAGATGCCTGCGTTGTTCACCTGTTCCAACCCCAAACTCCCAGCCTTAGCATTCAAACCCCAAATTTAGACACCAAGCAGAGACTTTTGTTTGCCGGCCGACTGGATTTTAGGGTTTAAGGTTTAGGGCTATGTGCATGGTGAATCTAACCATCTTATGCCATATCTGTCCTGGCTTTCGGTATGCAATACAGTTCAGTATGCAGCAGTCTGTAAACATTCTTTTACTTCTTGCAGAATTGGAGAGCCTCTATTGAAAAGAAAAACGCCATTTACGAAAATGCAGGGGTGGCATTTTGGAAAAGACAGTGGTCAAGAGAACAAGCAAGAATGAATTTGCAAGAGCAATTCAGAAACTTCAAACAGAAATAATCCTAAAACTCGTCCACTTAGAAGGATTACAAACAATTTATAATTATTGATAGAAAATAGCATATTGATGCTATTCACATTGTCCAAAATGACCACACAAAATGCGCAACTAATTAAGAAAAAACTCTTTCCAGAACTAAACATTTGAATTAAGTGACCTGTTGTCATCATTCTACATACCCTTGTAACCCAATATACAACACGTTTATCACACTTTGCACATTCATGTATTGCACAGCAAAACGCTAATATTATGCACCGACTTCCCACGTGATGCAGAAAAGCGTTGATACATACCAAGATGTCTACGCCCCCATATGTTTGACGCAGCCATTGGACCAGTGCAGCAACAGACTTGTCGCTGGTGACATCAAGGGGGTGGAACGCAATGAGGTCCTGGGATAACTCAGCTGGAAGTTCTTTCTTCAAAGTCTCAGCTGCAGCTTTCCCTCGCTCTTCACTGCGTGCAGTTAACACTGTGGTAAGCCCGTTTTGAGCAAGTTGGCGGGCAATCTCATAACCAATGCCTTGGTTGGCACCTGTTATCACTGCAACTGTATCCTTTGACCACCACCTGCACATTACATTGCACATCCACGTGCCTTTCAAAGACTAATTTCTACGACATTAGCTAGGTTTGCTACATAATCTAATAGAGCTCAAAGATTCGAAATCCGTGTCAATTAACCTGTGTGGAAACAGAAGATGTCTCCCGGGTCCGTCCACTATACAAGTTACTACATCCCTTTGCGGTTTAGGGGCTGTGGGTTATAACGTCGTAACCCTTTGCTAGAACTCTGTCAAACTGTTTCTGCGTATTGACAACGGGGTATGAAGTTTGAGCATCTCTCACAACCCTAGTGGAACCCTAAAGAGAAAGACGTGTACCGTACACTCCTTCAATTAAAAGATCAGACTTATTTCTCTGCTATTGTACATATCACACCAGAGCTTGCCTGAATTTTAGTCCCCCACATTCAACTCTTGCAAAACTATGTAAAATCTAGCTCCTCAGCGAATTAGAACACTCACAAACTGATACCTATCAAAGGATGCAGTTTTCATGGCACGTGATGTAAATCTTTAACAGAAAATCTATTTACCACATTGGCACGAATCTTACGTTTTAGAGTCTTATGCAATTTTGGCACCCAAACGTGCGCCAGTTTCACAAAATTGAAAGATACAGGCAGTACAGAAATCAGTTCTAACCACAAGACAAGATGGACAACAAACCCAACTAACATATTCCTACTAGGACGTCGGTCACGTTCTCCATCTACCACATCACATCTGTGCCAGTACGTGTTGAAAGAGCCAGGATCATTACTTGGACTGTGGTGACGCCATGGTGATGAATACTTGGAACAGATCAACTTAATTGCTGGCCTGCCTCTCTCGGCAATGTTCTGCTCAATTTTCCTGGGACCGTGCAATAGAATTGGATGGCTTTCACAGAGCTTACCTTACATTATATAGCAGGCGTGCCTTCACATGCAAGAGAGATGAAACAACCCCATGCATTTGGAAATTTCGTCGGAACCTTGTTTTGTCACTTTTGTGTTGGCTGGAGCTTTCTGCAACTTCTTCCACTTGTCCATTGGAAGGTTGCCGAAATTTCTTCCCGTCGCAACTGGAGGTGTCAAGATGTGAGGATGGCCACGTGGATTACTGGGAAAGGAATTCCACACACATTCTACGAAGCGGGAGGTGGATTCACATGCCTGAATTGTCGACAATAAACCCTGGAACAGTGATCCCAGAACTAGTTTATGAAATTTAGGGCAATATGCTTCCTTCAAGACAAACATGCATAACTTTGGCTACTTGAGAGTGAGATAGTATGAGAACTAAAATAGAAAAGAAAGGATTTTGCAAGTTGTGAAGGATTATTGGGCGTATTATAACACAAAATTGACTAAATAGATGCTATTTCTAATGTGGAGGAAGTTGCAAGTTGGCTATCAAGTTCTATTGTTTGTTGCAGTTCCATTAGAGACCCTTTTTTACATTGCACTAGTAGCGCAAGGATTTTTTTGGATAGAAACTCAACTAATTTTTAGCTAGTTTAGAGATCTACTCTAGAAGAAGATAGGCCTAAGACCATGGATTTCAAGCCTCAATTGTCCATTACTCTGTTTGCTGCCATTTAGCAACCAGATAGGAATGTGAAGCAACTTTTAAAAACAATTTGGATGAAAAAATGATTTTTCCATCCTATACAAAAGAACCTCCCTAAATCGACCTTTCATAAACAAATAAACCTTTGTAAGGTAATCTCACTACAACAAAAATGATGTTTTATGACTGCAAAATATGACTGGAGTGAGTCGTAAAATTTCAAAATATGACTCATGCAGAAATCACTGTAGATGATTTGTACTATGACTAGGTCCAATCATTACCAACGAGTCGCTTCAGATATGAGTCATATTTGCAGTCATATGGATTGGGAAGTATAATTAGCCATATTTTGTCAACGTGGCGTATATGTTGACCATTTTTGATGTACTTGACTTTTTCTTGAGGTGCCCGGGCAAAAGCAAAAAAAATCCTACGTGGCATATGACTGCATGCAGTCATATTTTTGGCTGATGTGGAATATGACTATGGTGAGTCATATTCTTTGTTGATGTGAGTATGATTCTTGTGAGTCATATTTTCCAATGTTGTGAAAGATGATTCTTGTGAGTCATATTTTCTGCTAAAAAATGACTTTTGTGAATCATATTGTTAGATGATGTAGAATATAACCCTTGTGAGTCATATTTTTTGTTGATTTGAAATGTGACTCCTATGAGTCGTACTTTTGGATGATGTGATAGTTTATATGGAATGTTATTAATAATTTTATGATTGAATGTAGTCATATTTTTAAAAGACTGTAGTCACATTTTTGGCATAATTGTGAGCATCATGTGATTATAAGCAATCAAATTTTTACCAAGATATTTTAAGACATATAATTGAAGCAAGTGATATTCCAAGTAAGTGAAAGTCACATTCTTAGATTTGTGTGCATGGTTTGTAATTGAGGTAACTGAGGCTAATGGTAATTTCCATCATAAACTATTGTCACATTTTCTATACATTCTAAATGAACATGACAAAAAAAAAAAGACTCCATTCAATTAAAATTCAATTGAAATGAGTACAATGTGAATATCCATTCAATTAAAATGTGTACATAAGATTTTTGAGATGCACAAAAGATAGTCATCTTAGAGAAAGAAAATGCAAGAAAGAATGTGACTCTTCTCAATCACATTTATTAGTCAGTAACACAAAGCATATTACAATGGCACTCTATAAATGTATATTCCCACACATTTATAAGACCCATATTCTTTACAAATATGTGAAGATGTTGCCTCTTTGGTATTGCAAATAGCTTCTAATAACTTCTTTCCAGCTTGGTGCCTACATATACAATCAAGGAGGTTAGTTTTCAATGAAATGAATAATATAGATCAACTTTCAATGATTTAAAGCAATATAAGTATGTTGCACAAGTTTAAGATAAGAAAAAGTCATGACCACTATCTTTAGAAAATTGCAAATAAACAAGAAGAAAGAATAACAATGGTAATAGAAGGAACAAGAAGCAAAAGGTGGCAAATACTTAGAGGTAACAACAAGCAAGAGGTAAGATGCAACAAAATACAACAAAAAACAAAAAGAAACAAGAACTAAGCTGCAACAATAAACAACAAGAAACATAAGTTAAGATGCAAGAAAATGCAACAAATAAGAAGAAAAAGCAAGAACTAAGATGCATATAGAAGTAATAAGAAGCATGAATTAAGATGTAACAACAAGTAAGAACTAAAAAGCAACAAAGAGAAAATAAGAAGCAAAAATTAAGTACTAAGAAGTAACAAGAAGAAGCTAAAAGCAAAGAGCAAGAACTAAGAAGCAAAAACTGAGAACTAAGAGATAATACGAGAAAGTTAAAAGCAAGAAGCAATAGGAAGGAAGAATTGAGAAGCAAAAAAAAACAAGATCTAAAAGGCATTAACAAGAATCAAGAACTAAGAGGCAACAAGAAACAAAGAAGAAGAAACAAATATAGCCAAATGTTGCACTTTGAGGAGGCAATTCCCAAAAAATGGCAGCTAGGATTTTAAAACCCTAAATTAGTGGCGGCTACATGGAAGTGGCGGCTAGGGTTTTAAAAACCTAGTTATATGACTTGCCCTAGTCATGCACATGACTTGCTCTAGTTATGTGACTTGTCTAAGTCATGCACATGACTTGCTCTAGTGATGTGACTTGTCTAAGTCATGCACATGACTTGCACTAGTCATGTAACTTGCCCTAGTCATGTACATGATATGTTTTAGTCATGAGACTGACCAAATATGACTATACTAAGCAACAAAGCTTTTTTAACAACAAAATTTGATCCAACGTGAATACATATATTGACACTAAAATCCTGGGTATGCAACTTATGTATTAAACACATGGGTCATCGGCATTAGAACGGCTTAGAGGACGATTTTTGTAAAAATGATCAAATTTAAAAGACCAAAAAATTAGGTGAAGACCAAACCAAAGAATAAAAATAAAAATATAGGAAATGTTGGGTTGCATACATATTATAAAAAGTTTACAATATATATAAAGAAATTGGAATACCTATTTATAGTTTTAAAATTCCATACAAAAAGTTTCTTCTAATTAAAATTATTTTTTATTAAAAAGCCTAAAAATTGGATACCTTATTCCATAATACATGTATTGAAATAACGCATATAATTTGGTTTATAATGCTATTATTGTCCTAAAAAATTATTCATTTCATGTATTATTACATTTTTGGATTCTTTTTGAAAAGGCTACAAGAATTTTTTACATTAAAAAAAATTATATCCCTTGAAATTGGACAAAAAATGCATTATAAGTGATTATAATCAAAGCCATATAATACAGGACTATAGGAATTGCATATCCGAGACAAAAACTCCACAAAATGCATGAAAGAAAGCTGCAAGGCCTTAAAGCACCTACAGTTATGGCAATATAAATCTAAATAGATGCCATGCATTTGTCAAAGTATCTACGTCCGTGCACAAAATCTGCAGGAGCAAAAGTATTTGATAGAGGCACTATTTAAAAGCATCTTTGAAGAAAAAAAAGGATTATATTTTTATAGTCTATATCCTTGTAAAAACATCTTTTAATTGCAATACAAGCACGCATGTGCCCACAGTAAGCTTCAATCTTCATATGAATAATTTTGTAACTTTTGTAGGGCATGTAGAGATTCAAAAAATGTAACTTATATGACATTATTGAGAACATTTTCAAGAAAGAAACAAACTTCAACACATAACATTTGTGAGTATTTTATCTATATCCTTGAGATAAAGCATGCACAACCATTTTCTTTGTTGTTGAGCTTCAAACTATAAGTTGGATATTTAAATATTGTTCATTTGGCATTGTAAGCAATGAACAAGTATATTCTAATGATAAAGTATAAGTGGATCGAATCTTAACTAAAACTAATACAAATTGTAAAAATGAGAGGTTTTGAGGTGGTTTTACATGGTTTCATCTAATCGAGGTCAAAACTCTAAACTTTCAAATCCAAGCTGAGAAATTCAAAATGTTTGTGAATTTAAGTTAAAGAGCATTGCATATCTATTCTAAAATAGTAAAAATCTTTATAATGGGATCTTTTTAGCAAAATTTTTGGATGAAGTTTTGTCTCTAATTCATCCTTCAAGACTTCATCCACATTTTCTTTTAATAATTCTAAATTAGTTTTTATTTTCAAGATTGGATTCAAAATGTTTAATGTCACCTAAATTTTAAAGTTTCCTTCTAATTTGAATTGGTTGACTTTTTTCCTTTTAATCCAAAACTAACACTTTTGACTATCTCATTTCATCGTATTTTATCTTCCTTAATTTTTATCTATTTTAAAAATTGTGATATGTTATTAGAAACCTCTAGAAATTACCTAAGTGATCTTGAATTCAAAGTTGGATTTTAGTAAATTCTTAAAAATGTGACTTAAACCTCTTAATTTCTAATGTAACTATGCTTTCTATGAGAAGAGAAAAATAACAAAGTGCCAAATTTAAGGACATGCCTTGAAATCCGTTTCTACCACATCTCCATTCTCCAACACTCATACTGTAATTGTAATTGTATCATGAGGCTTGCATTGATCCATTTTTGTTGCATTTATTGTGTCTTTATAAATACAACTTAAATGATGACTTTTATAACAAGTTGTATAAATTCTATCTATTATCTTATTCTTCTCTTTCAACCTATTTCTTTCTACTTCCCCCTCTTGACTTTTTCTAAATTATTTTCTATATTTTTCCTTTTTTTCCTTTATTCTTTGGGATATTTTAGAATGAAAATCTTTGACTTCTATTTCTACTAATTAATTTCAAATTTTTAATGAATCAAAAAATTGTAATGACATAAACCTCATAAGTGCTAACTAAGTATATACTTAAGACTTTAAAACTCCATTTGGTCAACTATGCATGTTATAATCAACAATTTTTTTTTATTAATACATAGTCAAACCTCGATAAGGGGGTCAAATTAGGCGTCTCATAATGCCCAAAGCTTCAAGTGGCAACTTGGAACCTGTACTTCCACTTCAAACTCTTAGACTCTCAATACAAATCACACTCCTCCCTTACTCTTGCTCCATGGCCATTTGGGTATGGATTTTTCACACACTCTTTTTACTCCTCTTTAGAGTAGAGTTTTTCCAAGCTTCAAGTGTTTCTCTAAATTCTACAACCTTCAATCTACATCATTAGATTAAATGTATTAGATTTCACTTTGTAATAATCAATCTAATTAGCTTTCAATTTGTATCACAATCATCAACCTCACAACAAGTCCCAATAATGGAATAAGGCAAGCCCGTATTCTAACCTAGGTTCTTAGAGTTGGTACTGCTTTGGTGTTATAGTTTGTTCATAGGCTTTAATTCTTCTCTAATTTCTTCCTAAATCTTTAAAAGAATATATAATTATCTTTTGTTGTTAATTGTTTTATTCCTCTCTACTTCCCTGTTAAGTCCTATGAAAATTTTAAATACATTAATTAAAATATAAACATATGCCTTCCCAAATTATTTTATGCTAGTTCTATAGGTGACAACATCACCCCCAAAAAATAATGTTTTCTTAATAACCATGAAATAAAGCCATACTCAAAGGAATGACCCTAATGGCCAAATTACAAGAGGGACATCTTAGATTGCTCACCTTTTCCTTGGGTTGCTCCCAAAGAAAAAAAATGGCTACCAAAAAAATGTGATTACAAAATATGACTGACAAAAAAATATGACTACAAAATATAATTGAGGCAAAAATATAATTGGACACTCTCCAGACATGTTTCCCACCTAAGTTTTCTTTAGGCTATCTGAAAATCTAAAACATATTGGTTAAAATATAAACATGTGCCACCCCAAATTATTGGACGCCAATTCTTATAATGGAACAATATACAAATTTTTTGTATTTATTTTTATTAGGCAATCATGAAACAAAGTCACACTTATACCTAAACAAATACAAGAGGGCCATCTTAGATTGCACACCTTTTTCTTTAGTATGCCCCAAAAGAAATAAAATTTACTAACAAAAAAATGTAACTACAAAATATGATTGTTAAAAAAATATGACTGTAAAAATGACTAAGGCAAAAATATGACTACTTGCCCAAATTTCCCTTGGCTGCTCCAAAAGAAAAAAAACACGTCACTACCATAGAAAAATGACTGCAAAATATGACTAATGCAAAAATATGATTGTCCGCCCAAGTTTCCTTTGGGCTGCCGCAAAAGAAAAATATGTCACAACCATGAAGATATGACTGCAAAATATGACTGCAAAATATGACTCTAGCAAAAATATGACTTGCAATATGTCTTGACATTCCCAAACATGTATTGTATACGCCCATGAGGTACAAGGCCCAAAAATGACTGGCAGTCATATTTTGAAAATTGTATTTTTCACCAAGGTATTGGCCTCTAAGAATATGATTGCAAGTAGTCGCTAGTGATCTCCAGTCATATTTTTGCGATCATAAAATACTTGTTTTCTTGTAGTGTCTTGTCAGACCAATCTTGGATTTATCCCCATAACAAAGGTTATAACTAGAAATGACCCTCTGTAAACAAATAAACCTCCCTAATTGATCTTGTCAGACCGGTTATGGACCTATTGGTTTAGAGAGGTTCTATTGTACAATAGAACTTAGGTGAAGTCATCCAAAAGGCATTTTATGTCTTTAGCAAATTTCAAGGTTAATAGCAACAATATTAGCATTTTTGAGGGGGTTCATGATCAAATAATCATATCATTTTTGAATATGAAGGCTCTGATGTCCTCTCTACAATGCTACTATATTTAAAAATAATTCAGTGTGATGTAGAATTCTTGGTCAAGTTTGGGTTTGACAATTTCAATAGTAAAAGGAGATGTATTATTAAGAAGCAAAGTGTCACAAAGTTAAAGAATGCAAAAGAGAAAATTTAAGACCTCCACTTTTGTTTGACTTTCGCCAATAGTGCAACTAATACAAAGAATTAAAATAGTAATATTTAATATTGAAAAAAATTGAAAAAATTCCTCGTCACCTGAGGTGACATGGAAAAACATTTTTTTGAATATTTTTTTGTATATTATTTTATATTCTTGCTTTTGTTGTATTTAGACTAGTGCCAAAAGTCAAATGGACATGTAGAGGCTCAAATTTTTTCTAATGGTTACCAACACTAAACTCTTGAAAAACTTTTTAGGGTGGACCTTTGATCTTTCCTTGCACATGTTTTGAAACATGATTATTAGAAAACAAAAAGCGATTTGCAAATAGTGCTATCCAAAAAAACATATATAATTTTTGTACATCTCTTTCATATGATTTTTTGTATTAGCCTCCATGTAATCATTGAAAACCTACATAATAAGCTTATAACTACTCGAAATAATTTTGAAAAATTTATAACTTCAAATCTTCACTTTTAACCCCTAAAGGCATAAGGCCTTTTCTAACTCAAAAACCACCCAAAACTGCCATTTTTAGAACATTCATCAAAAAAGTTTTCAAAATCGTTTTGTGAGGAATGTAACCATAGGATCTTGTAGTTCACTTATATGAGAATATGTAGTAAAAATTTTGTGAGGTTTGACCGTACGAATTGAAAGACATTTGCATTCAAAGTCTTTTTTTTATTTTTTTTTCATTGTGCCCGAAAATTTCAGATGCATTTGACCGCCGTTTGCTAAATTCTTTTTCCACTATAGACCTCCAATTTAAGAAAAAAACCTTATGGGAAAACATGTTAGGCAAGTGCATGCCAATTTTCAAGGCAATCCAAGACAAGTAAGACATTCAAAAAAATCAAAATTTGCCACAATGTCCCAAGAAATGACAACACACTAGGCCATTTTTGAATCATTTTTTCCATCACACATTTTTTGATATAGAAAGTCTGAACGGTGGATTGAAAGATGCACTTGTACTTCAGAAGTAAGGAAAAAAAATGAAAAATGTCAAAATCTCTAACATCTAGAAGGTCCTAAAGCCTAATGTAACCTCTTGTTAGGCAGAGCATTTGGTCTATGCTTGAAAAAAGGATCCCTTGCAAGTTCTCGGAAAGTCCCTGCTGTTCCCGGTATGTTGCCCTTGTCTCCATCCACTACTTCCTTGCATGCTTCTCCACTCTCTCTAATTCATTTCGGTTATTACAAGTGCTTCAAGGTAATACATTCATGTGGGTCCTTCATGGTCTACAAAAATGCAACCTAAGTAAAACAATTCATCAATCATTGTGCGTGTGCAAATTGTACTTACATTGAGTGTGATTTTTCATTGAATATTCTCGTCGTATTTTTGAAAACAACCTTTTCACCAACACATGAATTTGTTGTTGCATGTGGGGCAAAAAGTCTTCGGCCTAATCAACGGGCCGGATTCATCATTACAAACTACACATGCCCTTTGAACATCACTGAACGCCGGGTAACAAACGCGTACACGCTAGGGCTCTTTAGTGCATTGCGCACGTCTCTTCCTCGACCAATTCTTTGTGAGTGCTTTGCATAAGTGAGTCCGAAATTGAAGATGAGACATTGGATGTCAAGGTGGCATCTGCTCTTTGCATTTGTCCATGTATATTACATACATATTTACAATGCTTGTGTCTACAAGGAAAAAAAAAAGCACGATGCCACCACTTATGCGAACAAGTCTGACAAATATATGATGCACACAACTGGTTTGCTACATCAACCCCTCTCATATATGTTGTATACTCGAAATGCACGGGAGATGCCTAAATTCTCTCACGGGTAGAGCCATTCCATCATGCCGGTCGTGGGACGTTCACCACCGGAAATTGATAAGGAAATTGTATCAGGATTGCATGTGTTGAAATAATGAGAAAAGGCTTTTTATCCTTCCATAAAATTGCACGCATTTGCCATGACTCATGCATGCGCCACTCTAATGTACCTTGTGGCTTTCTATTGAATTCTTTTGTATTTTTGAATGCACTTGGGAGCCCAACCCAATTGCACCGAATAGTCCTTGTAGCATATGTCCCTTTCTCTAACAACTCCTTGAATAAAAGAATACTAGAGAAAAAATTATCAATTCTTATAACATGCCCTTTGTCCTCAATAGGTGCCACCAACCGTAGTACTCATATTATGAGCCAATCGTGGTGCCTCACAAACTCCCGCAAGTGGTACATCAATACCTTCTTTGACAATGGGATCTTTTCCACAATACACTTCAAAATTGGAGGCAAGTTTAGGTTTCGAACTGACCAGACACCAAACCTTCAAGCCCCACTTCTACAATTTCTGAGGCATGTATTGCCATGCCGGGCAGTACGTGCCCTTATATCTAATCATCATTTCAACTATAGTTGTGAATTTCCCCACATTCCATGCATTTCTACAACTTTTGCAAATTGCTTTCATCAACCACCAAAATTGACTCATTTTGTCATATCTAGGCCTAGTTTTTTTGCTCTCATATTTAGACAGATTTGTAATATGTAAACACTTGGTCAAAATCATGAACCAATTACAAGCCATGAGTCCCGAGATTATTGAACAGTGGAAAATTGAACCAATCGTGTGCCAGTAAGTTCTGATGTTTGGTTGCTTCTTCATCCCCATATATACCATAATGGCAATAAAAACTTTGAGCTCTGCTACCGTGAGAGGCTCCCAATTCTCTCCACCATAAGTTTTTCCATTCCTACCCCGTTCACAAGTGGCATATCTATTTGTTTTGTTCACAATGCGGAGTAAAACATAATATGGCCACAGTATGTCAAATAAATTCAAGAACATTGGGAAGTACCTCTATGAGGTATTTAAGCCGAAAAGTCCAATCACTATAAGAAACCCTCATTTTAGGTGATGAGCCCTAATTTTTATGACGGATTTTAGGTGATGTCAATGTTGACAATCCGAAAATTTTATGTGAACAAAAACGTACAACGTAACATGAATATTGACAATCCAATGTTTTTATGTCAACATTCATGTTATGTTGGACACTTTTGTTGACATAAA
This sequence comes from Neckera pumila, assembly GCA_963969595.1. Classification (NCBI taxonomy): domain Eukaryota; kingdom Viridiplantae; phylum Streptophyta; class Bryopsida; order Hypnales; family Neckeraceae; genus Neckera; species Neckera pumila. The sequence continues at coordinate 768,291 of OZ018412.1, read as the reverse complement.
AATTTTAGGTTGTCAACATTGACAGCACCTAAAATCTGTCATAAAAAATTAGGGCGTGTCACCTAAAACGTTTTTTTTTTTATAGTGAATGAACTCTTGAGGCTCCGGGTCATACATAATAGGTTTCTCCTACCACATTGAGTCCCGATAAACACATTTCACACCACGTACGTCCCCAAGGTCAACATCATAGTCCGCTTCATCAGACTCATCGAAGTCTACTTTTGCATATCCAAAATCAATTTCATTGTCACTCTTGTAGTCTATGGCAAAAGGTGCCATGAAATGTGGTCCTCCAATGTCATCCCAATAATGTGTTCCCCCAATTGGAGCTCCTCTCTTCTCAATCGCAACCCCAGCCCTCTTTGCAAAAGGAAGCAATTCAAGGCTAGCAGGTGAGGGGAGCTTTGGACCAGTGGGTGGGCTGCCCTCTTCACCCTGGCAAGCCCCTCTGCTAGCCACATCCTGAATCTGCATTTGCTCGAATCTCCTGCTCCGGGCCTCTCCAGCCTGCCACCACTCAAACCCCAATTTCCAACACTCCCCCCGTTTCCCCGACCATTCCCCTCGTTCCCCCAACTGCTACCATGTTTGTTGGGCTACCCCCCGTTCACCGGACTGCTCCCCTTGGCTATTGACGCTTCCTTGGAAGTCGACGCCGACGAGCCGCTCCCTGCTGCCCTCATCCCTGTCGACGCCGGCTTATGCAGAGGAAAAATGTGCCTCCTTATTTCTGAACAATGTCCGTTGTGGCTGTGTAGATTTGATTGTAGACAAGGCTAGTGAAGTGTGTAGCAACTTTGGTGGCTAAAACATTTCTTCCAATGAGCAGACCTCATCAAATGCTTAAATACCTTCATCAAAATTGTCCTCCTCAATACCTTCACAGCTAGATTCTCTACCGTCTTTGTCTTTGGAGTGAGTGTCAAAGAAATTGGAGTCGCCCTCTCCAATGTATAGTGTGTCTTCAAATTCAAAGTTGTCCTCTTCTTTGCAAGGTACTGGTGGAATAGGAAGAGGAGTTGGATACTTCAAAGTGGGAGTATGAACATCTGCAGGTAATGGACTTGTACTTGAAGATGGTGGATCCGGTGAAATTTGTGTTGATAATGCTATCAATCTGTAGCTGCGATGCACCGGAAGCCCATCCCAAGGCAATCTACAAAAATTAGGAAAAAACACACATTTTTGAAACTATGGCTACGTAAGAGGCACAAGGTTGTACCTCTTTTTCCTTGCGGCTGGACCTCATGCTTGTAATTCTACCTCTCTTTGATAATGAGAAACTTCCTAAGCTCTCTCACGCACTGTGAAGTTGCAGTCTTTCATCTACTCTTCAAAAACAGAGAAGCTTCAACTTTGCAAAATGGGCTCCGATTTCTGCCTCCCTTCTTGTGTGATTGCAATGGTACTTCTTCAGATATAGGTCTATGCACATCGAATTGTACACCAATTAGCATTAATTTTGCACATTCAATTGTTGTAGTGGAAGTAACAGGTGTTACTGTAATACAACTTTTTGGAAGTGAAGGCCAGCTAATTAGAAGCATGGAGCTTGATTTGGCTGTGAATGCTTCAATTAGTTTTTGGAAATTGAAATCTTGGATGCTTGATAGGTATGGAGTCTATGGATTCCAAACCTACCCACAAACTGGAATTCTTAATAACTCTCACCTCATTAAACAAAATGGAGTGATTCAAACTTTTCCACTCTTAAATTTTTCTTTAGAACCACTTCCAACTTTTTCATTTTTCAAAAAAGTGATTTTTAAAGGAGTTTTTTGAGCTGCCCAGGCTGCCTGCCAAACGCGGAAAATTACATATCATGCAATAACTTTTTAACTGTGTAGTCAAAAGTTATGAAAACTGTTGGACTTTAAAGCTACTCCTTGGGCACATATTTTTTGAAATTTTCAAAGAAAAAAAATAAAAAATCCATTTGTAGTGAGCTGCCCAAAATTGCTATGTTGCTAAGAAAAGGTGTTTGGTCCTTTAGGGGTTAAAATTCAACTTTGGATTCCACTTCTGAACGCACTACGCTCTGGGTTTCTCAAATTTTCCCCCAAAATTTTGAAATTGGAAGCTCGCGCCACCTTCCGCTGAGCAACGCAGCAACACTATAAGAAAAGCTTGTTTTTGGCGGCGTTTAGGCAAAAACGCGTCATGTTTTTTCAAATATCAGATGTTCTAAAAAACATATACATGTTTTGCAGAAACATGTACGTGTTTTGCAGAAACGTGTAAGTGCTTTGCAAAAAACACGACTATGTCATTGTAGACGGCTACGTTTGTGATGATGTCGATTGCAACGTGGCCATGATTTTATATAACGTCGCATACAACAAAAGCTGCCACCTCAACAAGTAGACTTGGAAAAGGGCAGCTACGTGGCATATTTTGGAAAAAAAATAAAAAATGGATGGATGAACCTCGGGCCAAATGTTTGGAACAACGGGTTGGATGTCGGACTGGACATCTGAGACAACGTAGGCTAATTATCCCATATTGTTTGTCTCACCATGGACAAAGAATGGGTACAAATATGACCCTGAAAATCTTCATTTTCACGTAATTATGTCATCAAGATAAATTTGATGATAAATGGTAATTTTTTTTAAAATTCTTGGTGGATTCTACTTTTTTTTTATTGCATAATTTTATTGATTAATTTCTATTGACTAATTAGTTTTTGAAAAATGGATTGGATGAAAAAAAATGGATTGGATGAAAAATAGATTGGATGAAAAACGGGTTGGATGAAAAACAGATTGGATGAAAAATGGGTTGGATGAAGAAAAACGGATAGATGAAAAAAATGGGTTGGAGGAAAAAGTTGCCTACGTGGCCCTGCGTGGATGAGAATTTTGCCTATGTGGCCTCCACGTGCTTTCATTTTGTAAGCTTGGAAGACCCTGTTTTGTAGGATGTTAGAAAAAAACAAGCCAGAAATTGGCACGTTTTTTGAAAACACTAGACGTTTTTTGCTTGTTTTCTATGACGCGATTTTAGGTGACATCTACATTGACTCTCAGACATGTCAAACCGGACATCATACGACGTTTTTTCAAACATCACAAAAAAGGCCAGTTTTTTATAGTACAAGGAAGCATCATAGCCTGATGGCGACCCTCAGTCGCCGGCCTGCTTGCTTGCTCCCTTCTCCTGGCCGCCCGTCCTCCACCCACCAGTCGCTTATCCGCCCTCCACCGGTTGCCCGTCCCCCCATCCACCGGTTGCCTGCTGACCGGTTATTTGCCCTGCCCTCCTTGGCTCTCCTCTCTTTTCCACCATTGCTGCCCTCAAGTAGGCGCGTGGAGGGATACGGTTCAATGAGACTCATGGTAGCAAGCGCCGCGCGGGTCCAGTTACCCTAAACGCGCTCGAATAGTACTTCACTGGGCAGTAAGTTTGGGACTTCATTGCCCAGTAAACCGGACAAGGTTCTCTGTGGTAATACTAATTTATAATACTTGAATTCATTAATGCTAAATATTTATGCATTTTTCAATTATTATTTGGTATATGTTCTGATTTGTGAATTGGATCAACCAAATTCTAGTGTAATATATTAAATCACTTGAAACTACTGAATCAAAAGAACATAGTGAAAGCATGAGTTCAAAACTCACCGATTTATACAACGCTAATTATTCATATCAACTCTTCAACTTACAGCTATAAGGAAGAAAATAGGACAACAAAAGGAAAAGCTACGACTTCTGGGTGTGGGAAAAAAGTAATGATCTAATTCTACTTCCTATAGTAAGACGACATCTAACAACACTTTTCATGTCCTCCTATCAAAAATGAAAGTTCTTGCAAGTCGAGAGTGGAGAAATTCTAGAAAAAAAGGATCATAGAACATCAATCCACCATGGCCGCAACCCCTACACAAGCATGTGCCAGATGTCGTTGGTACTCCCCATAGTACTCACATACTGCTTCCACCTCATCGTGGTTGTAATTCAAATCTTCCGATAGGTCAAAGTAGTCCTCGGTTCCTGATTCTGGTTCCATTATTCTGGTCAAAGATACTTTTGCAGATACTTTGGCCTCATGACAAGCCAAGAGGAACATGCATCAGTCATTGCACAAAGGTAAATCATGTGCCACTGGATTGTAACAAACCTCCTCCAAGTAGCAAAAAATCATCGATGCAACATCTAAAGAAAGATCTCCTACTCCTATTCCTTGCATGAACTCAAGCTAAGTAGCTCAAGAATCTTCTTCCTCCCCTGCAAGGCACATGAGCTGAGAGGCTAAAAGACCTGTCACAAGGTGTATGGGATTGTGCACTGTCCAACGTTTCCTCTGGGTACAACAGGGAAAATAGGAGGCGCAGGAGGCACAATGAGCTTCCATGCTGCTTGACTAAGGGCCTTTGGAGTCTTGTCAAGAGAATCTGAAGTATCCTCACCATCACGGCTGCCGCCACTACCATCTTTTTCCAATGGCAAACCATCTTCATTAAAACGAACCCCACCCCAATAATCTTCATGCAATCTAAAGAGCTTTTGCACCTCATTGGTGTGCAAAGTCACAGGAAACCCTCCCAAGCTGCTAGAAGCATCCTTAAAAAATGATTGACCTGGACCATCAATGGATCATACTCACCAGAGACAACTACAATCACACAAATAGCATGGATAAAATTTAAATACCCTTGCCGCTCAATGAAGAAATCTCTAGGTGTAGGCATCAAAACCTCGCTCGTCTAGCGGTTGGAGATTCTTGGAGTACCATACCATGGAACATACTGATGGAACTCTTGGGGGTAGCCACGGATATGCCACATGGTGGTGTTTTCTATAATGCAAATGGACATACCATGAATAAGAGATCCCACCAACGGAGTCATACTTTTAAGAGGGGATTCTTTGTTTGTCTCAAGAGGATATTGAGCACGTCTTGTAAAAATAGCCTTCTTGTAATGCCGTCCATTGTTGTCACATTTGGCAACTTAGGATCACCAAACGTCCCAAACGGGCAAAAATTTCGGACAATTTGGACGGCAATGTGACTACCTTAAAGTAATGACATTGGGCAGGTTAGGATTATTGGACGTCGTGGAAAGGCGGACATATTGGATAATTTGGACAGACGATCTGTCCGATGTGACAACTATGGCGCCACCATCATATGAAAACCAATTTGTAAAACAAACATAAAATTATATCACTAGCGCTCTCCTTGATTTCAAACCCTAATCTCTCACCAACACATTTCAAATCACAAAAAACAAAGCCAACACAATTAAATACCCTCAACCATAAGAATGAATCACAATAGCACCACAGATTTATGTTATCAAATTAAAAACTTAAACTAAACTGTAAAAGTTGCGTGCAACAAGAAGCTTTGATAGTGTATCGACACGAAACAACAGAAAGCAATAGGTGAAAAGTTGTATGAAGTGCTCATGGGTTGAAACTAGCTATCACGAAACCTATTTTCAAAAATAGCAGGGACTTGGTGGAGTGAGGTTTACTTTTCTATTCAAGTATTGGGAATGATGTTGTATAACTTGCAACATATTACTTATGGGAAGAAGGGTAGTACTTTTACTTTTTAACCCTTGAGATACTTTTATTTTTTAGTGCTTGAGAAAGTCAACATCCAATGGATGATGAATGTTTGATCACTTGATTGGATGAACCAGATCTAATATATCCATGCATGGTGAAAACATAAATTTTGTTGTATTCTTCAATGATTTGACTACTAAAAAATTGTTTTCAGTGTTAGTCATTTCTAATTGATTTTAAAAGTTTGTAAGAATTTACTTTGGATGAATTCTTTACCAATTATGTTTATAGAGATCCTCTTTTTTGGATACCAATATTGATATCTATGCTCTTAATAAAATATTAATCTACTATAAAATGTTATAGCTTTAACCCCTAAATGTCCAAACACCGTTTTTTGGCAGTATAGCGATTTTATGCAGCTCACTACAAATGGAGTTTTTATTTTTTTTCTTTGAAATTTTCAAACAACATTTTCCCAAGGAGTAGCTTTAAGGCCCAACAATTTTCATAAATTTTGATTGCATGGTAGAAAGGTTATTGTATGGTATGTGATTTTCAGTGCTCGGGAGGCAACTCAAAAAATTCTTAAAAAATCACTTTTTTTTAAAATAAAAATTTGAAATTGGTTCTCTAGATTTATATATACATGGAAAGCTTTGAATCATTCCATTTTTATTAATGAGATGAAAGTTGTGAAGAGTTTTAGTTTGTGGGTAGTTATGGAATCTCTACTCTAAAATAAACTTTGAAGTCCTTCAATTAACTCAATTTTCAATATTTTTGAAAAAAAAGAAAAACATTGGGTGTAGATTTTTTATTACAACATTGCAACCATTGGAATAGGCATTTTTCTATGAAACTTGTTGGAAAAAATAGATATTGAAGTCTAGTTTTAGTGGTAAAATTTCCAATTTGTTAATACATGTTTTGAATATCTGACAAGCATTTTCCTAAACTTAGAATGAAATCCATTTTTGGATAGTTCAAATTTACAAGTTCAAATAGATCAAATTTAGAAATTTGAATAGCTGAAACGTCACGTTTTAAATAGTTCAAATATTAAAGTTCAAATTTGAACCGTAGTTAATTTACCATTTTCTCCTCAAAGAACAAAATTTTTTTCCTCAAATATTAGGTTTTTTGTGAATGTGAAGTTTTGATTTGCTCTATTCTTGTAATTAAAAAATTGTGATGAATATTAATTTTTGTGTCATCTAAGCATCTTGGTGATGAGATAACCTATAGGAATCATATTTTTTTTATAAAGTTAAATCTGTTTGCTAGAATAATCTCAATATTTGGATGATTGTGTTTTAATTTGATCCCAAAGCTATAAACGGTCTAATTTTTTACAATCTTGAATGTACTTATCTTTGACAATTTTTTAAAGATTGAAAATGAAGTGCTATATTTTTCAAATTTTTTCTAGAGAGTTTAAATTCAATTCTTCAATAAATAAAAATTTTATCGCAAATTCTTTAGAACAAAAATTTCCCCAAATGACAATCAAAGTCATTTGAAATTGCAAGCTAGCATTAGAAAAAAAAATGCTTTCTAAGTTTGAATGCTAATGTATGTCTTCCAATTTGCACAATCAAACTTTATGAAATTTAGTTTAGCATAGGATCTAAGAATCTAAGACTAGTGAAGTATGGTTTGACTAAAAAAAATATCCTTCCTATTTTCTTGGATGAATGCAACAAAAAAAGAACTTTTGAGTGTTTTTTGGTAGAAAATGGCTTAGCAGTATAGGGCTTGCAAAGTTCAATGTTAAGTTAGAAGTGTGAATAGTTCAAAATTTGAACTTCTTTAATTCAAAGCTTAGAATTCAAATTAAATTGTAAATTTGAACACTAATCAAATTATTATCTATAAAAAATAGAATAAGACTTGCATTAGGATTTGAATTTCAATCAAATTTCAATTGACATCAAAATTTGAATTTTCATTAAATTATTTGAAATAGAAATTGCATTTGAATTGAACTTGAATAAGATTTGAATTTGATTAAGACTTTAATCAAATTTTAAGTCTGAATTGTAATTATTGCATTTCATTGGAATTTGAATCAAATTCAAAATCAAATTCTATTTGTTAAAATTTGTTTAAAATTCAAAATCTGGATTCATGCTCTGCAAAAGATTTTAAATGATTTCAAAATATTTTGGAAGATTTCAAAAGATTCTAAATGATTTTAATAGATTTTGAAAAAATTCCAATAGATTTGAAAGATTCTAGTAGATTTTTAAAAGATTCCAAAAGATTTTGAAAGATTCTTGTAGATTCTTGTAGACTCCAAAAATATTTTTGAAAGATTCTAAAATTTTCTAAAAAAATACTTGAAATTGGTTCAAGTCTTTATATTTTGATGATTGTACATTTTAAATTAACAATTTTGGCAATCTATATTGATTAGAAAACAAAATTTTAGTTGATTGATCATTGTACATTTGAAATCAACATAAATCTTTGTTGTTCAAGCAATCTCTGCTGATTGTTCAAAGAAAGTGGACAAATGTGCTATTTTAGTATATATATTTGCTGAAATTAACAAAAATCAACACAATCTATGCAAAAACAGGCCCCCTTTTTTAGTAGTACTGCTTGACAAGAGGTGCAGGTGGAGGAGTAGGACCCCTTGGGAGTGCGAGTAGAATAGGATTGGTTGTGGTTGCGGTGGAAGTAGGAACTCTTGGAAGTGCGTATGGAGGAGGACCAGCAATGGTTGCGGGTAGATTGAACAGGACTAGCAGGGGTGCAAATGAGTGCTTATTATTTTTAATTCTACAATACTTTGGTAATATTTGGTGTTGGTGATGCTTGGTGTTGCTTGCCTACTGAAACTTGCGTAGTATCTAGGCAAAATTTATCCACTCACCTAAATTTATTTTAAGTCTTTGGCTAATTTTTTTCTCATAATTTTTAGAATTGTTTTCAACAATTAGCCACAATGTTTCAATTTCTTGCAATCAATTTTTAACTAAAGATATTACTGGTGCAGGTGGAGGACCAAGGTTGGTATGGGGTTCGGTTGGAAGACCATGATTGGATGAAGGTGCCATTGAAGACGCATCTTCATTGATTTATATTGCATTGTAGACAATTTTAGTGATAAAGAGGGCTGAGAGTTGGAACAAAAGCCCTTTGGTTTGAACAAAAGGCGTGTTGTTCTTGATTTTCCGAGTGGTACTTTTGTTTAAGGTGCAAGTGTTGTGGAAGCATATTAAAGCAATGTTCTATTTAGGAGTTGTCTTAAGGATGTTAAAGCATTGATCTATGTCAGCATGGGAGATGGAATGAGACGGAATGAATGCCTATTTGTTATTGTACAACTAGACTAGGAGAAAAATGTTGAATAGCATTACCTGAAATGAGCTAATAACAAAGTAGTGTTTGGCATCTTTTTTAGTAGTCCTTGATTTGATTGTAACATTACACATGTGTTGATGTGCTCTCAAATGACCTTTAGCACAGACACTTACATAAGTTAGACAGCAGTTAGTTGGCAATGTCTTGCAAAAAATTTTAGTGAGATTGCAAGTTTGAGGACTTCTTAGGTTTTTTACTTTGTCTTTTACTTTGTTTGTGACTTTGTTGAAGCTCTCTTGACTTAGTTTTGTATTCTTCAACTAGGATTCTTGACCTTCTGGGGTTCAATTTGAGCATTACTGGTTATCGTTTCAATTCTGGGTTTTTTAAACTAGGATTTCTACCTTTTGGGATTCAATTTGAGTATTACCGGCTATTGTCTTAATTTTGTTTTATTTCGCTAAGATTTTCAACCTTTCCAAGTTTATAGTATATGCAAAAGGTGTCAGAGAGCATTGTAAATTGTACCTTAAACTATACTCCGCATCTAGTATGACATGTATTTCTAAAACTACATATGGATGTTTATTACCCACCTTGAGTAATAGAACAAACACGACCCAATTCTTAGCCTTTATCCACTTTTTTAATATATAGGGGGTGATGCAAGCATAGTCCATTGTGCCTTCCAAGCAATGGATCTTGCTAAGTTTTCCTAATTTTGTGGATGACAGAAGAATTCTCTAACTGTGAGTGCAAAGATCTACTAATTAGCTACCAACTCGGGAAACAAGCCTTGGTGATCAAAGGGAAACAACCATGCGGATACTCCATCTATCCTATGTCCCTTCCATGGGTTTTTTACGCCGACTTCCTATCCATTAGCTTCCCAAGTTGATTCTAAGTTTTATCCTTCTACATGGACTCCCATGTTTAAATCTTCAATTTACTTTAGGATTCTACCTTAACTCTAGATTTTTACTTCTATTCTAACTTTAATACCCAACTTTAATTTTTGCTCTACTGTTTTACTTCTAATTTTACTTCTTTGTTTTAACTTCTTTTTTCACTCTAAATTTTGACTTTTTACTCTAGAATTTTACTTCTAAAACTAACTCTAAGGTTTAACCTCTAAGTTTAACTCTAAGGTTTAGCTTTTAACTCTAGATTTTTACTTCTAAAATTAATTCAAAGCTTTAATTTCTAAGTTGAACTCTACAGTTTAACTTTTAATTCTAAATTTTAACTTCTAATTTAATTCTAGAATTTTAACTCCTATATTTAACTTTAATTTCAACTTTTGAATTTAACCTCCAAATTACACTTCTAGGTTGACTCTAAACTTTAACTTTTAACACTAAATTCTTACTTCTAAATTTTACTTTGAAATCTAACTTTTACCTTCTATTTTTTACATGGATTTTTGACTCCTAAATTAACTCTACTTCTTTACTTCTAAACTATTCTAAAATCAATACCTTAAATGAGGCTGTTTGTTTGTTTGTTTGTTTGTTTGTTTGTTTGTTTGTTTGTTTGTTTGTTTGTTTGTTTGTTTGTTTGTTTGTTTGTTTGTTTGTTTGTTTGTTTGTTTGTTTGTTTGTTTTGTTTTGTTTGTAGCGTGGACAACTTCCTGACCTTGCGTCCCCCGGCCGCGTGCTTGGTACCGTCAAAAAGCTCTTGCCGAGGAGGGGTGCATTGGCTTGGTTTCGTGGCATTTGGAGCGGTGGTGCAAAAATTATTGAATTTCAAAGTATTTATTGATTAAAAAATTAGAAAATTACTTTTCCTTTGATATTGGTGGCGTTCTTGGTACTGGGAGTGGAACCGGGAATAGAACTGGGAGTAGAATCGGAAGTAGAACCAGGAGTGGGACCAGGAGTAGATGAAAATTGGGCCAACGGCATAGGGTCACACTAGTCTAATCTAAATTATGTTTGTTGTTCCTTTTGAATGGAGCTCACTAGCCATTATGCTATATTTAACTACTTTTGGACTATTCAAAGTCCAGAATTTAAAATCTCCCGATGCATGGTGTTAGGGAATACACCGGGAGATTTCTGTACACAATTATGTTTATTTTTGTGAAGGTGTTGAAAGGCTCCCGGGTGGTCCATTGACGCACAGCAATATGGATCTCAGGACATACATGAACTGCAAATGATAAGTACATAGCCTTCGAATGGCTGTGTGGTGTTTGTCAAAACATTGGGAGATATCCAGATACATTGAAGTTCATTTTGTTGAGGGTGTTCACATGCCCCAAGAGGTCAATGAGAGCCTATGACCATGCATCTCAGGATATACATAAAATGTAAATACGGATCAGTATATAGCCTGTGATGCATAATGGTAGGCATAACTTCGGGAGATATCCAGATACCTTGAAGTTCAAGCACCTAAGTGTGCTGTGAAACCCCCGAGAGGTCAATTGCACTCAAACTTGTATGTCACGGACAATATGAACTTTAAATGATGCTCCAAGTTTGCATGCAGGTTCCAAAGGTGGCAAGTGAAGATGAATATTGACAACAGTAAGTGGCAATGAAAAAAAAGTCTTGCAACATTGTAGTAATCCCATAGGAGATCAAGTACAAGAAAAGAAAGAATAGCAAAAGAAAAGAGCGTGGACATTTGCTACGACTACAACATGGGATTTGGAGGGTGCCCTCGAGGAATTATAACAAGAACCGCACATTCTGATATTTTTTAATAAAATAAATCCATCCTAGTCACATCATCTTCCACTGCTAGCACTAGTAACTTCCGTAAAAGACATAGAGAACCATTTACCAAAGAAATGAACTGTGCCATTTGGAAGCTGAACAAAATAAACCATCGGGAGATATCCCAATAGCCCTACCATGGTCACAGTGAACAAAGAAAAGCATCGGGAAATCTCCCGGTAGTCGCGGTGGACCACGAGATGTTAGTCGATCAGGGGTCCACCTCGTTTGCCCTATTCAAATTTTCCTGGGCAGCCTCTCTGCTTTTCTTAGGAATAGTACGTGATTTTGGGTTCACTTTCTTGGACCAATTGGCGTACAATGCACAAGATGCGTCCACCCAAGTGGAAGGCCTGTTCTCTACAACCCATTTCCCGTATCAACAATTCTGGTACATCAATTCCAAGTTACTTTCAGAATTATCTGGTTGCCAATACTGGAGCATGAACTTCCCATTATTCTCATGCCCTTCCTCTCTGCAGACATTGGACAGTGCTCTTCCTTGCCAGACAGCACATACTGAGGGGTCCTCAGGTCTAAGCAAAACCCATAAACCCGGCCGAATATCAACCCAAGGATTAAAGCTTTCCCTTGGCACCTCATTTGCGAGTCCGCAATAAGGTTCAAATTCCTCTTCTTCTGGAACCATGTCGACAGGGTTGATGGTCGGCCGCTGGCAAGCGAACTCCTGCAACCTCCAATCGTACTTTGGCCAAAAGCCTTCCACCAATTCCAAAAGGCAGTCGGGAAGGGACTCCTTGAGCTCCCGCAACACACGTTTCCAGTAATCGACGTACGGCGCAAAGGCAGCCGCAAACCCCTCGCATTTGGACATTTCGTTTCGCCAATACTCAATGTACTTCTCGATTCCTAACAGAATCAAACCCTTGCTTAAGATCACTTTCCTTGCTGCCTCCACTGCCTTCTCTTGATTTCTCGTGGATTCCGCAACTTTGCTACCCCACATAGGCTTCAAAGGAGCAGGCTTAAGGCAACCCTGAGGGAGTGTCGCATAACCCATGCGGTCTTTCTTCCACAGGCATCGAGAAGGTGTATCTGATGGTAGCCATTGTGAATCTATTGCAGACTTTTTGTACTTCATGACGGGGATTCCATCACTATCCACGTAGAACCGGAAAAGGTGCATCTCCCCCAAACCAATTAGTTTAGCCGTGCCACTGCACAGGTATCCCTTCACGAAGGACTTGAAATCCGCCACCTCTTGGATGAATTCGGGCATGAATGACAATTCCTGGGACTCCATGAATGACTTCGTGAGGTCTGCGACAACAAATGTATTCTCGCTCTTTAAAGCCTTCGAGAGGTGGCTAAAATACGCATCAATATCTTCGTGAGTATGTCCGACTAGAAGGAAACCGACCTGAATTTTCTTGAAGACTCTTTGCGCAGTAAGCAAAGACAAGAACGCCATGAGGTACTGGTTCTTGTTATCCTTGGCGAAGTTGTCAAGCTGAAGATAGAGCTTGCTAGGAAGGGGACTAGATCCACGCCAAACTTCCTGTGGAATCAATTTCAAGGCGTCCATACACCGAGATTTCCCTTTGAGTAGCGCGTCAAACATTGCATTTGCAGGCGGATAGGGAAAGAGGTCGCCCGTCTCCCGAATTGGTGGACCTTCAAGTCGCCTGAACAGTCTAGCCAGCAATGAAATGGTGAAGTTTGAGTCGCCCGACCAACAGGCTGATGCATAATGCGCATATGCACCATTGGCATGACCATGAGCCACCATTCCAGTTATACTCATGGGAAGCTGACCCAAACCTTGTGTAGCCTTCGTCGTCATCCGCATTCTTGGAAGAGCTGTCTTCCTTGTGTCCATCTTGTCATGAATAATGCACAATATCTCTTGAGGGTTCCTCCTGGATTCCTCACGCTACGAAGCATACAAACGACAACATGATGCTTGATGATTAAGATGTTCAGTTTGTTGCTTCATGAATTCTACGAAGTCCAAACTCCCTTTTGGTGATTTCAGAATGAACTGCTGCAGTTTGTCGCATTTCGTACACTTCGCAATAGAGCTACCAATAGGCTTAATTGAGACGTTATTGAAGTGCTCTTTCTTTATTCTACTAACCGTTGCTTGGCTCACTGGAGGAAGGCCATACTCCACATTCAATTGCAATTTCCGAAAAACAGAAGCACAAGCCGCGGAGGCAGTAACACTATGAGAACTGATAAACAAACAGGAGCAAAGAGAACAACAATAATGAGGACAATCGATTACAGGGATCAACAACGGGATATATCCTGCTGAAAAGATGACTGCATTCAAGTTCTACAGCGAAATGTATGAAGAGATATTCAAATGAGAGAACCATCCAAATGAAGTACCCATGGAGTACTGTGTCCTAGAGATGTCCAGCAGAGGGAAAAAACTTAGTGAAGGCCCTATATAGAAGTTCAACGGGATATGTCCCGTTGACGTAGCAGTCCGATAAATCCATCAATAATAAAAAACAACAGAAGGACAGTTCATGGAACTACCTCATTGGCATCAGCATGAACGCGCTTCCAGTTGTTTCCAACAGGCAGGAACTTAAGCGTGTCCACTCTCCCATTTTCAATGCACCGCATTTAGTGCGGCATCTAGTCAGCAGTGTTGTCGATGATCGCTTTCATTGTACCAGTGACTTGCACCATTCGAAGTCGAGGCCGCTTCACCCCTTTGTTTTCGTATGTAGATGAAAGAATGCCTTCCTTGTACTTGTCAATGTAATTGTGATAGGTCGACTTCGGTATTCCGTGAATAATGTACCACGGTATGGCACAGACTTCCACTTCTTCCAGCGTAATGTACTTCCGCTTCCGTTTCCACTCCACAGTATGCAATTGTCCACCAATTGCAATTCCATACTCTCGACGCTTTTCAAATGGTTTCGAGAAGTATCTCTGCCTGACCTTCAGCGATTTCTCACGCGAAAACAATTGGCAGTAATGACTATCGCAGCAGTTCTGCGAGCTTATCTTCTGAATTTTGAAGTCTGTCGTCTTCCGCGTGAACTGTGTCTCCTTTTCACTGAGGGAGGGTTGACGAACTATGAAACGATAGAACGCCTTCTGTCTTCCACCCAAATAGGCTAGGGGATCTGGTACATCAAGGAAGGTGAAGAAGTGGTCGACTATATGCTTCAAGCATCAACCACTAGGGAACCAGCAATTGGAAAGGGGCCACCGAGCATGGGTCATAATCGTGTCTAGGTTACCCACGAAAACATCAAGGACTGTCACACCTACGTAGCCTTCATCGAGGGTAGAACTCTGGAAATAATCATCTGCCCTCCAGCAAGTAATTCGACCTGACGATTGAAGAACACCAAAGGAATCTAGTTGATGCACCTCTAGGCCGATCCAATCTTCCTGAGGAATGAATGGGCTTCCATCCACATGCGGATCCACAGTGACCTTCACCACGTCGGCTGCCCTCCACAATATGGTTCTGTTTTGAACTTCCCCCAGCGTACTTAGACCTCTTTGGCAGGGAGAGACCCTAATATGTTGAGCTTCTGGGACGACCAATGAAGGCCTTACAAGAACAAATATCCACGGCTCGACCGGGATCGGCACACCCAGCCACTTACCGTGAGGACGGGCGTCCACAACAGAACCCACTCTAACTTCTCCAAGATCCGGTAGGGAAAGCCTCACTACATCACCATCGCTTAGCAGAGCAACCCTTGCAGTAGATTCTTGAGAATCAGTGTCCTCGGCTGATTTGCCAAAATATGGAGTGATGGCATCATGAAATGAATCAGAGTACGAATCTATTGTCTCTGACGCACTGAATTCAGGAACCTTATAGTGGCAAAAATGTAATGAAGAGTGAACTTGGTGACGGAAATTCCAGAATATCAGTCCATATTGTAATTATGACTGGACTTCAAAAGGGAAAGGAGATACGTTGATTTATCCCTTGACCTAGTTATATGTGAAGTTTGCGCCGTTGGCCGAGGTGGAGTGGGGTTGCACTACTACGTTACAAAAAGAAGAATGAATTAGAATACAAATGGAATATTGTCTTTTGAAATATGGAACTTGAGAACCCAACGATCGACGAGATCGGAAGATCACATCACGAAACAATGTTATCTATCGGTTTGATGCAATGGTACATATTACCATGTACAGTATCCACTGTTGACCAACTGAGATGTTTTCATGGAAACAGCGGGATATCTCCCGCTGAGATCAACGGATGACTTCTATCAATAAGTTTTTGATAGCGGGATATTTCCCGATGTTTTGAATGACAGACAGGAGATTATCAATTGTCGTAGCTGCACGGATCCGGTATACAGCATTCACTACGTACTATAGTCTGTACTCGTAGTCTACGGTCGTATACGGTACAAGAGGCAGACGACTACACTATTACGACTTACGACTTCGTTGCTTTCGCCACTGATGGAATGACCAGGACTGTCCTACACTAAAGAAAACAACATTATAAACTGCCATTGCTAGCAGTATGCACAGCGCCGCTTACAGCACTGTGCCCAGCAAACGGTTCTGCACACATTCTGCACTACTTTGGCATTGCAGGCACTTATCCTCTTTCACCAATTAGCACTCATGTGATACGCAATTAATGCTTAAGTATCAAACTCAAAGAACTTGATGTGTGGACAGTCAAATCATTGTAGAAGGTGACCTTCCGGCCATTCCTCACTGCTGGTATCACTTGCCCGATCATTATTCCTTCACAACTTCTATATTGCCCTCAAAACACTGAACTGCTCGTGAAAGTTGGAATCGCGGGTAATAAGATTTGAAGAATTCATATCTAGAGAGGAAATGCAAGACTACGACAAATCCGCAAGCTCCATACAATCCACGAGCGCTGCCAATTAATGAAAGATAGGTGTCCAGACTCCTCGACCGCCACTGCTCGTTCACGTGCACCTAGGAAAAACAAGAAAAGTTGATTGGGGATTCACGATATTGTTGGAGGTCCTGTTTCCTGCTTTCACTTGGATAGGGTCCACCTGCATGTTCATTAACACGTGCACTCTTCAAAGCTGTGCACCAATGTGTCCAAGTAGAATCTTAAGATGCGGTCGTGTTTGCGGAATGTTGACTGCGTTCTCGTTCGTCTCGAGTCCTTCAATGCAGAACTGTTGCGCCTGAGTTAATGTGCACGTATTTCGAGTCCTGGGAGATTTTCGAGGGGAAACGTGCGGCATTTGAATTCGAATCTAATCGAGATTCCAGAACCCTGCAGCATTCACTGCGGCTGTCAAGGACCCGTTGAAGCTCTAAGCTTGGCATTTCTCGGGAACCGGACTCAACATTTACCACTCTGACTGGCATTCTTGCATCTGTAATTGCATGTGGACTACTCCTTTTTTTCCATTCATTTGACACAGTTCAATGGGATTTTTCATGCAAAGGAAATAATACTCAGGCTGGTAGGCTGAAGTGATCTTTCCAGTGCTGTCTTGAATAAACCGACTGCCTTTCTAACTTTGAAGATGCCGCACCCTGACATTTTCATTCCGGCAATACATCTGTCGTTTACATTTGTGGAGGTCGTTGGATTCAGTGTTCAATGCATTTCAATTTCAAATATTCGTAACGAATTCCACCAAGGTCAAAGACATATTAATGAACTTGGCTTACAGTCATGGCAATCCGATTTGGAAAGTAAAAAATTTAACTGAAAATTGTTTCAAGGAATTACCCTTCCTCGACATCATTATAGACAAAAAGCTCTTACGTGGTCGCTACAAGAGTAGACTAACTTACTCAACCTGTTCAATTATACTAAACAAACAGATTATTGACTTCACAAAGCACATCCACCAGTCTTCATAGACATTCATAGGACAACATAGAGTTACCATACACTTAATTATTCCATGCCATGTGCCTTGCCCACATTCAATGCTAGGATTTCAGGGTTTAGGGTTTAGGGTTTAGGGTTAGGGTTTAGGGTTTCAAGACTTCCAGTTTAAGGTTCGGGTTTCTACATTCAGGTTCATTGAGTTCAAGATTAAGGTTTTCTAACATATTCGGAACAACTATAAACGTACTCCAGTTTAAGGTCAGTGGGTTTAGGGCACTTAATAATGTGAACTTCACTAATTTTTGGTTGCTACATGGCTTGGTGTGATTTCTATTAAACTAAAATCTTCAATATCCCCTTCTAACATACTTAGTATCGGCTTAGTGGGTAGGTGGGTGGTACAAAAAATATAAGGAAATTGAACATCTTTTCTTTGTCCATACATTTTACAATACCTAAAACCATACTTGTATTATAATTCATCTTTTTCAATATGTATAAAGACAAATACATATATATATATTCTAATATACTTCGCATAGGCTTAGTGGGTGGGTGGGTGGGCCAAAAAATAAAAGGAAGTTCAAAATCTTTTCCTTGTCCACATATTTTACAGTACCTAAAACCATGGTATTGTAATTTATCTTTTATAATACCTATGAAGACAAATATATTTATATATTCTAACATACTCAGCATAGGCTTAGTAGGTGGATGGGTGGGTGGGACAAAAAATAAAAGGAAGTTGAAAATCTTTTCTTAGTTTGTCCATACATTTTACAGTACCTAAAACCATGGTATTATAATTTATCTTTTATAATACCTATGAAGACAAATATATATATATATATTCTAACATACTTAGCATAGGCTTAGTAGGTGGATGGGTGGGTGGGACAAAAAATAAAAGGAAGTTGAAAATCTTTTCTTTGTCCATACATTTTACAGTATCTAAAACCATAGTATTAGAATTTATCTTTCTCAATATCTATAAAGACAAATCTTTATATCTGTTTATAGAGATGACCGGCATGTAATTCCATTTTATTATTCTTTTCCTTCTTCATAAGTTTTAAACTTTTGTTAACCCCTAAAAGCCCAAGGGGTTTGGACAAAATACAAATGTGTTATAAAATATAAGTTCTAAAACATTTTTGAATCTTGCACTAAAGAAGATAATGTAAAGCACAAAAAGTAGAAAGCATCCGTACGGTCAAATTTATAAAATTATTTTTAGATTTATCTAAAATGAATTTTGAAGATATAACTTCAAAAATTCATCAAAAATACAATATTTGTTTTTAGCATTTGAATTTTTTTTTGATTGGTCAAATTGTGGTTTCTATTGATTTGTGAAAAAATGCATAAGATCTAGTAATGAGAACACCAATACTTTCCCCAAATAGTACATTTTTCAACACTAGACAAATCTAGACACTTTGTGCTATTTCCCTTTTAATTTTTGTTTGACCGTAGCGATCTGAGTTTTGAATATGAATATTGCTAAACAACCCAATCTTTTGAAGAAAAAAAGAAAAAGAATTTGAAAAAAAAAAAAATTTGCCCAGAAATTTGGGCTAAAGTTGGGCTGCGACCATAAAATGGTCACTCGAGCGCTTACTAGGGGTTAAGAAAATTGTCTCCACATTTTTGTTAATTATCCAAACCAAAAAAAGGGTTTACGGTCAGTGCTTACGATTTAGGGTTTAGGGTTAGGGATCAGGTTTAGGATTTAGGGTTGAGGGTTGAGGTTTAAGGTGGTTTAGGGTTTCCAAAAGCTGGTTCCAGGAATTGAAGATTAAGGTTGCTGAGCATTTCTGCAACTACTATACACATACTCGGGTCTTTTGTTTGGTTTAATGTATCAAAAACAGCTTTTAGTTGAAAGCATTTGAGGAGCCACGTTTCTTTCCAAGATTTTTATTTCAGGTTTTCTGATGGTGACTACACATATTTTCTTTATTAAGTATTTTCTTTATTTCATTTATGAACTTCAAAAAACATGTTATAGTTTTCCAGTGTTCAAGAATGCATTTCAATCATTCTTCTACCTCCTTAATGATCAAAGTAAGGATTCTGTTAAACCTGAGATCATTTTGTTGTTGTATACATTGAGAAGGGCGATTATTAGATAATGTGAGCACTTCTATGATTTATTATAGTATTTAATTTTTATAAGTGTTTGAATCTCCTATGTAACTTTTTTTATGTAGTAAGTTATTGGATTGTACTTCTTCAATCTGTTTTGGAAGGAGTGCGAGAATGCAGAAGGATTCATTGGTACTACCTTTTCAAAAATGAAATTAGTTTTCTCATATTTGTTGAATATCCTTCATATATAATCGAGGACATTCACATTGATTAAATGATTTTATTTAAATGTGAACATTATGCTTCATATGTAGCTAGATTGAATATAATAAGATTTTACTCCATTGTACGTAATTATTCGGGAACCCTCATGTTCATGAAACTCAATAATGTATTTAGCAATGATGAATTCAAGTTTATAAGAACATCTCCATCATTTTGGGCCTACATTTAAATAATTATATGATGTACAATTCACATCAAGAACTAATAGCCAAAAAGTAGCCAATGTTGTACATCTTCAATTTTCTGTTTCAAAATACAATCATAAAATTTCATACATAATATGATTATGTCATTCTTACATGCCCATATCATAGCATATGATGCTCTCTTACTATATACTATGTCATGGAGGCTCATAGCCTATGATGCAAAAGAATCAAGTACACAAATAAAGTTCTTCTGAATTGATTTACGATCCCATAGAAAAGAGTTATGGTGAAGTGCACCCTAAACCACAAAATAGAAGGAAGTCCATTGTATAGTTATGCCTTCGTAGCTAAGTTTCTAGAATTGAAGGTGCCTTGCGTCAATAATGGGAAAAAAATTGAAGGTCCTAAATGATTCTAATTTGCTTCCCAATGGCCAGTGAGTCTACCACTTGTCCCGTAATAATGTATTTTACTTTCAAATTACTGAAGTCATTTTGACAATATTTTAGTTTAGTGGTGCCCCATATTTTGAACCAAACCTGAAACCAAATCCTTGATAATTGAGGAAATGAAAATTGAATATGGAATTTCTAAGGGAATGATGGAATTACTAAATGAATGATTACCCTCTGTATGCCTTTTTTTTTTTCAACTTCGCCAAATGTGCTATAATTGAACCCTAAACTAATATTTGGATAAGTTGTAAAAAAGTTATGGCACAATAAGCCAAAATCCAGTTCGGGCGGGCAACATAAGAAATTTGTTTAAAGTGAATTTAAGTTTTTTTGAATTAGCCTTCTAGAAGATAACGTTTTTGTGTACAAGAAAGTTAGCCTTGATGCATTGCATTTTCATTAAATATGACAGAGGAAGTTCTGGGGGGGTTTTTTTGGCCATCTAAACATGTTTTAGAAAAAAATAACTTGAACAGTTCATTTTTGAATGCAATCCATATTACAATTTTTCAACAAATAATTCATGATTTTGTCCAATTTGCTTGGTAGAACAATCTCACCATTGCAATTACGTTGATTCAATTCCATCTTAGAGTTATTAATGATTTATTTTTTAATTTGCTGAATCTTGGACATACCTTTAATAAATCCTTCTTGGAAGATGGAAACGATGTGATTTTTCCCTACATTTTTGGTTCCACATTCAGAACTCAATTCCAAAGCATATTAGAAGTTGTCAATGCAAAAGTTAGTTGAAGTGCAAGAATTTGAAGTTAAGAACATTTAAAGTGAAGAACAGTAGTGAGTCATTGAAGGTGCTAGGAAACTTATTTTCTTCACCTAAACCCTCCAGAAGACCAAGTGCAATTTCTGTCAAAACCATTCCGGTAAACCTGCCATGTCTATAGTAAAGAAAGAAAAACTTAAAAACTTATTTTTTGGGCAATCTAACCATAGGATCTAATACTAGACTTGTAACTATAAGAATGTGTCAATGAATTCTTAGAAACTTGACCCCATACATTGCAAGACCTTATTTTTCATTAAATGTGCAGAAATCAAGTTCTTCTGCAACTCACTTGTAATGATTAAATTTTTTGGCTTTGAATGTCTTTAACTAAACATTTTTGCACTATTGATTTTGATTTTCTAACTGTTTCAGTTGAATTGTTGGTGGGAACTAATTGGAAAAAAAATTTGAAGTGAAAAACACTTAATTTTCATTCTAAATGCGCAATGTTCACCTTTGCACAAAATCTCCAGTCGGAAAATTTAAAAAATGCACTAATTTTCTATCCAGCGGTTGGAAAAATAATTTGAAGTGAAAACACTTAATTTTCAGTCATTATTTGCAGTGTTCACCCTTGCACAAAATCTGAAGTCAAAAAATTAAAAATATGCTTTTTGTACCTAGCGCTTGTTGATGCTGAAAGTAGACTTCCAAAATGAGTATCCCAAAAATATGAAGTAATAAGTTAGAGCAGCGGGGTTGCTAGATTTTAATTGAACTCTTTAAAATTTTGGACACCCACATTGGGTGCCTTAGGCATTTAGGGGTTAAGGGGTGTGGGAAAATTGATGAATCGCCCCCTGTAGACTGTATAAAATTCCAATTTGTTTTTGTGTTATGTTTACATTCCTAGTGGAAATGTTCAAGTTGGATTTTAGTCAATGGAAGTTGAATTCAAGTGTGACTTGGGCGAGGACTTGGGTGATTTTGAGGTGCCAATTTGGAGTTTTGCTCTGGTTGATAGGTAGGTTAATAGTCGGTTGTAATTCAAGTGAACTTGGATGGCAAGGGGTGTGAATTTTGACTTTAAAGTGGGATTTGGAAAGGTGTCTCTCAAGTTGGATATTTAGGTGTTGAGTAAGGGTGATTTGGGACCCATTATTGAGGAGTCCAATGGTGTCCAGCCCAAATTGGCTGTGTTATTTTTTATTTTTTTGGATGTGTGTAGTGTTGTGGGAGAATTAGATTAGAGATTGAAGATTATAAAATGTGAAGTGCAATTAGAGAAATAGGAATGTGAGAAAGTGTTAGTTTTGTGATGGAACAAGAATATTGTATAATAAGATTATTGAAACAATTTAGATGGTATATGATCAATTATTATTAATAATAATGTATAAGTTAAAAAGAAATTCAAGTATGTATGAGTCTTATTGTTGAATGTGTATAGAAAAATTGTGGTTGTCGTTGTAGTTCAATTGGTGAAAGGGTACATTTGGGAAAAGAAACCTATTAGCTAAACAATCCTACTTAATAGTCTCCCTTGGTTCGAACTTATTGTACTAAAAAGAATAGTCCTCGAGAGAGTGGAAATTCTTCTTCAACACCCCCCTAACTTATTAGAGGGTAACTTACCCCCCTCGCATTAATTTCAATATATTACCACTCCTTGCATAGGAAGTGGGGATCCAATTCATCATAACCCCATCTCCCTGCGGGTCAAGTCATCCCTTGCCTGTCATATTGGTAATCACAGCGGGCGGCGCGCCATGATGGCCAAGTTCCCGACCTGGGGCTACGTGCCTCTCCCGCTGAATCGCTTGTTCATCCCGTTGCTCTCACTGGTTAGCGTCCTCCTCCGCAGGCTCTCTTCCTTTGGTAATCGTCTTCTTCCACGAAGCGCCTCCTCGTTTTCTCCTGTTGCAACGAGCGGCCCGCTGGAAATCGTTGAGTTTGTTGCTTGAATTGCGGGACTTGGGAGAGGAGACCCCGACTTCCAATTCGTCATTTCCGCGCGTTTCCGTGGCTTCGAGGGAGGCGTCGGAGTTGCGGCTGTTTGGTTCGCTCGGAAGGAGGCATTGCA
Source organism: Neckera pumila (assembly GCA_963969595.1). Classification (NCBI taxonomy): domain Eukaryota; kingdom Viridiplantae; phylum Streptophyta; class Bryopsida; order Hypnales; family Neckeraceae; genus Neckera; species Neckera pumila. The sequence goes on along the minus strand of OZ018412.1, from coordinate 745,132 downwards.
ATTGAGTTTGCGCCAGAGGTCCACGCTACAAGGACACGGTACGGTTTTCCATCTCCTGCTCTGGATTTTTTTCTCTTGTGAAGTTTCCAAGTTGGATCCGTTTGATCGAATGAACCCTGACAAATAATCGGAAAGTCTGCTTAGTCACTTGTTTCTCGAAACGAGCGTGAGAGTAGCGACAAGAATTATAGGTGATGCTCTTATCTGGATTAAGAGATAACACTTTAGGTGTGAAGTAGATTCAGACAGTGTAGACAGAAGATGCTCAACCTCCCGCGTTGGTCATTGCGGCGTGGATTGTGGTCTGTTTTGTTGAGGGATGGAATTTCTATCAGTTTCAGTCGTCTCTGCGATGAGCTCAAAGCTGCACTGTCTGGCTGAATTTCTGCGCTGTGGGTATTACATATAGTCGTCTCTGCGATGAGCTCAAAGCTGCACTGTCTGGCTAAATTTCTGCACTGTGGGTATTACATATTTACAAGTGAGGAAGTTCGTGTTCATTTGGTCTTTGATTTGTGAGAATATCGATTCCATGCTTGCTGCGAGGGTCTTCATTGTGCCATTTCCGGATGTCTTGCTTCTTTCGGATATTAGAGCTCGTTGCGGAGCTCGCTTTCCGAAAGCAGAGAGGTTGTGGTGTGCCCAGTCATTGGATTTTGTGAGGGCATCTACTGGTTGGCTTAGTGGTTGGACGTGTGTTAAGACAGCACTCTGAACTGTGTAGGAATTACAGAGGCGGGAGGTCATTGTTGATGAGTAGCACCGTATCGTCGGCATATACGGCACAAGCACACCATCATGGCTACATCATCGGCAGTCGAAGTCACACCAGCATTCTGGAATGACCCGTAAGATTGCAGTCCCCTGAAGTTCTGGATTTTTGTGGTTGTTTGTATTAGATAGAAAGTCAATATGCTAAGCATTGTAGTCCAGTTTGCACGGAGAAATTTCAAAATGCCCTATAGCCGCGCAAGACCGGACAATGCCTTCGGTGGGAACACCGGAGACACTTGCAGGTGCAAATCTTGAGTCCTAATTTCATCGTGATTAATCCCTTTAAAGACATGGAGTACAACTAAAATAGTGCTTAATGATATGACTATCGGGAGATTGCCCGATACTTTCGCAGTACACATAGTACAACAAAGCAGCCGAGAACGACACAAAGCGGTTTTAATTGAACAGAAAATGAATAAACAGACAAAGAAATAGCGGGAGATCTCCTGATAAAATTGGAAAAAATAATAGAATTTCGACCAAGATGCTGACACCGCGTTCAAAAGATGAAAGCGCTTCCTCGTGCAAACCATAGATAGCACATGAAATTGGCATCGGGATATATCCCGATGTCTGACAGGGCAGAATATGAATAACGTGGAGAGAAGATCAGTGAGATTTCTCAAAATGCTCTTGTTCGAACATTACTGGTAAGAGAACTCGGGAAGGATTGCGTGAATAATGTTGATAGGAGTCGTATGCACTGGGGACTGCGGACGATCCAGTCAGACACGAATCCAACAGGAGATCTCTTGATGATTTGATGCATAAGTAATGATCAGTGCAATAGCAGAGGAGAAAACATTAATATGCAAGTTGTTGCTTATGCTGGCACCTACTGGACGTACTCATTGGGAGAACTCCCGCTGAATATGGTAGACAGCCTAAATTAAGGAGCAATGTAGAGCAAGATGACATTGACGTTCAACGAGAATAATCCCGATGAAAACTCAGAGGACGGGATATGAGGTGGACTTCTGACCATTGTGCATGGCATTGCGTAGAGAAAATACATCGATTGACCTGCCTGCAGACTTGTCACCCATCAGGCTGTACAAGTTTATCGACTCAGTGGTGCACACGTTCCAGTACATCGGCGAGAGCAATCCAGGAGCTGTGTTTCAATGCAACCGGAAAGTTATAGCGTGGGGCCTTGAATGGATAGACCAGGCCGGAGGTGTTGCAATCATATGCCCTAGGCTCTCGTTTGAAGGCAAGGCTCACGCCATGACAGGCTTAGACGTTGTGGAGCTTCAAGGGCTAGATAACTCTACTACCCTCGTCATTGTCCGAGAGATGGTTCCCAAGAAGCAGGAAGCACGGACCTACGGCCTCATCCTTGACTATGCCACCATGGATCTCCAGATGTGCGAGTCTATGACGATAAAGGGATTTCTAGACAAGCCAAACGGATCTCATTCCTAGACACCAGCGGAGATGTCCAACGAATTGGTCGTTGTAGACGACAGCCGTGGCGAGTCCAATACAGACATAGTACCAGTTGTTGCTACTGGATCAACGCCTTTTGCCCCAAAGAAGCAGAGGAAGAGGAAAGCCATAGCGGGTGGGCCATGAGATGAAGTTGTGGAGGAAGCAGAGGGGAAGGGCAGGGGTAAGAAGAAAAAAAAGGCCACCCCACTGACTATTGCGCAGGCAGTCAAAATGACAGAGGCTGAGGTCAGCAAGCTCGAGCTCGGTGAAATAAAGGAGATCAACAAGTTGTACAACCAGGTTTTCAAGCCAATGTACAGATGGGACAAGAAGCCACTAGCCAATGCGAAGGGGAAACTCCTGCGGGTGCACTACAAGTTCCTCCACAAGGCAAAAGCCGGGGATCTTGTATACAGAGCTATTGACCAGGATCGGCTCAAAGGGATTAAGAATAAGGTTCTTGTGGACAACGACTTCCACTCTGAGAACCGGTATATAACCGTCTTGCCCTTGAAGAAAGGACCATACGGGCCAAATAATCTAGTAGAGTTCTGGGACGCGTGTCCGAGGAAGGAGAGTCTAACCACCAAATCCCACTACTACATTATTGGTGGTCAGCACACTGTTGAAGCGCACAAAGAGTTGATCGAGAAGAAACACATCACTGAGGCAGATAAGGCCGACGCTTCCATGTTCAACATCATTCCCATATGGGCGTCGTATGAAACGAAGAAGAATGATATCGTTCACCTTTCGAGAGCTCTCAACCAGAACATCACGGGTGAGTAGAAGGAGCAGAGATTTGCACAACAGCTTGCTCACGCTCGTGTGAAGTGGAAAGACATGGGGTCTCCGCACCCGCCATACGGAGGACGAGCGCACTCAGCAGCGTACATTGTAAGTTTTATTGAACTTACGCCCGAGTTATGCTCATACATCGTTTTTTTTCCTTTTTGGAAATGAGCGGGAGATATCCCGATGACTGTCCAAAGCGGGACATATCCCGTTGTCGACAGGATCAGAGTATTATTCCTACTAGGCGGGAGAGATACAGATGTTATGAAAATGCACTAATCTGTCGCTGGCATTCAACGGGAATTATCCCGTTCTTCATAGCATAGCCCCAAATCAATCTAGCAACGGGATTTATCCCGATGACGAACACTTTCATTGTCTTCTGATTTCCCATTAATCCCCAATGTAACTCATATTGTCGACATTCATGTGCAGGGATTCTATAATGTGATGTCCTCAATTTTCACTAGGTTCAAAAATGCCGACAACCCAGATTTGAAAATCCCGCTACTCTTCATGGAGAAGGATGAAGACTTCAACCGCTGGATTCAGATTGACAAGGACTTTCTGGCCAGAAAGCTTCCTGACGGGAACGGACCAAAATCAAAGGGTGTCCGTAAGCCGCTAGCATACACTAACTTCAAGTCTTTGTGGGGATTGCGAGATGAGGACTTGAACTACTTGGCTAGCCAGGTGGAGCAGGGAGTAGTGTGCATGAAGAAAACAGCTATAAACCTCGATTTTGGGGGAACGCCGGTCACTCCAGTGGCTGTGGCAGCGGGTCAGGAGAAGAAGGTGAGGGCCATGAAGAACGAGCTCATGTGTCACTACAAGCAGTTCCCGCTTCCGAGCAAGAAACCATGGTACTCTCCCTACCCAGCAGAAGAATGGGAAGAGTTTGTGGCTGCAAAGAAGATTACCCGGGAGCAAGTCGAGTGGTGGACGGATAAGAGCATGGCGACGGAGCTGGGCAAGGAGTGGCTAGAGGGTCGTACGAAGGCCCTGAACAAGACACACAATCCAAGCAACTGTTCAGAGGCGGTAAAGAAGATGTGGGAGATCTTTATAAATGCGCATACATAGGCGATCCAGGAATATGTTGCCGAGGACTTCGGAAGGGACTATCTGTGCAAGGTTATGGACGAGAAATGTTGGGACATCAACAAGATTTTGGTAGAAGATTCCGTAAAGGCAGGGCGAGGTGAAGCGAAGACCCACATGTATTTCTGGTTTCTCTTTGAAATGACCAGCTGCGGTGCTCGTGCTAAATTCCTGGAGAACCGGAATCTGAACCGCGTATTCAATGCCATGGAGTACAAGGATACCAATCGACGCCTTGTGAGAGCCCGTTCACCAGCAGTTTTTTATAACGGATGGTGCTGGATTTCATGCAATTCAAGCACACCTGGAGAGGCGGCGGCAGGACATGAAAGTCCGACTCTGGGATTGGCATGTAATTCATTACATTCCGGAGAAAGCGGATGGCTTCCCCCCTCCAGTGAGAGGATCGCATTTCACCGTGTACTTTGTCTTCCTCTTTGCCTACGACAAAGTCCACGGTCCGACGAGCAGCTTCCACAATTTCTTTAGGAGTGCAATCGAGATGTCTGTTGTGTATTTCTCGAGAGATTTGAACGAAGTAGACACTTTGTACAGGCGGTCGAATATGCCTTGGTTCTCCATTGCCACGGCGATGGAAATTTTCCGTAACCACATGACCGACAACATGGTCATTGTTAACGTGAACGGCAGTCCGGAAATTACTTCTCTTGGAATGGTAAGCCCAAATTGGCATTCTCTTTCCCATTCTTTCTTGGAACTCAATCAATTTCCAGTGCATTGACATTTGCTTCTACAATGCTGTCAGGTCTCCTCAAATAAGGTTATCGAAGTCGTTTATGACTCCGAATCAGAGTCCAAGGCAATTTTGGTCGCCCGGCAAATTTGGGTGCAATTGCATAATGCTCAATTCCTTCGTGAGGAGGATGAGGACGAAGAAGAAGAGGAAGGTGGGGGAGAGGAGGGTGGAGGAGAAGAGGGTGGGGGAGAGGAGGGGGGGGGAGAGGAGGGTGGAGGAGAAGAGGGTGGGGAGAGGAGGGTGGAGGAGAAGAGGGTGGGGAGAGAAGGGTGGGGGAGAGGAGGGTGGTGGAGACGGCGACAAGGAAGAGGAGGAGGGATGAGAGGGCGACGGAGAAGAAGAGGAGGGACGAGGAGACGGCGAGGAGGGGAGAGGAGAGGGCGAAGAGGGAGGGGGAGAAGCTGGAGGAGTTGGCAACGATGCTGACATCGTTCCTTTGGATCACCGCCTGACTTCACAAATTGAACAGGGAGACGAAGTCGTCGCCGTTGCAGGGGACGATGATTCCTCTCATCTGGAAGTGCAGGACGATTCTCCAGACCACCAAACCAGAGGAACAAACACGGGACGTCAGGACAACGCTTCGGATAAGGAAGACAGTACCTCCCGCACAGAGAGTGATCATGACGATGAGGAAATTCAAACTCCTACTCCTCTGATCACCGCAAGTATCCCTCACGCCGAGGAGGACATGGAGAATGACAAGGAAACTAGTCCAGGCAGAAAGGTCAGTCATTGTACCTAATGATCGGGATATTTCCCGCTGCCAGTTTCGCATTGCGCATAATCATCTGCTGAGGAAATCCTACGTGTTTTAATCGCAGAATGAGACTGCATGGAGACGGACGCCACGTTCAGCGGAGAAGATAGGCACGGTAGGACGGACGACGGCCTCAAGCTCAGCACTCGTTGAGGTCGAGTCAGGTCGGCGCAATGAGTTGAGGACGATGATGAGACTGGATATCAGCCTCCCTCGTGATGATCCTTCGGTTAGTCAGTTGCATGCCCCTCAGCAGCCTGCTGGAAATGAGGGCCCCAGCATCTCCTCCCCTACACCGTCCGGAGCAATGGTTGCTTCGACGCGGACTCCTGAAGTGACAAACGCTGCGTCCATTCTTCTTACCGTTGCAGTACAGGGAGGAGCTGCATCTGCGAAGGATACAATCGTTGGCATAGTGCCCCTTACAACAGAGTCTTTACATGACGTACCTTCAAGGCCGGAGCAGTGCATCGGTGCAGGGGGAGATCTCCCGATCCCGGGTGATCATGCTTCTTTTCCTAGACCTTGGCATTCAAAGGGGAAGGAGCCCATTACTGATGCAACGGGAGATATCCCGTTGCCTGAGACACCTGTTGTTCCACCGTTCGCGGAAATGGCGGATACCATTATGGCAGATACAATGGCAGACCTCACACAAATGAGTCCGGATGTGGCTGAACCGAAGGTGAATCCAATGATTGCTGTCCCACACCCGAGACGTACGCATGCTGACATGGTTTCCTTGAAGAGTAGGGTTAAGGATCTTTTGAATTTGCCAGCTTTTCATGCTAGACAGACACGCCATTTGGCGAATAACAGCCCATCTAAGTTTCCGGCCGTCTGGGAGGCGCACTCATGTCTTTATTGCGACATTTTTCAGATAGCCTCTGACAGTGGACCGGTAGAAACAGAGGAAAGGGCCAAAGGACACGGAGGTTGAAGGAGTGCGAAAGTCGTGGAAGCAGAAGGGGCAAGGAAGGAAGAAGCCGTTGTGAGAAGTACTTCATGTGACACCTTCCGTATTTCTGAGGGTTTTATTGAAGTTCCTTTTGCTTTTTCATGGACTTGTTTCTAACTGGGCTTTGCCGTACTTGTCTGCAGATTGTGGTGGACCTTCAACGACGCAACCAAGCACATTGGAAAAGGTAGCTCGGCGAAAGTATTCTGTGGTCCTTGACTTGAATGGAGTGCTTCTTCACAGGTTGTACGAGCATAATAATCTCCATGTTGAGCGTCGCCCGGGTGTCACCACGTTTCTTAATTGGCTGCGTTGTAGAGCGGATGTTGCATTCTGGAGTAGTGTTACTCCAAAGAACATAGACAATTTGTTGGGCATTGTCCTCGCAGATTGTTCCTTTGGCCGTCGAGATGTCATTTGTTTGTGTCAAGGGGCATGCACGAAGTCCACGTACAGGGCCCCATCTGCACCCAATAAGCTGATCTTCCTGAAAGATCTGACGACATTTGCAAACATGGCCAGTTTGTCCACGTTAGATAACATTCTTCTCATTGATGACAGTCCAGAAAAGAACATCTTGAACGATGCTTATAACGCTGTTTTTCCTCAGTCCTTTCGCGGTGAGCTGCTCGACAACTACCTCTGCATGCAATTGATGGCGTGGCTTGATGGCCTCCTTCTTTTGAATGAGGCGGTGTCGGAACATGAAAATCCACTTTTACTATATTAAAATATAAATGAAGGAATAATATTCTTCTTAGCAGTAAATTTTTTTGATTTTAAGATAGTTATAGACCATCTAATGTTTAGAACCGAAAACCGGAAGTGGACTGATCATGAATCAATGTAAAGGCTAACCGAATGTACCGGAAACAAGGAACTGGAGTTTGAATTTGCCTAGACCGGATCACGAAAGGAGTAACAGGAACCAACATCCAACGGTAACCTACTTAACCCTAGGGAACTACGGGAACGTTCTAATCATTAGTTAACGGGAATCCTAAACGGGCAGGTTTAACGGGCAAAGCCTGGATTAGGGAAATCATTAAGAGCAGCTGAGATTGGCTCTCTTAGACCCTATCTGTCTAGAGACTGGTCACTTATGATTTCCTGCCCTGACTAAAAGTTGTAGCAACGTGCACCATTACTAGTTTCGGGTCTGTGCAGCAGTATTGGGTTTTGAATTGACAGACTGCGGACGAGAGTGCTTGAGGGACATTGATCGCAAGAGAGAGGTCTGCTAGCATCCCAACTTAACGTTAGTGCTTGCACAGCTGAGAGGGGGAGAGAGAGAGAGCTGTGAGGACCACTCGTTTTCCGATTCCCGAGAGTAGACCGGCCGCATCCTAACGAGAGGAGATATGGTCGCAAGTCAGAGCGGGGGAGCCGCCATCTCGCTCCAGTATGTGACGCCACGATTGCCCAAGGACGAGAAGGAGATGGCGGAGTTGAAGGAAGACTTGGAGCAGATGGGGTGCGTTGGGTTCCTGATCCGACCGTGGGACTTCAGAAGTGAAGCAATAGTGGCGGAATTGAGGCCTGGAGCGCCAACTTGCGCCACAACCACAATCCGTGCAAAGCCCAAGTGATGGACGGCGGATATGTGGAGGAAGGTCTATGTATTCGACCAAGAAGGCGAAGGAAGTGCATCCCGGAAACACAAGTATACGGTGGATAAGTTCCGAAACCCAATTAGTAAAAAAAACGGGTTCTTAGTCACCGACTCTATCAATCAGAAAGAGAAGCGGTTGTTACATTATGTCTTGGCCATTCTCAATTCGGAAAGGCCAAGCCGAGTTTCTCTGACATTAGCCAACACAATATTTGGCGCATTGTCTGGAGACCGGAAAGTAGATTGGGGATTGGTCATCCAGGACCAAGTACTGAAAATGGTGAATAATGTAGGGAAGGCCAAGCCATCCGCCATCTGTCCGTTCCTATATCACCTATATCATTCTGAGGAGGTGATGACAAAAAAGGAAGAGGTAGAGTATGAGGCCTTGGTAGAGTTTGAAGTTTCGAACTTAGATCCTAAGACCGGAAATGAGGAAGAGTCCTCAGATGAAGGAGATAATGAGGATGAGCAGAGTGAGTCTGAGGATGATGAGGATGAGAGTGAGGATGATGATAAGGGTGAGGAAACGAGAGGAAAGGGTCAGGTAGAGAAAGAGCAAACCAAGGATACCGATCCGATCTGGGGAGACGAGCCGCTAGAGAGAATCACCCGAGAATTGAGCGACTTCAGGAACCGATACGCGATGGTATAAGGGGCGATGCAGACCATCTGCACCATAGTGGGAGCCGCCCACCCAGCTTAAGCCTTAACTTGGGTAATACGGCTTATCCGAGAGAAGGAAAAGAATGAAAACAAGGAAGAATTGGCAAAGCTTTCCGGCCAAGTGGCCACTCTTAAACAAGAGTTGCGCCAAAAAACGGGAGAGGTGGAGAAGGAGAAAACGTTCTCCAAACAGACGCGAGACACCATTTCCCGAATCTGGGAATTCATCACCCATCCGGGTGAAGTTGTCAACAAGGTTAACTTGTTTGACCAACAAGTAATGGTGGAGGGACGACAACTGCATCAGAAGCTCATACTGGCGATGATAACTTATCACAAGAAGATGGAGTCCACACTGGAGCAGCTGCGAGAAGTGATGCGCGAGGTAAACCCTCAAAGTGTCCCTACACCGAGACCGGAACGGGATCACAAACCAGTTCAGCAGTCAACAACAAAGGACAAGGGTAAAGGTGAGACTTCTCACGAGCAACCAAGCCTACCTGTATCCGAGGAGCACCAGAAAGCCAAGACAAGTCAGGTGCAGCAGACTGAGGTGGAGAGCACCAAAGTCACCGACCCAGATCCGGAGGATGATGATTTGGAGATCACGAAGGTAACGGGACCAGATCCAACAAAGGCACAAGGACCGGAACCGGCAACCGGACCAGGAGGGTCCATTCCAGAGGAGAGTGCCAAGGCGAAGCAGATCAATGCCCTCTCACCCTCCAAGTCTTCTCCCAAGACTCCCGGAAAGAAGGTGCAGTTTGGAGATGCAGGGAAGATGACGACCCTGATGCAGTCCATGGTGAAGACAGAGGCTGGAGCCGGTCGCGGCACTTCATCCGGCTCCCCGAGTAAGGGCCTAATCAGAAAACCGGCTGGAGGAGATGCAACACCTCAGAGCAAGGTAGCAAGGCCTGCTCCAGTCCCGCATAAGAGAAAGGTTCCTGAGCTACAGTCGGCCAAGAAGAAATTCACCAAGGTTCAGGAGGAGGAGGAGGAAGAAGAAGAGGATTCCGACTATGATGAAGAGGAATCCGGTTCCGACCAGGATTCTGAACCTTATTGGGATCCCGACCAAGCCTTGGCAGAGACCCGAGCGATAAAGGCGAAGGCGGCCAGAGAGAAGGCCAAAGCCCGGTCCAAACAAACTGCCAGACCGTAGACCGGAAAGAAGCCCTTGAACCGGAAGGGACCAGCAAAGGCAGGGTTTTTTCCAGTTAAGAAGATTAGAAAGTAGGTGAAGGTTCTGACAGTGACTGTAGGGCTGCATGCCTAATTTTGACAAGTAGATATGTAGGTATATTTTTAGTTTATAAGGAGTTAGGATTCAAATTGATTCTAGATTTTTAGGATCTAAGATCCACTTTTAGTGGAAGCTTTTTGACTATAGCTTAAGTTACCTAAATTAGACAGGAAGTTAGGAATGAAACATATCATTCCATTAGCTATATGTGCTTTTTAAGTTTGAGGTGTAGTTTAGTATTTAAAGGCGGATTTTAGGTTTAATCCGGGTAGCATTTTCCATACTTTGTATTCCCAATTTTCTGCAAATGTCATTGGAGTTTTTCAATTCACAATTGTGAGCTGTATCTTTTAGCACTTGTCCGTGTTATTGTGAGAGCAGTGAGATCATGCAGATTTGGGTAAGGAGGAAGTGAAACCCAGATACAAGAAGTATCCGGTCCTTGGAGAGATTGCGTGTTATACAGGATACAGTAGGATTTTCTTGCGAGGATTAGAGCTGGCTTTTGTCAAGAAGTATTATAGCTCTCCCATTTATTCTTGACGCCCCTTCTCTACCTAGGCCGTGGATTGTCCTGTAGTCTGTCATTGTAGTAATTGTTAGGAGAATCCAGACTTTCTTACGTGACCTGCTAGCCTGCGTAGTCCATCCGTTCTAGTTGTGAGGACGGTCTCTTTCTCGTTGTTCTTGTCAAAGTTTTCTTTTCAAGTTTATATCGTGGATCTTCTGACACGTTAAAACTCAGAGGGTAGGAGTTATGCTTCCTTCCTGAAGCCCAAAGTTGCAGATCCCTCTTGGTCCAGAGATTAAACTCGAATTTATTACATATAGTTACATACTCTAGACCGGATATATAATTGGGAAAGGAGTTTTCGGTTCCGGATTACTGGAACTGGACCCGGTCTAGACTAGTACTTGGGGTTGGTTTTGGGATATCAATTCACTTCATTCTGGCCATTTAGGAGAATTACACCGAGATCTCTGCGGAACGATACACGAGTCACTTTAGGATCTATTAAGGCCTCAGAGAAGGATTTTGTGCTTTCTGTGCTACGACAAGCGGTGTCGGTGTATGTGAAGGCAAATCCCCTTCCAGGTGGGCAGAATGCAGTGGATCAAGAATCCACATTGGGCTGGGGAATCATTATCGGAATTCAGTGTCGTTGATTCTTGTTGGCATGGGGCTTCATCGGGATATTTCCTGTTGCTGGAGACGACAGTTTCTTGGAATGATGTTTCATAATCGTCTGATTACAAATTGTAATTTTAATTCTAAATGCTGTTGTAAATTCTTAATCGGACATTTTTCTGAACCTATAATTGTCAAATAGTCAATGCATTAGCAAATATGGATCATGAATGAAGTGATGCTTCTTGACAATTCATTGCATATGCACACTCGAGTTGTTCCTTTATGGTTCCTTGTTTACACACAACATGAATTCTATGTGAGCTGTGATCCCATATTTGCTTTTCAATTATTGGTCACATGCATAATTTTTGAGCTTCCCCGTCATTTTTTAGCTGTTCCGGTATTCCTTGGCAAGGACTCGCAACCATGATTGTACTTGTAGCTTGTAGTTCAGATGCAAGATAATTATTGCATCTCATGCTTGTTGAATTTCGTCTATCTTAAGTTACCACTTTACAAATTCGTAGGCACACTTCCATGTCATCGATATCCAGTTTGTATACAATATTGTAAGAGTGTAATTCTACTATATTGGGAGATCTCCCGTTGGACAGGGGTTCTCCGTCAAGTTCTGTGTCCATTTGAACTTCTTGAAATCTACCATTTACAAGATCTGCGTAATGTGAGTGTCCCTTTTAAGCTTACCGGGAGATCTTTTGTTGTTTAGCGGTTCTCAATGAAGTGGCTACCCATTTTTATTTCAACGGGAGATCATTACTTGTTTACTTCTTCTCAGTGTATTGATTATCCGTAATAAATCATAGGGATACCTCTCATTGTTTACTGGCTCTAGGTGAAGTGACTGTCCATTCTAAATTCATCGGGATACCTCCCGTTCTTTGAAGGTTCTCAATACAGTGAGTGCCCTTTGGAATAACATCGGGAAATCTCCCGTTCTTTAGAAATTTTGTCCTCCTCTGTCTGACGAGTTAACTTCCTTGCTATGTTCGTATTGTGCAGAAGGCAGCTATTGTTATTCTTACAGGTGATTTATGCGTGGAAGGCACTGTTTTGGATCTTCCAGAAATAATCGACGTTCCCTCTGGTTTCCATGATTTCCTTAGTCAGTTGGTTGAACGGGCTCATTGTGGGTTGTATTCCTCCATGCATTTGTCTACTTTGGAGGTGCTTATGCGGCGTCTTCTCCTGCGAAAGACTTGGAAAGGGTTTCATTTTTTTGCCGGTTCCAACATTCCTAACAAGAATAATCCTTATCCACACCGTGGGGCATTACTAAACCAGATCTTAGGTAGCCCTAGACTGCGCAACATTTTTTTGGATCAAACTATTGCAGTACTTCAGATAGATCCTCTTAAATGGCCATGTTCTCATTTGATAGGTTCTTCTGTAGACGTGAGGGATGATATTGATCTCCTGAAATTAGAAGATCCATTGTATGTACGGAAGGAGCTACTTATAGTTGGGAATTCTGTTACGCATTAGTTAAGTTCAGTAGTTTAGATACTATAGGGATTGCCTTTCTTTCTTTTCATGGGAAACTTCTTGATTGTGACCTTCTTTATCAGTGTTAATAAAATGTGGTGACCCTTCTTCACCTTTTCTTTACTTTCAAGTTCCATTCCACCGTGCCAACAGTCCTCTTGTACCATAAGTTTGAATGCGGGAATTACACCGAGAGAATTCCGGATCCTTATTCTGCAGGGAGATACTAATGGGTTAGACAGTGCTTGCTTACTAGTCTTTGTAATAATCTAAGTTGAATGATATTTGTTTTCATTGTTTTCTTGCAACACTTTAGATCCCAAAGTCTAGGATATGCACTACAGCGGCAACTTTCCCGATGAATCTTCTCTACTATTAGGTAGAATTAATGTACTATGGGTGAAATATCTTAGTTATTATGTTTCTTTGTCCTCTTCTTGGGTATGAACATGGTCTACTGCATTCTAATCTTCCCACTTTCATAGGCGTTGCAGTCTTGAAAACCAATACAACGGGAGCTCTCCCAATGTAGTCTCCCAGGACATAGTCTAAAATTACTCCTAAAGTCCAAAAGTAGTTAAATATGGCATCATTCATCCGTCCTACCCCTTACCGTTCAACTTAACTTAGCATGGTCAAATCAAAGCCAAATTCTAAATGTAATATGTTTTTGGAAACCTCTACTATTAATCTATGAATTTTTGAATCTAAACTTCTAATTTTCACTAATCTTTGCTCATTAACATGGATTAAGGACTAATTAAGAAAATCAAAAGTTAATTAGGAAAAAACACCAAAGATTAGTTCAATGACTTACTTCATCATTGCCGGTGCTAGAAATGACCTTGTCTACATCCACGTATGCATCCTCATGTTTCCCTTTTTTACTTTCTAATAAATGCCCACGGCTTAATCTCTAAATGTTTTTGACTATGTTTTCACCAAAATTGCTCCAAAACATTTCTAATACAAGTACCAAATTTTAGAAAAAAAACATTTTTGAACACATGTAACAGTAAGATCTTGTACTACACTAGTTTAAGAAGATGTGGAAAAAATTTCAGAATTTTCCACCATATGGATTCCAAGATATTAACATTGAATTGAAAAAATCCTTTTTTTGTCCCTGCAAAAATCCGGGCAGCTGCACTTCACAAGGTCACATTTGTATGAAAAAATGTCCAAAATGGTAGTTACTTTTTGATTCGTTCTTCAAGGCAAGTTGGCTACATGGTTGAAAAATTTTAGATCATTTGGAATTGTACAACATATAGGAAAGAAATAGTAAGTAGGAAGAGGTAGAGAATGACTCAAAATACTAAATTGTCAAGAATTTTGTTATGGAATTGAAAAATGTCAATCCCAACGGTGGGAATGTTGTAATAAACAATCTACACCCACTTTTTTATTTTTTTTCAAAAAATTTGAAAACTGAGTTAGATAAAGGACTTCAAAGTTTATTTTAGAGTAGAGATTCCATAACTACCTTCAAACTAAAACTCCTCATAGCTTTTGACTCATTAATCCAAATGGAATGATTCAAAGCTTTCCAAGTATATGTAAATCTATAAAACCAATTTCAAATTTTTATTTTTCAAAACAGTGATTTTTAAAGAATGTTTTTGAGCTGCCCGGACTGCCCGCCAAGGATTGAAAATGACATATCATGTGATAACTTTTTACACTTGTAGTCAAAAGTTATGAAATTTGTTGGGCCTTGAAGCTACTCCTTGGGCTCATCTCTTGTAAAAATTCCAAGGAAAAAAAATAAAATTTCCATTCGTAGTGAGCTATTTAAAGTTCCTATGTTGCCAAAAAATGGTGTTTGGTCCTTTAGAGGTTAAGATCAAAGATTTCAACCAGTTTTGATCTAACGTCTCTCCTTTTCCCTTTAGCTCCTTTTCTTTTTCCTTCCCTTCTTCTACTCTAGCACTATTCCATCCAATACTTTGATGATGGTCTTACAATTCTACTTTTGAAATCCAAGAGGCGTAATGGTGACTCCTTCCCTCTTACAAAGTTCTTACACCGTCATCACCTAATCTTCCTCTAATGGCCACAAAGACTCGCTTGAGATTTTTCCTATTCTACCTAGCCTATCTAAGCGAGCATACTATTTATTGTCTCTCTCCTAATTCTCCTATATAGCCATCTTCTCCTCCTCTTTTTTTTGTATCTTTGAGTGTTTTTTGGAAAGACGGCTACTCTATATGGAGCTTAGTTTAGGCTTGATCCCATCTCTCCTATTCTTTTCTACCCCAATTTTCTTTCCCTCCTACTTCTAATGTCCCCCACTTTGATTTTAAGTTTTTAGAATAGGCCCAATTCTCCATCTAAGACTCTAGACCTCCAAATGTAGTTAGAGTTTTGATTTCTTTGTAACTCCCTAGAGCCTAGCCCCTGGCCAACACCCTTGGCCCAACACTCTAGCCCAGCACCCCTGGCCAACATCCCTAGCCCAATCCCCCAGCTCAATACTCCGTACGTGGCCTACTCAGCTGGTCTTGTCTTGTTAATTTCTTTTTGATCTGGATTGGATTGGTTGCCCAACTGGTCTTATTTGTTGATTTCTTTTTTGATTTGGAGCTGGACTAGCCCCGCCTCGGCTGGTCTTGTCTTCTTGATTTCTTTTCTGATCTGGAGCGCAATTAGCCAGACCATGCCATGTCTTGTCTTGTTGATTTTTTTACATGGGCTGAATAACAGAAATAATTTGATTTCGGGCTTAGAATACCAAACTTAGACTTGGGATAGGGATGCTAAAACTTTGGACTTTGGTTGGTAATGCTAAAACTCTAAAACTAGACTAAGTAATGTGCCATTTCCTACTATTACAAAATGAAAGACTTGCCTAAATTAGTTCAAATGCTTTCTCAAGACTCATGGATATTTGAAAACTAATGAGAATATCTTTATGTGGATATTTGGAAACTAAGGTAGGAAGGTGCTTGGGACTTTGTAAAAAATGCTAAACTCTTTTAAACCTTATAATCAAAACTTTGCCGTCTCGAAGGTAATAATAAAAAATGCCAAACTCTCCTAGTTCTTAAAGTCAAAGCTCCACCGTTTCGAAGGGGGGTCCACACAACAAGAAAGATTTTAGAAGAAGATGACACTACACTTAGAGAATGGGGGGTTCAAAGCTCCACCGTTCCAAAAGGGGGTCCACACAACAAGGCAAGGTTTAGATAAAGGTAAGTTTTACTATGAGGGTACAAAAGAACATGCAAACAACTCACAAGCTAAAGGCCCACCAAGCAACATTGTCAAGTTACGGTGGGGGGTTGCTTTAGGGTTAGTACAAGACACCCAAATGACTCCTAAACCACAAAAGCTAGCTCACAAGGGCACACAAAAGATACAAAAACTCTCAACTTACAACTTAGTATACAAGAGTACACAAAGACAATATTGAAGGACCCCTAAAGACCTTCAAATCTTGAAATAAAAACAAAGGAGCCAAAAGTGCTCCAGAAACACCGTAGAGATTTTTGGCTTCAAACTCCAAATATCCAAAATAACTTGGCCTCATGGACCCAAAACAAGAATGGAGGTGATTTTAGAGAGGGAAGTGGGGCCCTTATATAGGTTTCCAAGGGCCCACTCCCCCCCCCCCCCCCCCCCTAAATTCCCACTAATAACCTTATCAACTTGGATTTTCATCCTCACCCTCAAAAAATTTCATCTTAATCCTAAATTTTGACTATCCACCATCTGTGGTGAACCAACATCCTAATTTTTGGAGATCAACTCCAAATTTCAAATTGGATTGCTCTGTTGGCTCCAGATTGCCGTGTTTAGTCCAAGAGTTCCCCCCCCCCCCCCCTCTTTCGTATCGGGACCAAAAACCCATGGTAGGCTAGTTTAGATTGAAAATCAAGTTGTAGTAAATTCCTAAATATTGGGGGTCCCCTATTTTGAGAAAAGCAACTAGCCTAAGGTCTCTAGTAACTGCAAGGGAGTAGAAAAAGACTCCTTATTGGCTTGGTTTTGTCGTCATATGCCTCCGGAGTGCCAATTAACGTCGTGAGGACCCCTCTACATGATTAGTTCCTAAATAATCTTGCCGGTTTGGATGCTTGCTGCTATCAAAATGTTGCAAAACTTATTGGAGTACATTGTTAACATAAAAAAAGCTATCCTAATTTTTAGTGAGATTTTACCGCAACCTAGGTAATTTACAAGAAATTCCCGTTGGAGGTTAGAACGGTTGACTTCTCGGAAGAGGTTCTTCTGCAAGTCAAAAGATGCCGGGAATTTTCATGGGACTTCTCAAAGAATCTCACAAAAGATGTGTAGGCACATTTTTGTACCTAGCACAATTTGTCAGTGGAGATCCAAATTGGCCGTCTTCTTGAATTATCAATGGCACAGGAATCTTTTGCGGATGAAGGAATCGATTTTGGCGAATTGATTTTGCCGTAGGACTCATGGCATGGGATTTATCCTAGAACACCATTCTTGGGCAGTAGATTCTTCCACAGGCCTGTCTTGAGTTAGTGGCTCTTGTAGGCTAATAATCGGGATTTTGGAGGGAAATTCATCAATCTAATGGGGAATTTAAAACCTAATTCTAGGACCCGACCTAGTGGCCTTGCTGTGAATCCCTTGGACTGACTTAGCCATGAATTGCCTCATTCTTGGTGGAATTTAGCCCTTTGGGGACTATGTGATTCAAATCCAACAAATCCCATTATCTTGTGTTTTTACTTTATTTTTAGGCGAGGTTTGGGAAAGTTCTAGGTATATATCAAAACTTGACCAAATACTATAATGGGTATGGCACAATCCTATTTTGGTTCTACACTCTTTTTAAGGCTTTTTGTATACTTTTATCTACTTTAAATTGCAAATTCCAAAAAAAAGAAATCTACAAGTCCCAATTGACAAATTGGGAACTCACACTACATACTAAAATGAATGCCACAATCACCATCTCATTTCAAATCAACTATAAAAAAATTTAAACGAATCTGCACTGTGTTCTGCATGTTTCCATGTTTTTGAGGCTCGTCTCATAAAGTCTCAAATTTGCAATGGACTCTTTGCACGGAAACTTGGGTGGAAAAAGCAGAAACAAAAGCCCAATTTTATTTACATGCTTTATAAAGATTGGAATGATAGTGGAGAGCTTTTACCTGCAGTCTGAGCACTTTGATTTTCCATGGCATGTTACCATCAGAGGAGTCTCCATCATTCACTGTCAAGTTTGCCCTCTACAAATTGGTGACTCTTAGTTGGTCATGCAATTATATTACTGGAAGGATTCTCGAACATGGATCAGTCTTTCCACAAGGATCATTTTCTACTTCCACCACTCCAGTCTATGGCATTCTAGGACCTCCGTCTCAAAGAAGAATTCGGGTCCAATTGGGTTGGCCTAAAATGAAGAGTTCATTTTGGTTAATTAGACCCGAAATCAAAGTCCTCAGGGAGAGAGAGAGACATCCAGAACTATATTTTTTTTTTCTTGGAATACGTACAGTTCCACCATCTATTTATTGTCACCTTATATTTATGTACTCCGTATTTCGTAACCACTTTTACCCCCAAATAACGACTGTTTTGGCCTCCGGTCTTTGGTGTCTCTAACTTAGTGTCGTCTTTCCGGTCCTGTGTTCTGTCAGGCCACCTGTGGCTGGCAGGCTTGTATTTTATCTCCTTGCAATGCAATTCTGTTTCATTTGTTTCAAAATTAAAAAATTAAAAAGACAACTGTTTTTGAGAGGAGGTTCACCCACTCATGTCATTTCAGTGGTTGTGGTGAGGCATTTATTTCGTAGGGGTCATCTCGTCCTGAATTTTACAGTGCAGGAAATTCAGCCTTGGGTTGGGGAATAGCAAAAGTTGATTCAGACATAAAGTTGAAATAGTGTTTCTGACTGAGACTTGGAACCAGAATCCAGCTCTTGAGAAGCTGGAAGTTATAAAATTGGATGGAGAGAGCATGAGAACTGAATTGACATTCAAGCTAGAAATCCCAACTTTGATAAATCAGATTCAGTTGTGCTGTACTTCTGGAACCTTGATATATGGGGTACTGGTTTTATGAGAATTGCTAAGGTGGAAGCACACAACACCATCAATTGGAGGCAACTTTTCCTAAAATTAATATTTTTGTAGTATTAATAAGTGAAAATGATGAATATTCAAAAAAAAGATAGATTTTTTGGATGTGGTATGTAGTTTCTAAGATTTTTTAAAGAGACAGCTCCCTAGACCACTAAAATTGTCACATAGGTGGATCCTAAACCGAAATTAACAAAAATCAATAGTTAGCACATGAGAGTTAGGTAAGGGCCACTTCACACTACGGCCGTCGGTTGAGAGTCCATCGGTTTCCACCAATCAGATTTCAGAAACCCCGAAGTTTGGCCTCTCGAGCCTCCACACTATGTGCCACAAAACTGCCTATATGGCAGCAAAATGCTTACATTGCAGAAAAATTCAACGGACTCTCGAGGAGAGTTTGGGTGTAGGACCCAAACTCTCCTAGAGTCTGTCAATTTTTCCAAAATTTTTTTTCATAAAAATCAAAAACTGACAAGATCTCGGCCGCTAGATCTCTGTAGATTGTTTTTTGCAAGACAAAAATGCTTCTCCGTTTTCCTCTTTCTTGCCTCTCTATTTGTTATTTGTTATTTGTTATTTGTTATTTGTTGGGGAGTCTTTGCATTCAATGTACCTACTTCCTTTTGCATTACCTTTGCATAGGATGCCCCCTTCTTATTCCAATGCCATCCTCTTATTCCATTTATATCCTTTATATTGCTTGTTTGATGATGAGAGCATGTGCTGTGATTTTTTTTCCAAGGCCATTTATGACCCTTTTTTCATGTTTTTTTAGCTTTTGCTTGAAAAAATTGCCACATGAATGAGGCTTCATAAGGAATTTCAGAAATTGGATGGACGAATGTGGAGAGAGAAGGATAGAAGTTGAACAAAAAGTATAGGTTTGGACTTTGGGCTTGGCCTTTGGAAGCTTCACACTATGGCCGGCCAAAGGCTCCAAAACCTATCATTTATTGCTCATTTCTTTGGACTCTCACCAAAAGTTTGGACTCTCAATCCCACGGCCTCTCAACTTGGACGGCCATAGTGTGCAGAGGCCCTAAGTGTCCTTCAAATGCGTTAGCAAATCAAAGCCAAGCCTTTCAAGGACACATTAATGAGAAGTTTAGGAACAGATTTAGTGATAGTCTAAGGTACAAGAAAGGGAGCAGGGGACACTCATGGTGCTCCTACCTTAACCCCTAAAGGACCAAGGTGATTTTCCTATCAAAAACCACTCAAAACTGTCATTTCTATTGCAAAGAGAAAAGAATCTTAAAAATTGTTTTTTCTTGCATATCCAACCGTAAGATCTTATACTTGACTAGAATATGAATATATGGAAGAAATTTCAAAAACTTTGACCATGTAGATTGCAAGATATATGCATTTAAAGTGAAGAAAACAAGTTTTTTTGCACCTTGCTTGACTAAATTTTTTGGCTTTGAGTCTTTTTAGTTCAAATTTTTTGCACTATGGACATTGATTTTCTACTTATATATGTTAAGAAGTTTAGTCAAGAATATCCCAAGGAAATTTAGGATAAAAAGCACTTAATTTTCACTCATTAAAAAATTACTAAGTAGAGGTGGTTTAAGATCGAAGAAAAAACTAAATTGTTAATAGCTTTTAGATGGAATTGAATCACAATAATCCCAATGGTGAGATTGTTATAGCAAGGAAATCTAACCTTGTCTAACAAATTCTTTTGAAAAATTCTAAAAATTGCATTGAAAAAGAATTCAACAAGTTATTGTTTCAAGAAGATGCTTAGATTGCCCGAAAAACTAAGATTGTCTATAACTTTCTCATTATTAGTCCAAATTGAAT
This sequence comes from Neckera pumila, assembly GCA_963969595.1. Classification (NCBI taxonomy): domain Eukaryota; kingdom Viridiplantae; phylum Streptophyta; class Bryopsida; order Hypnales; family Neckeraceae; genus Neckera; species Neckera pumila. The sequence goes on along the minus strand of OZ018412.1, from coordinate 724,513 downwards.
GAAACAAAGCTTCACATGTAGACAAAAATATAATGTTTGATAAAAAAAATTTGAAATTTTTTTTTTTTCTTTCTGTGATTTTTTTTGTGCTGCCCGCCAAGCTCTGTTTTTGCTTATTGTGCCATATCTTTTGCTCTTGGGCATCAATTAAAATGAAAATTACATATTCACAAAGCCCTTGCAAAAATACACAACCTCAAAAAATCTCAAAAAGTATCACTAAAAATTGAGACAGTAGGAACTTGCCCGGACCCAAATTGTCCCCCGAGAGGACAAAGGGTCCTTTAGGGGTTAATAAGTTAGATGGGCGTTGTGAAGGTATGCATACTCATTGTGGACCCTCTCTCCAATTCTGTTTAATTTGCAACAATTCTACATTTCAACCTTTGGAAATGTTAGAGAGATGTAGATAAGGACACAAGAGGGAAGAGGTTCTGATAATGGATGACTGTACCTATCCGCTATATGAAGCTTTGTAATTAAGTATGTTTCATATTTTGATAGTGAACTCCATGTTAGCTACAAGTATGAAATATGTTCATATATTAACCCCTAAAGCACCAAACATGCTTTTTTGAGAACATAGCATTTTTGGGCAGCTCACTACCAGCGGAGTTTTTATTTTCTTTCTTTGAAATTTTCAAACAACATTTTCCCAAAGAGTAGCTTTAAGGCCCAATAATTTTCATAACTTTTGACTGCATGGTTAAAAAGTTATTGTATGATATGTGATTTTCAATGCTCGGCGGACAGCTCAAAAAATTCTTAAAAAATCACTTTTTTTAAAAATAAAAATTTGAAATTGATTCTCTAGATTTATATATACATGGAAAGCTTTGAAGCCTTCCATTTTGATTAATAAGATGAAAGTTATGAGGAGTTTTAGTTTGCGGGTAGTTATGGAATCTCTTATCGGAACAAACTTTGAAATCTTTTTTTTAACTCAATTTTCAATACTTTTGAAAATAAAAAATAAAAAATTGGATGTAGATTGTTTATTACAATGTAACAATCATTGGGATTGGCATTTTTCAATTCTATAATTAAATTCTTAACAATTTAGTGTTTTGAATCATTCTCTATTTCTTTCTATTCACTATTTTTTTCCTATATGTTGTACAATTCCAAATGATCTTAAATTTTTCAAGCATATAGCTAACTTGACTTCAAGAATGAATCCCAAGGGTAACCACCATTTTGGACATTTTTTCATACAAATGTGACCTTGTGAAGTGCAGCTACCTGTTTTTTCGCAAGGACAAAAAAAGGACTTTTCTCAATTCAAACACTAATATCTTGCAATGTACACGGTAGAAAATTCTGAAACTTTTTCCACATCTTCTCAAACCAACACACTACAAGATCTTATGGTTACATATGTCCAAAAATGTGTTTTTTCTAAAATTTGGTACTTGTAATAGAAATGGCAGTTTTGGAGGGTATTTCTTGTGAAAACAAGTAAAAAACTTGCAAATGTTAATCCCTAAAAGTCCATTGTCCCTTTGGGAGACAAATGGAATTTTGGGCAGGTATCTATGGACTGAATTTTTGTTGTGATTTTTTGAACCTTTTTTTGAAAATAGAAAAACTTCTAAGCTTCATGGGAATATAATTTTCAAAATAATGCCCGAGAACAACAATTATGGACAAATAAGCTCAAAACAAAGATGAAGGGGTGGGCAGCAAAAAAAACTTGCAAAAATTTAAATTAAATTTTTTTTTTTTCCTTATAGATTATATTTTTGTCTATCTGGAAAGCCTTGATTTATTTCTTTTGGATTTTTTTGAGAAATTTATGAACAATCTTGTTTTGGAGGCAATTACAGCATCGTCTTGAAAAAACAACTTGTAGGATTCATTTTGGAATGCAATTTTGGCAATTTTGCCACAAAAGAAGTTCTACATGGTTTCATTTGATTGCTAGAATAATCGCATCATTGGAATTAGTGCATTTTAATTCCATCCAAAAGATATTTAGATTTAAGACTTTCTTCCTATTTCATACCTGCTTCTACTTAACAATTTCTTAAGAATGAAAATTAAGTTTTTTTGAATTTTTTTCCCCTAGACTCTCAATTCAATTCTCTACTATAAAGATTTAAAGCTCAAAACAGTGTAGTGCAAAAAATTTAAGTTAATAATGTTCAAAGTCATAAAATCTAGTTCCGCAATGTGCTGAAACACTTGTTTTTTCCTCTTTAAACGCAGATATCTTGCAATTTGAGCAGTCAAAAATTCTGAATTTTTTTCCACACATTTTCATACTAGTTATGTGCAATAAAAAATGGCAAGATTTGGGTGTTTTTTGGCAGAGGGTTAAAAAAATAATACATTTTCTACTTTCATTCTTTTTGTCACAATGAAAATCATTCAAAAAATCTGAAGAGATTTGTTTTCCAATATTGGTCAATCCATCATGCCTAGCTTGTAGTAAGTTAATTTAGACTATGACAGACACCTAGGGAATGACCCATTACATGCATGCTTTTATATACAACAAATTTTTTCAAGAAATGAAATTTGGGCTACCAATTAGGTTGGAGGCCAGGGTAAACCGACCTCCTCACTCATCCATGATTTTATCCTATGGGATAAATACACATGTGACCTTTTTGTTTGCTATGCATGATAAAATTTGAAAATTTTGAATTCATATTTGCAATCAGAGATCTCAAATTAGCTAGGAGGGGTTTAGAAAATAGATTAATCAAGCACAAAATAGGGGGTCTTTTTTTTAATATGCACCTCTGAAAAAAGCCGGGGACTTAGGAAGGATAAGTGAGGGGTTGGATTTGCCCTGGTCAAGTTGAGTTAATGACAGCAATTGATATGTTGGATGATGGTTGATGGAGTGATTAGTAACTGCGTTAAGAATTTCTACCTTTAATTGTAACTTCATCATGAAAAGTGACTTTTTTTTAGGAACTTCAATAGGACAAAGGAACTTTGCCCTAGTCAAGTTGAATAAGTGGTGACAAGCTAAATGCAATTGGACTTCTACCTTTTAAATATAAATCCATCACAACTTCACAAGAAGTGACTTTTTTTAGGCCAATGTCAATCAAGGACTTCAAAAAAAATGATTTTAGATACATCTAGTCATAAACAAGTGCAATCAAAGAAGGGGATTAAGTCTAGTTTGAAAGACCAATGTGAATGAAGTGTTTGTTGGGAATGAATGTACTATCTAAGCCATATGGACCTAAGGCAACTACAATCACTACTATGCAATTGGCTCAAGAAATCTTCACTACTCATTTTAACCTCTAAAAGACCATTATTGTCCTCTGGGAGACAAATGGACTTTGGGTAGGTACCTATAGTCTCAATTTCCTAATTTTTTTTTGGAATTTGAAGATAGAAAAAATTGCTTAGCTTCACGGGAATATAATATTTTTTTCAATCGGTGGCCAAAAACAAAAGTTATATCCAAATAAGCATAAAATAAGGGAGAAAGGGCAACAAAAAAACACATTATTTTTTTAAATATTTTTTTAATTTTTAATTTTTTATAGATTATATTTTTGTCTACATGAAAAGCTTTGATTCATTCCATTTGGATTTGTTATGAGAAAGTTAATGACAATCTTCTTTTTCAGACAATTAGAGCATCTTCTTGAAAAAATAACTTATAGGATTCATTCTGAATGCAGTTTCTACAATTTTTCAAAAAAAAATTCTACATGGTTTAGTTTGCATACTAGAACAAACTGTCTATTGGGATTCATGCATTTTAATTCCATCTTAGAAATATTAATAATTTAGATTTTTGTTCTATCTTGTTATCTTGTATCTATTTCTATTAAATAATTTTTTAAAGCATAAATTTAGTTTTTGAATTTTTTTTTTCCTAGATTCTCAACTCAATAAAGACATAAAGCTCAAAACTCTATATTGCAAAAAATAAAGTTAAGAAGGTTCAAAATCTAATAATCTAATCCCACAATGTATTGAAAAATTGGGTTTTCTTCACTTTATATGCAAATATCTTGCAATCTATATGGTCAAAAATTTTGAAATTTTTCCACACGTTTTCATACTAGTTAGGTGTAAGATCCTATGGTTAGATGTACAAAAGAAAGCAGTTTTCAAATTTTTTTACTTTTTGCTATAGAAATGACAATTTTGAATATCTTTTGGTAAAGAAAAGGCCTTGGTCCTTTAGGGATTAATCAATTAGCATGACGCACACTTATTGTATATACTGAATTTTCCTACTATAATTTATTTCACTTTTATTTGTTTAGCGGCATTTGAAAGAAAGGGCAAGCAACCTCTCTTTTTTGCCTTAAAGTCATCAAAATTTTAGAAATGAATATGGTTCTAGTAGAAAACACAATATAAGAAAATTAATTGTACAAATTGCATTAGCTTGAGTAGCAGAGTAGAATGTCTTGGAACAATGATTTCATTTATTTTAGATAGAAGCTACTATCACAAGAGTTGTGAAGCTATTTACACCCATGATTATGTATAAAATATGCAAATATGGATGAAATTTCATTTATCTATCTACAAGTTTATACAATCATCCAAAAGAAGGATACCACTCCAATGCAATTTAATCATAATTTCTTTAATTGAAAAGGGAGATCTATCATTGGACATTTTTTCAAAACATTTTGGTATTGTATTTGAGGAAATTTTTGCTCTAAGAAAAATCCTCAGTCTTACTTCACCAAGTTATAGTACAGAGTATTAATTTTCTTTAACTAATCACTTTTTTAACCCCTAAAGTCCCATTGTCCCCTCGAGGGACAAAATGGATTTCGGGCAAGCTACCATGGCTTCAATATTCACCATTATTTTTTGAAACTTTTTGTGATGATAGAAAAAGACATTAGCTTTATGGGAATATAACTTTTATTTCAATTGGTGCATGGGAGCAAAAGTTATGGTACAAAAGGTCCTTTTTTTCAGTGCGGTGGGCAGAAATCTTCTCACACACAAAAGTTCTAAAAAAATTTTAAAAATTCTTTTCCCATAGATTATGTTTTTATCTATATGGGAAGCTTTGATTCATCCCATTTGGATTTGTTATGTGAAAGTTATGGACAATCTTATTTTTTGGGCAATTAAAGCATTTTCTTGACAAAATAACTTCTAGGACTCATTTTTGAATGCAATTTTTGCAATTTTTCAAAAAAAATTGTTTGACAAAGCTAACTTTGCTTGCTAAGACAATCTCACCATTAGGATTATAGTGTTTAATCCCATCTTAGAGCTATTGACGATTTATTTTTTCTTTCAATCTTGGACCTACTTCTAATTAACAATTTTTTAAAGAATGAAAATCAAGTGAATTTTTTTTGAATTTTTTCCCCTAGATTCTCAACTCAATTAGTCAACATAAAACAAAATTAAATTCAAAGTCTGTTAGTGCAAATTTTTTTTACAAATGGCGGTCAAAGTCATCTAAAATTGCAAGTCAGTGTTCAAAAAATCAATTTTTTCCAACTTTGAATGCTTATATCTTCTAATTTGTACGGTCAAACTTTATGAAATTTTTACCATATGATTTGAGATAGGTTAAGTATGAGATCCTACGGTTAGATTCTAAAAAAATTTATTTTTTGTCTTTTCTTAGATGAACGCAGTAGAACTGGCAATTTTGCATTGGTTTTGACAGAAAAATGCCTTGGGACTTTAGGGGTTAAATAAGACCAACTAAGAAAAACTTCATGTTGTACTATAGTTAGATAGAATCTCCCTTCTTATGAAGGTATTCAATCTTGGTGTCACTCATTCTTGACCTTCAAGATTTGGGTATGGAATCCAAGATGAATAAGCTCTTAATTTATACCAACCTTTTAAATATAGGTTAGGGTTCTTTTTCACTCTCTACAAACTTTGAAACAAATTATTAATGCATTGCATTGTTCATGACATTAATGTACATCAATGTTTGATGGTGAGATATGATTGTGCTCATTGCAACCTTTTGAGTGTTTTTTGATGTTCAAGTAATTGTTGAACAAAGTCAATTTTGAATGGATCTTTTGAGATTTTGATACAAGGTGTGGACATGCACTCCTTTGGTGAGAATGAATTTTTTTTCTCAACTAGGTGACTGGATCAAAGTTATATTGCCCAAAGTTTTTCAAGCAAATCAAGCAACTTCATGCAACATTTGCAAAATTCCTTTTCAATTCTTAAATTTGTTGGATATGTAACCAATATGAGATTGGATGGAACTATATAAAAATACACCTATAGAGTGAAATCTTACTGTAAGAAAACCCAAGTCGATTCCTTATCAAACCACAGCAAAAAAAAATTCTTCCAACTTAACTTTAAAGATGTAATTTTTTGATGTGTGTAGTCAAAGCTTATGAAATGTTTTCCTCATATTTTAACCCCTAAAGTTCCATGACTATGTTCTCAACGAAAATGCTCAAAAACTGCAATATTTTAGTACAAGTATCCAATTTTTGAAAAAAAAACTTTTTTTGACACATGTAACCATAGGATCTTGTAGTATGCTGACTTGAGAACATGTGGTAAAAATTTCAGGAATTTCCACCTCGTGGATTGCAAGATATAAGCATTCAAATTCACTAAAACCATTTTTTGGGCCCTGCGAAAAGCAAGGCAGCAACACTTCACAAGCTCACTTTTCGATGAAAAAACGTTCCAAATGATGGTGCTTCTTTGAATTCTTTTTTCTAAACAAGTTGGCTACATGCTTGAAAATTTTCACTTCATTTGGAATTGTACAACATATATGAAATAAATAGTAAGCAGTTAGTAGTAGAGAATCATTCAAAATACAAAATTGTAAAGAATTTAATTATGGAATCAAAAAATGCTAATCCCAATGGCGGCAATGTTGTAATAAATAATCTACATCCTAGGATTTTACTTTTTTCAAAAAATATTGAAAATTGAGTAAGATAAAGGACTTCAAAGTTTATTTTAGGGTAGAGAATCCATAACTGCCCACAAACTTAAAATCTTCATAACTTTTGACTCATTGATAAAAATGGGATGATTCAAAGCTTTTTACGTATATACAACTCTAGAAAACCAATTTCAAATTTTTGTTTATGAAAAAAGTGATTTTTTCTAATTTGCTCGGACTGCCTAGTTACAAAAAAAAGTATCATATTAGGCCATATCTTTTTACTTATATTTCCAAATGTCATGAAATTTGGTGCATATGAAAGATATTCCTTGCCCTCACCTTCTATTAAAATTTCAACCGAAAATATAGAAATCTCTAGTCATATGTACCTGCCCAAAAATTCTATACGGCCAAAGAAAGCATGTTGGTCCTTTAGGGGTTAATAATAGAGTTATTGTACAACTTTGCACATTTGAATTTCAAACACAGAAATATTTCAATTTTTTCTCACTGCTTCAAAAAGTGTCTTTTTTCGACAATTTATGAATGAAGTATGCCTTGGGCCTGTTGTGGTTGATAATATTATGAGCAAACAACAACAATACTTTGAGGTTTCAAAAATCATAGATTGAATTCTATTTTTAAATTTTCATTACAAAGATTTGAATTATGAAGCACATTCAAAACCAAAATCATCAAAAAAAGTTTTTAGTTTAGAGATATAATGATTAATCTAAAATGTATTAATATAAAAATAAAATCAAAATATTCAATGATTTCACAGTTGTTGTTTTTTTTGTCTTTTTTTGAATTTTTGGAGTGCATTAAGGCATTAGAGGGGATTTTGGGCCTTTGGAAGACTACAAATTCCCCTGCGTTTCTAGATTGCGGGAATGCAACTGCAGCAGCTAGTTGATGTGCCACAAATTGTGCCACGTCATTTATGAAAAAATAAAAAACAAAAAAATTGCTTAATATGATATTAGGAAAATAAAAAATTAATAAATATTTTTTGACAGCCCATAACACTGTTCATAGAATTGGGCTCAATTAGAGAATAGGCCTGAAACAGCCCTCCAAAGGCCCTAAATCCCTCTAATACAATACATCAAAGCACCTCTAAAGCAATATGTCAAAGCATTGGTCTTTCATTGAAGAATTCATTTAACCCCTAAAGGACCAGCATGACTGTTTTGGCTACATAGCAATTTTGGACAGGTACGTGTGATGGAGGATTTTCATATTTTTAGCCCAATTTTTTTTATAGAAGTTGGGGATGAGGAATATCTTTCATATGAACTAAATTTCATTACATTTGGAAAGATGAGTAAAAAGTTATGGCCTATTATATTACTCTTTTTCAAAAAATAGGCAATCTTGACAAGTTTTAAAATCAAAAATTCAAAATTGATTTTGGGTCATTGCAAAAAAGGGTGGCTGTTTTTGTAGCATTTTCAAAATTAGTCTTTGTCAAGTGCTATAACTTTTGAATTATAAATCTAATGCCAAAATCAAAAATTGATTTCTTGAGTTTTTGATTGTAATTGTATCCTTTATTTTTCAAAAGATTTGAAAAATCAATTTAGATTTAAAAGTCAATTTTGTTAAATTGTCACAATATTGGATTTAGGGATTTTTCATTCAAAAAGTGGTCTAATTTAATGATTTTCTGTTGAAATTTTTGTGGTATATTCCTATAGTAGGCATACACATTTCCACCAAAAATCCAAAGAAAATACATTATTTTTTGTCTTCCACATTTGTGCAAATAGGCATCCCTAACACGCGCATTTTTGAACATTAGAAATGGTTTTTTCCAAATTTTTTTGGTCCAATCTCATCATTACTAAGTCTTCCCAAATGTCCAATTTTTTAGGTTTATGAAAAAAAAAATTTCCTGGTTTTTTAAAAACTAAAAGGTTTAAGGATGTATTTTCATCACTAGATTCTATGTCAAAAATATATCCTAGAAATACATCCTTAGATGTTTTAATTCGTAAAAAATAGGAAAAATAATTTTTCATAAAATAAAAATATTGGACATTTGAAAAGACTTAGTGGTGATGAGATTTGACCAAAAAAAATTGGAAAACCCATTTCTAATGTTTACAAATGCGCATGTTAGGAAGGCCTATTTGCATGAAAGTAGAAGACGGAAAATAATGTATTTTCTTCAAATTTTTAGTGGAAATATGCACTCTACTATAGAAACATATCACAAATTTCAACTAAAAAAAAATTGAATTAGACTACTTTTTTTAACAAGAAAAAACAAAATCCAATACTGTGACAAATTAACAAAATTGACTTTTAAATATAAAATGATTTTTAAACTTTTTGAAAAATATCAAATACAATAAAATCAAAAAATTAAGATAAATTTTTTTTGGCTTTGGCATTCAGCTTATAATTCAAAACTCATAGCGTTAGACAAAGATTTGTATAGAAAATAGTGTAGAAAACGTTCACCCTCTCTTGCAATGACCCGTTTCTAAAGTTATATATACGTGGAAAGTTCTGGATCAGTCCATTCTGATGAATGAGTCAAAATATACGAGGATTTTTTGTTTGAGCAGTTATGCATTCACTATTCTAAAATAAACTTTGAAGCCCTTTATCTTACTTAATTTTCAATATTTTGGAAAAAAATAAAACCGTAGGATGTAGATTGTTTATTACAACATTGCCACCATTAGGATTGGCATTCTTCAGTTCCAAAATTAAACTCTTAACAATTTTAGTACTTTGAATCATTTTCTACTATTATCTACTTATTATTTTTTCCCTACATATTGTACAATTCCAAATGATGTGAAAGTTTTCAAGCATGTTTATAAGTTGTTTAGGAAAAAAAATCCAAGCACCACCATTTTGGATACCATTTTTTCATAGAAAAGTGAGCTTGTGAAGTGCAGCTACTATTTTTCACGAGGCCAAAAAATAATTTTGATGAATTTGAATGCTTATATCTTGCAATCCTTTGGTGTAAATTTCTAAAATTTTACCACATGTTCCCAAGTCAGCATACTACAAGATCCTACGGTTGCATGTCTCAAAAAAAAGTTTTTTTCAAAAATTTGGTACTTGTACTAAAAATGTCAATTTTCGATTTTTTTTTTATGAAAACATAATCATGGAACTTCAGGGTTAAACTATAATAAAATCCTTTCTCTCAAAATTTTAAATTTTTTCAAGTAATCAATAAGAACTTCTCTATCTCTATCTCTATCTCTATCTCTATCTCTATCTCTATCTCTATCTCTCGCTATATATACGCAAATTGATAAGTCACTATTTAATATGTAATGTTTTGGAAATTTGAAAATTCTAAGAAACAATGAAATTTAGTGCATTGCAACAAAAACACTTGCACCATACCATCACCCATATTAACTTTTTGGACTTTTTGAGAATTATGGTCATTTTTTATAATTGAGAATGTATTGGCTAGAAGCCAACACTTGTCTATTTTTTATTTTTTATTTTAATTTATTGATCCAAAATTATGATTTTGAACCATTTTTAAACTCAAATCAAAGTCTAAATTTGGATTGTATATTTAATGTTTTCATCATTCACCGGCAAGGCGGCAAATGTAGTATTAATTTTGGACTATGGATTTGTGCATAATTAATTAATGATAATATCTACACAAATGACCATTAACAAATAGATACTTCATCTTTTAAGGAGCAAAAGGTACTTCAAATTTCCAAAATTCTAAAGAAGTATTACAAAATGGAACTTAGAAGAATAATTTAATGATGACTCAAACATAGTTGTAAAATATGAATGATTCATAGATCATATCTTTAATATTAGATCAATTAGTACACAAACCAATATTTTTCAATAAAATTGAAAGCCAAAAATTAGAAATTTCCTTTATAATGGATTGTAGACTCATATTTATGATTTTCACAAGAACTTTATTTCTGGAAGTTCAAATGCTAAATTTTAATCATAGTATTTTTTAGAGATTTTAATTTTGATTTTTTCTGCAAGTCACTTTTAGAACTAAAAAAATTATTTTTTGAGGCTAAACCTATATGTGTTTGTTGAATTATAGAATATTTGCAAAGAAAAGTTTTTATATTATACAAATGTAAAGATCTAACACAAAAATCTTCAAAAAATTCAATGAATGAAAAAATTTATTTTTATATGTTTGAGATGTGTTTGTATTTATATATTGTTCAAAATTTGATCGCCTAGTCTTCTAGGGGTTAATATGTATGTTTTAGACACTATGTGAATTTTCAAGTGATGAAAAGAGGAATACCCCAAAGCAACCCTTGGTTGTCATGAGTAGAGCCTACACATTTTAGGCAAAAATATGTAGGGATTTAAAAAGGGGCCACAATTTTAAAGGTTGTCTCTTTCTAAAGTGACCTTTTAAGACTTGATAGGGGGGAGGGAGAAGTTAAATTCCTTGAAACATTTTGAGTAATTTTTGTAGGAAGAAAAATGGAATTGGCATCTCACCCAAAGTCATTGTTTCATATTTTTTGGACCTTTGTGGAGTTCGTTACTAATTTTTGAAGTTGAAATGCAGTGGTCGCTACAAGCGACCCCTCTTAAAATTTACACTATTAGTACATTGAAGAAAGCAAAATACAATTCTTTGTTAGTGATTACTTTTACAATAGAGTTGCGGTTAGAGCAATCTACTTTACGTTATGTAGAGTTGTGAATAAACCAAGAACAAACCAATAACAAACTATGGTAGAGGCACCCATAATTGATCACTTAAGCAATTTTGGACATGATCAGGAGTAGTATAAGGCAAAGCAAATATTTTCATATGTGCAAAGAAAGAAATGATGAGGATGACAAAAACACTGGTAATTTTATTGCTTAAATTGAAACTACTTTGAACTTTGGAAGCCAAAAGTTGGTCTAAAACCATATCCAATGTCTAAAGTCTTCAAACTTTGATCATTCAAGGACTACTTTCTTGCTCACTACTTTGGGACATGTATTATAACTTTATTAGTCCCAACCTTGAAAAGGAGAAAAAAAATATTCCAAGCTTTGGTTGGAAATCTGTTTTAGCCTTGGTTGGAGATAGTTGCACCCTACACTTTGGTATAGAAACCTGGTTGGGAATAGGTAATCCTGCCTTAGCAATGGATTCAAGCCAAGCCAAGCCTACAAAGTCATAGAACATTAAATGTTGTTGCAAGTAAAGTGGGCACCTCCAAATGCGCTACTGACTTTAAACCTCCATCTACACTTTGTGAAGATTTCCAGAATTAGTTGTGGAAGAAACGCTTTTAGAACCAAACTTTGTTCTTTTATAACTTTTGCACACAATATCCAAATGTCGCGTTCTTAATGTCGCGTTCTTTAGTGCTAGTGGAACCTTCTTTACTTGCCAATAAAAAAATATAGAAATTTAAGCAGTCTAATAATAATAATTAGGCACAGTAGCAATTAGTGGTGGTTTTGGGGATGTCCACCATCAATCTCAGAATGGATTCAAGGTTTTTAGCCAAGTGTTCATTTTTGGAAGATTTTTTAAAATTTACACTAAGAGCATGAAAACATTAAGTAGAAATCGAGCAAAATTTAGCCAATTTTTGAAATCACTAGTACTACCCACCTTAGGGCAACTCCACGCTTGGCTCGCGGAAAAGGGGCGCCAAATGGGCAAACTTCAACATTTGGCATGCGGCCATATTAATTGAAGAATCATGGCCCCATGGGAAGACTTGCCAAGTTGTGAAATATCCACTTATAGTCCTTATCTTATTATTATGAAGAGAATCTATTCAACTTTTCAAGAGAAGCTTTTCACAAGGTGGGGTCAAAAGGATTTTTATATAGCTTGGCGAGCCGTGCCCAAGAGTCTCTACAGTACAAAAAATTTCAGCCTTCGAAGAGGTTGTGAAAGCTGGTGCAATAAGTGTGTTTTTTTGTTTTTTTTTAAAGTGAAATCCAACATGGCATGAGGGGTGCCACGTCAGCGCCACATCAGACTTGAATATATACATATATATATATATATATATATATATATATATATATATATATTTTTTTTTTTTTTTTTTTCTTAGCGTTCCGTAATTGCACCCTGAGGGGGCCAAAGTCAGATTCTGACAGCCCCTTCGAGGGTCAGAATTTTTTTTAATGCCCGTGCCTTCTTTGTTTTTGGCTATGGCCGGGCATGTTTTTTCACTTGGCGTGGATTCCGTGGGGCAATTTCCAAGCCACGGCCCGCTCATTGCCCCTCGCATTGCTCGTGTTGAGTGCCTTCATGGACTTGCCGTGGGGTTGCTCTTATAAAGTAGGAGGCTCAAATTCTAGAGGGTCATTTAGAACCGCCATATAGACTTGCCTGGAATGGACATGAGGTGGTCTTTAAATGGACCTTCTATAGTCATTGAATGGATCAATAAAAAAACTATTATTTATTGCAAGAGCCAGTCATTGTCTTGCTTTCCCCATTTCTCTTTAGAAGTTGCAAGTGACGGTTTATGGAAGACCTAGGGTCATAAGTAGGGACCTCTGACACATCTTGTTTGAAAATTCATAAGTAATTAAAAAATACTTCAAAAAACACGAAATGATTTGCTTTACAATCAATTTCTATTTCTCTTTGTCTGAAAAATGAGCAAAAAATAATCCCGTCCAAGAAACCACATGAAAAAGGCGGACCGGCCCTGAGATGCTCGCTTTTAGAGCCTCCTACCTTACCACCTGATGCCCAGGCACTGCGCAGGACACCAATAAGTTAAGCCATGAAAGTCCTCGGTTAGCTGCAGTCTGTCAGTCCTGGTGGTACTGGACTGGACTGTACAGTTTCCAGAACTCCAAAAGGCTGATTCTGCCAGAAAATAAGTTACGGAGAAATAAGTTTGGATTCATTTGCATTGCAAACGGAAGCACTGACTCTCTGTTTGGTCCATCCCCAATTCGCCATTGACAAAGATTTTCTGATCGCTCCTTTCCGGACTGACACGGAGTGTGTGTCACATGGTTGTCTGGCTGCCATGCCAAGGCCGGCCGGTCACACGGATGGAGCAGCTCAGGTTTTTTTTTTGGCTTTCGGACAAATGGTTACCATATGTGGCTTTTCTTTCAAGAAGGTTTTGAGTTTTGTGGCTCCTTCATTCTGGGGGTTTGGAGGCCAATTTAGAGTATGCAATTTTGAATATGTAATTTTCGTATGCAATTTTTCTATATACTGGCTCCGCACGATGGATGAAATGAGGTTTTGGAAGCTTTGCAGCAATAGTGTGCACGGCCATCATTGCAGTTTGACATTTTTTTACACACTTACCCCCTTTTTTGTCCTACAGGCTTGAAGCTGCACATTTTTTTGGGAGGAAATTGGGCATTTAATTGCCTAAAAAACCACCCTGGAGCAGCATACAATTGCAAGGACATTCACAGTTGGACCCGACTGGAAGTTATGATTCAAACGATTATGCCCCGCTTCAATGCACCGGCACCCCTCCTTGCCTTGCCTGGCCTTGGGACTAGCTACTGGTTGGTAGAAGTTTCTGCAACTTGCAATTGGTTTAATTCAGAAGGGAGAAACAAAAAGCAAAAGACAAGTGAACACAATCAAACATTTTATACAAAGAAAGGAAGGAAGATTCTGCCAGCAGCAGGCGCTCGCTCATGAATTTGGGTTGCTTCACTTTTCTGGAGCCATCACTGTAACACATTCTATGTGTGTACTCTTCCTATGAGTAAAAACGGACAGAGATGAGGATTCAAATCCAGAGCAACCCTGGAGCTAATCAACTGAGACACAAATTAAGCTGTGGGAACGGAGTTTGGTGCCCAAGAACTCCTTAGTTTCTACTAGTAGTGTAGATATTATGACTTCAAATCTGTAATGTGCATCACCTGGTTGGCACAATTCTTAAATCTATGGAGTCCGCTTCCTGACAGGGAGTCCATGCAACTAAGCTGGAATTGGTCACTAATAACCAGTTCCACTAATAACCAGTTCCAACCAGGTTGGGTGGCCGGCCAGGACCAAATTTGCAGTTGCTATTGTAACTTATCAACCGTAACCTGAGCTCAATTTGGTGAGTGTCGAAGAGCTTTGAACCTGAGGGTTATGGAAAATATATGGGTAAAGTCTGATACAAAAATTGGAATATAAACTGATGAATTTGGAGAGAGAATTTGGTTTCTGAATTTATGCATTGATCCTAATTCAGCTTATCGAAAAGAACTGCTGGCAGTCATGGTTGTGAATTGCAAAAAACGTGTGGCGTAAGTGCATTCTCAGATATGTTGCTGTGTCCAATAGGCTGCTGCAAGTCCTGGACGCAAATGAACGAAGCTTCGTTGCAATTAGCTGGCAGTATTTGAGCTGCCAGAGATTGAACATGATTAAGGGCACTAGCTTAGCGCTTTCAGAAATCAAAACGCAAGCCTGTTCATCAGACAACTGGATAATGTTGCTTTCAAGTGTTTTAATTTCTAAGCATCTAATTAATCTTGAGCAAGTCTACTAGCTGTTTGTGCTTGGCACCCTAGACAGCTGGCTCAAGCACTGCTCTGGAAGAGCGGCAGCTCTTTAATTAAGGACCAGCCCCTTCATCCCGGTTGTTACCCACAATGGACAAGTTCATTGCAGACTTTCAAGGCCTCAACCACAACACCTTTTTCTCAAATGAAGACAACGTTCCACGGACGTTGAACTGAATTATTGAGCAAAATTCATGACCTCAAAAAGTTGGAAGTCAGTGTGATAGCACCTGAGCAACAGAACATCCATGACCCGCCCCCTCCCTTTTAAGCAACGAAGTGCTAAATATCACTTTGGATGAGTGACTCTCTACCAGGGAAAGCAGACTAGCAAATCGGCTGGTAGAGCCACATTTTCTTTAGCAAGACGGTTTAGCAAGAATTACCTTGATAATACTTACGTTTCATATTAGTATTGACCACCTAATTGATACATGAGTCCTGAAAAACAAGCGTTTCACGGCTTGCTAGCCTTGAATGTATGTTACTCAAATTTCAAAATGTACTTCTCATTAGTGCAATTGCTCACTGCTGACCAGTTCCAGCTACAAAGGGGAGGCGGGTGAATGCAAGAAACACCTGTACTATTTGTTGCATTTTCACAGTACTCATGCTTTTTTTTTTCCCGGAGTACTTTAAAAATAGAAAAATAATTTTTAAATTTAAAAAAGAATATGGCCAATGTATATACCTTTAAGATGAAGAAACCCGGGGAAGGAAAAGCGTAGAAAATTCTCTAAGTGGGAGAACTAGAAAAATGCCAAATCTCAAGAAAATAGACATTTTGATGCTTTAATTAGTTAAAAATAGGAAAATAAATAAAATAAATAAAATAAAAATTGGCCATTTGTAATAACTCTATGGAGATGGTCATTCACCAAAAAAACCAACAAAATAATATTTTATGTATTCTAAATGTAAGAAGAAAGAAGCTTTGTTTGTGGACTTCCACACAATACAAAATTAATTACTTTTCAAATTCCTTTCCTGCATAGCTACAAATCTACTAGAAGACCATTCCCTCCAAATTTTAGTTCCAAAATTTGATTTTTTGGGTACTAAATAGTACTAAAAACCTCCAAATTGGAATTTGTGACATAAAATCGGGGGCTGTTTTTATATAGTAAAATATTTTTGAAAATTGCCAAAAAATTAGGCAAGGTGTATAGTGGTCATGAGCACCTTCCCTATAAATCTTAAGTCATTTGGATTCAATACACAAAAGTTATGCCTAAAAAACAAATCATCATGCAGGGTGTGACGAAAAATAGTACAAGTGTTTCTTGCATTCACCCAAGCCTCTACAAGACGTGGTTTCAAGCGGAGTATAGATATGACTAAATAAAAGAGCTCCACAAGAAAAGCAGAGGCAGCCACTCCTCCATGCCACCGGTGTAATAAACTCCCCAGGACAAGAATTTTCTTTAACAGTGGAAACTGTTTGAATCAGACAACTGGCTGCAACACCCAGAAGGAGTTTTATAATACGTCCTCTTTTCTTCTGGAGTCAGTGATTTTATCACTGTATCATTTGGATGGCGAGAGAGGGAGCGAAATCAGATGATACTCTTCTTTGCTTGCAGTAAGATCGACGACAGTCACTCCCGAGAAGGGTTGAAATCAAGAGGCAAATCCTGAAGCCTCTGATAAGGAAGTTCGAGGCATTTATTATTGAAGTACGAATGATGAATAAATCATTCGGCACAACCGCAGTAGTACCCATCAGTGTTCTCAACAGTGACTACATTTAGCAAAACTTCTTCTCAAAATTATTAACTGCAACAGAAAGTGTGACCACGGCCGTGCTAAATTCAAATTTTAAGCACATCTAGGAGTGCTTCAAGCAACTGCACCTGCTTGTGAAAATCACATTTGCGACCACTGGTACCCATGAACTAGACTCGCAAGTCAGTTAGAAAGCCCTGAGTGGAAGTCAATTCATGATCAAGGTATATTAATAATTGATGAGTAGATCGAAGTACTATAGGCAGGCCGGTACTTCCCTGTCAAATTGGACCATGCGGCTACTGTGGATTACGGTAGGAATTGAAGGCTGTGGCTCGCTCCTCACTCTTGCAGCCACTCAAGCCAGTACGATGAAAACCAAAGGACACTCAAACCTCTTTAATCTAATCCTCCAATCAACGACATTCTGGAATATCTCGCACGCTCCCTGCCACATTATCATCGACAGAAGCATGTTTGTCTCCCATTCAGACTCTTGACCTTTAATACGACTATTTTCCAAGCAGTCAGGTTAAGGGGGTTAGAATGCAAAGCAACGAGTGCAAAAGAAGAGAGGGTGTGATGGTTTCAGACAGTGGTGGGCCGGGGCACCACCTGGTGTGCAATACGTGACTCAAATGGGCTGGGGAGCTAGACTTCAAGGGTGGGCAGGTAAGAGCTGGCCCACCGTGACGGGCTGAACTTGGCCAAGCTTGGCCGCGTTGGGAGTGCAGGCATCGCTTTTCTGAGTCATGTGGGTGATTCACAGGCACTGTCACTCTCCACGCTGCAGCCGCAGCTGCTGCTCATGGAATATGGCTAGGCTCATGAGTCGAGCAAGGCCTCTTTAAGTACGCCTGCCACTCCACCACAATCCTCACATGGTTGGCCACTCCTGCTGCTCGCCGCTGTCAACGCCTGCAGCTCACTCGACTGTCCAGAATATCTCTCATTA
The DNA here is from genome assembly GCA_963969595.1 of Neckera pumila. Lineage (NCBI taxonomy): Eukaryota > Viridiplantae > Streptophyta > Bryopsida > Hypnales > Neckeraceae > Neckera > Neckera pumila. Next base: position 706,496 of record OZ018412.1, on the reverse strand, counting down.
TTCTGGCTGCACGCTCAGTCCTCTTCCAGCTCGGGCTGCAGCAGCTTCGAGGGAACCTGGAGTTTTCCTGATTTGATCGCTCGCTCGCTAGTTCTGCTGGAATATCTCTCAGGCTGCACGCACATAGTGCAGCTCGGGCTGCAGCAGCTTCGAGGGAGGCTGGAGTTTTGCTACCATCTCGTTAGCCCTTGACATAACGAACTAAACTTCCAGTGGAGGATCTGTAAGCCTGCCTGGGTGCAGCTAGTTTCGATCTTGCTTGTGAGTAAGTTTAGGGTGCGCATGAGCTTGTGGTGCGTTTGACTGTGAAATTGAGTGATAGAAGGTGAGCCTGAGGATCGATGGAGGGAGTGGATATGGTGGTACTGGTACTAGTCCTCGTGGCGTGGACGATGAATCCCGTGTCAGCTCAGGGGTATTACGAAGTGGTGGTGCCGAATGCAGGAATCTCGACCATGCACGCGGCGGTCACTCATTACGGAAATGTGGTGCTGTTGGATCGAACCAACATCGGCGCCTCGCAGCTCGCTCTTCCGGATGGAGTCTGTCGGGACAATGCTGAGGATCGGGTAAGAAATTACTCAGCTTCTCTATCAGCCTTGCTTGCTTCACTTGCTTTGTGCAATGAATGGATGCACGATTTGGGATTGTCGAGATCGAGACCCCGGAATGATCGAGCAGCGTGCTCGCGAACGATCCAAAACTTGAAATTCGCTCGGGCCAATGCGGATTTTGAGCAAAATTGCTGGCCTCCTGTGGTGGGTTATGGCCAAGATTCGTACATTGGAGTAGATTGAGTTGCGTGGGGGTTTCATGTGTTTTGTGTACATGTGTTCGTTCCTTGAATGCAAGGATTTGATGCGTGCAGGTGGCGCCGCATGATTGCTCCGCGCATTCAGCTTTGTACAAGCCAGACTCCAACTCAATTCAGCCTCTCTTCATCTTCACGGACACGTGGTGCTCTTCTGGGCAGTTTGATGCGAATGGCCAGCTCGTGCAAACCGGGGGCGATGCTGATGGGCTGATGAAGGTAACCAAATCTTTTATTATCTCTCACTCTTTGATCCCACGACATGCCGTCAGTGTGAATGAATCACCATTGTTATGTTTATACTGCAGCTTGTTTCGTGACATCGATTTAGGGATGGAAGAATATATTCATTAGCGGTAGTAATTGAATGACGACTATTCGTGTGCAGATTCGGTCGTTCTCGCCATGCGGCGATGGTACATGCAACTGGGTGGAGCAAGACACCCAGTTACAGAATGGACGCTGGTACGCCAGCAACCAGATTCTTCCCGACGGGACGCAGATCGTCGTAGGTGGCCGCAGCACTCAAACAATCGAGTATGTCCCGGCCAACGGCCGCGGCACCGTCTTCCTCGACCTCTTGGCCAAGGTACCCTCACCATCTTCGGACTCCATTGAAATCTGAAGCAAGCCGCACATCTATGCATTCTCATATATAATTCGTGAACTCGAAAGGCCGTGGAGAATCAAATCGTCGTGATCCACATCGAATCTCCAAGGAATTACGTACTATGCGCCGGACAGTCGGGTTAATACAATTCGGACCCATTTGGGTTGCTCTCCTACAAGTTGCCGTGGGTTAGATGTAAGTGTTAGTAAGATCATCCATGGCAAGTAATCACGATTCATGCGCACGCGGACAAGTAATTTAAGAGAAAAATTGAGTGTCTTCCTAAGCATGAACCCCTCGTGTGTCTACTAAATTGAGTTACGGAATTTTGGAATTTAGAAAAGCAATAGTTCCGTCAGTGACACCTGACAAGTAGCTGGAGGCCGGCCACTAATAAGTGTACAGGTCGGGGACTTGCTGTTGCAGACTTGCAGCCTTTTAATTTGCAACGTGTTTGATTCCTTCGCCGTGGACCTGTGACGGAGATCGTGAACTTACATGGGAACAAATGATTCTTGCAGACTAGTGGCCCCAAATGTGTTCGTTATAATTAGCTCAAACTGCTCCAAACACTACGAAATGTTCTGAACAGCCAAACTTTAATATTGCGTCATTCACATTTTCTGTAGCAAGCAAAAATTTTTGGTCGAAGCGTTACTAAATTTAGCCACGTTTGTGAACACTGTGTCGCAGACTAACGACGCGCAGATGGACAACCTGTACCCCTTCGTACACCTTCTCCCCAACAACCACCTCTTCATCTTCGCCAACCGCGACTCCATCCTTTTCGACTGGCAAACCAACAGCGTAGCGAAGAATTTCCCTACCATCCCCGGCGAGCCCCGGAACTACCCTTCCGCGGGAAGCTCCGTGCTTCTCCCGTTAGCCGCAGCCGCGGGCTTCGCAAACCCTGAGGTTCTAGTATGCGGCGGGGCGCAGTACGGCGCTTACATGAGCGGCAACGCGGGCGCAGATGCGTCCCAAACCTGTGGCCGCATCTCCCCGTTAGCCGACGTCGCAGACTGGGCCATGGAGGCTCTCCCCCAGAAGCGCACGATGGGAGACATGGTGCTCCTGCCTACGCGCGACGTGCTGATTATCAACGGTGCCGCGAACGGCGCGCAGGGATGGGGGGGTGCGTCCAACCCGGTGCAAGCGCCGGAGCTTTACAAGCCGTATAATGCCGCGGGCACAAGGTTCACCACACTCGCGGGGACGGACATTCCGCGCGTCTACCACTCCACGGCGAATCTGTTGCAAGATGGACGCATCCTGCTCGCGGGGTCCAACACGCACCAATTCTATACGCTCACGGGGTACCTCCCCACGGAGCTGCGCGTGGAGGTTTTTCACCCGCCCTACTTCGGAGCGAACCCGTCGGGATTCTCTGCATTGCCAGGCGCGCTGGGATATGGCGAGGCGTTCACCGCCGTCGTGAAGGCCACCACGCCCAGCATCATCGAGCTCAGTCTGCTCAGCGCGCCCTTCGTCACGCATTCTTACGCCATGGTACGCCATCCACATGATCTCTTGAACACCTCTGCAATGCATTGCTTCAATCGTCACGAGAGCCCTGCAACTGAACCCATAAGGGACCAGGATGTCTAAATTTGGCCTCGTGTTTTTCGAGCCAACATGTGCAATGGTCTTCGCTGATTTTGGTGACAGGAAATATGACCCCGTCTGAATTATATTTTTCACAATGCGATCAATGGAATTGGCCCTTTTCAAACTTGGAATCCTTTGTCCTTTAGGGGTTCAGCTAGCATCCAGTATTCTGCACTACAGCTCTGCAATTAAGCCATCAACCTTGATCTTGCTGTGTTTCAGGGACAGAGACTGTTGAAATTGGCCGTGACGGCGCCTGCAGACAATGGCGCCGGGGATTACAGCGTGTCTTCCACATCTCCGCCGTCGGCGCAGGTCGCACCCGCGGGGTACTACATGCTGTTTCCAGTGGCAGATAGCATTGTGGGCTACGCGTCGTGGGTGAAAATCGGCTGAACCCACTCCACTCCATTCCACAGTCCATATTCCAATCCAGTTCCACAATATATCCATTCCGGCCACAATTCAAGACTTTCTAATTAAGCCGAAAGAAAGATTCTTCAATTGAACCATCTGGGAGATGAAGATATATACCGATTGATCATGACGATTGTAGCGTATTAATTCCACGGCGTCAATGAGCTTCTAACGAAGTTGTAGAGAGCTAGCATTGCTGAGAATAAGAGGATTCCTCTTTCCTGACCGCTTCTGCACTGTATTTTGTGCACTTGTTCGGCGTCGTACGTGTGACTGTATATTTGTGTATTGGACATTTGATTCCGATCGGCCCCTTGTAGTGACAGAGCCGAGCCTCCCACGCCGTGAGAGCGGGGAGGTCCCATTCTTCAGACCAGGTACAGTCGAGTAGAACATTCCAGAAAGATTTTTATACAATAAAATTGTTGAGGCGAATTGCCTCCACCTGGAAGAAACGCCAATGGAGTTTCTTCAGTCGGTTGTCGGAGATCTGTGCAGTACAGCATTTGTGTCACTCTTTGCACAACGATCTGGAACTGATCTTTGGTCAAACTCCCAGTAGGAAAAAGGCTTTCAATAGGACCCAGCTACAACGGAGGTTGGTGCCAAACACAAACAGCTACTGTACAGTACTGTACAGTAGCGGTAATCTTACAACCGGCTGATTTGAAGCATTCAAAGATTTTTTTCGTAGCATAGAAAAAGAATTGGAATTTTTCATCTTGCATAATTATCACGCAACCCCAATCAAGCATCCAAAATTTTGGTTTAAAAAAAGAAAAACTCCATTTTTGGTAAATTTCTAAAGTTAATTTTCATGGTTTTACATAATATTTTATTGAGAACAATTGATGATGAAATTTTTAAATCCGATTGCATTGATATTTAGGGAACATCCATACGCACATCTTTCATATTAAAACACCCCATTAAGTAACAAAAATATGAGCTAGGAAGAGTTAAATGTGAAGCGTCATATGATCAAAATTTGTGAAATAGATATCTTGATATTTTAACAAGATTTTGACAAAGTGATTGTAGCTTCATGCTATACAAAAGTAGTTATAGTGTGAGGATTAAATAGCAAAATCTTGTTAAAATATCAAGATATCTATTTCACAAATTTTGGTCTTATGACGCTTTGTCTTTAACTCTTCCTAGCTCATATTTTTGTTACTTAATGTGGTATATTTTAATATGAAAGATGTGTGTATGGATGTTCCCTATATATCTATGCAATCGGATTAAAAAAATTCATCACAAATTGTTTGCAATAAAATATTATGTAAATCATAAAAATTAACTTTAGAAATTCATCAAAAGTGGAATTTTGCTTTTTTGAAACTGAAATTTTGTATGATTGACTGGTATTGCGTGAGGATTGCGTGATAATTATGCTCACCAAAATATACCAATTATATTGCACATTGTACCAAAAGTTGTGAATGGGTCAAATTGGCCGGTTGTAAGATTACAGTACCCAACTGTACAAAGGAGGTGTTTGAGCACCAAGCTATGGATTAGAGCTAGCTTGGTGCCAAAGGCTGAAAGGTCTACATGGGCACCAAGCAAATAGTCATATGGGTCCTTGGCACCAATCTTTATTATTTTAGCTTAGTGCTCAGACATTTCGTTTTCTATTAGTAAAAGTCTCATATTGTCACTTAGCATTAGGGAGAACTAACCGAAAGCTTGTCTCAATTTTTCACCTATAAAGAAACATTGGAATTTATTATTTATTGTAGTTGAAGAATATGAATTTAAATTTGGAATGATAGACCACCAATTAGGAAGATGAACAAATATGAATGCATAGATGTTTAGATAAATCATGCTTACTCCATGTGCTCAAAAGTTTACCCAAGTGTATGAAGATATGAGTAAGTACATGATACAACTAGTGTGGTTACTTGGCACCTTATGATTTATATCAAGGTTCAAATTGAATTCATGCACTAATAAAAAAGAAAAACGTATCCGCCACAACTGGTTAAAGAAAGACTTGTACACCACAATTGGTTAAAGATTTAAGTGTCCTATAGAATTGTCTAATGACTGTCTTTGTTTTTTGTACTACTCACATATATTTTGTTGTAGTTGCAAAGTAGCTTTAGAATGAAAGGTAGGGTTATAAAAGTATTATAGAGTTTAAATTCAAAATAAATGTGAGCTATTTACCATCCACTATTCATCACAATTGTCGATGTGGACAAATCTATGCTCCATGAAATCCATCATATCAATCTTCAATTGCAAAAAAAAAAAATTCAACTAAAATACGACTGCAATTGCATAATAATTGTGGTTTTTCCAATTGCCTTTCAGTATCAGTTGTTCTATATCAATTGTCAAGTGTAACATTAAGCTAGACATATAAGATTTCTATGTTGTTGTATTCTTATATAATGAATTTTGTTACTCCCTTTGTCCCACTAAAAAGCTCTAGATTTTACCTCATGTTTTTTTTAGTAGTTTTGAGTATACATATTGGAAGCTTGCTTGGGTTTAAGTTTTATTTTGGTTGCATTGAACAAATACAATGTTCTTCATGGATTGTGGTTATATAAAATTTAGACCATTTTGAATTATACATTTTACAACATCACATGGTCAATGAAACTGGTATAAGAAAAACATGAGATAAAATAAGAAACTTTTTAGTAGGACAGAGGTAGTAAGAGAATTCTAAGATTTCTACAGTCTATAGATTTCTCCAATCTAGAGAAATCTAAAGATATTCAAAATTCAAGAAACTTTAAAACCTATGAAATTGTAATGTTTCCTATACTATTAAATATCCATATTTGAAATTTTGAGATCTATAAAAGAATCTAGATCTAAAATTTTGAAATCTACAAATCATTGAGATTAGAATTTAAAAAGCTACAAATTTACAAAATCCACATGGCAGTAAATTCCATATAGGCGACCACATCAGAAAAATACGTCAATGATATTCCAAGTAGGCTATCAAATGAGAAACAACTCCAATGTCCTTTGCATTCACAATTCCAAGAGCAATTTGTCCTTAGCAACAACAAGTCTCTAAATTAGCACCAATCACAAATTTCCCATGCAATTAAAAAGATAGTTATTCTTTGTAGTTGCAACATCTTCATTTTCTTCTAATGATGTAGGAATGAGAAGAAAACAATAACTTGCAAAAAATGAAGATATGATATCTACATTCTATTGATGGCATAATTGATTTTATAATATAAGTTCAAAATCTATATAGACCTTGCCTTCCTCCTCGTGACTCTTAGGGATTAACACCTTGAGTATCCTTACCTAAGTATTGAGTAGGTGATAAAATGTGGTCGTCACCATTGCAAAAAACAACATGTTTTGTCAACATTTTGCTCAATTGATTAAGGTAGATAAGCCCATTACCACCTTGATTTGCAATCTGAATATCTTGGAGACAAGTCTAAGAGGGGCACATATTTTCAAGTGTGTGTGCTTGTTTCACAAGTCAAACTCAAGTGGAACTATAATTTTACTATTAAAATTGTAATTTTTGTGAATTTTTGAAGTGGTCTACCTTGAAATTACAAAACCGCCCATAGAGCAGAGACATAAACATCCCATAAACAATCCTAATTGCACAAGTCTAATTGCACTTAAGTACTTAACAATAGAAGATGGATAGGTCACCCCTTGTTGATATTAAAATACTAGTTTTATTATAAAATGAGCAAATTTGGATTTATTCTTTTAACAAAACTAGGGCCAAACATAGGGTGATGAGATTGAGCAATGAATTAAATAGAGTTGGTCTACCTTATTAAAAAGCAAGTGGAAGTTCATTCTTTTATAGTACTGGCCAAAATTGAATGCGTTTCTTTTTATCACAGTTTTGTGCAGAACCATTACGATTGCAATGAACTTCTTTTGCATTTTTTTGCAATTTTAGAGCGTGTACTATATTGTAGAAAAGGTTTTGAAAATACCTTTTGAATTGTATATTACATAAATGTGGTCAAAAGAACTACACTCAATTTTGAGTGCAATTTTTTTTATCCAATGTTTTGTTATAGTACAACAAGAGGCACAAAGGATGCCATCATTAGGACACTACCTATACATATATATGTCAAAAATAGATAGTAGAAACTACCTTAATAGACTATTTATTCAAAGATTGTTGCAAGAAATGTCTACCATTTTAATCTAAAAATAGACTATTTCAGTGAGTATTGTCAATTTTGGAATAAATTCTTTAAATGAAATAAAATATAAATAAGCTTTGTGAAAATCTAGGCTTAGAAAAATTTATCTCTAAATGATATGCATAAAAAAGAGCAATGAAAAATGTCAAGTCTATTAAGGTAGTAAGGTAGTTTCTACTATCTATTAAGGTAGACTATCTACCTTAATAGATAGTAGCAATGAAAAAGTCAAAAATAGATACTGTGATTGATTTTTAGAAGATAGTAAAAGAACTCAATAAATAAAAATAAAAATTTACCATTATTTTTAATTTGAAGATGCTCCTTTTTAATTATTTGCAGCTTTGGAAAAACAACATTGTATTATTTATACTTGCACAAAGGAAGTGCCTTTTGAATATATGTGGAAAGTAGAAGGTTTACTATTTTTGAAAACCTCTTTATTAGAAAACCTTGTTTCCAAATTTTGACCTTCAAATTCACATTTTTTGGGCCAAAAATAGTACTACACCTCCAAATGACAAATGTAGACATTCAATCAAGGGATATCTAAAAATAATAAACTAATTTAAAAAAAAAAAAAAAAAATTCAATGTCTACAACAATGTATGTTTCTTTATTTCAAATTTCATATGAAACTAACATATAGTCAATGCAAAGTTCTGAGCAGAAAATCACCTATCCAAGGCTAAGGGGACAAAAAAAAAAGACAAGTGTTTCTTGCAATCACCCTCAAGTAGGTTGACAAATTCCAAGTTGTTTTCTTCTTCCATCATGTTTTCCTCTCTAAGGTATAAACTTTGATACAAAGACACTACAAAAAATAGCATCTCACCCTACTACACAAAACTTGATGATAGTGGGATGGCCTTTGACAAACAATCACATAATTCAAATTCCCCACACTTGCCAATGATGAGATGTGATGGTTTTGCTCGCATTGAGATACTCGTTAAATTAATATTCTTGCTTTCAGAGATCAGAAACAATCTTCCAAGTGATATTTCGATAGCAAAGGCACAATCCTAGACAATGTTGATCTAGAAACTCTTTTAGCCTTTAAAGGACCAAACGGCGTTTTTTGGCAACATAGCGATTTTGGGCAACTCACTACAAATGGAATTTTTTTTTGCTTTGAAAATTTCACAAAAGGTGTGCTCAAAGAGTAGCTTTGAGGCCCAACAATTTTCATAACTTTTGACTACATGGTTAAAAAGTTATTGTATGATATATGATTTTCAATGCTTGGCAGACAGCTCAAAAAATTCTTAAAGAATCACTTTTAAAAAAATTAAAAATTTGAAATTGTTTCTCTAGGTTTATGTATACATGGAAAGCTTTGAATCATTCCATTTTGATTAATGAGATGAAAATTATAAGGTGTTCTAGTTTGTGGGCAATTATGGATTCCCTACTCTAAAATAAACTTTGAAATCCTTTATTTAACTCACTTTTTAATATTTTTGGAAAAATAAAGCATAGGATGTATATTGTTTATTACAACATTAACACTGTTGGGATTAACATTTTCAATTCTTTAATTAAATTCTTAGCAGTTTAGTGTTTTAAATCATTCTCTACTTCTTTCTACAACCTATTTTTTTCCTATATGTTGTACAATTCCGAATGATCTGAAATTTTCCAAGCATGTAGCCAACTTGATTTGAAGAATGAATTCAAAGGGTAACCACCATTTTGGACATTTTTCATTTAAATGTGACCTTGTGAAGTGCAGCTGCCCGGCTTCTTGCAGGGTCAAAAAAAAGATTTTTGTCAATTCAAATGCTAATATCTTGCAATCTATAAGGTAAAAAATTCTGAAATTTTCTCTACATAATAACGGTTGGCACTTGCTATGCTACACATTCATCACTAGAATTTTATTAGAATTTTTATGTATTAGATAAAATGCAGAACAAAAATTTCAATAAATCGTCAAATAAAAATTACTAAAATTTTGTATAATTTTGTTTATAAGTAAACATATATTGAAATGTACAATAGAAATTTATTGAATGATGGATGAGATATATGCACTGGTGAATACTCTAAAAGATACGCATTTATTGTAATGCATTCAAAAGTTGACTCAATTGATACGAACAATGGCAACCCAAAAACTTGGTGAATTGACCAGAAAAACTTGTAAATTTCAAAAACTTCATGAACAATTTAATTGTTGTAAAATCCAAAATCGCTTCAATTGAATAAATTTCTCAAATCATTTGGTAGTATCAATAGAATTTTGAAATCATAAAAGCTATAAAAGTGATATTACAGAGGTGATTGCAAACTACTACACTATTTCTAGTAGTTGGAGCTTGCTATGCTACGCATTCATCATTAGAATTTTATTAGAGTTTTTATGTATTAGATAAAACGCAAAACAAAAATTTCATAAATCTTCAAATAAAAATTAATAAAATCTTTGTATAATTTTGTTTATAAGTAAGCATATATTGAAATGTACAATAGAAATTTATTGAATGATGAATGAAATATATGCAATGGTGAATACTGTAAAAGATAAGCATTTATTGTAATGCATTCAAAAGTTGACTCAATTGTCACGAACAATGGCAACCCAAAACTTGGTGAATTGAAAAGAAAAACTTGTAAATTTCAAAAACTCCATGAACAACTTAATTGTTGTAAAACTAATACTCTATTTCTGTAATATAACATTGAGTGAAAATATTATTTTTGTGTGTGCATGATTGAAAATATTTAAACAAAATATTAAAATTAATTATTTCAAAGACTTATTGAAATCATTATCATGCATTCTATTCAAATACATCAAAATTTTACTAATGTGTGATACAATGAATGCATAGCATTGCAAGCATGAGCCCCTATTATTAATGGTAGCATTTGTGATATTACAGAGGGAGTTATGATTTTAGTAGTATGATTCTCAAATAAGCTTAATATAAGATCCTATGGTTGCTTACATCCAATTTTTTTTTTTTGCCTAAAATTTGGTACTTGTACTAGAAATGGCAATTTTGGAGCGTTTTAGTGAAAACATAGTCTCCAACTTTTAAGGTTTTAAAACTATGAAAACATGACAATATAATTTAAGGATTGAAAGATTATGAAGGTGTTAAAACTATAAAAAATTTTAGCTCTCTTTTTGCATGTCAAATCTAAATATTTGGTCACCAAAAAAATATGCTGCCTAACATGCATAACTCCAATCAATTTATGGCTTCTCAAAATCTACTCTACAATTTTTTTAAACGAATTTCTAATGTGATTTTTCTCCAAGATCTAGTGTATTTGAGGCTCATTTTCAAGATTGCAATGGATACCCTTGCACAAAGTTTGAAAGAGAAAAATCATAATTATTCCTTTTTCAAAATCGGATTTTTGATGCTAAAACTAAACTTCAGAAATAATTTGTCAAAAATAAAAACTACTAAAAATAAATAACTAGTTGGGTCTTATTTAACTTTAAAGTTTTGTCAATACCAAACTTTGGTGCCTCAGGATTTAGAGGTTAAGGTAGTCTGCTCTAAAAGCAATTGTCTTCTTCAATCAACCCTATAATTAGCTCTTGAATGGATATGAGGTAGTCCTTACCCCCTAAGCGCCCAAGCGATTGGATCCTTGTCTCTCAAAATTTAAAGATTCCTTGTTTAACTCTTATAATATTTTCAACAGTATGGTCAAAAGACGTGTCCTTGTCCTTGGAGCTTTGGGCTTGTCTCCGCTACCAATTAGTATGGTTAGTTTATGTAGGTCTCTTGTTAGATGATAATTTGATTGGAATGAGTTCACAAGGGTCTGGATTTTAGTGGTGCTCAGGGTTAAATCAACCTCTTTTAGCCATTGAATGGATCAAGGATAAAGTATTATTTATTGCAAGAATCAATTATTTTTCTTGGTTTTTGATATCTCTTTAAAAGTTGCAAGGGAACGGATTTGGAGAGGCCGACGGTCACAAATAGGTGCTTACGACAAAAATCTTTGAAGATTCATGCATAATTCAATAATGCTTCAAAAAATATGAAATCACTATGTGTTACATGCCACATCTATTTTTCTTTGTCTGAAAAATGAACTAAAAATCTTCCTATCTATGAAATTCCATGAAAATGGTGGACTCGCCCTTAAGGTAGAAGCACCCAATTCGGACTTGATTCATTTTCGGACACCTATAAAAGAACCTAAAGAAGACATGTGGGGACCCAAAGTGACCATGTGGGGACCTAAAGTAAACAAGTGTGGTTCCTAGAAGTTGTCACTATCATCATGGAGGTTCTTGTGTTGGCCAATCACCTATGTATGATCCAAGATTAAAGTGTGTCTCTTTTGGATGTTTGTGTGTCCACTTTGGTGTTAGTCTAGTGTCCATAGTAGGTGCATCTAGGGAGATGTTTTCAAAAATTCATATTATATTCATAGAAGCTCGGAAAAATATCAAATCGATTTTCTTGGTTTTCTAAATCATTTCCTAATAAGCGGATATCATTTTATTTTGTAGCTACCTTCAAGATTTGTAGATCAAACAAGTGTCCGAATTAGGTGCTTCTACCTTAAATGGTCGCTTTTAGAGCAGCAACTTTACTGTTGAGTTCTGTTGAGTTGGTGCCATCCATAATATCTGTAACAACCTTCAAAGAGATCACATGAATGGGCTACACATTTGCCATGTATGCCATTGCAGCACCCTGCAGCATACAAATACATGGGAAGACCCAAAAAGAAATCCTCAGAAAGTCATGGAGAGAATTGTAAGAGCAGCTCTTAAGCTTATGAATTTGTAATTTGGAGAAACTATTTATTACTCACTAAGAGCTTACCATATGTTTTTAAAGGTCACTTTTAAAACATTCATAATAAACAATACTAAGTAATCTAAGATATCTATTTCATAGATTCATGTAGAGCATTTCTTCTTCTTTCCATCAACATATTAACCCCTAAAGGATCATTTGTCCCCTCGGGGGACAATTTGGATCCGGGCAGGTTTCTATTGTCTCAATTTTTAGTAATATTTTTTGGGATTTTTTGAGGTTGTGTAGTTTTGCAAGAGCTTTGTGAATATATAATTTTCATTTTAATTGATACCCGGGAGCAAAAGTTATGACACAATAAGCAAAAATGGAGTTCAACAGGCAACACAAAAAAAATCACAAAAAGTCAAAATAAATTTTTTTCAGTTTTTTTTTTTCAAAGATTATATTTTTGTCTACATTTGAAGCTTTGTTTTATTCAATTTGAACTAATAATGAGAAAGTTATGGACAATCGTAGTTTTCCGGGCAATCTAAGCATCTTCTTGAAAAAATAGCTTGTAAAATTCATTTTTGAATGCAATTTTTAGAATTTCTCAAAAACAAAAGGTTAGACAAGGTTAGATGTTTTTGCTTAAATAATCTCACTGTTGGAATTATTGTGATTCAATTCCATCTAAAAGTGACCAACAATTTAGTTTTTTCTTCAATCTTGAATCCACCTCTACTTAACAATTTTTTAATGAGTGAAAATTAAGTGCTTTTATCTCCAATTTTTTTTGTAGATTTTCAACTAACATACTTAACATAAATAAGTAGAAAATCAAAATCAATAGTGCAAAAATTTGAATTAAAAGGATTCAAAGCCAAAAAAATCTAGTCAAGCAAGGTGCAAAAAAACTTGTTTTCTTCACTTTAAGTGCATATATCTTACTGTCGCAACCAGAATTTTTGGTTTTCCTTTGATTGTCTAAATAATGGAACAGAAACAGGTAATTAGGATCCGTATCCGGTTAGAGGGGCAGCAGGAAACTAGAGATAGGCAACGCTAATCCAGTAAGGAGAAAATTGTATCTGATCCGGTCAGAATGTTAGTATTCAGGAGCGGAATCACATCCGGATCTCACCTCAGATCGGATTAGGGTTGGACTGGATCGATAGAGGACCGGACCGGAAAAGATCATGATGACCTGCCAAGGGTCCTGGGACTATATAAAGGCTGGTCGTCCTCATTTTCACTCCTTTACTTCCCTCGAGCTCTGGAGCTGACCTTGAGCGCTTTTACGCCTCCGTCTGCGCCAGAGCCGTTGAATCTGTGTGTGCTTCCGGCTGGGCATGTCCGAGAATGTAGGAAGGGTAAAGAACGTGTGGGTTGCAGGTATTGTGGTACTTTCTGGTTGAGATCGGACGAGAGGAAGTGAGGAACAGGACCGAGAACGGGACCTGCAGCTAGGAGAGAGTGAGGTAGTGATTGGTAAAGGTCCAGCGGCCATTTAGTGTCCATGCCTCAGCTGCGTAAAACCAGACCGGGCGCGCCCAGTTCCTCCTCCGACGTCAAACTCCGGAAGGTAGTTTCGGTCATTCCTATGGAGGAACCGGCCCGATCCGAGCTCATGGAGGATCTCAATGCCATGGGGTGCCTCGTCTTGATGGATAAACCTTGGGGGTTTCGGGAGGAGCGGATGGTGAGAGAGATTAGATGTAAGGCGTCAAACGAGTTCGACAACACTCTCCGGGGCCGCCCGACCGAATGGGAAGAAGAGCGGTGGAGGGAAGTTTACAACTTCCGGATGGGAGGTTCCGGTATGGCTGGATGGAAGGACGAGTTCATCCATGACAAGTTTCATGGAGAACCGAGCAACAAAGACGGGTACGCGGTCGCGGACTGTAAGAGCGACCGGCACCAAAACCTCCTCCAGTTCTTGGTTCCGATCGTCCATCCGGAGAAGCCGACGAGGGTGACGATGACCATCGGCAATACAATTTTCGGTTCCCTGAGCGGGGAACGGAAAGTGAACTGGGCCCGGATCTTTTCCGATCTGGTGTTCCAGCTAGTGACGAGGATCGGAAAAAGTAGGGCCACTCCTTTGAGTCCCTATCTCTTCCACCTCTACCAGCGCAACCAACTCCTCACTCATACGGAGGAGAAGACGTGGAGCATTCAGGAGTCTATCCTGAAGTACGGAGAATCGGGTTCAGATGATGAGATGGAAGAGCAAACTGGGTCCGAACCCGAGACAGAGGAGGAAGAAGAGGAGGAGCTGTCTCGGCCAAAGAAGCGGATAAAGACGACGCCTCCTCGCAAGAGAGGAACCCCTCCAACCGCCCGGTCCACACCAGAACAGGGACCGGAGGTGGAGATGTCGGATCTCGAGGATCCACTCGACCCGTTCAACCAATTGATGGTAACCCTGTGTGGGATACGAGCGGACTGGGAGGTCAAGACGAGAGCTCTCACCCGTATCGGAGAAATGGTGGGTGCACCGGCCAATAGCGATTTCTCAGGTAAGGTGGGCCAATATCTAGCCGATCCGGATGAGAACCGGAGGCAGGAGGCAGAGATCCGTCGACTTCAGGAGGAAGTCAACACCCTAAGGGCTGATATGGTAACCCTCAGGGAAGACAAGGCTACAGTCCGGGAGATGGCGGAGGCAGCCCAGAAAGTGGTTGAGTCGGTGAAGGACACTCTCGGAGAGTCCGGATCCACCGCAGTTAAGGCGGCACTATTTGACAAAGGGGTGCATGAAGAGAAGAAGGTATCCGATTTCCGGATAGTTCGGATCTTGATCGACTTCACCAATCGGGTGGAAACGTCCTTTGTGGCAGCAAGAGAGGCGGCCAACCGGATGGATGTCAGCAGTCGAAAGCTGAACGGTTCCATGTACTCCCGGGTGATCCACCTCTCCGATATTTCGCTATCGGATTCGTTTGCAGCCGGAGGATCAAATCCAAGGGAGCGCAAGGATCAGACACCCGAGTCAAGGAAGAGTAACCGGAGACCTGGGCTTGGGCAACCGATTCATCTAGATTCATCGCCAAGGTCAGATCTTCCGGATCCAGCTGCCGGGGAGTGGAGCCGGAACCTTGCCGACGTCTTCAACCAACTGCCGGAGGAACCAAGAAGTCCTACGCTGGGTGGGGGAGTTGGAGAGTAGGTAGGTAATTAGGAGTGTACAACTTTGTAAAATAGTTAGGACCGGATTGGATGTTGATCCAGTCTGGCCGGGTGGGATCGGACCTGGATGTCCAGCGCGGATTTTCGGGGGCCTTTTTGCTTTGTAATCAAGTTGTATATAAGTCAGCCCCTGATTGGGAGCTGCGAGTCTTTTTCACCTCATTTTTGTGTACGTCTTCTCTTGGCCTCTTGTTGCGTTGTTCTCCCATGTGTGGCAGGGTTGTGTGGTGAAGAGTTAGGAAGGCGCATGCTAGTGCGGGTGTAATTTCTCCCTTTGGCGTCCTTGTTTTGATCTTATGTGCAAGCGAGCGGGTTGCGAAAGTGTTGGAAGTGGATTCCAGTTCCTCAGCAGCTCTAAAGTTTAGGATTCCGGGCGAGACAGCCGTTGTTAGGCTCGACGGATAGGGAGGGATTCCTTAGTCGTACTAGAACTCCTGGGTGGGAAATCCGGTTGAGTGTCCGATCTCCTGAGAGATCTCGCTGCCTTAGTGGGCAAACGAAAGGACTTTAGTTGATGTTGGAATGGACGGGTTTACTTGCAGTTGCCTGGCTTCGTACAGACGGAACGTGGTGCTAAGGTTGTTGTAGTATGAGAGGATCGTACGGGGGGTCCTTGTGTGACCGGTGATCCGGGGAGTTCTCAGGATTGCTGTGAAGGATCAAACCGGATCCGAATTAGTGTAGGAAATTGGAGAAGGAAGAAGTGGGTCTTCAGCCACTATAATTCACGGAAGGAGCGACGGGCCTGCCACTCTCAAAAACAAGGGACGAACCCTTTGATGGTGAAATAGAGGTAAAACTAAACCGGATGGTAGTAAGAGCGGATGTGAGTTGATCAGACCGAATCGGAAAGTGGACCGGATCGGAGAAAGAGAAGAGGGTCTGATTGTAGTTCTTAGTAATGTTGTGTTTCCGATTATTGTGTTAAGACCGGAAGAGGAAATATAGGTATTGACTTAGCTTAGAGACCAAATAAGGCTATCTACTTCACAGAATCTCGCGGGTTCGATCTTTAGAGTCACTTTGTTATACTTTAAAGTGGTTTTTGGTAGTATAATTGGGAAATTGCTTGCCCTGTGCTGCGACACTTACCATCTACAAGGTCAAAGTTTATGAAATTTCTCCCATGTATTCATATACAAGTCAAGTATAAGATCTTATGGTTGGATATGCAAAAAATTGAATATAATTAAAGCTCTTTTTCTTTGCAATAGAAATGATAGTTTTGAGTGTTTTTTGATAGGAAAATCACCTTGGTCCTTCAGGGATTAATAAACTACAACATCTTTCTTGAAGCTTCCTCAAGAATATTTGTTAAATGAAGTGCACTTTTCAAAAAATTCATCATTGATTTCATTAGGTAGATAGTAGAACATTCAAGGGTTAAAAACCTTTTAGAGATAGATATATACTAGACAAGTACATATTAGATTGCAATGTAAGGGATGAGTTCATCTTTCTTCAAACGTTGCTATTTAGCATAGCTTAGAATTTTTTTTGAGCAATCCAACCTATAAAAATACATTTCATATAATTCCTTTATACTTGCAAGAGTATCAGACATTGGTCTTTTTGTAGAATAATTATTATATACCATTCAAGAAAGCAAGTTTGATACAGACCACTTTCTCAAGGATGAAAACATGCATTAATAGAAGAGGCTGCTATTGTATTTTTCATCCATCCAAAAATTAGTGTCCACTTTAGACCTCATGATTTTAGGTTGTTTTGAAAGCTCATATATGGGGGCATTGTTGTGTCCAATTTTATTAAAGTTCTAATGAACAAGTGCAATGCTCTTCAATGATTCTACTAATATAAAATTTAGACTCCTTCTAGATTATATTATTCACAAGATGATCAATGAAATTGGTATCAAACATTTTCAATAAAAGTAGGTACACTTATTTCCGAATAGAGGAGTAACTTTTTATAATCATAAATGACCAAGAGTGGCTGTTAATACATGATTGTGTTTGGCTCAAATTCTAATTAGTTTGAACTAACCTCTATGTCTTTGACTGTTGCATCATTGGCTTTGATGTGCTCTTCTTCATGCAAAGTCATGTTTAAAGAGTTGCAAGTGCACAACTTTCCTTCCTGCATTTTGAGAACCTAAACTAGTTGTAGGCATGGATTGAAAATGAAAAGATTTTTTATGAAGCTTCAGAATTCTATATTTATGGAAGTTGCTATAGAATTGATTGAACTGGCCAATTCCTAATAGCTAATTAAGGGACAACAAATGAGCTCTTTGCATGCAACACTGGAAACAAGTGCTTCTAGTAGTTCACCTTCAATTTGAGGTCTTTGATGGGATTGCCAATAGGAAGGCTTTCCACCAACCACACTTGCCAAATACCTATATCATTGAAAAATATTGAAACTCCTTGATCATCAATTTTGCCTTTGATCATTTTGGGCTCTTAGCATAAAGCCAAGAGGCAATCTAACTAAATTGTTTGAGCATAGAACTTTTCAAAGTTATGTGGTGGCTATGGTAGGTTTCACAAGGCACCCGGAGTGTGGTCCATTGGCGCTAGTATGAATCTAGAGCTATTAGATTGTAAAATAGGTTAGTATTTTGGCCATTGTTAGGCCTTAGATTGGATTGAGGGTTTTGCATTGTTTGTAAGCTATTCAGTGGAGTTCCATGCAAGGTTTATATACATTTTGTCACATTAATATTGATTGCATGTGAATTTCACCTCATTTATATAATTGGATGTAACACTGATGGCGCTTACTCCCGCTTAGGCACTTACAAAGTCATTATTGCATCATTATTGTTGTTTACTCATGCTTGTCACATGTATGTTGGCACAATATGATCTTAACATTATACAGTTGTACACGACAAATTCAATTTATAGAGGCATACTAATCAGCCATTGCTTTAATGGTGAAAAAGTCTATGTAGCAATTACATCATTTTGTATACATTAATATATGATGAAGAAATAAATGTTATTTTAGCTTAATTTCAATGCTACAATTCTATCCAAAAAACAACTAAAATGTTGTGATTTCAAATTTAACCTTTAAGCTTCCAAAGCATTTTTTCATCCAAAAACCACTCAAAATTGCCATTTGTATTGCAAAGTGCAAAAACTTTAAGAATTAGTTTTTTGCATATCTAACTATAGAATGTTGTACTAGATTAGGTCATTAGGATGCATAAGTGTGGAAGAAATTTCAAAAAGTTTGGCAACATGAATTGCAATTGTTTGACTAGATTTTAAAGCTTTCAATCTTTGTAGCTTATGGAAATTTTTATGTTATACATCTTAAATTTCTATTTTCTTACATTTAAGAATTGAGTTGAAAGTCTACAAAAAAAATAGAAAAAAATACACTTGATTTTCATTCTTTAAAAAATTGTTAACTAGAATTAGATACAAGATTGGAAGAAAAATTAAATCATTAATAGCTCTAAGATGGTATTGACAATCACTAATTCTAATGATGAAATTGTTCTTGCAAGATGAATAAGCTATTTTGAACTTTTTTTCTTGAATAAATGTAAGAATTGCATTCAAAAATGAATCCTACAAGCCTTATTTTTGAAGAAGATGCTTAGATTGCTTGAAAACAAGATTGTCCATAACTTTCTCATCATGAATCTGAGTAGGATGAATAAAATCTTTCCACATAGACTAAATTACTTTCTATGAAAAACAAAATTTTGACATTTTTTTATTTGACATTTTATAATTTTCATTGTGTAGCTCAACAAACTCCGTTTTGGAATTATATTTCTAGAAAGCTAATGCACTTTTCTATCTTCAAAGAAAGTTTCAAAAAATAACTAAAGAAATTGAGACAAT
This sequence comes from Neckera pumila, assembly GCA_963969595.1. Lineage (NCBI taxonomy): Eukaryota > Viridiplantae > Streptophyta > Bryopsida > Hypnales > Neckeraceae > Neckera > Neckera pumila. Next base: position 687,135 of record OZ018412.1, on the reverse strand, counting down.
AGAAGACTCCCCAAAGTCCATATTGTCCTCTTAGGGGACAAAGAAATTTCAGGGATTAAATTCCATGAAAATACTTAAGTGTTTATTGAGACATATATATAATGATCTTTTTAATATCTATCAAGGTAACTAAGAAATTATTGAAACTATTGATAATCACTAGAATAGGGACTTCTGTGACATAATAATTATATTTTTGTGTATTGCATCCTTTTTATTCCACTAAAATTTAAGAAATTAAAATTAAACATTATTACTATATTGTTAAATGTTAACATTTTATTAAAAATTATACTATTTAAAATTTTCTAATATTAGAATAAAAATAATAAATTAACTTATAAACTCACATTCAAATAACAATATTATACTTGATGTTAAAACAATGGCTAAAGTGTCAAAGTTTGGTGGTTTCGATGCCTGAATTATTGATTGGTACTCTTTTAAAAAAAATTTAAGTCAAAATTTTTCCTTGAAGTTTTCGTATTTTTGTTTACAACATTAGATTGAAGTATTAGAGACATCTTGTAAAGTTGTAAAAAAGGCATAGAAATTGAAGAAACAAGTTAAGGATTGAGGTAGGCAATGGATTAGCTCTTAGAATTGTATTTTTTTTAGCAAAATTTCACCAAAATCTTATTAATATGTGATGGATGAATGAAAGTATGTACATAATAGATGAATGATTTGTGTGTTCTACCTGCATTAAAGGTAGTATAATTTTATTGGCCTCCAACCACATTGCTAATGATGGTTTGTAAGGTAAAAATGCCATCTTATACTAATTGTAACTATATTAATTTGTTTGTGTTTCATATTTTATTATAATAAGAAAGATTTTGCACATTTCTAGCCCTCTTGTGGATAGATTTGGCAAAATGCAATTAAGAAAAAAATCAGATTTTCTAAATGCTTGTTGCAAAGACTTGACGGAAGTTGGATTTTTGCAATAGATTGTCAAATAAATTTTAAAAAAGTAAACAAATAAAAAGAAAATATATGTATACATGTATATATTTTGATTGATTGATTGATTGATTGATTGAAGTGTATATATTGAACTACCACCAAGAAAAGAGATCATTGATTAACCCCTAAAGGCCCAAGACCTTTTTTTTGCCAAAAAACATCCCAAACTGCCATTTGTTTTAGCAAAGAGTGAGAAAAAATTAAAAATGTTTTTTCTGCATATCTAACCAAAGGATCTTACACCTAACTAGTATGCAAATATGTGGAAAAAATTTCAGAATTTTTGACCACACAAATTGCAAGATATCTATGTTTAAAGTAAAAAAAACAAGTTTTTCAGCACATTTTGGGACTGGCTTTTTTGACTTTGAACATTTTTAACTTAAAATTTTTATACTACAGAGTTTTGAGCATTAAAAGTTTATAGTGGAGAATTGAGTTGACAATCTACCAAAAAAAATAAAATTCAAAAAAACTTAATTTTCATTATTAAAAAAATTGTTAAATAGAAGTAAACACGAGATAGAAGGAAAATCTAAAATATTCATATATTTTAGATGGAATTAAAATGCACTAATTCCAATGGTGAGATTGTTCTAGCAAGTAAAATAAACCATGCAAGAAAAAAAAATTTGAATAATTTGAAAAATTGCATTCAAAAATGAATCCTGCAAGTTATTTTTTTCAAAAAGATGTTCTAACTGCCCGAAAAATAAGAATGTCTATAACTTTCTCATAACAAATCCAAATGAAATGAATCAAAGCTTTTTAGATAAACAAAAATATAATCTATGAGAGAAAAAAAAAAGAGTGCAGATTTTTTTGCTGCCCGTCGTCCTCTGTTTTGAGCTTATTTGGTCATAACTTTTGTTCCCGAGCACCGATTGTGAAAAAAATATAATCCCATGAAGCTAATCAGCTTTTCTACCTCCCAAAAAAGTTTCAAAAAACTAGGAGAAAAGTTCAGCCCGTAGGTACCTGCCCAAAAATGCATTTTGTCCCCCGAAGGAACAATGGGCTTTTAGGGGGTTAAAGGACTAAAAATAAGTGTATGAAAGCTGGAAACTCTACACCCCCCTACAAGAAAGGTTGACGCCCCCCTTTTGCACCCTTCAGCTTTTTTGACATTATTTTGAACATAATTGACATTTTTTGTTTTTGTCAATCAACATTTGGGTCTAGCCCAATCCCCCTCAAGTATACCAAATTTTCAATTTCGAAAGACCAAAACTCCATTTTTGGTGAGTTTTTTTAATTTTTTTTCACGATTTTACATGAAAATTCATAGAAAAATATTAATGATGAGTTTTTTAAATTTAATTGCTGAGATACATAGAAAACATCCAAACGCACATCTTTCCTTCAACAAGCATCTCCAAAAAAGTTTCACAATTATCGTGGCAGAAGTTACAGTGGAGGTGTGAATAGTGCCCAAAATTTTGAAAATTCATATCTCTTTAATATAATTAGATTTTTTTTTCCCTTCACATTGTAACTAATTTTACACATTTGAGCATGATGGTACAATTACTTTATCAAAATCTAATTATAATAAAGAGATATGAATTTTCAAAATTTTGGGCATTATTCACACCTCCACTGTAACTTCTGCCACGATAGTTGCGAAACTTTTTTGGAGATGCTTGTTGAAGGAAAGATGTGCATTTGGATGTTTCCTATGTATCTCCGCAATTAAATTAAAAAAATTCATCGTTAATATTTTTCTATGAATTTTCATGTAAAACCATGAAAAAAAATTAAAAAAATTCACCAAAAATGGAGTTTCGGTTTTTTGAAATTGAAAATTTGGTATACTTGAGGGAGATTGGGTTAGACACAAATGTTGATTGACAAAAACAAAAAAAATGTCAATTATGTTCAAAGTAATGTCAAAAAAGCTGAAGGGTGCAAAAGGGGGGCGTCAACCTTTCTTGTAGGGGGGTGTCCATGGAATTCTACACAAACTTCCTAAGAGCATTTCCACTAGTTTGCGTCACAGTGGATTTGCCAGATCTTACATGGCGTGTCAGGGGTGTGTTTTGTTATTAGGCCCACATTGGGAGACTACTATACTGAGAATTCTAATGCAATAGTTCAAATCCTAATATAGTAGAACAATAGGAAATGCAATTGCGAAAGAAAGTGACGAAGATCCAAAATGGCCCTTCACACTAGAAATGTACTCAATTTTCTACAAACCTCATCTCTATTCACATTGCATTGGGCAGGTGTACAAAAAATAATTTTGATTATCAATGTTAATTTTTTATTTATTTAATTAAACATTCAACATGTAAAACATCTTATCTAGAACATTAGAGTCTTAGAAAAAAATTTAAATTTTAAAAATCTGAATAATTTTTTAAGAAAAAACTACACTTTGTTTATAGGATTATAATATTTATGAAACCCTAGCAAATCAAATATTATAGTTTATAATAGATTCAACTTTCTTCAATATATTTTTTATTTTGGAGGTGATTCCAGGGGCCCATATGTCTTCATTTGTGTAACTTAAATTTGATTGCAACAAGTCATGAGGAATCTAAGCAAAATACTATCAAAGATATTGACGAAAAAATCTACACTAAATGGTTGTTTGTTAAGGGTATTGTAGGCAACAAGGCACCTGTGTAGTTATTTACAGTGTTAGTTTTAAGGATGAAGACTATGGAAAAAAAATGTTTATAATAGATTCAATTTTTTTTAATATATGTTTTTGAGGGTGATTCTTGAGGGGACACACGTCTTGTTATATGACAATAAAGATATCATTATAGAATGATACATTTTATAAGCTTTTACCTTTTCAAATTAAACCTACAAAACAAAGATTTTACTTTCTACTATTAATTTGTATATTTTAAAAACAACCAATTTTATACATATAAGAATTTCTCAATATATATATAATAAGATTTTCAAATGACATTTTGCTTTTTTACATCAAAGTCCACATGGAAGCTTATAATGCCATGACAAAATTGTGTTAGTTTTTGTCCAAATGAAGCTGTCCTAATCAACTACTATAATCAATATACTTCATTTGATTTTTCTGTTGAATTGAACATCAATTTTTCTTGTAGTGATATTGTCTTCCGTTTTGTAAAAAAATAAATAAAGCGAATACTAGATTTCTACAATATAAATCTTTGTCCTGAATTGGATACCTTCAACTTTAAACATAAATATAAAATACTGACTCTAATTTTAGTTTGGCTTTGGCATATGCACTATAGGTTTGGGGCTTGATTTTAGTTTGGTAAGGACATTTTGTGATTATTCCTACAAACTAGGTCTATACTATTTTTGGCTCTTTGAATGACTTCAATCTAAATTGCGGGATCATGAAAAAAGGCCTTTTTTCATCCAATTTTTTTGGAAAGTTGCTTGAGGACATTTTAGCAAATAGCATTAAAAATTTCTTCATTATTATATTATTGGCTTCTTAAGGAAGAAGATGTTTAATCTATAGATCACCCTTTTAGTGTATTTTGGCCATTCTTGCTATTCACCTTGATGTGAATTTTAGCCAAAAAATTTGATATTTTTTGAGCTTGAGTTCAACTGATGAAATGAATTCTATTAAAGCTAGTTTCTACTCCAACTGAAAATCTTAAAAATTTGTACATTTCAATATCTTATACTTATAGCAATATGAATTTTAGGACTATACCCACGTTTGTTGATTTTTAAATTTTAGAATGACACAATAACTTTGGTTTATACCATGATGTTATATATGGAGTACTACAATATACATCTATGGTGGAAATTTCAGATTTTTGAGTATATTTGATATTTGATATGAATTTTTTTTACTTTTTTTCTTAAGAAATTCAATTTTTCCCTCCAAAAAACTTTATGACTCATATTGGACACGTAATTTTTTGTCTTTGAAAAATAAATATAAATTTTTTCATTAGATGGAATTTGGTGGCCTTGGAGGGCGTTTCAAGCTTGTTCTCCAATCTGTCCAGGTTCAATGAATGGCGATACGGGCGTGTTAGAAATTTTTTTTTCAAAAAAACAAAAAAAAACAAAAAAAAATAAAAATTCTTACCAAAATATCATTTTAAACAAATTATTTATTTATTTTTCCAAAAATGATGTAGCAGTCGCTGCGCCACGTCAGCCAATTGTTGGAGCTGCGTTCTTGCAGTCTGGGAACGCAGAGGAACGCATGATAATTTGGAGCCTTCCAAGACCCCCAAATTCCTTCTAATGTCATTCATATCTAAGTTAGTTGTTGCAAAATGGCAACAAACAAAGAGATGGACTTGAAATCAATGGTCATGGTCTCGTCCTCTTAGGATTAATATATAGTGGGATACAATTAATTTACAAACTACCTAATTGAGACATTCAATATTTTGGATACAATGTGTAGTATAGTTGTTATATTTTTCGGTAAGTATAATTATCATTGCATCTTTATGCAATCCCAACCAAGCATACCAAATTTTAGCTTCAAAAAAGCAAAATTCTATTTTTGGTGAATTTTTGAAGTCTGTTTCTATAAATTTACATAATATTTTATAGAAACAATTGGTGATGAATTTTTTAAGTTCGATTGTAGATATATGTAGGGAACATTCATATGCACATCTTTTCCTTTGCAAGCATCTCCAAAAAAAATTTATAATTCCTTCTTTAGAGATTTCAATGATAATGCCTAAATGTTGTAAGAATAAATAACTCTTTATTATAGTTAAATTTCCTATTTTTCCCTCACATGGTAACTAATTTTATACATTTGAGCATGATGGTACAATGACTTTTACAAAATCTAATAAAAATACAGAGATATCTATTTCACAAAGTTTGGTCATATGATGCCTCATATTGAATCCTTACTGGAAGCTTATATTTTTGTTATTTAACCCCTAAAAGCCCATTATCCTTTTGGGGCACAAATGGGATTTTGGGCAGATACCTATGGGCTGAATTTTTGTTGTGATTTTTTGAAATTTTTTTGGAAGATAGAAAACCTACCAAGCTTCATGGGAAAATAATTTTGTTTTCAATCTTTGCTCAGAAAAAAAAGTTATCTTGGACCTAGTTCTACTCAACAATTTTTTATTAATGAAAATTAAGTTTTTTTGGATTTTTTTCCTTGGATTTTCAATTCAATTCTCCACTATAAAAGTTTAAATTTCAAAACTCTGTAGTGCAAAACATTTAAGTTAATAATGTTCAAAGTCATAAAATCTAGTCCCACAATGTGCTGAAAAACTTATTTTTTTCACTTTAAACGCAGATATCTTACAATCTGTGCGGTCAAAATTCTACGTATTATTATACTAGTTAGGTGTAAAATCCTATGGTTAGATGTGCAAAAAAAACAATTTTTAATTTTTTTTACTCTCTGCTATAAAAATGGCAATTTTGAATGTTTTTTGGTAGAAAAAGGCTTTGGACCTTTAGGGGTTAATGGGGTGTTTTTAATATGAAAGATGTGCATATGGATGTTCTCTACATATTTGTGAAATCGAATTAAAAAAATTCATCACCAATTGTTTACAATAAAATATTATGTAAAACCATGAAAATTGACTTCAAAAATTCACCAAAAATAGAATTTTTCTTTTCATAAATTGAAATTTGATATGCTTGGTTGGAACTGTATAAGAATTGGATTTTAATGATTCAAGACGAAGAAATTCCATTTTTTTCTTATACTATGCAATACACATCAACAGTTCATAAATGAACTGTACACCACTGTACAACGGGGGGACAAAAGCATCGTCACCCTCTTTTGTTTCCATTCAAATGTCCCCATTTTCAAATTCTATTTTTATAATTTTTATGTAATTCTTAGATCATTGCACTCTTACTCAGTTCTAATCATGCACACCAAATTTCAACTTCAAAAAAGCAAAATTCTATTTTTGGTAAATTTTTAAAGTCAATTTTTATGGTTTTACATAATATTTTATTGAAAAAAATTAATGATGAACTTTCTAAATTCAATTGTGGAGATACATAGAGAATATCCATACGCACATCTCACCTTCAACAAGTATTTCCAAAAAAAATTCACAACTCCCTCTATAAAAAATTCAATTTTGGGATGACAATTATGTCCTAATTTTGGGAAATAGATATCTTTTTATTGTAATTAGAATTTTCTATTTAATCATCACATGGTAACTAATTTGGTACATTTGAGTATGATGGTACAATTGCCTTGCCAAAATCTAACTACAACAAAAAGATATCTATTTTCCAAAATTAGGACATTGTTATCCCAAAATTGAGTTTTTTATAGAGGAAGCTATGAACTTTTTTTGGAAATGCTTGCTGAAGGTGAGATGAACGTATAGATATTCTCTACATATCTTTGCAATTGAAGTTTCACCATTAATTGTTTTCAATAAAATATTGTGTAAAACCATAAATATTGACTTTAAAAATTTACCAAAGATGGAGTTTTGCTTTTTTGAAGTTGAAATTTGATATGCATGATTGGGACCAAGTAAGAATGCAATGATCCAAGAATTACACAAAAATGGTAAAAATTCATGTTTGAAAATGGGGGCGTTTGTGTGGGAACAAAAGGGGGCGACGATACTTTTGTCCCACCATTGTACTGTACAATACGGTAATGGGTGGGTACAGATTCCAAACCTAGAAGGCGGTCGTCCTAGTCCGAGGCTCGGTTTTAGGGTTGATAGAGGTTCGGCACTTGCATTCCACCTCTCCTCCTTCGGCAGGCGACCTCTCTCTGAGTATGTAACTGAGGAACGCCCGCCATGCGTTTTCAGAGGAACTTAGCGTAGGTACTGCAGTGTGATGCGCACTCGCACAATCTAGTTCAAGTTCTCGTTTTGTAGGATCACGTTGTGTCCGTGGTATGGAGACCTCAATTCTGCATCCCCTCTTCGATCTGGTATGGACATGTTGATCAGCAGCAGTATTGCGTTCGTTACTGCGGTGGGCTGGTTCTGTTCCCAAGGGATTGGCTCGCGCCTCACTAGGTAATCGCAAGCAGACTCCACAATATTATTGAAATATTTGTGTGAATCAGCGCTTTCTTTTCTATTCAGGTTGTTCTCTGATGTCCTCGTTTTGTACTGTGAGTTGCTGTGATTGTTGAGCATTGCTTTCCTCCATTGTGAAAATCCAAGTATTGTGTTCACTGCTCAATAAAGTCAATCGCGGTGCTTGGGTCCCTTAGGGTTTAGGGTTTAAGAACTCGGTGGCCTTTCTGTTGTATGCTTAAGTGCGCATCTGTGACGACCGTTCTTGGTGTGTCAGGTGAGTGTCCACGTTGCGATGGTTCTCTCTAATACCAAGCTGAAAAGAAAGAAGCGCGAGGAAACCGCAGCTGCGGCTGTGTTGATTCCCCCACCTGATAGCAATGCTACATCTTCTTTAGCGATTGATGTGAAGGGTGACAGTCCAGCAGTTCTTTCCGCGAAGAAGAAGAAGAACAAACAGCAGAAATTGAAGGCCGTGAATGGAGATGCAGAAGACGGTGCGGCTGGCAGTGATCCTGAAGACATTCCAGATACCAACTCAATTCCGAAGGAGGGGAAGGTTTTAGATGCTGTGCCGATGCAGAAGTCTAAGAAGAAACGAAAGATAGCCTCAGAAGTCGGATTAGCTCATGTGACTCCCATGGAGGTTGATGTCGGGAAGACTTTAGATTCTTCTAAAGGTGCAGGTAGTGGTGGCGCAGATCCTGAGGCTGTCCCTATGCAGGAGGATGCACCCAAAACGAAGAACAGAAAGAAGGCCCGATGGGAATTAGATGAGAATGGAAAGAAAGTAAAGCCCCAGAAAGTTGGAGGTGAAGGTAAAGGACCTTCCAATGGTGCTGTGACTGCCACATATTCCGACAAGGAAACTGAAGTCGGAGACGTTCTCAAAGTCTTAGTAGAGAAAGACGGTGATGGAGCTGTTGCTGATGCTGTGAACGATGGCGACCGAATTCATCAAGGGGATGAACCATGGTTGCAAAGCAAAAGAAGTAAAACGAAAAAGAAACTAACCGATAGGTGGGGGAAGAAACTCAACAATGCAGAAGCTGTCGGTGATGACCTCACTGCCAATCAGGAAGTATCTCGACTCTCTTCCAGGTATGAAGTTCGTATTTTTAGCCCTTCTCGTTAGAACTCGGTACTTTCTGTATTTTCTTGATAATGGCCATCACTACAAGAAAAACGTTATACCTTCTACCCTGGTGTTTTCTTCTTTTTGCTGTGAATCTGCATTAGGATATTGTCTCGCGAAGTATGGGTTTCTGATCCGAACATGTTTTAGTTGCAGCACGGAGGAGGAGGGTGACCCCAAAAAAATAATGGTTGGGGGGATGCCATATTATATTTCCGAAGACGATATACACGAGTACTTTCAAGACTGTGGTACTATTGCGGAGCTAGATTGCATGACTTTTCCGGACACTGGGAAGTTCAAAGGAATTGCGTTCATCACTTTTCGGGTAAATTCTCGGAACTATGCTTTCTATTAGATTCATATTGATTCATTCTCAGGCTTAAGAGTGGTCTTCAGTAGATGTACATTGGGATTAGGGAAGCATGCATATGATGTTTATAATATAGGAAGAACAGATGTCTGTTTTACAGTCACATGCTGTGAGAGACAATGACTGATGCATGCAATGACGACAGTACATTTGATTTCCGATTTCTGCGCTTACCTCTTTTGTATTCTGCCGGAAATGATGTTATATTATAACACGCAAATGATGGTATATTATAGGAAGAACAGATGACTGCTTCTCGCATTCAAATGCTGTTAACACGATAATTGCTGATGCATTTTTTAAGTCCAGAGGAAATTCTGTTTGAGTTCAAGGTTTAAATTGTCATTAGACCAGATGCTCTGGACATAGTTTAGTTTCCTTGTTTAAATTGGAAAGGCATGCAAGGGATGACTCATCATACCATCTGAGAACAGAATTTATCATTTCTGATAGATCTGCGTGTTCCACACTTCCATGACTCTGATGCTTGCCTTCTTCATACTTGCTAAGTGCCCATGGGTAGTTGACTTCAGAATTATGTTTTCTTAATGTCAACGCATGAGCACTGCTACTACCTTTGTCATCTCTTTTAAACTGTCGTCAGGATATAGGCGCTTTTGTCGTTGGTGTGGAATAATTATATCTTTGTACCAACAATAGGTATCCATCTATAAGATGTCATGATTACTGAAAACCTACTCTTCACTCATGTGAAGCACACCTGGTAAAGTTAATACCTTGATCACTCTTTCTGTATTCTGACTAGGATGCTCCCCTTATTTTAATTTGCAGACAGAGGAGGCTGCAAAGAGAGCACTAGCACTCGATGGTGCTGACATGTAAGTTGCCTCAAGATCTGAGTTCTTTCCGTGCTGGTTTGCAATGGATGATGCATGTGGAATCGTTTCTGTTTGTGTGCATTTGTGTACGGCGCGTGTAATTCACTGTCTTCTCGCATAATTTTTTTGGTACATTTGCAGGGGAGGCCGATTTTTGAAGATTGAGATTTGCAAGATCAGACCTAGAGAGCCTGCAAAGAAGGATGCGTACAAGGAGCCTCCTAAGAAATTTGAAGGCTGCTTGTCTGCCTACATAGGAAATTTATCTTGGGACGTAACTGAGAAAGAATTACGGAAATTTTTCAAAGGATGTAAAGTAGATTCGATTAGGTTTGCAGTAAATAATGAGACAGGGGAGTTTAGAGGATTTGGCCATGTAGACTTTGCCGACGATGAGTCGTTAGAAGCTGCAATGAAACTGGATCAGATGGTGGTTCTTGACAGGCCCTTGAAAATAGCGTATTCTGTACCTCCGAAATTCAAACCTGCAGAGAAAAGACCAGGTCAACCAGGGGATAGAAAGAAAGGATGTTTCACTTGTGGGGAGGAAGGACATATGTCCTACAACTGCCCGAAGTGACGGTGAAGAAGTTGGTGCATACTCCACTTTTCTGAACTAATTTTAGTCTCCTGAGACGAGGAAATCTGTTGAAGTTGGGGGTGCCTATAGTACTAAACGAGATCATTTGTTGGTGTTTTGCACTTTGAAATTTGTGAGCAAGGTCGTTAATACATTTTTCTAAGCAATCACTTATTTTCAGGAAAATATGTACTCCGCGCATCCCAATCACTGTCCTCGTATTGCAAAGTGCATAACAAGCGTGAGAGGAACACATCAAATATCTTCTCAGTTCAATGCCATATTTAACTACTTTTGGACTTTAGGAGTAATTTTAGACTATGTCCTGGGAGATTTCATTGGGAGAGCTCCCGTTGTATTGGTTTTTGAGACCGCAATGGCTATGAAAGTGGGAACATTAGATTGAAGTAGACCATGTTCTCACCCAAGAAGACGGCAAAGAAACATAAAAACTAAGATATTTCACGCATAGTACATTTATTATACATAAATGTACTGAATATAGCGAAGATTCATCGGGAGAGGTGCCGCTATAGTGCGGATCCCAGACTTTGGGATCTTAAGTGTTGCAAGAAACCAAAGAAACCAAACATTGTTCAATTTAGAGTATTATAAAGACTAGTAAGTAGGCACTGACCCATTAGTATCTCCCTGCAGAATAAGGATCCGTATATCTCCCGATGCAATCCCCGCATATAAACTTACGGTACAAGAGGACTGCTGGCTCGGTGGAATGAAACTTGAAAGTAAAGAAAAGGTGAAGAAGGTTCACCACATTTTATTAACACCGATAAAGAATGACACAGTGAAGAAGTTGCCCACAAAAAGAAAGAAAGGCAATCCCTATACTATCTAAACTACTGAACTTGACTAATGCGTTCCAGAATTCCCAACTATAAGTAGCTCCTTCTGTACATACCATGCATCTTCTAACTTCAGGAGATCAATATCATCCCTCACGCGTATGGAGGGACCTATCAAATGAGAACGTGGCCATTGAAGAATATCTATCTGAAGCACTACAATAGTTTGATTTAAAAAAATGCTTTGCAGTCTAGAGCTACTTAAGATCATGTTCACGAATGTCGCACGGTGTGGATAAGGATTATTCTTGTCAGGGTTGTTTGACCCGGCAAGATACTGAAACCCCTTCCAAATCTTTCGCGGGAAAAGATGTCGCATAAGCACCTCCAAAGTAGACAAATGCATGGAGGAATACAACCCACAGTGAGCCCATTCAAGCAACTGACTAAGGAAGTCATGGAAACCAGAAGGAACGTTGATTATTTCAGGAAGATCCAAAACATCGCTCTAAACGCATAAAGCACCTGTCAAAACAACCACAGCTGCCTTCTGCATAAACAGAACACAGCAAGGAGGTCAACTCGTCAGACAGAGGAGGACTAAACCCCAAAAGAACTGGAGATTTCCCGATGATATTCCGAAGGACACTCACTGTATTTAGAACTTCCAATAAACGGGAGATATCCCGATCAATTTAGAACGGACAGTAATTTCATTGGAAGCCAGTAAACCACGAGAGATATCCCGATGATATATTATCTCTCGTTGATATATTATATCCCGATGATATATTATCTCTTGTTGATATCCCGATGATATATTATATCCCGATGATATATTATCACTCGTTGAATTACGACAGGACAGCCACTTCACTAAGAAATGCTGAACAACATAAGATCTCCCGGTCACCGTAAAAAAGACACTCACTTAATGCAGACCTTGTAAATGCTAAGTCTGATCAGGTTCAAATAGACGATGAATTAGACGGAGAACCCCTGCGCAGCGGGAGACCTTCCAATCTTGTATAAATACATTCTTATAATCATGTCTAGAAACTATACATCGATGGCATGGACAATGACATGAAAGTCTGCCTATGATATTCTATGCGGCAAGGTAAGGAAGACGGAAATCAACAAGTACAAGAACAACAAGAACCTACATGTACATGATAGTGAGTCCATGCTAAAGAACACCGGGACAGCAAGAACTCCGCACATAAACAGTACTTGAAAAGCAAACATGCTAACTTTCTGATTAAACTGGGTATAAATCAGAATCCACGAAGGAACCACAGACTCTAGTTGCATATGCAATGAACTGTAATGAAGTATCACTTCCCTCATGATCCAGTTTCATAATGTCTCGACCAGTCGACAACTACAAGTTCAGGAAAATATAAATGATCCAGAATTTACAATAATTTACAACAGCATTTACAATTAAAACTACAATTCATCCTTCGACAACTATAAAATATCATTCAATAAACTGTCGTCTACAGCAATGGGAAATCTTCCGATGAAGCCCCATGCCAACAGTAATCAATGACGCTGAATTCCGGTAATGATTCCCCAGCCCAAAGTGGATTCGGAATCCACTGCAACTTGGCCGCCAGGAAGGGGATTCGCCTTCATATACACCGGTACCATCTCATTTGAAAGAAGGAGGCCGTCAAGCCAAGGCATCAACTGCATGAGGAGGTAGTTCTCGAGCAGTTCACCGCGATAGGACTGAGGAAAAACAGCGTTATGTGCATCGTTTAAAACGTTCTTTTCTGGACTGTCGTCAATTAGAAGAATATTATCCAATGTGGACAAACTAGCCATGTTCGCAAACGTCGTCAGATCCTTCAGGAAAAACGGCTTATTTGGTGCAGATGGGGCTCTGAACGTGGACCTCGTGCATGCCCCTTGACACAGACAAATGACATCTTGACGGCTAAAAGAACAACCTGCCAGGACAATGTCCAACAAATGGTCCATGTTCTTCGCATTAACACTACTCCAGAATGCAACATCCGCTCTACTATGCAGCCAATTCAAAAACGTCGTGACCTCCGGGCGACGCTCAACATGAAGTCTATTATGGCCGTATGACCTGTGAAGAAGCACTCCATTTAAGTCAAGGACCACAGAATACTTCCGCTGAGCTACCTTTTCCAATGTGCTTGGCTGCGATGTCGAAGGTCCACCGCAAACTGCAGTCAATGAGGACAAATCCCCTTTAGAAACAAGTGCATGAAGAAGATAAATCAGGATCAATCAAACGCACAGAACTATGCACGGTCTAAAATAAAGTACCTGTCAAAATGTCTTCTGCGAACCTCGTCCCTTCTGATTCCACGACTGTCGCAGTCAAACAACCCCTCTGTCCATCGGCCCCATCGTCTGATTCCAGCGTTCCACGGTCAGAGGCTATCTGAACAATGTCGCGATAAAGAAATGAATGCGCTTCCCACGCGGTCGATACCATGGACTGCCTGCTACTCGCCAAATGGCGCATTTGTCTAGCATGAAAATCCGGCAAACACAATAGTTTCTCAAATCTACTCCGCATAGAAACCATGTCGGCATACATATATCCCGGGTGTGGGACAGCAACTAATGGATTCACCTTCGGATTAGCTGCATCAGGACTCATTTCCGTGAGGTCCGCCATTGTATCCTCCATAATACTGTCCGGCATATCTACGCGCGGTGCAACATCAGGTGCCTCAGGCAACGGGAGATCTCCCGATGCAATAGTAATGGGCTCCTTCCCCTTGGACTCCTGCGGGCCAGAAGTAGGAGCATGTTCATCCAGGATCGGGAGATCTCCCGTTGCTCCAAGGCCCCGCTCCGGCCTCGAAGGTATGTCATGTGAGGACTCTACGATGGGGGGCACTATGTCTTTGACTACGTCCTTGGCAGGAGCACCTCCACCCTCTACTAAACAGCTAACAAGAATGGACGCCGCCTTGGTCGCTTCAGGAGTCCCCGTATCAGAAACCTGTGGTTCGGACGCTGTAGGAGAGGACATATTGGATCCCGCTTTAACTGCATCCTGCTCAGGGGCTAGCGTCGGATTACGCGACAGGACGATATCCAGCCTCCGCTTTGATCTCAACTCATTGCGCGGAGCTGATTGGACCAGAACCACCGCAGAGCTTGAGCCCACCCTCGGCTTGATTGTGCCTATCTTCTTCGCCGACTGTCGCACCACTCTTTGTGCGGACTCATCCTGCCAGTAAAACACATAAGATGTTCTCAGCAGATGATTATGCGCAATGCGGAACAGTCAGCGGGAGATCTCCCGATGATTAGGTACAATGACTGACCTTTCTGCTTGGACCAGTCCCCACGTCACTGCTCACATGCTCCAAGTCTTTCGAGGCACGAGGGGTACTTGCAGTATTTTGTGGAGTACGAGTCTGAACTTCCTCTTCCTCGTGATCACTCTCTGTGCGAGAGGAAGTAACATCCTTCTCCGAATCGTTGCCCTCCCGTTCCGCCTCGATTTTGGGGGGCTACTCGTCTGCTGCATCATCCTCATCAGCTTTGTCGCCGTCTCCCGGTCCCTCCTCATCTTCCTCGTCTCCGTCTCCTCCACCTTCCTCATCTTCCTCTTCGTTCTTTTCCTCCTGAGGAACATAGCCTTTGGTATGAATCTGCTCCCATATCTGTCGGGCGACCAATATTGCCTTAAACTGTGCCTCGGAGTCATAAACGACTTCGATGACCTTGATTTCTTTCGCCTGACACCATTGATGAAGCAAATTTTAGTGCGATGGACATTGACTGAATTGCGGAGAGAAATGCGGAAGAAAATAGAATGTGGCTTACCAGTCCAAGAGAAGTGAAGTCCGGACCGCCATTCACGTTGACCATGATCATATTATCGGACATGTGGTTACGGAAAATGGCGATCGCCGAGGCAATTGAGAACCAAGGCATATTCGACCTCCTGTACAATGTGTCTACTTCGTCCAGATCTCTGGAGAAATAGACAGCAGACATCTCGACAACGCTCGGGAAGAAATTGTGGAAGCTGCTCGTCGGACCGTGGTCCGGGTCGTAGGCAAAGAGCATGACCAGATACACAGTGTAATTTGATCCGGTAACTGGATGCAGGAAGCCATCCGCCTTGTCCGGAATGTAATGAACTACATGCCAGTCCCAGAGGCGGACTTTCATATCTTGCCGCCGCCTCTCCAGGTGTGCGAGAATAGCGTGCAATCTAGCACCATCCGTGATTAGAACTCCTGGGGAACGATCTCTCACAAGGCGTCGATCCGTATCCTTGTATTCGAGGGCATCGAATACCCGGCACAAATTCCGGTTCTCCAGAAATTTTGCACGAGCGCCGCCGCTGGTTATTTCAAAGAGAAACCAGAAGTACATGTGGGTCTTCGCGTCACCTCGCCATGCCTTTACGGAAGGTTCTGATAGAATCTTGCTGATGTCCCAGCATTTCTCGTCCATGACTTTGCAGAGGTAATCCTTTTCGAAGTCCTTGGCAACCCATTTCTCGACCTCCTCTGTATGGGCGTGCATGAAATTCTGCCACATCTTTGTCACCGCCTCTGACAGTTCTTTGGATCGTGAGTTTTGTTCAAAGCCTTTGTACGACCTTCCAGCCACTCTAGCCCCAACTCGGTGGCCATGCTCTTATCCGTCCACCACTCCACTTGCTCCCGGGTGATCTTCTTCTCAGCCGCGAATGTATCCCACTCTTGTGTCGTGTAGGGAGAGTACTCTGGCTTCTTGCTGGGAAGGGGGTGCTGCCTATAGTGGTACATGAGCTTGTTCTTCATGGCCCTTAGCTTCTTCTCCCGACCTGCTGCCACAACCATCGGAGTGACCGGCATTCCCATGATATCGAGATTGATAGCCGTTTTCTTCATGCAGACGATTCCTTCCTCCACCTGGCCAGCCAAGTAGTTTAAGTCCTCATCTCGCAATCCCCACAAGGGCTTGAAGTCCGAGTATGCCAGCGGCTTACGGATGCCCTTTGCTTTCGGTCCGTTACCGTCTGGAAGCTTTCTGCTTAGAAACTCCTTGTCAATCTGAATCCAGCGGTTGAAGTCCTCATCCTTCTCGATGAAGAGCAGCGGGATTTTTAAATCCGGGTTGTCTACATTCTTGAAACCAGTGAAGATTGAAGACATCACAGCATAGAATCCCTGCATCACAACGCCGACATCGCGGGTTTTAATAGGAGTGCTTGGGAAATCCGCAGTTAATGAAACTACATATCATTGGGATATTTCCCGTTGATGCTCTGACTAGAGGTTATGCTCTCAAGAAAGAGAAAATTTTTTGCTCAAAGCCTTAGAGAACTCAATTCAGTTGATGGACATTTAGATCTCTCTCGACTAGTAGGAGGAATACTATGAGCTTGTACACATTGGGAGTTCTCTCGGTGGTGTATTCAACGAGAGATCTCCCACTGATTTTAGGGAAGGGAGAACCATTATATAAGCATTGATTACCATGAGCCTATACACATTGCGACTTCTCTAGGTGGTGATTTCATCGGGAGATCTCCCACTGATTTTCAAGAAGGGACAACTATCATACAAGCATGGATTCTACTGTTGTTCCGTAACACTTACGAGGTACGCTGCTGAGTGCGCTCGTCCTCCATATGACGGGTGAGGGGACCCCATGTCTTTCCACTTTACTCTAGCGTGCCCAAGCTGCTGTGCGAATCTCTGCTCCTTCTGCTCACCAGCGAGGTTCTGGTTGAGGGCTCTCGAGAGGTGAACGATGTCATTCTTTTTGGTCTCATATGACGCCCAAATGGGAATGATGTTGAACGTTGAAGCGTCGGCCTTATCGGCCTCACTGATATGATTATTCTCCACCAAATCCTTATGCGCTGCAACAGTATGCTGACCACCAATAATGTAGTAGTGCGATTTGGTGGTCATGCTCTCCTTCTTTGGACAGTTTGCCCAGAACTCTACCAAGTTCTCCGGTCCATATGGTCCTCTCTTTAAAGGCAGAATGGTAATGTATCGGTTCTCCGAGTGGAAATCGTTATCCACGAGAACCTTGTTCTTAATTCCTTTGAGTCGACCCTGGTCAATTGCTCTGTATACGAGATCCTCGGCAGTAGCTTTGTGGAGGAACTTGTAGTGCACACGCAGGAGTTCACCTTTTGCATTTGCTAGTGGCTTCCTGTCCCATTTGTACATTGGCTTAAAAACCTGATTGTAGAGCTTGTTAATTTCCTTAATTTCACCAGGCTTGAGCTTGCTAACCTCAGCCTCTGTCATGTTCACCACCTGGGCAATAGTCAGCGGGGCGGCCTTCTTCTTCTTTTTACCCTTGCCCTTTGCGTCTGCTTCTTCCACAATCTCATCCCCTAGTCCACCCGCTATGGCTTTCCTCTTCTTCTGCTTCTTCTGAGTAGAAGGCATTGAAGCTGTAGCAACTACGGGCACTATAGCAGTATTGGACTCGCCACGGCTGTCGTCTATAACGACCCACTCGCTGGCTATCTCCGTTGGTGTCCAGGAATGTGATCCGTCTCGCTTGTCTAGAAAACCTTTTACTGTCATTGTCTCACACATCTGTGGATCCATAGTGGCGTAGTCCAGGATCAAGCCGTATGTTCTCGCTTCCTGCTTTTTGGGCACCATTTCCCGGACAATGGCGAGGACGGTATAGTTGTCGAGTCCTTGCAGCTCCAAGATGTCTAACCCAGTTGTCGTGTGACCCTTGCCATCGAAAGATAGCTTAGGACATATGATCGCTGCTGCTCCTGCTTGGTCTGTCCACTCAAGGCCCCACGCTGTTACTTTTCGGCAGCAACGAAACACAGATCCGGGAATGTTGTCACCGATGTACTGGAACGCATGCACCACTGAGTCGATGAACTTGTATAGCCTAATGGATGACAATTCGGGAGGCAGTTCGTTCGATGTATTCGCTCTGTGCAATGCCACATGATTGTCAGGCGGCCGATTCATGCTTGCATCTGTTAGTTTTCATCGGGATTAATCCCGTTGATAGTCCTTGCCGTCGGACTCTACATCATTCCTTGACTGCATCCGTTCACCATATTCAACGGGAGATCTCTCGATGATTCTTGTTATTGGGTGATGGCTGAATCAGCAACTTTCTTATGACACTGATCTCTCTTTTGCTATTGCACTGATTATTATTTTTGCAAAAAATCAACGGGAAATCTCCCGTTGATTTCCTGTTTTTACAAACCACTCTCAATTTACAGTGCATACTATACTGTCAACAGAAACCGTAGGATCCTTGAGTTGCGGTTCAACTTCAATGTGGTCATTCCACTTCCTCATTTCCCTGAGCACTTTAGTTAGAATCTACTATGATCATTGGGAGAATTCCCGCTGTTATTGGTCGGGAGAAATCCCGCTGTTTTTTATCGGTAGATCTCTCGCTGTTTTTTGGTTCGTTGCTTCGCTTTCTACTCTATGATTTCCCATTCAATTGCGCGGTTATAGGGCATTTTCAAATTTCTGCGTGTACTCTGGACTACTGTGCTTACTATAGTGAATTACAAACAAACAAACAAACAAACAAGCACAATAACGACCACAATAACAAGCAACAAACACAAACAACCACAACATTAAACAACCAGTACACCGCTGACAAATACAAAAATCGCTGAGGAACAAACAACCACAAAAACGCAATCAAACAATCATACAACCATAGTAACAACCACAGAAACAACAAACAAACAAAAACAACCACAAAAACGCAAACAACCACAAAAACGCAATGAAACAAACATACAACCACAGTATCGACCACAGAAACAACCAGCAAACAAAAACAGCCACAAAAACACAAACAACTACGAAATTGCAATCACAGAAAAAAAAAAAGAGCGATAACAACCACAAATTGAAACAACAAGCAACCATAAAAACAGGCACAAAAACAACCACGAAAACAACAACCACAATACAACAAACAAACAACTACAAAAACGCTCACAAACAAACAACAAACAACCACAAATTAAACAATTAACGTAATCTTACGAGTCATTCCAGAATGCTTCGGTTACTTTGGTTGCCGATGATGTTGCCATGAGGATCTCCTCGTGCCGCCAGAAGATGGTGCTACTTGTCGAGAAGGACCCCCCCGCCTCGTTTTCCGTTGATCACTACTTCCTGCACAGTCCAAAGTTTGGCTTAACACACGTTGAATAACCCCTCCAAAACACACCCCACACACATCCCTACACACCGCGCACAAAGCTACCCACACCACGCACAGGTTCCAGCATAGCACGAACAGGTTTGAAACGCACACAACGGACAGATATCTAACCCATAACACACACCCAAAATTCAAATTTTGACCGCCACAGCATCAACCCTGTCATTCAACCAAAGTTCATCATTCAACCAGAGTTCATCTCAATTGAACTATGACCTCGTAAATCGTTGTCTTACAAAAGACAAAAACGAAGAAAACACTCCAATCTCAACTGCGCTGCAATTGACGTAATTTCCCGCTGCCAATTTCTTGCTCCACCTCTACTTCAAAAAAAACCAAATATCCGAGGCAGAAGAAGATGCAATGCTCCCAATGTGCAGAAGACATTACATTGCTAGACGACTGTCAGTATCGGTACTGCTTGACCAGATATTCAATAAAAGATTACTGAACTGACTTAAAACCTAGTTATCTTTTTAGTGCAGAGCAAGCCAACACCCCTTCAGACATCTCATGACATCGCGTCTCTGATTTTTGTAGTGAGTGCCTCATACAGACAACCTGCTTGTTCAAAATTACAATCTGTTCCTACAACGCATAAATGGAGTGCTCATACCTTGCGGGCGCGCGGAACTCTCCAACTCCACGACGGTAGCGGGGTGTCAATGCAGGGTGGCCGCGCCCCAACTCCGATATCAAAGGACAGAACTAGCGCGTAGCGGGCTGGACTCAGGGTGCCTGCGACAATTGCCACCGCGCGAGCCGCTCACGTTGCAACGGGAGAAACAATGATGGCGCTTCGTGGGAGAGCATGGGAGGACCCTAAGCAACGAGAGAAGGCAACGGGGTGCGGCAATGATGGCGCGCCGCCTGCAGGGGGGCTGCTCTGACAGGGTGGGATGAATTGACCTCGGGCAATCTAGGGTCATCATGAATGGGATCCTACTTA
Source organism: Neckera pumila (assembly GCA_963969595.1). Classification (NCBI taxonomy): domain Eukaryota; kingdom Viridiplantae; phylum Streptophyta; class Bryopsida; order Hypnales; family Neckeraceae; genus Neckera; species Neckera pumila. The sequence goes on along the minus strand of OZ018412.1, from coordinate 666,302 downwards.
CTATATAAGTGGGGGGTAATAAGCTGAAATTACTGCGAGGGGGTGGGGGGGTAATCTCATACATGGCAAAATCATGTAGCCATTTGAGGATGGAAAGAGTTTTCATCTCCGAGTTCATTCAAATCTAATGATTTCATTTCAATTTTGTTCATTACTAGCTATCATTTGATACCGACATCGTCATTTTTTTACCCCTAAAAAAGTTACAAAATAAATAGTAAGTTCTAAACGTTCACCAATAGATGAAATTTTGTTGCCCAAAAAAAAAAGGTAATATAGTGAAGTTACTGCGAGGGGATGAAATACCCTAAAATAGGTAGGGGCTCCAGTCATCACGTTTTCTACAACCTTTAACCCCTAAATGCCCAAGGCACGCAATTTGGATGTCCACAACATTCAAAAGTTAAATTAAAATCTAGCAAACCTACTATTCTTAGTAGTTTCTATTTTTTGAATATTCTTTGTAGAAGTCTACTTTTAGCATCAAAAACCTAATATGAAAAATGCAATCCATATTTTTTATTTTCTAATTTGAGATTTTGTACGAGGGTGTCCACTGCAATTTGCAAATGAAAATTAAGCGTTTTCCTCTTCAAAATTTTTTTCCTAAATTATCAGCTCAAATTTCTGACTTAAAGAATAAAAAATCTAAATCCAAACTGCAGCCAATCATTTTTAGTTACAGAGATTCAAAGCCAAGAACTCTAGTCATTACAAGTGAGTCAATTGCAAAAGTACTTGGTTTCTTCCCACTAAATGCACATGTCTTGCAATCTATACGGTCAAAGTTTCAAAGAATTCTTTGACACATTCTTAACCCCTAAGTGCTCGAGTGACCATTTTATGGTCGTTGTTTGACTTTAGGCCAAATTTTCGGCCAAAAAAAAAAAAATTTTCAACTTTTTTTTTTTTTCCTCCAAAAGATTGGGTTGTTTGACAATATTTATACTCAAAATTCAGATTGCTACGATCAAATAAAAATTATATTAAGAGAAAAAGCACAAAGTGTACAGTTTTGCCTAGTGTTGAAAAACTTACTATTTGGAGAAAGTATTGGTGTTATCATTATTAGATCTCATGCATTTTTACACAAATCAATAGAAACCACAATTTTGACCAATCAAAAAAAAATTCAAATGCTAAAAATAGAAATTGTATTTTTGGTGAATTTTTGAAGTTATATCTTCAAAATTCATTTAAAAAAAATCTAAAAGTCAATTTATAATTTTGACCGTACAGATGCTTTCTATTTTTTGTGCTTCACATTATCTTCTTTGATGCAAACTTCAGAAAAGTTTTAGAACTTATATTTTATAACACATTTGTATTTTGTCCAAACCCCTTGGACTTTTAGGGGTTAAAGAAGTCTAGTATAAGATCCTATTGTTAGAGTGCCAAAAAAATAATTTCTTATGTTCAGGGTCTCTTTGCTATAGACATGGCAAGTTAAGAATGGTTTTGACAGAAAACGCCCTTCGTCTTCTAGGGTTTAAAGTGAAGAAAACAAGTTTCGCAGCACCTTCTATGACTACTATTTTTCACTTTCAATGTTCTTAACTTCACATTCTTACATCCAAGCTTTTGCATTGAGAACTTTTCATATGGTCTGAAATTGAGTTTTGAATGTAGAACTGGAAATGTAGGGAAAAAGCACATCATTTCTATCATCCATGGAAGGGGTCATGAAAGGTGTGTCCAAGATAATTGAACAAAAAAATAACTCATTAACAACTCTAAGATAGAATTGAATGAAGGAAATTGCAACGGTGAGATTGTTCTACCAAGCATATCTGACAAAGTCACTAATTATTTCTTGAGAAATTGTAATATGGATTGCATTTGAAAATGAATCGTACAAGTTAATTTTTTCTAAGACATGTGTAGATGACCCCCTCTACACAAAAAAACTATAACCTCCTCATATTTAATCCAAATGCAATGCATCAAAGCTTCCATGTACACAAAAACGTAATCTTCTAGAAAACAAATTCAGAAAATTATTTTTAAATTCACTTTATATTAATTTCTTACATAACCTTGAGCCGTGAACCCTAAGCCGTAAACCCTTCTTTTGGATAACACAAAACCCAAACCCAGAACCCCTAAACCCTTTTTAGTAGCCAAAAATTGGAGACAGTTTCCTTAACAAAAGATTAAAGCTTATTTAAAAGAAAAAGAACCCTAAACCGAAAATGGAATTACATGTAGTTCATCTCTATAAACGAATATATGTATTTGCCTTTAAGGATAATAGAAAAGATAGATTACAATGCTCTGCTTATTATTAGGTACTATAGAACTTTATAACAAAGAAAAGGTTTTTAATTTCTTTTTTCTTTTGGCCCAACCAACCACCCTCTAAGTCTGTACTAAGTATATCAAAAGGGAGTACTGAAGGCTTCAATATAATAGAAATTATATCGAGCAGTGTACCAACCGTGAATTAGTAGGATTTATGGTATAAAGTTCAGCAAATCCACTTAGCAACACATCGAGTACATTTACAGTTGCTTTGAAAAAGCTAAAAAACCTCCATTTTCAAGTCAGTGAACGAAAATCTGTAACCCCGAACCCTAAACCCTAAACCCTAAAACCCTAAACTGCCATTTCTAGTATAAGTACCAAATTCTTGAAAAATATCATTTTTTGACACATGTAACCGTAGGATCTTGAATTACTCTAGTTTGAGAATATGTGGGAAAAATTTCAGAAATTTTCACCGTGTAGATTGCACGATAATAGCATTTGAAGTGGCAAAAATCCTTTTTTGACCACTGCGAAAATCCGGGCAGCTGCACTTCACAAGGTCAGATCGTTATGAAAAAATGTCCAAAATGGTTGTGCTTCTTTGGTTTCATTCATTAGGGCAAGTTGGCTACATACATAAAAAAGTTCAGATCATTTGGAGTTGTGCAACATATAGGAAGAAAATAGTATGTAGAAAGAGTAGAGAATCATTCAAAATACTAAATTGTTAATAAATAAGTTATAAAATTAAAAAATTCCAATCCAAATGGTTGAATTGTTATTATAAACAATCTACATCCAATAGCATTATTTTTTTCCAAAAATATTGAAATTTCAGTAAAATAAAGGACTTCAAAGTTATTTTTGGTGTAGGAATTCCATAACTGCCCGCAAACTAAAAAGCCTCATAACTTTTTTTTTCAAGTATTGAAATGCAATGATTCAAAGCTTTTTGAGTACATATAAATCTGAAGAACAAATTTCAAATTTTATTTTTATTTAAAAGTGTTTTTTTCAGGTCTGTCCAAACTGCCCGAGTTGAAAAAAAAGTAACATATTATGCAATAACTTTTTACTCATATTTTAGAACGTCATGATATTTGTGCATATGAAAGATATTTCTAGTACCCACATTGTATTAAAATTCCAGCCCAAAATATGCAAAGCTCCACTCTCACGTACCTGCCCAAAAAAAGTTATAAGTCGGTCAAATGCAGTCCGGTCCTTTAGGAGTTAATGTGGAGTCATGATCCCAAGAAATGCCAATCCCGCAGCTTCAATAGATCCTCTACAGCGACGATGAATGTTGCACAGTTGTTGAATCTGAATGAGATTCGAATTCAAAGACCGCACGTTTCCCTTCGCCAAACTCGAAGGCCTCGAATTTCGTGCAGAGGCACTCACGCGCGGCATTTTTGCATTCAATAAATCGGAACGAACAAGAATGCAGTCAACATTCCAAAATAATGACCGCATCTCAAGATTCTGCCTGGACACAATAGTGCACGGCTTTGAAGAGTGCACGTGCAGGTCCAAGTGAAAGCGGGAAACTGGAGCTCCCACGTCTAGCCCAATATTGCGAATCCTCTGCTGTGTTTTCTCTCGTTTCGCCGGCAGGAGTTCACGTGAGTGAGGAGTGCCAATCGAGGAGCGTGGACACGGAGGTCTTGAGAAGTGACAGCGCTTGTGGGTCGTCGGGAGCTTGGCGATCCGTCGCGGTCCTTCATTTCTTCTCTAGGTATGAATTGCTTGAATCCCTACTTCCTCAGGTGCAGATCATCCAGAGCAGTTCAGTGGTTTGTGGGCAGTAGTGAATTTGTGAAGGAATAGTAACGGGGCAGTTGATAGCAGCAGTGACGAAGGGCCGGAAGGTCGACTTCTACAATTAACTAAATCCATTCGCAAATCAGGATTTGTTAGTTTGATCTATGAACAACAGTAGCGTATCGCATGAGTGCTGTTTGGTGAATTTGGATTAGTGTGTGCCATCTTGAGTAGTACAGCGTACTATCGTTTGCTTTGTCTTGGCATACTGCTGTAAGCGGCACTGCGCAGATCACTAGTAATGGCAGCTTCGAATGATAGTTTCTGATGTGATGATTGGCCTTGGTCACTGCGTCAATGGACCAATAGACGAATTTATAAACCGTGATAGTGTAGACATCATCCTCCCGTATAGTATGCGTCCGTAGACTACGAGTATACACAATGTACGTAGTCAACGCTGTATATGTACGCCGGGATGCTCCGGCATCTGATGATCTCCTTTCTCTCGTTTATATCATCGGGAGATCTCCCGCTGTTTTCAGCGGGAGAAATCCCGTTGTTTTCAGCGGGAGATTTCCCGCTGTTTCCATCCGGAGATTTCCCGCTGTTTCCATCCGGAGATTTCCCGCTGTTTTCATCGGGAGATTTCCCGCTGTTCGCATCGGGTGATTTCTCGTTGTTGCCATTGGGAGATTTCCCGTTGTTTTTATGAGCTGCCCTGAGTTGGTCAGTGTGGGACATTATACATGATAGGAGCTACCCTTAACCTTAGTCCACCGCAAGCGGAGATGCAATCCTCCCAAATGATTTGAGTCAGGTGATAAATGAGCACATCAATCCTTGCTGTCGGCGTCGTGTGTGTAGTTCATTTTTGACTTATATTCTGATATTCTTGTCTCCAGGATCACTCTTCATTCCCTGGTTCTGCTTTATTGCTTCTGGCTCCAGAGAGTCAGTGACAATGGATTCTTACTCTGACTCGTTTCGGGATCCCATAACGCCTTACGTTGGCGTGTCTGCTGAGGATGCGGACTCTCAAGAATCTACTGCACGGAGTGCTGCGCTGAATGATGGTGATTTAGTGAGGCTCTATCTTCCAGGATTTGGCGAAGTTGGAGTGGGATGCGTTATAGAGGCCCGTCCTCAAGGTCAGTGGTTGGGTGTTCCAATTCCTTTTGGGCCCTGGATATTTGTTCTGGTAAAGCCTTCATTGGTTGTCCTAGAAGCTCAGCATATGAGGGTATCGCCTTGCCAGAGAGGCTTGCAGACGCTTGGAGATGTTCTAAACAGGACCGTGTTGTAGAGGGCAGCCGACGTAGTAAAGGTCATTGCGGATCCCCATGCGGATGAAAGCCCATTTGTTCATCAGGAGGATTGGATCGGGCTAGAGGTGCATCACCTTGATTCATTAGGTGTCCTTCAATCTTCAGGTCGAATTACTTGCTGGAAGGCGGATGATTATTTTTAGAGTTCTACCCTCGGTGAGGACCACGTAGGCGTGACTGTCCTTGATGTTTTCGTGGGAAATCCAGATACAATTATGACTCATGCTCGCTGGCCCATTTCAAATTGTTGGTTCCCTGGTGGTCGGTGCTTGAAGAATACAGTCAACCACTTCTCTACTTTTGTTGTTGAACCAGATCCACTCGCCTACTTGGGTGGAAGACAGAAGGCACCCTATCGCTTCATAGTTCATCGACCCTCTCTCAGTGAGAAGGAGACACAGTTCACGCGGAAGACATCGGATGATGAGATTCAACAGGTCAGCTCAAAGCGATGCTGCGACAGGAATTGCTGCCAATTTTTCCACCGTGAAATGACACTGAAGGTTAAGCAGAGATACTTTTCAAAATCCTTTGAAGAGCGTCGGGAGTATGGAATCGCTGTAGGTGGACAATTGCATTCGGTGGAGTGGACACAGAAGCGGAAGTACATTACTCTAGAAGAAGCAGAAGTTTGTGCCACAGCGTGGTACATTATACATGGAATTCCAAAGTCAACCTTTCACAATTACCTTGACAAGTACAAGGAAGGGATTGTTTCTTCCACACACGGGAACAAAGGGGTTAAGCGGCCTCGACTTCGGACTGTGCAGGTTACTGGCACAATGAAGGCGATAATCGAAAATACTGCTGACCAGATGCCGCACCAAATGCGGTGCATTGGAAATGGGAGAGTAGACACGCTTAAGTTCATGCCTGCTGGTAATAATTGGAAGCGCGTTCACGCTGACGCCAATGAGGTAGGGCGATGAACCCGTCAGTATTCTGGTTTTGATCACTGATGCTTTGTTTGGACTCCGGTAGTCATCGGGAAATCTCCCGTTGATACTCTTATACGGCCTTCTGTTTGTTTGTTCCCCCTTTGGAGAATCTTCCAGACACAGTACTCCATGGAGATTTTATTTTCTTGCTTCTTTCATTGGGAGATCTCCCGATGCGTTTCATTGTAGGAGTTGAATGCATTCATCTACTCAGCGGGAGATCTCCCGATGTTTTTCTGCGGATTTGACTGTGCTCATTGCACCTGGTCTCTTTGCTTGTGTGTATTTTTGAATGCTCAGAGTGGTACTGCCGTCGGTGCTGATGCTTGTGTTTTACGTAATTTGCAGTTGAATGTGGAGTATGGCCTTCCTCCCGTGAGCCAGACGACTGTTAGTAGAATAAAGAAAGAGCTATTTAACAACGTCGCGGTTAAGCCTGTTGGGAGCTCTTTTGCGAAGTGTACGGTGTGCGACGACCTACAACAGTTCATTCAGAAATCACTAAAAGGAAGCTCGGACTTCGTGGAGTTTATGAAGCAGCGAACTGAACATCTTAATCATCAAGCATCGTGCCGTCGTCTGTATGCCTCGTGGCGTGAGGAGTCCAGAAGGAATCCTCAAGAGATTTGTGCATTATTCACGACAAAATGGACACAAGGAAGACGGCTCTCCCACGAATGCGCGTGACGACGAAGGCCACACAAGGTTTGGGTCAGCTTCCTATGAGTATAACTGGAATGGTGGCTCATGGTCATGCCGATGGTGCGTATGCACATTATGCACCAACGTGCTGGCCGGGCGATTCGAGCTTTACCATTTCATCGCTTGCTAGACTGTTAAGGCGACTTGAAGGTCCACCAATTCGGGAGACGGGCGACCTCTTTCCCTATCCGCCGGCAAATGCAATGTTCGACGCGCTACTCAAAGGAAAATCTCGGTGTATGGACGCCTTGAAGTTGATTCCGCAGGAACTTCGTCGTGGATCTAGTCCCCTTCCTAACAAGCTCTATCTTCAGCTTGACAACTCCACGAAGGATAATAAAAACCAATACCTCATGGCCTTCTTGTCTTTGCTTACTGCACGTGGAGTCTTCAAGGAAATTCAGGTCGGTTTCCTACTAGTCGGACATACTCACGAAGATATTGATGCGTATTTTAGCCACCTATCGAAGGCTTTAAAGAGCAAGAATACATTTGTTGTCGCCGACCTCATGAAGTCGTTCATGGAGTCCCAGGAATTGTCATTCATGCCGGAGTTCATCCAGGAGATGGCGGATTTCAAGTCCTTTGTGAAGGGATTCCTGTGCAGTGGCACGTCTAAACTAATTGGTTTGGGGGAGATGCACCTTTTCCGGTTCTATGTGGACAGTGATGGAATCCCTGTTATGAAGTACAAGAAGTCTGCAGTTGATTCACAGTGGCTACCATTTGATACTCCTTCTCGATGCCTTTGGAAGAAAGACTGCATGGGTCGGGTGACACTCCCTCGAGGTTGCCCTAGGCCTGTTCCTTTCAAGCCTATGTGGGGTAACGAAGTTCCGGAAGCCACGGGAAATCAAGAGAAGACGGTGGAGGTGGCACGGAAAGCGACCTTAAGCAAGGGCTTGATTCTGTTAGGAATTGAGAAGTACATTGAGTATTGGCGAAACGGAATGTCCAAATGCGAGGGATTTGCGGCCGCCTTCGCACCATACATTGATTACTGGAAACGTGTGTTGTGAGAGCTGAAGGATCCTCTTCCCGACTTTGTTCCGGAATTGGTTGAAGGCTTCTGGCTACAGTATGATTGGAGATTGCGGGAATCTTCTTGCCAGCGGCCGACCATCAACCCTGTCGACATGGTTCCTGAAGAAGAGGAATTTGAACCTTATTGCGGACCCGCAAATGAAGCGCCAAGGGAAAGCTTTAATCCTTGGGTTGATATTCGCCCAGGTTCATGGGTTCTGCTTAGACCTGAGGACCCCTCAGTATGTGCTGTCTAGCAAGGAAGAGCACTATCTGACGTCTGCAGAGAGGAAGGGCATGAAAACAACGGGAAGTTTATGCTTCAGTATTGGAGACCAGATAATTCCGAAAGTAACTTGGAATTGATGTACCAGAATTGTTGGTATGGGAAATGGGTTGTGGAGAACAGGCCTTCCATTTGGGTGGACGCATCTTGTGCATTGTACGCCAATTGGTCCAAGAAAGTGAACCCAAAATCTTGTACTATTCCTAAGAAAAGTAGAGAAGCTGCCCTAGCGAATTTGAATAGGGCAAACGAGGTGGACCCCTGATCGACTAACGTCTTGTCGCCCACCACGACTATCGGACGGGAGATTTCCCGATGCTTTTTTTTGTTCAATGTGACCGTGGCAGGGTTATCAGGAGATCTCCCGATGGTGTCTTTGTTTCAGCTTCATAATGGCACCATTTCTTTCTTTGGTCACTACAGTAGTTCTCAATGTCTTTTCGGAAGTTACTAGTGGTGGTAGTGGAAGCTGATGTGAGTAGGATGGAGTTATTTTATCACGATTTATCAGAATGTGCGGTTTTTGTTATTTCTTAAGGATACCTTCCAAATCCCATGTCGTAGTCGTAGCAAATGTCCACGCTCTGTGTCCTTTGCTATTCTTTCTTTTCTTGTATTCGATCTCCTTTGGGATTTTTATAATGTTGCAAGCGGTTTTTATCCTTGCCACTTATTGTTCTCAATATTCATCTCCACTTCCCACCTTGGAAACCTGCATTTGAACTTGTAGCATCATTCGGAGTTTATATTGTCCCTGACATACAAGTTTGAATGCAATTGACCTCTTGGGGTTTCTAAAGCATACTTAGGAAAATGAACTTGAAGGTATCTGGATATCTCCCAATGTAATGCCTAGCACCATGCATCGGGAGATTTTTAATTTTGGACTTTGAATAGTCCAAAAGTAGTTAAATATGGCATTTCAGTATTCTGACCAACAATGTAGAGTGAAGGGTCTCCTGCCATGTGAGACTGGTGGGCCGAGTCCGCGGAGGAGCTACAGTGTTCAAGGGGCAATTGCACTGACATGTGGACCGGTGGGGAGAGATTGAGTAAGAATAAGGTAGTCTAAGGGCCGCTTTACACCAAGAAGCTGGGCCAATTCTCCTTCAAGCCAATTGCACAAAATTTCAGCCCCTTTTGGCCTGGAGGCCGGCCTCAACTTCCCATTAGAATAAGATTATAATGGGGGCCAATTTTCCCATATGTAAAGGCCTCAAGGCCAAGAAGCCGGGCCGATTCAATAAAACCTACAAAAGAAAGAGAAAGGGGCTAAAATTTTCAAGGCCACTTTACACCTAGAGGCCGGTTCTAATCCCCATGAGGCCGATTGTACAAAATCCAACAGTAATGATTAGTTGAAAAAAATAGTTTTTTATTAAAACGATTTCTTTAATTGAAATCTGACATTGGCCCCAAGGCCAAGAATTGGCCTCCCATTTTTGGTGCACCCAATTCAGCAAGCTTGGGCCATGTCAGATCATGTCTTTTTTGAATAAAAAATTCAACTCACCAAATTGGCCCAGCCTCTTGGTGTAAAGGGATTGGGGCTGATTTGAGCCTTTTGTCCAATCAGAAGTCAGGATTCTTGGCCTCTAACACAGGAAATTGGCCCCGCCTCTTGGTGTAAAGCGGCCCTAAGGCTCAGAAATGGAGTATCTAAGGGCTGGTCTGCCTTTTTCATGGACAGGAATAGTTTTAGCTCATTCTTCAGCCAAGAGAAATTGATGAAAAATCTAATCCAAGTGGTTTCGTATTTCTCCGAGCATTTTTGAATTACTTATGAATTTTCAAACGAGTTGGGTCATAGGTCCCTATTTCTGATTTGTAAGCCTAGGTCTTTCATAAATGAGCATTTTTTCCTTATTCATTCAATTACTATATTGGTCAATTTCAGAACCAATATGAAACGACTTGGGTTAGATGCCAATTCTATTTTTCTTCCTACAAAAATTTACTAAAAATTGTTTCAAGGAATTTAGCCCCCCAACCCCCCCACCCCAAACATGAACCAATGCACCAACTCATGTAATATACATGGTTCCCACATTACTGCATCCTTCTACAATAACTACACAAATTTATATAGTGTAGAATGTCAAGAAATTAGTGTGGGGCAGTTTTTATTTTTTTGGCCTTATGAGGTTCAAATGCCTAAAAAAAATGGTCTACATCAAGCCAATAGAAAAAATTTGAAGAAAAATTGGATGATAATGCCAAATTGCTCCAATTTTTTTAAAATTTTGGATGAAATTGCCAAATTTAAATGAAATTCATCCAAATATGTGAATGAAAATATACTTCTATCCAAAACATAGATGAATACTGGCCTTATCAATTGCCACTTCAGCACTTCTCCAAAAAAATAAAAAACAACACTGGTGTGGGGCAACCTCATTTCACTATTTAGTGTAGTGCTTTTTTTGTCCACCAATCTCACATGGCAAGAGGCCCTAATACAAACCTTCAAATATGCAATATTGTAATACTCCAGTGGCCTTCAAGCCACAGAAGGCCCTAATACAGACTTTCAATGCGCAATATTGTAATATTCCAACGGCCTTCTAGACGAAATTGCCATAAATTGTCTAGTTTTGGAGAATGAAATACAGTACACGTGCCTTTTTAGGAAATTTTAGATTGTACCAAAGGTATTGCAATTAATGTGAGGGGATCCTCTTGGCAAGAGACAAGAACAAATGTGCATTGAAACTTAACCAATTTTCCAAGTGCAACAAATATAGTGTCCAAATGCTTTATGTATAACTTACATGATCAACAAGATTGGTGGACAGTTTCAGGGACATCCTCATCTTCTATTGTGGATTGTGTTGACCTTAAGCAAGATTAGTGTATTGTTCACCTAGAGAAGGGAGAACAATTAGGAGGTAGAGGATGCTTCCTCTGTTTTGGCTTTGAGATTTCATTTTCTCCCTCGCTGCAGTGACGAAGTTCAATTCTCTTCAGCAATCACCCTTATCTGCATTTGCCTTTGAATACAAAATTTTGTTTTCTACTATTTATGTCTACGTATTTAAAGGGACAGGAGTAGGTGCCTCTACTTTAACCCTTTTCATTAGTACACCTTCCCATACTTTGATTTTTGAGATACTTTACAACAATAGTTATTTAAATAAAATTGAATAAAATTGAAGGATACTTATACTATATTAACGATTGAAATCGAGTTCTAGATTGAGTGCAATTCAACACAGAATCTACACTAGCATTAAGGTGGAACCACCCATTCCTGATCAAGGACCTAATTGCGATCAAATCTAACATGGTACTCATTTTAGAACTTACTTGTTCTTACACCATAGATAGCTTATTGTTTGTTGACCAAAGCAATAAGTTATCTATGTTATAAGAACATTTAAGTTTCAAAATGAATACTGTCTTTAGATTTGATCATAATTAGGTCCCCGATTGGGAAAGGGTGGTTCTACCTTAACAAGGTTCAGTTCTTCAAGACAGCTTCCCAAGGTGCACCCAAGCATTTCTCAGGACATTGAAGTTTGAGCCTTCATGTATGTGACAAGCAAGTTTGATCCGCTCATGTGCAGCCCATGGCTCCATGCGACCAGCAAGCCCGGAGTCTTTCACAGCAGATCCCTGGACTCGCTTAAGTCTTTTTCTGTCGTTCAGTTCTGCTAATCCGTAGAAGAGCTGCACCTAGTCATAAGCTAACAACATATTTTGAGTCCGGGTGGTAAGTTTTCCAAAATCCAAAACGAGGATTCTGACCCTCTCCATGAGGAGAAGTTCAAATCAAACCATCTCTGCCAACACATGGGCATCAGGCTAACGTACATCACCGAAAAAAGTAGGAGAACAGCATGTTGACGGATATTCACACCTCGCCAAGACACTACTATTGTAGCCAGTAAGGCCAATTCGAGTATAAGGAGTGACTTGGAAGTAAGAACCTTATTATTTCGTCTTTTAATTCAAGTTCTGTACAAAAGAAATCTATCCCTCAATGTGTTCATTCTTTTACTTTCCGACATCAATTTCTATCAATACAGCAAAAACTGTACAACAGATTGAATGTTCAATAGAGTTCGATAATAGCACGCCCAGCTATCTCTCCTCGGTTTAGTTCGGCATAAACTTTGTCAGCGTCCTCCAATTTGCGTTTCTGAGTCACAGCTGACTCGATTTCCAAGAAGCCCAGCTCTGCAAGACCCACTATACTTGGAAGGTCCTGCCTGGCTCTTGCTCCATACGAACCAACGATACGAATCTGGTACACCAACAAACGATGAGCATCAGCCACAAAAAATTGTACTGCTAATTCAAGGGCTGATACACTTCACGTGCTGTCAGCAGATGCAGTCAACATAAATCATAACAATCACATCCGTGTCCTCCAAATCAAGCCTTGCCAGTTCGCACAGCAGAGACGTTCAGGAGGAAACGAATCAGCATGAGAAAAGATGGGAACCTGTCGGCGGACAAGTCGAGAGATCTCAACTTCAGAGGTGGCACCGAAAGGGGCAAGACCAATCATGACAGCTCGACCTCCATCTCTGACTGACATAATCGCCTGGTGAAAAGTAGCTGGCTTTCCTAAAGCCTCCACGGCTATATCGACTCCACGTCCACCGGTAATTTCCTAAAGAATGTCAAGCAATTAGATTGCCCCCAAGAAAATATAACCAAATAAATGTGAAACCTCATAGACTTCCTCCAGCGGGAGGACACAAGGAGAATATTACAAATGAAGTGTGTAGAGTGGTCTCTGAACTTGTCTAAAGTTGGCAGCATATTGAATTTTAGGAATTCAGGAGACTGTGCTTAGAATGCAGAAGTCTCTCTTCGAGTGATGTTGTGAATTTTAGTTACTTTGAATAATAATGTGGTAATAAAGGGTTTCAATACAAGGTCAAATTCAACTTATAAATAAGGACAGACACTTGTAAATTCCTTCATAGCGCACGAATCCGTAACTGTTTCCGAATCAGTTAAACGTTAAGAGTGATAGAACTTACCCTAACCCTTTCTGGAACATCCTCTGTAGAAGCATTAATGGTGTGTGTCGCACCCATTTTCTTAGCCATCTCCAATTTCTTATCACTTATGTCAATGCCAACGACTATTCGACCTCCAAACGCGCGTGCAACCTGCACGCAGCTGAGAAAACAAGCTCTTCAGCAATGCCGTTTCTACCAATCAGTTATTTGTGCATTTCCTACATTTATCAAGATTCTTTAGAGCGTCCTGTCAGATGAAATCAATTCAAAGTGGCAGAGTTCTTGAGGTTGAATAAGATTCCTACTCCAAGCTAAGTTTTAGCGTAGTTTTATACCAGAGCGACATTCTATGCGAAGTTGTAGCAAGATTTGTACTTAGAAATGGTCTCATGAGATGATACCTGGATCCCACTCCACCGGTCCCAATAATAGCCACTGTCTCTCCTGCACGCATATCAGCTGCATTTTTCATGGCACCATAGGCTGTAAATACAGCGCACCCAAGGATGGCAGACTCGGAGAAAGGCAAAGATTCTGGAATTACGGCCAATCCGTTCGCTGGGACCACACAGTACTCGGCCAGGCCACCCATGCTGTACATATATACAGGATCCCCTGCACAGACGGCACCGCATCTGAGTCACCGCAGCAAAATGGTCGAGAACATTCACTTCCTGCTCTACAAGTTCATATACTGACCACAATTATTGGAAAAGAAAAAGAATTCCGCTCATGAGCGCAGTTATGCATAAAGCTGTATAGAATGGAGGCAATACTAGGTGGAGGGAGATGAGTAGGTGAGAACGTACCACTGGTAGACATATATAGTCGTGTAGTCCCGTCGTAAAGACCTCCCATTCCTCGATTGTACTTGAAGAAGGTTTCACACAAGTCCTCCTGACCCTGTTAACAGCACATTAAGTCGCATGAGGAAAAAACATGTCAGGTTTTGCTAGTCCCATATCACATAGCAATCAAGGATAAACTTCGCCAATTGGGTGTGGACCCCTCATAATCTTGTGCACTCCACATAAGCAAAGACACCAAGCACCACCAAATTAAGACACATGAAGGAGGGGATACCTTCACACAAAAGAAACAACCACCACAGGGCATGATGAATGAACCCACAACTCGCGACCCCACAGGTAATCTGCACCAACCAAGTCCACCAACGATTTCATAAATCACCATCCAAGCTCCCAGTCTTGTTGTGGACAACGTGCTACTCATCGTAGAGACTCAAGAAAAAGAAAATGATGTAGTCCTCAACGAAGCACTTGCTAGGAAACGCAGATGAACCGAACCTCTTGATGGTCGCTGAGTCGGTGTGCTTTCCATGTTCCACAACTTCGCCAGTGACCTCATGGCCAAGGACGCATGGAATTGGATATGGCTGATCCTTCTTTATGACATGTAAATCCGAGTGACAAACCCCACATGCTGAACAATGCAAGAGCACAGGCGGAAACTCATCCACGTCAAGACCCGTCAAGATTACTACTAGAAACAGGTCATACCTAGCCCATTTCGCCCCTCCCAGAATTCATTCTAGAAGCCTAGCGTAAGCTTGTCCTACTGCGGGCTTGCATAGAGATAGAACAGGAACTTAGAGGCATGATCTCAGAGAAGAGCATGACTAACTGGATACGTACTCTAGATTTTATCTTTCTCGAGCAGTGATTTTGGCCACACCATTGATTAATTACTGCCAGTGGAACATTGTGAAATGATGAGCGTCCGCCTTGCCAACACCGTGACCCGACCTAGAATGGTTCTTTCTAGGGTGTACCGTCCAGATATCCAGGAATTATTTTACCTTTGGTTCGGATGAGCACTTCGCCGATTTGCGGAAGAGGCAATTTGAGGTCCTCGATTGTCATGGGCTTTCGGGGCTCCCACAGCACTGCGGCTTTCATGGTCTCCGGCAGTGTTCCCAGCAAATACTCGTTGTCGTTGACGGGTTGAGAATCGAAGCTCGTGCTATGCAAAGCACTGCATTGCAGGGGCCGCAACGCAGCAGCACCGACTGCTCTCCCTGCCATACGGGAGAGCCGAGAAGCAGAGCTGCGCATCGCCATGCCCTATCGAAAAAATTATCTCTGTCTCTCTGTCTCTCCCTGTGTGTGTGTATCTCTCTCCCTTTCTCTTTCTGAGCTGCAAATCAAGCCCCACAAGAAACCCCTGGCCGCTTTGGGCCCTGGCCCCGCCCCCTGACCCGAATTGAAGAGGAAAGCAACACCGATGTCCAGCAACCCTTAAGGCCGACTTCGATCGAATTAGAAAGCCGACTGAGGATCGGCGATTCGACTACACCAGACAGAAGTGACCCAAATGATCCGACTAATTCCCTTCAACCAGTACTTAATATCATCCTGGAGGCCTTGAACGAGCGAGCGAGCAGAGGCCAGCAGCGACGCCAATGAAGAGCAGGCGCTTGCAAGGGCTGAAGAACTGAACTGAAGGGGCTGCGATGCAATCCCACAGGGTAGGTAGCAAACGAAGAACCTGGTTGGCGAAAACGACGAGACACCTAGAAAGCGTTGGAGACCTCGGAAGGAGACGACAACGACGAAGAGGAAGCAAAAGGATCACAAGAAGACGATGTGAAGTGAGTGACCTCATAGATTCACGGATTAGCGAGTGACTAGGCTCGGATGGCGAATGACATGCCCAAGACGAACGTTCATCACTTAACCCCTAAGCACCGAATTCCAAAAACAAGTTACAAATTGTCATTCAAGTAGACTCCACCGATTGAAAAATAAGATTCAAGAGACATGACCGTTTAGATTGCAAGAGAGATAGGGAGGACATTTTCGGGGAAAACTTGTGGAAGTTTTCACCATACAACCTAAGACATTATAATGGTCAACTATCTCATAGTAGGAGGCCACATTTGGGGCATTTGGGTGCTCAAGGGTTAATTTGTGAAGGATGGATGCTACAGACGTTTTGTTTGTCCTTTGGGCAATTGCATCTAGGTCTAAGACTATATCGTAGTACTCTTATAGGATGGAAAAATATGTTTTTCCATCCAGTATTTTTTTGGAAGTTGCTTGAGTACATCTCAGTCAATGTCTTTTTTTCTAGCAATTTGGAGCAAAATTGCACCAAATTTTTTTGACTGGCACCAAGGCTATAGGAAAAAATAAAAATAAAAAGACCATAAATCGCCTAAGTCTTTCCAATTTTTGAAATAATTTGGATGAAGTTGCCAACTTTAAATGAAATTCATCCAAATACGGGGATGAAAAAAAAGTTCTATCCAAAATACAAATGAATACTAAATATTTGGGCAATATCATTTGTTTGTTTGTTGCCACTTCAACACTACTCCAAAAACCAAAAAAAAAACACTGATCTCAGTGAATAGTATTGCAAATTCCCTCCAGCTAAATCTTAACCCCCAGAAGACTAAGGCTATTTTTTTGCCAAAAAACACTCAAAATTGCCATTTCTATAGCAAAGAATGAAAGAAAATTGAAAACTGATTTTTTTCACATCTAACCGTGGGATCTTGTACCTAAATAATATGACAATGTGTAGAAAAAATTTCAGAATTTTAACCACACATAGTGCAAGATAACTCCGTTTAAAGTGAAAAAAACAAGTTTTTCAGCACATTGCGAGACTAGATTTTATGACTTTGAACATTTTGAACTTAAATGTTTTGCACTACAGAGTATTAAGCTTTTAATCTTTATAGTGAGTTGAGAGTCTAGGGAAAAAAAAATCCAAAAAAATTTGATTTTCATTATTAAAAAAATTGATAAGTAGAAATAGGTACGAGATAGAAGGAAAATCAAAAATATTAATATCTTTCATATAGAATTGAAATGCACTAATTCCAATGGTGAGATTGTTCTAGCAAAAAAACTGAACAATGTGGAACTTTTTTTTGGAAAAAATTGTAAAAATTGCATTCAGAAATGAATCCTACAAATTATTTTTTTTCAGAAAGATGCTCTAAGTGCCCAAAAAACAAGATTGTCCATAATTTTCTCATAACAAATCCAAATGAAATGAATCAAAGCTTTTGAAATAGACAAAAATATAGTCTATAAGGAAAAAAGAATTTAAAAATTTTAAGAAATTATTTTTGCTACCCCACGTCTCTGGTTTTGAGCTTATTTGGGCATAATTTTTTTTCCGGGCGCCGATTGAAAAAAAATTATATTCTTACAAAGCTTAGCAGTTTTTCTATCTTCAAAAAAAGTTTCAAAAAATCAAGATAAAAATTCAGCCTGTAGGTACCTGCCCAAAATTCCATTTGTCTTGTGAAGGGACAATGGTCCTTTAGGGGTGACCATGAAAATCATCCTTTTTCATTATCGTGTGACATCATCTACATTAAAAAATCCAAAAGTATCTATTGGAAGTCAAGCTAGTGTAGAAGATCTTCCCTTTTCACAACAAATTCTGAGGATGAATAACCCCTAAAGGACAATTGTCCCTTTGGGGGACAAATGGGATTTCGGGCAGGTACCTACGGGCTGAATTTTTGTTGTGATTTTCTGAAACTTTTTTTGGAGATAGAAAAACTAATAAGCTTTGTGGGAATATAATTTTTTTTTTCAATTGGTGCCCGGGAACAAAAGTTATGCCCAAATAAGCTCAAAACAGGGGAGAGGGGGCAGCAAAAAAAATTTGCAAATAATTTAATTTTAAATTTTTTTTTTTTTTCCCTTTTAGATTATATTTTTGTCTACTTGGAAAGCTTTAATTCATTTCATTTGGATTTTTTATGAGAAAGTTATGGACAATCTTGTTTTTTGGGCAATTAGAGTATCTTCTTGAAAAGAATAACTTGTAGGATTCATTTGGAATGCAGTTTTTGCAATTTTTCAGAAAAAAAGGTTCTACATGGTTTAGTTTTCATGCTAGAACAATCTCACCGTTGGAATTAGTGCATTTTAATTCCATCTAAAAGATACTAATATTTTAGATTTTCCTTCTATCTTGTACCTACTTCTACTTAACAATTTTTTTAAGAATGAAAATTAAGCTTTTTTGAACTTCTTTTTTCTTCCTAGACTCTCAACTCAATCCTATAAAGATTTAAAGCTCAAAACTCTGTAGTACAAAGAATTTAAGTTGAAAATGTTCAAAGTCAAAAAATCTAGTCCCGCAATGTGCTGAAATTCTTGTTTTTTTCACTTCCAACGTAGATATCTTGCAATCTGTGCGGTCAAAAATTTTGAAATTTTTTCCACACATTCTCATAATAGTTAGGTGTGAGATCCTATGGTTGGATGTGCAAAAAAAATAATTTTTAAGTTTTTTTACTCTTTGCTCTAGAAATGGCAGTTTTGAAAGTTTTTTGGCAAAAAAAAGGCCTTGGTCTTTTAGGGGATAATTGGACTTTTGTCCTATGCAGTTTGATTCTCTGTCATCCATTGGCCACAGATTAGCCTCTTTGTCATTGGATTAATCTTTAATGCTCTAATGTCCAATGTCCAGAATTTGGATGACGAACAAAGTTGACTACTCACAGCCGGATAGAAAAAGACGGAATTTCATTCATCCATTTTTGGAGGAGTGCAGAAATAAGTTCTATGTTTGTTTGCGATGATTGTGAGTGTTTTAAGAAGAGGAATTGAAAGAGAAAGATGTCTATCATGAAGCATGTTTAGTCGTGAGCAAAATTTAGGTGTGACCAAGACATTTTTCATGCCGGAACTTTACACTAGAAGTAGTATGCTTGGGGCATTCTTTCGTGCCTTTGGTTCAGTGAAAAAAATTAGGAAAGCTGATTAAAAGAAAGGTGGAAGGGATTTCTAAAGATTGTTTAAGACTGCGAGTAATAATGACAATGTGCAGTAGAATGACAAGTGTCACAAATGTAGAAAATCATATTATTGTAGTAGAATAATTCAAATGGTGGATGAGAGCATTTCCTGCACCCCTACAAAGAACCTCTCTACCTCTAATTTTTGGATGATAAGCAATCAATTCTATTGTTTTCACATTATATTTTCACTTTCTCCTTCAAATAAGGCCATATTTGAAGGTGTCACACCTCCTCTATGCGTTGTATACTCTCTTGGGATTAACTAGTCGTCATAATAAATGATAGCTTACTTATTGCTTTTGCAAGTTCTATGACTTGTGATTGGTTGGAAGCATATTTTAGGGAGTTGCACTATTGGGGATACAAGTGGCCATCCCCTCTACATTAGATGGATCTGGATTGAAGGAGCTGGCTATTGGGAGAGCTGCAGAAGATGCTCTAAGTGCTTCTGCCTTCAGATGGTGCCACAACAAAAATCTCTGGACAAAGCACTTCAAGCTTCATTATGGCATGTATATATTGTAATAATAATAGTTTTCATCAACTACAGTAGTCCTTTAGAGTATCTCCTATAGCCCTCCAAGTATCCCCTCTCCTCTAATTTTTGGATGATAAGCAATCAATTGTAGTGTTTGTCAGGCTCGACCTTTACTTTCACACATCAAATAATCTATATTTGAAGGAGACCTTTATGGTCACTACATGCTATATTTTCTCTTGGGATTAGCAATTGTCATAGCTTACTTATTGCTTTTGCAAGATTTGTGACTTGTGATTGGTTGGAAGTATATTTAGTGAGTTATACTGTTGGGGATTCAAGTGGCCATCCCCTTTAAATTAGACAGATCTCGATTGAAGGAACAAATTGTTTGGAGGGCTATAAGAGATGCTCTTAGACCATCCGCAATGCTGGCCTAGTATATGGCCCAGTATCAATATATCTAACTTTTGAACGCCAAATAATTAGAATTTGAAAATTGTCTCATTGGAAGCGCATTGGAAAGAACTTGGAGAAGGGACAAGAAAATTCAATATTAGACATTGAACAAGTACTTCAAAAGCAAGGTACAAATGTGGAGGGCCAATGGCCAAATGTTGCTTTGGTAACCGTGATTTGCTAAGACTTCTATAATTTCATATTTGTACCTTGCTTTTGAAGTACTTGTCCAATGTCTAAAATTGAATTTTCTTGTCCCTTCTCCAAGTTCTTTCTGATGCGCTTTCAATGAGACAATTTTCAAATTCTAATCATTTGGCGTTCAAAAGTTAGATATACCGATACTGGGCCATATATTGGGCCAGCATTGCGGATGGTCTTACAACGGTCAATGTGGATAGGCACCTGAAACGCTCATTTATTTGTCATTAGGCACTATGTACTACAAGCAGTCTGCTCACTAAAAATTAAAGCTTCTTCTCTGTCTTCTCAAATAGATTAGGCTTGCAAGCTCCACATTCTCAATTAGCTTGAAGTAGCCTATCAGAGAAATTCATTAGGAGAGATTTGAGGGCAAGGGAGGGCCAGTTTCAGGCCTATTCCCCTATCTTGAACGAGCATTAATGCTATTATTCCTATTAGAAGTTTTTTTCAAAAAAAATAAAATAAAACTGCAAAAGTGAAAAAAAAAATCTAAAAATTTAAGAAAATTTAAATTTTTTTAAAGAATCCGATGTGGCACTCTCTCAACTACATCAGAATGCGCATGTGGCACAGTTCCCAGGCTAGAAACAAGTTGAGAACTGGCAGTCTTCTTTTGACCTAGAATTTCCTTCTTCTCAACAAATTACATTTATTCTTGTAATTTTGTGAGCTTTTTCATGCCTGTATTGATGTGATTTGTGGAGAAGTTTGAACTTGCTCATGAAAGTCAACGCCAACTTCTTGCCGGTCAAACCTTTTGATCTTCACGTGAAATATCATTTCCAGGAACCAAACTTTATATATCGACAATTTCATTGCTAATTTTGCAAATCCTACAATTATTTCAAGCATGCACAATAACAATTGCCCCTCATTGTTCTTAGAAATTTTTGCACTTTTGGAGCTTGTTCCAGCTCCTTCAATGAATCTAGTTGTTCAAGGGTAATTCCTAAGTGTCTAAGCATTTTTTAGTGTGTTTTTCCTATGAAAAAAGAAGATGGGCTTATACTTATCTCCAAAGAAGCAAATTTTAAAATAAAATTTAACCATGTAGATGTTTAAAGAGCTTGCTTATTAGAGTGCAAACTAGTTTTGAGTGTAAAATTGCATAGGAGTTGTGAGATTAAAAGAAGAAAAATGTATTTATCCTATTTTGAGTATATATACTTCTGGAATTGGAGGTGACATGAATAACTAGAGATTGTGTTTGCATGCTCAAATGCACTTCTAAAAACCTTTAGTTTAAATGAAAAACTACTAAATTCATTATACATTTCACCTTGCAATTGTTGAAATGCATTTTTTCTTTTATAAGTAGAAATTTCTAAAACTCCAAACTTACATGTTTAACCTCTTGTGGGCGCTAGATTATCCACCCTTGATAATAGAGCGTATACGACCAGATTTTAAGCTTTTATCCACTTTTGATTTAATCCCTAAAGTCCTAAGGCCATTTTTTTGTCAAAAACTACTCAAAACTACCATTTTGGCTGCATTCACCCAAGAATACAAAAAAAATAAAATTTTAGAATCTAATCGAAGGATCTTATGCTTCACTTGTCAAAGATCATGTGGTAAAATTTCATGAAGTTTGACCATATAGATTGGAAGATATTAGCATTCAAAGTTGAAAAAGAAAGTTTTTTTGAACACTGATCTACAATTTCAGATGACTTTGACCACCATTTGTGGAAACTTTTTGCACTACAGACTTTGAATTAAAAAAAATTTATGTTGAAAATGTAAGTTGAAAGTCTACCAAAAAAAATTCAAAAAAAAATCACTTGATTTTCATTCTTTAAAAATTGTTAAGTAGATGTAGGTTCAAGATTGAAAAAAACACTAAATTGTTAATAGCTCTTATATGGGATTGAAATACAATAATCCCAATGGTGAGATTATTTTAGCAAGCAAACACAACATTCTCAAAAAAATTGTAAAAAATTGTGAAAATTGCATTCAAAAATGAATCTTACAAGTTATTTTTTCAAAAAGATGCTTAGATTGTCCATAATTTGCTCATTATTAGTCCATTAAAATGAATCAAAGCTTCACATGTAGACAAAAATATAAAATTTTAGAGAAAAAAAAATTAAAATTTATTTTGACTTTTTGCAAAAAAATTTGTGCTGCCCGCCAAGTTCAATTTGAGGCTTTTTGTGATATAACTTTTGCTCCCCGACACCGGTTGAAATAAAAATTATACTTCCACAAAGCTAATCAATTTTTCTATCTTATGAAAAAGTTTAAAAAAGTTTCACAAAAAATTGAGCCCGTAGGTACCTGCCCGAAATCTGATTTGTCCCCCAAGGAGACAATGGGACTTTAGGGGTTAAAGGGGTGTTTGCAAGTGCGGTCTACTGTGCCTTCCAAGCAGTCGAACTTGCTAATGTTTCCTAAGTTTTCATGGATGGGCGAAGAAGTACCTAGAGATATGTGTGATGACTTTTAATCTAACTGCCGATGATCCGGGTCACGGTAATCTACCGGTGTGCTCCCACTGTATTTCTATCTATCCTAGGTCAAGTGTAGATCGGGTGGTTGATGCCATTTTTAACAACCAATTAACTGAAATGGATTCCCCTAGGTTCTTTTCATGAGCCCCTAAGATTCTTCTCTGGTTGTATTTCTGGTATAATTCCGGATTTTAATCCCTAAGGTTGGTTCTAAGTTTTGACTTTTAACCCCAAATTTCTAATTCTAAATGTAACTTTAAAGTTTTACTGCCCAATTTTTACTTTGAAATTTATTCTCTAAATTTAACTCTATGTTTTAACTTTTAACTCTAGATGTTTACTTCCTAAATTTAACCCTAATTTTTAGCCTCTAAATTAACTTCTATGTTTTAACTTTTAACTCTAAAGTTCTACTTCCTAATTTTAACCATAATTTTTAATCACTAAGTTAACTTCTATATTTTAACTTCTTAATTCTAAATTTTTACTTCCTAAATCTAATTCTAAATCTTAACCTCTAAACTAAACTCCCACAGTTTACGTCCTATTTTAAGTTTTAATTTTAACCTCTAAATTAACATTCCAAATTAACTTGCTAATTCTAATCCTAAGTTCACACCTCTAAATTAAACTCCCAAGTTAATTTTCTAATTCTAATCCTAAGTTCTCACTTCTAAATTAAACTCCCAAATTAACTCTCTAATTCTAATTCTAAATTTTAACCTCTAACAAATTAGCTCTAATTGGATTTTTTACTTCTTGATTTTTCTCTAATTTTTACTTTCCAAACCTAATTCTAGATTGTTAACTTCTAAATTAATGTTAATTTCTACTTTCCAAATCTAGCCCTAATTTTGGTTTATTGTTCCTTCAGATGAAGCTCACCAACATTCATTTGACCTTGACTGCTCAACTTGACTTAGTGTGGTCGGTCCAAAGCCAAATTTTTAGTGTAATATGTTTTTGAAAACCCCTATTCCTAATCTATGGACTTCTGAATCTAAACTTCTAATTCTTGCTAATCTTTGCTAATTATCATGGATTAAGGACTAACTAAGAGGCTTAAGAGCTAATTAAGAAAAACTACCAAGGATTAGTTCAATGGCTTATCTCATCATTGCTGGTGTTAGAGATAATGTTGTCCACGTGCTCGTACGCATCCCCGTCCATGGTATTTCCTTGGCCCTTTTCCCCAAAGCTCACCGCTTAATTTCCAAAAAAATATTACACCCTAACTTCCTTCTTTCTTTCTCCTCCTTTCTTCTACTCTGGTACTATTGCACCTACTATTGATGGTGGTCTTACAATATGGTTCCAAATGCCAAGAAGTTTTAATGTCTTTCCTACCCTCTTACGTCTTTCTTGCTTTGTGTCATTCCTATCCTCCTTCTAACGTTGCAACGATTTCTTAAGATTTCCTCCCTAGCCTACTTAATCCTAAGCCTAGGTCACTATTTATCGTCTCTCTTCTTTTGTTCCCTACTTCATCTCTTCCTCCACTAATCCCCCTCCATTATTTGTGTTTGTGTTTGGGTGGTGAGAGTGGAGTGTGCAAGTTTTGTGTGCAGGTGTGACGTGGAGGCGTTGGTTCCCTTTTCCCTTTTCCTTTATTTTTTTCAAATGACAGGTTGACTTTGAAATTCTAGTTCCTAACTAAGTTGTACTGGACTTCACTAGGTTGTAAACTGGATTCTAAGTAGCTTTTGACTCCTAACAAGACTTCTAGCTCTAGGTTCCTAATTAGCTTTGAAACTGGGTTTTCTACTTTGAGTTTCTAAACTAGGCTCCTAACTGGTCAAAAATTTTAAAAAAAGGAAAGTTGGGACCCTGTGGGGTATCATCATGTGTTTGTTTGGACTAGAAACAACAATTTGGAGCCAATGGCGCAATCCATTTGACAATTGGAGTTAGTCTCCAAAAGTTAGGATGTTGGTCTAGCATAGATGGTAGAAAGTTAAAATTTAGGATTAGGATGAAGATCTTGGAGGGTGAGGATGAAAATCCAAGTCAATAAGGTTACTAATAGGAATTTACTATATAAAGGCCCCATTTTCCTCTCTAAAATCACCCCTATACTTGTTTTGAGTTTGTGGATTCAAGTTATTTTGGATATTTTGGCATTTGAAGCCAAAAACCTCTACGGTGTTTTCGGAGCACTTTTGGCTCCATTTGTTGTTGTTTTTCAAGCTTTGAAGGTCCTTGGGGGTCCTTCTACCTTATCTTTGTATACTTGCTGTGTACGTTTGTGTACCCTTGTGGTGGTTTAAAAGTCATTTTGGAGTCTTGCACTAATCCTAGATTAACTCCTTTAGCTTTTGAGTTTTTGTATTACTGTGTTTGTCCTAACTCGTTGCCCTCTTCCTTAAGAATTCTTACTTTCATCTAACGTTTCCCTTGTTGAGCGGATCACCTTTGGGATAGCAAAGCTTTGACTTCCTTTACTTTTTTTTGGTATGTGGTCTTTTCTTCCTCTTCTAAAGTTTCTCTTGTTGTGTGGACCTCCCTTGTGACAGCAAAGTTTTGAACCAATGACTAAGTTAAAGTCCTAGAGTACGTGTTAAAACGGTCTCGTACGGCGGAGCTACACACCTTCAGAGTGCCAGAAAGTCCCAAAGCCAGTGTTAAAACTGTATTAGCAACGGAGCTTTGAACCTCCACGGTACCTAGATCCAAAGAATAGTTTCCAAGATCCCCTTAGAATAGTCCAGAGTTTAGCTTCCAAGATATTTAGTTTTTTTCTTAGCAAAACCTAGCCTTATCCAAGGTTTTTTTGCAAGTCTAGCCTTCCTAAGTTCTTTTAGCAATTCTAGTCCTACCTTAGTTTGTTTTTTTAAAAGTCTAGCCTTACCCAAGTTTGTTTTGCAAAACCAGTCTTCATCGGGTTCCTTTTTTTGCAAATCCAGCCAACCCAAAGGTAGAGACCAGATCAGACCAGCATTAGACCAGATCAGATCAACATTAGACCAAATCAGACCAGATCAGACTAGCATTAGACCATCTGAAACAAGAAAGTAAAATTAAAAAAAAATTAAAAAAAAGAGCCCGACCCCCAGCCAGCAGTCAGGAGGCTGGAGCAGCCAAGGACCAAGAAGCTCGGAGCAGCCAGGGTCAAGCGTGTCGCTTGGGCCGGCAGCTCAAATTTGTTTTGGTTTTTTTCTGTCCTTTTCTTTTCCTTCCCCAAAAAATGCTAGACTAAAATACTACTATATAGGGGTTTAGAGTAGGGGGTTAGAATCTAGAAGAAGGGGAAAAAAGAGGAGAAAGAAGAGGGGGAAGAAGCACTTCCACATGTCACATCTGCACACAAGCTCCTCCAAGCCGAACTCTCTCACAACAAAACAAAAATGACAGAAATAGAAGGAGATTAGAAAAGAAGGAGATGAAATAGAAAGGGAAGGAAGAGAGACGATAAATAGTGTCTAGACCTAGGATTAGATAGACCTAGGGAGGAAATCCAAAAGAATTCTTTATGATCGTTAGGAGAAGGATGGGGATGACACAAAGGTGGAAGGTGGAAGATGGTAGGAGGCCTCGTAAAGCACTTTTGATCTAGGTTGTATAGGATTTGGCTCATAATTACAGGGCATAATGCCCTCGTTATGCATGCTTTACTGTAACAAGTGCCAAGCATGCATAACAAGGGCATCAATAGTGCTTCACGAAGCGGGATGCCCTCACACACGGGCCCTCACACGACGGGAGGCCCTCGTGTGAGGGCCTCCCACTATACATTAAAACTTCTTGTAGTTTGAGACCATAGTGTAAGACTCCATCAATAGGGTTGGTGGAATAGGTGGAATAGTACTAGTGTAGAAGGAAAGAAGAGAAAGATAAGAAGGAAGAAGGATAGGAAGGAAGTTAGCACACAAGGGTGTAATATTCTCTAAAATAAGTAGTGAGCTTCAAAAAGACAACAACGGGATACCCAAGGAAATACCATGGCGCACGAGGATGCGTACATGGATATGAACAAAGTTATTTCTAACAGTGGCAGTGACAAGGTAAGCCATTAAACTAATCTTTGGTGGTTGTTTTTGACAATTAATTTTTGGTTTCTTCAATTAGTCTTTAATCTACATTAATCAATACAAATTAATAAAATTAGAATTTTAGATACAAAATTTTATAGATCAAGAGTAGGGATTTCCGAAAATATATTACTTTTAGGATTTGACTTTAGTTCGACCACACTAAGCTAAGTTGAGCAATCAAGGGTAACATTTGAATGTTAGTGAAAATCCGCTAAGGGACAACAAGTAGAGTTTAGAGCTAAATTTAGGAAGTGGAATTTACAATTATAAATTAGAGTCAAAAAGAGTTAACTGTAATCAATAAAAGTCGAGAATTAATTTAGAAAGTTAATTTTACAAGCTGAACTTCCAAGTCAAATCCCAGAGTTAATTTTAGAAGTAAACCATCAAGCTTCAAGGTCAAAACCTAGGATTAGTTTAGAGATAAAAAATTAGAGTTAGAAGTCAAAACATAGAGTTAAAATTAAAAGATAAAGGTTAGAGTTAGTTTTAGAAGTAAAAATTTAGAGTGAAAGTTAAAATTTAAGCCTAAACTTAGAGGTTAAAATTTAGAGTTAATTCAAAAAAGTGAAAATCCAGAATTACATTAAAAAGTTTAATTTAAATTTAGAAGTTAAGTTGTAGATCTAATTTTAGAAGTAAAGATTTAGAGTGAAAGTTAAAATTTAGGATTAAACTTAGGGGTTAAAATCTAGAATTAAATCAAAAAAGTAAAAATCCAGAGTTACGTTTAAAAGCTAAAGTTAAATTTAGGTTAAGTTGTAGAGTTAGTTTGAAAGTAAAAATTAATTAAAACATGGAGTAGAAATTTAAAAATCAAATCTACTGCTAAAAGTAGAAGTCAAAAGCAAAAATAGAAATTAAAAGTTAGAATTAAAATTAAAAGTTAGATTTGAGAGTTGAATTTCAAAATAAAAATCTAGGATTAAAAGCTGAAACGTAGAGTTAAATCTTAGAAGTAAACTTTAAATTACCCTAGAAGGTTAAGGCCTAGAATTTTACCGGCGGTCAAAAGGAAGAAGGTAGTCTAAGGATTCATGAAAGGAACTTAGTCATTCCCAATTTCCATAGTTAAGGACGTTAGCCAACTACCCAGTCTACCCTCAACATAAGATAGATAGTTAGAAAGCTAAAAGTTCACCATTAAGATTATCGTGACTTTGACCATTGATAGCTAGATGGAAGTCATCCCTTGCATTTTCAGACATTTCTTTTGCCCATCCACAAAAACTTAAGAAAGATTAGCAAGATCCATTGCTTGGAATTCACAGTAGACTGCGCTCACAAATACCCTCTTAAATCAAAAAGTAGATAAAAGCTAAGAACATGGTCATGTTTGCTTTATTACCAAGGGTGGGTAATCTAGCGCTTATACTAGCCTAGGTTCTTTAGAAGGTATACGGGTCAAAGCACACACAAAGGGAGCACTGGGATTACTTTACTAGGACAGGACTTGAAATTCCAAAGCTATAAATTACTTTGATGTTGTCAATTTTCTTAAAACTTTATAGATGAATATTATTGCAATGCATCCCTTTAATAAGTTGGAGAAAATTTTCTTTGGAAAAAATCCGTAAAGGGATCTAAATCATCATTGTAGAGCTAAATTTAATGTCTTTTTAACAATAAAATACTTTAAATAGATATTTTATCCAAAAAATTTATACTACTCAAGAATACAACTTTAAAAAAAAAATTAATGTCATAAAATCTAAACCTTAAAATAGTATAATTTTTTAATAAATTAATTGATTATTGACAAACTATTGATTTGTTTTAAAATCAAATTTAAAGCATTTAATTTTAAAAATAGCTTACATAGTGCATAAAATTTGAATAATATATACATTTTTTGTTTTGACACAATCACCATTCGGATTATTTTTAATATTGAAAAGGATGTTCACGTGATTTTACTTTTAAATATTTTAGGAAATAAATAAAAATTTAAATTGTATCAAAAAAGTCCTTTTCTATTCTATTGTATGGTTACATATGCACCTGATTTTTTTAGATTCAATTACATTATTGTTCATTAGAAACTAGACTCCTTTTTGTCCATTGAAATATCTGACAGGCTAACATTTAAATTGCAATAGGAAGTTTAGTAAAGAATTTATGTTTTTGGGATGAATTAAAACATATTAGCATTAACATGACTTGAAGTTCTAATAAAAAAGGACTAAATTATTTATAGTTAACAAATTAATATCAAGAAACAATAGATAGAAAGAAGTTACATTGCAAATTTTAGTGGGTCTGATTCCTTTTTTGGTCCATTTGAGTGTGATTTGACATAAGGGAGTAAGAAAAGACCCAATTCCGTGTGCTCCCGGAACGCTGGTCAACCCCACTGCATTCTTCAAATTTGTCAATTATTAGAGAATCTTGCCAGTTTGGGCATCTTTGGCTATTGGAATGTCTTAAAACATTTTGCAGCATCTTATTAGCAACAAAAAAATTAATCTAATTTTTAGTGAGATTTTACTACAACCTAAGTAATTTCCAAGAATTTTTCATTGTAGATTTTGGTGGTTGACCGTCCAAAAGGGCATTTTCTACAAATCAAAAAATTCCAAATCTTTTTATGGAACCTCTCATGGAATTTAACAAAGGATGTGCAAGCTTATATTTTAGTTTTATACAAAGATCATAATAGAATCAATTCTGTCTTCTCCTTTTCATTTCGACAACTAAGAAATCTTCTTCGTGGGGGCGAATCTTGGCAAACCAATTTCGTCGTTGATCTTCAAATACAATTTTCGTTCTAGAATGCTATTTTGCACCCCTAGGTTTTTTCCAGGTGTCTGTCTTGAGATTGTAACTCCTGTAGGCCAACAATCGGGGTTTCTGTTATTTCGTCGATATAATGGAGAAAATGAAACCTATCTTTGGGAATGGACATATGACTTCAACGATATTTTCTCAGACCAATTTTAGCCCTAGGATGTCACATATACCATAGGTTCGGCAATTCCAGTCATGTTTACTAAAAATCATTATATTTACGTGAAATCCCGGGTTTTGACCTATTTACAAACAAGATTTGGGTTTAGTTAAGGGCAATTTATTTATAAAGAACCAAATGCAATACTGGCATGTGACATACCTATTCTGGTCTTACACTATTTTTGGGGCTTTCTGTAACTAAAACTACACTCAAACTTGCAAGAAACGGAAAAAAAAAAGAGTTCCAAATGATGAACTGGGAGCTCACAAATAGATGTACACAAAAGAGATTATACAGTCGTATGACAAATGGACATACATTTTAGGCAAGAGTATCCACTATACGATTTTAGGAAGCGTGCAATTTTAGGTGTAGT
Source organism: Neckera pumila (assembly GCA_963969595.1). Classification (NCBI taxonomy): domain Eukaryota; kingdom Viridiplantae; phylum Streptophyta; class Bryopsida; order Hypnales; family Neckeraceae; genus Neckera; species Neckera pumila. The sequence continues at coordinate 636,290 of OZ018412.1, read as the reverse complement.
TACCTTATATTGTAATATGGCCACAAACAGAGTGATTATCTACTAGCCTTTGAATCAATGATCATAGGCTCTACCTACTACAAATAAAAACTAAATGAACTTTACATTTCAGCAACACTATAATATTATGATTATACTATCATTTGTAACCCGTAAATTTCTAAAATAAAAAAAAGCTCAGAATATGACAATTTTAGGCACATAGAGTATTCATAATCAAAGCATAGAAGATAATGTATAATAACCAATAAACTAAAATTCAACAAGTTCTGAAACAAACAAAAGATTTACATAGAAGATGTAGATATAGACTGAGAGTGGACATTATTATCAATCAATGATGTCTCCTTGTCTGATTTTAAAGCTATCAGTCTGTCACATACTCACATCTACAAATTGCAAAACTCTAAAGAAGTAGACTATTTCCATACATAAAATTTTTGCTCAGATGCTAATGTCAAAGCTAAAGCCTCTGCATACGACGGCAATATATAAGACTTCTTTGGGCTTGGAAAAAATCTAGATAAAGTGAAAAAAGGTCAATGGATTGCCTTATTAGAAGTCATGCTGCAAATTAAAATCAAAATATTAGAATTGATATCAAAAAGACAATTTAAGAATGCAAATGATGAAGGGTGAATGCAAGGAACACTTGTACTATTTTGCGTCACACTCTGCATGCTGATTTGTGTTTTAAGCATAACTTTTGCGTATTGAATCCAAATGGCTTAAGATTTATTAGGAAGGTGCTCATAACCATTATACACCTTGCCTATTTTTTTTGCAATTTTCAAAAATGTTTTACTATGTAAAAACAGCCCTCAACTTTATGTCACAAATTCCAATTTGGGGGGGTTTAGTTCTGTTTAGTATCCAAAAATCAAGTTTGGAGCTGAAATTTAGAGAGAATAATCTCTAGTAGATTTATAGCTATGCAAGGAAGGAATTCCAAAAATAATTAATTTTATATTGTGTGGAAGTCCACAAAGAGAACTTCTTTCTTCTTCTTACATTATAGAATACATAAAATATTATTTTGGTGGTTTCTTTGTTGATTGACCATCTCCATAGAGTTATTACAAATAGACTATTTTATTTTATTTATTTATTTTATTTTCCTATTTTTAACTCATTAAAGCATCAAAATGTCTATTTTCTTGAGATTTGGCACTTTTCTAGTTTTCCCATCTAGAGAATTTTTCTATGCTTTTCCTTCCTTGCACTACAAGAGAATGGGATGTTTTAAGTGAGTTTTTAAGTATAGTCCTAGAGATAAGATTTTAAGTAATCACCTTTAAGGCAATTTTCAACAAAATTTGACTAAAAACACATGTATTTCTAGTAAAATTTTGCAGAAAATTGTCTTAAAGGTCATTACTTAAAAACTTATCTCTAGGACTATACTTAAAAACTCACTTAAAACACCCCATTCTCTTGTAGTGTTGGATTTCTTCATCTTAAAGGTATTTACATTGGCCATATTTTTAAGAAAAAAATTAAAAATTATTTTTTTAATTTTAAAGTATTCTAGAAAAAAAAGCATGAATATTGAGAAAATGCAACAAAACCAGCAAGTGTTTCTTGCATTCACCCTGAAACACATGTACAACACAAACATAAATATAATATAAAAAAAGGCTTTAGAATTATACATATAAATAGGAAAACAATACTAACTGTGGATAGACTTACTTACTAAAACAAGATTTCTTGACGATGTGGGGAACTTCAACTTCCGAGGCGTCCTCATTGTCATCATGCAAGAAGATTGTCGCAATTGGTTTTGGAACATCAAAATTGTACAAATCATTGGGACTAAAATTACATTGAAGATGGCTTTGTCTTCTTCAAGTGCAACTGTATGTTTGCTCAAATTCCTGCAAGAGTAAATGGCGGCCCCTATACAACAAAGGCATTGGTAAGGATCACATAGAATATGGAAATGAAGATTACAAACAATAGTCAATAATTAAATATGATATTACTTATTGAAGCAATGCAGTCTATAACAATGTTGTTTGGAAAGGAGCATGCTTGTATCAAGATTTGAAGCAGTCAAAGATCCTTCTCTTGTGCCCCTCTCCAAGGCTTGGAGTTCTTATCCATGGTCATAGTCTCAAGGTTGGTGAAATACTAAACGACATCATTAGCTGCAACATCCAAATTCAATTTCTTCAAGCTTGGAGGACATAGCTGGAATTCGAACTTAGAAGGACCAATAACAAGCAACTTCCTCGCAAAAAAACATAATTCCGTACCGCTATATCTACAACAATGAAGATATATGAAGACAATAAATCCAGATGAAATGAAGAATTATAAAAACACATGGTAAGCATTAAAATTGGAAATGGAATACTGAAGTATAAACACAATTGATTTGTCAAAAAATTATTAATATATTTTTTATTACATTCAAAGTTGGAATGACAAATAAACATACCATTCTGCCAGGACTAACATGTGGGGCCAAATGTAACGCATTTGTTCCCCACCAATCTTTTATATTCTCAAATAAATAAGTAATAGCATATTTGAGAATGGTGGCTTTTGTAATTGCTTTCAAATGATAGATAATGATAAGAGCTCCATTGTCATGCAGATGACCATTGCTGAATTCAAAAAATGACTCCAACCAAAGAAGATTGTCCATATTCCACTTGGGAATGCTGGTTGCAGGCACCAACAAATCAAGGACAAGCAAACCCTCTAGCATATCTGTTATAATAAGGTCAACGTGTGGTTTATCACTCTTGATTCCTTTGAAAAAGCATTGTTTGTTCATTTTTTGCTGCAAGAGAGTTGTAGAGGTTTATAAAATAAATAAATGAAATGAAATTTTAATATCATAAGAAGACATTCATCAAGGCAAGTGAAATTGCTAACCTTATCGATAAATTTAATGATGTCGTGGTATACTTGGGATAGAGGATCAACCAATACATTTGCACGAGAATTGTTTAGGATGAACTCATGTATGGAAATCTTTGAGTCATTTAGAAATTTCATCGCTAATCACTACAAGAGAATGGGGTATTTTAAGTGAGTTTTTAAGTATAGTGCTAGACATAAGATTTTAAGTAATGACCTTTAAGGCAATTTTCAACAAAATTTTACTAGAAATACATAAGATTTTAAGTAATGACCTTTAAGGCAGTTTTCAACAAAATTTTACTAGAAATACATATGTTTCTAGTAAAATTTTGCTGAAAATTGCCTTAAAGGTCACTAGTTAAAATCTTATGTCTAGGACTATACTTAAAAATTCACTTAAGACTCTTGTAGTGTGATGGACCATGCAGCATGCCTTCATCACTGAATGAAGCATAATCTGCATCATGCTTGGTGTCTCGTAAAAAAGAACCTTAATGTTGTGAGACCTTGTCTTTAGTAAACCAAGGCAAAATCTGCTCATTAGTCTTCTTCCCCTTGGTTTTTTTAGCCGCTGATGCCTCTGCACTTTCTGCCAAATTCAAGGATTTCTTTATAATTCTCTCTTTAGCCTTGTCTACTGCCTCAAAGTTCTTCAAATGCTGTCTTCTTGTCAGCTTCATCCCTTTTCTTCATAACTTTAGCTTTTGCATCTTCATCAAGGCCAGCAAACTCATCAATGTCTAGAATTGTCTCATGAGACCTTGATCTGCTTGACCTTAATTGCGACCTTGATCTACTTGACTTTAATTGTGACCTTGATATGCTCCTCAGACAACGGTGTGAACTCAGGTGAGTAATTTAGGTACCAAGCACCAAATTTGAGATGCAAACTGGTCCAATCTTTAATTGCAACAGTGAAAATATGCACTACTAAGAGGAGACATCCAACCACGTTCCAAGAAAAGGTGGTAGATCACGCTTCACAATGGCCCCTTTTGGCAACAGCTTGTATTTAAAATACCTGTAAAAAATAAACCATATCAATCTCTGGAATTAATTTGCCACTACCAAAGACTAACACTTTCACCGAAGCAAAATACATTGATAATATGAAACGTATGTAATACCAATATATCATGCGTCTTACAACTTAATCACCACCCTTGCGTTTGCAGAAGTCATTGGACTTCTTAAAGATGTCTTGTGCCTAGAAATCACCCAAGAATGCTTTGTCCTAAATACAAATTTTCCATCCTTCAATATAATCTAGAAAAGTCTTTTGCTCTTGGGGAGAATCCATAGGCAACGCCCACTAGTTCATTTTTGACAATGTCATTGAACATTTCAGACCTCAACTCCTCAATCTGTTAAAAGGAATTTATGCAATTATTAGGTGAACAAATTTTTAATTAAGTCGTTGAAGAAATTTGAAATCATATAAAGAAATAAGATAAACATGGGATCTTGAATTAGATGAGAAAAACTTACCTCCGCATACCAACATGCTTTAGCCAAGAACAACTTTAACTCATGTGTACCAATTGGCTTCAAAGGAAACCTTTTGGCCTTTCTTGTTTGAACTGAAGAATTCCACTAGCGTAGCCACTTCACCTTCTACTCACTGCTAACATTGCAAGTTGCAATCATTTGCATTGTCTAGAGTCATTTTTGGTGAGATATTCAAGCTCCAATAATACTTGATCGGTAACTTGATTAACATAAAATAAGAACAATGAAATAATGAAGGAAGAATATTCAATGCCAAGGCATTAACTATATGATTATACTTCTATGAGCTCCCAATTTGTCACTTGGGATTCAAGGATTTTTTTTTTTGAAATTTGCAATTTAAAGTAGATAAAAATATACAAAAAATCATAAAAGGAGTGTAGAACCAAAATAGGGTTGTGTCATATTCATTACAGTATTTGGTCTAGTTTTGATTTTATACCTAAAATTTCCCCAAACCTTGCCTAAAAATAGAATAGAAATCATAAGAGAGTGGGATTTGGCGGATTTGAGTCATATAGCTCCAAAACGGCTAAATCCCACCGTGAATAGGGCAATTTATGGCTAAATCGGTCCAAAGGATTCACAGCCATTAGGTTGGTCCTAGAGTTAGGTTTTGAATTCCTCCCATAAGATCAACAAACTCCCCAAAACTCCGATTGTTAGCAACTTAGCATGCAACAGCCACTAACTCAAGACGGGCCCATAGAGGAAGCTACAGCCAAAGGACGGTGTTTTAGGGTGAATTCCACGCTAGGAGTCCAACGGCAAAATCAATTCACCAAAATTCTCTCATCTGCAGAAGATTCTCCCGCCATCGACAATTCAAGAAGACAACTTATTTGGATCTCCACTAACCAATTGCGCCAGGTACAGAAACGCACCTACACATCTTTTGTGAGGCTCCCTAAGAGATCCCATGAATATTCCCGACATCTTCCAACTTGCAGAAGAACCTCTTCCAGGCGGTCAACCTTTCTAACCACCAATGGGAATTTCTTGTAAATTATCGAAGTTGCGATAAAATCTCACTAAAAATTTAGGATAGCTTGTTTTATGTTAATAATGTGCTCCAATAAATTTCGTGACATTCATGATAGCGGCAAATACTCAAACCGGCAAAATTCTTCAGGAATTAATCACGTGGCGGATTCCTTACGACATTGACCGACATTCTGGGGGCATATGACGGCGAGACAAAGTCAACAAGGAGTCTTTTCCTACTTCTTTGCACCTATTGGAGACCCCAGGCTATTACTTTTCTCAAAGTAGGAGACCTCCAAGGTTTAGGAATTTACCACGACTTGGTTTTTAATTAGACTAGTGTATTATGGATTTTTGGTCTTGGTATGGGGATTCGAGTAGTCTTGGACAAAAAACGGCGATTTAGAACCAACGGTGCAATCCATTTGATATTTGGAGTTGATCTCCAAAAGTTAGGATGTTGGTCCAACATAGATGGTAGATAGTCAAAATTTAGGATTAGGATGAAAATCTTGGAGGATGATGATGAAAATTTAAGTCTATAAGGTTACTAATAGGAATTTAGGGGGAAGAGTGGCCCTTAAAAATCTATATACGGACCCCATTTCCCTCTCTAAAATCACCCCCATACTTGTTTTAGAGTCTATGAGTCCAAAATATTTTGGATATTTTGGCGTTTGAAGCCAAAAACCTCTACGGTCTTTTTGGAGCATTTTTGGCTCCATTGTTGTTGTGTTTCAAGCTTTGAAGGTCCGTAGGGGTCCTTCTATCTTGTCTTTGTGTATTCTTTGTATACTTTTGTTGTGAGTTGTGAGTCTTTCTACCCTTTGTGTGTCCATTGTGTACCCTTGTAAGCTAACTTTTGTAGTTTAAGAGTCTTTTGGGGGCAAATTGCACTATGTTGAATGGACCCCCCTCTGGAATGGCAAAGCTTTGAACCTCCTTTTTTTTAAGTGCACTTTTATCTTCCTTGTTGTATGGACCTCCCTTGGAGACGGCAAAGCTTTGAACCCATGACGTGACCAAAATCCTACAGTGTGCGTTAAATGGTCCCAGACAGCAGAGCTATGGAGTGCCACAAAATCCTAAAATTGGTGTTAAACCCGACTTAATGACAAAGCTTTGAACCTCCATGATATTTAGTTCCAAAGTGTAGTTTCTAAAACATTCTTGGAGACGTCCAAAGATTAGCTCCCAAGATATTTAGTGTGGCAAAGTTCCATCTTACCTAAGTTCTAGCAAAATCCAATCTTACGTAAGTTTTAAAAAAGTTTAGTCTCCACCCAAGTCTTTTTTCTTGCAAAATCCATTCCTATTTAAGTTTTTTTGTAAAATCCTAGTTAGTTAGTAAGAGACAACAAAAGAAAATATATATATATATATATATATATATTAAAAAAAATTAATTAAAAAATAAAGAAACCTACCCCCCTAGCCAATAGCCAAGAAGCCGGCTAGCCGGAAGGTCAGAGCAGCCAGGAGGCTAGAGAGCTTGGGTAGCCAGGGGCCGGCGGCCAAGCAGGCCGCTTGGGTCGGGCAATTCATTTTTTTTGGCTTTTTTTTGTCCTTTTTTATTCCTTCCCAAAATGCTAGACTAGAATACTACTAGGCTAGGGGTTTCAAGTAGGGGTTTCAAGTCTAAACGAAGGGAGGAAAAAGAAAAGAGGGGGAAAGAAGCACCTCCACACATGACACCTATACACAAGCACCCCCAACCTTACTCTCTCACCAACAAAACAGAAACAACAAGAATGGAAGGAAATTAGAAAGGAAGGAGATGAAATAGGAGGAGAGGGGAGAATGGCGATAAATAGTGTCTAGATCTAGGATTAGGTAGACCTAGGGAAGAAATCTAAAAAAAATTGTTGTGACTGTTAGGAGGAGGATTGGGATGACACAAAGGTGATAATGTATAAGAGGGTAGGAAGCACCATTAAACTTTCTCGTAGTTTGGAACCATTATATAAGACCTCCATAAATATCTTAGGTGGAATAATACTAGTGTAGAAGAAGGGAGGAGAAAGAAAAGAAAGAAAGGGGGGAAAGAAGGAAATTAGAATGCAAGGGTGTAATATTTTCTAAAATAAGTGGTGAACTTTGAAAAAAAAAAGAATAACCAAGGAAATACCATCGCACACAAGGATATGTACGTGGATGTGGACCAGGTCAATTCTAACATTGGTAATGACAAGGTAAGTCCTTGATCTAATCTTTGGTGTTTTTTCCTAATTAACTTTTGTTTTTTTTAATTAGCCCTTAATCCACATTAACAAAAAAAAAGATTAGTAAAAATTAAAAGTTAAGATTAAAAGTTCATAGATCAAGAGTAGAGGTTTCTGAAAACATATTACCCTTAGGATTTGGCTTTGATGTGACCACACTAAGCTAAGTTGAGCGGTCAAGGGTATAAATGCACATTAGCAAAAATCCAAAAGGAGACAACAAATAGAATTTTGAGTTAGGTTTAGGAAGTAGAATTTTGAGTTGAAAATTAGAGAAAAAATTTAGAGTAGATTCTAGAAGTTGAAAGCTTAGAATTAATTTAGAAGGCTAATATTACAAGTTAAATTTCCAAGTCAAATCTTAGAATAGTTTAGAAGTAAAAACCTGGAGTCAAATTAGAAGTAAAAATCTAGAGTTAAATTAGAAGTTAAAAAATTAGAGTAAAATGTAGAAGTTTAATTTTACATTGAAAAGTCAAAATTTAGGATTAATCTAAAAGTAAAACCATAGAGTGAAATCCAAAAGTGAAACGTTAGAATCAACTTTAGGGATTATCAAATCCAGAATTCATCGATAGTTAAAAGGAAGAAGGTAGCATTAGGAGGTAATGGAAAGAACATAGGGAATCTCAGTTGGGATTGGTGGAGATGGCCTCAACAATCCGCAACATAGGATAGATAGTAAAGACGGTAGAATTTCACCGTTAGATCATCATGACTCTTGATCATCGGCAGTTAGCTTGGAAGTCATTATTCATTCCTTTAGGCATTTCTTTTGCCCATCCACAAAAATTTAGGAAACATTAGCAATCTACGGTGATTGCACGCTACGGTGAGTACAGTCACCTCCTTGCCAAATGTACAAACAATAAAATCAGTATAAAATGTACAAAATGGAGCCAAAACATACCAAAATTCAATGGCGGCCCATCTCAATCAAATTTTTTTTTTATAGAATCTCAAATTTAATTAAAAACACACTTTAAAGTCAAAATTTGAGCCTCGTACTAAAATCACACATTTGCAAGGATATATTCTTATAAAACTTTCAAAATCCTAACTAAGTGCTAAAACATTGTACCTAAACATTAAAACATTGAATTTAGCTCTTTGATTGCAAAAATGAATCTGTAAACTTGACACAATAAGTACAACACTGCTTAAGCTGAATCTGTGACAATACAAACATTTTATGTTTGTACTTCATACATTAAATTGATAGATGAAAGCCACTTTTTATTATGCAACTTTTTATGTACACAAGATGTTAGACTTTGCCTTATTTTTCTTCCCTCAAAAAGACGACCAAAACTATAGTAAAATTGACTCTAAACTTTCATCCTGTGCAGAAATTCTGCAGTGACTACAATTTTGGACAACCGTAGTGTGCTTTTACTCAGATCCACTGCTTGAAAGGCATAGTGGATAGCGTTCACATTCTCACAATACCCCTTAAATCAAAAGTGGATAAAAGCTAAGAATTTGGTTGTGTTCGTTTCATTACCAAGGGTGGGTAATCAAGCACCTACAGTGCCCCTGCATTTGTCATCTACAAGGGAGCAATGCCAATTAAGACATTTTTTTGTCAATTTTTTGTCAATTTGGACATTATTTTGTCAATTTTATGTCCCATTGGACATTTTTTTGACAGAATACTGTTAACTAGGACATTTTAGTTAATTAGGATGTGTCAATTCGGACAGCATTTTCTTGTAGTGTCTATGGCCGCTGGAAACTTTAATGCCAAGCGCACTAATGGTCTCTTTTTTACTAAGTTAACTTGCAACAAGACAACAAGCACAACCCTAAAAGCTTTGTCATCAAAAACTCTTCGCAACAAAAAATCGGACTGCCAAAGCTGCAGCAATGGTGACAGACAAATGTACATAGCTTTGGATGAACTTTGAAATGTTGTAATTTATGCTTTGGATGAATTCTGTGATCAAAGTCACAATATACTGCACCTTACCAATCATCGCACCAATGTTTGTAAAACTGGCTAATTTGCGTTGCCATTCTATCAAATGCAGATATGCGCAAAATGTACAAGGTGAATTTTTTTTTAAAAGGAGATTTGAGCTAGATTACATGCTGATGTCTTTGTTTGTTTGCAAACCTTTTATCATCCCATGCCTATTTTGCATCATCCCATGCCTATTTTGCAGACGCGTGTCACATTTTTATTGGCCAATTGCTAGGGCTTGATCTGGGCCTTGGATCTATAGTCAGGTGGCGCAATCCCAACCATCCATTTTGCAAGGATATTTTTTGGGGGTTCCTCCTCCTACATGTCCACCTTAGCGCGCTCTTTCAAGCTCAAGGTGATGCCTTTCAATTTGAGGTTTACGGTTTACTGTGTGCGTTACGTGCAGAGCATTTGGTTTTTAGTGTGCGTTTTGGTTCTTTTAGTATTGCGTTGTTTTTTCAAGCTTTTGGTTGTGCATGTTATATTACAAAAAAACAATGTCCAAATTGACACGTCCTAATTGACTAGAATGTCCGAAATGACAGAATTCTATCAAAAAAAAGCCCGAATTGACAGAAAATTGACACAGTAATGTCCGAATTGACATTGCTCCCTTGTAGTATTCCGTTGAGGGAGATATGAGTTTGGGATAGTTGCATTGAAAAGTAGGAACTGGATTGGAAATCCACTAGGAAGCATTAGTAGGATGCCTGCTTTGGATCCCGAGTCTTAACATTAATTAGGTTTCGCTAAGTATCTAAGGTGGCTTTTTTTGGCTTTTTTTTTTGGAATACCCGACATTGGAGATACAAATTGGAAAATGTGTTATGGAAGAAGAGATGACTGTGAGTTCGTAACTCTCTTTGTGAGTGCAAAGTGGGCAATTCATCATGTTGAGGGAAGGTGATGATGATGACGCCCATTGACATGCAAAAAGTATTGTACCGAACCCTAGGAGAAGGTGGGTGGCAGTGGATCAATATCTGGAATGTCTTGGTGAGCATCCTTATTCCCCTTGAGGAAGACCAAATTGGATCTCATGTTGTTGTTTTCAAGCAGTTTTGAGTAGGCTGTAAAGAAACTTCATTTGATTCAATTTTATTTATTTATTTATTTATGCTTGCAATTTTCTTAGTGATTTTAGAAATATAAAAATTTTTACTTCTAAATTCTAATATTTTCATAATGTGATAAATTGAATTGGTCCCTTTGAAACGGTCTTTTAGAGATCTTCAAAGATTCGTAGTAGTCTGCCATTATTTGGTTGAGACACAAGCCAAAGGAATGAACTTTCCAGCAGATAGCTTTAGAAAAGGAGCAATGAGATTGTTGGGTCATGTCTCTTCAGGAATTCAGCATCACAAGTACTTTAGGAAGGACAAAATTTGATGACTTTTCTTTCTCCCTCCTTTGCGATGAAGAGGGTATTTGATCTGCATACAATTATCCACACTCCATATCCAAAGCCACATTCTAGCATTTTAATCAATAATGAAGCAAAGAATGCTACTGCACTTTCAGAGCTTGCCAGGAAATTGGAAGCTTTCCAAACCCCGAATCTCTTTAAAAGCCAAATCTTTTGTAAACCAAATGGAGATGCAGTTCCTATGCAAACCTTTGTACAAACTACAAACCCCTATAACATTCCCATGAGGTCAAATGCTCCACCCCCTGAAGATCCAAGCTTCATGACTCTGCCCCAACCAAAGAGGAGAAGTGGTCTTTATCCTACCAGTGCAACTTCCAATAATATGGCTTCCCACTAATTGCCTCAAGTGAATCAACACAATGGAATATACCCTAGAAACCAAGGCAACCAAGGTGTCAAGTTGCCTAATAGAACCCCAACATCAAGCAGCAACAAATTTCCAATGAACTATAGAATATCTAGTGAGATGGTTCTACAATGAAGAGGACGGGGGTGGATATCCCAAAGCTTAGTGCCCCTCAGAATGGTCCCCCAAATTTCACAATATTGGAGAAATTGAACCTCTACAAACGGAAGTGGAAAGCTATTGCTGATTAGAATTGGACTTTTAAACAGAAGAAAATTGAAGAAACTATAACGACCCGTTTTCATGAGGGCAAGGTGATAATATGAATTTTCTTAGTCTAATTTAGTTTTCTTGACTTACGAATTTTTGGTAGGTCAAATGGAGTATTGAAGAAATCCAGTGCAATCCGAGACAAGCCTAAACTACCAGATGATGGTGGAGAGGCACGAGGCATCCCTTCCGAATGGCGTGGTTGCAAGTTCAATACTTGGCAGTGACAAGTTTGTGACCTTGTATAAAATCAAAGCCTTTGTACTTGACAAAACCCTTGCAGTGTATTTCTTCAACACACTTGTTTAAAAAAAAAACAATAAAAAAAAACAGTGCACGCAATACCTCACTATAAAGAAAAGGCTTCCACATTGACAAATATTTGACAAAAAAATGTCGAAGATGACAAAGCCCTATTTCTATCACTTTGCTGAAAATTTTCATTGTATTTGTCAATTTCTTGTTATATATGTTACTTTATTTAGATATAACGTACCATTGCTGAAGCTTCTAAACATAATTTTTGCATAGGTTTCTACAAGACCAACCCAAGTGGAATCCTTCATATCCTCATGGCGATTTTGGCAAGCGCCGCAACAATTCTCACAAGCTATGCAAGCATTTTGGGCGCAAAAATTTTCACATTTAGAACAATTGGTGCTCTGCTTGTGCTTACCTTGCTGCAAGATTCCGTAGTTACAATTAGAGTTACTTTTGGTCTGCACCAGGTCAGGAGCTCAATTTCAGTGTTTTGCAAGTGGGTAGGGATCGGTAGATGTGATGCAAGTCAAGGAGGCACTAGCAACTGAGACCACGGTTGACGAGGCCACAAATAACGTGGTGCTAGATGGCAAATAAGAATCTCAATTTGGCATCTATAGTTGCATTGGATGGTTACTTCGGCATATAGAACGGTGGCAAAACCCTCTCTATAACTTTGACAAATACGTGACTGCTTTTGCATTAAAAAAATTCTGTGAATTTTTCATATGCAAGGGAGATTAGAAGGTGGTCTTTACCTGATTGCAACTCTAATTGGTAACCTAGCTAGAAGACATAACGTCTTGGTGAGTTGTAGTACGTCTAATGTCTTTTTGAAATTGGAAACGAAACCAGGAGATCTTTTGTCTTTTTGAAGTTAGAAATGAAACCAGGCAATCTTCTGAGGGTTTAAGGTTTAGGATTTAAGTGGATCAAGGAAAATAATCTTCTCTATCACTTATGCAATTCAATTGATGCTATAATGGATGTAACCTAGCTTTAATATCAAAAAATTATAGAGGTGATCAATTTCAAAATTCAATTAGTAAACCCTAAGTTCAATGAGTCATTTTCTTCATTGCATGATGGAGATCACTTTTAACACCTTTGTTCTTTAAGTTGTAAACAAAGGAAAGACAATTTGCGTGACTAGGAGTGTGATTTTTGAGAGATCACTATGATTACAAGAGCAAATCTGTTGACATCAAATTTTCATCACCACATGCAAATGAATTTCTTATGCAATCTCAAAGTGGAAGGTTGTTTGCCAAATTTGAGTATGTTTAATTTTGCACATTAGTAGGTGCTTAGATGAACTATCACAAGTTCAACGAGTTTGCAAGATGGGATGCCACAATACAATGCTTGAATCGTGGAGTAATTTAAGCTCTTATAAGCAATGCAAGGATGCCTAGCATCAATGATCCTGGCACTAAATTTATATGCTTTATTATCTCTTAAATATGTACTTGCAATTTCTTTGCCTAAGCATTATTTAACATTCAATGATTTGTGGTGTGAAAATGACCAATTCATTGATCATTCTGTGATAATTATCTTTTAGATGGGGACGCGTTTTATATGACCCAAAATCAATGAAGACTATTGCATGTGTTAGCTAATAGATAAATAACATTGGTTAAAAGGGAGGCTTCATACGACTACTCAAAACTGCCCTCCAAAAGACATGAAACCCAATTTCATATACTTGGTGTTGTTTGGTGTTTTCTTTTGCCATAGCTATTCATTGTTTGCTTTTTGCTATTTAGATGAAGGCATGAGTGCAATTCAACATGCAGGTGCATCTTGTTCCTGGTGCTTTTGCTATCATAACCGCCTTAGTTGCTTCTGGTTTACCAATAGATGAGGTCACTTTTGGTGAGTGACTTTCCTTACTAGTTTTTTTTGTATTGAAATGTTTCAATGTATAAATGTGAAAGTCTGAAGGTTTTTTGTCTTGCTCAAACTCAAAGTGTATCTTTAAAATGTTGAATATCAAATGTTTGATGTTTGATGTATAATTGTAGTTGCCTGGAATGATAGTCGTTTGTTGTAGTGCTCTACACGTAGGAGGCCAATGTGGGCGCATTATTCCCACCCTTGGAATAAAGTGTACACAATCAGGTTTTTGTAATTCTGAATTCCTAGGGGGTGTCGAACAACGTGGAATCCAGTTGAGCCTTCCAAGCAATGGATCTTGTTGTTTTCCTATTCCTAATTGTTTACTTGTTAACACTTATCAAAATGAACCAAAATGAACCATGTGTTAGTATTAATGGCCGGTTTTTACTCTAATTGCCAAAACTGAGGTCCAATAATTGTTAGTCAAGCAAGATGATGAAATAACATAATCTGTAGGATTTATTTTGCCTTTTTTTAAATGATAAAGAATTCCAAATTGGACATGTATCCCTAGCAAATAACAATGGATGAAATTTTAACCGTGCTTATCTTCTAAACTTCCACCAACAACTGTAGATGATTTAGATATGGAATTTAAATATGGAATTCTGATTTATTGCCTATTGTTTATCTTCTACCTAAGCCTGAACTCTACTTGTTTTGATCAACTCTAGTTGACTTTCTTCCAATTCTAACCTGATTTTGTTAAAAGCTTTGTTCTATTGTTTTTAATCTTTGTGATAAATTATTAATTATTTCTTACTACACTAAAAATGATATTTAGTGTTGGCAACACTAATTACGAACCTTGACACTAAATATCATAAGTAAGTAACACTAAATCTAATTTCTAACACTAAATATGCTCAATGGTAAATCTAAAATCTGAAAAGGTTTACATTTAGTGTTAGAACACGTTAAAAAAATGAACTAAATCCGCTACAATTCAGATTTAGTGTTGTGGCTGGTAGGGGGGTAAAACACTAAATGTCATACTACACTAAATATCATTTTTAGTGTAATGGGGAAATTTGGAATTTTACTTTTATCCGTGGAGATTAATGTTTTTATCTTTTTTACCTTTGCTTTGAATCTTTCTGTGCCAAACTTATTGTGGCACCTTCATTTGTTTGTTTTTTGAAACACATGGGGCACCTTCATTTTTCACCCACAATAAGTGAACATCACATCATTTTGTATATTTTGCACATACAGTACTTCTTGAAAAACGAGTTTGTTTTCCTAGTGACTGATGCAACCACTAAGTATCTAAATATTCAATACTGGTCATTTCCACAACTTTAGGACTTGAAATTAACCATTTAAAAAGCTTTAGTAAGGTAACTAAATGTCCAATATTTAGCAAGAATCATGCCCTACTTATTTACTGATAGAAATATGTTTCCAGAGTGGACTTTCAATTTTTTTAGCATGCTCTCAAGGAGTCATTTTGAAGCAAAATTTATCGTTAAAATAGAAAAATGTTAGATTTGGTAAGGGTAGAATGCTACCAACAGACCATTGCAACAATTGCAGAGCACCATCAACCTGAACGGTAAAACCCATTTAAGGCACATGCCAAGCAAGCAATCTGCCCTATTGTCCCTGTTCTGAATGTGCCACCGCCCAATCACAAATGAATGCTGGGTCCAAGATTTGTTTTAGTCATGAGTGAATCACCAGACAAAATAGTGAAATTAGGTTGCCCCACACTAATTTCTCAACAGTCCACATTACAGAAATATTCACTGCTTTTGTACAATGATGCATTTGTGCACCAGTTCAAGGCTTAGTTCAGAGTTTGGCATGCACCTCCATGTGGAACAAGCATTGATCCATGAGATAATTTATCTCAGACAAGGCAACCTAATTGACAAGCCCTCCTATTTCTTCATCAAGCTTAGACTCTGCTTGTCTAATTATGTTTTTTTAATATTTTTTAGTGAAATGTTTGACCATTATAGCAACTCCCACTAATGAGAGTGCAAAGTCGCTATACAAATATGGAAAGAAAGGATGGAGAACTTTGTTGGTGGAGCCCTAAAGGACAATTGAATCCGCAAAAAGCCATTTGGCAAGGCAATTTTTCCATGAAACAAGTGGAGATGCTCTAAGGTAGAAGGTGCATGTTGCCATTCATTTAAACAATTTTGCATCCCAATGCTCTAATAGACAGGCGAGAAATTGGGTCAATCTTAGAGCATCTACATCCTTATTCTTAAAATTTGACAATATATAGTTCTTGCATTTGTATTTAGTGAGCCCTCTAATTTTTTTGTATCTTACCTTCAAAGCATGCCCTACCACCCACTATGAAAATGTCCCTACAACTCTAAATGTAGAAGGTTGTAAAAGGAGATGATGAAATAAAATATGAAAGCCTTCCTTTAGTTATAATGTTAAGGCCCTAGCATATTAGTGAAAAGGGAGTTGCCAAGGTCATGCATGCCTTGCAAATTGTAATACAAACAAAACTAACCGTAGAGATGAGAAGATTTTGTTACATGAAATGACAAGTTTGATTTCAAAAGTAGCAATTATGTGTTAGAATTATGATACGAATTTTTCTATTTTGTAAAAATATTTATTATTGTTATTTTGATTGAATTTGATTGAATTCAATTGAAGAAAATGAATAGGGATGAAAAGTGGGCATTAGGAACCATTTGAAGTCACTGGAAGGCCCTTGCGGGGTAGCCTATTAGGAAGAAAGGACGGTGACAACTATATTGTCCAATGTATTGTAAATATTAGGATCATGCTGCCACCTACATCACTTGGGAGTGTAGCCACTGACTAAGGTTTGGAGAGCAACCAAGGTGGAATGCATACAATCGCGGGTTTAGATTGTACTTGGTTACGTCAATAAACCACAATTATTTTTTAAAAGCATTGTAGTTGAGAAAAACCTTGTGCTTGAGTTCCTTGTATGCTTACCAGAAGATAAACAATTTTAAATTGATGAGCTACTATATTATAAGTGATGAATAGCATAACTACCTACACTGATGGTCAAGGAGGATACTAGATGTATTAATTAACCCCTAAAGGATCAAGCTGCGTTTTTTGGCAATATAGCAATTTTAGGCAGCTCACTACAAATAGAGTTTTTATTTATTTTTCTTTGAAAATTTTACACAACATGTGCCCAAGGAGTAGCTTCAAGGCCCAACAATTTTCATAACTTTTGACTACATAGTTAAAAAGTTATTGCATGATATGTGATTTTCATTGGTCGGTGGGCAACCTGGTCAGCTCAAAAAACTTCTGTAAAAATGACTGTTAAAAAAAGATAAAAATCTGAAATTGATTCTTTAGAATAATATAGAAGTGTGAAGCTTTGAATGATTCAATTTGGATCTATGAGTCCAAAGTTATGAGGATTTTAAGTTTGTAGGTAGGTATAGTCTTTCAAAACCATACCTACCCCACAAACTTAAAATCCTCATAACTTTGGACTCATAGATCCAAATTGAATCATTCAAAGCTTCACACTTCTATATAAATCTAAAGAACCAATTCCAGGTTTTTATTTTTTTTAAAAGTCATTTTTACTGAAGTTTTTTGAGCTGCCTGGGCTGCCCGCCGACCAATGAAATTCACATATCATGCAATAACTTTTTAACTATGTTGTCAAAAGTTATGAAAATTGTTGGGCCTTAAACTACTCCTTGGTTACATGTTGTGTAAAATTTTCAAAGAAAAAAAATAAAAACTCCATTTGTAGTGAGCTGCCCAAAATTGCTATGTTGCCAAAAAATGCAGCTTGGTCCTTTAGGGGTTGCCAATTCACTCATTTCTTGAATTTGACATAACTGTAGTCTCCAATGGGCTCCAACTAGGATTGAAGATGGTGATAAAAACTCAACCAACAAACTAAGTTTGCCACTTAGGGGAGGCAACCCATTCCCGATCGACGACCCATTTCCGATCACTTCAAGAATTACAGGCATGTAAGAGGAAGGTTTCTTCAATAGAAAATTTTCTTGTGTGCAACAATAGTGTTTGGACCCTTCCTAGAGTTTTTAGATGTTTTGGTATCAAAACGAAGTTACTATGAATTAATGATTTCCATATTCTGTAATTCTTTAAGTAATCGAGAATGGGTTGCCTCCTCTAATAGCTAATTTTGCTTTCATGAGGCTTCTGTCACCTCTATTTATTGATTGTGGAATATGATTATCTTGTTTTTCTTCTTTTGAAACTATTCTTTATTTTCTTTAGCTTTGGATAAATTGTTGAAACTAAAGATGAAATTTGTTTTATCTTTCTTTTGGATTTTGGAGGATTGTAACTCTAGTTAGGAAATATGGATAGAGTTAGTTAGTTAAGGGGAAAGTAGTTTTGCATCAATGGCCCTTGATCTAGTGGCACTACAGGGGAGCAATGTCAATTCAGACATTTTTTTGTCAATTTTTTGTCAATTTGGACATTATTTTGTTAATTTTCTATAAATTTGGACATTTTTTTGACAGGATCTGTCAATTCGGACATTTTAGTCAATTAGGACGTGTCAATTCGGACACTGTTTTCTTGTAGTGTGGACATTGGCTCATTGTCATAACAAACAGACACTTTATTCACACTGACCTTCTTCAAAGACTGAAGTTTCTATCATTATCATGGATAGAGTTATGGGGAAAAAAAATGGCCAATGGATGAAATCTAGTCCATGTGGCTTATTATAGGTTGAGATCCACTTGCTTAGGTGGATTAGGTGGGGGGATAAGAGACAACCTTATTCTTTTTTCATAGATAGTTTTTTGGGAGGGGTGGATTGTCATATGTTTGGAGAGCTCAAGCGAGCAAAGTATTATGAGGTACTTCAATTATCAACAATACTCTTAAAGGGTCGTAATGGTAAGGTCTAAAAGGACCATGTTAACAATTATATATTTTGTCATTTGGCACATATTGATGGTCAAATTGATGCTATTTGGCCTTGTACTTCAGCTGAATTGAATTGTATGTTGTATTGAAGTGCCAAAGGCATTGCCACACTATAGTTTTGTGTGCTATCTATTCTACAAGGAGATATTTACAATGTTTGGAATCCGCCACCTAGGAAATTCATGTTAGTCAGTAGTTGTGTCCATGATATATCTTAAAGGATGATTGGTCTTTATAGTTTGATGTTGGATTTTCATAGTTGGTATTTTTAGGGGCTCATAGAGGAAGGATTGTTTTTACTAGCATAAAAGAGGCTTCAACACTGGCAAAGGGAAGGGTGAAGGGACAAGTAAAGGGATTTAGCTAAGCCGCTTACTATATCTATGTATGCATCATGTGTGTTCATTTATTTCTTTTCATTGCTATAGAGGTTGTCAAGTGTTAGTAGTGATGTAGGTTTTTTGCACTTGTATCATTGCTTTTATAATCTCTTGGTGGCTATGGCAAGTGTCACAAGCCACTCAATGTGCTTCCATTGACTTACTTTGTCCACAATAAGTCTAGAGCTATTAGATTGTGGCATAGATTAGTTTTCTAGGCATTTTCAGGCCTTATGTTACACGGAGGGTTGTGCATTGTTTTGTAAATCACTCAATAAAGTTTTGTACAAGGTGCATTTACATCTTGCACAAATATTGAGTGAAGGTGAATTTCATGTCATTGATGTATGTGGATGTAATAGTGACAGTGCTTGGCACTACAAGAGATGTGGGTATTTCGAGCAAGAGAGTTTAGTAAAAAAGTACTGAAAACCCGTTTGTTTTCCTTGAAGGTCACCAAGGGAAGAAAAATAGAGTACATTCAATTCTTTAGTTTTTATTGGTCAAAGAATTCCAAGTTATGACTGCATTTTTGGTCGCTCTTGCCTGCGGATGACCTTTCTGCCAGTGCCTCTGCAGTGACACTGTTGAAATCTTATATGGCACATGCATAGTGTTCTCTAGAAAAGGAAAAAGTAAGAATCTTCACACTGTGCAGTTACAACTTCCTTATTACTGGCAGTCCTGTTACTTTAAGCATTGCTTCATCTTGACATTGTACAACAAGATTTGCCGGATGTGGATGATTTTCATCGAAGCATGAATTACTCAATTTTGAACACCAAGTACTGCATGACCATTGGCACATATTTTCCGTACGCAGCTGACAAGTAATTCCTATTGCCTTGTTTCATTTATCCTCCAAACATCAGTGTTTCTTTTTGCCATATCCCAGCCTCTGTTTCTGCTCCACCTCCACAACTTCAACTTAACATTGACGGCTTCAATCTTCTTATTTAAATCTAGCTAAGGTAAAGCATGGCGAGTCCCCAACTTAACAATGCCGCGGCTCACAAACCTAGACGTCCACAACCGGCAAAGTAGTCTTCCCAAATAACTTTGAAAAATCACATTCCAAGTGCATGGTCCATTACTTTTCACACCTTCAGGCCTTTCTACATGTCAGCTCCTCTGACATCCTCGATTCGTGCAGCTCTAATATCATCGTCTTC
Source organism: Neckera pumila (assembly GCA_963969595.1). Lineage (NCBI taxonomy): Eukaryota > Viridiplantae > Streptophyta > Bryopsida > Hypnales > Neckeraceae > Neckera > Neckera pumila. Next base: position 616,085 of record OZ018412.1, on the reverse strand, counting down.
TCAGAATTAAAAAAAGGTACATGCTTTCCCCTTCTTGTGTTCCACTTCCGTGCCGATTGCTGAGAAGTTTGCAGCCCAGAGTCTGCAAAATCACCTCTTCGTCTTCTCCACCGAGACTCCAGAGTGCATGACTCGGCGAATGAAATTAACAACCGAGATACAAGTCAACAACACATATTTAGCTGAACAACAAAGATAGAAGTGAACAACACAAACTAAATTGAACAACAGAAAACCTCTTCCTCAACAAAGCAATGTATAAACATTCCTACACTACTAGAAAATTTAATTTTTCTGTTGTTTTGGTCGCATTGATCCGGTCAAAATTTGACAGAAATTTGTTGATTTTCAACACATTTTTGTCAAATTTTGACCGGATCAACGCAACCAAAACAACAGAAAAATTAAATTTTCTAGTAGTGCTAATTCCTACTGTGAATATGTCAAGCACTCCCATTTATTAAATTGCATTAAGGCTTGCCTAATACATGGAATCACTCTTTCTCTGAGTAGCCTTCACTCGGACTTCTTGCCGTAATTCTCCTTTTCTTTTTTGTCGACTTTGCTTCATACATAATGCCGACAATCCTGTGATAGTGTCTAGCTTTGTCAACCACTTCACCAATCTCAATATACATAAGACACTGCTAATGCGGTTAGGATTGTAGAACTCACCTACATGTCTTTTGTATTGCTGGGATCTTGTTTATTGTCACGTTCTCATTTGTTCAATCGGCTGCTGCAGATTGTTCTTGCTTGGTTCATGAGGACACATTTCCAGAAATTGAACACACACGTTGGACTCACTCACGAAGAACATTAAAAAGTGTAGACTCTCACAATCAAAGCTAAAATCATGAACGACTACCCGCATGTGGCTTTTGGAAGAGGCTTCCAGGATTTTTTGAAGCAATACAATGTCATTTAGGGAGAGCACCTGCAATTCACCCTCCTCTAGCGCTCGCGCTATAACGTCCAGTATTAGGGTAACTGACACACATGTCAATCTGGTATGATTCTCAAAAATGGTAGAAGCCGATGTTGATAAAACTTCAAATTAACGACACACCAGTATGACTCCAAGAACTACGTCGGGCGTTTTTCTTTCTCTAATACAAGCTGCAAAATCAAGTATAACATCAGAATTCGATAGGTAACTTTTCAGCAAATAATATCACTTCACTGGCTCTCTGAATAATGTCAATTACGGATTCCATGTTCCATTCACAGTTTCTGTCACAAGAATATGCTAAGCTCTTGTACACGTATCCTGTTGCCAACGTTCCACAATGAGCACTTACACTTTCTCACGTTTCCACCTTCGCTATACCACGATTCACTTGCCCCTAATTTTCTATACCATTCGTTGGTATTTTGAAACCTTCTGTCTTCTCCTGCCCATCATTATCATCCTAGCTTTAGAGCACTTCCACGACGAGGTTGTCAATGACACTATTTTTTCTTCACAGATCCCGTAGTTGATCAATTGAAACCACATGTGCAAATCCGAAATAAAGCAGGACTCTACATGAGTCTACTCTGTTCACAGATTGTGTGACTTGCTCTGTCCTCACAACTTCTCTGCCATAATGCACAACTGAAACTAGCATGCACTACTTATATGACTAGAAGTAGTATACCCTAAAAGAAGGCTCCTGTCCACATCAATATATGTGTGCAGCTTCAACACAATGTACACAACATTCTTTCTAGGTTCAAAGCTCATATAACTTTCAACAGATGAGCACTACGTGATAATGAGAACTTCATGAATTGCTTACCGAAGTGGCCGACTCCACTATCGTTGTCCTCCTCCATCCAATAATTCAACAATGACCATACATTTTTTGAAATGTGTCATCTCACTGTCAATTGTCAAGTTTTGCTTTTCATACAGAATGGTTTCATATGTGCCCACAGTGCATAATTGAACTCTTATTTTATTCTATACAGTTCTTGTCCACGTCTTTTCCCTCCGGTTCTACTCTAGAAATGTAGACACACCTTCAATTGCAACTGAAGACCGAATAGGACTTCATCACTTATTCTGCCAAATACATACAATTGACTACTTCTAGAATGCGGAACCAATTTCATAAAACGTTGACTACACTGTCCCATCTGTTACTTGAAATAATTCACCACCGAAACATTCCTCTTCTAACCATGCGCTGGTGGGCTTCTAGGAACTTCAAATGAAATGGACTGAGAACATGCTTCATACTTTCCCAAATGTCCAACACAATTACTAAATTAAAATTTAAAAAAATGTACTCATACAATTTGAACTTGCAGGAACAATGAAGTTCAATTAAATTACAATTCCATTCCTTCACATGAATACTATGGTATAAGCCTTTAAAGTCATATAGAATAATCAAACGTTGCTTCTAACTGACACACCACTTCCTGTTAGTGCATTCAAACTCCATTGTCAAATAACCGTCTACTTCTATCGCGTTTTGCCTTGTCAAATGTGCATCCCTTCTCAGGTGCTTCCCATTCTCTCAGGGCGGATGCACTTATAGCCTTGCACTTCAATAAAACAAGTGTCAAGCGTGACCTAATTCAAAGTTGACTGATATTTTCATTTAAAAATTTACAGGAAGTAGATTCAGTCGATCTGCTCTCTAACAGACTTTGACTTCTCGTCTAATCCATGCTAACTCATGCCTACTTGAACCTTCTAAACATGATATGGAAAATATACGCTCTATGACATTTTCATTCAATGCTATATTTCAAATACCATACTATGCGTATACATACCTGCTCTTTGCATACCAATTTGAAATATCTTCAAAGAATCAACATAGCTTTCAAAAAATAACTTTCCAATTTCATTTCATCATTTCTAATGATAGACGTAATCCAACTTAAATGACAATCACTGATACAAAGCACAAACCTTGTCAACTTCTACTAGACCTCCAAATTCATTTTCCTCTAATAATTACTCACAACAACATCTCCATCTCCAAATTCAGGAAATCAACATTGCCATACCAACAGGTTTAACAAAGACTTCACCGTACTCTGAAAACAAACACTTCCCTTTTAGAAACTAAAATACAGACGTCCTGTCAAACGATTCAAATCCATGCACTTTTACTAGTACCTATAATTACACAATTATTTGTTGCACGATTGAGCAGACACAACAATGAAACTACATCCTCCTTGTACTTCTTCTGTTACAACTTATGTATGTCCTGTAAACAGCCATTAACTGTGCTCAAATATCATAATACAATGGCACGTTCTGAAAGAGAAGAAGAACGTTAAGTTCTGCTTCTCAAAATACGTGCAAAAGCACCTGTCCCACACTGTAGTCACTGTTGAATTCTCCCACATCCTCTTTTCTTCAGTGTGTCACCACTGAGTTCCTCTTTTAAGGTATTTTAATTAGCATAAACCATTGCATTTCTTTCCTCTTTTAACACTGCTCTTATTTCAATTTCACTTTCTACTTCAATTCAAATTAAAATGTCCAAATGAGGCACTCAAACTTTTGATCAAGGTAAGCATGTAATTAACTCCTTAGACACTTCTTGACCTACAAGCATTGGATATACACAAATTCTAACGTCACTCTTTAATTACAACTACAACATAAACTTCAATTATTTCCGTGCACACTTCATCACTGTCCTTCATATCTTTGCATCTCATCCTGGGCATGTCACTACGTACATAATCACACTGACACTTATGAATTTCTTACATCATGGACCTCCACTTCCTATCACAACCACATTCACTTCATAAAAAAATGTTCATATTCACTGTGCGGAAAATTATACATAACAGGAGGGAGCAGTACTTTGTATTTTTAACAAAATAATGAATCTCCACATATTCACCAGCATCACGACTATAGTCAAATAGTCAAATGACAATATCACACAGCTCTGGTTCACCTAACGTTGCTTCCATGCACACTGAAGTTCCCATGAATTAAATATTTGCTTTCTATGGAATACAAATACAGAACTACAGACACACATGCCTGATTATCCGTTTCATTAAACTCTACCAAAAAATTGTACTCTCCATCACATACAACTGTCTCACTACCTGGAGCATTGACAACACATTTGAATTACAAACTTTTCCGTCCACAACAACCACGCTCAGAACTATATACCTGACTTCAAACGCATACTACATTCCAATCTGAAAAGAACGTTGTATCAATATAATTCAAAAGCGAACTTCAATACCTGGCATTTGTTCTACATTCCAACTGGAACTAAAATGCTAGAACTGTTGACAACATCCTTTAGCAAAAAAAACGTCTGTGCAATTTCAGGCGTGACTGCAGGAAGTGACAAACTTAATTTTTGTCGTCAATGAATTTGAAAAGTGTGTCATCATCGGATCCTTCTTCCAGCATTTGTTGAGCAGCAAGTTCTACAGCAGTATCTACAAGTAACAAGTCCTCTTCCATTATATGTTTACCCAAAGATTCATTACCATCAATGCCTTGCTCTGCTTCAGCTTTCGATGTACAATCATCTATTTTTTCTCCCACATATGCTTCATCTCTGTCCAGTACTGGAGCGAAGTCCTCCAACTCTGTCTCCTGAGTAATTCGTGTTGACCTTGGATCTGTGTGCAGTACCGCTGACCAACCCGCTTCCTCTCCTGAAGTGGAGAAAAAGATTTGAGATGCTTGAAAGGGGAAAACAAATGAATTTGTAGATCTTTGCATGAGCCTGTTGAAGTTGACTATGGTGAAATCGTACTGGTCTTTTTTCACACATGCTGAAGGGCCTCTTGAAATAGGAACCACCCAATCACACAATAGCACTACCGGTTTCAAACGCCCGTAATCAAGCTCTAAAATCTCCATTAATTTGCTATAGTACGTTACTAGTCCTGATATGATATTTGTATCGGAAGAGACACTTCTTTGTAAAGTCTTGCAAGTCACGGTAACTCCTGAGTCAGCAGTGAGCAAATTCACTTCAGAATTCAAAACACGAAAGTTATTTTCATAAACTTCCATGGACTTGAAAGACTTGGCTTTGCGCCTAGGGGCTATGGAAAGATTGACCACATCATTGGGAAACAACTCATTTCCTTCTTGTACCACATTCATTAATCAATCCGCAAAATCAAGAATGAGATTCATTTCTATTGGGTACTCCATATGACGTCTCTGTCTGGGGTGCAACCCACGTCTATACGAGGTTCTGGCATTTAGGTTCTCTATTGACAAATGCTTATGCCTCCTGCAATTTGATCATCACATTTTGGGCATAAGAAACACATTCCATCATGAACATGTTGTCCTCCCATGTGCCACATAAAATTGAAACTTCACTAGTATAGAAACTGACATTTGGACCGGTATTCTATGAAGCCATTAAATAATAAAACAAAAATCTATAGAACTAAAAGCATGTGCTAGATCCAAAACGCACTTTCTTAAATTGTTGAGATAAGTGGAGTTGTTTATCACACACAAATGAGCCCACTGGCATTCTTCTGTAGAAAGAGGCCGCATCCAATAGGCAGCGCACAAAACCTCACCACTATCTCCGTTTTCCTCTTTTGCATCCCAAACTCTTTTGCGTGTTGACTCACACTCAAGAATGTACTCAATTGAAAGACCAAGAGCAACTTCCATAGCCGTGCTGGTTGCCATACATCCTTCAAGCCTTGCTTTGTTTTGGACATAGGATTTCATGTACTTCATATACCTCTCTAGAGGGTACATCTAGCGAGTATGGACCGGAACACATAAATGTAGCTCCTCCACTAAGTGAACAAGCAGGTGTGACATTGAATCAAAAAAAGAAGGAGGGAATTCATGTTCCAACAAACACATGGCAATGGCCACTTTTGCACTGATAGAGCCCATTTGCAACGGCCCAAGTGTCTTCAAGCACATTTTCTTGAAAACGTGACTCAAATGAAGAACAACTTCCATAATCCGCTTTGGCAATAGACTACGGAGAGAAACAAGTAGAATTTGTTGAAGAAGAACATGGTAGTCATGCTCTTCAAGCCATGAATTTTTCCATCTTCATCTATCCTGGACTTCAAGTTTGTCATGTACCTGGTAGGAGTTTTGAAGATCCGCAGTCTCTCAATGAACCTTTTTTTATTCTCCGGGATCAACACATAAGCAGCTTGTGGTACATGAAATCCTGTTTGAGGTGGTTTTGCATTCCGCATATGCAAATTTTTCTTACACCCTATGTCCTTCATGTCTTTTCGAACAGTCGGCCTGTCCTTTAATCCAAGCAATGTTGCCAATAAATTGTCGGCAATATTCTTTTCAAAATGCATAACATCCAATACATGCCTCACTAGAAGTTTCTACATCATAGAAATTAAAAAGACAAATCTTAATGAGTTAGAATAAAAAAATAAATCCAATATTCGGATGGTAAGGCACATACAATTCATTGGGCACCTCCAATTCATAATGTTCTTAAAGCTTCACCAGTGATATGAATTTTTAAATACAAATACTAAGAAATTCAAGAAGTAAATGAAAAGAATAAGGCACTTACGTCCCAATAAGGTAAAGTGAAGAGCACGGAATGACGCTTCACACCATTCTGTTTGACAGGGTCATTTTCGGAGCCAGCACTACCACCTGCATGTAGCTACCTCTGTTGTGCCTCACCCCTCTTTTGATGTTCACGGCTGGAAACTTTTGAAGGACTGCGACGATGCTCTTCCTTCCTGTTGAAGGAGTCAATCATGTACCTCAAAGGGTGGTTCTTTGGTAAAGAACGTCGATGACCTTGAAAAATATTTTTCCGCAAGTTCTTTGAAAACCTGGAATCCACACTGGGCCTGCAAATGGAACATCCTTGGTAGCCCTCCATGGCACATCCAGAAATCAATCCATATGCTGGATAATCATGGATTGTCCACAATAGCATTCCTTGTAGCATGAATGTAGTGGGATTTGCACTATCAGACATGCCAACCGCGGGCACTCCAATCCATAGCAACATCAGTTCGTCCACAAGAGGTTCCAACTAAACATCTACGTTTGCAGACTTTACAGACTCTTTGCCAGATATCAAAAGTGATAACATGACAAAGAAACATTTAGTTACTAGCTAGCCAAGCAAATTGTAGTTCAAAAGAAATACTGGCCATGTAGAATGCCTGGTGGACTTATCTGCAAACAGGTTCATTCCATCCAAACCTAAGTCCAGTTTTTTGTTCCTGCTTTCCTCAAAGAAATCTCTGTCTATGTTTCAAACTTCTTTCCAAGCAGGGCTATCTAAAGGGAATCGCATTTTTCCATAAGTGGACCCATTTTTCTCATGCCAACTCATGAGCGCAACTAGGTCTTGGCATAAGTACATACGAAGAAGTCTAGGAATTAATAGGAAATGCTTCAACACTTTCACTGGAATGGAAGTGCTGCCGACTAAATATCTAGAGGATTTACATTCGGGACATTCACTGAGATGCGCTCTATCTTTCAAGAATAGAACGCAGCCATTACGACATGGATGAATGGTAGATAATGACAGGCCTAATTGATCCACTAGCCTACGTGTTTCATGACAAGTCTTCGATAATCCGTTGGAGGTGGATAGTACATCGAATCTCAGGAACAAGAATAATTTGTCCATGAAAGAATTACTCACGTTATGCAAATGCGTTAAGTTCATCAGCACTAGAACAGAAGCTAGGGCAAATATTCTGGAACCGTGATACAGGGATACCTGGCTGTGATGAAGCCATTCTTCCATGTCTGGGTTGTTGGCCTCATCAACAAACTTCGTTGCGCCAGAGTTTCCTTCTTCATCGACGTTGACAGTGACATTGGAGGTCTGTCTTCTTTCATCCACTCGCTCAAACCATTCCGCAATGAGTCTTTGGAAGTCAAATCCTTGATCAAAATTTTCTTCATCTAGAATCTCCATGTTTGCATCCTCAGGAGTTGAAGGTTGTCGCTGGTCATTGAAATTTAATTCTTCGGCATCTCCGTCCTCTAACTACAACAATTCAAAATGTCATCGTCAGATATGGAGAGAAGGAGAGTTGGGTGAGCACGTCATATATGCATACAGCACTCGTGAAATCCATAGCCTCCTTTGCAAAGTGGACAGAACATGGGCATGGCCTGCACTTCAGTCCTTTCCTGTATTTAATTCAGTAATTCCCCTTGAGTACAAGAAAAAACGTTTACAATAAATAGACATGGGAAATAGCTTTCAGTGAACTCATTTACTATTACCGATATCCACCTGTATGAATTTGAAGTGCATCATTTGAAGTAATAGATTCTATCGGAGAGTGCATTCAATTCAAATGTCTTGGGTAATGCGTTCAAGTAATCCGCATGTACTTGACATGCCATTTGAATGAAGCATTAGCTACATGTAGGTGGATAGAAGTTCTTGTAATGGACTCAGTGAAAGCAAAACCTGTACCCTAACCCTAAAATAAAAGAAAGGAAGATGGTTATATGTACTGGAGACCCTACACTTTGAATTAGTGTCTGCTAATTGTGATTCTCACTATAAGAAATTGGCCTTTTTTGTGATGTTTGAAAAAACATCGTATGATGTCCGGTTTGACATGTCTGAGAGTCAACGTAGATGTCACCTAAAATCGCGTCATAGAAAACAAGCAAAAAACGTCTAGTGTTTTCAAAAAACGTGCCAATTTCTGGCTTGTTTTTTTCTAACGTCCTACAAAACAGGGTCTTTCAAGCTTACAAAATGAAAGCACGTGGAGGCCACATAGGCAAAATTCTCATCCACGCAGGGCCACGTAGGCAACTTTTTCCTCCAGCCCATTTTTTTCATCTATCCATTTTTCTTCATCCAACCCATTTTTCATCCAATCTATTTTTCATCCAATCCATTTTTTTTCATCCAATCCATTTTTCAAAAACTAATTAGTCAATAGAAATTAATCAATAAAATTATGCAATAAAAAAAAAGTAGAATCCACCAAGAATTTAAAAAAAACTTACCATTTATCATCAAATTTATCTTGATGACATAATTACGTGAAAATGAAGATTTTCAGGGTCATATTTGTACCCATTCTTTGTCCATGGTGAGACAAACAATATGGAATAATTAGCCTACGTTGTCTCAGATGTCCAATCCGACATCCAACTCGTTGTTCCAAACATTTGGCCCAAGGTTCATCCATCCATTTTTAATTTTTTTTCCAAAATATGCCACGTAGCTGCCCTTTTCCAAGTCTACTTGCTGACGTGGCAGCTTCTGTTGTATGCGACGTTATATAAAATCATGGCCACGTTGCAGTTGACATGATCACAAACGTAGCCGTCTACAACGACATAGTCGCGTTTTTTGCAAAACACTTACACATTTCTGCAAAACACATACATGTTTCTGCAAAACATGTATATGTTTTTTAGAACATCTGATGTTTGAAAAAACATGACGCATTTTTGCCTAAACGCCGCCAAAAATAGGCTTTTCTTATAGTGTCTGGTTAGGTAGCTATAAATACAACCTACAGGGAACCGGAGTTATTTGATGGCGATTTAAGAACAAATAGGACGTAGAAGGGACTTCAGCACTAAACAAACCTGAGTTTCATTAGACTTTCTAAGGGACATTAGTCACTTAGGAATGAAGACTACTGTAACAGTAGACGAGCACTATGATGAAGACGTATTACAAAATTGCCCATGACCGAATACCAGCTTTGTCAATTTGTCATGTTCGTATAGGAAAATGCCACAACTTATTTATCTTCAATTGAAATGCACTGCCATACCAGAGTGAGCAAAAATTTTCCTTCATGTATCATTTCCTAAACCTAATGAATTCAACATGTGCAGGCATTTCAAATCAGACTTTCAGTGAGGGTTATGTGCATTTGTTCTGATTTGATTACGGGTTTTTAGACGAAAACCGCACAAGTAGGGTTGATGGACAATTTGAAAAGGCAAAGGCATCATACGACATGCACGCCTAATTCAACGGAACAATTAAAAGAAGAAGAAGGCTAAGAAGTACTTACTAGCATGGAGTGCTTGAGGCTTGGATCTCGCATTCTCACCCTTGTCTCCGCTAGCACTTGTGTCTCTATTGCTGAACGGAATATTGGTCTTCCTCCTCCCTTGCAGTCATTGCAAGGACATTTGTAACTCCCAAGTAATCTTTTGTTGGCCCGTGATTGCTCCAATACATTTAGAGTGTTCGCTAGGATTGAAAATCTTTTGTCCGCCCTTCCACTGGGGTCTTCCATTTTCACGATGATAGTGCTGAAGTACAGAAATGTAGTGGACACTGGCACAAACAAAGGAAGTGAGTTAGGGTTCTACACGTCAAGACATCGTCCCTTCACCTGAGGTATTGAATGCACTGGCCCATAGAAGAGGCAAATGCATTTGTCTTCTTCTTTTATTTGGAATTTTTTGGCTTTAAAATATTGTTTGTGTTTCTATAAATATCGTTTGACATTATTGCCTCCCTTGTTATGGAACTATTTTTGGCGGAGCGGGAGGACTACCATTTGTGGTAATATTTATTTGGCAGAAAAAATGGTTCTTTGCATGGACGGCATTGGATGGGGATCGTAAAAGCAATACAATGCTCTCTACTTTAGTTATGTCAGGCTACAAGGCAAAGAAGTCAAGAATGCCTTCTTTGATTGAGAGTTTGTTGCCGCTGATGATTTGTTCCAAGCGAAAAACAAAAGAATCAAGTACGGTTTTTTGCAAACTTTGTACAACCGATCAAATTCAACGAGTACAAGCACTGACAATTGTTTATAATTTTGTGGCTTTGGAAGGGAATGCAACGGAGAGTTATGGAGCATGGCAAACATTGTACGCCTTATGAAGAGATGCGGAATAAGAACGTCAAAAGAAACCAGAACATGATGCGCATGTTGGGATTGCTTCCGTCCAAGTGAGAATCGAATTTGTTATTGATCAATTTAAATTTTGTGAAGGATCATAGAAGGCACTGCTTACGTACACAGAAAGATTGAGTAGGCAAATTTTCACTATCATGGTATTTGTAGTGTTTGCTAGCTAAATGTTTGTGTAAAAAAAAATCAGTGGCATAGACAAGCATAGAAAGTGTTATTCGCTGTGTGTGCATATTTTGATATTGCAATTCAATTTGCACATTCAAGATGCAATCCAAGCCTGTTGAAAATAAGCATAGAAGCTAAATGTAGACAGTCTTCTGGAAACTGACGACGTGGTGGTCTATATTAGGACAATAAAATTTTGTTTCTAAGAAATGCAAGTGTGAAGGCAGAAATGCAGAAATTCTGAAGCTATAGTCTTTGTGTGTTTGACAAGCGGCCGCCCCTGTGGTAGCAGTTGCATCCAATGTTTTGTTGAATGAAGATGGAATTAGAGACGGTGCTTCCTCCTCGATTATACTGAAGGAGAATGGTAGCAAATGAGTTGGCGTACTCAAAATGACATGCACGGTGATAGGAAATGAGGACCAGTTCTTGAATTGACGTGGCAACGCAAGTTGACTTAGATAGTTTGCATTAATTGAGAATGTCTACGCAGGAGTGTACAGTAAATTAAAATTCTATTTACAGTTATGATTCCTTGATTGAAGTTGGACACTTGGATTGTGCATGGGATTGTGGTTCAGGATTGAAAATGCACTGGAAGTGTCCTCCCCACACTGTCAGAAAACTGCCAATAAGTTTCAAGAAGGGGACTTCAAGCATCGCCGAAGCGCAAGGTTAGCAGCAGTGAGGAAGTTGTCCTTGGTTTCTGCGGAATTGTCTGCTGAAGAGAAGCCGCTCGGTGTAAGAAGTCGAAGCTGCAAGAGAAATAAACGGCAACTAGTTGTGCTTGAAAAGAAGGTATAAGCCAAACCAGTAGTAGCAGAGCAATAGAATATTCAATTCCATATTCTCTTGTTGAGTTTGCTATAATTATGTCTGGACTTTGAGTAAGTCTTACACATTGAAAGTTCATAGTGTATTGATTTTAGTTGAAATTTTTTTTTCCGTAGGTCCGTTGTCATGTAGAGAGAGTTTGCCTCGGGAAATTGCAGAGATTTTGGCTGCAATTGGAAATGGTTTAGGACTAGGGTGTGTAACGTTCATGTCGAATCTTGTACCTCAAACCTTGAATCTTCTACTTAGAACGTCGAATCTTCAACTTCATTTTGAAACTGCTCCTTGTTGGCCTATCATGAGGCTAGCTCTAAACGGGTCAGGATTCGGTCAGATAGGTGATAAGAAACCACAGTCCTTGGACAGGTAAAACGGGACAGCATAACACAAGATGCTGTCCGGATGATGGGCTCCTAAACTTTCAAACTCCCAGTGATCAGCTTTAAAAACCAAGCTTCACCGTGAGAACAAGCAAGTCTCGACCATGTGGGCAATTAACCCCACTTCGTCACCCATGACACAAAATGAGGTTAGCAATGGTGTAAACCAAGCCGCCCGCAACAACAAAGTTTACAAAGCCACAAGCCACAAGCCACAAGCCACACACACACACACACAAGTCTTCAACACTTCCTCCAATCTCCAACTTCAACCTCCAATTCATAAGCTGAACTTTGGGTGATTGCCTCCAACGCTCCACAGCTTTAAATGAGATGAGTAATAGCTCTTTGAAAAGCTAGCACAAACTCCTACTTCTCCTCCAAGTTTCAAACAATTCTAAAACTCTGTCCAACTTCTATGGCCATCCAAAGTTTCGACCTTAAGAAAGAAGGGCAGCAGACCCTCTTTCACTTCTTCACTCACAACTCACTCATACAAACTCCAAATAGAACGAGTGACAACTTCATGAATAGCTAACACAATTTTCTACATTTTCTCCAAATCTCAAACAATTCTAAAACTTTGTCCAATATCTATGGCCATTCAAAGTTTCGGCCTTGAGAGAAAAAGGGCAGCAGACCCTCCTTCACTTCCACACCCACAACTCACTCATAAAAACTCCAAATGGAACGAATGATAACTTTATGAAAAGCTAACACAATTTTCTACACTCCCTCCAAATCTCATTGTAAATCAAGAACCTTTCCGTCTTTTATGGCTGATCAAAGTCTCTACCTTTTAGTTTCAAAGGCAACAAAAAACCCTTCACTCAAACTAGCACAACTTTTTATTCACAACTCCAAATCAAGAAAATGAGATCAATTTAAAAAATGCACACCATGATACACAACTCTTTCAAATTTCATTTCAAAACTCTTCAAACTCCCAACACAATAGCCCTTCAAACATTCGGGGTCCTCCCTAAACTCACAATGAGAGAGAAGATCCATAGTGTCCCCTTTTTCCTCACCTTATCTTCATTCTAACCACACAAACAAGTGGGGTCCGCCCCTAACTCACTCTTCAAGGCTACAACAAGAATAATTGAGCACTCACTTGGCCCACAACTATTTTTTTATCTTTAACTTAGAAGAAAATTCATTCAAGTTCACCGAGAAGGCAAACTATTTGAATAATGTCCTCATACTACTTTACAAATACAAAATTAATGCAAGAAATCACTCCAACTATGGAATGAAGAACTCAAACTCAACACACATCTAGTAGAGGTAAAAAACTAGAGTTCCAATCAAAATATCACTCCATCTGTAGGAATTTGAGAAAATTCAAACTCACGCTCCGGTTGAGATTCTTCATCTTGAGACTCAGAAAAAACCCTCCAGTTTGACATTCTAAACCTAAAGTAGAAAAAAACTACCACTTATGGAATTTGATGAAGCGCTTAGGCAGATCCGCCTTCTTATATAGATGTCATGCACCTCAACAAGAAGGCATCACCTTGAAGCTACTCAATAAAACATATAATATATATTTTTACACTATATACAAATGTACAACACGACACCGTCAAAGAAAAAGGAAATGGAGCAGATGGAAAACTCATCCGGTTATTGGACGGATGCCTCGGTTGATAGTTTGTACGTAGTCGAAGTGAATATGGATGTCAATGGCACTGAAACGGTGCAAAAGAATGTTGTGGGGATGTTGGGAGAGGGCGAGGAAATTGGAACCGCATCCACCACCTTGAGCACAGAGTCCGGGTACACCGAATTAGCGGTTGCCTTTGGTGCTCATTTGCAGCAGTTTCTTTTTAGAGCAATCATGCAATCGACAATGGCGGTAGTAGAATAGATGACTGGTACCACGTCTCTTTTGCCAGACCAAACAAAGGTGAATCCGCCAATGGCCGTGGAAGAAGGAAGTCTACAAAAGACTTGGAGTCAACGAACATACAACGTTGTAAAAGCGGTTTTAGTAGAGAGTAAATCAGATGACGAGGACATCAGCGGGAGAGGGTTCAGATTTGCAAGCCAAATTTGGTATTCTTGAAAATGAAACTTCCAAAAAGAAGTCGCGCAGGACACGGAGGTTGAATCGCTTTTGGTCGAGGCGAGCGAAGGAGTTGACAAGTAATCAGAAGGCAGTAAAGAAATTGCCATACGCGATTCATGTGGATGGACATGCTAAAGCGAGAGGAGTTCACAAACACCTCTAGCGTGCCGTACTACGAGGCCAGTGTGGATGTCTAGATCCGGTGTTAGATAACATCAATCACCACTTGAAGCAAGTGGTTGACAGCATTTGGCACACATTGGAGAAAGAGTGGGAGTTTGAGGGATTTGCACATAGGGCGAGGGAGATGTTTGAAAGATCTGCGACAAAATTGATGAGGAATAGGAAGATGCAGCTGAAGTATATTACCCAAAAGTACGTGAAAGGTCTAAAACTAGACAACGTCTGTAAAGGTCAGTGGACAAGCATAGTTGACAATACAAAGAAAATCACAGGTGAAGGTACGTCAACAGACTTTGAAGGAAACAACTCAAAAGGAAAGAATCCAATTGAGTTAGTGGAGGATGAGAATAAGGAGTCAGGAGACGAGTCACCTGACGGGTCGCAGCAACAGGTATGATTGAACTTCATCAAAGCTAATTAGTAATATTCAGTCTTAATCGTTACATGTCATTCATGTAGACTTATAATATTCATTCTTATCCAATCCCAGGGCTTTGAATGCAGTTGGAAATATTATTCTATTAAGCAAATAAGAGCGGCCGAAAAGCTTGGCAGTAACAAATTGATTTCCATGTTTCATGGTGGATTAGAGCAAAGCAGCAATCATTGTTGTTGACGACATTTGTTTTGTGAACTTCAATGCCATTTGCAGTAACATGAAATGCATATGTGCATGGAATGTTATTGACGGACGCATTAGCCATTTGGTTTTGCTTTCATGGATGGTGAACTGTTGAAGGAAGAGACATGTGTAAGTGACAGTTTTTGAGTTTTTGTGTGGCAGGATCTACAGAAGTATGCTGGAACTTGTAGTCCCAGCAATCCTCACCAAAGAGGGGAGACCTTGGTGGTTGAATCAGACAATGTGGAAGTTCAGATTTGCAGTTTGCAGACCAAATTGTTAAGGCTGAAGAAATCAAGAGAGGTAAATGTCTTTGTTGATTGTCATGTACTTGAGTTTAGAAATATATTGAAATTTAATAAATTATTACAATCCACTTTGAATTAGAAACTTCCAGTGAGAATATAATGTTAGGACAAATCCCGTGAATCACAAATGTCATGGTGGGTAAGTGAGTGCATGCGTTGTACATGTGAATGATGTTTAATATTGAAGGACATATGACTGTTTAGTACCTGTCTATGATGAGTACCTGAGGATTTATAGGTTTGTACATTACATGGTTTAAAGTGTGTGCACTGTTTTAATTAAGTTTTTATAGAATCTACAGGTAGGATTTAGGGTGGACCAAGATGCGAGCTCCAATAGAGTGAAGAAAGTGCTGGAAGTTGCTGTGGTAAGTGACGTCAACGAAGATATGTGATGAAATTTTTTTTGAACTAAAGTAATACTTTGGTTATTAACATATTCAAAAATTATGAAAACATGATCACCCATAAGGTGACGTACGTAATGAATGCGTAGTGTATGTCGTTCATGAAATAAACATTTGCATGTGAAACAACTAGAATTTTGGTAGTTGACGCTATTTTTATTGAGCCGACACAGTTCGTAATGTTGAAAGTACACAGTCAAAATGGTCCCGTCTTCAGAAAGGTTTTTGATTAAGTGTGGTCATATACAACAACGTCCTGGAATTTCGTAATACCTATGGTGGAAGTTGGAATCAGAAACAACAAGAAGAAGAGTCTTGGGATGGTTATGTTGTCATGAACAACTCGGAGGAAGTGTACAATATGAGAATGTAGTGACGGAAGCTTTTGAATTTATTAGTAACAAAGGGAGTCATTTCATGAAAATATAGGAACACTGAAATGAACGCATTTTCATTATATGTGATGAGGGGAGAGGGGGGGAGTTTGTGGAGACAAGTACGGTGAGTGAAGAAGTGTTTTCCAGAATGGAAGTTCTGGAGTGCTGCGTGTGTTATCAAAAAACTTTGTTGAAAAAGTTTTGTATGAGGTTTTGGGTGCCGAATAACTTCAACTTCGGTGGTCACATGAACAAGAAATTGAAAGTTTGTATCAATTGGATAATGGAAGTTCTGGGCTTATCATGTTAGGAAATAACAATCTTTCTATGACGAGGCTGAGGATGATTTGTATTGGGTGAGAGTTAAAAAAGAAATGCATGTATCTTTTGTTTATGATGGTTTGCAGAGGATGTTCAACTCAGATGATTGTAGGAACCATTTATTTGTAATGACTCATGTTTCACGTAATAGTGCATTGGTAGGGAAAAATGTACTATTATGTGGAAGAACTTCAGTGCATCACAATAGAGATGTAATTGTTTGGAATGTCAATATCTTTGAAAGGAAATGGACAGTGAGAGGGTTGGGAGTCTTTTTCTTGGAAGAAGTTGTGCCAGTAGGTCATGAGAACAAGGCTCTACATTGCACAGCAAAGTGCAACCATGTTGTTGAACCACAAATGCAGCATTCTAAAGTAATAAAGAAAACGGAAAAGAAACGACGTGTAGGAGTAGGATGTCATGTGCACGTCGAAAGTGTTGACTGTGGATATGAAAAGAAGAAGTTTTTGAAGGAACTTCCACCGCTTAATTATATAAGGATATGCAGTCCTTCATGTGCAAGAGAAGGTTGATGTACTGAAGTTCTTTTTCGTGAAATAGGACATGAAAAGAATCATGCTTTTCTGCAAGGTTCTGACAACATGAAGGAGAATGTGAAGCCCCTGAATGGAAATGCACGGCAACCAGAAGCAAAAACGGTCTCAAAAAAGAGGGCAAGGGAAGTAGACTTGCAGAGAACGTCATTTTCTAGAGCGGATGGAAATAAGTCATCCCCAAATATGCTGAAAGTGCCAGTACTGCATGGACAAGAATCAAAGGAAGACAGAGACAACATGCAGGTGAGTGAGCAGTCAATGTTCTTTAGAAATTGAAGTGTCCTTTACGGGAAGTAAGTGAACATGCTTTCAATGAAATCTTTTTATGACAAGATTATAAATGTGGAAAATCGACTTTGATAAGGTGAATGAAAATGCGAATACAGTTCAATCAGGCATTGCATGGGATTAGCAAGTAGTGGTCATGGTTAACCTCAAGCGTGCTGGTTGTTCCTGACCAAGTCTTGATGTTATACAATTTTACAAGTAGGGCATAATAGTGCTAACCCAAGACATTTGGAATGATGTGCTTCTGTGTTGCTGGAAATTGTATCATAGAAATTCCAATTCATGTAGTAGATGTAGGTCCATACGGTAGGGCATTACCTTTAGGAAAAATCTGAAATTTGAGTAAGTGATTTTTGGCTGTCTCCGTACGTGGGCTGTGAATGTAAGTGCTAAGGGGGGGGATCTGTAATGCAGATGGACTGTGGTGATGTCTTCAAAGTATTTGCTTTCACAGGGGGGATCAGGGAAGAATTGGAAGAGGGATCGTGATGGGGTTAGTAGAGTTGAAGTATGCAAGGAAGCAGATTCCCAGGGGTTGGCATTGCATCAAAGTGACATCATACACATCTGCAGGCGCCGCCAAAATCTGTCCTTATCCAGCAGGATGGACTGAGCAGCTGATGAATCAAACTGTCAAGGAAGTGAAAGGCCGAAGCATACTATGGTTAGATATGCTTCTAAGGAGCCTTGTAGATGTGTAAGGCATGCTCAGTGAATTATTCGCTTGTCTTCAGTATTGATATTGCTGAAGAACTGAAATTGTAGAATCGGAAACTCAGCAAAGGCTACTTCTCATGGAAAGCCTTGCAGAGTTCAATGACTACCTTAATATGTATGTAGACATAGTGATTTGTATTTGTGATAGGGACATTATGAGTGCAATGTGCTGAAATAGTTGCACAAATAGAATTAAGTTTTTATTAAAAAAATAAGTGTGAGGCACACTTTTGTGGAAAATACCGTGACATTAAATAAAAGGTAGCGGCAACGCTACATGTTTTTTATTCATGCAATACTCATGCAAAGCACACGTGCATGCTCAAATGCTTTATTTATAGAATTATTTATGGAATTATTATTGAAAGAAATTGGATCCAGACCGTCTACAGAAACTGTTGACCAATAAGAAGATTTTGCCAAGTGTCAAGACATAGCTCACTACTAAAAACAAACAAATTGGCCGGCAGTAACTTCCATGAGGAAGGATGAAAAGCAAAGTCATATCGCATTGTTGTAATGCCGAACTTAAAAGTCAGGCACCCGTTTGCTAAGAGGACGTCTTCTGGACATTCAGTCATGTACAATAATGCAAGTCCTAGACACATGATTTTTAGCAAATTTTTACTTAAAATACATGACCTTTCAACATGGTTTTCTTGCCTTAATATTGCGATTAAAACACCTACATCTCTTGTAGTGTTGGACACTTATTGAGTCACTTTCTACGTCATTATTGATTGTTTTTACTCACACTTATTACATGTTGGCACCATATCATCTTGGCACAATATTTTTTTGCATAGCAAGAACAAATATAATCCAAAGATTTTCAAAAATTGCAACATATGTTTACTCATCTCTTTTGACCTTGTGGTCCTTATATGATGGTATATTATTTCTTTATGCAATGGTCTTGTTTGTTTGTTTTAAAAGGAAAAAAAAAAATTATTGAATTCAATATTGAAAGGCTAAAACTTTCAATAACACCACTTTCATCTTCTTAGAATAATTAACTATTGTGCAAATTTTAAACAATGAATAGATTTGCTGAGAGGTAGATTTCTCATCTAATGTCATCTAATGCAATTTATTGATATAAAATCATTCAATAAATCTACACAAACTTTGATTTGCAAATTTGGTTTGCTATTTTGGTTTGTCACATGCTCTAATTCACTAAATAGCACAATCCATATATTAGAATGATAGAATTATATATCTTTGAATTATGACTTGCAATACATCATGTCAATATGTCATAGCAAGCTACATACCATGAATTTATTATGCATCTATAATGATTTTCTAGATCTTCAGATTATTATCTTAAAAGATTGAATGCCATTATTTTCCTTTTATATTAACTTGGAAGAGTGATCTACATAAAATGAAGTGACATTTCAACTTTCTCTTACTATCACTTCCATTAAATGTTTGGAAACTTAGCTCCAAGTGATTCCTAACTAAAATCTACATGAATGTGCTTTGTATAAAAAAATTACAAAATTTAAAATATATAATAGTTGATATAAATATTTATGCATGTCTATATGCTATTTTTAATTAATTTTCAAAAATTGAGGGAGTATAAACATACTAATTCCAAAAAACAAAATATTATGAAAGTATACTGAAAATATATTCTCTAATAAAAAATGTGAAATATAATTTAATATAAATAATTCATTAAGCCCTAAAGGACCAATATGTTTACAAATTCAAAATTGCTTAAAAATACTTGTCCCCAAAGCAAGGTCAAAATCTTCATTGATATTTGTTTTTTAACAAATCCAACTGTAGGATCATCTGGTTTCAAGTCCATTGTCCCAAAGTTTTAGAATGAATATGCCCACCGATTGTAAGTTCAATGAGCCTAAAGTTTAAAATATAGACTTTTCTAGCCCTTCCAACACGTAACATTTTGTCTTTCAACATTTTGAGAAAAAAGCATGTATGTCCTATAACTTGTGCATTTTATCCAATATGCTGGAAAATGGATTGGAAACATATGTAAGAAAATTTAACCAAAAAAACTTTTCTATTCATCTTTAAAAAAATTATGAAGTAGAAGGCGGTAATAAATGAAAGAAAAAACTAATATGCTAATAACTTTTACACATAGTTGAAAATTGCATGAAAATTTAATTATAGTGTTTTTTTACAATTGTAAGAATGTTCTAATAAACAATTTAAATCCTTTTTCTTTAATCTTATTTGAAAACATTTAAAATTAAGAGCAAAAGACGACATAATATGTTTTTTCTACCTTCATTGCCTACAAAATAAATATTCTCATAAATTTTACTTCATTATTTGAAATTGAATGGTTCAAATGTTTTTGATCAGGTATCAATCTTTAAAGTTTCAAAAAAATAGTGAATACCGAGTATTTTCTTAGAATATATTTTTTATTGCCTGGTTTCGCATTGAAATAAAAAAAGGTTTGTGACTTTTACAGTAATTATTGGAATGACATGGAACAAAACTTCACATGTAAAATATGATGAATAGCATCCATTCTAAAAACTTCATGCAAAAATTCCAAATTATAAAGTCAATAGAAGTTGCCCAAGTTCTCAAAAAGCCCAAAGTGGGCTCTTTGGTCTTTTAGGGATTAATGTCTAGAGATTATGATTTAGTATGGGCTAACTACCTTGTTTATGGAAAGTCTCAATATTCATTTAACATTTAAGGTAGACCAACCTCTTATTGCTAGTCACCTAATTCCAACATCTACTAGCCCCTCTCATTTGCTCAATAGACCTCACCCATTTCCACAAAGTGTGTAGTTTATTTTCTTTGGGCAAAGAACTGGATGCTATTAGAAGAGGATGATATCAAATTCATATTTATTTATAAACAATAATAGGCTAATAAAGATGTGGTTCATTAAATGTTGGTTTAGGTAGACTTAGTTGCGAACTAATGCTTGTCAGAGCAAGTTGTTGTTTAGGTAGTAAAAGAGTTAGAAAATTAAACTTGTGCTTTCAAATAAGGTAAAGCAGCCCATTGCGGTCAAATGACCCATAGGGGACACATGATGATCCCATTGTGTTTTTTCTGACCACAATCAATATCTCACCTAACTTCAATGGAGTAATTAGTGACCTTATTAGGAACATGCAGTAATTTTGGTGTAAGTCATTGTAGGAAGTGATTTTTTATGGCCATCCACATATAAAAAAAAATTGTCTCCTTTAGAAGAGGTAGGTGAACATTATGGATACACTTGCAGTTGATTTTGGGGTGGTCTGCCAACTTCTTTGGGCTGAACACTTGAGAAATTCATAGTTAATTCATACTTTGTCCAAAAATTATGATTTTAGTTGCCTTCACAAACTCTCATACTTGTCTTCACATGGGAAAAAAATTGAAAAATTTTGGTGATGGGATGATGGCAGACTTCTAATTCTGACCACAATGGGCTGCTTTACCTTACTCATTGAACAGGATTAGGGTCGTGTGTCTCTAATCAAGAACCTTTTTAAGATGGTCATGACCTCCACCTATTGATCGTTTTATATTTTTTTGCCAAATGAGTTTGAAAATTCATATCCATTTCAATTTGTATCAAATTAACACAAATCCACTTGTATTTGAATCTTCTCAATTAATTTTTTGTTTGGAAAATACAGACAAGAATAAGCACCTATCCAAATGCTGAATGAGTAGTAATGGGCTAGTTGACTTTGACTGCAAGGAAGAAAAAAATCTCAATGTTCAACTAATGGTACTAATATTCTCTCTAGAAAGTGGATTAGCATAACTAAACAATAATAATAAGCACTACAGTAATGAGTATCAATATATATACTAGCTGCAAGAACAACATTGCAGTCACTTTGCAGGCAATTGAAGTTGATAGTACATGAGTTCAATCATAACTCATTTTGAATAGTGGCGTTTGATCAAAAATTCTTGTTCTACATTCGATTTTCATCGTGAGTGTTAGATGAAATAATTAAATGATATATGTTTTGGGATGAAAATGTGACGGATCATGTAATAGGGGTTGTGACACTGCATACTTAACCCCTAAAGTTCCATGACTAAAAACGCTCCCAAACTGCCATTTCTATGACAACTACCAAATTTTTGAAAAAGAACAATTTTTGACACATGTAACCGTAGGATCTTGTAGTACAATGTCTTGATAACATGTGGTAAAATTTTTAGAAAATTCCACCGTGTGGATCATAAGATATAAGCATTCAAAGTCTCCAAAACCATTTTTTCAGTCCTGCGAAAAATCAGGCAGCTGCACTTCACAAGCTCACTTTTCAATGAAAAAATGTTGAAAAAGGTGGTGCTTCTTAAAATTCAGTTTCCTAAACAAGATGCCTATATGCTTGAAAAATTTCACATCATTTGTATTTGAACAACATATAGGAAAAAAATAGTAAGTAGAAAAGAAGTAGAGAATGATTCAAAATATTAAATTGTTAAGAATTTAATTATGGAATTAAAAAATGCTAATCCCAACAGTTGTAATGTTGTAATAATTAATCTACATCCTAGGGTCTTATTTTTTTTCCAAAAATACTGAAAATTGAGTAAAATAAACAACTTTAAATTTTTTTTTAGAGTAGAGAATCCATTATTGCTCGCAAACTAAAACCCCTCATAACTTTTGACTCATCGATTGAAATGGAATGATTCAAAGCTTTCCAAGTATAATTAAATGCAGAGAACCAATTTTTTTTTTTAAAATTCCCCCCAAAACGATTTTTTCTAATCTACCCAAATTGACTAGTTACCAAAAAAAGTAACATATTAGGTCACAACTTTTGACTTGTATTTCAAAATGTCATGAAATTTTGTACACATGAAGATATTCCTTGTTCCCACCTTCTATTAAATTTCAGCCTAAAATATGAAAATCTCCAGCCATACGTACCTGCCCAAAATTTCTATACGGCCAAAAAACGCATGTTGGTCCTTTAGGGATTAACTCCTAACGTCCCATTGTCCCCTCAAGGGACAAATCAAATTTCGAGCAGGTATCTACAGGCTCAATTTTTAGTGAAACTTTTTGAAACTTTTCTATAAGATAGGAAAATTGATTAGCTTTGTGGGAATATCATTTTTATTTCAATTTGTCCAGGAGCAAAAGTTATACCACAAAAAGCCTCAAAATGAACTGAGCAGGCATCAAAATTTTTTTTGCAAAAAGTCAAAATAAATTTTAATTTTTTTTTTTCTTTGAAACTTTACATTTTTGTCTACATGTGAAGCTTTGATTCATTTTATTTGAACTAATAATGAGCAAGTTATGGACAATCTTGTTTTCGAACAATCTAAGCATCTTTTTGAAAAAATAACTTGTAGGATTCATTTCTAATTGCAATTTGCACAATTTTTTATAATTTTTTTTTGAGAGTGTTGCGTTTTCTTGCTAAAACAACCTCACCATTGGGATTATTGTATTTCAATCCCATATAAGAGCTATTAATGATTTAGTTTTTTTTTCAATCTTGGACCTATTTCTACTTAACAATTTTTTAAAGAACAAAAACCAAGTGTGTGTTTTTTGAATTTTTTTTTGTAGAATTTCAACTTACATCTTCAACATAAAAAAATTTAAATTCAAAGTCTATAGTGCAAAAAGTTTCCACAAATGGCGGTGGCAAAGTTAGCTGAAATTGCAGGTCAGTGTTCAAAAAAACTTTCTTTTTCAACTTTGAATGCTAATATCTTCCAATCTATACGGTCAAACTTCATGAAATTTTTACCACATGATCTTTGACATGTGAAGTACAAGATCCTACGGTTAGATTCTAAAAAAATGTTTTTTTTTTTTGTGTTCTTGGGTGAACACAGCTATAATGGCAGTTTTGAATGGTTTTTGACAGAAAAATGGCTTTGGGACTTTAGGGATTAACAATGTCTATTGTATTAAGTGTGTATTGTCACAAACCTTGTTGCGACTCTTGTCACATAATTTGTCATATTTTCATCCTATAGAAATATCATCCAATTATTTCATCCAAAGTTCACAATGAAATACTAAAATGTGATGAATGAGTGTCCTTCCTTGACATGAACCTTGTCTTCCTCAACACAAGCGCAACAATTCATTTGCCATTTGAAGTTGCTACTGTAGTATAAACATACACATATACTTGACAGTTAGTATGGAAGCCTGAAGTGTACACTGTATCCTGTGTCCAACAAGTGTTGATGGCTTCATTTGCTAATGTCCTTGCGTCCATGTTCCAGGTTGTTGTTCACTACACTAAAAATGATATTTAGTGTAGTATGACATTTAGTGTTTTACCCCCCTACCAGCCATTTTACTTGTCTTCAATTTTACTTGTCTTCAATCTTTTCCTTTGCAAGTTCATTTTTTTAACATGTTTTAATACTAAATGTAAACCTTTTCAGATTTCAGATTTACCATAGAGCATATTTAGTGTTAGAAATTAGATTTAGTGTTACTTACTTATGATATTTAGTGTCAAGGTTCATAATTAGTGTTGCCAACACTAAATATCATTTTTAGTGTAGATATCCGCAAATGGTTGGACTCATAACTTAGTGGGTGAAGCAAAATCAAGGACAGGATTTTCTACAGTAAAGATCAAGTTCCATTCCCTTCAGTGAGGCCTTCACATGCCAAGCATGGAATTTTCAGTGACCAGAGTCAGTGCCTGAACTGACTTCCTTAACCCAGAAGCGACGCCAACGCCATTTTGTGGCATTGGGATGACTGTCTTTGTGATCTACAGAGATTTAAGAAGCATTTTTTCATCCACTTTCTTTTTGTTGACCTTTCATGGTGGGTTATGAAGAATCTTTAATTGAGTTTTTAGTCTTCTTAGTGTTTGTCTTCAAGTGAATGAGTAGCTAGCAAAAAAAATGGATCACAAAATATGCTAATTTTAGTGTATTTTGGGAAGTTGCTCTAAATCTAAAATTTCTTCACAAAAATGATATTTTTTGAGTTTGAGCCAAACTAACAAAATGAAGGTCATCTACTCTAGTTTCTACTCCAATTTGAATTTTTTTTAGTTCCTCATATTGAATATTTTATTGCAATTTGAACTCTGAATGCTTTTTCAATGTCACTTATTTTCTAATTATAGAATAATACGGAAATTAAATTTACACTCTGATGTTTGTCACTGTAATATACACACATGTTGAAATTTTCAGATTTTTTGAAATATTTTTCTATTTGATAGGGATTTTCTTCAATTTTTCTTCAAAAATTCTCAAAAAAAATAATATTTCCTAAAAAAATCTAAAAAATTTATGAAGTATAGAAGATATGTTGTTCCATCTCTAAAAAATAAATATAAAAATTTTCATTCATATCTAATTGCAAAATGATAGAAAACTGAGTGATAGGCAGTGAGACTTGAAATCAGTGGTCATGGGTCTGTCCTTTAAGGGTTAACTTAATATTTGGACTGTATCCAGTCATCGTCCACAGGCTCATTTCATTTAATATTTTAATGACAAACTCATTGACTGTAAGATGAGCTGGGTGAGTGAGGATTTGATGGGTGGCACTTTCATTTTATAGCATGACAGTTTATGATGTGAATTAACTTATGAGGTTTGAAGTAAATTAATGAAAGTAAAATTATGTGATTGGGTAAGTTAGTGGGTAATTTAGTATTTAAAGACATGATTGGGACACACTGTGGTGGGCATGTGAGAAGTGTGAAATTAATGCATACAGCTTTTGTAAATGGTAAGTGGTACTTACTGGTACCTGAGACTGTGCTTGATGCAACACATACTAAGCATCAGAAAGGAAAAATGGACAGTTGTAGACTATCTTTAAATTACCATGTATGATTTCTATTATTTTACATTTGTGGATTATGAACTGTAATCCACAACAACATTTGAATGATCTAAATGAACATCAATTTTGTTGTTGAATTGGCAGTGTTTCATGTGCCTAAAATTGTCACACATATCTTTAAAAAAAAATCTAATTTAAGGACACAAACTAGGACATGTATAGACTTTGGGTTCAAACCATGGGTCTTCCGTCAAAGTAATGGAATATTACCAAATTAAAGAACTTGACATTTATATATAAGTATTTGTTGTAATCTACATCAACATTTGAATGACCAATGTAAAATCACAAAATTGTCATTCTTGTCTAACAAACTCTTTAACAACTTCTTGAAAAAATGCATGTGACTTCCAAAATTTTCTAACTTTATCTTGGCAATTGGTAAGGTGTTCTTCCGGTTCCCATGAAGTGTAGTCAAGTGAATATCCCTTCCATAGCACAAGATATTGAGTTTCCAATTTGTTGGTATCTTTGTCAACAACATATTTTCTTACATTTAATATACGTTCCACTTCCCATTCATTGTTTTCTCGATCATAAACGTCATGAATGTTAAATCCATTTGGAGTTTTTTCATTTGACTTTGGATGTGGCGCAACCCACAACTCTTGTGCCATTCTTGATAAGTTTGCTTGGATGATCTTTTCAATACCTATTAAATTGATCTATTAGATAATTCTTTGATACACCTTATTGAAAAGCAAACGATTAGAGTTTATGCATACAATCTATAAAATACTTTGAAATACTCAATAATAAACCCAAAACCATACGATTATATAATGCATACAATGTGTATGATGCTTAGTAATACTCAATAGAAAATCTAAGAGGTGTCTTTTATAGTCCTCCTATTTTTTACTTTAAAGTAAATTTCAAAGTAAAAGAATTTCAAAAGTAAAATTTCATTTTATTTTTAAAGTAAAAGAATTTCAAAAGTAGAGTTCAACTATCAAAAAGTAAATTAATTTTAAGAAAAAGAAGAAACAATCTAAGAATGAAAAAACATTTCAATAGTTAAATAAATAAAATGGACAAATTAAAGTGATAAAAGTAAAAGTAACTATAAATTTTAGAATTTGAATCTTATAAACATCCCCAACTCCATTATATCACAATTCTTTCATGATTTTGACCAAATAAATGCAGGTCCTGACTCACTGACTCACTGACTGCTCATCAGTCAGGGCTCAGTTTGCCAGGTTTGTAAATTTGTAGTGATGGTTGTTGTCTGTGGGTGAATACATTTGAGAGTTGCCCATGTAATTTAGCATGCTTTAATCAATTCATACAATGGAATGAGTCAACTGTTCATTTGTTTCCAATTCTTATTAAAAAAAATAGACTATGTAAAATGGCTCCACAAAAAAAGAGGAGTCAGGAAATTTGACTCCTTATAAACTAATGTAGTCGGTGCCTCCTTAGCTGCAGCTTTAAAATCACCCCCCCAAACACTCTTTGTATGCTAGTCGGTCTCTGTCTGTGTCTGTCTCTGAGTCGCACCAGCGCATTACATGTGAATTCAATTTACTTTTTTTCTCCATCCATAATACTTCATCCATCCCTGGCTGTCAAATAACATCCACACATTCATCCAAACCCAAAGTTCATTCATGCACAACTTGACAGACCAACCATGTACACCTACTCTAGTGGTTGGTACCTTAGGAGCCCAAAATAGCAACCTTACAGCTGCCGCAATAATGCGAGAAGGCAAAAAATTCTTACTTTCGACTTCCTGGGTAAATATTATTTACAGATGAATTTTGACCATTGTCCGGTTCATCAAAATTCTTGCGTAATCAGTTTTTATCCTAAAGTTCTAAATTATCTTTACGTTTACCTTATATTCTAAAGTTCCTAAAAGATTCTTCTTGGTAACTTCTTGCTTTTGCCACATTTATTGCTACTTTTCTTTTAGGGATAAATTTTAGTAACCTTATTTAATTGTTGTGGTAAAATCCTTTTTAACTGCTATGGTAAATTTTTTAAGTCTTTTGTAAATTTCCTATTTGGATTTTTCCTAATTTCCTATAGTAATTCCAATTCTACCGTAACCCCTAAAGGACCATTTTATTGGGCATAATTTTTGTTGTGATTTTTTGAAACTTTTTTAGAAGAAAGAAGAACTAATAAGCTTTGTGGGAATATAATTTTTTTTTTCAATTGGTGCCTGAGAACAAAAGTTATTCCCAAATAAGCTCAAAATAAAGGGAGAAGGGGCAACAAAAAAATTTTGCAAAAAATTTAATTTTTAAATTTTTTTTCCTTATAGGTTATATTTTTGCCTATTTACAAAGCTTTGATTCATTTCATTTGGATTTTTAATGAGAAAGTTTTGGACAATCTTATTTTTCAGGCAATTAGAGCATCTTTTTGAAAAAAATAACTTGTAGGATTCATTTTGGAAAGCAATTTTTTGCAATTTTTCAAAAAGAAAAGTTCTGCATGGTTTAGTTTTCTTGCTAGAATGATCTCGCCATTGGGATTAGTGCATTTTAATTCCATCTAAAAGTTATTAATATTTTAGATTTTCCTTCTATTTTGTACTATCTTCTACTTAACAATTTTTTTAAGAATGAAAATTAAGTTTTTTTGAATTTTTTTTCCTAGACTCTCAACTCAATTCTCCAATATAAATATTGAAAGCTCAAAACTCTATAGTGCAAAAAATTTAAGTTAAAAATGCTCAAAGTCAAAAAATCTAGTCCCGCAATGTGCTGAAAATGTTGTTTTTTTCACTTCAAATACAAATATCTTGCAATTTGTGCGGTCGAAAATTCTGAATTTTTTTTTCACACATTGTCATACTAATTAGGTGTAAGATCCTATGGTTGGATGTGAAAAAAAACAATTTTCAAATTTTTTTACTCTTTGATCTAGAAATGACAGTTTTGAGAGTTTTTTGGCAGAAAAAGGCCTTGGTCCTTTAGGGATTAAAGTCAAAAGTTTAATGTCTAATCTACTAAATTGGAAATAAATGCAAGAATTCTTAGTCAAAATAATCAGTTACTGACCTGAATATTGTTGATGCCCTCGTTGTATAGCGCCACCCACTAGTCGACCGCATGCTACAACTCCATGTTTAATGTTTGATGTTTTGGCGTTGAACTTTTATAACTTCTTTAATGGGTTTTTTAGAAATCTCAAACTTTTCTTCCGAATACTTTCTTCTCTTTTGTCTATTTTTTCTTTCAAGTGTTTTCTTTTCTTTTGAAGATATTTTGTAGAAGTCAAATCTAATCACCTTAAACCCCAATGTTTGGGAGATATTTTGTAGGAATGAAATCCAATCAAAGCTAAAGCTAAATTCTTGGCTAATTCTATTGGAACCAAACAAAGTCTTGAAACAAAGTTTGTCTTTTCTTCTTCTAATTAATAACTAACTTCTAGAATCTCCTAAAGTCAATTATTTCCTTGTTTTGTCTTTTCTTCTTATCCTACATCAAAGTCTATCCTCGAACTACAAATTAAATATTCCAATTGAGTGGTCCAACTTCACTTTGGAACTCCCTTATGGCTCTAAACTTCCTAATACCAAACATCTAACTTCATTCTTCTTGTTGCAAATTGTGTTGAGATCACTGGATGTGTTTAGAGCTTTGGATTTCAAATAGAATATGAGATTTGGAACTAAGTGAGTCCAATACAAATGGCTTCAAGAGCCTGGGAGAGAACTAGCATGAACCACATGGGAAGCTTCAAGTTTACAACAGGTATAAAACCACCAACCAGTTGACTTTGGAATTTCAAAGTTTTTGTGGATTAGACCTTTGTCTTGATTTGTTTTATCTTATTTGAATCTCCTATGTATATTGGTTTGTTTGATTTTGAGGATTAGTTGACTTGGAGTTGAGAAATCACAACTGGATTGACCCTTGCCTGGTGGATTAAACTCCTCACTCTGAATTTATCACGTAAATTAGACTCTTATTGATGCAGATTACTTCTAACTGGAAAATTTTGAGCTATAAGAGCATCCCCAAAGCTGCATGCCACATGGGGCAAACCCGAGAAATGGGCGAGGCTACTCACATTAGTCGCCCCACGGCAGGAACGCCAGAGGCAAAAAAAAAGCCCAGGCAAGTCAGAATTTAGATATGGCACTGGCAAACACGGAGTGTTTAGTGTGCCGTGCCAACAAGTCTGCATGCATTTTGAAGTAGATTTTGACCTCAATTCTGAGGTTATGAGCCAAGTTGACCTACAACCAGGCCAATCAAACTAGATAATTCCAATATTTGAGATATAGAAATGAACGAAAAATTAATTCTTTATTTAGGCAACAAAACGGCTTCACTTCCCTCCCCTCAAAACCACTTGGCGTGGCTTCTTGGCGTGTCTGTTGTGGAAGGCTAGCCAGCCAGGCTACGCCGGGCTCCTCAAGAGCAAAGCCATTGACCTCCTTGGTGCCCTAGTGGCCACGCTAGCCATGGATTTGCCCTAATACATTTAGTGGAATTTCTAATCCTTGGCAAAAGTTAAAATAAAATAGAATCAAAGTTAAATTAACCCCCAAGGACTACCAATTAGGCAATTCAAACTCAATTTTCTTTTACAAAACCTGATGCAGCATGTGGTATGACTTCCTACATGGAATAGCCAGTCAAGCAATCTTGCTCGTCCAGCAACTTGCCTTTCTAACTGACCTACCACCTGTCCAACGACCTGAACTCCTGTCTGGCCATCCCTTCTGGCGTTGGCTCACTCGTTCACCTCTATGATTGGAGCTCTAGTCCTTGGCTGAACCTTGAATTTGGTTCTTTTAATTAAATCTAGCTGTTGCTCACCACTTTGGATTTCCTTTTGGGAACCCCTTAAATAAAAAATCAACTAGAAATTATGACTAGGGCGATAGCTTCGCCGCATTAGAGGGGTTACCTTCAAATTTTGGGCAAATTCAACAAGGGAAATTTATTAATTTAACAAAAACTAGATCTATGGTGATAGCTTTGTCGTATTAGAGGGATTAACCTCAAATTCTGGACAATTTGACAAGGGAATGGTTAAAACTTGAATGCAAGAGCTTGGTTCCAACCCAAACTTCTCCAAAATAATAATGACAGTCCTAAAAACAACGTTTTCAAACGTCAAGGCTCTAAGGGGATACTGTATGACATAACATCAAGATATCCCGTGCAGGGAGCTCGGTTTGTAGGGGTTGGAATCTACAATGTTTAAACATCAACAAAAACATACAACATAAGTAATTTTGAGTTAAAGCATGTTTAAGCAAGCAAGCGTTTCAAAGGGACCCCAATGTCCTTTGAAAGAGGCTCAAAACACAAAAGAAAGTTGAGCAAAATCAAGGAGCAAAGCTTTAAATGCAATAAAACAAGTGTTTGGCGGAAAACCACAAATTTCAACAACGTGGCTGCGTTTTGGCCAAAGCTTTACGAAAATAAAAAGGGGTGCAAAGAGAGGGGAGGAGAGGGCCTTTTATACTCATTCAAGGCCCCCAACTTTCCTCCAATTACCTACTTCTACTCCTAAGTAAATAAAAACTAACCTAATTTGAAATTCTACACTACTGCTGTGATCGTTCTAACTTTTGAAAAAATGATCCAAACACTAAACCAATTGCGCCATTGTCTTCAAAAGACCCAAATTAACCCCTAGCCCCTATTTTTTGGCCATTTCACAAGTCAAAACCAACATTTAGCGTATCAATAAAAGGGTAAAAAATTCAATTATTGGAGATAATTTTCTTTTCAAGTTTTAACTGGCCTAGGTTGTTGGTAAGGTTCAAGATAGTAAGAAAAGAGTCTGAGTTGATTCCAATTGGACATTGTGAGCTCTTGGTGCGCCGGTCAACTCATCAAATGTTTTTGAATCCGTTAAGGCCGTCGATTTTGGTACTTGTCGGGGTCGGAATGTAATGGGATTTGGTCGGGCACTTTATTAGCACTAAACATTCTACCCTAATTTTTAGTGGGATTTTACCGCCACTTTGGGATTTTCTAGAAATTCCCCAATGTGTAAAAACACGGTTGACTTTCCGTGGAGTCATTTCCGCAATTTAGAAAATTAAGGAACTTTTTGGGCAACTTCTAGGAAATTTCCAAATATTGCACACAAGCTTACATCTCACCTTGCACTGACGAGTATTTAATTTAATACCTCTTGGTTTAATTCCCACCCTGGTGGGAAATCATTCTTGGTCTAGGATTAATTCCCACCGGGAGGGGGAATCATTCTTGGTTTCACTATAAGAAACCCGTTTTTTTTCTTATCTCTGGATTTTGCGTGCTGATGTTGTGACTGATGTCTTCAAATATCTACGAGGACATCCAAAATGTTGCGTTGCTTAAAACTCGGGCTTGACATCAGATTTTACATCAGACATCAGCATGATGGGGGACCGGATGTCCAAAAAACATCAATCAACGGGGTCCTAAAAGGGCGCCATGTAATTGCCACCTAAGCGCCACGCGAACACGAGTAGCTACGTAAGAATTTTTTCATCTATTTTTGGCCATGACGTGGCATCTGAGGTGGCACATGACGTGGCAGTGGGAAAAGTGACGTGGCATCTAACAAGGATGATGTAGCATGCCATGTTAGCATATTTTTTTGTTGTCTAAATTTTTATTGCTATCTTTGAAGACGTCAACATATACATTTGTATGTTTTCTGAGACATCAACTCAAACGTCCAGATGTTTTCATAGACGTATTTTGAAACATCACCTTAGACGTCCAAATTTCTTGTGACATCAATGTAAACATCTACTTTTCATCATGAATACCTCTGGCAATGTTTGGTATGATTTAGGAGAATAAAATGATGTCACATTAGACGTTCATAGAATGGAATGGACTATTCGGCATGATGTTAACATGGACATTCTCACGTGTCTTATATGATGTCTACATGCATGTCATAATGTCCAATATAACATGTCATATATAGTACACCATACATTATACATCATACATCATATACCATACATTATACATCATATACCATACATAATACGCTATACAAAATACATCATAATTGGCAATTATGTCTCATAGCTTCAAAAGCCACTTGATGTGAGTTTATGGAGGGGAAAAGACGGGCGCTTTATACAATTGGAGTGGTAGAGGGGAAGACAAACTATATGGGATATTGAAAATACTAGATTTAAATTTTGGTGGAGCAGCACACAAACGTCTAGTAAGATGTTTTTTGCAATTCTTAAAGGCCGCTTTGATGATGTTCCCATAGATGTTACACCAATTGTGACTATATTTCCTAAAACATTTAAAAGTCTACAAAAATATCCAAGAAAACATCTCAATGTTTTATAAAATGTCTCTAGTGACATTTCTACGTCTACTTAGATATCTCCAAAATAAGTGTAGAAAACGCAAAAGACAGCCCTGCTATGCTGACGTGGCATGCCACATCAACAAAATTGTATGCCACGTCAACTAATTTACATGTGGCATGCCACGTCATATGCCGCATCATCTTATTTTCTCCCAAAGCTGTCCAATGGCTGCCCGATTCCTTTTCTTTTAACCTCGGTCAGACTTTTATCCAAACATAAAGTAATTTCCACAGATTTATACTCCGTGAATTTTTCCCTTAAAGTTGACATGGCAGTCTATGTTTTTGCGGATGGCTCATCGAACATCAATAAGTCCTTAAAAATGTCATAAAAAATCCCGATGTCGATGGTAACAACAACTTGTTTTGATTCAAATTTGCTGCAGTCATCTGAAACATCCTTGGAAATCTTCTGAAATCACAATCCTTCTCTTTAACATCTTGATGTCTCCGCGGACATGGTATGTTCAGCGTTGAACATCGCATATTTTTGCTTTGACATAAAAAAAAAATCGGGTTTTTTTATAGTGTCTAGGGAATCTGGCAATCAAACTTCACCATTACGCTTTTGACATGTCTCTTAGTTAGAAACACTGTTTTTTACTTGTAGATTGTTCATAAATATGGTCCGTGGGTTTACTTGTATTGTCACATGATTTCTTTCCTATTTTTCATTTTTTTATCCTAAGTCTTTCATATGCACTTTTGCTTGTCAAAACCTTCAAAAGTCTATATTTAGATGGTTCTATGGTTTGGCCATCAGAGCTCAATACTATCTCAACCCTTAAATGTTCTCTCAAACACTTAAGTAGACCTAAATATTAGTATATAGAAGTGCTTAGAGCGCTTCCAGACTTCTTAGTCAATTTACACCGCATTCATAGGGATTTTGTCCAAACGCCATGTAAATATACTTATACTATCTTTTGAACTTTAATTAATTGTAAATGTGATCAAAAAGCAAAAAAAAAAAAAAAATCTTGAAGCTCAAGTGCTAACTTGGGGGCTCACAACCGGTCATAATCAGAGACTACTCTATTTTTGTGCAGCTGGATTTTTACCACTGTAGACAACAGCAAGGAGAAAGAAGCTTGCATCAGCATCTAAGCAGATAGCAACGCAAATATTTTATGTCCCTCTTCATAAGTTGGATAAGACTTTGGATGACTGTATATCAGCTTTTGGATCATCAAGGTGGGTCCAAATTTTTTGTTCCTTGTTTGGTTGCTTATACCTATCGGAAAGGATACAATATCTTTATTACTTGTGCTTTATATTAATCTTTTATTTGTAGAGGTTGGTACTATATTTAGGATTTAGGCTTGTTACAGCAAAAAATAGTGGTCTTGTGTGACAGAGTACCAACATATTATCTGCAAATATTTTGATTTGAAGCTGGAGCGTTTGAATCATGCTTCTGAGGCAATTTTTTTCTTAATTTTTTTTAGAAAGTTTTGCTTGTGACATTGAAGTCTTGTAATTATTGAGCAAGCATTATTTAATAACTAGGAGATGACCAAATTTCATGAAGAGGTGGCAACTTACCTTTCATATTAATCTTTTTGTGGTCTCAGAGTAGCCTAAATTTTTGGGGTTTTGGTGCTTGTTCAGGTTTGTAGACGTGAGATTCTTAGTTTTGGGGGCGTATACATTGAAATAATGGATTTTTTGTTGCATTTGAATGATTGACTAATATTGTCTTCATTCCTACTTCTAATTTTTCTTGATGCCCATGTCAATGGAATTGTTCTCTCTCCTTATTTGATTTTCATGGCCAATTTCCAAGCAAAGAATCAGGTGGCACCAGCAGTGAGCATCTGCACAATAGATTGATGATTGATTTGATTTTGAATGGGGCTTGTACAAATATTTAATTTGTATTGCATACATAGAATGCAGCTAGCGCTCTGCCCTAAAAATCTCTGATGCAATGAATGTTGATTGGAATATGCAAAGACATCCCTTTGATATTGCAATTTTTCTTCATTGTATTGACTCAAGCATGGTTTCCAAGTTTTTGCAATCTGCCCAGGTGGAATACTGAATGACTTCTTTGGCATTCCTACTCGATGCCAATGTTCTTATATTATTGAGGCATCAAACATTCTCTTGTGGACTTGAGGGAGCACATCAAGAAACAACCACCTATCGTAACATTAAGTGCAATATTATATTAACCCCTAAAGGTCTCAATTCTTTTTTGAATTTTTGCACATTTTTGTTCATATCTTTGTATAGAAATATCATTTACCAAAATTTCATGGATTATGTCATTAAGGAAGGTTGTCTTTTCTAGATTCAAATATTACATTGGATGAATGAGAAGTTGGTTGGATGAAACAAGGCTTGCAAGTCCTCTATTCATCAAATAGAATTTGGACGTTGGAGCGCTCCAAGATTAAAGTTTCTTGAATCTAAATATTATTTAAATTCTAGCTGAACTTGTCTTTCTTAAAACTCTATAAATCCTAATATATTCATCTTCTATCAAATGCATGCCATTGAAATGATTATTTTGACCATATTATATTTTCTACATGACTATTGGCCTCTCATGAGCATCATTTTGAAGAGAATTCACCATGTTTCTTACTGATTTTGTGTAGTCTTCATTAAGGTATTGATACTTGTGTAATGTTCTTTACAAGCCACAGGTCATAGAGCAATGGTTGCTAGCTTCTATCGATGCGCTGAATGATGTAAGGGTGGTCAGTGGAGTCAATTTAAGGGTACATTCAATACCTAACTCGATGAGCTACTCTTGATGGGATTTGGAGGGATTGACATTCCTAATGTTTGACAGAAGCTTCATATTGAGTCTTTTCCACTTCTTGAGTGGTGCATTGTTGATGAGTTAGTGCAAAAGTAGGTGAGATGTTTGATGTGTTCTTGTTCTTGCACAATACTGTTTTATTGCCTGCATGATATTGCCGGTCATGTGTTTAGTTTGGGGGGGGGTGTAAATGGTGTTTCTAGTGCACAAACTTTAGAAAAAAGAAGAGTAATTCAGCTGATTGGTCCAAAGGAGGAAAGTTGAACAACAGAAGCAATGCCACCGCTATTTATGAAGAGGAAGAGTGGTTGTTTCTGGAGAGGGGTCCATTGCGTGCAAAAGCTTAGTTGTTCATATACTCATACTTACGAGAGAAGAATTTGGCTTAGATAATGGCTTCTGTCAACCTGGAGGTCTAGATTTGTTTAGAGTATATTTAGCTAGGCAGTTAGAACAACTTTTTAGTTTTGGTCTCATTGCTTTTAGCTTCATGGCAAAAAAAATCCACCATGGCAATGAGGCACCTGAACACAAAGTTCAAAGACAATAAAATTTGATATAAGTCTGTCAACTAAGTGTCCAAATCTTTGTCAATCGAATGTCCTAGTTGACATAAGTGTGTCAACTAAGTGTCAGAATTAGGTAGTCCTAATTGATGGGACAATTGACAAAATTATGTCAAATTTTTGTCAATTAGGACATTATTTCCCTTGTAGTGCCTGCACTTGTTTTTGTCTAACCTTGATTTTTTGTTGCACTTCATCTACATAGGAGACTGTGAGCTCAACAAAAGACATCTCCATTTAGACTAGGAGTGTAATAGAACTGCAGAAGTTGCAGTTTTTACATCTACAACGGCAATTCTGCAGGTGCATGCAAATTCAGTAGTCTAATTTCAATATGCAAAATTCTTAGTCTTGAATTTGTAGATTTCAAAAGTGTGGAAGGTGTACACCAATAAAAACAATGAACTACCGCAGCTGCTCACTTATAGCATGCTTAAATTTAAAACTAGAATACTTGTATGATTCAACTTTATGATAGAACTCTCTTTACTTCTCTCTATTGCGGCACGGCCTCTCTTCCTTTTGCTTCAATTCAAGCTTTTCCAATTGCTTCAGCCGTCTTCCGGCATGAGTCCTCTTTATTGTCTGCAATGTTGCCATATCCGCCATAACAGGCTTAAAGGAGTCATGCAAAAAGTCTCTGCAAAATCCAATAGCATAACATAGAGTCAAAAAAAAGTCTCTAATCACAACGGCTGCAGAAAAGAAAAGATTCAAACTCACACAAGCAGAGTCTCATCCATTATTCACATTTAAATGTAAACTGTATTTTTGAAGTTGACTTTATTGCTTTATTTTGGTACATGCCACAAATTGAATAGAAACTCAATACTAGAATGCCTTGTGACCCTCTTTAAAGTCTTCTAATTTGTTATTGGTTTGTATATCCCAGACAAAAAAATAAATGATTCATTAGGAAAATTTTCTGCCTTCCAGAAGTTAACATAAGGAACTGATTTATGGGCCCCCTTTGGTGCAATTTCAGAATGAATAAAAAAATATTTTTTTTGAAAAAAAAAGTATTAAAAAAATAATAAATAAATAAAAAAAATAAAAAACTGACGTAGCACTACTACTGCCATGTTAGTAGCCAATTTTATTTATTTTTTAAATTAAAAAAATAATATTATTTTGATTTTTTTCTATAATTGCATTGGACGGGTTCAGAACTAGCGGCCTTCTAGAGGGCTGAAAATTTTCCTAATGTGTCTAAGAAGAAAGTACACCAGTTGTTGGTTTTCAACCATTACTGTAAGGAATTCCACAAGAAGGAGCACATGTATTGTGAGAAAGTTGATAAACTTCAGTGAGACAAAATTAATGCCCTGAAAAACAGTGATGTTGCCAGCCTATAAGAAAACAATGTTTGAATTGACAAGTCCTAATTGACTAAATTGTTTTAGTTTATAGAATTTTGTCAAAAAATGTCCAAATTGACAAAAAAATGTTTGAACTGAAATTGGTCCCTTGTAGTGGGCACAGGCTCACAATCTAGCACCGTTATGTGGTCATAGGCCCCCATAGAATATTACAATACAAAGAAAGTGTCCATGTCATTCTATATTTAAAAATGTAGTTATAAATACTCAACTTTACTGAAATGTTTATTTTAAGGGTTTTTTCAAATTTCCAAGTGCAGTAGAAACTAAACTTTAGAAGCTTTATTTTGTTAGTTTTTTTTTCAAAAGTAAAGGATATCGTTTTGAATGTCAAAATTGAGTTATCAGGAGAAGAAGCTCAAAATATTGAAATACACTAGATAATGTACCATTATGTTGATAAATGACCCCACATAAAATTTAAAAAAAAACTAAAATATCTTGAACTCAAGCCAATGATTACTGGAAGATATAAGTAGCATCAATAAAGTAGCACACCCAAAATTGGATGAAAATCATCTATTCATCTATTCATCTATTCAGTTGTCCATCTAAACAGGAAACGTCCTCGGCGTCCTACCAGAACTTCTACAGTAACTTCGAGTGTCTGCGCCTCCCTCCCTTGCCGGTGGTTTTTTGCGTTGCAGCGTGCCTCTCTGCCTGTCTGTCTGAGCTCAATTAGCGGCAGCGGAGGTCTGTCGGGCTGCCGAGAGATCGAGCATGGACAGCATTTACAAGGTTTCGCGTCAAATCAAGAAGACGGAACACTCGCTGTACAACGCCCTGCGCTCCATCTACCACGACGCCTTGTTCGTCACGGAGATCGCTAGTCTGTGGCCGCGCCTGCCCCTGCTCGCCAATCTGCGCTGCGGCTTGTGGTACGCCTCACCCGCAAGCTTCCATGGCGCTTGCTACTTCAAGTCCACGGACGGGCACAACGGCAACTGGGCCTTCAACGTCACGCGACTCAACATACACGTCGCGCTCCTGGCGGGTCCGTCCCTTCCCCCCGAGAAAAGAAAACCCTAATCCACTACTGTATTCTAGTGAGTCTTCTTGCGTTCAAAGCCGAGGAGATCCCTTCATTTCGGGGGACTTTCCTTCGAATTCGAATTGGATCGATCACCAGTCCTTGGTTTCTGATTTCTGTAGAATTAAATTGCCCCGTAGCAGAGCTGTCTGTCTTTCTAGTACGATTTGGCTTGGGAGGGAAAGACTGGTGCAGCACAGTTCTCGCACAGGTGTTGGCCGGTCTTGGATCATCCCAGCCACGCGAGTACCTCGAAGGGAGCAAGACTGGGAGGTTGCATGTACATGTATTGACAAGACCGGTGAATACCTGAGTGAGAGCCAGGTAGGTCCACAGCTCAAAATCTCCAAATTAGGTTTTGCGATCGATTCTTAATTCGTCTTAGCTCAAATTTGATTTTCCACTTTTTGATGCACTTGGCCGCCGCTCACAAACTTTCTCTCTTTGTTTGTTGTCCCGCGGTGTTTCTATTCGCGATTCTGCAGCAGAGAAAGGGGGTTGCATTATTGTCGATGCTACAAGAAAGGGGAAGCGTTTCCCCGATAGCATGTCAAAAACAATACCTATTTGGGCCTGTGTGATTAATCGTGCGTTGGCCGATGTCCGTAAGAATTTGGATGAAACGCCAAAACACCTGGAGTCAGAGCAAGATGCTCTTGAATTTGAAGAAAATGGAGCTCCAAGACATCCTTTGGATTGGGATTGCGAGCTACACTTGCCTCTCTGGGTATCAGAAACTGAGAAGAACAACATTGAAGGTCTGCTAGATTCAATGGTCGAGGATTTAAACGCTTGTGGGGCAAACCTTGAACCTCTGGCTCGAGCTCTTCGGAAGCCCCTCCGTACTCTGTGGGTCTCACAGAAGACAGTGATCTGGATAAATGAAGTGGTAGACATCGGGACTTTGGATTTTACTCCCGTATTCCTCGTCTCAGCATCTCAGCCAGTGAGCTGCACGCAGCGGAGGAGTGATGCAGAGTTCAGCTGGAGCTATATTCCAGGTGCAGCAGATGATGAAGAGAGCTGGGCGCGAGGCCTCACGCCGACCCTGTTTTGGAAGCACGTGTATGACCTTGTCAATGGTGGTCCAGCGGATTGCAATCGCAAAGTGGCAGACTTGGTAGAACGTGAGCGTGTCTATAGAGCATTGCGAGGTCAAGATGCGCCGCACGTGAAAATGAAATCTTTGGGAAAGTTTGCTGATCCTGTGGACCGGAGGAGTGATGCAAGATCTGCTCGTACTACATTTCCCAGTGGAAGTTCTCATTTGATGGGTTATCTCAATTTAGGGTATTTAGATGCAAAGAAATTGGACGATTCTCTGTGTTCTGACGACGGATGCCATCGGACACTCAAAGAAAGGGAAATCAATGCACTTCAAGATAACCCTTGCGAGGATATGGGTGCAAAGCGCATTGATCCTTTCGAAGGACTTTTAACTGACGTGGCTCCTGGTTTTCATTGGATCGGTTCAACCGGACTTGCTGTGGGTGACTCTTCATGCTGTAAGCTGCTTGTCTCTGCTGTTTTGGATGTGAATGTGGGTTCATTTACAAAACAAGTCCCTGTAAAATGATCTGTCTTATGAAATTTTGAGACAAGGCTTTCGAAACTTCCTGTTGAATTATCTCAATTAGGTCTGGGTGATAGTAATTCTAGCTACTTTGGTTGTCTCCGTCTAGCGATGTGATAATTACGAACTTTTCATTAGAGGCTTGGAAAGTTGAGCATAATCACTCCAAATACACTTACAGTGTACCTTTTTCGTAATTCTAGCTGAACACCACTGTGTTATGAGCAGGTCAAGTGGAATCCCTGCTTGAGGTTGTGGATTGTGTCTTAAATGTTAGCTCCTCGGCATGCTCGACTTCGAGTACCTGGGAAAACTCCTATCTTCAGCTTCCAGTTGTGGTAAGCACACATGGGCCAGCATCTGTTTAACCTCTGACCTCCAGCATTTCTTTCTCATTTGACTCTCATTTTGACCTAAATATTAATTTTACTTTTTTATTTGATATCATAACATATATGAAAATGATACCACTTGCGACTAAAATAGTCATATCTTCTGCTCTCTAGCTTTGAGTCTAATGAAATTAGGGGCATTGGAAAACTAACTTAACTATGCATCTTATTTTAGTTGGAAGTAGAGGCTGATTTTATTTTCTGGGTTGTGTATTTGCAATAGTAGCTTAAAAAGCAGCCCAATTTGAGCTTCATGTTTAGAAGGAGGCGTATACATCATGTTCTTGCGTCTACTTGAAACCTAGGCAATAAAAACTTTGTATTTCACCAGTACTCGCTCCGTTCTCAAGTTTTATTGTAATGGGAGGAAATGCCTTGGGAATTTCAGGGCTCAAAGTTTGATCGCCACTCTTTGCAAAATCACTTACCAGACGCTGTCAAATTTGCAAGTGAGAAGTTGGCGAATGGTCTCTCACTTCTCATTTGCTGCTCGGACGGTAAGTCAAATTTTTAACCCGATTACTTACATGTATTGGAATTAGTTGTAGCAACTTCGCTGCATTTTATTTTTGGTTTTGTGGTCTCCCAGCAGTCTTGTATATCTTGCATATGGCTTGCAGTCTTGCATATGGCTTTGGGTATGTGGAGTATAATATTTGTACCCGAATGGTTCTCGTGTCTTCATGCATGCAGGTGAAGACATAAGCGTGTGCGTTTGTCTAGCAATCTTACTTACTTGCTTTGACTCAAATGGTAAACATTTGCTTTATCACCCTTTACTGTTCTTTAGAATACTATTATTCGTTGAGAACCCCTTGCTATAATTTGGAGTATCTCTCTATGTTAGATGCGACATTGTTTGGTCATATCTGCTATGACGGCTTGCCTGTTGAGTGAGTTTA
Organism: Neckera pumila; assembly: GCA_963969595.1. Classification (NCBI taxonomy): domain Eukaryota; kingdom Viridiplantae; phylum Streptophyta; class Bryopsida; order Hypnales; family Neckeraceae; genus Neckera; species Neckera pumila. The sequence continues at coordinate 574,250 of OZ018412.1, read as the reverse complement.
CATTTTACGTTCCTTATGTCCGAAGTTTGTTTTTCCCTCGATTAAATTAACTGGTTATCGTGAGGCTCGCAGGTGATTTTTACTGCACTGGCTCGAATCCTAGAGCTGTTTCTAAGTCTGATGTTAGACAAAGTTTAGTACAGCTTGCGAATTTTCACTCAGGTGCACGCCCATCTAGGGGTAGCTTGAAACAAGTGTACAACTATCTGCAAAATTATAATTGCTGATTCTTATTGTATTATGTTAATAGTTCCCTCCTTGTTGAATGGAATGGAAATTTTGGCGAGTAGTAGCTTAGGACTGACGTCAAGACTATACTCTTGGCAACTGAACGACATTGTAAGTCTCTGTACGTCATCAAGAACATGCTGACGTCCGCGCTGTCTTCGCGCTGGGTATTTTGACAGTCAGCGCGTTGTCCTTTCTCTCCTTGGCAATGAGATTTGAGGGGACATCGCACATGGAGGCCAAGTGCAGCGCAACCTTAGCTGAAGGTTGCATTCACATTGAGGGTTCCAGGGCTTGCCTGTGTTGCTGTGGGAGTACCATGCAGATCAGTGCTTCGTGGTAGCAAGGCGCATGAACTCTCGAGAGTAGATTTTGTATGGAATTCTTGAGATCAGATTGGACACCACTTGGATGACTCTCTGCCTGACACTGGATGACGGGTGTCTCAGATTCTCCTTTGGACCATTGCCAAAGATCCTTCTCATCTGAAAAGTCACGTAAATTGGATGAGATTCTGTTTCTGACGAACGAGAATGAGAGCGTTTCATCAGAAATTGAAGAGGCGATCAAGCGCTGCTGCAGGACCTCTGAGGTCTGCTAACCACCCTCCATCTGTCATTCGCTTGCTATCTGTCTCCTTGCATGTTAGGTTCACGAGCTTTGAGTAGTTTCGGAAATCGTCTAATTGAGACTTGCTGAATTGTGGTAAGCCTCTGAAACTCTACGGATGTCGCCTGGTTTTGCTCCATTATGTATTTAAATTTTGAAACGAAGGTTCGAGTGAATACGTGTCGTTGGAATTGTCGAAGACAACGTCTGATCTACTTTTAATTGCTGCATATAATGCAGGTATCCTTCGGCTGAAGCTCTGTTCAGAGGACTGCAGGAGAGAGCTATTCTCAGAGGACTTAAGTGGAATTCGATACAGAAGTCTCCTGCACTTATGATAAGTGGTGATTGGAGACCATGGAATTAAGCATATGCTTTGAAACAATTACACGCCTGGTGTGAGACCTTTCTGCACCCTAGCTTGCAGGCTTATTTTACGTGACAGGAGAGATCTTGGATATATTCTAGTCATGGGAAGGCTCATTGACAATTTATCAGGCTTGGAGTACCGGCAAGAAAGAAATTCATCTTTACGAAGGCCGAGACATTCCTTATTGATGCATGCAGGGTACGTAACACATGCCTTCTGTCACTGGACATGTGCCAGCGTAGTTTCTTGGGTTTATTCGTTACAATAATTTCATATTGCATTGATTAAAATGACAGGGACGTCTGTAATGCGAAACATGTATATATCGCTAGTAACCACTGCGATAGAGTTCTGTGAGTCTGCTTCCATTGACATTATGTTTTGTTATATTTACAGAACAACTCATTTGTTTAGCAATGAGTGTAGTTCCGTTCGCTGACCTTGTATGAATATATGACGTTTTGTAATAGTAAGAGTGACACTCAGGATTTGTGTTTGCATCTACGCAGACGAGGACGGGACACATAATAGCACTAAAATGGATGTTTAGATCAGAAACCTGACGCATTATTTTAAAATGCAGCGCCCGTAGGAGAAGGACGGGTTCCGATCGAGCAAGGTTGGCGGCGGCGGTGGCGACGACGACGACGCGGCTGGTGAGCGTGGTGGCGTTCCTGTGGGCGGTGTGCTGGGTGGGCACAGCCAGCGGCGTCCGCAACCTGGATATGAACATGGAGTCGGAGTTGGTGGAGACGGAGACGGGGTGGCAATTCGGCGACGACGACATCGAACCCTTCGACAACGCCACGGCGCCCGCACCGGCACCCGCCGTCAAGGTCTCCGGCAGCGTGATCCCGCTCATCAACGGCGACTTCGAGCTCACAAACGTGACGGGCAACGCGACGGTGACGGCGGACTCCACCAGCACAGCCATCGTTAACTGGCTGCCGGGTGGAGCGGGCGTGCAGATTCTGTTCGGCATCTCGTACCACATGCCGCCCAAAACGCCCAAGAGCGCATACTGCATCCACCTGAACAACCCGGCCTCCGCGGGCAATGGCACGCAGGGCTCGCTGTCTACGACGCTGGCGACCGCGGCGGTCACGGGCAAGACGTACACGGTGCAGTACGACACTGCGCGCATGCCGGACGGCCCCATCAACCTTTGGCCGGCGCTGAAGGTGTCGGCGGTGGAAGGCGGCACGGTGAATTCGTGGATGGTGAAGAACCCGGTGTACAACGCCACGGACGCTGCGTCGCACATCACATGGCAGAAGCAGAGCTTCGTGTACACGGGCACGGGCGCACAGACGGTGATCAAGTTCGAGAGCATGTCGGAGAAGTATGGCCCCATGATCGACAACGTGCAGATCCTGAGCGGGAAGCACGAGCTTGGTGCGGCTCCGCTGGGCAAGATGGCGGGTGTGTGCCAACGTTCCGTGCCTCTGCTGACGCTTCTGGCGCTGCAGGCATTTCAGCCGCAGCTGCGGCTCCAGCTCTAGGCGCTCCGCTGGTCCAGACCGACATGCAGGCACGTCCAGATCCGCTACATATGTGCGCACTTGTGAAGTTCTTCGATGGTGAGTAGATTTTCTTATTTTTGGGTCGGGCGTGTGTGCAATCGCAGGTGCCGGTCGTGGTCCGAACGTCATGACTCTTCTGGAGCCTGCTCGATCACCGAGGTCGACACGAGCGGTCCTCCATCAATGCTGTCCCATTCTATTTTCAGATTGCAGTAAGGATGTATTAGTGCAGTTGCTCTTTACCTCGAGCTGCATCCTTGGGCTTCTGTTTCTGTATCTCTGGAGAACAGTTTGCAGTTAGACTTGGTGTCCATAACTTGTGGTATTTTTGAGTCGGTCTGAAGTGAAGTATATTATTTTATTCCGACTCTTCAGGTATTTTTACTCCGTCGCTTTAGTTAACTAATGCATGCTTTCTCTGGCGGATTGTCTCATTCAACTCAGTCGGTTGGTAATAATGCTTGCTGCATGCTGTGATCCAGATGGACATTGATAGGTCGTTGCTTGTATACGTTGTCGTAATAGGGCACATGTTGAACAAATTTCCTCGAAATTAAATCGAATAATTTTAGTTACGTTTACCTTTCGACGCGCTTCCCGAAGGCCTAGTGCAAGTGCTCAGTGCTTTCGTTGTTGACTACCGCGAAGAGCGACGGTAGTGGGTTACAGCTGAATCAACCTGTTCTCGCCAGTCAGGTGCCCAGGCTGGTTATGTGTGATGCACTAGAATGATGGGAGCCCTGTAGTTTCTTCTGCAAATCTGCAAAACTGATGAGCGGTTTACGGGAGGAAGGTTTTGTTGCCTACCAGCTATCTAAGGGGGCTTGGAAGAATCACTGGATCCTGTCAAAGGGGGCTTGGAAGAATCACAGGATTCTGAGTTGCAGGTTCGATCACATGGAATGTGGATAATTTTGAAAATTAGAATTGGTTATGACCTCATTATATTTCGCATTTAACCTTCCAAATACCCTTCGCTTGATAATCAAATCGAAACATTTAGTTCTATATTGAACATGAAATTGCCCCAAAATAGAATGAAATAAATTAGACAAATTAACTCTAGTTTTCTTGTCATTTTCTTAAAAAATGTAGGTCATAAAGCCACGAGACTCGAGAGGCATCATTTCCCTTGCCTTCTGCCTTATCTTTCCCCATGATCTCATGCTGACACAAAAATCAATAAAATTCCGCCTGATTCAATGTAGTCTATAATTCAATTCCTTACCTAAAGCAATGCTGCAAAGCTGGAGCTGTATCCGTGCGCAACAGATCGGATACGTCTTGTGGATGTGGAAAAGGAAGTCCACAACGCATGGCAACAAAGACAGGACCGAAGGGGAAAAGGGGTTACAGGACAAGAACTCTTTTGTACCCTTGGCACTTAGGCAGTGCAATTGAGCAGTGAAAGGAGAACGGAATCAAAAGAGATCTTTATCAAATAAGCTTTGTGTACAGCCTGAGAACTCAAATCCTATATGCAGTATTTACATGCTGAATGCGACAGTTGTAACGGAGCCTGCCTTCTACTCGGACATTCAAGCATGTTTCCTGATCCCAGCATATGTACATGGAAATTTCTACAGCGGATGTCGCTTCTAAAAAACCTCTCCAAAGTGTGTCACGCTCAGTAAATAAAAGGGAAAATGGCTCTTCTGAATGGAGGATAATCGTCAAACTTACTTTTGTACCATGCATGTGTCTCCCTGGCTGACAAAGTGAGATTCAGTACCTACACACAACAGAACGGCAGTCAGCTCATGTCAAACAATTTCCAATTCAGCTACCTCACAAATCTCATAGGAAGAATTGTAGATCTCTTTTTAACCCCAAACGTCTTGATCCATTGTGAAATGGTGAAAATTCCTGTCTGACTTGACTTCAGTATATATCATTGTGAGAAACTTCAACTTGTTTCGTGAAATTTGTGATTGTTATTATTTTTGTTGCAAAAAATTGAACATAAACAAGTAAAAATAGCAAAAACAAGTAGAAAATTCCAAGTGATTTGAAATTTTTTCTAAGAGGTACAAGTAGCAATAGAGATCATTGTGAAAAAATTTCAATTGGTTACTTTATCTTTTACACCCAAATTAGCCACAACAAATACCTTGAAGTCAAATTCGACTATCAAACCAAATTTATCCTTTTATTTAATAGATGTATAAAACGCATTTCTTATTTATGTTTTTTATAGAAAATATGAATGAAAAATACACCATACTGTTATTTGGATTCTATCACATGGAGCTTTCAATTGCAATAACTCTTCACATTTTGAAATGGAGTAGAAACAAAACTTGTCAAGCTTCATTTTCTTAGTTTAAATAAAACTCCAAAAGTAGTTATTTTGAAAGTTATAATCGAGGTTGACCAAGGCGCATCCACTTTTGGGATGCGTGAACCTTTAAGGGTTAATGCAGATTACAATTCCTGATGTGCATAACCGATTTCACTCCAAGTCATGCTATTCGTTCTAGTGAATATAAAGTTGTACACAGCCACAAGAGATTTAAAAGAAATTCAAAATCAGATATATCCATGAAAAGGTACAAACCACCCATGAGTAGAACAGCCAGATATTGAGGTTGTGTCCGCCACTGGCTATCACAATTCCAGCATACAACACCTGCTCCCACAGATACAGCAAAGCACATCAAATGGGAACATGTGATAGCAGCAGAGCACTTCCAGTGGATAACAGGAGCATGAATCTTGAGAACGCAAATTAAGAAGTCTAAAGGCTCTAATGCTTTACTGAATTTGCGTGCTGTAGAAAAAAGAAAACGGGAAGGGTATAGGTAACGCACAACTTCAGCCAAGTAATGTGCACAAGAGACCCATTCGAACCAACTTCCTTGTGGAATCTCATATCGATCAGCTCTTCCTTTGGACGCAGACAAAGATGGCTTCAAAATGACTTCAACAGTTGTGCGGGCTTTCTTCCTTCGTAAAGAGGCCTGCCAAAAGACCCAAACTCAATACCTCATTAGAGTTCGTGGCCTCCAACTAGGACTAAGGAAACACGTCTTCATGCACTACAGCACACGATTAACTCCATAGAACTTAATGAAATTGAAAAAGTTAATGAAATTCGTCAAGAGATTTTTAAGATTTTCAGTTTATTCTTCGTTGTCTAATGAAAGGTGACCAGTCACTACTCCTCAACGAAGATAGGAGTAACCTTCACTTAAAATTTACTACATAGATCCGTCAAAAATCCTAACCTCCAATCTAGGAAATTTAAGAACAGGGAAATGTCTCAAGACACATAAACCTTGTTAATCAGTGAAGGGAAAATATACAAAAAGAAGAAGAAAAATGCTCAAATTCGTGGGAGAGGGGACGAGGTACTATTAAGAGAAAAGCAGATGCTAGAGCACCTACCAGTATGGAATGTAATCGTAACTGTTGGCCCCAGCCCAATAAAAAAACGCCCAACCCAACCCACTGAAACGCTTCCAAACCCTTGAGACTCTTCGCATAATCCATCAATTCCATTTGAGAATTGAGGAGAGGTGGACCTGTGTGCAGTATCCAAACGCGTCCAAGTCTTTTTACCACAAATGTGCAGAGCAAGGACAAGTAGTCTCTATCTTTGAAATATTGGGAGAAAAGGGTAAGAGATGCTGCTGGATAGAACCTGCGCAGACATCAAACACTCAGTCAGTCTCTCTCCAGTTCAATGTCTCCTGCTTCCACAGTTCCTTTAATCCCATGATGAATAGTGAGGTCGACATTCCTAAACCACTACCAGATAATTAAAACTAAGAACCAGAATGAATGCTTGCATTAGTAAATCTTAGCGTAAGTGCGTTAAAATAATCAGATTCACATCAATCTTGCTAGACCTCAAGAAATGAGGATCCACAACTGCATCTTATCAACATTGAGCATTTCGAATGAGGAATGAGGAATATTCATTGCGTACACCCTTAACTACGTGCCAAAACGAAACACGCTGACTGGTCTGCCAAGAGCAAGCGATTGGGTTATTTTAAGACTGAATAGAGAGTTAGGTAATGTACCCCAATCCAATAAGATAGCCAAGGACATGCATTCGGGCCAAGGGACTGTAGTTAGAAAGATGAATGCTTTCGCTTAGTCTTCTGACAATTTGAAGCTCCAGCATAGCAAGCACGACAAAGGAACTCCATGCACGCCCTCTGTAGTTGGCAAGGTGCCCGACATCGCCTACCACTCCACTGGAATCTCTGGCGCCCGCACCTAAACATAATCCATGAGGCAACTTGTAAATCACAAGGTCTATTTCAAGCAACGATGGCCAACGAGCATCCATCTCGGTAGAAGCATTATCTACAAGAAAGGGAGAAGAAGTGTTTATTACCTCCCAACTGAGCCACGACGGCGGAAACTTGAGACTCATGCGATTGCATGGGGAACGTGCAGGAATAGGCAAACAGGAAAGTGACTGCAAGCAGTAGCGAGTTCACAAGACCTCCCAGCACATAAAAATGGGCGAACCATTTCTGAGGAACCGAAAACCTCTGCTCACAAGCGCACACGCAGCTGTTAGCAACGGACGATGAAGTTTGGCCACCAATATCGTACAATTGTACATCTATCCAGTTGCAAACAAGAGTTTAAGTGTCATCCCCATCTCGTGGAAATGTCCCCATTCATTCCACCGAAAAACCCAGCAGATGAAGCCAGGCTCGCTACCGAACGTGTGCTAGGCTAAGAGCTCCCGCTAGAAGTCCTGTTAGGGTTTCTAAAACAGGCAGACAGAGAAGTGTCCATTCGCGCAATCGCTCATTATAGCCCACCCAAAGCTACGCTTGCTCTATTCGTTGTCATAGAAAATTGCATAAAACGGCTCACGGCCTCCAAGGCACGGAATACTTCAAACCCGCACTCACTCTAACTTAACCTCTGTTGACAACAAACTCCAAAAGACCCTACTAAGTAGCAGACTTCCCGCCCAGGAGGGGATCGAACCCACCGGTGGCTGTTCGGCACTCGTCGCCAATTTGAGCTTCCCCCGGCGAGACAAATCCCGCACGAATTCGCTGAGAGCTCCCAGCGGCAACAACCCCACCAACGCTGCCCCGACGGACCCACTCCACAGCACGCGCAGGCCCATCACGATGGCCTCTCCCAAATCCATGGCCGGCCGTCAGCTGTCTCCCTCGAGTCCCCGACTCCCCAAATCCACAGTGTGCAAAATGAATCCTCCTGCCTGCGTCCCGATCGCTCGAATGGCGAGCCTCGTCCTCCCCTCCGAAACCCCGCCTCAGTCTCCAATTTCAAGGTGGGAATGCCGCTACCAAGCTCCACGTACGGGGGGGTGGATGGATGGATCGATCGATCGATCTGCGGGTCATACAGGAGTACTACCACCTCCCACACGGCACGGGACTGACGAAAATACGCGGAGATGACCGACTGCAGGCAGGGTCTAAGTAACTTATTATCCCCAATTCAATCTGCCGCCGAGCGAGGGGTACCTCCTGTGCGTCGTCTTCAGCCCAGGGGATCTAACTTGTATGTGCGAATGATGGTGGAAACCCAAGTCAAATCCCTCCCGTCCTTGTAAGCTCCGTCAGTTTCGTCTGCACTTACTGTAAGATTGTGTGAGTGATGATCAATGCTCAGAGCATCTCTTGAGGCATCCTCCTGTAGGGACGAATTTCGGAGCAGAACAGCGACTTTCACTTTTACTGACTCATCAGGCACCTGGTCCGGCTCTTGGTCCGGTGCAGCAATCTCAGAACAGGTTCAGGGTTTGTTTTTGGAAGATTTTTTTTGTGAGGGCATGAAAAAATTAAGTAGAAATCGAGCGAAATTTAGCCAGTTTGGGGATCGCTGGTCCGGTGCCGGATAATGTGCATCCCAACAGACACTTGGCACGGAGATGGAAGACCAGCTGGTGGGAACGTGGCCACCAACCCGCTTCTTCGTCCTGCCCGGGCGGGCGGGCTTTCTGATTTCTGACGCCAGACGGAATCCCAATTGCGTCGGTGCCGAACTGCCTACTCGACCCGACTTTGGTTTCGTGCCATCTGATGAAACAAACGAGCAGCGGGGCTCACGACGAGAGCGCCGTTCCTGGAGCACTGCCGCTGGAGCTCTGGCAAGACTGACACTTTCCAAATATGTTCTGAATTTCCTAAGGATAAGTTACCTCTCGGCAGATGCTTCCCTTCGGTCTGGAGTCAACAAGCACCTACACACACTACGAGAGCCTTGTTAACTTATAAACTTTATGCAGAAGAACTCACTGGCGATTACGTAAGCATATAAAGAAAATGGGCATTTACAGAGGCTGGCTACGTTGAGCTAAGTCTGTTGGAGTATTTCTCTTATTTTTGAGTTTGGAGTATTATTATAGGGCCAACTCACTTGGATCCACCTACTATTTGCATACTTAACAGTTATGCAATAGAAAGGATGCACTAAGACAGATTCTACTATAATATGAACTTATGGATTCAAATTTTTCAATCATGACCTATTCTATAACATTAATTGTTAAATTATTGACTAAATTTGAAAATTACCCATAGTAAAGATGACTTCTTAACAATTCTTAATCAAAGTGGTAAATAATTCTTTGAAAATTACTATTAGGATGGTTCTTGCCCCCATAATGAAAAAGGAAAAGTTCTTATTTTACATCTCTTCCCTCCCGATTTTTTATTTGAAATCAACAAGGTCAATAATTTTCAATAGAGATGATTGCTCAAGAATAGAGAAAATGAAAGGGGGAAGTCCTTCTTAAATCTCTATTTAGACCTCTTTTTCTTAAAATCATTTCATAAATTATACACTAAGGGATTGATACTTAGACAATTGCCAAAATGAAAAGGAGAAGTTTGTCTTCCTTCTAAATTTTCATTTTGAAATCAAAGTTGTATGTAATACATGAATAAATAATTCTCACAAGAACATGTAAAAATAAAATGGAGAAGTCTGTAACCAAATTTCCATCCGTTCTTTTATTATAAAATCTACTTTATAAATTATACACCGATAGGATGATTCTTTAACAATTGCCAAAAGGAAAAGGAAAAGTTCTAATTAAAATCTCTATCCTCCAAATTTTGAGAAACAATACATGACTAAGATGATTGTTCAAGGATAGAAAAAATCAAACGGAAAATTCCATACCTAAATTTATCTCCATCCATTATCTTTCATTTTTAAATCCATGTCATAAATTATACACCCGTGGGATGATTTTTTGACAATTGCAAGAACGAACCGGGGAAGTTCTAATTAAAATCTCTTTTTTCCAAATTTTAATTTTGAAATCAACAAGGTACATAATACATGACTAAGATGATTGCTCAAGAGTAGTGAAAATCAAATAAAGAAGTCCACACTTAAATGTCCATCCATTACCTTGTATTTTTTAATTTATATCATAAATTATGGATGATACTTTGACAATTGCAAGAATGAAATGGGAAAGTTTTGATTCAAATGTCTTCTGTTCAATTCTTAATTGTGAATTCAAAGTGGTAAATAATCTCAAAGAATAAAAAAAATCATAAGGGGATGTGAGCCCCCATAATGGCTTACAAAATCACATTGTTGTGTTTTCTATTCCTATAATTCTATAGCATATCTGGATTGGATTTATATGGTTACAATTTTAAAAACATTAATAAAACTAATCAACACTTGGACTTTCCGTTTAGTTTTGAACAAACTCAAAAAAGCTCAAAAAACAAACCTAGACATTTAGTGGCTAAGACTATTCTATTTTATAATATCAAAGATTTCTTGTTAAATGAGCTTCTTTTTTTAAATTGCAAGTGAGGGATGGAGACCATTGGAAAAGCACTTTATTTTAATTGAAATTTTATCCATTTATAAATTCCTCTACTAGAAGGGAAGTGAAATTGTAGGGATTTGTAGGATAATGTAGGTAAGCTAAAAACAAAAATGACATTCAAATAATACTTTTGTACGTTTCTAGTCTCTCTAAATCTTAATGATTTTATTTGTTGTAAAAATTTGATTGGGCATAAAGTGGCTGCATCAAATTGAGATTCCATTCCATAATCAACTTATACATATTCTTGTCTAAAATGTAAAATTTATACCCATAAAAGTCTAGGATTACTTTTCGATATATCTATTTTTTTGCACTTTGAAAATTCATAGTTAATTCATATATGGTGTCTCTAGTGCATTGACTAATATGTTTGGATTAGTACCAAAAAAAAAGAATTTAGGATTTTTCTTAGACTTGCAATGACATAAGCAATTTAGTCTCCAAATGATTGAAAAATGTTTTTTGGGACTTTTATTAATCTAGGGCAAGCAATTGCAACCATAATTTTTGATGTTACAATTGGAATTTTACACATAGATGCATGCAAGGATTGTCTTAAATGCAAGATAAATTTACTAGAATTTGGATTAATGGTTATAAATTTATTTCTAAATTAGTTTTTTTACTCTCAGTATGAGGCATCAAACAACAAGAAATCTTTTTTATACTTGAATTTTTTTCCTGGAATTTTTATCATCTATTTCCGACTAAATTTGAAAGAAACACATCAATTTGACCGCACAAACTGCAAGATATCTGCGTTTAACCCCTAAAAGACTAGCATGCATTTTTAGGTTGTATAGAAATTTTGGGCAGGTATGTTTGATTAGAGATTTCCATATTTTAGGCTGAAATTTTTATAGAAAGTAGGCGCAAGAAATATCTTTCATATGCATTAAATTTTATGACATTTGGAAATGTGAATCAAAAGTTATGGCCTAATATGTTATTTTTTTTGGAACTGGGCAATTCGGGCAGATAAAAAAAATCACTTTTTTCAAAAACAAAAATTTTGAACTAGTTTTCTAAAGTTATATACACGTGAATAGCTTTTAATCATCCCATTTTGATCAATGAGTCAAAAGTTATGAAGACTTTTAGTTTGCGGGTAGTTATGGATTCTCTCCTCTAAAATAAACTTTGAAGTCCTTTATCTTACTTAGTTTCCAATATTTTTTGAAAAAATTAAAATCCTATGATGTAGATTGTTTATTACAAATTTTTAACCATTGGGATTGGCATTTTTCAATTCTATAATTAAATTCTTGACAATTTAGTATTTTGAATCATTTTCCCTACTACTATCTATTTACTATTTTTTTCCTATATGTTGGACAATTCCAAATGAATTGAAATTTTTCGAGCATGTAACCAGTTTGTCTAGGAAAAAGAAAGCAAAGAAGCACCATCATTTCGGACCTTTTTTCATCAAAAAGTGAGCTTGTGTAGTGTAGCTGCTTTGTTTTTCACAGGGCCAAAAATTAAAATCATTTCAGTAAATTTGAATGCTTATATCTTGCAATCCACATGATGGAAATTTTTGAAATTTTTATCGCATGTTTTCAAGTCAACATACTACAAGATCCTACAGTTACATGTGTCAAAACTTTCTTTTTCAAAAATTGGGTACTTGTACTAAAAATGGCAGTGTTTGAGCAATGTAAATGAAAACATAGTCATGGAACTTTAGGGGTTAAAGTGAAAAAAAACAAATTATCAGCACATTGTAGGACTAGATTATTCGACTTTGAATCTTCTTAACTTTATTTTTTTGCACTATAGAGTTTTAAGCTTTGAATCTTTATAGTGGAGAATTGCATTGAGAGTCTTGGAAAAAAAATTCAAGAAAACTAAATTTGCATACTTCAAAAAATTGTTAAATAGAAATAGGCACAAAATAAAAGGAAAATCTAAATTATGAATATCTCTAAAATGGAATGAAAATGCACTAATCCGAATGGTGAGATTGTTCTAGCAAGCAAACTAAACCATGTGAAACTTTTTTTTGGTAAATTTTAAAAATGGCATTCAAAAATGAATCCTACAAGTTATTTTTTCTAAAAGATGATTAAATTGCCCAAAAAACAAGATTGTCCATAACTTTTAGGATTTTTTCTCATAAAAAATCCAAATGAAATGAATCAAAGCTTTCCAAATAGACAAAAATATAATCTATGAGAAAAAATTAATTAATTCAAATTTTTGAATTTTTTCTTCCTACCTTCTCTCCCCTCCTTCTAAGATCCACTGTTTGGAAGCATAACATTTCTTTCCAGGCATTGATTGAAAAAAATTATACTCCATGAAGCTAATCAAATTTTCTATCCCCAAAATAGTTTCAAGAAATTTAGGATGAAATTTCAGCCCCTAGGTATTTGCCCAATATTCGGATTTATGTCCCAAAGGGAATGGTCCTTTAAGGTTAGGTAAATACCTTACAATATTTTTTACTTTGAATTTTTGGCACAATATACTTGAACAAGTTTGCTATATGATTTTGTAGTTGGATTAGAAAAAATTATAAAAACAACATATTTATAAGCTAACCAAGTTGCTTATAAAAACACATTTCAACTCATAATTCTTCAACTATTTATTCAAGTCAGGGAAAAAATTGGTATGCCATTTTTTCTAAAAATAATTTCAAAAATATGTTTTTTTTAATTGGCAATGCCTTGCTCAAAAAATGCAAGAACCCAATATGGGCTTCTTAGTCATTTATGGGATATTAATAATGAAATAGGAACAATGCTTAATTGCTCATTTTGAAGCATTTAGTTGTAGTTGTATATATCATCTACCTGTCAAGATTTGAAACTTATGAGAAGATTGTCTTTAAGCACCAGTTGTCGACCACGCCCAATACCCAACTTGTAGGGTGCACTCTTTCCAACCTGAGGTTGGAAATCAAGCTTGAGTATTGTTTTTCTGTCCTTTTCAAGGTTGGGACTAATATGGTTATGCCACATGTCCCGAAGTAGTGAGCATCCTTGACGATCGGAATTGGAAGACTCTAGACTTTGTCTACTAGTGAAATGCACTTTTTGGCTCCCAAAATTCACTGTAATTTCAATTTTGGGAATTAAATTCTGAGAATTTTGCAATCCATATTTCCTATCTTCCTACATGGGAAAAATTTCCACCACCTCATACTGCGCACAATCTGCTCCAAATCTCTTTAAATGATCGAACTCTGGTGCTTCTACCTTAGTATATGTTGGTTTGAGCAGACTCCATATGAATTCTAAAAAATTTATAGCAATCAATTTACAAAAGCAAACATTCATTTTTGACTTACGATAGTTAGTTCTCAAGAGGAAGCATCTATTTTTTATGTTGTTGTAGTCAATGTGCAAGAAAAAATAACCATTTGTAACTTGTGACTCCCATAGTGCAACTATCAAACTTTGCAACGTGGGTATGGAATAAGTCCAAAGTTTTATAGCTTGTGATTTGAAATTCCATCTTCAAGTTGTGAAATTCCATATTTGTGCTGTTGAATCAAGTCTATAGACTTTTGAACTCCTATGGTGGAAGAAGTTGAATGGTTGTTCACAGTCTCATACCAAAGTTAATCTTTTACCGCCTGAATCCTTTCTTGAACTATAGCATACTTTTGCTTATATCTTAATAAATGTATATACTAGTTATCTCAATTTCATCAAATTCCGAAAATTTGGCATACAAAAAGCGTGGTTTTAAAAAACTTAAGCATTCATTTGGTTTGGATGAATGAGAAGCCCTTGGAACCTCTTTGATCATTGTCTAGCAGTAGCTATGTTTGCGCTGAAATTTGACAAAAGCAAAGAGAGAGCAACAGAACAACAGAAAGGGTTGACTGGCGGGAGGACTCCCATGCAATTCTTCCGAATCCTTAGCCATGGAGACTAACAACAGCGACATGCTGCATCAGGAATTCACTGCTTTGCGTCATGGCCACAACAAAGCCAAATTTCTCACTTCATTTGGCTCCAGGGGCTCAAAGTGGAGAATTGCTCCAATGCTTGGTGTCCACAAGCAGCTGATACTGTGTGAGAAATGGACAGCTTGGGTACATGGTCCCATGATTGCTAAGCAACCATCTGTAGGTGGGTAGTTGCAAGAAACACTTAACGATTTTGGTTCAAAATGGCCTTAGTTCAAAACGGCCTTAGAGTACTGTGACTTCTGGAATAAATTTTTAAAAATAAAATAAAATATGAATAATTTGTAAACATTCAAAAAAGTATATGTGTGAAAATTTCAGATCGAGAAAAAATTATCTTTAAGAGTTATGTACAGTCAAAGAGTGTTGAAAAAGGCAAGAAAATAGACCCTTTGAGATTTTATTTTTAGAAAATAGTAAAAAAATTCAAAAAATTCCAAGAAAAAAAGACCTTTTTCCTTACCTAAAGTACTTCTTCTCAACTATTTTCATCTTTGGGAAAAAAAATTGTACCCTTTGCACGTGCGTAAAGGTAGTGCACTTTGAGCACATGTGGAAGGTGGACATTTTACTATTTTTAGAAGATCTCTTTGTAGGCTTGTGTAACTTTAGAAGAACTCCTTATCTTCCAATTTTCTCCCTTCAAATTTGCATTTTGGGTTGGAAATAGTACTAAACCCCCCCCAAAATGGCCAAGGTAGACATTTAATTGGGGGCAGTTTAAAAATAGTAAACTAATTTTAAAAAATTTTAAAAAATTATTCAATGTTTGAAACTTGTATATGTACCTTCAGTTCAAATTTCATAAAAAATGAACATAAGACGCAAATGTTATGAGGAAAAAATGACCTGTCCAAGGCCAAGGGGACAAAAAAAAGGACAAGTGTTTCTTGCAAGGACCCAGGTCCTGCGTGTATATTTTTCAGACTGAGGAGTTCAATATGAGCGGTGTGTGGTCCCAGAGGAATGTTGTCAACTCGAAGATTCAATTCAATCGCAACTTTGGCAAACACGTGACTGACTAGCTGTTGAGACGAAAACTATTCATGGAAGTCGATGTCTGGAGCTTGCTAACCCAAAGCTAGCTTCTTAAGCTAGATATTCCTCCTGCCGAACATTAATTCAAGCATGCGATTCAGTTTGTTTCAATGTTTTCAATCATGCGGATCGATCAAGACACATTCTGCACCATAAAATTTGCATCCCTAGCCTGCCTCATAAAGTTTCACGAGAGCTTGAGTCTGTCGAATTCGACAAGGAGATGATTGCACGCCTGGCTCAGACATTGCCTGCAAAGATTTAATTGTTAGAAGACTACAGGATAGGCAGGGTAGATGTTTTTGTCACGACATTTGGACCACCCCGCATAGTTTCCTTCTTAAGAATTAATGAATACGATCATGTGAATACTGGTGATAAGTTGTACATAAGATACTCCGTCATGTCTTGCAAGCTTAGTAGCATTGTTTCGAGAAATGATGTCATTTTACTAGCCGATATTTCTGAAATAATGAAAGCAAATCAATATTAGTTGGTCCTTCGCTGTTTCTATTGATGACACTCCATTCAGATCACGCAACTTGGCAATTAAAGGACGGAGTAACCCCAGAAACTAACGACAGCAGTTGCCAGAAATCTAAACTTGGGCAACGGGCACCGAGCAAAGCACACATAACTACTGTTCTTTGGTCACTGTCCCAAAGAAACAGATATTTCCAACTTTCCACCAAATGTTGATAACTCTAACAAAGACCGCACCCCTTTAACTTTTCTATTGGTCAACATATCCTTCGGAGCTCGTGAATGGATTGCTCCTTAAGCACAGATTGAGTAACCACTCATTCTCAATTAGTCACCAATCAGGTCCTGTTAGTTTAAAATATGACAATACGCCTTTGCTGATGAAGCCATCACGCACGCGGACACACAATCTTTAGTTTCAAAGTTCTACACGTATAGTTGAAAACTTGAAATGACATGTTATATCCACTCGGTCATGCTCTAACAAAAACGCAGCTTCGTTTCTGGTTTGGTCCCTCTGAGGGAGGAAAAGGGTTACGCCAATCCAGGTGGTAGTGTAGTGGTAGTGAGCTTCCCTTCCCACTTCTCATTCTTGCGAAGACCGAAAGCCACAGCATACACATCCGCGGCCAAGCTCCTCTCCGCACTGAGCTGTCTAATCACCTTACACGCATTCTGATCTACCAACGACGGCAACGACAGCCTCCTTCGCATTCGTGGTGGCCACCGACACCACACTACTCGTCACGCGGTGCATCACCTTCGCGTGCACATACTTGGAGCTTATGAACACATCCAGGATGAACGGCTTGAAGAACTTCTCCGTCCGCTGCTTCCACGACTTCTTGTTCTTGCTCGAGCCGTTTTTGCCCTTGGAGCGGCGTGTCCACGCGGCTTCCACAATCCACGACGAAGACTTGCGCTGTGACTGCAAATTCAAGGGGGGGGAAGGTGAAAGGAAAGCATGCGACGAGGATAGGGCACTAGACCAGCTGATTTGAGAACAGGGAAGTGTGCTTTGGGAGCTGCAAGTGAGATTTTTTCGAGATTTCGGTGCAGGGAAAGCTCAAGCGGGGTGTTGCAAAGCACGGGGCGACGCGAAGAGAGAGGGCACTGCGAAATTCTGCACAATTTGGAAAACTCTAATTGGGAAACCCTAATTATAACTCGCGCGCTTCGTCGTTCTGTTAGTGTTATCCATTGCGATCGTCTATCTGAGGGACAAGTTTATCGTGGACAAGATGCTGGGGTTTAAGGGTTTCAGGGTTTGAAGAGCATCATCAGTGCAGCACGGCAAATGGACCGTCAAATTTAATTATTTTTGAATGATTGCCATTGGGGAGCTCGAACGAGAGTATTAGTATCATTTCATTGGAAGCACATTGAAAATCTCATGAGTGGCAAGTAAAAATCTGGAATTGAATTTCAAATGACAATAATAGACCCCAATAAGGTACGAGGTTTGAATTGTGAGCGGCATTTAGAATCGACTTGTAGAGCTGTCATAAATAGTGTACAGAGTTTCAAAAATAAATCATAGCTTGTTCAATGCACTTGGGGAATATTAATTGTGTTTTTAAATCCCCTAGAATAAATATAGATTCATATTAGGCTAAAATAAAAGAAAGTATGATATGGATCATTCACGGAGAGCCAAAATTATAGAAACATCTTAAGTTTGAAGTACTCCATTCAAAGGCTGATTTCAGGGGATTTTTTGGTTTTTGGAAAAGTACAAAAGTGGCAACATACGAGAAAATGATGTAGCCAAATATTTTAGTATTCATCTATATTTTGGATAGAAATATCTTTTCATCTACATATTTGGATGAGTTTCATTTAAATTTGGCAATTTCATCTAAAATTAAAAAAGACATTAGAGCACATTGACATTATCATACAATTTTCTTCAAATTTTTCCTATAAGCTTGATGCAGCCCATTTTTTGAGGCATTTGGACCTCATAAGGCCCCAAAAAAAAACATTGGTTGATTTTGATTGAAGATTGGTCAATCTATGAGCACCAATAGCTACCTACACACCTTTCACTATGAAAATTCATAGTTAATTTATTCCAAGTCAGAAAATCATGATTAAAATTGTCAATGTACTATTTCTCTTTTTTCTTTCTACCAAAAATATATGAAAAATGTTATGCTCTATTGATTTTCCTATAGAGGTCCATTATCCCTTAGATGGTCGATTTATGAACCTCCTATCCTAGAATCTATTAAATAGACACAAACAAAAGGACAAAAAGTGCATACAATGACAACAAATCATGTTTATAAAGAAAAGAAAATCATATAAATAACATGTTAGATTTCAAAAATGTGAAAGAACTACTGCTAGATTTAATATCGTTTGGTTTGTTTGCTCTATTTTTATTATCCTATGTGAAGGTCAGATTTAGCATAAATTAAGTCAGTTTTGTAAAAAAATGTTGCATGTCATCTTATGAATGGTGTGATGTGTTGTAGACCCTTAAAAATTTGACATGGAAATTCTATAAGGGTGATTGCAAGAAATACGTGTATTATTTGCTGCATCTTTAGGAGTATTATTGATTTTTTTCTAAAGTGCTTCAAAATTAAAAATTTGAAAAATTTGCCCTATAAAAGGAAAAGCGTAGAAAAATTCTCTAAGTAAGAGAACAAAAAGAGTGCAAAATCTCAAAAAACAAATACTTTGACGTTATCATTTATAAAAAAACACAATTTGAAACGTTTTACAAATCAAATCAAATAAATCTATAGAGATGGTCATTTACTAAAAGAACCACCAAATTAATATTTTATGTATTTCAAAATACTAGCAAAAAGGAGATCATTTTGTGAACTTCCACACAATATAAAATTAATTATCTTTAGGATTCTTTTAGACCATAGCTACAAATCTACTACATTAGAAGAGATTGAGGCCACTAGAGGGCTGTTTCAAACCCGTTCTCTAATCTGGCCAGATTTGTGAACAGCCGGTACGGGTTGTCAGAAAAAAAAATTCAAAAATTCAAAAAAAAATTCTCTCCAAACATCATTTCAAGCCAACTTTATTTTCTGAAAATGATGTGGCACTCTCTCGACCACATCAGCCAGCAACTTTCCTGCATAGACGCAGAAAAATTTGCGGGCTTTTGGAGGCCTCAAATCTCTTCTAAGATTCCTTCTTCTAAACTAACTCTAAGTTTGTTTTTTTAGATACTAATTAGTCCTAAACCCTCCAAATTAGCAAATGTGACATAAAATTAGGGGCTATTTTGGACAATAAAACATTGTTGAAAAATGCAAAAAAATTAGGCAAGGTGTGTAATGGTCATGAGCCATAGTACCTTACTTATAGGTTTTGAATCATTGGGAGCAAAAACAAAAAAATTATGGCCAAAAAGTATATTAGCGTGCAAGGTGTGACATCAAAATAGTACATGTGTTTCTTGCAATCAAAAAGATATTGGTATATTTTACCTCAAAAAAAATATTTTTTCATTCAAAAAATGACCCTTCAAAAATAATTTTAATAAATAAATAAAATAAATATCTTGAAAATCACCATAGTTAGAACTTAAAATTTTGAATTTCAGAGAAAAAATTCATGTGAAATTTACAAATATTCAATCTAAAAGTAATTTTTTCTTAAAACTTAAGAATTTTACTTAAAATTTTATTGATAAATATATGTTAAAACAATAATAGATTCAACTATATAGATATTATCTTTGGACCATATTTACATCTTTTGTTTGAAAATATTCATTAAAGTTTTTTTTATAGTTACATTTTTTATATGACATCTTGACAATAATTTTAGGAATACTCACTGGTCTTTAAGTGGTTAATAATGCATGTATACAACATAATCTTAAATAGAAATTGTATAATTTTTGCCTAGAAATAGTAATTTTTTTGTTCATTGGATCTCCTTTTCACTAAGTCAATATTATTTGTATCCATGGATTAGTTTGTACAAATTTGGTATTTGATTATTTCGGTTTGTAATAATAAATTTCAATTATTTAATATTATGAAATAAATTATTTATAGGGTAAGAGAAAAGGTTTATTCATTGGGATTTCAAGGCTAATCAAATTGAATCTAGAACTCAGTGAGAATGAGGTATCATATATATATAAATTACTTGTTGATATATCCAAGAATGAATTAACATTTTAATCCCAATGAACGTTGGCAAAAGACTACTAATTATGTGTCATG
Organism: Neckera pumila; assembly: GCA_963969595.1. NCBI lineage: Eukaryota > Viridiplantae > Streptophyta > Bryopsida > Hypnales > Neckeraceae > Neckera > Neckera pumila. Next base: position 554,062 of record OZ018412.1, on the reverse strand, counting down.
AATTGATCCTCAATAGTCTCATATTTGTCTCATAATGGTCTAATATTTGTTAAAACGACAAATTTCAATGAAATTGGTGTAATTTTAAAACTCTAATTGACACATTAGGTCTCTATTAAGACCAAAAATTGACTAACATTATAGGTTTCTATGAGGATAGATCGTTTATGAAAAAAAGATCATCTATAGCAAAGATAAAATGGCCCTGATCCCATTGTAGTTTTTGACAATCAAATATCCAAATTCCCTATGTTGCAATCTAATGTAGTGCAGATTGTACTCAAGTTCATATTATGACAACAAAGTGTGGAACTGAGGTTGGAAGGATTAGAATTGGGTTGGAGCATGGCTTTTATAAATTCATCCATGCAATTTGTACACATGAAAAAGATTCATTCTTTATTCTTCGGTCTTGAGGGCACTTTTGGATTATCACTACAACTATGTAGGAAATTTACAAAGTCAAATTAGCATTCAAACAAACGAGAATAGTCTATTCCTTGGGACAACAATAAAAAGCTAAGGTAAACCAGCCCATTGTGGTCAGATGACCTATAGTAAATACCTTACGACCCCATGACAGTTTTTTGGGCCACAATCAATGTCTAAACTGACACCAATGGAGTGATTAGTGATCTCATTAGGAACACCTGATTTTCAGTATAAATCATTGCAGGAAGTCACTTTTCATAGCCTTCTACATTAAAAATTATCGTGATCACTTTAGATGATTAAGAAGAGCATATTGGATACAACTTTAGTATCCAATATGTCTATTGACTCTTTTGGACACTTTTAGTCTACAAACTCTTTTTGACAAATCACTTCAAAAACCCGTAACAAATTCATACTTTGTTTGAAAGATATAATTTCAATTGCTTGCACAATTTCTCACTCTTGTCTTCATGTGGGAAAAAATTTGAAAACTTTCAGCAATGGCATGAAGGTAGACTCCAAAGTTTGACCACAATGGGCTACTTTACCTTATATGTTTTTGTTTTGACCACCTCATAGTTTGTTTGTTTTCAAGATTAAGTTGACCAGAATGCATTTGAATTATCCCAAGATTTTTGGATTTTATTAAAAAAAATTACAAATATGATGTGTCTAAATATGTGCATGACCACAGAGTTTGCAATGACATATCCTACTTTTGGGCTTCTGATGATTTGTATAACTTTGGACACTAGGATTTTGAAATATGAAAATCACCATTCTAATGAATTTGACCTTCAATGAGGGGATGGTATTCCTATTGTGTGGAGATGTTTCAATTTCATAATATCCATATATTAAGTTAGCATGGTCTTTTTATCTATATTTAGATAGCTATTTGTTTTGTTTGTTACGTTGAGATCTCCCGAACTGTGCGTCCCCCATCCGCATGCTTTGTACCGTCAGAAAGCTCTTGGCAAGGAGGGTTGGAAGGGCTTTGTTTTGTGGCGTTTGGAATGAGGGTGTGAAAGTTATTGAATTTTGAAGTTTTTATATCAATAAATAAATAAATAAATGACTTTTCCTTTTCTTTTGGTTGTGGCAATGGCACAGGGCACATTAGCTATATTGAAAATGTCTTTTAAGATTATTGTCCCTCAAAAGGACACTTAAAATTTTCATAAGCACTTTCTAAGTCAATTTCAAATGGTCTTTCCCGCAAGGTGAATGAATTTTTCCTTCAAGGTGTAGAAATGGATCATGTATAAATATTTTTTTCTCTAATCAAGCTAAAATTATATTGTCTAAAGTTTATTGGGCAAGACATATAGCTTAGGGCAATATGTGCATTAGAAGAGATTTGGAGCCTCCGGAAGATTGTTTCAAGGTTGTTCACCTTGTTAAGAACTAGCGCCTTCCTGTTAAAATAAAATAATATTAAAAATCATAATTCAAAATTCAAAAAATTCATAAAAAAACAATTTTTTTATTAAAAACAACTAAAATTAAAATTAACTAATTAACTAATTGATAATATCTTATGTGGTAGTCTCTCGGCCACGTTAAATTGGAGTTCCTACAAGGTTTCTATATAGTTTCCAGAGTTTCCACAATTTGGGAATTCTTTTGGAGTCCCCAAAAAATCCTCTAATGTAAAATTCCCCTTCAAATTCAAAATTTTTAAAATATTTAGCTATCTTGATTTATAGTAACTAATAATAAATATAATCATTATACAAAACTCTTATACTAAGAAGAATTAAAGTCTAATCACCCTGTTCATCGATGTTGAATGAACAAGTAACCAGGGCACAAACTTTTTAATTTCAAACACTATAATCTTGCAATTTATGTCACTATCTAATTAGTTTCTAAATAAAATCTTCCATGCATTTCCATACTTAATAAAATAGTGCATTTATACATTTTTTTTTCTTTTATACATAATTTAAAAAAAATTTAGACTCAATGCTATCTTAAATAACAATTATTGACAATTTTGCCCAGAATATATTCAAATGTTTAGGATTTAATATACAATGAACTAGTAGAGAATTCTATATTCAATTTACATATCATGGAATGCTTTAATATTATTTGAATATCAACAATCAACAATGTATGCAACTTATAGGCTCAAATGCATTGATTTTTATTTTAATATTCTAAAGTTTGATATAATTATTTGAAAACAAGTAGCTTAATTTCAAATGAGCTGGAATCTCATCTAGTAAGCTACAAATCTATGTATATATTGGAGCTTGATATTTTTTTGGTCATGTGTTACTTGTAATCACTCACATAAACCTATACGGAATTACTTTCAACATGTTTATTTCATTGTTGAGTGAAGAAGTTTTTTATAGAACTCATTGTTCCATAATATTCATTCATGTAACATTCTTAATCCTCCTTAGGGTCTCTATGCCCTCTTTGACATGTAGCCAATGGTTCTTAGATGCAGGCAGTCTTGGCCCTTTTTGATTTGCAACTTAATTTAAACTTAACCTTGATAGATAGATGTAGAGGCCAAAAAGTGTTCAATGCCAATGGCTCTTTATATCTCTATAGAAATGAAGAGTGAACCTACTGGTCCAAAAATCAAATCATTTTTGAGTGACTACTTTAGTCATGTGATGAAGTTTGAGTAATACTTTATCGCCAATGTCTTTCTAGGGTTAACTATCTAAGGACACTAAAGACTCTTTAGTTTCATCCAAATTTTTTTTGGAAGTTGCTTGAATGCATTTTCAATGAATAGTCTTTGTCCTTGAAGCATTGGTTTGCTTATCACAATAAAGTATTACTCTAACTTCTCCACATGAAGCTTTTGTCAATGGAGAACCTTTTAATCATTCCATTTAGATACAAAAAAATCAAATTCACATATTAGATGCGTCCTATTCCTTTTTGTTTCAGTAAGTAGCATTGGTTCTTACTGTCAAATTGATATTTGTTTGATATTATTGTCATATTAGATTTTGAATGACCATTGTAATGCATAATTTATTTGTGCAATTTCAAAATACCAATTCTAGATATACCCATTCAAGACCCAAAGTCTTGCTCTTCAATTGTTAATCTTTGGATTTTTAAAGTAACAAAAAGCTAAGGTGTGTAGAATGGATACTTTCCCTGGGACACTTGGGGATGTCTTTAACCCTAAAGGACCATGGCCCATTTAGGGCATAAATTGTCAAAAATTGTCGCAAAAAATGCAAAATATAACATTTATTTTTTTTAACTGACCATGCAAACTTATAGTAGATCAAAAATTTAGACACTTTGACCATGTGGATTATAAGATTAGAACATTTGAAGTTACAAGGGTTTTTTTCCAACCTTTCCCAAAGAGGTCATCGAACTTTAACCCGTAGAGTGAGATGTTTGCACTACACATGAGAAGTTTTTTGGACCATTTCATCCTATATTATACCTACCAAATTCCGAAAATTCAAATGACAAAGAATGACCAAATTGTCCTTCAGAGGTTAATTGAAATTTCTATTTTCTAAGTAATGGCTGAGCTGCCATTCACAAATTGTCAGCAAAAATTTCTCTGAAGAAGATCCCGCAAAGGTGCCCTCGCAGGTAAAGGAATGTTAGAGAGTGCCAACGTAAGCATGACTTAAGGAATTGAATTTTATTGCTTTGGAGAAAATTCGTTGAGCATGTACAGGGGTAAGACAAGATATGCGAGCGACGATCAATCAATGTCCAGCTGAATCACAGCATGCAAGCATGTTTATTTACCGACCGGCTAAGATGAATGAGCTAAATTCTCCCGCGCCAATTTGTCCCTGAGCCAATGCTGTGGAAGCGGCATTTAACGAAAGCGATGGAGTAGAAATATCAAAAGAGTCGGAGTAAAATAATGTACTTCACTTCAGACTGGCTCAAAAATATCACAAGTTACGGACACCAAGTCTAACTGCAAACTGTTCTCCAGAGATACAGAAACAGAAGCCCAAGGATGCAGCTCGAGGTACAGAGCAACATCACGGTCGAGTCTAAAGTAGTGCAACGAGCCTCTTGCAACAGAATTTGCAAATTTTATTATGCGTCGCAAATAAAACGTTCCTGCGTTTTCCCCAGGGGTGAAACGGGGGGTGCAAAACGGCCTCCGCAAGAGCCTCGTTGCACTACTTTAGACTCGACCCAACTGCACTACTACGTCCTTACTGCAATCCGAAAATAGAATGGAACAGCATTGATGGAGGACCGTTCGTGTCGACCTCAGTGATCGAGCAGGCTCCAGAAGAGTCATGACGTTCGGACCACGACCGGCACCTGTGATTGCACACACGCCCGATCCAAAAATAAGAAAATCTACTCACCATCGAAGAACTTCAAGTGCGCACATATGTAGCGGATCTGGACGTGCCTGCATGTCGGTCTGGACCAGCGGAGCGCCTAGAGCTGGAGCCGCAGCTGCGGCTGAAACGCCTGCAGCGCCAGAAGCGTCAGCAGAGGCACGGAACGTTGGCACACACCCGCCATCTTGCCCAGCGGAGCCGCGCCAAGCTCGTGCTTCCCGCTCAGGATCTGCACGTTGTCGATCATGGGGCCATACTTCTCCGACATGCTCTCGAACTTGATCACCGTCTGTGCGCCCGTGCCCGTGTACACGAAGCTCTGCTTCTGCCATGTGATGTGCGACGCAGCGTCCGTGGCGTTGTACACCGGGTTCTTCACCATCCACGAATTCACCGTGCCGCCTTCCACCGCCGACACCTTCAGCGCCGGCCAAAGGTTGATGGGGCCGTCCGGCATGCGCGCAGTGTCGTACTGCACCGTGTACGTCTTGCCCGTGACCGCCGCGGTCGCCAGCGTCGTAGACAGCGAGCCCTGCGTGCCATTGCCCGCGGAGGCTGGATTGTTCAGGTGGATGCAGTATGCGCTCTTGGGCGTTTTGGGTGGCATGTGGTACGAGATGCCGAACAGAATCTGCACGCCCGCTCCACCCGGCAGCCAGTTGATGATGGCTGTGCTGGTGGAGTCCGCCGTCACCGTCGCATTGCCCGTCACGTTTGTGAGCTCGAAGTCGCCGTTGATGAGCGGGATCACGCTGCCGGAGACCTTGACGGCGGGTGCCGGTGCGGGCGTCGTGGCGTTGTCAAAGGGTTCGATGTCGTCGTCGCCGAATTGCCACCCCGTCTCCGTCTCCACCAACTCCGACTCCATGTTCATATCCAGGTTGCGGACGCCGCTGACTGTGCCCACCCAGCCCACCGCCCACAGGAGCGCCACCACGCTCACCAGCCGCGTCGTCGTCGCCGACAACCTTGCTCTACCAGAACCCGTTCTGCTCCTGCAGACGCTGCATAGATCGACGCACACCACCATGGAAGAAAATTAAGACCAATGCATCATCTTATTTTTTGTCATGAATTTGAACATGAGAAGCAGCACTAAATTCATAGATTAGCACCTTGAAATTTGCGAAAGAAATCATAGATAAGAGTATCCCTATGGATTCTAGAAGAGAAGAACTAGGCTATTTGGGTCGCGAATATTGGCGATGGAAACCATCGGAACCACCTCATCGTTTTCAGTGTGGTGAAGATATTCTTCCTTTCTAAATACTCCGTAAGCTATCTTATCGCTGCAGTCACGTTGAACCAACTTCAGTATGCCGTGAATGCGAAGAAGTGTGCAAGGATGTCAAATCGCCATGTCAAACTATGAAGAAAATTTATTAGAGATGGGAAGGAAGGAATTTGCCATACCTGGATTTGCGGGTGGAAACTATCCGCCTTCTAGTAGGCAATGCCAAAAGATCGAGAACAGATCCCTCCATGGTTTCCTGCTTAAGACCTGTGCCACACGGTCGCACAGTCAGTCACTGCTCCATGCGCAGGCTCCATGTGCACTGCAAAGGAAAGGAAAGTCTAATCAAAAGTCGAAACCATAGCCGACGTCGCAAGACACAGGTACTTGGTGCAAACTTACGGGGAGTTATCAATCATAGAACTGGCATGGAAGTTACGGTTTGCAAGTGGACGTCAGAAATATTCTGGTCAACTGGGACTAATCTGGCAAGTAATTTTTCTCTTTCAATATCGAATGAGTAATGCATAAGCCACGGTTGAGGAGAAGATTCTGTTAAATTTTCCTCAGGAAGTATTCTCAAATGCATCACTTCGAATTATAATTTCCAGATGCACCCTCGGATCTCTCTCTCTATCAGTGTCCGCTGTGAAGAATGAGCGCGTCAGAAAGAGCTTCAAAGGAGTGGAGAATGACAAAAAATCTATCACGTGCAGGAAGGGTAAATTTCCCCAACTCCGAAACTTGCAACGGTGGCTTGCAAGGAGTCAAGAGCAGCAGCAGCAGGAGGGAGATGCAGGAAGTTGGAAGAGATCGCACCAGCCACCTCTTCAGCTGGTCCTCTCAAACCGTCTCATTCCCGTTCATCGGACATGGCCAGCCTCCATGCATCCATCCACGCTTCTTCATCCAATTCTCGATCGGATTGCCAACTCTCAATTGCCAGGCGCTTCATATCCGGATCAACCATTGCAGTAGCGTAGATGAACTTGCCACGCTTGGCTTCAGTTGATTCATATAAAGCCTGTTCCGACGTGAGATTCGGTTTGAGGATTAGAGTTCAATGCATGCTGGCCACACAAAAGTTCGTATCCAGTAAAATTCCGGTGAACATGTCGGTGAACTCGCGCCCGCGGGCAGACTTTCACACGACAAACTGCCGGGCAGAATACATGGTTTCCAAAGCCACCTGCTGTGACTCTGAGTTTACTTTAACTATCAGAGCTCCGGAAATCCTTGAGTTCTAGTTTCGAACAGATTATGCACAGCTGATTGAATTAGGGCAAGCAGAGGACAAAATCTCCCATCAAGAGTAATTCCAGGGCATCGACTGTTCTCAGTCAGACACACGGAGACAAAGACAGATACAGAGACAGAGACGGAGACAGAGAGACGAAGCGACGATAAATTTAAAACTTCGAGCATGATAAGAAAATTTCCGATGAACTGGATGAAGCAATATATAACTTAACTACTCTACGTAAGATTTGGCGGCACTGCTCTGTCAAGCTCCCGCTCCAGGATGAGCGAAGCTCATCAATCTACGTACCACACAACACACGCACCACATTAGTCTTTACAAATAGTTAACAAATAGTAAACTTAACAATTACATAATTATCTACGCTCAATACCATCAGAAACCAAGGTTAAGAAAAATATCAAAGGCCCCCTCACATGGTCCTCTTGAACACAATGATCAAGCAACCATGCGGCCAGAGAAGGAAGTATGTCGAAGTATAAAGCACACCCCATCCGTGTTCGTGACGATAGCATTGCTCAAGCGGAATTCACCACGAAAACACAAATGTACGCATACATCAAAACCCAGGTTTCCATACAGAGCCGCAAATTAAAGACTCACCTGGAAGCTTGAGGTGACTAAATAAGTGCTCGCGTATAGTCACAAGGACGGCTTCCTGCGCAACAATCGCTGAACGACGAAGAATTCTAGAAGCAGCAGTCACAATCAAACGGACAGAGCTTGGTCCCTCCTGCGTTTTTCTTATTAAACCCTAATTCATCCGCGGAGTACACCGTAAACCCATCGTCTGTTTTCTTCCGCGACATCGGAGCCGCTGCCGCTGGTGTGCTCTTCGTCGGCTTCGCTACCTGCGTCTTCTTCTTCTTCGGTTTCACAATCTCCCCTTTGGAATTCAGCTTCACAACTTCCGAGTTCCCCTTGTCGTTCTTCTTGGCTGCTGCTTGTGCCGAGTCATCGTCAGGCCCACCCTCCGCCTTCTTCCTCTTCTTCAGTCCGAAAATAGCGTCAATCTCACTCTTCGCCCTCACCGTCTTCTCAAGTTCTGCCGCTGGGGCCGCGTGCTCAGCAAGCGCACTCGCGGGCTTGACGACCTCGCGAACCATGCTTGGAGGGGATTGCACCTCGTGTGCTCTCTTCTTTTTCTTCAGTTTCTTCTTCTTGGTCTCGAACCCCATAACGGGATCTGCGTCCTCCTTCGCCTGCTTGGAGCTCATGGCACCCCAAACCCTAACGCAAAGCAACCTTCCAACAAGAGAACAGTGACGGTCACCCAGCTATATTTTGAACAAATAGTCACTCACCGGTCACATTACCCTCCCCAGACCCCCCAATTAATTAATTTTTTAAAATTCTTATTAACCCCCCAGAATTATTTTTTTATTTAAATTAAAATATTAATTTAAAAAAAAAAAATCCATACCCAACCCAAACCCTATTTGTAATTCCCAGGGACCCCTGGAGTTCCCAATCCATATGGGATATGTTGCATGTATTATGTATCCGTCTTTTTATTGTTGTACACATATCTGTATTTTGTTTTTACATTTATACCGTAGTTTGTATTTGTATTTGTATTAAATTGGATCAACGTTGATCAAGAGGGGGGAATTTTTTTTGAAGATCAATGGCTCAGGATTTTCAGGGCAGGCGGGGGGAACAGATTTTTTGGCAGGAGGGTGCATCTTTTCAGAAGATAGTAGTAACGGACACCCAACTTAGGGGCCGTTCCCACCTGGCGTTAGGGGCTATTGTTTCGTTCTTAAAGGAGCAGTAAATGCATGTGCATTCCCACCTATGTTGTTTGGTATTCACCGAACCTAGCTGGCACGTGATGTGTCATGACCATAAGAGCAGTACTTTGGCTATTAATCATCTGATAAGTTTTGGCCCACCACTACCAAAGTCGTTGGTAACCAAAACTTTTGTATCTTCTGGAAACGTAGATTTCAAGAATTTTTGGCCACTTTTATGTATTGGCGCTCCCGAGGGCACATTACAGAAGACCGCTTCCTTGCTTTTACCTCATTTACGGAAGAAAAGGGGCACGACCTACGACACAGGAAGACCGGGGAGGCGTTACCCCCTGGTGTTTATTTTCACATTGCAGCTTCACCCCCCCTTGACTTTCTTTAAATGGAAAGTAAGGGGGGGGGGGGGGGGGGAAGCTACAGTGGGAAAATAAACACCGGGGGGTAACGCCTCCCCGGTCTCCCTGTGATACGACAAGAGGAGGCGGCCACAGGACGATCGTGCACGTAAAGAAATGCGACGTCTTCCTCCCGAACTGTGATAATATTTTGAATCCTCCCTAAACTGGAAGGTGCGTTTGCCCCCAATACAAAGGAAATTTGTATTAGCAAGTAATTTGCAACTGCATGCCACAAGATCTTCTCTCGAGTGTCAAGTTTTGATTATTCAAGCTTTCAGGTCAACATTGCCTCCAAATCAATGAATCTCAATTTCCACCAGTAAGTTTCCAAGAGGACTAGAACATTTTTGCAAATAGGAATCATCAGCATGGAAGCTGAAATTCATTTGATTCGAGAAGTCATGTAAAAATCCAGATAGAGCGGGACAAATTAGGAGGTATTTGAACAACTAGATCCTTCCTGATCGTGCCCGTTCATGATGCAATAATCAATCGTTTATGATGAATAATTAATTTTGGTGTGAAATTCCAGAGTACATCTGGCATGGTGCTGCGATCACCACCACCAAAAACTCTCTTAACAAGCCTCGCAAGTAAAATGTTTGATTGGTCGCTATATCACCGACTACCGAGGATTTAATAACTTTAAATTTCCACAACCGAGGCTTCAAGACAATTACCAGCAGTTGGTCATTTTGCAAAGTACTCTTTGGAGTAGAATTTTTTTTGACTTCTAATCTTGTTGTGTTCTCTTCGACTCTCACTGGGAACTCTGGAATGGATAGCCCCCCAGGCTACAATGCGGGAGGGAGGGAGGGGGCTGAAATCACAGTGTCAAGCCCTTGTGAATCCGGAGGGGGGGCTAAAATCACAGTATGAAGCTCCTGTGAAACCGCTTGAATTGAACTCAAATTGCATATAGCCTCCGCTAGTGGTACAAAAATGGGGCTACAATGCTACATAATTTAGCCCTCCTCATTTTTGAACTAGTGCTACGGGAGGCTGGATTTTGGACTAAAACATCCCCACTTAGCTCCGGCTATCCGATTCAAAGTTCTCAGTGTTTTGCTTCGCCGTTTTTCCAGCTTTTACATTGGTGCTGCAATTGGAGGGCCTTTTAAGCTATTGCACATTGATTAACGCACTTTATTCCTTTTCTGAATCTAGTCGCTCCTCCAAATTTGACAAAAACGAATTCCACATTCAAAGTGAGGCGCAGTACCGGAGGAAGTGTCGGAAGCCTATCTCACAAAAAGCCTGTGCAGTCATCGAACATAAGGAAGGCATATATACAATAACAGAAGAACATACAAGAAAATGGATGACCAAATTGTGAAATAATGAACTCAATGGTGAAGGCCAGAAACGAAGAACCCCGTGTGCGTGAACCCTAATCTGCCAGGTGCATGCAAGTGGAGGAGAGAATTCTGCAATCCACTGCAGCTATTTGAAACTTCTGTACGCTGCTGAAGGACAAATATTTGAAATCAACTTCAATTGGGTATTGGAATCTCACCTCCGAAACAGGAACCCAAAGTACGGAGTTCAAATGGCCAAAGTAGTCAGTTGCATTGCCGTCCACAAGGCGGAACAGGACCTCAGTGGCAAGCAGGAGAAACTACAGCTCAAACAAGCCCTCCTGCATTGTTTAACAATGTTATGCCATTTTATGGTTACTGCCCACCTTCAGGGATTGTGCAAATCTCCAAAACGTATATTTTTTGAAATTTCACATTTTTCCGTGTAGCTCTTCAAATTGTCTCTCTATAACTAAAGAAAACTTTGATTTGGCCCAAACTCCGCCTTTAGTGATTTTGAAAGTCAAACACTCCAAAAATGCTCATTGCATATTGTCTTGAGAAAGAAACCTAGACAATCAAATGCCAATCTAAAAAAAATTCCATGGATATATAAGTAGGCAAGGGATTGATTGGTTGAAGCAAGTAGTGACTGATGGGCACGATCAAGTGATATTGTTTTTCCAATGTATTTCACTTGATTGCAAGGTTCTAAGGGTGATTGCAAGAAACATCTATACAATTTTCTATTACACATTACTAGATGATCTATTTTTTAGCTACAACTTTCTTCATGACTCAAAATTCATTAGCGAGGGACTCATAATATTATACGCCTTGTCTCATTTTTTGGATTAAAAAATATATATTATCCAAAAATAGCCCTGAAATTTTTTTACACTTGCCATTATTTTCTTTTAAAAACAAAGTACTATCCAAAAAACAAATTTGAGCTAAAATTGGAGGGGGGTGGTTTTGTAGTACACTTTTAGCTATTGTACAATAGGGTACCAATCAAAATGGCATTTTTGAATTTGCCGTAAAAGAAATTTCAACGCTGCCAACTTTGACAGGCTTCCAAGTGCTAAACAGTTGGTATTTTACCATGAAATTTTTGTCACAATATTATCTTTGTTTAATAACACGTGCACCAAATTTCAAGCCAAAATATCTACCAAAAAAAAGATATTCAAAATCTAACAACATGTGTAGCTGTGAAAAAAATTTCACTGTTGCCAACTTTGACAGCCTCCCAAGGATTGAAATTTTTTTTTTGCCATGAATTTTTTAAGAGATCATCTCTATATTCATAACATGTTTGCCAAATTTCAATTTCAAAAGATTTATACAAAAAATATATTTGAAACTTACCAACATGTGTAGTTGTGAGAAATAATTTTACTACAACCAACTTTGACACCCTCCTAAGAGTTGAAAAACTGCTTAATTATCGTGAATTTTTTTGGCAAGATCTTCTCTACATTGATAATATGTGTGCCAAATTTCAAGTTCAAAAGATTCACACAAAAAACGATTTTCTACTTCTACCAAAATGTGTAGTTGTGAGAATTATTTTTTCAACCTTTGGGATAGTGTCATTTTATAAGTAAAATTTCACATGGATGTAAAAAATCATTCTCACAACTATACACGTTGGTCGAATTAGAATATCTTTTTTTGTGTGAATCTTTTGAACTTGAACTTTGGCACACATGTTTTTAATATAGAGATGGTATCTTTAAAAAACATTCATGGTAAAAAAATAAAAATTTAGCCCTTGGAGGGTTGTCTAAATTGGTAGCACTGAAATTTTTCTTATAGCTACACATGTTGGTAGTTTTTGTATTTTTTTTTTGTGTGAATATTCTGACCTTGAAATTTAATATAGATGTTATTAACATAGTAATGATCATGTGAAAAAAAGATAATGATAAAAGATCAATCTTTCAACCCTTGAGAGGGTGTCAAAGTTGGCAATAGTGAAAGTTTTTTCCTTTGGAATGCAAAAACGCCACTTTGATTGGTACCCTGTTGTTCAAAGGATTTCTATAAATAATTAATTATATATTGTATAGAAGTCCACAAAGTGAGCTTTTTCTACTTACATTTTGAAACATGTAAAATATTATTTTGGTGGGTTTTTTGGTCAATGACCATCTCTATAGAGTTGCTACAAATGGCCATTTTTTTTCACTTTTTTATCTATTTTCTTGAAATTTGACACTATTATAGTTCTCCTATTTAGAGAAATTTCCTATGATTCTCCTTTAGAGGTTACCTTCATCATATGTATTGGCCACCTTCTTAAAAGATTTAAAAATTAATTTTCCAATTGAAAAGTATAAGTATTGTGAAACAAAACAAAATCAGCAGGCATTTTCCGCAATCACCTATAGAAATAATCTTCCATTTTTCTAATCCTTATAAAAATTGGCTTGCATTTTTTAACTACCATATTCATAATTGTTAAAAAAAATCAAACTCTCCCTTTGTAAAAATATGAGATATAGGCCTTCAAAGTCATTATGTCTTGGAAAAAAACTATTGTTTTTTCAAAAGTTGAACTTTAATTTGATTGAAGATATTTCAATATTTGTATTGTCATAGTCTTTGAAAATTATAAGATAAACTAGCTTGATAGTGCCATTAGGAGAAGAATGGGGCCTCCCAAAGGACTCTTTTTGTTTAAAAAACAAATTCAATAGTGAGTAGTGCTGGCCAGAATAAAAAAAGATCATAAATTATTTTTAAAATTGCAGTTTGATGTGCACAACTGTTGTCTACGTCAATTTGCAATTTAAAAAAAATTCAATTTTTCCTTTTGTGGAACTTTTTTTTACTAATTCAATAGTTTTATTCATTGCAGGTACAGAGGTAGATGTAGAGTTCTTTTGGAGGCCCCATTCTTCACCTAATGCAAATACGATCCTATGGTTAAAATTATCAAAAAATGACTCTATAAAATGTTAAAAAAATGCTTAGTAGTTTAGAGGTGATTTTGAAAGAGGGAAATCCCTCAAGTATTTAGAGGTTAAACTAGAAAAATCTTTCAAATCATTGTTTACATTTTCATAACTTTGGAGTCCAATTTTTTGCAATGATGTTTTTATTATAAATTTCTAAATATATTTTTGTTGTACATTTTATACTCCAAAAATCAAACTGGTATAGCTTATTTTTGGAGCCTACTCTTTGAACTATAAATGGCATATTTCTTAAGCCAACATGCTTCTAATTTGTTATAAACCCTAGGAATAGTCCAAATATTCATAATTATGAAGTTGTATTAAAAAATGCAAGTGAGAATAAAAATTTATTGATGACTTTCAAAAAAAGGTGAAACTATAATCTATAAACCGTATCCAAGTAAACTAAATCTATTACTACACTAATGAATTTTTTTAAATTCAATTTGAAAGAAAAATTAAAATTCCCTTTCTACAATCGGTTATAGATTTGAATACTCAATCCTCAATGACAAGAATTTTTTAGCTTTAATTTCAAAACATTAAGTCCTAAATTTAGTGATTTTTATAGACTTTAAATTTTTCTTATTTATTCAAGTCCCTTTTAGAGATTCATTTTTTGATCTCAAGTAGTAACATTTTGAACTAAAGCATACTTGTATCCTTAATCCCTAAAGGACCAAGTCTGTTATTCTGCCAAAAAACCCTCAAAACTGCCATTTCTATAGCAAAGAGTAAAAAAATTGAAAACTGTTTTTTTTCACATCTAATTGTAGGATCTTATACCTAACTACTATGAGAATGTATGGAAAAAATTCCAAAATTTTTGACCGCACAAATTGCAAGATATCTATATTTAAAGTGAAAAAAACAAGTTGTTCAACATATTGTGGAACTAGATTTTTGGACTTTGAACATTTTTAACTTAAAATTTTTGTACTATAGAGTTTTGAGCTTTCAATCTTTATAGTGGAGAATTGAATTTAGAGTCTAGCAAAAACAATAAAATAAAAAAAACTTAATTTTCATTTTTTTTTAAATTGTTAAGTAGAAGTAGGTACGAGATAGAAGGAAAATCTAAAATATTAATATCTTTTATATGGAATTGAAATGCACTAATTCCGATTGTGATTATTTTCTAGAATAAAAATTTAACCACATCGAACCCTTTTTTTTGAAAAATTGTAAAAATTGTAAAAATTGTAAAAATTGCATTCAAAAATGAATCCTATAAATTATTTTTTCTTAGGAAGATGCTCTAAGTGCCCAAAAAATAAGATTTTCTATAATTTTCTCATAACAAATCCAAATGGAATGAATCAAAGCTTTCCAGATAGACAAAAAAAATTATCTATCAATAAAAAAATTCAAAAATAAAAGATTTAATGTTTTGCAGATTTTTTGTTGCTGCCCCTTCTCCCCTGTTTTGAGCTTATTTGGCATGACTTTTGTTCTCGGGCACCAAGTGAGAAAAAATTATATTCCCACGAAGCTTATCAATTTTTCTATCTTCAAAAAACTGTTTCAAAAAATGAGGACAAAAATTCAGCCCTTAGATACCTGCCCAAAATCCCAAATGTCTGCCAAACAGATAATGGTCCTTTAGAGATTAAATTGTAGAATATTTACAAATAAAAGTTTACAAAAGCATACTATAAATGCAAGAGAACTAACACAAGGATCTATATAGATGAATGAAAAACAAGATTTTTTATGCATAGGATACATTCACATTCATTCGTTGTTCAAAATTTGAATGCCTATGGTTTAAACTTTAAACCTTACCTAAAAATGAACAACAAACAGAGGTGGAGATTCCTAATAAATGAAGAAATACAAAATTTCATTCTTCCTTTTTTCGGGAAACCAGACATGAATTTGCATTCACTGGTAATGATGGTTAGACTATTAGTGACAAGAATTGGAAAAGAAAAATGCATCTACTTGACTATATTTAATTTTGGAATTTCTTTTAATGCAAGGTGATTGCAAGAAACACTTGCCAATTTTGTTGCATTTTATAGTACTCATGCCTTTTCTTTCTAGAGTACTTTAAAATTAAAAAAATAATATTTAAATTTTTTCAAAAAATGGGCCTATAAGATGATGGTAACCACCAAAGGAGCATCATAAAAATATTCTCTAAATAGGAGAATTAGAAAAGTACCAAATCTCAAGAAAAATACATACTATGATGTTTAATTAGTAGAAAATAGGAATAAAATTAAATAATGAAAACAAAAATTGGACATTTGTAACAATTTTATGAAGATGGTCATTCACAAAAAAAAAAATAGTTTTCTACATGTTTTGAAATGTAAGCAAAAAGAGGCTCACTTTGTGGACTTCTACACAATATATAATTAATTATTTTTAGAATCCTTTTAAATGTAGCTAAAAGTGTACTAGAAGACCATCCCCTCTAAATTTTAGCTCTAAATTTGTTCCTTTGGATACTACTTTGTTCAAAAAATCCCAAAATTGGCTAGTGTGACATAAAATTGGGGGCTATTTTTGGATAATAATTTTTTTTTGAATTCCACAAAATTTGACAAAGTATATAATAATTATAAGTACCTTGCCTATGAATTTTGAGTCATTTGGATCCAGAATGCAAAAATTATGGCCAAAAAGCAAATTAGAATGCAAGGTGTGATGCAAAGTAGGACAAATGTTTCTTGCAATCACCTTGCACGCAAGCTCCAAGATGTGCTAAAATGACATTTTTGGATCTAAGTCAATTGACACTCCATGGGGCAATCTGTGTCAGACATCAATTTTAACTTTTTTTTGAAAATCAAGTTACGTGAGAAAAATAGGTTGATGATAACATGCCATTAGAAAAAAATTTAGCCCTCCAAAGGGTTGCAAGTTTTGCACCTCCTCGGTGCAATTATGGAAAAAGTAAAAATAAAAAACTATTATTTATTTTTTAAAATTTTGATGCTGACGTGGCACTACTGATGCCACGTTAGTATTTTTTTTTAAAGTATTTTTTTTTAAAGTATTTTTTTTTAAAGTATTTTTTTTTAAAGTATTTTTTTCCAAAAAAATATTATTTTTATTATTATTATTATATTATTCTTTCTGTAATTGCACCACAGGGGGGGCTGAAAATAAAAAAACTTGTGGTCCTTTTGAATGTTGAAATTATTGATAGCTTTCTTATATGGCAATCATATGCAAGAATTCAGACAAGTAGCAGTACGCAAGAATTCAAACAACCAATAGACGAGCACTGGGGTTTGGACTTGTAAAGGAAAGCAGCCAATTGCAGGGACAGACGCGGCAGTATTGCCAACATAGGTGGTATCACTCTTGACGTTGAACTATAGAGACATGAGTTTTGGTTTGCTTTCCTCGACAAAAAAATCTTCATTGAATGGAACATCACAACTTTCCTTGAAGCGCAGCAGGTCTTAATTCCAAATACAATAATCCTTATTGGTGGTGGAATAACCAATAAAAATACCTTTTCTACTCTTGAATGGGTGTTAATTTCTTACGCTGTATTTTGTGAATATGAATATAAGCATCGGCTCCAAAAACTTGGAGGTGTGAGACTCAAGGCTTTGACTTATACCAAAGTTTGAATGGTGTTTTGCCTCTAATGGTCCTAGTCGCAGTTCAATTTCATGTATATACAGTTGTATGCACCACTTCTGCCCAAAAAAGAATGGAGATGGTTGCTGAGTGGAGCATGCTCCAAATTGCTTCGACAATGGTGTGATTATCTCGCTCAGATGCTCCATTTTGCTTGGGTGTATAAGCGGTAGTGAACTCTTATTTGATCGTTTATTGATCTAAGTATTGTGTAAACAAGCAATTGGTAAACTTGGTACCACGATTGCTTCTAAGGATTTTGACAACATTGCTAGTCTCATGCTTGAGTTGGCCAACAAATCTCTTGAAGGCAGCAAAAGTTTTTGGTTTGATTTTTGTGCAGTTGATTACTCTAAAATCAAAGTAATCATCTTTAAGAAATACTCCCTCTGTCTCAGAAAAAAACAATGTTTCAGAAATTGTCTGGGATTAAGAAATGGTAACAACAAACTACCATAGCAAGGTGTCAAGTGTTATGCTTAAACTAATCCAAATCCAATTTCAAAAAATTACAGGGATAGGGATTTCAAGAAAGGAGAAGAAAGGGACGCCAAAAAAAGCCATTTCAGGTGTTTCTCTAATCATTGCCAGCACTCAGGAAGTGGTGGAATTGTAGTGTGTCAATGCAATTGTAGCTGAAGGATAAGCATAGCTAGTTGCCTAAGTTATTCCATCTAATCTTGAGTGTAGTAGAATAGGCAAATCTCAATGTTGACGGTGGTAGTGTTTTGGGCGGAATGGTAGGTACAGTTAGCAAACAGAAACCAAATTTCACTAATGAAGAGTGTAGAATAGTATACGATAGCTTGTTACTAAACGTAAATAATTATTGAAAACTTGATAAGCTTGCCAAAGATGCCTTGGACAATGTTGCGAAGCGGTTTGGTGTGACTTTAGATACAGTTCAAGGATCTGGAAGCGAGGTAGGTAATCTCTTGCCAAAGGAGCGGTTTTTGCAAACATGTCATCTTTGAAGAGAGGCAATGTACGAAAGAAAAGGAAGGCACTCAACGTGAATCAATTGAAGGAAACACCATTAGTCCATCGGAAGAACATTCGGTCTTTAGCTGCCAAGATGAACATGTCTGCTGCAACCATTCATTGCCGAGTGAGGGAAGGTGAGATCAAGCATCATTTTAGTGCATTCAAACCATTCCTTACAGACACAAACAAGGTTGAGCGGGCCCGTTTTTGTCTATCGATGTTAGATTCAGAGAAGTCACCAATGTTTCAAGATTGTATGAACATGATCCACATTGATGAGAAGTGGTTCTACATCACCGTAATCAATGCCAAGTTCTACGTAACTCCAGATGACAAAACACCCTTGCGTACTGCTAAGAGACTAAGAGCAAGCGTTTCATCACCAAAGTCATGTTTCTTGATGCTGTAGCCCACCCTCGATATGATTCATACAAGAATTGCAAATTTGATGGGAAGATTGACATCTTCCCGTTTGTGTTTCAAGAGCCGGCAAAATGCAACGGTAGAAACCGTCTCCATGATACAATAGAGATGAAATGCATTGAGAGAATAACCAAGGAAGAAGGCAGGACAATATTGTTGATTGACGGCGTTCTACCGGCATTGTAAAAAGTGGCCTTGCTTATGGCTTGGTTTAACTACAAATACCATTTCATCCAGCAAGATCATGCCAAGCCGCATCCTACTGGTATAGATCTTGCTTGTGGCCTAGTAAAACTAGGGATACGGCTTGGCATGATCTTGCAAGAGGTGGACTTGGTTGCAGTGCTCGCCAAAGATGGATTCAACATCATCATGACCTTGCAGCCACCAAATAGCCCAAATATCAATGTTTTGGATTTAAGATTATTCCAACACAAGCACTCCAACATCAGTTCACTCAGAAGAACTTTGAATGTTTGATTGCAGCTACGGAGCAGGCATTTTGGCCAATGGAACGAGAGAAATTAAACAACATCTTTCCTCATAGAGCAAGCATACATGATTCAAGTGATGTCAATTGATGGTGGAATACACTACCAACTTCCACATTTGGGGAAATGGAGTTTGCAACGCCAATGACAGCTACCAAAAAATGTGAAATGCCTAGAGGATGCATGTCATTGAGCATGCTAAATAGTTCGTTTTTGTTCATAGTTAAGCAGTAGAGATCTATAGAGGCAAACACAAGTTTTTTTTTGAAACAAAATTTAAGTCGAAACATTGGTTTCATTTTGAGACAGAGGGAGTATGAAGTACAGAGTGCCTCCTACAGAAGGAACACTCATAGGACCGCAAAGGTCAATATGTATTAGATCGCCTAGTGATTTTGCATGCTGACGATGCTCATCAATGTAAAAATGGGCTTTGGCTTGCTTACCATAAGCACACCTGGGACAGAAAGATTGGTGTCAACCACCAATGATGAGACCATGAACAATGCCTTGTGCTTGGCCTTGTGAGGCCATTTATTGTATTGTAGCATAAGTAAGGTGGCATAAACGCTAGTGCCAGAGATCTAAAGTTTGTGTACTTTCTACGTTGGATGCATGGGACTCCAAAAGATACTGCCGAAGTTGCAATCAACGAAGTAGCAATTACTTTGGGAGGGACAACTATAATGTTGAGCTTGTACATGCGGTTATATACAATACCAATTATAATCACTTTATGTGCTTCTATCAATTGGCAGCCTATATTAGTATATAAGGTATAAGTTTTCTTTTGGGTTGCTATATATGATGAAAATAAATTATGACCAAGGTTGGGGATGTAAATTATCCTGTTTAGAATGCCATGACTGAAATCTAAATCCTAAACTCTTGGTACTGTTGGATCTTTATATTGATGTCGCCAATACCAACAACCAAGAGCTTTGCCTGTCAATGCCTTTAACAAAGCAACTTTTGTGTGAAATATTTTGATAAGTTGAGAAGAACAATAGATTGTCTATCATATGTTAGGTGCATCCACTATCAATTTACCAGAAAGAAGATTAAATGGCTTTGTAGTTGTTGCCATAAATGTTGTATAACTAATGCCACGCTTGGATTGATCAATGCATGCTTGAGTTTGCTGGTATGCCGTTTGTTGCTCTGTTGTGCCAGTGCACTTCTGACCCCAATGACCTTGCACACCACACTTCTAATAGTGCTGTTGTAGCACAGAAAGCACAAAATCCTTCTCTAAGGCCTTAATGGACCTTAAAGGGACTTGTGTATCGTTCCGCAGAGATCTCGGTGTAATTTTCCTAAATGGCCGGAATGAAGTGAATTGATATCCCAAAATCAACCCCAAGTACTAATCTAGACCGGGTCCAGAAGATCCACGATATAAACTTGAAAAGAAAACTTTGACAAGAACAACGAGAAAGAGACCTTCCTTACAACTAGACCGGATGGGCTACACAGGCTAGCAGGTCACGCAAGAAAGTTTGGATTCTCCTAACAATTATTACAATGACAGACTGCAGGACAATCCACGGCCTAGATAGAGAAGGGGCGTCAGGAATAAATGGGAGAGCTATAATACTTCTTAACAAAAGCCAGCTCTAATCCTCACAAAGAAATCCTATTGTATCCTGTCTAACACGCAATCTCTCCAGGGACCGGATACTTTCTGTATTCGGGTTTCACCTCCTCTTTATCCAAATCTGCCCGATCTCACTGCTCTCACGATAACACAGACAAGTGCTAAAAGGTACAACTCACAATTGTGAATTGAAGGACTCCAATGGCATTTGCAGAAAATTGGGAATACAAAGTATGGAAAATGCTACCCAGATCAAATCCAAAATCCGCCTTTAAATACTAAACTACACCTCAAACTCAAAAAGCGCACAAGGCTAAATACAGCTAATGGAATGATACGTTTCATTCCTAACTTCAAGTCTAATTTAGGTAACTTAAGCTACAGTCAAAAAGCTTCCACTATAAGTGGATCTTAGATCCTAAAAATCCGGAATCAACTTAAGTCCTAACTCCTTCTAAACTAAAAATATTCCTACCCATCTACTTGCCAAAATTAGGCATGCAGCCCTACAGTCACTGTCAGAACCTTCACCTACTTTCTAATCTTTTTAATTGGAGAAAATCCCGCCTTTGCTGATCCCTTTCGGGTCAAGGGCTTCTTTCCGGTCTGCGACCTGGCAGTCTGTTTAGACTGGACTTTGGCCTTCTCTCTGGCCGCTTTTGCCTTTATTGCTTGAGTCTCTGCTAAGGCCTGATCAGGATCTGAATAAGGTTCAGAATCCTGGTCGGACCCGGATTCCTCTTCATCATAGTTGGAATCCTCTTCTTCTTCCTTCTCTTCCTGAACCTTGGTGAATTTCTTCTTGGCTGACTGTGGCTCAGGAACCTTTCTCTTATGCGGGACTGGAGCAGGCCTTGCTACCTTACTCTGAGGTGTTGCATCTCCTCCAGTCGGTTTCCTGATTAGACCTTTACTCAGTGAGCTGGATGAAATGCCGCGACCGGCTCTTGTTTTTGTCTTCACCACGGACTGCATCAGGGTCGTCATCTTTCCTGCATCTCCAAACTGCACCTTCTTTCCGGGAGTCTTGGGAGAAGACTTGGAGGGTGAGAGGGTACTGATCTGCTTCGCCTTGGCACTCTCCTCTGGAATGGACCCTCCTGGTCCGGTTGCCGGTTCCGGTCCCTGTGCCTTTGTTGGATTCGGCCCCGTCACCTTCGTGATCTCCAAATCATCATCCTCCGGATCTGGGTCGGTGACTTTGGTGCTCTCCACCTCAGTCTGCTGCACCTGACTTGTCTTGGCTTCCTGGTGTTCCTCGGGTACAGGTAGGTTTGGTTGCTCGTGAGAAGTCTCACCTTTACCCTTGTCCTCTGCTGTTGACTGCTGAACTGGTTCATGATCCGGTTTCGGTTCCGGTATAGGATCACTTTGAGGGTTTACCTCGCGCATCACTTCTCGCAGCTGCTCCAGTGTGGACTCCATCTTCTTGTGATAAGTTATCATCGCCAGTATGAGCTTCTGATGCAGCTGTCGTCCCTCCACCATTACTTGTTGGTTAAACAAGTTAGCCTTGTTGACAACTTCACCCGGATGGATGATGAATTCCTGGATTCGGGAAATGGTGTCTCGCGTCTGTTTGGAGAACGTTTTCTCCTTCTCTACCTCTTCCGTTTTTTGGCGCAACTCTTATTTAAGAGTGGCCACTTGGCCGGAAAGCTTTGCCAATTCTTCCTTGTTTTCATTCTTCTCCTTCTCTCAGGTAAGCCGTATTACCCGGGTTAAGGCTTGAGCTGGATGGATGGCTCCCACTGTGGTGCAAATGGTCTGCATCGCCCCTCGCACTATTGCGTATCGGTTCTTGAAGTCGCTCAATTCTCGGGTGATTCTCTCTAGTGGCTCGTCTCCCCAGACCGGATCGATATCCTTAGTCTGCTCTTTCTCTACCTGATCCTTTCCTCTCGTTTCCTCACCCTTATCATCATCCTCACTCTCATCCTCATCGTCCTCAGACTCGCTCTGCTCATCCTCATTATTTCCCTCATCTGAGGACTCTTCCTCATTTCCGGTCTCAGGATCTAAGTCCGGAACTTCAAACTCTACTAGGGCTGCAGCGACCTTATACTTTACCTCTTCCTCTTTTGTCATCACCTCCTCAGAATGATACATGTGATACAGGAACGGACAAATGGCGGAAGGCTTGGCCTTCCCTACATTATTCACCATTTTCAATACTTGGTCCTGGATGACCAATCCCCAATCTACTTTCCGGTCTCCAGACAATGCGCCAAATACTGTGTTGGCTAATGTCAGAGAAACTCGGTTTGGCCTTTCCGGGTTAAGAATGGCCAAGACATATTGTAACAAACGCCTCTCTCTCTCTGATTGATACAATTGGTGACTAAGAACCCACCTTTCTTACTAATTGGGTTTTGGAACTTACCCACCGTGTACTGGTGTTTCCGGGATGCACTTCCTTCGCCTTCCTGGTCGAATACATAGACCTTCCTCCACATGTCCGCCGTCCATCGCTTGGGCTTTGCACGGATTGTGGTCACGGCGCGAGTTGGCGCTCCAGGCCTCAATTCCGTCACTATTGCTTCACTTCTGAAGTCCCATGGTCGGATCAGGAACCCAGCGCATCTTATCTGCTCCAAGTCTTCCTTCAACTCCGCCATTTCCTTCTTGTCCTTGGGCAATCGTGGCGTCACATACCGGAGCGAGATGGTGGCTCCCCCGCTCTGACTTGCGGCCATATCTCCTCTCGTTAGGATGCGGCCGGTCTACTCTTGGGAATCGAAAAACGAGTGGTCCTCATAGCTCTCTCTCTCTCCCCCTCTCAACTGTGCAAGTACTAACGCTAAGTTGGGATGCTAGCAGACTTGTCTCTTGCGATCAATGTCCCTCAAGCACTCTCGTCTATAGTCTGTCAACTCAAAACCCAATACTGCTGCACAGACCGGAAACCAGTAATGGTGCACGTTGCTACAACTTTCAGTCAGGGCAGGAAATCGTAAGTGACCAGTCTCTGGACAGATAGGGTCTAAGAGAACCAATCCCAGCTGCTCTTAATGATTCCCCTAATCTAGGCTTTGCCCGTTAAACCTGCCCGTTTAGGATTCCCGTTAACTAATGATTAGAACGTTCCCGTAGTTCCCTAGGGTTAAGTAGGTCACCGTTGGATGCCGGTTCCTAATACCCCTTTCCTGATCCGATTTAGGCGAATTCGAACTCCGGTTCCTTGTTTCCGGTACATTCGGTTAGCCTTTACATCGATTCCTGATTAGTCCACTTCCGGTTTCCGGTTCTAAACATTAGACGGTCTATAACTATCTTAAAATCAAAAAAATTTACTGCTAAGAAGAATATTATTCCTTCATTT
This sequence comes from Neckera pumila, assembly GCA_963969595.1. Taxonomy (NCBI): domain Eukaryota; kingdom Viridiplantae; phylum Streptophyta; class Bryopsida; order Hypnales; family Neckeraceae; genus Neckera; species Neckera pumila. The sequence continues at coordinate 529,980 of OZ018412.1, read as the reverse complement.
ATATTTTAATATAGCAAAAGTGGATTTTCATGTTCCGACAAGTGCCTAGTCTTTTTCCAATCATAAATTTCCTTGCACCGAGCAATGCGTTGTTCAGAAGTATACTTGGGAGTTTTTCCTTTGGAGGCATCTACGTATGCGGCTGTGGTAGCGACAGCTTCATCGACTCTAGTTCTAAGCATGATCACAATGTGAAGAAGCGGCAATGTAAGATTTGTAAGGGTCTTTCTTACTATTGGCTGCATGCGCCATGCCCGAATCATGTTGTCAAAACCACTAGGCAAATCACAAAGGATTTTGAAAATTACTACATGATTGTTACAAGTAGTGTCTCCACAAGATGCTAACTGCTGAACAATCATATCTAACTTACTAATATAGTCTACTACACTCTCTCCCTGTAGCATGGTATACTTATAGAATCTTGTTGAAGTGTATGGATGTTATTCGAGGCATTTTGGTCATGAAATAACTTCAGTTTGCCCCAAATCTATTTGGACGTTACACAGCTAGTGATATTTTTTGAATAAACTCTCGTTGATGGTTGAGCAACAAAGACTAGCTAACTGCCTAATTGTCTCTCTTTTGCCAAGAAGCTACTACATCATTAGTAGCTGTGCTAGCTGGCCTAGGCTCAATGCCATCAACAACTTCCATGAGCTCTTTGCCAAGCAAGATTGCTTTCATCTGTACTTTCCATAGATGGGTAATGTACTGGTACCTTTGTCACCAAGATATCTGTATAAGTTGTCCTCCATTCACTAAAAATGAGTATTGATTTGTCTCTCTTGGAAGGCACTTGCATTGCAAGCTCCACATTATCAATTACTTTGCAGTAGCGTCTGCAAAAAATTCATGGTTTTGTTCTTGTCATCATGTTGTATACACTACAATTTGTTTTGTAATTTTCCAACCATCTCAATTTTTGATTTGACATGATTTATTCTCAACTGAGCAGCTGCTTGTGAAGGTCAACGTTGAATTTCAGATGGTCAAACCTCATGATCTTCATAGGATCTGCTACTTTACAAGTCAAATTTTCTTGTATCTGCTGACCATTTCCATACTAAACTTACAAATAACTTCTACAACTTATTGCAACTTTCTAAACCACAAGAGCAATTTCCAGACATTGCTCTTGAAAATGTGTATGGCAAACTTCATTAAAATGGCACCATTCTGGAAAAAGTGCCAAAGTTCGGACGGTCGGACTTTTGGCGGATGGCAAGGCAGACGGGAATGCGGACGGTCGGAATTTTGGCGGACGGAGGGCCGATAGTCGGAAATTTGGCAGACGGGTGGGCGGACAGGTGGGCGGACAGGTGGGCGGACGGTCAGAATTTTGGCAAACTGAGGGCTGATAGTTGGAATTTTGGTGGACGGGAGGGCAGTCGGTCGGAATTTTGGCAGACGGGGGGGCGGACGGTCGGAATTTTGGTAGACGAGAGGGCAAACAGTCGGAATTCTGGCGGACGGGAGGTCGGGCGACCGACGGTCGTGTTTTTGGCGGACGAGATGTCGGACGAGTGGGCGGACGGCCCAAGTTCTAGCGGACTGTGGGTTGGACGGGTGGTTTATACTTTATATGGAGATTAATAGCGCAAAATTTTGAGATTTTGGTGAAGGTCTATACTAAGGGGATTGGTAAATTTTTCATCATTACATGAGATTTGGGGGTTTTAGAAGACTGTGAGTTCCCTTGCTGTCTGCTGTGTTCCCGCAGTCTGGGAATGCGCAACAGCAGCTGGCTGACGTGGTCGAGTGACTGCCATGTCACTTTTTAAAATAAAAAATAAAAAATAAAAAATTTGCTTAAAATGATTTTATGGTAAAATTTTTTTTTTTTTTTTTTTTTCTGAAAAAAAAAATTCTGACACACCCGTATCGGCGTTCACTGGATCTGGGCAGATTAGGGAACAGGCCTGAAACAGCCCTCTGCGACCCCCAAATATCATCTAATGATGATTTCAGTTTTTAATATGATCTGCATTTATTTTGTTTATGGATATGACTGTATTTAATTATGGTTAGATAATTTTTTTCTAAATTTGGAATGAACTATTTTAACTAAAAAAATTAGGTGTGAAAAAAATCAAAACTTTCACACCAATCGAAGTGTAAAAAATATTGCACCAAATGCCAACCGAAGAGTGAAACCAAAACATATAGGATGTGAAAAAGAATGAAAATTTCAAACCAACCCAAGTGTCTAACCGGTCTAATAAAAAAACAAGGATGTAGAAGTAGAAATAAAAATATCACCTAAACTAGAAGACACCTATGACCTATCCAAGTAATCAAAACTTCTACACCAACCCAAGTGTCAAATCTGAATATATAGGATGTGAATAAAAATGAAAAATTTCTAACCAACCCAGGTGTCTAACACTCAAATCCTAAGTTTACTTAAAGAAAGGAGGTAGATTGGTAGAAGAAGAAAAATAAATCAAACCTACACCAAAGAGACGTAGCCCAAAAAATGGGGTGTCAATAAATATAGAAATTAGAAAATTTATATTAACCAAAGTGTTTTATTCCAAAATATAGGATGTGAAAGAAATCAAAACTTTATCCCTAACCCAAGTGTATAGCCCCCTCAACAAAAATGATGTTTAAGAAAAAAAAAAATTGAACCAAAGAGTGTTATACCAAAAAATAGAATGTGAAAAATAATGAATACATCAGCACCACCCCAAGTGTCAAACCAAAATGTACCTGATGTGAAAAAGAATGAAAAATTCCAAACCAAAAGGTGGTGTCTAACTTGGGGTCTTAGGGGAAAAAAAAAAGTGGAAAGAGAAATAAAAATTTCACCTAAAGTCCTCAAGAGTCAAGACGTAAACCAAAAACACCTATCCCAATTTCCAAAATACCGAATGTGGAAAGAAAGGAAAAATGGTCATTAACCAATTTTTACAATTCCAAAAAAAAATTGGGTGTGAGAAAATATGAAGAACTTTTGAAAGCCTCCAAAGGTCAAACCATAACAACATAGGATATAAAAAAACCAAATAAATTCACCTAAATGTAGATGTACTACCCAAAAAAGTTGAGAGTGAAATTTTTTTAATAAACGCAAATGTCAAAGTAAAAATATACAAGATGTGAAAAGGAATTTAAATTTTCAAACCAACCAAAGGTCTAACTCCGGGTCTTATTACCAAAAAATGGCTTTGAAAAAGAAGAAACAAAATCCCTAAATCTAAGACACATATCCAAAAAATTAGGATGTAAAACAAACACACAGACACACACACACACACATATATAAAAAAACAAATTGTTTCCCCCAAATAAAATGGATGTTGAAATGAAATGAAATTCCCATATGATTTTGCACACCAAAGAAAATTGTAAATTTTTTCATTACATAAAAAAGCATGGTAGTGCTACAATAAACAATAAAAAAAAAACTTTTCCCATTGCATGCTATTTGTACATATAATATACGCATATGAATCCCTAAGTCTGCGTCTCTTCAACTCCTATTTAAGGACAGTAATCATCATCTCCTTTCACCTCTGCCCCGCTACTCTCACATTCTTTTGTCCATTTGTTGTCTTCTTCGTTGGATTTGTCTTCCATGTCGTCTGATGAAAAGCATCAAAGGTTCCATCCTCCATCTTGTACTTCTTTTGAAGTGCGTGACCTCTTTCTTCGGCCCTTCTTTTTTTCAATTTTTACATTTAATATGGCTTTTCTCTTCTCTTCCTTAGGACATGGGACTGGTTTCATTTTTGTCTGTGAAACAAGCCGCCGTGTATCAAGGGAAGTTCTACCCACATTCTGTTTTGTTGTTGGAGAAATTGCAAAAGGTTGCATAACTCTTTTCTTATTGCCTTCGGTGCCTTCTTTGACCTCTTGTTTCCCTGATGTGAGCCCTCCCTCAATGGTTATCTTGACTGCATTTTCAGATTGCGGCATACGGGATGACAATTTTTTGTTGTGTCGTGGTGGTGCATTGCAGAAAGCATTCCGAAGCGCCATTGCAGCCAAGGTCTCATCCTTATCATCATTGGTGGATGATACTATACTGTAACTTCGATTGATGGAAGGCACCTTCTCTTTTGGAATCTGGGCAAGCCGTTTCCCGAAACTTAAGTTCCTCGAACCATCCCAAATTTTGCTACTACTTCCAAATAGGGCACGTGGAGGAGCACTACATGGTCATTCCGGTGGTTCTTCACTAAGTTGTTGCTTGCCTTTGCCTTGGTTGGCAAAAATTGGGCTTCCACGTTCTATCATAAATCCATCCCCATTTTGATGCACTTCATTTGGTTTGCCCTTTCTTGCAGTGGGTTCCGCAGGGTCTTTTCTCGCCAACGCTGAGAGAAGTTCAACTTTTGTACTGCTGACTTCTTGTTGGACATTCATGTCACCTCCTCCACCCTCATTTTGTTTGTCGTTATCTTCCTCTTGCACCCTTCCTGTGGACGGAGACTCAGGAATCCGAATGACTTCATCAATTCCATCGATTCCACCATTGAACATCGTTGTTCTATTAGCCTCCACTATCTCCACGTAAACATCTTCATTTTGTGATAGAACCTTCTCGCTATTCAGAAATCCAGATCCATCCACAAATCTGGCTATTGAAGGTGCACGCTCATCATATCCATCATTCTCATCTTCCGATCCAAATTCAAATGCATCTCTATCATTGCCTCCTCGTTCTTCCTTGGTCCTGTTAGGACTACGATACGATTCATCATGCGAATCTTCTGTATCGGAGTTCAAGACCTTGTCTAGCGGATGAGGCCTATCATCCTCCGACTCTGAACCAGACCCTGGCTCTAATTCCTCGGAGTCTACATTGTCACGGTACCACTTCTTCTCATCCTTCTCTTTTGATGCGGCCACGACTTTGGAATTGCTATACACATACACCAAGTCCGCTGCCCTCTCCGTTGTCAACTTGTTCCGAGATTTGTTGTGAACATAGGAGTAGCTACTCCAATTTCGTTCACACGAAGATGATGACACCGGTTGGGCCAATATCTTCTTTGCGATTAGAGCAATGAGTTTTCTACAGGCCCCCTCAAAGTCCCACCAAGCGTGTGCCGACAGCATTTGTTCATCCGGCTCCAATATGTTGTGGAACGGAGGGTCCCTATGTCAAAAGGCTACGAATTCTTTGACCACCGCTGCGTATTCTTTGGGGTCACATATTTTCATTATAACATGCTTACATCAATCAGTTGCATTTTGATCGTCAGCTAGTTCTTTATCGTGAAGAAGGTACGGGTTCCAAAGAGCTCCTGCATAATGTAGATCAATCTCTCCTTTCTTGCGTCGGTTTTCAAACGCTACCTCCAACGGTTTTGCCTTCTCAACATCCAAACAAAAAGGCTCCATTCGTAAATGAGGGACATGTTCTTCTAAGTTCCTCATAATGTGCAACACCTTCCTCTTGCACGGTGTTTTTGCATCCAAATCACATAGACCCCATACAACTAGGGCGGTCAATTCCCGCACATTCGTCCAACAGTTCCAAGAATGCTCGGCCACAACAATACTGTATATTTGTCGAGACGTCGTGCGTGCTTTGCCTTTTCCGTTGTCATTGAATGTGTTCACGTATGTAACCCACTGTGGGTCCACCACACTCTGTCTCATTGTGCTCTTCACCTCCAACAAGCGATCAATCATGATAAAATAAGAAGCAAATCTGGTTTTCAACGGCTTCAATAAACTATGCTTTGTCTCGTACTTCCGAAATATAGCAAGAGGCATGTGCCTTTTCCTAAAGAAGTTTACCACAAGCTCGGCATCCTTCACTGAATCTATATCCATTTCTGCCCCCCCCAATCTTTGAGCAACAAATTCAAGGTGTGCACCATGCATCCTTGGAAGAAGATGTGTGGATATTTACTCGACACCAAATTCCATGCTGCCGGATTTGCATTCGTATTATCTGCAGTCACTTGCACCACGTTTTTGGACCCACTTGCTCTATAAATTTTTCCAAGATAGCCGCCAGATACGGCGACGTCTTTTTTTTTCCACTTGTATCTACGGATTCAAGGAAATGCTCACCGGCTGAAGATACAAGCATGGCATTTATCAATGGACGGTTCTTCATTGAGCTCCATCCATCAATGGACAATGTTGCTCCAAACTTCCTGACGTTGTCTTTAGTTCTTCGATGCAACTTCCCTGCAAGATCAACCTTCGCTTCTTGAAGCAATTTATGTTGTAGATCATGGTATGAAGGCGGAGTGTACGGCCTTGCACACTCAGCCGTCATCTTCACTGCTTCTTTGAAGGCTGGATTTCGAGCTACTAAAAATGGTATGTTTGCTGCATAAAAAAAATGGGCCCACGTTGCATGCAGTTTGCGTTTATTGGCTTTTTGAAAGCCATCCAATAGACTGCTTTGTGTCCTAGGAGGTCTACTGCTTGATGCCCTTAGAGTCTCTCTAAAACCGGATGTTTCTGTCAGTGGTGTATCTTCGGAACCCACAAAAACTTCTTTCGGTGCTGTGCATGAATCTTCTTGCGTAGAACGCGGTGTGCCCGAACGGGCCCTTGAGAGATCACTTCCGGATATAGGCATGTCGTTGCCATCAACTCCATGCGCAACAGGTTTTTGTAGGAAAAGCCCCTTGCAACAAACAAGTAAACTTTTTATTTCAGATGTCAAACAAGAGCATAAGCTTATTCCCGTATCACGAGAACCGGAGAGACCTTTATATCCCAAGTGACTCAACATACGGCTCACTTTCTTGCTGAATACACACTTGCAAGCCTTGCATTGTACTTTACCTATTTCTTGGACCCCGTACCAACTAGAAAAATCCTTGCTCATCCTAACCGGTTCTAATCCTTGATCTTGGAAAGATCAAAAACCATGTGCACCATATAAATTATAAAAGAATGTCAACAATGAAAAAATCAATGCCTCCACAAAGCCTTGCAAAACAAGGCCCCCCCTTCTACCGATCTATACACCACCAAGCAAGGGACACAAAAATTCATTTGCAGCGCCTAGTCCTTGGAGATCTTAACATTCAGTTAATTGGGAGTGCTTGAAAATGAGTCCTTCCTCACACTTTATACTCTTCAGCTGGAACTGACCGTTGGGAAGGAAAACGGACTTCCCGTTGTCGTCCCAACGGTCGGACGGACCTGGCGGACGCTACGGTCGGCAAGTCCCGTCGGACGGGCAGGTGCTAGCGAACGACAACTGCGGTCGAACAGGGCCGACGGTGGCGGACGGGGAAGACGTTTTCGAACAGCAGACGCGGTCAGACGCTTCGGACGCCAACTCCGGTGGCAGACGAGGGCGACATTGGCGGATGGGTAAGACGATTTCGGACGGCAGAAGCAAACGGACGTTTCGGACGCCAACTCCGGTGGCAGACGGCAGATGTGGTCGGATTCGTCCGGTGCCAATCCGCTGTCGGTTATTTGGTTTAGGGTTGTAAAAATTTGGAAAATTGCATTCAGAAATGAATCCTACAAGTTATTTGTTTCAAAAAAATGCTCTGATTGCCCGGAAAACAAGAATGTCTATAACTTTCTCATAACAAATCCAAATGAAATGAATCAAAGCTTTTTAGACAAAAATATAATCTATGAGAAAAAAACACTAAAAATTTTAAAAAAAAAATATAGATATTTTTTGGGCTGCTCGCCATCCCTTGTTTTGAGCTTATTTGGTCCTAAATTTTGTTCTTGAGCACCGATTGTGAAAAGAATTATATTCCCATGAAGCTAATCAGTTTATCTACCACCCAAAAAAGTTTCAAAAAATCACGACAAAATTTCAACCCGTAGGTACCTGCCCAAAAACGCATTTGTCTCCCAAAGGAACAAGAGGCTTCTAGGGGTTAAAGTAAACTCCCAAAAATTTAAGGAAGTCCTTGGACATTTAGGGAATATAGAAAATGCGTGACGAATTGAATGTAGCCATTGATTTTTAGAGTTACGCGTACCATATTTGAAAACTTCTACATTTCTTGTCCCCACACCCACATGCACTTATTTTATGGCTAATGAATTATTCATTATCTAAAATATAGGGCAAGGCCTTCTTCATTCACATAATGATAGAAATTTTTATAAATGGATAATGCACTACATTTTGGCCATGGATTTAAATGTACTGCTTGCCGTATTTTAAACTTTTATATAGTCTTTCTTTGCTTAAACACACATTGGAATTTTCATAGTCATATACAATTCAAAGTTCCAATTAATCACAATATGAGGTTCGTTTTTCAACACAATTGAGAATGTCATGTTCAAATGAAAAGGAAGTCTTACCATTTTCCAATGAAGCAAAATCCTCATAGGTTTAAATGATATACTTGTTACATAGCCAAGATAATTGGCACAAATCACAATTGCCATAATATGGAATCCAAAATAATAGATATTGAAAAGACATCAACAAGTATCGTACGTAAATAGAGAGAGAAAGAGAGAGAGATATATATAGATATAGATATAGATATATAAAAAAAAGCATAGATACATACATATTAGAAGCCAATCAAAAGTCAAAACATATCGTACGCATAGTCATTTACAAGTACTCACTCCTCCTAGCATCCAAACAACTATCCATAGAGTGCCATAATTGTAAATTTGTAATAGACCTATATGTCCATGTCTATTTCGATCTATCACTGGTACTCTATTCCAAAATACGAGACGGCCCTTCGTTGGTGCGTTGCCCTCCTTTAGCGGCACTTCTCAGACTTTCTCGGCGAGCCACGGCCTCAGGACTTTCGACACCCGAGTGTCGTATGGATTTGGTCTGCCGATCAATAACGGCAAATTGCCGTGTTGCTTCCGGAGAGTAGTCATCATCATCTTTCGCCTTCCGTTTCTTGTTTTGTTTAGGAGTTAAATCCACTGACTTCAACTTCAAAGCTCTTAAAGCAGAGTCCATCTTTAATAGCAACCCGTTCACCACTTCATCATCACTTTTGATTTGCAACGCAGTACCTTGGGTCTCTCCTTCCAATAGGAACGTTCTCCATTGAGCTATGATGTTGCCGATCCTCTTGTCAAACATCCCGGCCACCTCTACTAAATGGTCTTCAGTGTTTGATTCCACATCTATGTCTACGAGAGAACGAACTTCTGCAGCTTCTTCCAACTTCGACAAGAAGAGGGCTCTACCTATCAAAATATGGTTATATGCCGCATATTGATTGCTGAATTCTTTTGAAGCCTCCATCTCTACCCATTGGTCATCTTTTCCTTTCTACACCTGCTTCTCTGGAAAGCGGAAGAATTTGTCACGTTGCACGCTTCAATGCCCTCCCATGTTGTGACAGAACAATTCACGAGCCTCAAGATCTTCAATTGAACGGGCCCGTAACTCGACCTCTCTGTTTTGGGTCATCCACATAAAAGAATCCACCGGTATAGCTGACTCATTGTATAAAGCATGTCTCTGTTCTGTTGGATCCCAATTCAATGTTTTACCCCAATGGTGGTAATTCTGAAATTTGTAAGGCGCTTGGTCTAGTGGAAGGGTCCATCTATTGTATTCATGGCCAAGAGGCATAACCTCTAGGAGACCAAACAATTCGTAGAACCTAGGGCTCAAAGGAGCACGGCATTGTGCACAGGCCGAGCTAAAATGTGATGTTGTAATGATGCAGGTGACGTGGAAAGTGTGGTGACAGTGGCCCATGCTTATGGCTCTTTCAGGGCCAAAATTTTCTTGACAAATGGCACAAACACCCTTCAAAATTTCATGACCTCCATCAAAGCCATGCACCGGTGTCTTGTCCTTCTTGTTGATGTGTGCTGAGAGTGTTTGGTAAGGGACCCATCCCTCCTCTAGTTCCAAGGCCCAATTGATGTCTTTCTCCCCTCCCTTTTCTGTACGATTCAATTGCTCGAACATAGCCTCTATGTTTCTCCATGATGTAATTTTTGTAGACCGCCATGGATGTTGCTCCAACTTGTTCTTCAACCTCTTCAAGAAGCCCTCCACGATCTTGCATTCGTGTTCCAAATTCTTTGCAAGTCTAAAAAGCCCATTCATTGCTCGAGATACTAATAAGGGTTTGTCTTGGAGTTGTTGTATCCATCCCAGCCATTGAGACTCCGATTTGCTCTAAGGCTTGCACTCATCGATGACCTCCTCCACTCGTTCCATTTGTTCCAATCTGGACTGAAGAACATCATTTCTATGATTTGCTTCCACCAATTCTTTTTCCAACTGCTCCCACCCTTTACCATTATGCATCGTAAATGTGTCGGGTGCATCAACTCCTTTGCCCTTGTCTAAAGGAAGAGACAATTGATCGCTCTCTTGAGTTGGTTGGGAAAACTGTCTTCCATTGTATAGGGCCTTCAATCTTCTGTTCTGATCCTTCAAAGTTATCACCTGCCGTTCCAAGGCATCGCACTCTCTCCGCACATCCTCCTAATTTTCCTCTAATTCAACTGCGGACTTGAAAATTGGCATTATTTGGTCGGTGAAATGCAAAAAAACCTGGGCACCTTTCACCAGTTCAGGAGCAATAGCTGCTATGTCATTGGCGAGGTCCATAATCACTGGACCAAGTTCAACGAGCCAGTTCGCACCACATGACAATGCCAGAGCAATTTCCGACATTTCTCCCAAGTTACATGCTGGTAGAGGTGGCATATAGCTAGAGCCCGCCTCGGTGGGGCCGGACTGTTGTCTACAATCTATCCGCCGTCTTTCAAATATTCTCCACTTGGAAGAGAGCTGAAGGAAGTCGCCCAGTCCCTGCACATATTTCATAACCTTATTTGCCTCCGTTACCGGCACATTTATGGATGACAAGTGAAACGCCACGTGCGGAAACTTCTTCCGCACCTCATCTTCCCCCATGGTAGGCTCCGTATCCAGGTTGTTGGGCTGCTCCACGTTGGTTCCTAACGGTTGCTCTTGAATGATCGGACTTTGTGTTGGGCTTTGCGACGTTTCGGGTGTATCCACTTCACCGGAATAAACACCTACAAATTCCAAGGGATCTAGAACACCACTGTCTAGAATCTTTGTAATTGTAACATCGGTCTTCGCTAATTGTTCTTCAGTGACTTCTTTTCTTGACGAAGAAGGGCCACCATATGCTTTCACAAGGTCCCATTTGTTAGGAACAATGCTTGGCTCATCCATGCTGGTAACTTCATTTGGTGGAGATATAGAAAATGTTGTGGGAGGCATGACCTCCTTTCCATGCACAACTGCAGAGGAAGTATTGTTCAGTTTTGTTGCTTCAACGAGTTCAACCTCTTTCACCCACAAATCGGGAATATCCTTCTGGCCGGTAGGAAGCAAAAGTGGATTCTTTTTTGTCATTGGAAACGTGCTCCAGTCCACCTTCCACGCCAATTGGAGTTCTACATACACCATGGAGGCCAGGCTGTAGTTTATGTACCCCTTACTCATTGACTTGTCCGAAAATAGGGCCTTCCACACCTCATCCGACCGATGGACAAAGTGCGGACTTGTGCAAGTCTTCGGCTTAACACAAAAATCCTTCGTTTGACGTTCGTGTGCACTCCGAGGCCACAACTTGTTGATGTGGTACATTTTTACATATTTCTTGCATAATCGGAAGTTCCAATATGCTGCTTCCTCTTCCTCCCAACCGCTCTCTGCCAGGATGTTAGGATCATCTAAAATCTCATAGTGAAGCCCATGTGTGACCCCCTTCACTTTACCTATTTTCTTTTGGTCACCTCCTGAAGTCATCCCATCAGTACCCGCAACACCCTCAGCGGCCATGACCGAGAACTTGAATTTTTAAGTACTTGCAATGAAATAATCTCTGCACGTGTAGTCTTGACACCGGTGTTTGTGCAAAAAATCGTCAAAGATTCGCCGTAATAAGAATTGGACCCCTTCTCTCCACCAAATAGGCGCAGTCAGCACCACGCTAAACACGTGGCAACAATAGAACATCCGACTTGGCTCACAATAAAGTGCCGGAGAGAAGAAGTGAAGAAAATGAAAGCGACCGTCCGCCCTTATACCCGTTTGACCAGACCTAGAAGCGGTCCGGCGCTGGACCGGCGAATGGCCAATGCGGACGCGCCCCGGACGTGCTGTCCGCCTGCCGGACCTCCGCCGTCCGACTCTGCGACGTCCGATCGCCTTCCCGTCCGCTTCAGCTCCGTCCGACCGTCGCAGCGTCCACCATGTGTGTCCAGATCCGACCGCCTAGTCCGTCCGCCTTCTCCGTCCGCCCTCTCGACCGATGTTTCCGTCTGACATGTTCCGTCTACCGTGGAAGCAATGTTGAAATTATTCTTTGAACATTGGATTCCAGAAAAGATTTCTTTTATACCCACAGATGCCATTCAATGCACGAAGCATCCAATGTGACAATTCACGTGGGAATGTTTAACAATTTTCTGTCCTCTCATTTTAACCCCTAAAGGACCAAGGGTCCAAGGCCCTTTTCGTGCCCAAAAACACTCAAAACTGCCATTTCTATAGTAAAAAGTTAAAAAATTTGAAAAATGTTTGTTTTTCTCATCTAACCGTAAGATCTTACACCTAAGTAGTATAAAAATGTGTGGAAAAAAATTCAGAATTTTTGACCGCACAAATTGCAAGATATTTGCATTTAAAGTGAAAAAAACAAGTTTTTCAGCACATTGCGAGACTAGATTTTTTGACTTTGAACATTTTTAACTTAAAACTTTTGCACTACAGAGTTCTGAGCTTTAAATGTTTGTAGTGGGGAATTGCGTTGAGAGTCTAGGAAAAAAAAAGAGCTCAAAAACACTTAATTATTGTTCTCTAAAAAAATGTTAAATAGAATTAGATACGAGATAGAAGGAAAATCTAAACCATTCATATATTTTGAATGGAATTAAAATGCACTAATCCCAATGGTGAGATTGTTCTAACAAGTAATATAAAGCATGGGAAAAAAAAAAAAAAAAATTTTGAAAAATTGCATTCAGAAATGCATCCTAGAAGTTATTTTTTTGAAGAAGATGCTGTAATTGCCCAAAAAACAAGAATGTTCATAACTTTCTCATAACAAATCCAAGTGAAATGAATCAAAGCTTTCCAAATAGGCAAAAATATAATCTATGAGAAAAAAATATTAAAAAAAAAGGTTCAAATTTTTGTCCATTTTTTTTTTGTTGCCCGGGCTGCCCGCCGTCCCCTATTTTGAGCTTATTTGGTCATAACTTTTGTTCCCGGGCACTGATTGTGAAAAAAATTATATTCCCCCAAAGCTAATCAGATTTTCTACCTTTTAAAAGTTTCAAAAAATTCATAGAAAATTTCAGCCCATAGGTACCAGCCCAAAAACGCATTTGTCTCCCAAAGGGACAATGGTCCTTTAGGGATTAAAACGCCTAATATACCAAAAATCCAAATTGTAAACCCTAAACCCTAGACCCTAGACCCTAGACCCTAAAACTCCCATAATATAAAAGAATGAGGGCAAGTTTTTGGAGATTCCTGTATTAAATTTTAACAAATGATTTCTACACTAAATACTCCTTGATTTTACAATTGGAATTCATATTGAACTTGTAATTTTTTTGTATTAGACTCTGTAATTCACACTTTTTAACATTGACTACATTCCAGTGTGGATGAATCGTTGTTTCTAATGGTGAATGACAAGGGACCATTGTTTACGATTCACCTTATAAATTTTAAGTAATAATTTTTAGCCAAAATAGTCTTTGATTGTACAAATGGTCCCTTGTATAAGACTTCTTCTAAATTTTTTTTTATCTTCGTACTCTTTGTTTTTAGAGGGGACTTAAATGGAGTGCATATGAATTGTGGTTTGTAATGGCCAATGAGAAGGAACCATTGTCTAGGATTTCCGTTGTAAATTTTAGATAATGCCTAACGATTGGAGCTTGCTTTGCTACGCATTAAATATATTAATTTCATCAATTTTTCATGTGATAGAATGTAGATAAACAAAGTATGTATAATCTTTAAATGAAAATATTGACATTCTTAAATAGTACTCTTTGGAAAAAAATGATACTGCAATATAAAGTAACTGAAGAAAAGATTTATATTGTAATTTTTTCAAAATAACCTTTGCAAAGATGAAGACATTGCAATAAGAATGAATTAATACCGTGAAGTATGTAAGTACAATCTTCACATTTGATTATGAAGAGCAATGCTGGCAATTGGTGCTTCCTTATTCTTTAATATCACATTTTAAAAAGACATGAAATTTATCTATAGTTTTGTGGTCTGAAAAGTTTCTTTGAAATTTCTTTAGAAGTATCCATTTGATTTTCAAATATTTCACAAATAGAATATACAATAGAAAGTAGAAAGTAGACTATGGCTATTACAAAAGCAATTCAATTTCCATAATATTATAATTCAAAATGGAATCGTGATATTATAGAGGGTGTTGTGATTTTAGTAGTAGGATGTTTAGACAAAATAGTCGTGGATTGTACAAATGTTTCTTTTTTTGAAACTTCTAATTTTTTTTGGAATCTTTGTACTCTACGTTCTTCGAGGGATTGAATTGGAATGCAGATGAATAGTGGTTTCATATGATGAATAACAGGGGATCATTTTTTACCTAACACCCTCCTTCTCTTAGATTCTATATCCTTGCAATCAGCCTTGCTAAAATAACAAAACTTCTAGCCAATACATGGGTTGTACGTGAGTAGCAAATATTATTTGTTAATGAGAAAGCTAGTCATGTACTTTGAGGGTTTGGAGGGCAGAGTTTTGAGTTTTGAACGTAAATGTTTGTGGTTGGATTCCACTACAAACATCTTGATTGGAGACACAAAACTCCACCCTTCTAGTAAGTAATAAATCCCTTCATAAGCAAATCATCATCTCTCCCACATACAAACACAAATTCCTGGGACGTTTTTTGTTTTTCTTAAGTGATGGGCTACCACAACCAAACCAAATCCCCCAACAAAGGAGGTGACATCACTGCACAAGGGAGAGGATATCACTTGGATTCGAACACCAGACTACCTCCAACCCAAATGAGTTGTAAGAAGCCCATGACTTATGGCCATCCCCTCGATGGTACTATAAGGTCTCCTCGTTCCCACACGGAATGACCTTTGGTGTGACATTGTGAGTCCTTTGCAGTTTTATCCTTTATTTTTATTTATCCTGAAGCCCCTAATATGAAACACGACCTGTCCGCTGTGCTCTTCCGTCTTGCCGTCCGCCCTAAAGTCCGCCGCTGCTGCCGGAGCGTCCGACCAATCGGGACCCCATCCCCCTCGCCGACCCCGCCGTCCCCCTTGTCGCGGTGTTCGCCGTATGCGTCCGCCATGTGCGTCCGGATCCGACCGTCTAGTCCGTCCGCCCATTTCCATCTGCCTTCTCCGTCCGCCCTCTTGACCGATGTTTCCGCTCGATATGCTCCGTATGCTGTGGAAGCATTGTTGAAATTATTCTTCGAACATTGGATTCCAGAAAAGGTTTCGTTTATGCCCAGAGATGTCGTTTGATGTAAGAAGCATCCAATGTGACATTCATGTGGGAATGTTTAACTATTTTTTGTCCTCTCATTTTAAAAGGCTTTGTATACCGTAAACCAAAATTTTAAACCCTAAATCCTAGACCCTAGATCCTAAAACTCCCATAAAATTAAAGAATGAGGGCAAATTTTTGGAGATTCCCATATTAAATTTTAACAAATGATGTCTACACTAAATACTCTGGGATTTTACAATTGGAATTCATGTAGGACTTGTAAATTTCAAATAATGATGTTTGGTCGAAATAGTTGTGGGTTCTACAAATGGTCCATTATATAAAACTTCTTCTCATTTTTTGGAATGTTTGTACTCTAAATTTTTAGAGGGGCTAAATTTAAATGCGCATGAAGTGTGGTTTTTAATAATTTCATACAAGGGATTTTTGTTGAGGATTCCCCTTGTAAATTTCAAATAATGATGTTTGGATAAAATAATTGTGGATTCTACAAATGGTCCCTTGTATAAAACTTCTTCTAATTTTTTGGAATGTTTGTATTTTGCATTTTTAGAGGGACTTAATTTAAGTGCGGATGAATTGTGGTTTTTAATAATTTCATACAAGGCATTTTTGTTGAGGATTCCCCTTGTAAATTTCAAATAATGATGTTTGGATAAAATAATTGTGGATTCTACAAATGGTCCCTTGTATAAAACTTCTTCTAATTTTTTGAAATGTTTGTATTTTGCATTTTTAGAGGGACTTAATTTAAGTGCGGATGAATTGTGGTTTCTAATAGTTTCATACAAGGCATTCCGTCCGCTATGACGTCTGATGAGTCGACCAGGTGACTGTCTGCTGCCTCTAGCGGACGGTTGTTTCCCACATGCCGAATGATGGCGACCGAGAGGGTCACCGACTTATCGATCTAAGACGGCGTCACTTACAATGAGATATTGAATGATCAATAGATATTGTTTATGTGGTGTCAAGACTAGAGTCATGATCTAAAAGCGACCATTTAACCCCTAAATGCTCAGGGCACCGAATCCAAATCTGGAGTTTGCAGAACTTTGAAGTTAAATAAAACCTAACAAAATTGCTATTTTTAGTAGCTTATATTTTTAGAAATTTCTTCTTGAAGTCTAATTTTAGTATCAAAAATCCGATTTTGAAAATAAATAATACTGATTTTTCTATTCAAGTTTTTATACAAGGGTATCCATTGCAATCTTGACTTCCCGTAGTGTTGAGAGTTCTTGGGAATGAGCCTCAAATACATTAGAAGACTTTTGGGGTTTCCATAAGGCCCCGGGCGGGCAGCTGTGGTCAACGGAGAAGGACAGCACGGGAGAAGAGGCCCTGTCACTACCCTGGCTGCCAGCACTTCAGCTTACCATGAAATTCCGAGGTTGCGGCCAATGAAATTGAACCTCCAGATTGCTCTATGGATTGCTGTGGACCAACTGTCCGTGCTGCCAGACGCGGCAGTAGAATAAAATAATCCAATGCTAGGACGCGGAAGGACAGTTGCACTTTTGCGAAATACATATTTTAATTTACCATTTCAATATTTTAATGCTAGACTCTAATATTTTAATACTAGAAGGGACACTCATGTCAGCAAAGATGGAGACCATTGTTAGCGGGAACCTTGCTGACTGTGCAGCATTGACACTGTTAAGGTTCATTTTGTGGTTTCAATGCGACAGTGTGAGTTTTAGCGTATATCCCTGCGGCCGCATGCAATTGGTTGAGTTCCTGGAAGAACGTTAGTGGTCTTGTGTCAGCCATGGATCAGCCAGTTGAAGTCAATCAACCGCCAGTGGAGGTTCAGAGTGTAGTTCTTTTTAACTCACAGGATGTCGATGGCAGGTGGATTCCCATGCGGATTGAAATTGGCTCTTGGGTTGCTTTAAGACCGGCAAGTCGTGGTCCGTGGACTAGGGATGCTCGCACTCACGGTGACGAATCGTTTGCAGGTGCATGGAAAGCTCAAGTATTGTGATTCCGCTGGACTTCCATTATGCAGCGTGGGAGGCAGGTGATTAGACTGGACGCAATTGAAGTGCGGCATGCATACCAACGACGTCAGTTGCATCTGGACCCGGCTGTTGCTGCTAGTGAGCCACGTGCTTGCAATCTTCTGTATGCTTCCTATTGGGACGATTGGGTGTCACCGTCATCGGAGCTTGATGTGATTTTGGTGTTGCACCACGAGATTGGAGAGGCGGGCCGCAATGGGCGTAGTCACAAGTATTTGCTTGAGAATGGGACTTTCTTTTTGAAGGGAGTTTATGTTCCAAGGTCGGGCACGGACCTATATGGGAGTCTGGAAGCATTGCCGTTGCCCGAGCTTACTGATCCTTCTTGGCCTGTTCCGGACATGCACACTTCGGAAGCCTTTCGGTTGAAGTTGGCAATGGACATTGCTGCCGCAATGAAGGGCGGCACTGGCAGCAAGGTTGCGCGTGTACAGTGGTTCATGCCAATTCACGTGATGGTTGACCTGTTTGGAGTGGCCGATGACATCAGGCGTACACGCACCATGTACATTTTCAATGAGCCATCCGATACACTGCTTGCTAGTTTGATGGACCCTGGTTGGGACGAGAAGTGGCAAGTTGGACGTGATATCATTAAGACCCGAGTCAGTCGCCCAAGTATTAGATTTCGATTTCATGTTGCTCGCTAGATGTTGTATATGATTTTCTGTTACGTCAGGTATAGATGCGAGGGAGGTCAGAATTGGGTGGCCATGGATCAAGTAGTCATCCCAGACATGGTAAGGTGCAATGTAGTGTTTGGGGACAAAGTGCTTCCAGCATTTGAAGTGGGTAAAACATGGCCAGTGTCGCACATCCGGGAGGAAATTGCCATTGTGTTATCACGGGAGAGCATCCCAGACTCCTATGACTTGGTTGTTGAGCAGGCCGGGCAACGCGACAAAAAGGTACGGCGCTAATACATATGTGCTTGCAGTATATGGTCTGGTTGAAGCATCAGCTGATTAGGATAAAGCACAACCATTTTGACATTTTGGCACTTGATGTTGTGTCAGATTAATAGTCGGCTGGAAGGAAGTACCGAGATAGGGGCGGTGCTACCCGCCCACGGGAGACTGAAGATGGTGTCATACTAATGTTGCCGCATAGAGCATTGCAACAATGTGAACATTAGTACCGTTGTAACGATCTGCTTTTTGAAACGCTTGGGTTTTTTCTCGTACGGCAAGATACTTCAATGTTTACAAGACTCTAGTGTAAGCTACCTAAAGATGGAAGTGGCCTTATGCTTTTGGCTATACAGTAGTGAACTGGTCAAGCGGTAGGGTAAACTGAGTTTTCCAAGATTCACTTTGTGTAGCTGTCGACTTTGGAATATATTTATTCCTAACTCTTATGACTTCATCTTTGTATTGAAGTGGAAATTGAATATACCACTTTCTTCTAACTCTAAATCCATGCATATCTTGTTTTCTTCCAATGAAATTCTAAATTATGCCAGTTGCCAAAAGTGGAAAGAAAAAATAAAAATAAACAAACAAAGGAGAAAAACCATAAAAGAAAGAAACAAACCACTTACAAACAGAAGAGAGAATGAGAAAAACAACAACAATGATAACGACACCAACAGGAAGAGAAGAATGAGAAGACCCGGGACTCTTTAAGTCTCTTTCATGCTGAAAACAAAAATTCAGTGAACTCAAGCTGAAAACAACCATCAAGCCTATGCCTTGTTTGAAATTCAGGCTGAGAACAAATTTCATGCGAAATTCATGCTGAAAACGAAAAGTCAGTGAATGCATGCTGAAAACGACCATGAAGCCCATGCCTTGTCTGATTACCTGAATATACATCACAAAGGTATTGACTACATTGGCATTTTTCATATTTTATGAACAGCATGAGCACAGGACTGGTGCTTAAGTAGTCCCCACATGAATTTCAATTGCTTCTACACATTTGAGTTGTACACCAATTCATGTAATTCAAACGCCATTGCCTTTAGCATGCATACTACTTCTTGGAGAAGACAAAAATTTCAAAAATGCTTAATCTTTCATTTCCAAGGTGTATATTCACAATGAAGTGCAATAGGGTGTACATTCACAATAGAGTAGGACTATAAGCCGATCATAAGGTCTATGACTAGAATGACATTAAACAGTATGCCTCCGAGAGCATTCAAAGTAAAACGCTAGAGAACTAAAACAGCCCAGGATGCTGACGCAAGGAAACATCAAATCTCATCGCAATGGCAGACGATAGAAGCTGCTATTGCTGGAGTAACCTGCACAGTCTCAGTCAACATTTTGACAGAATCAGATTGGACGACTGTACCCTCTGGGGATGCATGCGTGCTAACAATCGGTTGATCCACGGGGTTGACTGCTGCAGCAAAGGACCCGGCATCAGCTAGATCGGCCTGGATCGGCTAGATGGGATCAGCTGCAAACACGATGGGATCATCTGGATCGGCCTCAAACTCGTACGCCTTGGACTTGTAGAAATCGAGCTTGGTGGCCTGGAACTTGTCTGCCTCGAGGTTGTTGGCCTTCAACTCAGACAACTCGAGCTCGTTGGCCTTCAACTCAGACAACTCAAGCTCGTTGGCCTTCAGCTCATCGGCCGGGACCTTGTCATTTTGGACCTCAAAATCAAGGAAATCGTGTTTGCGTTTACGTATACCTGCCTTGTCAGCAACATTCACTCCATCCGAAGCAATATTCTTCAACTTGTCAACGATGACTGCGACTTCTCTTTCCTGATTCTCATCGAGTTTACCATCCCATTGTGCCACCCATGCCGGATCAAGATGAGAAGTGCATTTTGGGCAAACTTCTTTGTTGGAGTCAATCATCTCTCCCACACATACATTATGGAAGAGACAACCGCATGAACCCAGAACTGCTGCTTTTGCGATGAATCCTTTGCAACTGATGGAGCAGAATTCACTTACAAGGGATTCAATCGCCGGTACAGATTGGTCAATAGGATACTCGAACACTGGGCGCGGGCGCAAAACCATATTCTCCTGCTTTGCCTTCGACAGGGCCGCTTCTGCGCCAGCAAGGTTCGCCTTCATTCGGTCGTGATCCGCAAAGGCTTGATTGAGGGGCCCTGCCTCAAGCTCACTTACGGTTGAACGCGCCAGCATCTGTGCTTCCTGCACTTCTTCTATCTTCTCTGAAAGATTTTGCACCACTTCAGCTTACGCCTTGTACTCGGCAAGCTTCCCTTCGCGAAATAGCCGTTTTTGCTTCACAATTGCGGCGTTGCTCTCCAATTCAAGCTTTGACAACTCTTCATCTGAGGATGCAGTCATCACCTTCACCGCGTCCGCGTGTTTCTTCTTCATCGCTTGAAGCGCCTTCGCTGCGGAGTCCTCGGCCACTCTTGCTGCGTCCACTTCTCTCTCTACTGCATTCACATTTTGTGGCATCCTACGACGCGTCGGGCTTCCAGTCGCCACTTTTGCCATCAACTTGCACAAACACTCCATTTGTCGACGCAATGCAACAGGTCCAAGTTTTCGGGGGTTCTTTGTAGCAGCAGCGAGGCGCTTGGTGCGACGCCCTTGCGCTTCTGCAACCCAATTCACGTCCTTGTGATGCACAAATGTTGCAAAAGCAGCCTTCAGAAATCGCATTGCAAAATATGCGTTGTCCGGGCGGTTTCCATAAACCCGAAAATTATGCTGCGAGAACAGCCGAACTTGATCCTTGTCTGTGCAGTTGGCAATCTCATACCGGTTTGCTTGCGCTCCCGGCCTCCATATCTTCTTAATGTCGTTCTCCAGAATCTCGGGGTACACCTTTGGCACTTCATCCACCAGTGGTTCCTGGTCGCAGAGTCCTACTTTGTCGCGAAAGAATGAGTCATCGTATTCTGCATCGCGACCCCGAAGCACAAGAGCTGCCGCAAGCATGCTCTCGCGCAAAACCATTGGAATACCCGACAGGTCAAATGGTGCATCAAACTCCGAGTTGCCCACATCATATGCACTCGCAGGCTCTTCAATAGCGGCTGCAGCAGACTCGATTTCTTCGTCCCCTGCTTCTGCCTGTTCTTCGGTGGAATCTGAAAGCAGCACTTGCTGTTTCACCTTGCACAACTTCTTTTTGGGCGGAGTGGAAGCATTCAAGACCTTTTTTGCTTCTGCTTCTGCTTCAGCTTCTGCTTTGCCTCCAGCGACGGATGCATTGTTCCTGACAAGTACAAGCTGCAGATAAAAAAAAAAATAGAACCTCAGAAGGTACCGGTACTCAAGAAAACTCGAGGTGGAAGACTGCGCAAAGCGGCGAAAGGAACTGAAGGCAAGAGTAGAACAAGTGGGGTGAAAGCTACAAGACGACTCCTGGGTGAAGCACAGTGAGCTGCAAGTGAGATTTTACAAGTACGCTGCGGGAGTGGGGCTTCAAGTGCGATCAGGCATGAGATATAGAGTGCTGCCTTTTTAATTGACAAAGATAGGTTGGAGCTACTCTGACTGTTAAGGAGTCTTCAGCTCAAACAACGACATTATGAAGAATTGACACTCTGCTTCAACAATACAAAAAATGCTTTAATTAGTATAATGATTTGTGCAAGCCCACTTGATTAACAATTGGAAAGACAACATTATTATAATATGATGCTATAATATTTAGATTTTAACACTTTGCTCAATAAGACAACATGTAAATCAATTAGAATCAATTTAAAATTCAGCATTCATACAACAAATAATTTTTCAATTTACGGTGGGAGTAATTCATATTATGATTTCTGAAGCCGCAACAATTATTTTAATTCAGGGGGAGCAATTTGGTACTTTCTACAAATCAATGCTATAGTTTAGCTTCTTTTACTTCTATTTGATTTCCATCTTCACATTGGTTTTGTGATTTGAAAGGCTCTGCAAATCCCAACGCAAATGCTGTTGTCTCTTCACACATTGTTGTAGAATTCTAGTTTCAACAATATGAAATGCTAGTTGCTCACATAACTTAGTTTGTTTTACTTTGGCATAGTCATTTTTTTGCATTATCAAAATCCTACTATATATTAAAAAAAATAGGGTGCCAAAAATTAATCTCTTAAATCAATTATGAAAAAAATAGGGTGCTCAAAAATACATAATGTAGTAGATTTTTATCAAGAAATTGTGAAGAAAAAAATGCCCTAAAACACATAAATATTCCCTAGTTTAATACTCCATTATCGCATGTGATATAGTAAAGGATGTTGATTGTTTTATTACAACATTACAACCACTAGGATTGGCATTTTTTTAACCGTATAACAAAATTATTAACAATTTCATATTTTGAATCTTCTTCTATTGCTTTGTGCTTACTATTTTTTCTGCTTAATTGCTTGATTGCTTGTCACTTTTGAGTGTTTTTTGTTAGAAAAAAGCAGTCTTGATCCTTTAGGAGTTTAGAATGTATAGAAAATATGGAGTTCCACTTTGAAAATTCATAGAATATAGATGCCCGTTATTCATTGAGAATTCTATATTTTGGAGCACAAACAAGATTTCCAATTGCCAGTGCAGGACATTAAATTGTGCCCACGAAGGTGGGACCAACAAGGTGAATTCTATATTTTTCGAGATAAATGTAAAAAAAGGCTCCTTATATTGTGCAGTGCCTAGGGTATGTTATAGACCTCTCCTAGCTAATTTGGGGTCTCTGATTACAAATATCAATTCAAAATTTGCCAAAACAAAAAAAATTGGGCAAAAAATAAATTCCTGCATTTTTTCCTAGGTAAATTCAGCCTACAGGGCCCACCTTCGTAGGCACGATTTAACGTCCCCCATTGCCAACAATGCAAAGATATTTTTTCTAGGAAGAGGTGCCTCCAACTATTTTGAATTTTTTAAATTCACAAGATTCAGTGCTTTCAGCTCTCGGCATGTGTTGTACTCTAATAACTTAACCCTTGATAAATTTGGTACATGAGCAAGAGGTCAGGTGGGCTCTCATGCTTGAAGCCTGCAAGTGGGCATTCACGTCTTCACATCATGCCTTCGCGGCGTAGGTGCTGGAATCGTGATTGGAAGGCCCCACTACCAACACTGAAGCTGCAACACTGGTGGTACAACAACGTGTCATTTTTGAATTTTCGGTTCACTTAGGGTAGGCGAGCCGGCTACAGTCAAAGTTGCAACACGGTCGAAGTACAGCACTGTAGTGGAGTTACTATTTTTTATTTTTTGGTTTGGAGACCAAGGGTTCAGGGTTTAGGATTTCTTCTAATTCCATAAAATTCTAATTCCACTTTGGTTTCATTGATTAAAATCATAATTATAATTCCACTTGAGTTTAAAAGAAGCACGGAAAAAAAAAATTATAAAAAAAAATCCAAAAAAATTGGAAAAAAAAAATTATAAAAAAATATCCAAAAAAATTGGAAAAAAAAAATTATAAAAAAATATCCAAAAAAATTGGAAAAAAATGGAATAAGAGAGTAGTAAGAAAGAAAGCAAATGAAATTATATTGGAATAAAAAAAAGTAAGAAAGATAAAAATGAAGAAAATCGAATTAAAAAAAATATGAAAGAAAACAACATGAAAAACAATTTAAATAAGAGAGGTCCTTTTTTTGAAAGAGAAGTGATTTAACCCTTAAAGTCCCAAGACCTTTTATCTATCAAAAAACACTCAAAACAATCATTTCTATAGCCAAAACAATCATTTCTATAGCCAAGAGCAAAAAATGTAAAAACATATTTTTTTTGTTTATATCTCACTATAGGATCTTGTACTAGATTGAAATGTAAAAATTGCATTAAAAAAATGAACTTTATAAGTTATTTTTTCTAGAAGGTGTTTAAATTGCCCAAAAAACAAGATTGTCCATAACAAATTCTTAAAAAACTTTATTTCAAATTTTTTTGAGGTTTTTTTTCTGCCCCCTGAATTTCAAAAAGGACTTTTGTGCCATAACTTTTGCTCCCAGGCACCGATTGAAATAATAATTATATTTATGGAAAGCTAATATATTTTTCTGTTTTTCTAGAAAATTTTAGAAAATCAAGATAAATATTGAGGTAGGATATTTTGATGCTCTTAAATTAATTAATCCTTAAAGGACAAACCAATCTTGATGGGCATGGTAAAATATCAAACTTGAATTTTATATAGTTCTTAATTTTCAATATTCTTTAGCTTAGCTAAGAAATATAATTCCAATAATCTACTTTTTATTCCACTTAAATTTTTCCAAAATTATTAAAATTGTAGCTTTTGTGACACTTTGAAGGTAGCTTCTTCAAGAGTAATAAAAAATCACTTCTTTGAACTTCTGTATCAAATTTCTCTTAGTGTGAATTCAATGAAAATACATCAATTATACCATGATGTTTATCACTTAATATTCAATTTACATAATTCTTAATTTTCAATATCTTTGTTAGTATTTTTAAGTTCATATTATTTTAAGAGATTTTTATAAACTACTATAATTTTCACAAAGAAAGT
The DNA here is from genome assembly GCA_963969595.1 of Neckera pumila. Classification (NCBI taxonomy): domain Eukaryota; kingdom Viridiplantae; phylum Streptophyta; class Bryopsida; order Hypnales; family Neckeraceae; genus Neckera; species Neckera pumila. Next base: position 505,102 of record OZ018412.1, on the reverse strand, counting down.
ACTTAAAATATCATATCAAATTCAATTTGATGTTATAATGATGAAAACGGAAGTTTGACCAGGCAAGAACAGTGAATGAGGATTAAGAGAACAAAGATTAAGATAGGAGAAAACAATAAAATAAAAAATTATAGATAATCAAGCCTAATTTTTGTTCTACTTTTAGAATCAACAAAATCGCAAATATTGCAAAAAAATAGCAAATATATGATTTTTTAATGGCAAATATAATTTGATGATTAAAATCATTCTTTTTTTATATATAATCTAGATACTTCTTTTCTATTGTACTCTCTACTAATGGCTAAAATTTTATATTTTGGAGTTACCTTTTGTAAATATGATTATTTGAATACATATACTGAACTTTCTTGAATATCCAAGCCTTTGCTTTGACAACCGACAGATTTCAGACTTGTTATAATTACTTTATAGGGTTTAGGGAAACGGGTTTGGGTTTAAAGATGTAGAGTGTGGAATTTTAGAGTGTTCAAGATTTTAGCCTTTTAGGATCTTTTTATTTAACCATATTAATTAAATAAACCCAAAAAAAGTCTATGTCTAGTTTAATTAGGGAACAGTTTTACATGTGGGACAAGTTCTTTGAACTCGTTTTTTCATGAAATATTTAGAATCTGAATCTTATGACAGTTTAAAGAGCTTGTTTAAGTTTCCAAATACCCAAAGCTGGTTCTTTTGTCTTTAATGGTTAACTTCATTACTTTTTGGCTTTGCTACTTTAAATGTCGAGTGCCAAGACTTGCCAGATTCAATTTTAAATAACTTTAACTCTAGTGAAATGACATTTTTGCTATTCCAAGCCCAAAAAAATAGGAAGGGTGGTGAAAGCTCCACCCTAGGCAAATAAATTTGACTTGAATCACATGGAAGTGCTTTGAGGGTACCAAATTTTACCAAATGAGAAGAGTAGTGAAGACTCCACACAATGCAAATAAATTGGAGAAGGTGGTGATGGCTCCACCCAATGCACTTTTGCTCCTGGGCACCATTTCTCAATAAAAAAATTTCTAAATCCTAGACCTAAATAGATAAATGAAGTTAAAAAGGAGCTAGGGTCCAAGCATGGTACAATAGCCCCAAAAAATACTCTACTATGGTGAAATCCAAACATTTTGGTCAAGTGCAATATAAAAAATTCCCAAAAAACTCTTACAATTCCCAAAAAACTCTTACAATTTCCCAATTCCCAAAAACTCTTACAAATTCCCAATTCCCAAAAACTCTTACAATTTCTTCTATAGAGGTTTTAGTGTTGAGGTGCCAATGTCCAAATGTTGTGAAAATAGATATAAAAAAATTGTAATTAGCTTTTTCTATTTTCCTTTCATGTGGTAACAAATTTTGTACATTTAAGCATGATGGTACATTCACTTTGACAAAATCTAATTAAAAGATAAACATATCTATTTCACAAAGTTTGGTCACATAACACCTCTTTAATAGATTGCATTCATAATTTCATATTATTATCTACACATAATTATTTGTTCACATTGAAACTCATTGTAATATGAAAAATTTTAAAGGCCTCTATTAGTCAAGGCTAACTTATTAATAAAAATTTCTACTATAAGATGTTTTAACATAGTCTAATTTATATATAATAGAGTATATAGAATTTCATGGACCCTATAGTAGTCCTACATATTATATAAAATTTATCCCTTCTGAATTAAATGGACCCTATCTTTTAACTCACGTAGTTTTCTAAAAAATCGACAGTGATCTCCCCGGGCGTGCCTTTACTCGCTATAAGCCACCATTTAGTGCTACAAGACCACTTAAGACTGTGCTTGTCAAAGAGTGGCCAATAGTTTGGATAGTTCTTTCTAGAATTTTAATCTACCAAATTTGATGCAAAGAGGTGTCTACTTTGTTCTATTTTAAAATAAAAAATAATTGGTTCAATTTGATAGGCAAGTCTTGTACAATAATAATTGATAATGATAATGTGGTACCATTGTATTACTAGCATCAATCACTACTACAAGTAGCATAATGTTTTGCTTTGATGTCAAGTTTTAGTTTCATGCCATTCAATCAATCTAATGAGTTTCAGCATGAAACCCTCAGAATTGTAAGCTTGTATAGGTGATGACCCCCACAACTTGTTTAAACGCATGCCAACTTTCCATTCGGCGAAGACTTTTCTGCCCTGTGTCTGTTACTTTGTCTCACCCTCCTCCGCTGCTTCTGGTGGAGCCCACTGTTTTCAGCTAATATTCAGTGATCATTCTTAGTGTAGCTTTGTCGTTCAGATTTGCGTAATTGCTTGTTTCGGACTGGTGGGTTTGCATGCTGCTGTCGGATAGCCTTGAGGATCACCGCGCATTTTTACTGTAGCAGTTAATTTTGGGTGATTTGCTTGATCGATTGCTTCCAACTGGTGTGTTTGCATGCTGCCGGTCCGGCCTTGAGGCTCCAACTGTATTTTTACTCCATCGTCATCGTTGATTCACTGAATCGCTTGCATCCGCCACTAGTGAGTTTGCGTGCTGCTGCAGCCAAGCATTTCAGGATCAAGAAGCATTTTACTATAGCTTAGTTTGTCGTATATGGTCGCTTGCTTCAACTGGTGGTGTAAGTCTATTGGAACACAATGAGCCATAAGGGGAAGGGTGTGCTGAAGGTGCAAGATGAACTGGATTCTAATCACTACACTATTTGGAGGGAGCCATTCGACTTGAACAAACTCCCAACCACAATTATTTCGGAGTTGATCAAGAGGACTCCTTTCTTGCTGGGGTCGGACAAGGCTGTATACAGCAAATTCTTCTTCAAAGCGATTGGTGGCCTCTGTGCAACAGGGATATCTTTTGATATGCTTGTGAAAGAAGAGTTTGGGGTGCCAATGCGTGATCTTGTGGCTACTTATCCCCTCAACGAGGCTGGAAATCGGCACTCCATGAAGGCAATGACGGACCGGACTGCTGCCAGGGATGCCTTGTACATGTATCAGCGAGTTTACGGTGGGACGCAACCTGACAATGGTGAATTTGGGACAGCGTTCATCAAAGGCCTTGTTCTGTATTTCCAACGATCCGTAAAGGTGGATTGGGCTGAGTATGCAGCAGAGTTGGCAAAGAAGCGCTTGCTTAACCCTTCAGTGAATCCTCAAAAGCTCACTCCACCTTGTCTCCGCGAGCAGATCCAAGAGATGCTCAACCTATTCCAACACTATTTGCGGGAGGCATACGCGGAGAAGGAGTCGGCTGTAGCACAGCTTCGGCATAATAATCTGCCCATTCGGCCCCATGCATTTCCTACTCGGCAATCAGAGCCGTCACACAATATCAGGGAAAGCATACCAAATAGCGGCTCTATACCCGTGCAACAGCAACGTAGTGCTGGTCGATCCAAAGGTAGTCACACCCAAGCTGTCAACCGCATGAACGCTGTTGTAGCCTTGCCACAACCAACAGCACTACCCGACCCGGTGGCAAAACTGAAGGACAAGAGAAGGAAGTTGGAGCAGGAACTACTCACTAGAATCAACCACCTTCATGATGCAGAAAGCAAGCTGAAAGTTTTGGGTAGCAAGAAGCTTGCCTTGGAACAAGAAGAGGAGGCAAATTGGGAGGGCATGGTAAGCACACGAGCCACTAAAAAGCGTATTGGACTCACAACACAGGAGCACAAAGCAATTGAAGAAGAGCTGCGGTCCAAGACACTAGTTGCCACCTCCATTTCCCAAGCCGCCTCTGATGTTCAGATTGAGATGGCGGGGCTGCAAGAGCGCATTGCAATTCTCAAGAGAACCACGAAGGAGATGCAGGACACGGTGGGGGTGCTCACTGCTGAAATTGATGAGCAAGTACTGGACAGCAGCAGCATTTGGCCCCAGCAAGTCTTCACCCGTCTGCCAGTGACCCGTGTGGACCAAGTGAAGCTTGAAGCGGATGTTCCTTGTGTACTTTGTGGTCGTTTTTGGGTGCAAAATGCTGTTGCTTGTCTGCCGTGTGGATGCTTGCTGCATCCCGCTTGTATGTTCAAGGTGGCATTGTCAAAAGATCCTTCTTGCCCTTTTTGCAACCACGTGCCTGGTGTTCTGTGGCGGGCGCAATGGGGATACAGTACTAGTGATGAGATGCTTACTGCCGCTGTTAGTGCCTGCACCGAAGGGATGGATGTTGCAGGGTGGCTTAAACCCCTCAACTCAGTGGGTGCGAGGGCAAGGGTGGAAGAGGTGTTGCAATGCATCATTAGTAAGGAGGCTGACAAATATGTTTTAAGGAAACGCCACTCAGCAATGCAGACCATGGATGAGCCCCCCTCCAAACGTGCGCACTTGGAGATAGTGCCCGCTGATTTAGTGGAACCGGACTTTGCTGCCGCAGTGATGGCCGACTGTTGCGCCATAGGTGCTGAAGCAGCGGCAGAAGCCTCAGCGGCAATGATGAAAGAGGCCTGTGACAGCAATGCGGAAGCAGCGGCAGAAGCCTCAGCGGCAGTGATGAAAGAGGCCTGTCACACAAGTGCTGAGGCCCTGCCAGAAGACTCAGCAGTAGTGCTGAACGAGGCAAATGTCAATCGTGCAACAGCAACGCTAGAAGACTAGAAGACATCAGCGCTAGAAGACATCCCGTGATTTTTCTGACATGCTTTTAATTTTGGGATTCTGCAATCCTCTTAGTTTTGCATAGTATTTTCACAGACTATCTGCAGATTTTGATTGATAAGTTGATACAGCTTACCATAGGGTTTTTTTTTCTGTTGTGGTTCTTGCGCCTGGTTTTACTGAGTTTGCTGACGTCAGCAAAACCAACCGCTAGAAAGTCATGGGACATGAATGGGTAAGTTATCAGCACTAGAAAGTCATGGGATATGGGTTAGTTATCGGCATGGCTTGGCACCTCTGCGGGTAAGGCCAACATTGTAAATATTGCTGCAAGCCTTTCAATTCAAAATGTTGTTGATACATATTTTGTATTGTTGACCTCTTGTCTTTGATAAATTCTAGGACAAAGCTTGCAATGAGAGTAGAAACGAATGTGATTGATTAGACTACAAATCGGAAGCGTATAGTACATGATGCAGCATCCACCAAACAATCCCTTAACAATGATGCAGCAAAGACCACACCCAGCAATCCATGCTGGCCATAGTTAACTCTATAACAAATTGTTTATGAAATCTCCGCAACCATACAGTCACTACTGTTCAAAATATTCATTGCTGTAGGATCAGATTCTTCTCTAAAAAGGCCATAGTGCTGTCCGCCAATACATGGAATCCGCTCATCACAGGTCGAACTGTCAGCCACCGCCGCTTCCGCTTCGTTGTCTGTGGATACAAATCGAGAGCCCACTCGGGTACGTCCTTGGCGCCACTCTTCACATGCCGCTTGCGCATCTAAGGCCCACCATGCATGGCGACGCTTTGATGCTCTAGAGATCGCGGCCAGGTCTGGTACAGACCGCTCAGCTTCTCTACGCTTCAACTCCACCTTGGCTTCATATCGATGCTGAATGTTTCGATACCAAAATTGGTATTGCTGCACTACTATGCTTACTCGTTGTTTAGTTCCTCCATGTTGAGAGTGGTATTGAGTATTAGCCTTTGCAGCATGATGCGATTTTTCCATCCCTTGGCAACTCCACACCGACAAACTCCCGAACTTATCCACAAACCAAGGCCCATGTTTCACCAGTACGTGCTGCTCATCATTTCAGCCAACAATGCATTCCACTATGTTGATTACGGCAAGGCTCTTGAACGCAAACAATTCAACGGAAGCATAGAAGCAGTGAAGAAGAAAAATGAAGTGCCGATCAACCCGTGAGAAGACTTACAATGTAATGAGTGACATGGGTCTCTCCAAATGCGGCAATAAATACCTTACCGAATACATCCATCCGATTTCGGCATTACCGTCTCTGGTCCTCTGACAACACCAATCCCCTAAAATATGGCAGCAAATCCTCTAGCGTTTCCCACACCCGCCAACGTTTCACCCTGGCAGCACCTCCTTCGAGGTTATTGAACTCTGACATGCATACGTCTTTCCAGGCTTTGTCTAGACTAGACCAGGAGCTGGTTTCAAAGAGCTTGCATGCAACCGCCCCACTAAGACTTGGCTTGGTGACAACATTCCCAGTCTTATCTGATCGCTTGATGTCCTGCTTAAGCACGCAATTGCCCTTTTCTACGCCAATGGCTGACAAAGATTTTTCAATTTTTTCAATGGCTTCAGTCTTTCTGTGATCATCCTGCATATTCCATATAAATTGCATGTGCAGGTGAAGGATCTTTTCAGTAATTCGCACCATAGCATGCAACGTGCACATGTGAGTCCTAGACAGAGGAATCGGCAAGATTTGCTTCCAACGGGGATGCGTATTGACATCGCAAGGTTCCGCTGTAATCCGTGGTGCAAATAGTCCACCCTGCCACGTCCCCTTTCCTCGTCGACCTGCCTCCCTTCCAGCCTCTGCTGCGGTACACGTTACCAAGCGCTCGTGAATCTGTTCACAATAAATGCAGTTCATCTTTGAAGAAGGGCCATGCTGAAGCCCATTCATACATTTGATCGTTTTCATGTCCGCGCTCAAGTGCCACTCAACCTCAAAGCGACCGCGACCAGGGACTTCTAGTACTTGTCCATCATTCTGTGCTTTAATAACGTGGGGATATTTGGTCTGCTGGAAAACCCAATCAAGAATTTCGTATGATTCTTTACCCACCTGGAAGCACCCGACAGGCCAGATCTCTTGTTCTGATTGGACGGAAAAATATCTTTGGTCATTCTTTTGAATAGTTGGGTCAAGGGCTCGATTCATAAGTGTAAGGCTGACGCGTTCGTATTTTGCTCCCTGTACAATTTCCGCTTCATCAAGCTTCAACACAAAAATCAGAGGTCCATTGTTGCACTCTGTAACAAGTCATCAAACAACTGGATTAGTTCAAAGACACAAGCACCCAAAAATTTGTTTGCAGAGGATCTCAAAGCATGTCCATGTTCTGTGGATAGCCCAATGAAAACTACCTTCGACAGTGATGTCATAAAACAGAACCATCGAACGCTGCACAATCTCCAATTCTGCAAAGAGGTTGTTCTTGCTGTCAAGAGTGACCTCTTTCGCTGGACGCACAACCTTCTTGCCCTGGCGCACTTCAGGGACGTGGCGACAACCCTCTATGTGGTAGTAATCCCCTATGAATTGCGGCAAGTTTGCGTTCATTTGCTTCCGCAATTCTGCCAACCGGTAAGGTGATGGAAGCATACTATCGTGTAATTCCGGAGCCACCAAACCAATCCTGTTCTTCAGAGTCTTGAAGATCCCTGTGTACCCCCTATGAGTCACTAACGATCCATCAACGGTACCGAGCATCACTTCTTTTGTGAGCACATCTTGAACTTTCTTGAATAGTGTCTGTGCGACAGCCATGGTCGCTTGACTCATCTGAGGTTGTTCGGCCAATGCCTTGGCCTCTCCACGTGAAAGCATGCTAGCAATTACAGCGGCAGTTTGGTGCTGAGAAGTTCCCTCACCCCCTAGCCTTTTCTTCTTCCCAAGTCGTTTGTTACTTTGTTGCACTTGATATAGCACCTCAGGTAGAATTTGATAACGTAATTGTGTTGTTCTGCGCTTAAAATATCCAGTACCACTCCTCAAGTCAGTAATATTCTTCATGATTCTTCCATGAACACGCTGACGCAATCCAGTAGGCGTTTTCACCGTGAGTCTAAATTTTACTTCGAGTTTACTAAACTTTGTTTTATACACTAGCAATTCACCTTCTGTGACTAACAACCTGTCCTGTTGTTCAGTCAATGCTGCAATGGACAAACTATTTTCAGCCAAAGTGACCTTCAATTGGACACACATGGTCTCTAGTGTAGCGACCTCAGTTTGTAAACGTTGTCGGAGTTGCGATTCAAGAGCTGCCGCAACGGCCATTGCCCGAACCTCATCCTGAAATTGGTCTCGCTGTTGCCGCAATTGAATTGAATCCTGCTCTTGTCGACCCAGCTCCCTCTCCAATGAAAGAATGCAATTTTCTAAGCTCACTGTTGTGTGCACTCGCTGAACAGTACCAGTAGGTGGCACGATGTCTCTCAAACGTTTAGTATACCCCAACAATCCATCTTCCCCGTGGCACAAAAATTGTAGAAATTGCTTCAAATTTCTAAAGCACGGTGCACGTTTTGTCACAGGGTCTTCTAGATACAGTGTTCCATCCGTCCAAAGATCAATGTGAGTTTGGCCTAAAGCCCTCCTCCCTGCAAAGCTTGATCTATTAGCCTGTCCATCTAGTCTGGTACCACTCCGAATAAGAGGAAGGTATCTCGCATCCATGTGAATTTGAGGAATGTATCCACCTGTAGTGTTTGTGACATCTCTAAGTGCCATGCTGCAGCAGTAGTTAGACAGGCAACGACCGCGTGCATGCACACGCACAAACTTCCGAAAGTCCACGCAATTGTTGCCAACACAACCTCGATCTCCCGCCACATTGTGCTTGCTGTCATTTGATCCAAGAGTTTGGCGCCAATGCAAACCCATTAGATTTGAATAAAAAATGTAAGAGTTCATTACATTTCCATTAAAAAAATGAACGCCGATCAAGGACAAACCGTGCGGCATACTCATGAGTCTTCACCGTTTTCAACCCCACTACTTGACAGCGTCACAGAATTTGGCATCCACCTAAGAGCTGGCCGCACTCACAGCGGTACAGGTGGGAGCATGCCCAAGCCTTGAAGTCAAACTGCGGAAGCTGCCCGCAGAGGCCTTAGAGGGCCTTTTGGAGACCCCAAACCGCTTCTAATGCACTAGATCTTGGAGAAAAAATCACATTCAAAATTCATTTAAAAAAATTGTAGAGTAGGTTTTTAGAAGCCATAAATTGATAAGGGTTATACAAGTTAGGCCCTTTAACCTCAAATTTTTTGGGTCACCAACTTTTCAGATTTGACTTGTGTAAAGAAGGTTGAAAGATTTTTGTAGTTTTAGCACCCTTATAGTCAAAAATTATAATCTTTCACTCAATAAGTGATATTGTTATGTTTTCTTTTTCTATGATATCTCTAACATGTCCAATTCTAATTTGTACAGTTACAATTAAAAAAAAATTGATACAATTTATCAAAATGTTAGCATTTTGTTCAATTTAGAGCAAATTCCAAGAAACACAAAATAGGCCTTGGGCATTTCGGGGTAAGGGCTGGGCTGCCTTTTCTGTAGGTTTGACCAAACATGGCCCCGTTCGCCTTGCAGACGCCCCCGTCCGTGACATCCAACGTCTGCGTCCGCGTTTCCGACGTCTCCGTCCGCCATGGTGACGCCTCCGTCCGATACAACACCGGCCCCACAGTCCGCGTTCCGCATCCGCCTTCCAGCACCGTCCACCTGTCCGCGCCATCCGCCTTTCCCCTCCGTCCGCTTTCTCTGTCTGTCGATTCGTCCACCCATTGTCGGTGGCCGTGCGATCTATTGGACGGTGATTTCTGTCCGCTGGATCTTGGTGTCCACCTCCAGGCCGTCCGATGCGGTCGTACGCGTTCGCCTTAGCTCGCCCACCATCATATTGAATAAATAGCGTAGCGGATGGCTCATTTCTTCACAACCGTTTTCCTCTCGGAGTAGACGATCCAGTGCCCGATTTTAGTTTGAGGCTCTGCGCGTCCCTTCCGGTCAGGTGCGCGAATGGTTGGGCTTGAAGGTGGGACTGCTTCACACAGTTTATTTCAAGTGAGTATGTAAGGGTTTTTTACTGTAACTGTGTAACATTTCGTCTGCACATTGGAGAAATTCATGTGAACTTGGTGATCAAGAAAGAGGATTTAAATCAGATCACCATGCCTCGCATTAAACCCTCAAAAAATAGTAAGAAGGGCAAGTCCCAAGACATAAATTGGGACAATTGGGCCAACCCGAAGTGTATAGCGGAAAGTGGATGGGAGTCGTCATCTAAAAAAACTTGGTCTTGCACTACGTGCAAGAAGTACGTGAAAATGACGCACCTCGCCAAAATTTGGCCAAAAGAATGCCCCATTGTACAGGTTCCTTGTTGGAAAAGTGCACAGTCGTCGTGCTTGAGCAAACACTTCATCCACCAATACGATGAAGTAACGCGGAATGCTAATATACGTGACTCGAAACCAAATATCATGAACTATTCCAACATGGCCATGGTTTGGGCGGAGATTGTACTCCACAAAGATGTAGATTGGCGCACCATTTATGGAAAATCGGTGACCAATTTGAATCGCAGTGAAGCAAATATTTATACAAGCTGGACTCAACTAAGCGATTGCATGCCAGAGTGGTCCAATCGAGGGCAGTTTGGATTTCCTGCAATAGTGATGCCGGATGCCAAGGATGAATACTCAAACGACGACAACGATGATGATGATGAGGGTGCAACGCGTGTGACACCTGTAGAGAGGCACGAGCGTAAGGAAAGCCGAGAAGACATTGAGTATGAGCAGCAATTGCAAGAAGCAACGCTTAGGAGTCTGGAAGACCATGGGCGACAACAAGGGGAATATGGGTCATACCGTTGCGGTGATTCTAGCCAAAGGGGCTCGCAGTACTATTATGGATCCACTGCAGGTGATTCTAGCAGAAGGGGCTCACAATACTATTCTGGATCCAGTGCAAGTGGTTCATATGCACATCATGAACATCAAGGATCATCTGAACGTGAACACGGTGCACAAGAGATGACACCGATTCAGATTCCGAGTGAAGTATGTTGAACTATTGTAGGCACTCTCGTACAGTACGGTCCAGTGATTGTAATTAGCTGCCATAAAATTAAAGAATGTGGCAAGCATAGTAATGTGATGATGGTAAGTATTACGGAGTTATTTTTGAATTTTGAAGAAAACACAATACATCACAATGTGTACATAGAGTAGTAGATTAGTAGGTTAGTGTATTTAGCACTATTATCGCAAACCATTGATGTATAATTCATGGAGTTTTTGATAATGAATATTGCATTGGACCGCTTTCTATTCTTTTGCCATGTGAATGTCAATGTGCAATAGTGCATGCATGATGAATATATAATTTTGTACATTTGAAATGAATAAATGATATGTGATTGCTACATATGTAGGCAATCAAAGTAGAAGAATTCATCATCAATGTTTGTCCATAAATGCAATGAAGTTTACCATAAAAAACATATAACAACATTCAAGCTGAACTTCCCTTTTTGGAGGGGGGAATTTGATATGCATGATGAAATTGGAGAGGTTGGATTGATGGAGGGATAATTATGTTGACATCAATAAAACATTTGAACCTATGAAGTCCCAAAGCAACTATTTTGCCCAAAATGACATGAAACTACCATTTTGGATATTGATCCCTCTATTTCTATGCGAAAGGATAAATGTGAAAACTGCCTCCTATTTTGTGCCGCTTTAATTTTATATTTTTTCACATTTTGTAACTAATTCGGGGCCTGTGATAGTGAATATGAATTCAAAAATTGCAAATTTTATCAAATGTGAGAAACAATGAATTTCAATGTTTTCTGAAAGGTTAAACCTCAGGTCAACATAGCTGTCAATTCTCCTTAAAACCCTAACCATAGGATCTTCTACTTCACTTATCTGAAAAGATGTGGAAAAAATTTCATGAAGTTTTACCGTACCGATTAGAACTTAGAAGACATTAGCATTTAAATTTTTCAAAGAATCTTTTTTTGGGTTGTTGTCTTGCAATTTTAGATAACTGTAATCTCCATTTGTGTTATTTTTTGGGCACTACAATTTCAAAATTTCAAATTTTCTATGCTGATGGATTGAGTTTAGAGTCTAATAAAGAAATCAAGAAAGAAAAAATTGGTCTTCATTCTTTGAAAAATTGTTAAGTACAAGTATATCCAAAATTGAACAAGAAAACGAAATTGTTGTTTTCTTTGGAATGCAATTGAAATACAATTGAAATATAATAATCCCAATGGTGAGGATTGTTGTAGAAAGAAAATGTAACCCTATCCAGAACATAAAATTTAAAAAATTTAAAAATTGCATTAAAAATAGAGTTCTAGCTTTGATAAGTAATTTTTTGAAAAACTTACTTATATTGCTCCAAAATAAAACTAGTCCATAATTTTGCTCTGAAAATCACTTTCTCAAAGTGGCAAACGGCGGACGGGAACCTGCCGTCCACCTTCCGCGCCTGCCGTCCAAGTAGCCCCCCTCCGTCCGCCCTCCCTCATCTGCCCAATCCCCTTCGTCCGCAGGCAGCCGTCCGAGGAATACCCCTCCGTCCGCCAAAGCCGTCCGAGGAGTCCCGTTGCGTCCGCTTCCCCGTCCGAGCAGTCGACCTTCTGTCCGCCACCTGCCGTTTGAGCGGTCAACCTGCCGTTCGCCACCTGCTGTCCGACTGCGCGCGATCTCCGTCCGACTTGGCTCGAGGACCGTCGGATCTTGCGGACGGCGGACCGCGCGCCTCATTTGGGCCGTTTGATGCGGCGTCGTCCGACCGCCTTGCCATCCACCTGACTATAAGAAGGGTGGACGACCCGTCCGCTCCTCACTTTTGTTTTCTCCCTTGCATCTTGCAAGAGCAGAGCGGAAAGCTTGGTGGCTTAAGCATGGCTTAAGTCTCCATTGGTTCCTTTCCAAGGAAAAATAGAAGTCAAGATTTGGAGGCCGTCTTATTGCTTTTTTTTCAAACTTTGACGTAATTGTCTTTGGCAGCGAAGTTCTTTGGGAATTTCAAAATATTCGTTCATACGAAGAAGTCCATCACGATGGTACGAACGAAGAAGGCAGCGAAGAGAAAGCACGAGGAACATGAGCGCCCATCAAGCAGTGCGCCCGATAAAGAGCAACCTTCTTATGCATTGAAATGTTTTTTGATCAAATGCACGGTCGACTTCTATGAGACGGATTGCACTATGTCCCTGCATACCAAATATATTTGGTACGGTGAAGAGGGTCCGGAGAAATTCAAGGCTGATATGTGGAAGCGATTCATGGATGCAATCAACGTTCCGGAATGGCAATAAGAGACAGACAAGAGGGGCTTCAACCAATTCTTGACAAATAGGGTCCAAGATTCATTGTGGAATGCAAAGGACACCTTAGTAAAGTATGGGAAGCATCACTGTGTAGGTGATGAAGCCTTTGAGCAAGTGATTCTCAGAGCTGAATTGTTTGTTAGCTGTTTTGCTCCATTTGCAAAGAGCCAGAATAGACAAGGGTCTCTGCATTGGTGGAAAAGCGCTGATGGAGTTGTTGAATTGGGTAAGGGTAGACAACATCTCATAGCGCTTCCTAACATGGCAAGAGTGATTCCGCAAGACGAAGAAGTCCGGAAGGGCAGGTATGCGACAATTCAGAGGGTTAGGGTTGAGGGTTGTCCAGAGATTCCTAATTATTGGGAATTTGCGGCAAAGATATCCAACCAACACATCAGACATCCTGAGCTTGCAAAATTGGAACACTAGAATGAGTCAATGGTAGTGAGAATTCCACATGTTGGAGTTATACAATTTGCTGCTGTTCATGCAACAAAGTATGAAGGGTACTCCTATTGGTGGAACGGCGGAACACTACGACAGATGCTGAATCTCGATTGCTCTACTGCAGACAACATACATGTTCACTTGATGTATAGCAATCCAACGGATGCAGAGACGATTGACGCTTTCCGCGTAGCTCGGTTTAGAAAGAAACGGATGGAGCTTGCATGGACATTACTACACATTATGCGAGCAGTGCATAATGCAGGACATCTTCACAATGATATCTCTCCAGACAACATCATGTTTCACTTTCCAGAAGAAGAGTCACGTGTGTACATCGGAGTTTGCGATTGGGGAATGACTATCTTAGCAGTAAAATCGCCAAAATCTTTATATGTGTTCACTTCAACAAGTGACATGAAGGAGGCTTTGTCTCGGAGGTGGTGGTTGAATCCCAAAATAGCATATCTGCACGAGAGAAATGGAGATGCGATTATCATTCCAAGTTTGTCACGTGCATCGGAGGAATATGCGGTTTGCAAATTAGCTCAGCGAATCAACGGGGACTGCATGTCTGACGAGTATTGGAAGTTGAACATGGAAACGGACAGTATGAGCAAGTTCAGCCACCTCACATTGGCGTTAGCGTTTCAAGATTATTTGGAGCGGCTTTGTCGAGAAGGCCCGGAGAACGCAGGCGGTTTAGCCCACATCATCAATCGGTTCTGCAATACTTTTCGTTGGCCTGTACCTGATGAATATTTTTGACGTTCATATAAATAGTTTTCCATAATATATAGCAGGAAGTATGCCTATATCTTTAGTAAATGTAAGAATCCGGATGTATGCGCGGAAACTGTATGTTATGTATACAGCAGCACTGTATGATAATATAAGTGAAATTTCATGTACTTTTCAAATTCTCTACTCCATTCCAAATTTTCAATTACTAATGATTACAATCTTTACTCTTTAGTGACTTTGAACATCTATTCATCTTGAATGAGAATGGCAGTATTAGATGTTGATGGATGTTGGTTTGGACGTTGGTAAAGATGTAGTCCAAATTGTATGATGTATTTTGTATCGATGGAATAGGAAAATCGAAATTGAATTAATTTCAGGGAATGTATCTTTAACCTTGAAAGTAGAAAAAGGATAGCTTTATGAAAGATTTAAAATTTTCTTGGTAATTCGATCAAAATTAGGTTGACATTTAGTATTGATGGATGTACGTGATACAACTATGAAGAACTAGCATTTCTTTTTCATCATTAATAGAAGGAGGATTTTTTTTTATGAATTTGGATATTAAACTATATATTTTGTGAGATTACATGCTAATTGGAATTTTTTATGAGTTTCGGTTCTTCATTGAAAAATTTTGCACCATTTTATTCGAAGTCTATAGATAAATGAGCTCAAAACAAGAGAGGAGGGGCAACAACAAAGATAAAAAATGTAGGATTAATTTATCAATGGAATTTTTACGGGAATTTTTACAATTTCTCCCCAAAAAAATTCCACACGGTTTAGTTTCATTGCTACAATAATCTTACCATTGGGATTAGTGCATTTTAACTCCATATTGAACATATGAAGATTTTACATCTTCCTTCTATCTTCATTTTTACAACTTTTTTATTAATGAAAAATAGTTTTAAAATTTTCCCCTAGACTCTGAACTCAATTCTCCTCTATGAAGATTTGAAGCTTAGAACTCTGTACGGCAAAAATATTGCATTAAAAATGTTGGAAGTCCTAAAATCTTGCCGTATAATGTGAATCAAATTTTGTTTTCTTCACTTTAATTGCAAATATCTTGCAGTAATACACTAATGCAATATCTACGGCCAAAAATTCTAAAATTTCAGATACACATTGTCATACTAGAGAGGTATAAGATTCTACAAATAGATGTGCCGATGTGGAGATAAACTATTTTTTAGTTCTTCTTGATGTTTCTTATAGAAATGTGAGTTTCAAGTGTCTTTTGAAAAAAGAAAAGCGTGCATCCTTTAGGGGGTCACAACCTCATGATGAAACATTATAGTTTTTCAACCTGTAAGTGATATTCTTGTGTATTGTTTTTCTATGTGATTCTTAACACCTGAAGGCCCAATAGGCCAATACCTTTTTTCTGCCAAAAAACACCTAGAACTGCCATTTTTTAAGCAAAGAGTGACAAAAAATTGAAATGTTTTTTTTCCACATCTAACCATAGGATCTTACAATTAACTAGTATGAAAATGTGTGGAAAAAATTTCAGAATTTCTGACCACACAGATTGCAAGATATCTACGTTTAAAGTGAAAAAAACAAAATTTTCAACACATTGTGGGACTGGATTTTTTGATTTTGGAAATTTTTAACTTAAAATTTTTACACTACAAAGTTTGGAGCTTTGAATTTCTATACTCCATAGTGGAGAATTGAGTTGAAAATGTACCCAAAAAAATATATTCAAAAAAACTTAATTTTCATTGTTGAAAAAATTGTTAAGTAGAAGTAGGTCCGAGATAGAAGGAAAATCTAAAATATTCATATATTTTAGATGGAATTGAAATGCACTAATCCCAATGGTCAAATTGTTCTAGCAAGTAAACTTAACCATGCAAAAAACAAAAAATTGAAAAATTAGGAAAACTGCATTCAAAAATGAATCCTATTAGTAATTCTTTTCAAAAAGATGCTCTAATTGCCCGAAAAACAAGAATGTCCATAACTTTCTCATAACAAATCCAAATGAAATGAATCAAAGCCTTTTAGATAGACAAAAATATAATTTATGAGGAAAAAAATACTAAAAGTACTAAAAACAAAAAATTTGCATTTTTTGGCCTACTCGCCGTCCCCTACTTTGAGCTTGTTTGGTCATAACTTTTGTTGCCGGGCACCAATTGTGCAAAAAATTATATTCCCATCAAGCTCATCAGTTTATGTACCTCCCAAAAAAGTTTCAAAAAATCAACACAAAAATTCAGCCTGTACAGACCTGCCC
Source organism: Neckera pumila (assembly GCA_963969595.1). Taxonomy (NCBI): domain Eukaryota; kingdom Viridiplantae; phylum Streptophyta; class Bryopsida; order Hypnales; family Neckeraceae; genus Neckera; species Neckera pumila. The sequence goes on along the minus strand of OZ018412.1, from coordinate 488,643 downwards.
GAAAACGCATTTGTCCATAAAAGGGACAACGGGCTTTTAGGGGTTAACATGTCTAGTTTGAATTTGTACGCATCCACCAAAACCATCCGAGAATACGGCGAACAAGAATTAGACGGCAAAGCGGACGGATTTGGCAGACGGAGCGAGTTGTCGCAGTCCGGACAGTCAACACCGCAATGCGCGGACGCTGCGTCCAAGCACCCTTTCCTCGATGGATTTGGCAAACAGGACGTTGGAGGCCTAGCGGACAATGACTGCGTCCGCCAGCCCGTCCGCCATTTTTGGCGGACGGTTCGGCGGTCGATGCGTGCGTCTGCCATTCCGTTCACAAGATTTGGCGGACGAACTTGCGAATGCACCCACCAACCGCCGTACCGTCCGCCAAAAATAGCGGACGGACTGGCGGACGCTTCCTGCGACCGCAGTGGAGTGGACATCGGACGAGCGTTATTTTTTTTAAAAAAAGGAAAAAACCCAAAAAAAAAATGTCACGGGACGTCCGCCACCCCCCTGATGTCCGGACGCGGACGCGGAAGCCCAGACGTCCGGCCAACCCTGTTCTAGCAAGCAAACAAAAACATGTAAATTTTGTTTTTTTGAAAAATAGTAAAACTTGCATTAAGAAATGAATCCTAGAAGTTATTTTCTCAAGAAGATGCTCTAATTACCCAGAAAGCAACATTGTCCATAACTTTCTCATAACAAATGCAAATGGAATGAACCAAAGCTTTCCAAGACAAAAATATAATCTATAAGTTTTTAAAAAAAAAAAATTATGAATTTCTTTTTGTTCCCCTTCCCACCTTTTTTGAGCTTGTTTGGGCATAACTTTTGTTTGCGGGACCAAATGAAAAAGACTATATTCTACAAAGATAACCATCAAATCCAAATGAAAGGAATCTATCTTCAAAAAAAATTTGAAAATATTAGGAAAACAATTCAACCCATAGACACCTGCCCAAAATCTCATTTGTCCTCCAAAGAGACAATGGGCTTTTAGGGGTTAAAAAATAAAATAAAAAATCTTCATAGATTATATTTTTGTCTACATGGAAAGCTTTTATTCACTTCATTTAGAGAAGTGATGTAAAAGTTATGGACAATCTTGTTTTTCATGCAGTCTAAATATTTTTTTGAAAAAATAAGTTTTATAATTCATTTCCAAACGCAATTTTTATAATTTTCCAAAAAAGAAGTTATGCATGGTTTAGTTTGCTTGCTAGAACAATCTCACCATTGGAGTTTGTGTATTTTAATTCCATCTTAGAGATATAAATAATTCAATTTTCCTACTATCTTGTACCTACTTCTACTTAATAGTTTTCTTAAGAATGAAAATTTAATTTTTTCCTTAGACTTTTAAATCATAAAGATTTAACCCCTAAAGGCCCAAGGCATTTTCTAGGTTCGAAACCATTGAAAACTGCCATTTCTGCTGTGATCACTCAAGAAACCAAAAAAAACATTATTTTTAGAATCTAACCGTAGGAACTTGTACTTCACTTGTTGTAGATCACGTGGTAAAAATTTCATGAAGTTTGATTGTGGAAGATATTAGCATTTGAAGTTGGAAAAAGAATTTAATAGAACTGTAGCCTACAATTTCAAATGCCTTTGACGGCCATTTGTAGAACTTTTTTGCACTACACACTGTTAGGTTAAAAAATTTATGTTGAACATTTGAGTTGAGAGTTGGGGAAAAAAATTTCAAAATGTCAAAACTTGACTTTCACATATAAAAATATTGTTAAGTAGAAATAGGTCCCAAATTGAATGAAACACTAAACCATTAATAGCTCTTAGGTGGCATTAAAACACCATAATCCCAATGGTGGGATTGTTTTTGCAAACAAACTTAACCTTGTCAAAACAATTTGAAATTTTTTTGAAAATTGCATTCAAAAATGAATTCTATAAGTTGTTTTTTGAAGAAGACGCTTAGATTGCCCGAAAAACAAGATTGTCCATAACTTTCTCATTCTGAGTCCAAATAGAATGAACCAAAGCTTCAAATGTTGACAAAAGCATGATCTTTGAGAAAAAAATAAAAGCTTCAAAAATCTGACGAGTTGCTTTTTTTACTTTGGGTGGCATAACTTTTGCTCCTGAGCACCGATTGAAAAAATAATTATATTTTTAGAAAGTTAATGTGATACTCTATCTTCTAAAAACAGTTTCAAAAAATCAAGTCAAAATTTGAAGTCACACAAGCCTGCCCAAAATCCCAAGTGTCCCCTAAGGGGACTTTGGGCCTTTAGGGGTTAAGCTTCAAAACTTTTTAGTGCAAAAAATTTAAGTTAAGAAGGTTCACAGTCAAGTAATCTAATTCTACAAATCTACAATAGTACAATGTGCAAAAAAATTTATATTCTTAACTTTAAACGCAGATATCTTGCAATTTGTACAGCCAACATTTCTGAAATTTATTCTACACATTCTCATAAGAATTAAGTATAAAATCCTGTAGGAACTTCAAAATATGCAAAAAAAAATCTATTTTCCAAATTTTTTTTATGCTTTGCAATAGAAAAGGCCTTTGCAATTTTGGCAATTTGGGGTGTTATTTGGCGAAAAAAAAGGCCTTGGTCCTTTAGGAGTTTAAATGCACCACTTTTGAACTTTTCTATCATATTCTCTTAGTTTGAGTTACAGAATATACCAATTGTACCATGATGTTTATTACTATCATCTCCATTTTTGCAAAGAATTTCACACTATTTTATTCAAGCATTTTTGTAATTACTATGACTTTTATATAGTAATTATTCTTTAAAAATTCATATATAATTCATTCTAATGAAATTAATTATGAAAAGATGAAATTAAAATTTGGATGTATTTTACTACATGAGAAAAATACCAAATTTTTAAAAGGTCTTTTTAAATATAGAAAACTAATGAACTTTGATCAAGCACAAACATAGAATATTCTTTAATCATGGAAGGTAGTTAGCCAAATGTTTTTGTTATTGGACCAATGGACCCTATCTGTATTTCCCTTAGTAAACAATGTAGTCATCCATTAGACTTTTTTGGTCCTAAGTGTTGTTTCAAAGTTAATCCTATAAATACGTGGCAACCTAAAGTGTCCAGTGGAAAGAATCTTTTTATGTAAGGCATATATGCAAATATATATTTATTATTGGAATTTTGTATGAAAAGGAGAGGTCTTGCAAAGTAGAAGGTGCCATATTTGCTTTGAAAATACAAATACATAAATAAATAAGAAGATCCTAGTTGCCATTTTTAGCTGTTCATGGTTTAACCCCTAAAGGACCGAGGCCTTTTTTCTGCCAAAAAACACTTAAAATTGCCATTTCTATAGCAAAAAAGTAAAAAAAAAATTTAATTGTTTTTTTTTCACATCTAACTGTAGGATCTTACACTAATTAGTATGAGAATGTGTGGAAAAAAACTCAGAATTTTTGATTGCACAGATTGCAAAATATTTGCATTTAAAGTGGAAAAAACAAGTTCGTCAGCACATTGCAGGACCAGATTTTTTGACTTTAAACATTTTTAACTTAAACTTTTTGCACTACAGCATTTTGAGCTTTAAATATTTATAGTGGAGAATTGAATTGAGAGTCTAGGAAAAAAGACAAAAATTCAAAAAAACTTAATTATCATTCTTTACAAAATTGTTAAGTAGAAGTAGTTACGAGATAGAAGGAAAATCTAAAATATTCATATATTTTAGATGGAATTAAAATGCACTAATCCCAGTGGTGAGATTGTTCTAGCAAGTAAACTAAACCATTAAAAAAAAAAAGTTAGAAAATCACTAAAATTGAATTACAAAAATTGCATTCCGAAATGAATCCTACAAGTTATTTTTTTCAAGAAGATGTTCTAACTGCCCGAAAAACAAGAATGTCCATAACTTCCTCATAACAAATCCAAATGAAATGAATCAAAGCTTTCTAAATAGACAAAAATATAATCTATGAGAAAAAAATATTTAAAAAAGAAATTCAAAATTTTGCAAATTTTTTTTGCTGCCCTCCATCCCCACGCATTCCAAGAAATGGCATAACTTCTTGCTTAAAGGTCTGATTTCAAATTTTTTTTTTCCGCCACATACCTCTGTCAGTTCTTCACGTTTACAAAAAGTTTCAAAAAATCACAACAAAATTTCAGCCTGTAGGTACCTGCCCGAAAACGCATTTGTCCTCCAAACGGACAACGATCCTTTAGGGGTTAAAAAAACAACAACAAAGACACTACCATTTTCAATTGTATGTGAAGCATATGATTTGAAGCATTGTTTGTGATCTCAATTGTTGTTGAGATTTGGTGACTTAGAGCTACTTTAACCCCTAAAAGACCAACATGCGTTTTTTGGCTACATATAACTTTTGGGCAGGTACTTGTGACTAGGTATTTCCATTTTGGGGGGCCAAATGTTAATAGAAGGTGTGGACGAGGACTAAATTTAAGGCCGAATAATTTTCATAACTTTTGACTATATGGTTAAAAAAGTATTGCATGTTATGTAATTTGATTATCAACTCAGGCACCTCGAGCAAATAAAAAATTTTCACTTTTTTCAAAAACAAAAATTTGAAATTGGTTTTCTAGAGTTATATACATGTAGAAAAGCTTTGAATTAGTCCATTTTGATTGATGAGTCAAAAGTTATGAGGAGTTTTAGTTTGTGGGCAGTTATAAATTATCTACTCTAAAATAAACTTTAAAGTCCTTTATCTTACTCAATTTTTAATATTTTTTGAAAAAAATAAAAAAATAGGATGTAGACTATTTATAACATTACAACCATTGGGATTGACGTTCCCAATTCCATAAATACATTCTCAACAATTTTTTATTAATTTTTGAATCATTCTCTACTTCATTCTACTTACTATTTTTTTCCTATATGTTGTGCAATTCCAAATGATGTGAAATTTTTAAGCATGTAGCCAACTTGTTTAGAAAAAAGAATTCAAAGAACCACCACCATTTTGGACATTTTTTCATACATATGTGACCATTTTTTCCAAACGCTGTGAAGTGCAGCTGTCCTATTTTTTGCAGGGCCAAAATAAGGATTTCTGCCAATTCAAATGTTGATATCTTCCAATCTACATGGTGGAAAATTTGGAAATTTTTTCCACATCTATTTAAACTAGCATACTACAAGATCCTACGGTTACATGTGTCCAAAAATGTATTTTTCCTAAAATTAGGTAGTCGTACTAGAAATGGCAATTTTGGAGCGTTTTGGGAGAAAATATTGTCAAAGAACTTTAGGGATTAATATAAAGTGTTGTTATCTTTAACCTCTGAAGGTCCAAGGCCTTTTTGCTACCACAAAACATTCAAAATTGCCATTTCTATATCAAAGAGTAAAAGAATTTGAAAATTGTTTTATTTTCACATCTGACTATAGGATATTACACCTAACTCATATGAGAATGTATAAAAAAAAATTTTGAGCTTTTCACAGCACAGAATGAAAAGTATTTGCATTTAAAGTGAAAAAAAGAAGTTTTTAGCACATTGTAGGACCAGATTATTTGACTTTGAACCTTTTTAACTTTAATTTTTTGCACATAATTTTGAGCTTTAAATCTTTATAAAAGAGAACTAAGTTGAGAGTCTAGGAATAAAATTCAAAAAAACATGGCCCATTGTCCCTTAGAGGGATAAATGGAATTTTGGGTAAGTACTTACTGGCTGAGTTTTTGTCGTAATTTTCTGAAAAATTTTTGGAAGACAAAAAAACTACTAAGCTTTGTGAAAATATATATATATTTTTTCAATCGGTGTTCAGAAAAAATTATGCCCAACCTTCAAGGGGCAGCAGAAAAAACTTTGTAATTTTTTTTTTCTTGTAGATTATATTTTTGTCTATTTAAAAAGCTTTATTTCATTTCATTTGAATTTTTTATGAAAAAGTTATGGACAATCTTGTTTTTTGGGCACTTAGAGCATCTTCCTGAAAAAATAACTTATAGGGTTCATTTCTAAATGCAATTTTTACAATTCTTCAAAAAAAAAAGTTCCACAATTGAGGTCTAGTTTTTTTGCTAAAGCAATCTCACCATTGGGATTAGTGCTTTATAAGTCCATATAAAAGATATTAATATTTTAGATTTTCCTTCTATCTCGTACCTACTTCTACTTAACAATTCTTTTAATAATGAAAACTAAGTTTTTTTGGAATTTCCTTTTTCCGTAGATTCTCAATTCAATTATCCACTATAAAGATTTAAAGCTCAAAACTCTATAGTGCAAAACATTTAAGTTAAAAATGTTCAAAGTCATAAAATCTAATTCCGCAATATATTGAAAAAATTGTTTTTTTCACTTTAAATGCAGATATTTTGCAATTTATGCAATCAAAAATTCTGAAATTTTTTCGACACATTCTCATTCTAGCTAAGTGTAAGATCATACAACTAGATGTGCAGAAAAAACATTTAAAATTTTTTTTAACTCTTTGCTATAAAAATGGCAGTTTGGGGTGATTTTGGGCCTAAAAAAGGCCTTGGGGCTTTAGGGATCAATATCTCTAAGATGTAATAAAATTATTATAATTGCATTCATAACTAAATTCTACAAGTTATTTTTTCAAAAATATACTCTAATTACCCCCAAAATAAGATTGTCCATAACTTTCTCATAACAAATCCAAATCAAATGAATTAAAGCTTTTCATTTAGACAAAAATATAATCTATAAGAAAAGAAATTAAGAAAAAACGAAATTTTTGAAATTTTTTTGCTGCCCTTTTTTCCCTGTTTTGAGCTTATTTGTTGTTCTTGGGCATTGTTTGGAAAAAAAATCATATTCTTACAAATCTAGTCAATTTTTCTATCTTCAAAAAAATTTCAAAAAATCAAGAGAAAAATCAAACCGTAGATACCTGTCCAAAATCCCATTTGCCTTCTAAAGGGATAATGGGCCTTTAGAAATTAAAACAAATTATCATATCTTATAGTAGTATTGTTAGAGCATATACGAGTTCTGGGTTCAAGAATATTGGCTTGTAATATTATATAATAGAGTATAGAATTTTTCTTAGCACCATTGAAAATCCAAGATTATTAGCTCATTTGAAGTAGTAAATCACCATTTGTAAGAGTCATGGAAATTGGATCACCTCATTATTTGGGAGAACATTCTTTCTTTTCTTGATGCTAGGGCTCGCTTTAAGTTAAATAAAATCCTTCAAAAGTTAGAGAATAATGTAAAATGTTATAGATTTCATTATGATAATTTCTTTTTTTGTCAATTTATATTCCATAAGATAAAACTTGAACAAAGCAAACAAAACAATTTGTATACTTAATAAGTTCATTATACTCATTTTTCCTATAAATAATCAATATATGTGATACTAATATGTACCAAAGTTACAATATTTAAAAATATTAGGATCAGGGTATATTTGCACTTAAATAAGCTACAATCAAGATTAGTATTTTGCAGTTGTTTTAGAAAGTGTGGTCATACAAATTTGTTCTTTTAACCCCCAAACCTATGCAGAAGTGAACATGTCTTGAAGACAATGCCACTTTTTGCTCTAGGTATACTTCATCACTTGTGATAATAACCAAGATAACTATCAGCTTTTGCATAAATACAAAATCAAGAAAAGAGCAGTGTCACTACTTCTGCCAATCTTTGTGGCAGTCAAGAATGCTTGAATTTCACACAACAAAAAAGAAAGCTTTGCAATCCTACTATAGTTACAAATCACAATGTAACAATTAAGTATCTCCATTTCAGGCTTGAGTTGTTGTGGCACAACCAAAGAGGCTTGAAAAGAGCTTTGTCGCAAGTAAAGCAAGATGAAGTCAATCCAAATCAAGCATACCAATTTTAAATTGAAGACTCCAAGATTTGGAGAGTGTTGCAAGAAGTTACGTGCAAGGTCTTAGAAGATAATACAACAAGGTTGTTAAAGACATTCACAGTTGTGAGGCTACAATGGGAGTTGGTCAATGCAAAATGAAAATTTTAGTTGATATAAAGTACTAGAATTTTAGATGCAACAAATTGCCATGTGCAAACTTACAACAAATAAATATTAGAAGTCACAATTTTGCCAAGCTTGAATCAACCACCTTTTCAACAAATCTAGCATCTTAGCCAAACTAGGTGGGGAGAGCATAGGGCTAATTTCCATAGAATAAAACTTTGTAATGACACTTATCTTTCAGGTGAGTGAAATTCATTTTGTAACTTAACTTACAGCAGTAGGACTTTCTTTTCTTTCTTTTTTGAAATACATGGACAATTTCATCCCATTGCAAGGGAAACAATACACATCCCCAGAGGCAAAAAGCCTCGGCAACGTTTATACAACTAAGACGCAAGTACCCGACACCTAACAAAACAGTCAAGAGCAAGGAGCCTTGCACCACCTCACATAAATTTTTCCATTTTGGGAAGGGCCATATCTCCAAGTGCATACGCACTCCAAAGAAACCCAACTGTAAGCAAGTATTATCAAACCTCCTAAGGAACACATCAACTTTTATCTGGATAAAGTTCACACAGCTTACACGCTTTGAGACAGCAGTAGGATTTTGATCACTATAGTTTGGTAGGTTGGATGCTACTATACCAGATGAACACTTTCAACATTCATATTAGTAGTTTCGTGTACTATATAGATTATAGAACTATAGAAGTATTTGATAAATGTAGAAGTGAGGATGTACGTATGCGGTCCATGCAGACTATATAATATTATACTCCACCAATGTATGCCAATTTATGTGCAATTAGATGTTCGTTTTGGAATTCTAGAGTGTTTTAGAATTGTTTATCATTACAAACTTTTTTCATATTAAGCATGTATTTTGCTTGAATGAAAAGTGCAATAATTTTTGTTGATGGATGTTGGATTGATTAGGTTGTGTGAGAAGTTGTATGATCAATAATGTGTGCATGGTAATAGGACAATGCAAATGGAATATATTTCATGAAGCTTTTCATTGATATCTAAACCAAAAAGATGTTCACATTTTTATCCAATAAATGCGGAAAAGAAAAAAGTTTCATTTGCAAAGGGGAACTAAAATTGTTAACCTTTGTTTCAATTGGTTGAAGACAAATACATTGGATGGTTTCATCTTGTCGTATAAGTAGGTACAACTCATTTACAATTTGTCGATTTGAGGCCTTCATGCTTGTTGTACAATGTGTAGGATAATTGTTATATTTTGGTAATCATAGTTATCATTGCATCCTTATGCAAACCCAATGAAGCATACCGAATTTCAGTTTCAAAAAAGGAAATTTTTGTTTTTGTTGAATTTTGTAAAGTCAATTTTCATGGTTTTACATAATATTATAGTGAAAACAACTGATGATAAATTTCTTAAGTTTGATTGTAGATATATGTAGGGAACATCTCTACACACATCTTCTCCATTGCAAGCATCTTCCAAAAACTCTTACAATTCCTTTTGTAGAGAGTTGAATGTTAAGGTGACAATGTCTAAATGTTGTAAAATTAAATTTCTATATTATAATTAAATTTTTCTATTATCCCCTCAAGTGGTAACTAATCTTCTACAATTGAGCATGATGGTACAACTACTTTGTAAAAGTCAATTTACAATATAGAGACATCCAATTTACAATGTTTGGTCATATGACACTTCATATCGAGGTAATTGAGCCCTTACTGGGAGCTTACATTTCTTTAAAATTTAAAATAATGGGTTGTTTTTTTAATATAAAAGATGTGCATATGGATGTTCCCAACATATTTATGCAATCAAATTAAAAAAATCCATTAGCAATTGTTTTCAATAAAATATTATATAAAACCATGAAAATTGACTTCAAAAATTCACCAAAAATGAAAATTTCCTTTTTAAAAAGTGAAATTGGATATGCTTCATTCGGATTGCGTAAGATTTGGGTTTGAACTAGGCAAAAAGGAAAGTTCTTTTTTCTTCCTATACTTCAAAATAAAAATTGGAGTTGTTCAAATTGGCAGTTTTTAAACAAGTTACATTTGACTATACATTCGTAAAATCTAAAATGGTAGGACAATATGAAAAACTCGGAATTAAAAAACCAAAAAAAATTTCAACATACATTGCAAAAAATGAAAGCTTCTTTTCAAGCAAAAAATGATTCTATAGTTTATACTAAACTATGGCAAATTACAAGACTTCAATTGCTCACAGAATAAAAAGATATTTTACATTATTACATATTTACATTTTATACCAAAATAAACAAAAAAGCTGAACCGCCATTCACCTCTGTCCTCTTACGTGTCCGACCTCCCTCTTGCTCGTCCGACCTCTTTCCTACCCGTCCAACCTTCCTCTTGCCTGTCTGACCTTCTTCCTGCCCATCTGACCTCCCTCCTACCCATCCAACCTCCAATTGACCGTAGGAATGCCCGTCCAACCTCCCGTCTGACCATCCGACTGTCTAAACTTTTGACCTCCCATCCGACCGTCCATTGGACAAGTGGTCAATTCCCAATCAAATGTCACGGGACGTCCAAACGTGAGTCCGATGTACGGACGTCTTGTCAACCCTGATTGTGCTATAGCATATTGGGTTGTCAACATAAACTAAACGCATTGATCCTCGATTTGAGCAGCTACGAAGTGTCATACTTCAACCCAAAACAAAGATATACATAAAGTGTAAAGTCTGCATGCCTGCAAAGACAATAAGTGGCCACAAGCTTGTGAGCTTGGGATCGGGCATCATGGTAATTAAAAGAGTAAAGAGTGATCTCTAAAATTAAGGCATAATCTAGAACCATCATAGCTACAGTCCGAAACAATGCTTTCAGATTGTCAAGAAGCTCCAAACGCAATGTATACCCAGGATTCATGGTAATGAAGCAATTACAGGAGATCATGAGTGTGAAGATTGTTCAGTCAAAGTCAAATTTCTTCAGATTTCCCATCTTGGCTCATTGAATAGTCAAGATCTGCTGGACAATGACACTAAGGACCTATACTCAATACAAAATGTTTTAATTGGAGATTGATTTCCATTATACTCTCTTTGCCAACATGAAGAAAAGCATGACATTAATGTTCAAATTGTATAGAATTTCAAGACTTCCACTTCAAATAAACTGGATCACTTCCAATTCAATATGATTCCTAAAGTTTATATTGCTATATAAAATATTGAAATTTTCAAATTTTCAAATTTTTTGATTCGAGTAGAAATTGCATCTAATAAGCTTCAATTCATTAGTTGGACTCAAATTCAAAAAATATCATTTTTATGGCTAAAATCCATCAACAAAGACAAAGGTTTCTTAAAGTGATTGTTCGTTAAAAATTTACTTAAGCAACTTCCAAGAAAAGATTGGATGAAAAAACATCTTTTTTCCATCCTATAGTCTAAAGTGAAGTCATCCATTAGACATACAACAATCTTTAGGGTTAACCCTTGAAGGACGTGGCCCCCATGACCAAAGTAGTCACCAAAATACTTTGATTGTTAGACCCATAGGTGCATTTTTTGTTTCTATAGTTAATAATAAAGTCATTCATTGGACCTAAAGGATCTGCATCATCCTTCTAAGGTTAAAGTAAACTTAAAATAGCCATGTTGCAAGAACTTGAGTTAGTGCCCCTCAAATTAATTGCATAGTACAGGCTGAAGTATCACCTGTCTATTGCTATAAATTGTAGCATCTTCAATGATGCTCTCCATAATATTGTTTATCATTGTCTTCAATGAAGCATAGGGCCCGTTTCCATCTTTAAAAAAGAGTCCTCTACAATGAACAGTATTGTCTTATATGGTTCTTAGCCAATCCAAATCCGTGAATTATATTGAAAATTTCTCCCAAACATCTAAAGAGGCTTATTACCTTCTTCATATAGGAGAGGACCATTTATTGGTTATACAATGTTATGTGGTCCATGGAAATTTTTGTCAACATTTAAAGATGTGTAGGCATTTGATGTTATTTTGTTGTTGTCAAATTCTTTCCGATGTCAATTTGAGATTCCTTCCAAAGATTAAGGAATCAAACACCACCACTTTTGGTTACAAGAGTATGGTGTTTCTTGAAGAAAAAGTCTTGACAAAAGGCTTAATACCTCCATAAAATGCCCATTTAAGAATTGATACTTAATTGCAATAAATTTTCCTTGAAAGACAAATGGAACTGTCATCTAACCCAAGTGGTTTCATATTTTTTGGCATTTTGTTGAATTAGTTATGAATTTTTGAAGTTGAACTGCAACAATCACAAAAAGCATGCACCTCTTGAATTGTACACTATTTGTACATTGTTGATGCAATGAGAAAACAAAATACACCTCATTCTTTAAAAGCCCAAGCACCTCTTGAATTGTACACTATTTGTCCATTGTTGACGCAATGAGAAAACAAAATACACCTCATTCTTTAAGAGCCCAAGCGCTTTATGGACCTCCTACCATACATAGCAATTTGCTCAGAGCTCTAAAGAACACTTACAATGTACCATGTATGCATCTCACGAACTGACCCCCAAATGTCGCTGGAGAAGGAAACATGCGAACGAATACCGTATGATGTACATTAAAAGATTATTTAACCCTTAAACGCCGGGCTGGTGGCCGTGGAAATCACCCTTTTGCAAAACCGTGGGAACAATTGGCTTAAAAAAATAAAAAAGTATTCATTGGAAGTCAAACTACTGTAAAGGACCTTCCTTTTCACAACAAAATTTGGAGGATGAATAGTTGCATTTCTGTCCTACACAGGAGATTCTCTTGTCATTCATCGGACGCAGAACGTCCGCCTCGACGTTCAAGGGTTAAAAAAGAGTCCTTAGAATTACATGGACTATCTGATCAACACAGATGTGTAGATGATTTGCACTGCTGCCTTAGTAACAGTACTACAGATAATCAGATAGATGTCTTCACATTGACCTTTCCATCCTGTGCTTGCAGCTCTTGTATAGATGCAAGCAGTCCTTCACACGCATCCTCCAGCAAGTCCAGTACCTGAAAACTCGAAGCAAATTTATCAATTACACCTCCAACATGCCTAAACGATGCGCAAACTCTGTTGTGCCTACCAAAAGCAGGTGACGCCTGCAATTTGGAGCCACAAGAAAGAGCACTAACATGAAATGTATGTCTAAATTGCTCAAAGGTTGGCAACAAAAGAATCAACCGGGATTCATTGCAACAAATTCTGGAGATAGATCCATAATTTGGCAAGCTCAGAGTAAAACAAAATAAGTGCGTCTCTGCTGGTGCTTTGACAATATGGTCCACAAACCTTTTCAAAACCTGCCGGTCCTCCATAATATGGGTCTGGCACTTCATCAACGTTCTTGTGTTTGGTACAATAACTACACATCAGCTTCACCTGATATAACAAAGAATCATTCACAGTATCATCAAGGAAGGTAGGTTCTTTTGTTCCGTTTGCCGAGGTTGCAGCAAGCATAGCAAGGGAAACTAGTTTACTATAGAACAGCAGATGAAAATAATGAAGAATATAGAAGTTTTCAAATAGTGGAAATTCTAAGGTCCTTTAACTAACCTTCACTTTCGCATTCGGTGTGAGGGCTGATCTTTTGTTCCAGTTATCATATGCCAGGAGAATGTCCGCTGCAGAGACAAGAAAGTCATGAAATTCTAAAAGATCACAACAAGAGAATCTAATGAATAGTGCTGGGAATATGTGTTGGCAAGCCGTCTTTGCGTGATTCAATAACAAATTTAAAATAATACTCCTTGGAGTACTGAATATGAGGCTAATTATACTCTTTAGTGGCTTGTTGACCGCTACCGCAAGTTTAAGCCCTCAAAAAAATCAATTCCAGTTTTCCTACAAAATTAACAGTCTCAGAGATTGGACAAAAATCAATTACATGATGAACGAAGATTAGAGGTTTATGTACCTAGATTTGACTTATCCATTGCTATAATTAGGTCGAAATCCTCAAAATCTGAGGGCCGAATCGGCCTTGATATGGACGTAAGCTTCACTCCCCGCTTCAGTGCGGCGGCTTTCATCCTGGAATCAGCAGGATTGCCCTGTAACAATTGTCATACACATCTTGGGAATTTGAGCAATTCTATAGCTCACAGAGACTCTTGACACTGTGCAAGCACGAGGCAAGAAAGAAGCAATCAACAAGCTTCCTTAAAACTTATAAAGCAATACGCAGTGCATAACTGGAAGCAAGCAATAAGGGGAAGCATTACCTCGTGGTAATCGATGGTGCCAGCTGAATCAATGTTGAAAAGAGGCTGCAGCTTGCGCTTCTCCACGACGTCTCTGAACACCGCCTCTGCTGACGGGCTCCGACATATATTGCCTGCCTACGCAGCCCAAGACAGAATGAAAACCAGACCTTCAGAGTCCACGAGTGTGATGGTCTCTACCAAAAACTAATCTACAATTCCTAAGACAATCCTCGACGTTCTCCGAGGACTGAAAATTGCTTCTACATCACCAGATCGCAGTAAGAGGAATCGTCAGATTTCGAATTATTTAGGGCTCACACTTCACAGGCGTTTGAAACACCGAGATCAAAGCAAAGCAGGTACGCCAAAAGGAATCTTACCCAAACACACGAACAGCACTCCAAAAGGTCTCGGAGTTGTCTCCGATGTCGAGGAATCCTCTGCTGTGGCCGCCATTCTTACAGAAAGAGCAACAGGATCTCTATTCTTCGATCGCACCGAGGCTTTCATAGCTCCCCGCCACTCCACATTCACGGAATATGATACAGACGTGCACCCCAATTTGCACGTAAGGGAAGATTTGGAATGAGAACACGGTGACCCAGTTTGACTACGAGCAAATGGCACCGTGTGAGGTGAGGTACACAAGCTTACCATAGCCATAGCGAAGGCTCCCAGTCAGCCTGGGCAGGGCTGCTGAAAACCTGAGTGAGGAGTGAGATGCGAGATGATGAAACTCATCGACGAAAAACCACGGCTCTCCTGGCTGAAACGCAGGAATGGGTCGTCTTCCTGTCACAAAATCAGAGGTCGCCGACCAGGAAAACAGGTGAAAGCGCACTCATTTGGAAAAGACTCTGGGAGGAAGTAGCGACGGCCGACCGTTGGTCGGAAGCGCAGGAGGAGCCTGATCCAGCGAGAGATAACAGAGACCAATGGCGCATTGGTGGGCTGCTGCTCGTCACATAACTTGATCACCCTCGTCTCGCATCCCCTCTCCACCGCACAGAGTGGTAAGCTTATTGTTGCTTTGTCGCGTGCCAAGTCGGCTTCCAGTCTGCAGATTTGGAGGGTTTGTGGCGCAATTCGGCAGTGACGATGGCGGAATCCATGTCCTTGTGCGCATCCCGGATGCAGGGCGGTGCGGCGTTGTCGAGCTTGAGGGCTAGTCGGGGCCATGCTCATGCCGCTCTGGATGCCCCTCCGGTGGCGAGAGTGGCCCCCAGCGGCGACTTACGCGTGACCGCCCGAGCGGCAGGGTCGCAGAAGGGAGGCGTCAACCCCGTGAAGCCCAACTCCAATGAGCCCGGCACTCTTCCGAGGGGCGGCACTCGCTACATCGGGGGAAAGAAGGTATGTAATGTAGGACCATCTCTGCTTGCCAGCCATCCTCGTCGCTTGGGACGTCCCGAACGACCGGCGCGGGAATTGTCCGTCCCAAAGATCGCCATGTTTTCGAAAACGAGAGCAACAGTCTGCAATGCACTCTGTGGACTTTAGTTAGCTCATGTCAGACTCCAAGATGAGTCGATTGGCTGGTGTGCAGTACGCTAATCAAAAGGAAGGAATTTATGCTGAATTGGATGAAATTCAATCGCAACTGACTTATTGGACGACGCCCTGCCGTAATGTACGTTAGCTATGGTGTCTGTCCGTTGCCGCCACGGGAATTTGGAGCGCGCGCATATCTTATTATGGAAACGAAGAGCGCCGGAAGGCGAAGAAATGGGGTCACTGTTCTCGTTACATTGTTGTCTATGGAAATTCCCTGATAGCCTCTGACGGGGCTTGGGGGTTGGAATCCTTGTTGTTCCAGGTGAAGGTGATCCCAGAGAACTACGACAAGAATTGCCAAGTGCGTGACAAAGTGGGCGAAGGGCCCGAGGCTATCAAGTTGCTGTCGAGGGTGGAGCAGCTGCGATTGCTGTCGAAGGTGGAGAAAGCCGGCCTGCTCACCACGGCCGAGAACTTGGGCTTCTCGCTGAGCAGAATCGAGAGCCTGGGCCTGCTGTCCAAAGCCGAGGAGCTGGGCGTGCTGTCCGCCGCTGTGAACCGCAACACTCCTGGCGCCCTTCTCACCACGTCGCTGTTGCTGTTGCTTCTAGGCCCCGTGTTCGTGTACTTCGTGCCCGAGACGTCCACCCCGCTCGTCGTCCTGCAAATCCTTGTGGCGGCCATTTCTGTCATCGGCGGTTCGGCCGCATTCGGCGCTTCCAATTTTGTTTCCACTTTGCAAAGCTCGAAATAGAGCTTCCTCAGTGTGTAACATAGTCATAACGACATTTCAGGGTTTAGATTTTCCTTTTCTTTCACATGATTGGCTCTCAACTCTCTCGACTTATATTTTTGCAGAGCTTGCTGGATTAATAGTTTGGCTGTTACTGTGTTAGATTGTATCTTGATTACACTACTCATACCTTGTAGCCAGAATTCTGTTGACGGTTGACATCTCCCAATTTCGAGATGAAGAGCAAAATGTTGTCTATTATTCGAGTACTGAAGATCTAGATTTTGGCCTCTTGGCTGCCAATGTGAGTGTTGGTGAGACCTCTCTTTTGCATGATTCTTGTGACGTAGATTTTATGCATCATGTCCCTGAAGAGATGTGATGTTGAATGTGCATGCGTTCACATTTTAGTGCACAGGGTGAGTTGATGTGATTGCTCTCGGTTGGATCCTTCAAATTGTGCACTGTGGAAGTTGATTCGAATTCTTGGTCACAAGTCTTGTGTTGGGGAGCCAGGAGCTTAGCATGCTAATTCTTTCACCCTGTTACGACTTGCCTGTCACTTCAATCTTCTCTGAATTACGTTCAACAATCTGGGGCGGATGGAGTGCAACAGTTGGGCAAAATGAAATTGCAATTCAGCTTGCAATTGCAATCGAATTAGTGAATCACTACTCTCAATGAAATGAAGGTACTACTGTTGATAGGAATCTACTCTTATAGAATGAAACAAAATGCATTTACTAACTTATTTATTGAGCACAACTCAAAGAACCAACACAACAAATTTTGGATGACAATTTATGTTCTTTCGGGAGATATAGGGTCCAAAAGTCATGCATTGGCCTGGAAATGGTTGATGCTGCGTTTGATTGTTAACCCTTGACGGAGAATCCTTCTATATAAGACTAAAGTGTGATTGTTCATCCTGGCTTGGAATTTTGTGCGAAAAGGAGAGATCTTGCACAAGAGTTTGACCTCTATGAGTACTTTTGGTTTTTTGAATGCAGATGATTCACATGGTATCACACAAGGATGAATGTAGATGATTCATATGGTATCACATAAGGATGAATGTAGATGATTCATACGGTATCACATACAGATGATTCCCATGTTCATTGCTTTGATTTTTGGATCACTAGGTGCATTCTTTGTTTCTACAATGAAGAATGAAGTCATCCATTAACCACTTCTTGGCTTTTTGCTTCCTTCAAGACTAAACTACAAAGAGTAAGTTTTGGAAGTGAGGGTTGTGAGGCCTCTGTTTTGGGTGGACGTTACTCATTTGTATTTCCTATATGTTTTTATAACAAGCTAGAGATTCATTGTAAAATCAAATAAGAAAAGTCTTGTTTTTATAAACAAATATGAGTATGTTTGACGGTTGTATTCATTCAATGATTATACTATATTATAAAGTCCAAAATTTTAAACATGAATGTTTTAGTATAACTCTGTTATATTGAACAAAGCCGTATATAAAATTCACCTCAAAAGCAATGATGTATTTTAATCCCTAAATACCTGAGCAATCTTATACCTTGTGTGAAGGTTGAAGTATTTTTTCAAATGCTTGAATTTTTGAATATTTCTGAAAGCCCACATCACGCTTTAAGCCCCGCATAACAAGCCCCGCGTGATAGGTTTCCCAAAACTAGAAAACCTAGAAGTTGCCAAATGCAAAAATATTTGGACCCCAAACTATTGAAACACTAATACTAATAGTTCTAACTGTCTGAAATCTCTTGTACACTAGAAAGAAACAATTTCAGCACTTAGGTGCCAAATCAGACCTTCAAATACGGTATGATCGCTCTAAAGTTTTAGGAATGTTTTGTTGCGGGCCGTAAAATTTCTTTGAACATTTTAAAATTTTAAAATGTTTTGAAGGTTATCGATTGAAAACTTTTATTTTTCACTAAAAAAGGTAAATGTTTTTATTTTTGAGAGGTCCTCAAAGGCATATATGTATCATTGAAAAGAGCAAAGCTTACAAATTTTACTTGATTCCCGGGCTTTAAGCAAAGCTTGCCAATTTCACTTGAATTGAGATCTAAAAAATTGTACTTATCCATTTGCTTTGAAAATGGTCCCAATGGAAGGATGGAAGTGTTTTCATGATTTTTACTATTGAAAATTTGAACAGTTAATTGCTGATTTGGAGTTATTTGCAATTTCTACTTATTAAAAAAAATCACATTTCAACAAATGCAAGGTGGATTGTGTAATGAGTTTGATAGCTCTTCATTTGGACTTAAGGTTTTTGGAAGTGCATTTTAGTGTGCAAACACAATTTCTAGTTGTTCATGCACGTGTTCATATCACCTCCAATCCCAAAAAACTCTTATACACAAATATCTCAAACATTATGGAGAGCAACAACATATTAAAAATAGAATATATACAGTTCTCTTATTATTATCTCACAATTCCTATGCAATTTTGCACTAAAAATTATTTGCATATTTATAAGCAAAGCTCTTTAAACATCTATATTGTTAGATTTTAAAAAATGAACAATTTGATTTATTGGTGAATACTATAAATCCAAGCTCTTTTTTCATAGGAAAAACACACTTGGAAAGGCTGAGGCACTTATGGGTTAAGCAATTAGATTTCAAAGTAGACCACTGTAAATATTCAACTCTGAAGTCATGTTGGAAATCATTCCAAATGAATTTTAATGCACGTTTATTTAAGTCATTGATATGTTGGCATTTGAAGACATTGATATGATTTAGAATGTAGAAAATGTTGATTTGGATAGTTACTGTATTGAAGATTTTTCATGGAACTGAGGGTATTAGGCTTCATTATCTATGACAAATGAGTCTCAACAAGGGGTTGTTGCTCATTTCCTTTAGAATCTTAGAAATATATATGATATTGAAAAATTATCAGGATTTGAAAATATGACTTAAAACTTAAAGGAATTTTTGACTTTGTGTATATATATAACATAGTGCGTTAAACTTTAGATTTAAACAATATTGACATCTTCGCAAATTAAATTGAAGAAAAAATTTCTTATAATCGCCCAAATATTCGTAACAATGTTTCACCCAAAACCACTCCAAAACCATTCAGTATTTTTAGTGCACAAAACTACAATGAATAAAGAATTATTTTTTTCATATTCAAATGTAGGATCTTGCAAAACACAACACTTGTATGAGAATGTGTGGAAAAATTTCAGACATTTTCACCATCTAGATTGTAAGATTTTAGCGTTCTTAATGAAAAGAAAAGTTTTATCTATACTTTGATTTATTAGGATTTTAGACTTTGACTCTCATTGATTTAAATTTTTTTGCACAAAAAGACTCTTGCGGGTTAAATCTTCATGGTAGAGCATTGAGTTGAAAATTCCAAAATAAATAAATAATAATGATGTTTTTTTTTATTCAGTGGAAGTGAGTACAGAGATGAAAGGGAAATTGAAATATGTCAATCCTTAGTGAGTACAAGAGGAAAGGCAAATTGGAGATTATTAGAGAACGTTATGGAAAAATGATTTTATGGAATCATTCATGTCTATCCTTTCATCTTTGTTTGGGCTTTGCATAGTCACGTACACCTCTAAGAACTGCCACAAGATTCAAGAGCACATAGTGAAAGTTTAAGAACTTAAATGTTTAGCTAATGTTTGGTGGTATATATTATTGTATTGACAAATATAGGCTGCACTAGATGTGGAAAAACAATAAGGTAGAAACACCCATTCTGTCCTTGCTCCCATTCTTGAACCCTAGATTGTCACCAAATTTGTCCATAAGCATCTATTAAAGTGTCCTACAAATATTTAATTCTAATTTGCTGATGAATTTGAAAAAATACATATTTACTTCTCATTTGCTGACAACTGTTTTTTGCAGATTTCGGTTCAGGGTGCACTTATAGGACAATTTTAGTAGTCTAGGGAGCCAATACTTTGAAAAATCATAAAAATTGCATACTACAGCTAAAAATCTATTTATACTTTTAAATATCCATGGTTTTCACTCGCCAATACTACAAAAATATTTTTTTTACAAAAAGGTGCCTCCAACTATGCTATATTCCTTCTTTTGACGATTTTGGGTGCCTCCACTGTAGACATGACTTGGCCATGGAATCATGAGACCACATAATTAAACCAATGAAATGAAGTCACAAGAGTGCAATCACAATTCTTGCTTCAAATAATTTGTATGCCCTTTCATCCACAATTACATCATTTTAACATAAAGAAATATTACATATAAGTTTTGACTTTTGAGGATTGAAAATTTATTTTAGGGGCAAATTTATTTATACAATTATTTTATGTATTGTATTTTATTATCAATGGTGAAAATCTTTTAGTAAGGCTATTTATTAGATTATAGATTGCATTTGATTACACCTGCTTTCAACACATCAACTTCAATACAACATTTTAATACAACTTATTAGCATTTCAGTATGTTTAATTTGAAAATTTATGTAATTTGAATTATGAGAGTCAAAGATTTATTTGGGTGTTTTGTATATAGACACATATAAACAAACATACATTAGCCCCTAAAGTATAGTACAAAGATAATATGGTATGAAATGGTCAATAATTTTTAGAATGTGAACATTACATGGGAAATCAATGCATTATCTACAAAAGACTTAGGTTTTGGGGTGAATATCCAAAGCCTACCAAGCAAACACCCTTTCAACATGCACAATGTCTATATCATCTTCTTGCTACTTTGGCGGCTTAATGGGCTTGTCATCCTCCAAGACATCACACATCAAGACATGAGGCATTGTAACTAAGGAAAGGTTGTGCCTACCAAATGACAACTCTAAACTAGTCTATATTGCCTTGCAACCAATCCAACCAAGCCCCAGTCCAACTTACCAAGATTTTTTCATCAATCAAAGATGCATATTCTTGAATATACATGCATGGATAAAAAAAACATGTCCCAAAAGACTAATTATTATGGCATTGTAGACTTGAATCCAAAGGGCTTTACTTCAATAAAAATTGTAGAAAAAACATGATTGTTCAACAAAATTGTATTTGAAGGATGCATAGATAATGTAGCAAATTCACAGTGAGTTCTAAGAAGTGATTTATAGATAAACCAGAGCCACACCACTTGCTTAATGTTTAACATCTAAAAGACTAAGTACCCCTTTGGGGACACCGAGATTCAAATTGATGATCAAGAGGTGGTGTACGAAAGCTAGGCAATTTGCGGAGGTAGTGTGGCAATAGAAGTTCCCAAAATCCTTGCTTGTCTATGTTGCGACATCATATTATGAGTCTTAGTAGAGAAGCATGCGGTACTTGAGGATAACCAAGTGGTCTAACTTATAATAATTGTCTATTGTAAAGGGAGGACTAACGTTTTGATGTTCTAGATTTGTATAGCTAATGGTCCAAGATCACTCTAAGGGTGCAGTAGACTGCTAGCTTCACCGGGTCACTGGACTCACTTCTTTTTCAAATAAGAGGTTCATTTTTCTAAGAAGTGGCAATTTTTTTGCACATAGTTTTTATGTTCAATAAAAATTCACTATAATTATATATTATGCTTATAGTGACTGACGAAACCGAGTACTTTTGTGAAACGTTTTCATTCAAACAACCATACCATAAGCATCAATGGATAAAACCCAAAAGTGTACACATGAAAGTTGTAGAGCACGACATACAACACGTTACCATGGAAGTTTGAATAAAAAATTAGTTGTGGTTTGAAAGAAAATTAATTCCAAAGTTTGCTATGTCAAAAACTCGGTTTTGTTCGACATAGTTTGGCTTTACTTTATCTTTTGTCAATTTTTTCTTAAAGCTCCTAAAAAACTTTTTATACCTTAGTATGTTGGTATACATCAATTTTGATTGTTGTATACAAAAATTGAAGGAAATTCACATTTATAGAATTAAAAATATTAACAATTTAACAAACATGCAAATGATGTTGGTTCTCACAAAATTTGAGTTTTTGTGTGGAATTGAGAGCATGGGGTTTCATTAGCCATGGTAAAGAAAGTATAGGCTGAAAAATAGACCACTTTTATATCTAAATGCCCTTGTATATGAAATATTTGTTGAATTGGGCAATGTGTACAATTTATATTTTATAATTGTATAATGCATTTTAAAATTCAATTCTTGTGTTCAAAGAATAGACTTCATGATGCATATAATTCATCCAAAGAATTCCCAAAAAATCCATCATCATTGTCTATATCATCCAAAAACTACCAAATTTTGAATGTTAGTGTAAATTTTGAAAATTAGTAGTTTTTGGATGATATAGACAATGATGATGGATTTTTTGGGAATTCTTTGGATGAATTATATGCATCATGAAGTCTATTCTTTGAACACAAGAATTGAATTTTAAAATGCATTATACAATTATAAAATATAAATGGTACACATTGCCCAATTCAACAAATATTTCATATACAAGGGCATTTAGATATAAAAGTGGTCTATTTTTCAGCCTATACTTTCTTTACCATGGCTAATGAAACCCCATGCTCTCAATTCCACACAAAAACTCAAATTTTGTGAGAACCAACATCATTTGCATGTTTGTTAAATTGTTAATATTTTTAATTCTATAAATGTGAATTTCCTTCAATTTTTGTATACAACAATCAAAATTGATGTATACCAACATACTAAGGTACAAAAAGTTTTTTAGGAGCTTTAAGAAAAAATTGACAAAAGATAAAGTAAAGCCAAACTATGTCGAACAAAACCGAGTTTTTGACATAGCAAACTTTGGAATTAATTTTCTTTCAAACCACAACTAATTTTTTATTCAAACTTCCATGGTAACGTGTTGTATGTCGTGCTCTACAACTTTCATGTGTACACTTTTGGGTTTTATCCATTGATGCTTATGGTATGATAGTTTGAATGAAAACTTTTCACAAAAGTATTTGGTTTTGTCAGTCACTGTAGATATTTGAATGGATTTTAATCCCCACCTATCATAGACCCTTTTTGTAATTTTTGTCCATTGCTTATAACTTCACAATCAATTGAAGCGAAACGAATCTATACAATACTATCAAGCTTCTTGAGGGTGTGGGAATCCTTCATGTGCACATATGGGACAACAAAGGCCCTTAGTTCATCCAACTAGTCTTTCTTGGAAAAACAAATGATATGGCATTGTGAAGCAAAAAAAGATGTATGAAATTCTGGTAGAAGACGAGGACCGTATGTGCTAGCAACCTTCACCATAGAATAGATAGTTTTCTTTTCTAATTTTGCTAATGTCATATAAGAAGATTGAATTTTGTTAACACATTGTCTATTGCTACCTTCACCAACTAGCATTAGAAGAATTTTGAGGCCTCTAAAGGGCTACTCCAAAGTGACCATCCAGTTATTAAAATGCAGGTAGGTCTCCTATGAAAATTGTCAGAAGTACATAGTCAGATGATGTGAATTTTGCAAAACTAGTTAGTAAAAGCAGGCCTGTCGCCCAACTTCCACAATAAAAAAGCCAATACATGCTGATCGTCCCTTGTTCTTGGTTCACTATTGGAATAAATTCCAGATTTCAAAAAAGAAAAAGGCCAATATTAAACAAATGTTTTAATTAAAAATTAAAAACCAAATTATCCAATCAAGTCTAATAAAATAATTTTAAGTGGCTTTTGAATTTGTATGCTTCAAGATGAAAACAGGAACCTCTTTATAGAAGTGGGGTAGTGGTAGGTAGAACAATGCATGTGGGATATGTAAATTAGGATGAATATATAGGAGCTCCACCGCTCATAGTTAAGTGGAAAAAATAAATTGTATTATAAAGCAGAATTTTGGGCTTCATTTAGGCATAGTAAAATAACTTTACTGAGAAAACTTTGGACTAAGAAAAATTGGATAATCAAGCTAAGTTTAATAACCAAAACCCCTTCTGAGATTTCAAGTCTCAAATTAAAAGTTATGGACAAAATTCAAACCGGATGTTTGAAGGAACATTTTTTTTGACATTTTCTTTGACATTTTCAAACATCTGGTCTGAATTTTGTCCATAACTTTTGAGTGCATAATTAAAATCCCAAAAGGATTTTTGAATATAAAACTTAGCTTGATTTTCCAATTTTTCTTAGTTCAAAGTTTTTCAAAGAAGTTCTTTTACTATGCCTAAATGAGGCCCAAAATTCTGCTTTTAATACAATTTCTTTTCTTCACTTAACTTTAAGAGGTGAAGCTCCTACTCGTCCTAATTTACATATCTCACATGCATTATTCTACCTACCACTACCCCACTTCTATAAAGATATTCTCCTTTCATCCTCAAACACTTCAAATGTCCATAAAATGAGTCTTTCACATTGGCATAAAAAAATTCTTGATGGTAAGCCACTTGACTATTTTTGGGTGTTTGCATTTTCTTCTACAATTTGGATTGAGAAGGAAGATGCATCCAAATAGAAAATGTTTAATGATCAAGGTTATGGTGCTTTAATAAATCTTAGCCTTGATTATTAAACACTTTTGACTTAGATTTTCATCCACTGACAAGCATCTGACATCGGGATTGAAGGTGAACGGGAATAGCAAAAAAAAAAATGTTTACTGGGTCCTCGAAGGGCTGTGGAGCGGCCCTCCAAAGGCCCCAGAGTTTCTCTAATGATTCATTGACACATGTCTCTTTGGCCTTGCATAGGAAATAACATGAAACTCCAATTCGTATTGAGGAAATAAATTTTCTCCACTTTGCAATACTTTCTTTTGCAAGAAAAACAAATCTACACGTGCAAATGGATCTTAATCCCTAAAAGATTTTTATTATGATTTTACAAAAAACTCTCCAAAACTGCCATTTCTAATACAAGTACCAAATTTTAGAAAAAAACACATTTTTGGACACAATTAACATAGGATCTTGTAGTATGCTGGTTTGAGAAGATGTGGAGAAAAATTCCATCGTGTGGATTGCAAGATATTAGCATTTGAATTGACAAAAATCCTTTTTGGCCTTGCAAAAAGCAGACAGTAACACTTTACAAGGTCACATTTGTATGAAAAAAAGTCCAAAATGGTGGTTACCTTTTGGATTCATTCTTCAAGGCAAGTTGGCTACATTCTTGAAAATTTTCAAATCATTTGGAATTCTACAACATGTAGAAAAAAATAGTAAATAGAAAGAAATAGCAAATGATTTCAAAATCTAAATTGTTGAGAATCTAATTATGCAATTGAAGAATTCCAATCCCAATGGTTTTAATGTTGTAATAAATAATCTATATCCTATGACTGATTTTTGTTCAAAAAAATTGAAAATCAAGTTGAATAAAGGACTTCAAAGTTTATTTTAAAGTAGAAATCCATAACTGCCCGCAAACTAAAAACCCTCATAACTTTCATCTCATAAATCAAAATTTAATGATTCAAAGCTTTCCACATATATATAAATCTAGGAAACCAATTTCAAATTTTTACTTTCTAAAAAAGTGATTTTTTCAAGCTGCCTACCGAGCATTAAAAATTACATATCATGTAGTAACTTTTGAACCATAAAACCAAAAGTTATGAAAATTTTTGCGCTTTAAAGCTACTGCTTGGACACATGTTGTGTGAAAATTTCAAAGAAAAAAATGAAAATTCCATTCGTAGTGAGTTGCCCAAAATCGCTATATCACCAAAAAAACATAGCTTAGTGCTTTAGTGTTAAGGTTCCATGCTCACATCAAGGTTCTTCATTTGACAAACGAAGTTCTTGCAAACTACAAGTTCACATTTGGCTACAAGCTTTGAAGTTGAACATGTTTTGTTGGTGTTTCTTGTACTACCATCTACTTTTTTACGTTAATCTTCAAATCCACATGGTCATCTTTTCTATCTACTATACTTTCATTTCCTTCTATAGTTCTATTTCAATGGATAGATCTATCAAAAGACCTTAGCCTAAACCACCGGATCTGCCCCTAGTTAGACTCTCTTCCAAATTGTTGACACCGTTCATTTTGGTTGTAGTCATCACAGGCATCTATATCTATATTGTTAGTATTCTATGAGTTGCACCTGATCAAAGAAGTTTGAATAAAATGGTACAAATTAAGAATGAGCCAATACAAAAGTGCCAAAAAAATAAATCAAGAATAGAACCTTCTGAGCATATTTATTTGTTTGATTTGAATGATTTTGAGTATTTAAGCTATCATTGAAGTATTAATCTTTCATGTTAATTGACATTGAATTGTTACCTATTTGTTTTTTGATTGTCCTCTTTGTAGAAATAGAAATATTTCTTTATTGAGTCGTAGGAGCAGAAGCTACTTTGCGTAGAAAAAATGTACGTGGTGGGCATTGTCAAGCAAAATGTGCTAAACTCCTCTTTAGTTTAAAAAATTTAGCAAGTATGTAAATAACGTGACATGATATCCAATGTTTCAAGAAATTATGCATTGTACAAAAATCTCAGTTAAGAAGAAACAAAGTTTGTTGACCCATTAATATAGAACCGCAAAAAAAATGGTTATTTTTAAACTTTCAACATTATAATCTCACAATCTACATGGTCAAAATTTCCAAAATTTTCTCCACACATTTCAAAGTATTCTGTTACAAATTTAACCCCTAAAGGACCAACATGCATTTTTTGGCCGTATAGAAATTTTGGGCAGGTACGTGTGACTAGAGATATCCATATTTAAGGCTGAAATTTTAATAGAAGGGGGGGGGGGGGGGGGGGGGGGCGAGGAATATCTTCATGTGTACCAAGTTCCATGACATTTTGAAATACGAGTCAAAAGTTGTGACCTAATATGTTAGTTTTTCTTGTAACTGGGCAGTTTGGGCAGATCAGAAAAAATTATTTTTTCCGGAATTTTTTTCTTGAAATTGGTTCTCTACATTTATGTATACTTAAAAAGCTTTTAGTCATTCCATTTCAATCAATGAGTCAAAAGTTATGAGGGTTTTTGAATTGCGGGCAGTTATAGATTCTCTACTCTAAAAAAAACTTTAAAGCCGTTTATTTAACTCAATTTTCAATATTTTGGGAAAAAAATAAAATCCTAGGATTCAGATTGATTATTACAACATTACAACCGTTGAGATTGGCATTTTAAATTCCATGATTAAATTTTTAACAATTTAGTATTTTGAATCATTTTCTACTTCTTTCTACTTACTATATTTTTCCTATATGTTGTACAATTCCAAATGATGTGAAATTTTTCAAGCATATAGACAACTTGTTTAGGAAACTGAATTTAGAGAAGCACCACCTTTATCGGCATTTTTTCATTGAAAAGTGAACTTGCAAATTGCAGCTGCCCTGTTTTTCGCAGGATGAAAAAAATGGTTTTCAAGACTTTGAATGCTTATATCTTATAATCCACACGGTGGAATTTTCTGAAATTTTTACCACATGTTTTCAAAATATCATACTACAAGATCCTACGGTTATATGTGTCAAAAGTTGTTTTTTTCCAAAAATTTGGTAGTTGCATTAGAAATGGCAGTTTTGGAGCATTTTTGGTGATTACATAGTCATGAAACTTTAGGGGTTAAGAGATTGAATTCAAAGAAACTTTTGTTTTTATTCTTGCTCAATGCACTAGCTAGAAGATGACCGCTTTTACCAATTTCTACCCACTATGATTCCTCCGTATTTTGGAGGTGTCCTACTAATACTACGTATCTTGTAATCCTTGAAATTATTATGAAGCAATTCCTCCAACCTTATTTATTTTTGTTTATTGAAATTCTAGTCACTAACTAACAGACTGAAGCACTTTAATATCGAAATAGTGTGCAGAGTTGGAATGACCGAAGTAGTAAAAAAACAAAACGACCAGAGACCAGAGCATGCAGGGCGTAACCTGACCTAACGTAGTCTCCAATTTGTTTCAGACAAACCTAAGCTTCGTAACTTCCACTCAGTGGGATGCAACTGACATACTCCGTACTAAGTTCGTTGACTGCCAAACACCGCGTCTGCATTCCGTCTGAAATCAAATCCTTGAAATCAGGGCTGGTTTTTTTTGGGCTTTCTAGTGCCAGATTGCACCAGAAAAAATAATCTGGTTAAAAAATGGCAAAAAACTGCCTACAAAACTTGGATGAAATCGCCAAGAAAATTTCAAATTTAAACAAATCTTGGATGAACTTGCCAGATTGTAAATGAAAATCAAATTATAGACATGTGATATGTACTAATGTGATATTATCTATCCAATATGTGGATGAATTTTGAAATTTGGAGCAACACTATTTTATATCGCCACTTTGGCACTTCTTTAGAAATGAAAAAAAAATATCTGCTTGAAATCCTTGAAGTCCTCCGCCCAGGGTTTTTTTGGGGGGGTGGAGAAGTGCTCAAGTGGCAACATACAAGAAAATGATGTAGCCAAATATTTTAGTATTCATCTATATTTTGGATTCATCTATTATCTTTTCATCCTCATATTTGAATGAGTTTCTTTTAATTTTGACAATTTCATCCAAAATTTGAAAAAAAATTGGAGCAATTTGGCATTATCATCCAATTTTTCTTCAAATTTTCTTATAGGCTTAATGCAGCCCATTTCTTTTTTAGGCATTAGGGCCTCATAAGGCCTAAAAAAAACACTATTCCTCTACATGCTAAGGTAAGGTAAGTGAGCTTGTAATGAATGTTCACCACCACTGCAATTTTGCCTACAATGGTCTTGCTCTTACTTTGCCTATAACGGACTCGCTTACAATACTTTATTTGTAGTCTCAATTGTAACCGTCTCTAAGATGGAAAGCAGATGCTACAAATTCACCATTGACAAAATGTAGGTCTTTGGATCCTCTTCAATACATAAAATAGAATGGGATTCGCATGTTTTAATTTCATCTTAGAGCTATTAACAATTTAGTTTTTCCTTCTACCTTATATTTGCTTCTAATCAATAATTATTTAATCCCTAAATGCCCGAGGCACCAAACTTTGGTGTCAATAATCCTTTGAAGTTAAATAAACCCAACTAAATTATTAGTTTTAGTAGTTTATATTTTTGAAAAATTCTTTTAAAGTAATTTTAGCATCAACAATCCGATTTTGAAAATGGTTGATTATGGTTTTTCTATTCAAGATTTTGTGCAAGGGTGTCCATTGCAATCTTGACTTTTTGTAGTGTTGAGGGCTCTTGGAAATGAGCCTCAAATACACTAGATCTAAGAGAAAAAATCAAACCAATTAAAAGAACTGTAGATTAAATTTTGAGAAGCTACAAATTGATTGGGGTTTAGCATATTAGGCCTTTAACCTTGTATTTTTTTGGTGATGAAATTTTTAGATTTGACATGTGGAAAGAGGATTGAAAGATTTCAAATCACTTTTGCAATTTTAACACCCTCATGATCAAGCATTATAATCTTTTAATTTGTATGTGATATTGTTGGGTTTTCTTTTCCTATGTAATCCCTAACATGTCTAGTTTGAAATTGTACAGTTACAATTAAAAATAAGAATTATACAACTTATCCAAATATTGGTTTTTAGAGCAAATTCCTAGAAGCTCAAAAAAGACCTAGTGCATTTAGGGGTTAATGAATAAAAAATAATTGTTGTTGTTTTAAACTTTTCCTAAAATGACAACTTAATTCATCAATATAATGAAATTAAGAATGAAAATGTATTGTGCAAAGGTTTTCACTTAAGAAGACTCAGAGTCTGACGTTCTAGTCACTTAAGGTGCAAAAAAAGTCATCGTATTCACTTAATACGCAAATATCTTGCAATCTACTCAAGCAAAGCTTTTGAATTTTCTTCAACACACTTTTGTACTGGTGTACTGTAGTGCACAATCCTAAGATTAGAGATCAATTGTAAAAACAAATACAATTTTTTTTCTCTCTTTGCAATGGAAATAGTTGCTATATGCGCAATACAATCACATAAAATAAACATAAAAAAATTGGATTTGAATATGAAACAACCAAAATAAACTGCAAATTACATCCCACAAATTCTTATAGTATTTCTATGAAAAAATATTCTCATAAATGATAATAAACATGATCCAAAGGTAGATGGTCTATTAGGATATTTCAACTAACCCCTAAAGTTTCATGACTATGTAATCACCAAAAACGCTCCAAAACTGCCATTTCTAATACAACTACCAAATTTTTGGAAAAAAACAATTTTTGACACATGTAACCGTAGGATCTTGAAGTATGATATTTTGAAAACATGTGGTAAAAATTTCAGAAAATTCCACCGTGTGGATCATAAGATACAAGCATTCAAAGTCTTAAAAACCATTTTTTCAATCCTGCGAAAAACCGGGCAGCTGCACTTTGCAAGCTCACTTTTCAATGAAAAAATGCCGATAAAGGTGGTGCTTCTTTGAATTCAGTTTCCTAAACAAGTTGTCTATATGCTTGAAAAATTTCACATCATTTGGAATTGTACAACATATAGGAAAAAAATAGTAAGTAGAAAGAAGTAGAAAATGACTCAAAATACTAAATTGTTAAAAATTTAATCATGGAATTTAAAAATGCCAATCCCAACGGTTGTAATGTTGTAATAATCAATCTACATCCTAAGAATTTTTTTTTTCCAAAAATATTGAAAATTGAGTTAAATAAACAACTTTAAAGTTTTTTTTAGAGTAGAGAATCCATAACTGCCCACAAACCAAAAAACCTCATAACTTTTGACTCATTGATTGAAATGGAGTGACTCAAAGCTTTTTAAATGTATATAAATGTAGAGAACCAATTTCAAAAAAAAAATCCGGAAAAAATGATTTTTTTTTATCTGCCCAAACTGCCCGGTTACGAAAAAAAGTAACATATCAGGTCACAACTTTTGACTCGTATTTTGAAATGTCATGAAATTTGGTACACATGAAGATATTCCTCGTCCCCAGCTTCTATTAAAATTTCATCCTCAAATATGGAAATCTTTAGTCACATGTACCTGCCCAAAATTTCTATACGGCCAAAAAACGCATGTTGGTCCTTTAGGGGTTAACTATGCTTCAAGATATGGGGTAGAAATTAGTGTCATTACAATGCTCTTCCAATATTGTGATAATATATTGTTAGTTTCATTAATAGATCAAATCAATGTAAGGTAAACCAACCAATGACAAGCAAATTGCCTAATGCAAACACCTAGGAAATGATCCATTATAGTATTGCATCAACCCATGACAAACTATTTTAATAAATGAGATTAGGACTTCATTAGGTTGGTTAGTGACCAAAATCAATGTCTTGTGTGATGGTCATAGAGTTATTATTGATTTGAGAACTTCACTATAAATTCATTATAAAAAATGATTTTTTAATTCCTTTGTGTTATAGCTATGTGAAGAAATGTTGGAACCATAATAGAAAATATTGTAGCCATGTTAGGAAATATTGAGATTGTTTTAGGTGGTAAGATGACCATTATGGGTACACTTCTTTGTGGATTTGAATCATCTAGAGATTATTTTGGGCCAATTGGGTAGTACACTTCAAAAATTCATAACAAATTCATACTTTGTCAAAAAAAAAATTCAATTACTCTGTCAATTTCTCACATTTGTCTATACATGAAAAGAAATTTAACTTTTTTCAATAATGTCAAGAAGGCACTAGTCATTTTGCTCATCATAGGTTGGTTCACCTTAGCTAGCATACCAGTTTGAATCATAAGCACAAAGTAGTGAACTTAACATGTAATGACCTAGACATTCAAATTTTGAATAATAAATGAACGCAAACATACACAATGGCATGGAAAGTCCATCTAAATGTTTGTAGATTCATATATTAGTTCTTTGTATGGTATAAATTTTCAGAACTTTTTGTTAAAAAATAGAATACAAAGTTTAAAGGGAATGGGTTTATTTGTCTGTAAAAAATAACTATTTTCATTTTAAAAATGACCCGCCAGAAACAACTTGAAAAGATACGTAAACTAAAATATTTAAAAATTACATTCAATTAGAAATTAACATTTCAAACTTCAAGAAAAAAATTCTTATGAAAATTGCATATAATCATATATTCAATTTATAATGAATTTTTGAAGGAATTTCCAATTTCTAATATTATTGAAAATGATTAGTTGTTGTATTAGTCTGCATGGATATGGTCTATAGATTGTATATTACAACTTTTGCTGAAAACTATCATTAAAGAATTGTTCTAAGTTGCATTTCATGATATATCTTTATTGTATTGGAAATTTAGAACAACTACCAGATCCCTAAAGAAGTTAAATAGGAGCTAGGAAAATTCTAGGTATAAAAGATTGACTCAACACTCTTGTTGACATCGTTTAACATTATTTTAGAGGATCACAAAGTACTTAGAATACTTGCTACTTGTGAGTCCAAACCTACAATTTCCTTTAATATCATTTTATGATCAGTCTATACAATTATAAGAATCATTGGGTAGAATAGACATATTAAGTATGTAGAAAGTCAAAATTTGGTTAGTTTTGACTTCCTACATACTTGTCAATACTTTAGTCTTAAAAGAAGAGTAAATTTAATTTTAGAACTCTTTTTTGGGTATGAATCTTTAACTCCTCGAGGTCCAACAACTTTTTGACAATGGAAGTTTTCAAGGAATTGTTCTACTTTGATATTTGTTGCATATAATTGTGTGAAATTTGTAATTTTAATTTGTACAAAAGTAAAGACCACTTTATCTGATATACATGGAAGTAATTGTAGGAAAACATTGTCCAAAGGTTATAACAATTCTGGATGATCAACTTTATAGGCAAAAAGTTCAGTTTTAGAGGGAAGAAATTATAAGAAGATGAATAATTTTTTTTACTCCCCCCCCAAAAAAAATTTGCATTAGAATCTAATGCAAATGCAGTATTTTTTAGTTTAAAAAAATAAAAAATAAAAAACTCTCCCAATTTTGTATACATTTTCAAACAAGACTAGAAAGTCAAAACTAACCAAATTGGATCCTACAATAATTTAAAAAATTTATATATGCATAGATTTTTGAAATTTAAAAATTCATGTTATTAGAATATTGTTTGGAAATATCTTTTGAACATTTGGCATCATTCTAATTATTTTGTGTTTTTAATCACACCAGATTGAACCTTGTATTTTTTAAATTACAAAAAAAATACAAATTCAAACTTTTTTTCCTAGATCTAGTTTATTTGTACAGACCAAAGAGTAAAAAATTTCAAGAATTTTTTTTCCATCCCCTCTATTCTTTTCATTGTAAAATAATCATATTTGCTCCTTTCTTCTATAAGACTACAGTTCCTAAATAATTTTAAATATTTTTCACTTTGAAATTTTGAAAATTGAAAAATGCAACAAGTTCTCTTAATTATTACTCTACAAGATCATAGTTTATAAAATATTGAAATTGGTTTCATTCTACTGAGAATTTGCCATTGAAAATTTGAAGAAGATACATTGTGTCTTTTTGGTCCTTGAGACATTAAGAGACCAATTGTTCATTGAGTGCATAACCGAAAATTGACTAGGTGCCATGAAGTCAATTTTGGATGAAACATTTTGAAGTTTGGGTACAAGATGTAGACATAAAATCTTCATGAGGGAATATATAATTCAAATTAGGAACCCAAATCAAAGATAAGTTGTCCAAAAAAATTGGGTAATTTAGATAGTTTGCCTGCTGAGCTCCTTGTCTATTAATTTTTTGAACTTTGGCACATATGTAACTAACAATATGTTGAATGTTGAGTAATAATAATAATAACATGCAATATCTGATAATAGTATGCAATATTATGTGTGAAATCTATATTTTGAAGAAAATTTTGATTTCAATAGGAATCAAACTCCACAATTTGCAAGCAAGGATAAACATTCTCTTTTAATTGTAATTGCTATGATCTTGCAATTTGGTAAGTCAGTTTTTTTGGAATTCCCCACATGCTCTTAATGTGTGTTTCTATGGATTTTTTGTTTGGATATCAAAAATGTAGTTCCTAAATGTGCAAGAAGTCATCAAACAATGACTTGTATATTGCTAGTTTACATGACATCCTTGTATTGCAAGGTGATTTAGAGTAAAGTAATTCCTTTATTTTCTTCTAAGATTTTATATATATCCATCTAGCAAAATATAATATTCAATGGTGTAGAAACTCAATTGTGCCTAGAGCAAAAATCTCATTCCAAACGGACTTGAAGTCTATAGTGACCTTTGTGGCTTTGTTTGTTGGAGAATTTTTTTTTCCTATTTCTAATGTTATAATTTTGCAATCCATATGATCAAAAAAACAAATTCTTTTCCACAAGGTGATGCCATAAAAGTCTACTAGAATTTCACATTGTCATAATTAGAAAAAAATTACATTCCCAATTTTGGTCAATCCACAAAAAAATAACTATTTTGGCGATTTCTATTGAAAAACACCCTAGATCCTCAAAGGGCTTTCTAAATAATAGCAAAATATCTGTCAAAGTATAGACAACTTTTTTTGCAGACTAACATTTTTGAGGTAAAATTGTCATTATTCTTACAAGTTAAGAATTCAAGATTAAACATGGGAATAACCACATACTTGCAAGAATGTAGAAACACACCTCACATGTGAAGGTTGTATTTTTTTCATTGTAAATAGGTAGTTTGTTCATTAACTTTTTGCAAATAAATTTTGGCCAAGAAAAAACAACACTAGTATGTCCTAACAGTGAGAAGAGGGGAGGGGATAAGAGTCACCAACAAATTAGTATTCCTACAAAAAATTATCTTTTGGAAATTGGTACAATTTAATAATATTTCATCTTGCATTAATTCTAATTCAAAAGTGTGACTTTTGTACATTGGTGTTACAAGCACTAAGATGGCAAATAAAAGTAGTGATAAATAGAATAATAAAGAGGAAAAAAACCCCAAAACATTGCACTACTCTTAAATCTAAAGGAATGAGACCTATCACTAAAGTACTTTCTCAAGAATGATGTGACTTTTTGGCCCAATAGGTACATTCTTCATTTTCTACTTTGATTTAGAAAGCCATTTTTGGGCCTCAATGTCTTTCAAAGTTAATCCTTAATCCCCAAAGAACCATTGTCCCTCTGAAGGATAAATGGGAATTTTTGGAGGGTACTAATTGGCTAAAGTTTTGTCCGGATTTTAAATTCTTCTTTTTAAGATAGAAAAATTGATTAGACTTGTGAAAATCATAATATTTTTTTCAAATTTTGGGAACAAAATTTATACCCTAAACAACTTAGAACTTGGAAAGGGGGAGGGGGGGGAACATTTGAATTTTTTGAATTTTTTGAATTTTTTTTTCTCATAGATTATATTTTTGTCTACTTGTAAAGCTTTGATTCATTCAATTTGGATTTGTTATGAGAAAGTCATGGACAATCTTCTTTTTTGGGCAATTAGAGCATCTTTTTGAAAAAATAGCTTGTAGGATTCATTTTTGAATGCAATTTTTACAATTCTTCAAAAAAATAATTTTAGTTTGTTTGCTAGAACAATCTCACCATTGGAATTAGTTCATTTTAATTCCATCTTAGAGATATTAATAATTTAGATTTTCCTTCTATCTTATACCTACTTCTACTTAACAATTTTTTGAAGTATGCTAAAAGTTAAAGTTAAATGGTTCAAAGTCATATAATTTAGTCTCGCAATGTGCTGAAAAATTGGGTTTTATCACTTTACATGCAGATATCTCACAATCTACGCGGTCAAAAAATTCTCAAATTTTTTCCAAATATTCTCATACAATTAGGTAAAAGATCCTATGGTTAGATGTGCAAAAAAAATTCCAAACTGTCTTACTTTTTGTTAAGAAATGGCCATTTTGATCGTTTTTTGGCAGAAAAAGGCCTTGGACCTTTAGGGGTTAACTTCCTAACCAACTATATATAGTCTATACAAAATTTCAATTCATTTGTGTGTTGGTAATAAAATTGCTTTGACGGTTTTAATTTTTTTTTACTTGCAATATTGAAGGTTAATTATTGAGAAAAATGATTTTCCACTGAAAAAGGTAAATGGAAATTTCCAATTTTTGCCTAAGGATAAACCACCCAAGTAATGAGGGTCGATAAGGGATCAATCTCCCTTGGCCAATCCTATAATTAGTAATTCTAGTGTAGATGACTTGATACTTAACCCTTAAAGTTCTATAACTATGTTTTCACCAAAAACGCTTGAAAATTGCCATTTTTAATAGAAGTACCAAATTTTTGAATTTTTTTTGACTAAAATATAAAACTGTAGGATCTTGTAGTATGCTGACTTCAAAACATGTGGTAAAATTTTCAGAAATTTCCACCGCGTGGATTGCAAGATATAAGCATTCAAATTCACTAAAATCATATTTTTGGCCGTGCAAAAAACAAGGTAGCTGCACTTTACAAGCTCACTTTTCTATGAAAAATGTCTAAAATGGTGGTGCTTCTTTTTATTCTTTTCCTTAGACAAGTTGGCCATATGCATGAAAGTTTAGATCATTTGGATTTGTATAACATATAGGAATAAATTAGTAAGTAAACAATAATAAATAATGATCAAAATACTAAATTGTTAAGAATTTAATTATGGAATTGAAAAATGCAAATCCCAATCTGTGTCCCTCCTTCTATTAAAATTTGGGCCAAAAATATGGAAATCTCCAATCACACATATCTGCCCAAAATTTCTACGTTGCCAAAAAATATAGGTTGATTCTTTAGGGGTTAACTTATTGGAGTATACCCTAGTAAAATTTCGCAATAAAACATCCTACCAATTGCAGATCATGATGCTTAGATTTCAAAAAGAAGTATTTTGAATACTCCCCAAATGCTTAGGTTTCATCTTTTACGTTTTTTATCCTAACATCTATATGTCCTATAACTTCCATCTTTCTATGATATGCTGAAGAAATAAATTGGGAATACATATATATTTTTCATATTTCATATTTGAAAAATACTCAGTAGGAAAAATAATGAATGATTTAAAATACTAAATTGTTAAATATTTGTTAATGAATTGCAAAATGCCAATTCCAATGATTGCAATGTTGTACTCCGTAATAAACAATCTACATCTTATGGTTTTAATTTTTTCAAAAAATATCAAAAAATTGAGTAAGATAAAGGACTTCAAAGTTGATTTTAGAGTAGAGAATTCATACCTGCCCACAAACCAAAACTCTTCATAACTTTTGACTCATTGATCAAAATTGAATGATTCAAAGCTTGCTACTTATATATAACTTCAATGTCAAAGTTTTATTTATGATAAAAGTGATTTTTTGTCATGCCCAAACTGCCCATTTATATAAAAAAAAAAGGAACATATTAGGCAATAACTTTGATTCATATTTCCAAATGTCATGAAATTTAGTGTATGGTCCTTTAGGAATTTAATAGAGAACCATATGTATGATACTATATTCGACTCTTAGAATATGAAACACGCACTAAAATAGAATAGGATATGCACCATTCATTTGGAGTTTCAATTCTATAAATATCATATTTCATTTGGATGTCACTTTAGCATCTATGCCTTATCTTGGCCAAATACAACACTAGTAAGTAGACCACACAATGCTCATTCAAATTGGGAGTGCCATGTGTCTTTCTTGGAGGGCTTCTATGTCTATCTGAAAAACACCATGTTTCAGTCCAAATTGGCTTTCCTGGTCAACATTAAGAGATCTATAAAATCGACGGTAGCACTGTCCGCCTCTCCTATCTCGTCGCCACGGCGTAGAAAGACTGGAGGACAACGTCCACTTGCAACTTCGAAACAACACTGGATCTAAAATGATACGATTCACCTTCGTACGCCGAAATGGGTTCACGCATACTGACCAACATCACTAACTTAGGTTGATTCACTGGTTATGACTTGGTGCACAATTCTCAGTTGCCCACCGTAATAAGCTTAATTTACTTCTCACTGCCGGGATTCAAGCCGAAACTGAGAAAAAGAAAAGAGTTTTCCTTGCCGATTGAAGATCAGTCATCAGTGTCGTCAGAGTTTGCCACTGCAGTCAGGATTTATCAGTGTAGTCAGGGTTTACCATTATGTCTACTCTGCAGCCACTGCCACACTGCAGAAATCAAGAAACGTGCCACCTAAAATACAGACAAAACCAACTGAGACGAATTTACAAAACGACGAAACTAGAGATCCTCTAGTCGCAAGTGTCACAAGCTTGCATTGATTGCACATGGTACGATTCCCATGAACAGGCAGGCATGCACCGGGCAATGCAGACAAAAATCATGCACCGGGAA
This sequence comes from Neckera pumila, assembly GCA_963969595.1. Taxonomy (NCBI): domain Eukaryota; kingdom Viridiplantae; phylum Streptophyta; class Bryopsida; order Hypnales; family Neckeraceae; genus Neckera; species Neckera pumila. Next base: position 450,072 of record OZ018412.1, on the reverse strand, counting down.
TGCAAAGAAGAACCTTCGGTAACTCAGTGACTCCATCCACTCGAGAGCTGAGAAACAATTATCCACAAATAATTGTCTAGGAAATTTTATTTGTTGCGTGGCGGTCCAGGAACGATTGCTCCCCATCGATGGAAGGAACTGAGCATCATCTATAGCATTACAAACTAAGCCTAGCTTATGCCCAGTTTCAGTATGAAAGGAACTCAATGCAACTCTAGTTTCAAAATCTAGAGGTCCACCACTTTCCATCCGTAGAACTTCAATTTCTGCCCTCGCCAGAAATATGTACAGTACACCTGAGATGTGACACGAGTGATCGGTCAATTGCGCGTTATCAGGAACGAGTGAATCAAAACTTGCGGGAGTGACTGACGTTGACGTCCAAGTCCCACACTTGGAAGGAGCCCTCCACGAAGTCGTAGAAACCTCCGTGAATGCTCAGTTTCTTACCAATCACTTTCTCCTTCACCCACGGGTACGTCAGCAAGTTCGTCAACGACCCGTTCACCGATTCCTGCACGCCAATCCAGGCCATTCTTAATGACAGGCCGCCATGACTGAACCACACACGCCAGAAAACAAAAGCTGTTCTATCCAGTGCGCACCAAACATGCTGAATTTTGACAACCACGACAGAGGCTATCTAACCTTCTCGCAGAACTTGCATTGATCGTCCACGTCGTCGGAGCCCAAGACGGCCTTGGTGACTGCACGCGCAGGTTTTCCGATCTCCAGCCAGTGGTCAATGAAATCGCTGCCAAAACAACGTCAATGCAAGCAAGCTTGTGAGATAATGTCGAAATTATGGAACCGAATTAGTCTCCGATCGATCTAGAAAATTCCGGAAACAAAATAGTCGCTGGGGATGCGAACACGTACTGACAGCCCTGGCCTTCTTCCGTGGTGATAAGCGCCTTGATGCCGCCACAAAGGCGGTGGCCGATAACCAGGATGTGTTCCACCTTGAGGTGCTTCACGGCGTACTCCAGAGCGGAGCTCACGGACGGGTGCCCACCCTTGGGCTCCCACGCGGGCACCAAGTTCGCCACATTCCGCACCATGAACGCATCGCCCAGATTGAACCCCAAGATGGTGGCAGGATCCACTCGTGAATCAGAGCACGCAATCACCATGTACTGCACAACAGCAACCCAACCAGTTCCACGACATCAGTCCCAAGTTGCATCGATCACAACATGCTTCTAAAACTAATACCGCAAGAATTCAGAACCGACGGACGTACCTTGGGCCATTGTCCCGTCTTCAACTTGTCGAAAAGTACTGTGTCCTTTCTGCAAATGATTTCCCACGCAATCAGTACATTGGCAAACCAGAATACCGCGACCGTAACGTCGACCAGGGTGGTACGGAGCGACCGTACCACATGATCGATTAACTGGCGTGATCTACATCACGGAAACAAGAAAGCTTAAGAGATGCAACAACTTCTAGTCAGTGAGTGACCATCGGAGCAATCAGGATTAAGAGAGCTCACTCGTAGTGGTTCGTCTTGAACGTCTGGAACCCATGGCCGAGCCGGGCGATGGGATCCTCTGTTTTCTCGGTCACGTAAGTCTTCTCTAACGCGGCAATCGTCTCCTCTAGCTTCTTGCTAGCATCGGGATGTGCCCTGGAAACAATCGACACAAAAGTAAGGCAAACGCTACAACCAGAAATTTCGCGATGCAATCCCCACCAGGGTCAGCAGAAAAATAATAAAAATTCACGGTCAATACACCCTGGAAAAGTAGAAACAATGGCCTTTGAAAGAATGAGGAGAGGAACGCACTTGACAAGGCGGTCGATCTTGTGGTGAAGGGCGCTGGGAGCCATGATGCCAGAAGAAGCTGCACAGAGAGAAAAATCAGAGGATCGTTACACAACTTGTGCCTCTTGTGAAGACGTTACTACGGCGTGACGCCGCACGAGGCAGGCAAGCTATGAGGACAACTTTTGGAATATTCCCTCAATTGACGCCACAGTTCACATCACTGTTTTTCGCATGCACATCTGAAGGGCCACTTATTCAACAGGCACGCACGAAGCTTCGCAAGTGTTTAGGATGGCCCCGTCATTGCTCACATAACCAGCAGTTATGCCAGATCGGTTCCAGGTTCCAGTTGCCGCCAAGGCAGCGATTGTTAGGTGAGACAGCACGTAAGCCACTGCATGAAGGTCCTTCACCAATCTCGATAAGAAAAAACCGACACAAAACTACACTCCAATAACGACCACGCCAAACAATTAAACAATGGTAGTGTTCCTTCACCAGAAACACTACTAGTAACTCATGAAGCTCAGATTCGCACGACGCATGACAGTCAGATGCAAACATGGCACCCACTTTCTAAACCCAAGTGAAAGATACGGCTGGTAACACTCACCAGTTAGAACTGCAGAGCTAACTCCGTGAGAAGGAGAGAGAGAGAGAAAGATCGGCGAGCTCGATTGCGAAGAGAAGAGCGACGATGGAGAATGTGGTGGGGGAGTGCTGTTCTTATACCTTTAAGCCTGAAACTGATCCGGTGAGGATGTAGATTCCAGAATACTAAGAGTGTAGCTAGTCCCTTTCCTTTCTTCAATATAATGGGATAATGCGAATTAAGTGAGCCAGACATTCTGGAGAAAACGCCACCGACCCTCACACCCACCAGCATGGAGGGCCTGCCCTATGTGGCTTAGTTGCAGGCGAAGGCTAATTTAAGTGGCAGGCACCACCTGATCACTGCACTGTGTCCTGGGGGGTGGCTGGAGAATGCGAATTTCGTGGATCCGAGAGGTGCGGCGCAGCCTGCTTTTGGATATTAATTAAATCACCCCCGAGACGAATCTTCTTTAGAGGACCTAATTAGCCGAATTAGCTTTCGTAGCTCCACCCGAGAACCTCCATTAGCATAGCGCCGTACGTGAAATTTCCAGGACTGTTGGCCACACACAACAGAGGAAGCTCATCCTGAATGACTGGATCTGCCACCATTGCAAGGAATGCACTGTTGCCTTGTAGCTCCTTTAAAGTAACTCTGAATGGCGGTAAGCTACGCTACAGTAGTGACGAAGTGACGAATTTCGGAGCTGACATGCTCGACCATTCCCAGAGATAATCTTTCTTCTCCTTTATCTTTATCTTTTTCTTTTGGAAAAACAGCAGCCGCAAAAAAATGAGAGCATAACAGCTTTCAAATGGTTGTCTCAGGGAGCCAGCTGCTAGATTGGGTTCCCTCTTATCCTTTCAATGATCACAGTCTCCTTTCAGTGAACACGGTCTCCTTTCGAGAAAATGAAAAGAGAACCCAACAGAGACAGGGGAACCTCCATTTCTCCGGGTGCCTGCTTCCCCATTTTTCTTGCCCTTCCGTCGCTGGGAAATCCTGATCGTCGAGGGCGAGCCGAGTGCGATGCATGCGCAACGAATGCAGCGAGTGACTATCCGATCGTGACATCGTGGTGAGCGCGCGCCTGTGGATGAGAGATGCTGTAGAGGAGCGCAGTTTTGCTGCTCCCCGTCGAATCTGCGGTGCAAGTGAAGCGCGTGAGCTCCTGTAGAGGAGCGCGGCTGCGCAAGCCAATTTTGGTGCGTGGGCTATAGTTGGGTCCCTTTCTGAATGTCACTACTTTCATCGTGACGTAGGCAGTCGTGCAGGCAGTCGTGCAGCCGACTGAACGGGGTCGGGGTCCGTGGCGGGGTCGGCGGGCGATGCAGGACCAGTACTGCTTCCCGGCGGTAAAGGCCGTACAGGACCCCCGCGACTGACCCGTGTGGAAACTCTGTCTATTCTTAGCCTGCAGGAATCTTGGTGAAAACCTCCAATTTTAAAAGCCTTTTTGTATTGGATCTCAATTTTCTTTGCTTTAATTTCAAAGATTTATCAAAACTTCCATTTAACTTCCATTTTTCAAAACAATCTACAGTGACAAACAAAACTGAGTACTAATCTAAAACGTTTTCATTCAAACAACCATACCATAAGCATCAATGGAAAAAATCCAAAAGTGTATATACAAAAGTTGTAGTGTGTGACATATTAATGTTACCATGGAAGTTTGAAGAAAAAATTAATTGTGATTTGAAAAAAAATCAATTTCAAAGTTAGCCATGTCTAATACTCAGTTTTGTTCAACATGATTTGAAATTACTTTATTTTTGTCAATTTTTTCTTAGAACTCCAAATTTTTTTTTGTACCTTGGCATATTGGTATACATCATTTCAGATTGTTGTATGCAAAAATTGAAGGAAATTGACATTTATAGAATTTAAAATAACAACAATTTGATGAACATTCAAATGATGTTGGTTCTTGCAATATTTGAATTTTTTTTGGAATTGAGAGCATGGATGGCATTAACCATTGTTGTGAATGTATAGGTTGCAATATGGACTATTGTTACTTCTAAATGCCCTTGCATTTGAAATATTTGTTGAACTAGACATTGCATTCAATTTATATTTCATAGTTGTATAATGCGTTTTTAAATTCAATTTCTTTGTCAAAAGTCTAGAGTTCATGATGCACATAACTAATCCAACAAATCCCCAAAAAACTAAATTATTAATGTCATTATTGTCAAAAAATTAAAAATTGCCAAAAATTACACTGACGTCCATCAATTTGGCAATTTTTTGATGATACTGACCATGATAATTTAGTTTTTTTAGGATTTGTTGGATGATTTATGTGCATTATGAACTCTAGACTTTTGACAAAGAAATTGAATTTAAAAACGCATTATATAACTATGAAATATAAATTGAATGTAGTGTCCAATTCAACAAATATTTCAAATGCAAGGGCATTAAGAAGTAACAATGGTCCATATTGCAACCTATACATTCACAACAATGGTTAATGCCATCCATGCTCTCAATTCCAAAAAAATTCAAATATTGCAAGAACCAACATCATTTGAATGTTCATCAAGCTGTTGTTATTTTAAATTCTATAAATGTCAATTTCCTTCAATTTTTACATACAACAGTCTGAAATGATGTATACCAACATGCCAAGGTACCAAAAAAAAAAATTTGGAGTTCTAAGAAAAAATTGACAAAAATAAAGTAATTTCAAATCATGTTGAACAAAACTAAATATTAGACATAGCTAACTTTGAAATTGATTTTTTTTCAAATCACAATTAATTTTTTCTTCAAACCTCCATGGTCACGTTAATATGTCACACACTACAACTTTTGTATATACACTTTTGGACTTTTTCCATTGATACTTATGGTATGGTTGTTTGAATGAAAACGTTTTAGATTAGTACTTAGTTTTGTTTGTCACTGTAGATGGATTTGATGACTATAAAGGTACATAATTTCCTCTCTCTTAATCCTTAAAAGATATTTCATGTCCACGCTTTATTAGGGCTGACATCCATATGCCCGCAAAGTCAGTCACCAAAGTGGCACCAATGGAGGTGCAAGACGACGGCTATTTTCCTTCAATTCCCAAATTGAACTGGTTTTCCAAAAATATGTTATTTTCTCCATTTTTTAATTCCAAATAGAAAGTGTATAGATTTTTACACCATTTTCTTGCCAATGTTTTCAAACTGCAACCAATTTTTCCCCAATTCCACTAGCTAACTTTGAATTGGCTGCCAGTTCTTCCCAAATATAGTACTAGAGTCAAGAACTTAACCCAAAGTCCCCTTGAGAGACACTTGGGATTTCAAGCAGGCTTGTGTGACTTGAGATTTTGGCCTGATTTTTTGAATTATTTTTTTGAAGATAAGGAATCACATAGCTTTCTAAAAGTATAATTTTTTTTTCAATCGATGCTCGAGAGCAAAAGTTATGCCACTCAAAGTCTAAAAAGCAACTCGCCCTGCAAAAAAAAAACTCAAAAAAACTGTGTGTATATATATATATTTTCTCAAAGATTGTATTTATGTCTACATTTGAAGCTTCGATTCATTCTATTTGGACTCAGAATGGGAAAGTCATAGACAATCTTGTTTTTTGGACATTCTAAGCATCTTCTTCAAAAAAAAACATATAGAATCAGTCATTTTTTATTGCAATTTTCAATTTTTTCAGTTCTTTTTTTGACAGGGTTAAATTTGTTTGCAAGAAAAATCCCACCGTTGGGATTATAGTGTTTTAATTCAACCTAATAGCTATTACCAATTTAGCGTTTTATTCAATTTTGGACCTACTTCTATTTAACAGTTTTTTTATATGTGAAAATCAAATTTTAGCATTCTGAATTTTTTTTCCCAACTCTCAACTCAAATGCTCAACATAATAAAATTTAATCCAATGGTATGTAGTGCAAAAAAAATGTACAAATTGCCGTCAAAGTCATCTGAAATAGCAGGCCACATTTCAAAAAAACTTTTTTTTCCAACTTCAAATGCTAATATATTTCAATCCTTACGGTCAAACTTCATGAAATTTTTACTACATAATCTAAGACAAGTGAAGTACAAGATCCTATGTTTAGATTCTAAAAATAAAATAAGAAATTGGTTTCTTGAGTGATCACGCAACAGAAATGGCAAGTTTTCAGTGGTTTCGGAGCTGGAAAATGCCTTGGGCCTTTAGGGGTTAAAGACTTGGTCGACAATTGTCTTCAGTTTTAGGATAGAAGGAAGGAGGAAAGAAGGGATATTGCCTTGATGTCAAAATACTTTCAAGTGTCTTGATTTTCATATTAGAATGTGGTGAACTTTGTCATAGTCCCACGAGCTGAGTTTCATCCAAGTTTGGTGTTCTTTGAAGTCCAAAACAACATCCAAGTTGGGCATCCAAATTGGGCATCCAAATTTTTTGATGTCCAAACATCATCCAAATTGGACGATTTTTGAAGTCTAAAATGGACTCAAAGTACTTATATCCAAAGCAAAGCTATCCTTCAATGAACTTGTTCAAGGACATACTCCTCAAATTTTAGAGTAAAAATCCCATGCTAAAGGTGAAGTTTTGCCTTTCAAAATTTCTAGAAACAAAAACATATGTCTAGAAACTTGTGCAATTTAGCCAATATTATGTTGGAAAATAGGTTGAGAATGTATATAAAAAAATTTAACTAGAAAAAATTTCATATTCATCATTACAAATAGAACACTAAATTGCTAATAACTTTTACAAAAATTGAAAATTATTAATCTGTCTTATGAAAATGTTCAAGTAAATAATATATATCTTATATTTTATTATTTGAAAATTTTGAAAACTGAGTTCAAAAAGCCACTTTATATATTTCTTCAACCCTAAAATACAAAATAAAACTCATCATAACTCTCATCTCATTATTTAGAATTAAATGTTTCAAATGTTTTTGAGTAGATATCAATCAATACGAATAAATAAAATTAATTGTTTTTTTTTAATAATTTATTTTTAGCTATCCATTTTGACATTGAAATTGAAAAAAGCTATTTAATTTCTGGAATATTTATGGGAATGATGTGCAACAAAGCTTCACATATAAATAAGGATAGTTGGCATCCATTTTAAAATTATTATATAAAAAATTTCAAGTTATAAAATCCTGAGAGCCTACCTTGGTTTTAAAAAAAACCAAAGTGGACTCTTTAGTCCTTTAGGAGTTAATAAAAGAGTGGAGAGCTCTCATTTATACTTTTCCAAAGGTATAACAAAAACAAAACTTAGAGTTAAACAAGGACTATTGAGTAGAGCAAGTTGAGAAACAACTATTGTAGATAAAAGACAACTACCAAAGTTGGCAAAGTTCTCATATGGAAAAATCTCCTTGATTCATGTATTCCTTTCTACAATTATGTTGACAAAGTTTACTAAAGATTACTTAACCCCTAAAGTCTTTTCATGTACAGAGGCCCAAAACTATTGCACAATACTAGTCTCCAAAGCAAGGCTAAAATCTTCATTAGTGTTTATTTCATAGTAAATTCAACCATAGGATCCTTTAGTTAAATTCTAAAGTTCTAGAACTATGTTTTCAATAAAAACGCTCAAAAATTGTCAATTTTATTACAAGTACCAAATTTTTGAAAAAGAACTTTTTTTGACGCATGTAACCGTAGGTGCTTCTTTGGATTCTTTTCCCTAGACAAGTTGGCTACATGCTTGAAAATTTTTAGATCATTTGGAGTTGTAGAACATATAGGAATAAATTAGTAAGTAGACAGTAATAAAGAATGATTCAAAATACTAAATTGTTAAGAATTCAATTTTGAAAATGAAAACTGTCAATCCCAATGGATGGAATGTTGTAATAAACAATCTACATCCTATGATTTTATTTGTTTCAAAAAATATTGAAAATTGAGTAAGATAAAGGACTTCAAAGTTTATTTTAGAGTAGAGAATCTAAATTGCCCGCAAACAAAAAATCTTCATGATCATAACTTTTGACTCATTGATCAAAATGGAATGATTTAAAGCATTCTATGTATATATAGCTCTATATATAGTTTATTTAGAATAGAGATCCCATAATTGCCCTCAAGCTAAAACTCCTCATAACTTTCATCCCATTAGTAAAAATGAAATGATTCAAAGCTTGAGAGAGAAAGAGAAAAAAAACAATTAATTTTTTTTTCCTTAAAAATTGATTTTTTGAGTTGCATGGGTTTCCCTGGGTTGAGAAATAAACTATATATTATACAATAACTTTTTAATCATGTAGTCAAAAGTTACAAAAAATTGTTGCACTTTAAATCTATTCCTTGACCATATGTTGCACGAAATTTCATGAATGTTCCATTTTTAGTGAGTTGCCCAAAATTTTTATGTTGTTAAAAAACATTGTTTGGTCCTTTAGAGGGGGTTAATTGATTAATCATGCTTACATATTAAAAGTCAATGAATGCCACATCTAGTTGTCTTCTAGTGTATTTGAGCAATATTTTGGCATTGCTTAAGTTGTGTCAATGAGAAGGTTGCTTTTAAATATCACCTTAAATTTTTATTTGTAAACATTGAGCAATACATTAGGGAAGATTTGAGGGCTTCGGAGGGTTGTTTCCAAATTCAGCCCGTATTGGAATTTTTTTCCCCCCAAAAGCAAAACAAAAAACATTCTCCCAAATATCTTTTTAGGCCAATTTTTTTTCTTTCCGAAAATGATGTGGCACACTCTCAGCCACATCAACCAGCAGTTATCCTGCGTTCCCACAGTCTAGGAACACTACGGGAACACATGATAATTTATACTCTCTAGAAGCCTCAAATCTCTTCTAATGTCTAAAGTTTTGATGAATTTTTGAATTTTTTAAATGAAAGCCAATTATGTTTAACTTTTCAAGTTCATTGCTTTGTTGTCTAAAGTTTTTTTGGTCCAAGTTTAATTGTATATGGCTCGAATCTCCAATGTTAGCTTTTGGGAGTGGATCGACCATTATTTGAAACAGGAAGGGACCTACCATTTTGTTCTTTCACTTAGTTCTTTTGGTTCTTGTTCTTATCTTTTTTTTTTTTTTTTTTTTTCTGTTTTCCATCTTGCTCTTTTATCTTCATTTGCCAACTTTGGCTTGGTTGTTATTTTCTTGGTTTCTTTTAATGCAATGGTATTTTTCATTTGTTCAAAAAAAAAAAAAGGATTTTTAATTTGCCATATATCGTTGCCAAAGTTATTTATATATCATTTGTAATTATTATAGAAATAATGTCTATTCCTAGAATAAGGCTAATTAAAACATTTATGTGAGTACTAAAGGTCATTTTTGAAGCGTTCTTTAAAACAAAATTTTTTTTTCTTGGAAATCAATATTGACCTAAATTTTCAAGTTCATTACATTATATTCATAGCCAAAAATCTTCAAAGAATTGGAACAATATCCATCTATCTAATTGATATAAAAGTTGTTTGTAAGTATTTATAGTTTTCCATCTACTTCTCTCTCTATACATGTTCAATTTTTTAATTTTGTTTTTGTTAGATTAATCTTTTGTACAATCTCTATTACAATCTTTTGTACAATCTCTATTATAATCTTCTACTTCACAATCTTTGAGATTAAAAATCCTATTTTACAATGTATCCATGAATGCGTTACTATTTTGACTATACTAAGAATGTAAATATATGTGACTTTTATGATTATTTGTCTTTGAAATGTCCAAATTTTGATTTTATTGCAATTAAGCAAAGCTCATGAAGTCTTCAAGTAACAATTGTATTGTATCATTGAGATATTTTAAAATTCTTGTAATTTTATACAATCTTTGTAAAGCATTTAAATCCTTAAAGGATCAAGAGCCTCTAAAGGATACATAGGCAATTACTTGAATGCCAATTTTCAAAGATAATGGACGTGTTCAAAATCTCAAAATCAAATTGCAAGGAGAGAATGTCCAAAAATGACAAGTACGTAAGCATGATCTTAATTTTTTTTCAGTTTAATTTTAGATTAATTAAAATTCTAACAATCAAAACAAAGCTTTCTTCCTCTAATTTGGTTAATGAAGTAAACACCAAACAAAATCTTAATCCTTTAATGACTAAGAAGCCTAAATTGGGCCTCATATTTTTTTAAGCAATTTTGAAGAGTTTATATGGAGATTTGTATTTATTTTTGTATTTATTTATTTAAGCTGATTCATGCAATGTTCTTCACCCAAACTAATGAATTAATAAAATTTTGTATATAGATTATACTTTCTACAATATGATCAATCAAAGTATGCAACTTAAATCGTGAATTCTTTATACGTAAAGGATTAAGATTAATTCTATAAGTTAGGTTGATGACTACATTATGTTTAACAAATTTCCTTGCACTAGTGCAAAGAGTGAAAGTTAAAGAATACATAATTTTAAAAATTCTCACCCATATTTTTTTGGCCTATGGCTTGATTGGAAAAAATATATGTATATGTATTCACAAAATCTATACATGCTTTCATCCTTAGTAAAAGTTTTACTTTCATTCACTAAAAAATAACTTCATTTGAACCTACTTGAAGTCATGAGCTTTTGAAAGGATTGACCAAATCTCCTTGTTCTTTAGGGACTAAAAAGGAAACCTATTGTATTTAAGCCTATTCATTTCTCTAAAAATTTCTATAGTAGCTCTCAACATATTTTGTACACTTACAAAATTTTCTATAGCCCCTAGATGAAATTTCAAGCCTAAATAAGATCATAAGTTCTCAAACATCAAGAAATGATGGCCAAAAAAAATTCCAAATAAAATAAAATTCAGTGCACAACAAGCTATGACGTGCATGGGACAATTTAATGACATAGTTAGAAATTTTTTAATGTTTTTGAAAAATGAAAAAAAAAGAGTTATTTACAAATGATTAGAAACTTTGCCACATCAGAAATCTATTGTGGTTGAGAGAGTGCCACATTAGATAATATCTTTTAATTAATTTTCAAACACTAATTTTTGTTATTTTATTATTATTTATTACTATTTTATTATTTAAAATTCTGTCCAATAAAGCACTAGTTTAGAGCTTAGGGAACAGTCTTTAAACAACCTTTCCATGACCTCATTTCTCTTCTTATGTAATTGAGGAATTATAAATTTTCAATAAAATTTAGACATGTGGTAAAAATATACAAGTAACAAACTTGTATAAAATTAGTTTTTTATGAAAAAATTAGATATTTACAAAATTTCATCAAATATATTAGTAAAAAAATTAATACAATTGAAAATAATTCAATTGCAAGGTTCTTTAGCAAGTAGATTGAGAATTCTTTTTGAGATTTTGTGGTGGTAATTTCACAAATTTGATTCTAACCTTGCGTAGTAGACTCAACAAACTTTAACTTCTCCTAAAGTAAGATTTTTTATTACACATTTTTTTTTTTACAATTGCATCTTACATCATGATACATACATGCCAATTTTAAAGTACCTTGAGGAGTTTTGCATATATTGCCCAAAGTTGGCCACCTAGCTTGTAAATCTGTAGGCATCATAACTTTTTATTTGGAAAAAAATATATTCATGTTCGTATCTTGTATCAACATTTTAGAAAGGTACATTCAAAATTGACTTTTCAGGACCCAACCCAAAATTTCAATCATTGTTAAAATTATGACCACTTCGTCATTTAGGGGTTATATTAATTACTCAATGATAACTTGACCTCCAAAATCCTTAATCCCTAAATGCCCAAGGCACCATTTTTGGCATTGCCAAACTTTGAAGTTAAATAAGACATAACTATGTTTCTATTTTTAATAATTTATTTTTTTGACAAATTCTTTTTGAAGTCTAGTTTTAGCATCAAAAGTCCAATTTTGAAAATGAAGGATTATGATTTTTTTGTCTAAGATTTTGTGCAAGGGTACCCATTGCAATCTTGACATTTTTTAGTGTTGAGGGCTCTTGGAAATGAGCCTCAAATACACTAGATCTTGGAGAAAATATCACATTAGAAATTCACTTAAAAAAATTAGAGAGTAGATTTTGAGAAGCCATACATTGATTGGAGTTGTGCATGTTAGGCCCTTCAACCTCATGTTTTTTTCCTAACCAATTTCTTAGATTTGACATATAAAAAGAGAGCAAAAAGATTTTCATAGTTTTAAAACCTTCAAGATCAAACATTATGATCTTTCAATCTTTGAATGATATTATCGTCTTTTCTTTTCCTATGTGATCTCTAGCATGTCTAGTTTGAATTTGTACGTTTATAATTCAAAAAAATTAATTAAACTTATCAAAATGTTGTCATTTTTTTCAATTTAGAGCAAGTTCTAAGAAGCTCAAAACAGGCCTTGGGCATTTAGGGGTTACTGTGATATATTACTAGAAACCATTATTTCCTATTAGATTATTTTATTTTAAAATCTTGATAATATTAAAATTGTTCTATCTACTTTGTCTTTGTTTTCAATTCCAACTATTTGATGATCATTATTCTCAAAGTTGTATTCAAAAAAGAATTTGGTGTAGAATATATAATGCAAATTTGTACATGTGTGTCTTGCAATCATTCAAATTGGAATCTATTTTTTGAAATAGATCCACAAGTATCCAATATCATGACGTGCAATGACCCTAGCAATGACCAAGAAAACTATCTTTGCATAAAAAAGAATTTTTAGTCCAAATGGACTTAAAGTGTACCAGTTTTTCAAGGGTAGTCTCAAATAATTTTTTCCTTTATTTCATATGCAAAATGATGATTGCAAAAATACCTATACTTTGTTTTTTCATAGGTCTCTAAATCTTAGCAAAGAATTTTGGCCATAGTTTTTGCTCTATTAGTAGAAGAGACATTGTTGAAATCCATAGAAGGTCAAGAGATTGAACCGAGGATTCAATTGTGGTCATGGTACTAAAAATTGTAGCAAATATTACACTCCATTGTCACTAATAAATCATTAGTGTACAATCACAATGTCATCAATAGATCTCTACCCAAACACTAGAATAAGCACAAAGCACTCATGAAAAAACAATAATGATATTACTTGATACAAATGGAACTAAATATTACTTGATATTAATGACAAAGCAATCAAGGGACAAACTCATGAAAAATTATAGAGAGTGCATTGTGTAAATGAGAAGCAAGCAAAAACAAAGAATACAAAGCATGTGGAAGCAAATGCAAATGATACATGAGATTGTTTGATAGAGTCTTATACCTAGCTCTAATAGAGCTTCAAATTCTATTGTGCTCTAACCGCACTTCTATAGTGCAAATGCTAAGTGAAAAAATTATAATGTAATTCAAAAATTCACAAGAGATTATCCATGATGCGAATAAATCCAACAGCGAGATAAAGAAATTTAAAAAATCTCTCCAGGTGCTTAACACAAGTAAGATCTCCTTCATTGAAGTATTTCCTAATTTGAAGGCCTTTGCCTTTGTATGTGGGCTCAAACCTACCAACCCTCACCCTTGGCATCCAGTGGGACTTTTACACTTAGAAATGCCTTCACTTTAGAACATTATCCTACACCAAAATCCTAGCCAACATTTGGTTTTGAGCCTCTTCACTAACTAATTAGGCAAGTATACCCAATTGAAGAGGGGCAATTACAACAGAATATTGAAATCTTTTATTAGGATTGTTTTGGGTGATGCTTTGGTTGACTGAGTAATCACAAATGACACCATTATTTTGATAAAAAAAAAAAAGTCAAATGTCACAATTTTTATTTTGAATGCGAGTTAATGAAAGTGTCCATTTATAAAAAAAATTCAAAATTTTTCAATTTGACAATGTGACATTGAGTGTCCAAATTTGCAAGAAATCCAAAGTACATTCTTTAGTCCTTCAGTCGTTAAATGAAGTCTGAAGTTCAATTAAGAAAAAATATTGCATTTGATTTGACTTTCAATGGTTGAGCCATAAGGTAAACCAATCTATTACAAGCAAAAGACCCATTTACAAACTCTTAAGTAGATAATGACTTATTAAAGTCTTGCATCAATCCAAGACAAAAAAATTCACTAAATGAGCTACATCAGATTGAGTTAGTGGCCACAATCAATGACTTGGATGATGGTGATGAAGTGATTAGTGATTGCCATAGGAACTTCACCTTCTTTAGTGTAAATTCATTACATAAAGTGACTTTTTTAGGCCTTTATGTTGAAGCTTTGTTAGGAAGTATTGCAACGGCTTTCTTTGAATAAGAAGACCATTATAGATACATTTTTTGGACCAATTGGACAGCACACTTCAAAAATTCTTAACAAATTTATATTTTGCCAGTAAATAAATAAAATTCAATTGTTCTTCTTCTTTCTTACATTTGTCTTTATGTGGATTTTTTTTATAAATCAATGGTGCTAACAAGGTAAACCAGTCATTTTGCCTATCCTAGGTTGGCTTCCTTTACCCCTAGAGAATCAAGGTCTTTTTTTCATCAATAAATACTTACAATTGCCATTTCTATTGCAAAGTGCAAAGCTTTTAAAACATCAATTTTCCGTATATCAAACTGTAGGATCTTGCACTTAAATAGTATAGGACCTTGCACTCAAGTAGTATAAGATTGTGAGGGAGAATTTTCAAAAACTTTGACCATAAAGATTGCATGATATAAGCGTAAAGTAAAAATAATAGTTTCTTTTACACCTTGCTAGGCTAGTTTTTTTGGCTTTGAATATTTTTTAAGTTGGAGAATTGAATTGAGAGTCCAAAAACAAATTCAAGAAAAAATTAGTTGATTTTCATTTAAAAAATAATTGCTATATAGAAGTATGTACAAGATTTGAAGGTAGAACTTAATCATTAAGAGGTCTAAGATGGAATTGTAATACAATAATTCAAATGATAAGATTATTTTAACATACAAACTAAATTTTAAATTTTTTAGAAATTGAGTTCAAAGATGAATCCTATAAATTATTTTCTATAAATGATGCTTTGATTGCTCTAAACCAAGACTATCCATAATTCTCTCATGACTAATCAAAATGGAATGAATTAATGTAGACAAAAAGTGTTTTTTATAAGATCAGGGCTTTTTTCTTTAGCAAAAATTTGTAAGATCAATCAGAATTTGACTTCTCTAGCTTTGTTCCTCCCCAAATTGGCCTATGTAGAGAGGCCAACAGGGAGGACACTAGTCCAAAAAAAAGCCCTATGTGAGTTGTTTTTTAAATTGTTTTGAGTTTTTTGTGCTATTTGATAACTTCTATTTTGTGCTATTTGATAACTTCTATTTTGAGATTTTTGTAACATAAATTTTGCTCCTAAGTACTAGTTGAAATAAAAACTATATTCCTAAAAGGCTAATGAGTTTTCCTATCTTTAAAACAAAATTCAAACTATCATGTCAAAAATTGAGATCATAAGAATGTGTCCAAACCTTGCATTGTCTCCCAAACAGACACTTGGTCCTTCTGGGGGTCGATACATCCTTATTTACATTGATCTCCACAAACTGTTGTAAGCTTCCTGAACAACCCCACCTCTTTTAACCACTTGCCTTTTTTCTACATTGCGTTACAAACATGAAGTGGCTTGTGAGTCTGTAATACATCAATACAAATTGAATTAAAAAATATCAAATTTTTAAAATAGATGAAATAGGATGTTCAACCCCTAAATGCGCATAACCTTTTTGGAGCTTCTAAGTGATTGCTCTAAATTGAACAAAAAGCCAACAATTTGATAAGTTGTATTAGTTTGTTTGGAATTGTAACCGTACAAATTCAAACTAGACATGTTATAGATCACATAGGAAAAAATAACACAACAACATCACTTATGGATTGAAAGATTATAAGGTTTGATTATGAGGGTGTTAAAATTGCAAAAGTGATTTGAAGTCTTTCAATCTTCTTTTCACATGTCAAATCTAAAAAGTTTGTCACCAAAAAAATATGAGGTTAATGGGCCTAACATGGATAGCCCCAATCAATTTATGGCTTCTCAAAATCTATTCTACAATCTTTTTAAATGGATTTTTAATGTGAGCTTTTCTCCAAGATATATGGTATTTGAGGTCATTTCCAAGAGCCCTCAACACTAGAGAAAGTCAAAATTGCAATGGACACCCTTGCACAAATTCTTGAATAGAAAAATTATAATCAATCAATTTCAAAATTGGGTGTCTGATGCTAAGACTAAACTTCAAAAGGACTTTCTCAAAAATGTCAATTACTAGAAATAGCAAATTGGTTAGGTTTTATTTAACTTCAAAGTATTGTCAACACCAAAATTTGGTGCCTCGGGCATTTAGGGGTTAATCTAATTTTGTCAGTATAATTAGTTATGCAGCAAGGTAGTGTCCAACTACCTCCATGACTCCATGACATATGAGGACAACAGATTTTACAATTTTGAAGGTGGTGTGATCTTCCATTTAATATGTCTATTTTGGAGACTGCCATTTCCAAATTAACAAGCAAACTTTTCAAGGATGTTGTCAAATTTATGCCTCATGTACAGACCTGAATTTGGAAACAAAGCAAAATATGGTCGGCTAAAATTACAAACTCTGACAACCCTAATATGCAATCTCGCCCAACATTAGAAATTACATGTGTACCGCGATAATCAGTTTCATCCCAGCCTGGAATCTGTAGACTCCCAAGCGCCTTTATTAAAAGAACCCGGCAACCGGCACCCTTCGTCAAGATAAACGACGCACAAACACTAATTTTCGAGGGCCTAAGCAACATTCATTTTGGAGGGCCAGCTTAGTTACCCCACCCTTGCACGCAATAGAGGCCCAAGATTGGAGATGTGCCGCCCCCACATCTCCCTTCTGAGAGGATATGCCCTCCAACCAAGAGAGAGCTAATTTATGAGCCAGTTATCTTTGGTTGTATGACAGAAATTCCTAAATCTCAACAGAGCCAACTGCGAACTCCACAAACTGAAAAAAGTTGGTGTCATGGAAGTTGAACTAAACTACCAGTATATTCTAGCCAACTGTGGGAAATTTGAAATTCTGGAAACGACTCCAAATACATTATCTCAAATGTTAGCAACCCAACTAATGCAAAAGACCCTTGCATCTGAGTCGACCAACCCCCGACGTAGCCTCGCATGTCTTCCAGGACACTGACGATCAGCTGCTCCGCATGACGCCCAGTCCATTAACTTGCTACAAACACGAAGTCCTGAGATACTCATGGATCCGGTGTTACTTAATGCAGGCCATCCTTGAAGTGCTCCACTTCTTGAAGTATCTCGACTGGCATGGGCTGCAGAGAAATGGAAATCCCGAAGTTTAGCTTCTCTGATTCGAATCCAACCCCAGTATCTAAAGCTCTAGACAACAGACCTGTAGCTATAGATTCATCAGCGAATTCAATTTTCAGTGAAGACACTCCGAGCACAACACAAGCTTGCTTCGTTTCTCAAATTAATATCTGAAAAAACCCAGGCATGATAAATACGAGAAAGATAGGAAGACGGACCAAACCATTGCTATGCGCCCTTGAAGGAGCCCTCGCTCTCTTGCTACCTCTGATTATGTGCATAATCCAGATGAATCATCAAATGATGCACATAGGAATTACTCCTTGAATCTGCACATCATCAAATACCGAGTAATCAACAGAGTCCAAAATAGGGGGTTGTCAGAGGTCGCAACTTCAGCCACAACATTCAGAATCGGGTCTCCCCCACGAATCTGAGCCCTGGATTCTTATAACAAAGCACTGGAACCGGCCTCGTAGAAATTTCCGCTCGCGTTTCCCAAATCACCTCCACTCTCGGAGCACAAGCCTTGGATTTTAATACGGTCCTTGATATTCTCTATCATTGCTGGAGTGCTCGATTCATCACCAGTAATCACCGCACGAACACACGCCATCTTTGAAGTGGTGGAAGTGATTTGCATCCCGCGCCACAATCTCTCGCCCAGTCACTTTGGAGATAAACTTGGTTGCCGTATGGCAATCCGCGCACACCCGAAGGTTTTTAAAAATACGAATAGGCTTCCCCGGCGGTAACCGCATGAGGCCATAAGTGATAGCCAATCTCTCACTGTGACAGCAAAGAGCTAATTCTTTCTCCCTCTCGTCAATATTGCGCAACACAAGTCTTGTATCAGGAGTGTAACCTTGAGCCTTCAAGTCTGCAGTCAAAGCTTGAAGCTCCGCATAGATCTCCTTGGCTTCTGCATGAGATGTGTCTCCCGCAACAAAGCGGTGAATGCTGTTCCCAACCTCAATCCAGCTCAGCCCCGGCTCTTTGCGGATACCTCTGCCCTGCATCATACTGCGCACCAATGCCACCTGACCCCACTTTCCAGAGGCAGCGTAGACGTTGGAGAGAAGCACGTATGTAGAGGCGTTCATTGGCTCCAACTTGAGACGCTCTTTGGCAGCAAATTCACCCATCTCCAAATCACCGTAATGCCCACAAGCACCAAGCAAGGCTCCCCAAGTTCCACCATCTGGTTCCATCGGCATGCTCACAATGAAATGCTTGGCTTCCTCCAAGCGCCCTGCCCGCCCAAGAATGTCCACCATGCAGTTGTAATGAACAACCGTAGGTTCGATGCCATAGTCTTCCGTCATAGACAGAAAGTGCCAATAACCATCATCAACAAGGCCAGCATGGCAACAGGCTGACAAAACAGTCACGAACGTAATGCCATTCGGCCTCACACCCTGAGATTTCATTTCTGCGAAGAGTTGCAGGGCTTCTTGCCCAAGTCCGTTCTGTGCAAGTCCACTAATCATCACGGTCCAGGTGATTACATCCCGGTTCGCCATACCGTAGAAAAATACTTTGGCATCATCTATACTGCCACACTGTGCGTAAATCCTAATGAGTGCACTGCCCACACGTAAATCAGATGCAAGGCCCGCTTTGGCCGCGTGCCCATGCACCTCCTTCACCCATTCTAAAGCCCCAGCGCTTCCACATGCAGTGAGGATGCTCACGTACGTATATGTATCTGGAACGAACCCGTCTCTCTGCATCCAGAGAAAGAGAGAGAATGCTTCCTGCGCACACCCGTGTTCTGCAAGTGCACCGATCATCGCATTCCACGTGGTCACGTTGCGTTTCACCATCTTGTCAAAAACCAACCTAGCATCATCAATACTACCACAACTTGCATACATATGAACGAGTGCACTTCCCACACGCACATCAATATCAAGCCTGGATTTGGTCGAATGACCATGAACGTTCTTTACCCATTCCAGAGCCCCTACACTTGCATTTGCATTGAGTATGCTCATATAGGTAATTGCATTTGGTACAAGTCCTTCCCTCTGCATCTGCAGAAAGAGAGAAAAGGCTTCATTCCCACGACCGTGTTTCGCAAGTGCACCAATGATTGAATTCCATGTGACGATATTGCGTTCTCTCATTGCATCAAAAACTTGTACAGCATCATCGATACTGCCACTCTCGGCATACATGTGAATGAGTGCACTTCCCACACGCAAATCGAATGCAAGTCCTGCTTTGAATGCGTGGTTGTGCACCTCCTTCCCCCATTCCAGACCCCCTATGCTTGCACACGCATTGAGGATGCTCACATAAGTATACGTATCTGGAACAATTCCTTCTCTCTGCATCTGAGAAAAAAGAGAGCATGCTTCCTCCCCACACCCGTGCTGCGCAAGGCCCCCAATCATCGAAGTCCATGTGATTACATTACGTTCCACCATCCCGTCAAAGACCAGTTTGGCATCATGAATACTGCCACACTTGGCATATGTGTGAACAAGCGCATTGCCCACACGTAAATCAAATGCCGGTCCTTCGATTGCGAGCCTATGAACCTCCTTCACCCATAGCAAAGCCTCTGCGCTTGAACATGCGTTGAGGATGCTCACATATGTTGTAGAATTTGGTACAAACTTTTCTGTCTGCATCTGAAGAAAGAGAGAGAACGCTTCATGCACACACCCGTGACGTGCAAGCGCACCGATCATCGCAGTCCATGTGATAACATCTCGATTCCACATTCTGCCAAAAACTAGTCTGGCATCGTTAACACTGCCACACTTGGCATACATGTGAATGAGGGCATTGCACACGCGCACATCAGTAAGAAAACCGCCCTGTGTAATGTGAGCGTGAATTTCTTTGCTCCATTTCAAAGCTCCTGGGCTGGAGCACGCCTTCAGAATACTCAAGTAAGTTACCGCGTTTGGCTGTCCACCTTCTTGACGCATTTGAATATACAGTTCAACCGCTTCCTTGGCGTGACGATGCTCAGCGTATCCTCCAATCATGGTGGTCCAATCATAAACATTCTTGTGCTCAAGTTTGTCAAATACGTCACGAGCATTCTGTAACCTCCCAGATCCAATGTAGACTTTCAGAAGGTTGTTAGCAACATAAGAGTTCTGCTCCATTCCACTCTTCATGATGCATTCATGGACCTGCTTGGCCGAGACAAGATCTCTCTGCTTCAGACACCTTTGCAGAACATCAATGTACATATAAGATTCTATAGCAACACCTTGTTGGAGATGATCCTTCAGAATAGCAACTGCTTCCCTCGCTCCACTTGCCTTCTCCAACTGCTTAACAATATCGTCGACTGATGCAGCTTGCCTCCACGCTCTAGTACTCGTAGGCGGAGGGTATCGGTTCCCATTATCGTTCTTTAGTAGCCTGATTCATCAATTAAACAAACATTACACCCGAACCACGAAAAGCATTATTGTTATAGGCTTCTATGCATCATCTAGCACATGAAAACCGATCATTTCCATGATCAGAGCTTGTTCCAAACTAGGATTGCCTTTGCATGCAAAGACGCTGGCTCCATCAAGCCACAAGATTCAGAAGTGATCCCATCTCATTGAATAAGTGCACTTCAAATACCTATTGCATTGTGAGTGCTCTTGGAGACCTCGGATTGTCAAGCCACCAAAACGGTCCCTTCTATCGTAAGTGACCTCCGTTAGAGTTCGATTTGCCTTCACCCATTGCGGTGTCGAAAAATAAAAATTCCTACGTGCTTCCCTACCCGTGCTATATGTAACTGAAACTAACTGCTGGAGGGAACTTCCAGTGGCCATTGATGCTCTTTCCACTAGGTCTAGAATGTTATGCAGCTCCGATCCGTTGGACGATGAATGGGACAAATATTATACTGCAGTGCCAAGAAATGCCAGTATAAGGAAAGGAATACCTAGGAGAGACAGCATTCGAAATGCAATACCTATAATTAGCACAAAAAAGAAGATCACAATCTCTAAACTGCTACAAGCTTTCGCAAGTAAGCAATGAATGTTATAGAGATCTTTGAAGCCACAAATGGAAGTTGAAGCATTCTGTGGTGATAAGATGTCCAAATTAAAGTAAAAGAGGAGTTCTTTGAAGAAACCAACGAAAGTTATGCTTTTATGATTTAAAAAAAGTTCAATTCAAGGAGTAACATTAGGTTTCATCCATATGATTTCAACTATGACTTGCATTGATTACAAATAAAGTGAGTAAGATCTTAATTATCTTCCATTTGCTAATGCATCGATCCAACGTCGACAATGTACATGCCCTCAGTCGAATGGGAGATCAGAAAAAGCGTCGCTTCTACGATAGGTTACCTTAGAGGTTCGGTGCAACGATTAGATCTCAGAGTCTCCACTGCCTGTTGGAAAGAAAGATGACCAAGCCTAATTCCAAGGCCGAACCCCAGCGGCAAAACAACTGTGCGAGGTGGCCTTGGAGCCCTTAGCGCCATCTCTTCTTCTCGAAAGGCTCCTGTAAAATGGCGACCTGGCTGTACCGAGGGGAATGAACATTAAACTTCCCCGACGTTTTCAACGACTCTGGATAGAAAAGGACCACGGCCTCGTCCTTGCTCTCCGGCGTGGCAATCCGTAAATGAGGTCCGAACTTGCTGTATGCAGCTTGCGCGGACCTCAAGCTGTGTTTCCGGGCCAAAGTGAGCGCACACGATTTCCGGTAGATGGAGGTGACTTTCCAGAGGGACGAGCGGCTGTGCACGAAGGAGTAGTAGTTGACGATGGAGCGGATGATGGCGGAGTAGTGGAGGACGATGGCGGCGTCGGGAGCGGCCACGAACTTGGGGTTGGAGGTGGCGCGTGCCAGGCCCTGGGAGTTGGACTTGGCGTAGCCGCGCTGCACGGCATCGGACAGGAGATGGCGCACGGGCGCGAGAAGGCGCGGGCGGGAGTCCTCCTCTTGGCCGGAGGAGGAGGAGGCAGCAGCGGCAAGGGCAGGAAACGAGGTAGGCGCAGGTGGGAGGGAGCAAAAGAAATGCTGGCGAAGAGGAAGGAGAACACGAGGAGAACAGCGAAGGGGCCAGGCGATGCGCAGAACGAGGGGCAACAGCATCGTGACACACAGACAGATCGAAGCAGAACTCGTTTGAAATCTCGCGAGAACAACACGAAGCTTACTGTACTCCGCTGCTCTCTAGAGTCTCTGCCGCTGTAGTACAAGGGTTTTAGGGTTTAAGCTTACGACTGGTTAGTGCAGCATACCGGTATATGAATCTTCACCATTCGAAGATTTGAAATATCTGTGTTTGGGAAGATAGATCGTAAAACTTGGAAATGTCTTAATTTGAATTGTCTCACTCCATGCATTTGCAACTGGAGATCTCGAGCTTTTCATTTAAAATAATTTATTTATAGCTAGAAAACTATCTAGACATAAGATCTTGATTTTTGCATGTTTTTCTTTCCTTCCATTTCCTATATTATCTCATTAAAGACCTTGCAACCAAATCATGAAGCAATAAATTGTAGTCATAATAATCATATTAGTGAAGAGTACATAAAAATTGCTCTTTCAATATATACTAGTGTGCCCTGTGTCATTGCCACAACTAAAATCAAAGGAAAAGTAATTTTCTAACTCTCGGTTCCACTCCCAGTTCCACTCCTAGAAGCAAAATCGCCACCAAAATCAAAGCAAAAGGAATTTTCTAACTCCCGGTTCCACTCCCAGTTCCACTCTCAGAAGCAAGAACGCCACCAAAATCAAAGTAAAAGTAATTTTCTAATTTTTTAATTAATAAATACTTTGAAATTCAATAACTTTTGCACCACCGCTCCAAATGCCACGAAATCAAGCCGGTGCACCCCTCCTCGGCGAGAGCTTTCTGATGGTACCAAGCACGTGGCCGGGGGACGCACGGTCAAGAAGTTGTCCATGCTACAAACAAAACAAAACAAACAAACAAACAAACAAACAAACAAACAAACAAACAAACAAACAAACAAACAAACAAACAAATAGCCTCATTTAAGGTATTGATGTACTTCATATGCTTCCTATGGAGTATAAAGCTCTTGAAAATATTCATAATGCACCCATTAGTTGTCAAGACTCTAAAGGATCAAAAGATATTTTCATTGAAGAAAAAAAATGTAAAATCCTTATTTTGTTTTACTAGAAGGACATTGAAGCCCCAAAATATAAAACATTGTGAATCAGTTGAATCCCCTTCTTTCATGTGGAGGTATGATTTGTCCCTAGATACCCAAGGGGGATTCAACTATAATGTGAAGGAAGTCATTGGCTGGGCAAAGGTAATTTCTTGTTGGGTTGTCAATGGTGGGGGACAAGTTTGGTCAGTTGACCCATCCCTCAAAGCCACTTTACAAGAGTGTTTCTTTTCAATGCCTGGACGCCAAAGTTGATAGAGCAAGTGGTGGAATTCTATAGTAGATTTTTTCCTTGTTTTAAAAACTTTTAGCACAAGAAGGCTCCCACTTTCTACAGAAGCAAAACGACCCACCCGGCTTAGTTATGAATATTATATAGAAGATGGATGACTTTCAAGAATACTTGTAGAAATGAAGGATGCACTTATTGGATCAAAATTCAAATTATTTTGGATAAAGGAACTTTACTTGATGATAGGTCTTGTCCTTGCAGGATTAGCTCCCAGCATCTCAAACCTCCATTTTTTTATACATACTTCCCTCCGTATAATCATGTTTGCATTGCAAATTCTTGTAAATTTAGAAGATTTGCTATTTCGAATGCAAAGGCAATCATTAGAGGAGTTTGGGGGGCCTTAAAAGACTGTTTTAGGCCCGTTTCCTAGTCTGCCCAAATTCAGGGAACGACAGTATAGGCGTGTCAAAATTTTTTTTTTTCAAAGAAAAACAAAAAATAAAAAATTTACCAAAATATCATTTTAACGATTTTTTTTTTTTTTTTTCAAAAATGATGTGGCAGTCGCTTGACCACGTTAGCTTGGACATTTGGCAGCATTCCAGCATTCCTGCAGAGTTCCCACAGTCTCAGAACTTGCAGTCTTTTAGGAGGCCTGAAACTCCTCTAATGTTTCAGACACTAACCCTTAAAGGATGAACGGGTGACCTTGGAAATCATCCCTTTTCATTATCGTGTAAGTCATTGGCTTAAAAAATTGCAAAAGCACTCATTGGAAGTCAAACTACTATAGAAGACTTCTCCTTTTCACAACAAAATTCTAAAAATGAATCAATGAACTTCTATCCTACTAGAAGTATTCCTTATCATCTATCGAACGCCAAATGTCATGTCCACCTTTAACCCTTAAACATCAAGGCGTACGTTTGACATCCGATGAATGACAAAGAATCTCTTGTGTAGGACAGAAATTCAACTATTCATCTTTGGAATTTTGCTGTGGAAAGGAGAGGTCTTTTAACAATAGTTTAACTTCCAATAAGTGCTTTTGCAATTTGTTAAGCCAAAGATTTACACGGTAATTAAAAGAAATGATTTTTGAAGTCACATGTTTGTCCTTTAACCTCTAAATGCCTGAAGCACCAAATTTTGGTGTTGACAATACTTTGAAGTTAAATAAAACCTATCCATATTTCTATTTTTAGTAGTTTATTAGCGATTGGCGCTTGCTTTGCTAAGCATTAAATATATTACTTTCATCAATTTTTCATGTGATAGAATGTAGATAAACAAAGTATGTATAATCTTTAAATGAAAACATTGACATCCTCATACAATATTCTTTGAAAAAATTTATATAGTGCAATATAAAGTAATTAAAGAAAATCTTTATATCATAATTTTTACAAAATAACCTTTCCAAAGATGAAAACATTGAAATAAGAATAAAGTAATCAAGTGAACAATGTAAGTAGAATCTTCACATTTGAATATGTAGAGCAATGCTAGTGGTTGGTGCTTCCTTATTCTTTAATATCACATTTTAAAAAGACATGAAATTTATCTATAGTTTTGTTGTCTGAAAAGTTTCTATGAAATTTTTTTAGAGGTATCCATTTGATTTTCAAATATTTCACAAAACGAATACATAATATATAGTAGAAAGTATCCTATGGCTATTACAAAAGCAATTGAATTTCTATGATATTATTCAAAATTGAATTGTGATATTATAGAGGTCGTTGTGATTTTAGTAGTATGACTAGCGGTTGGCGCTTGCTATACTACGCATTCATCATTAGAATTCTATTAGAATTTTTATGTATTAGATAAAATACAGAACAAAAATTTCAATAAATCTACAATAAAAATTACAAAAATCTTTTTATAATTTTGTTTATAAGTAAGCATATATTGAAATGTACAATAGAAATTTATTGAATGATGAATGAAATATATGCAATGGTGAATATTGTAAGAGATACACATTTATTGTAATGCATTCAAAAGTTGACTCAATTGTTACAAACAATGGCAACCTCAAAACTTGGTGAATTGAAAAGAAAAACTTGTAAATTTCAAAAACTTCATGAACAACTTAATTGTTGTGAAATCCAAAATCACTTCAATTGAATAAATTTCTCTAATCATTGCAAACTACTACTCTATTTCTGTAATATAACATTGCGTGAAAATATTATTTTTGTGTATGCACGATTGAAAATATTTTTACAAAATATTAAAATTAATTATTTCAAAGACTTCATTACCAAAAATTTCAGCCCTGGAAGGGGCTACGAGAGCCAGTGCAATAAGGGAAAAAAAATTATTTTTTTTTTTCAAAAAGTGAAATCCAACATGGCACGAGGGGTGCTACGTTAGCGCCACACTCAGACTTGAATTTTTTTTCATTGTTTTTTTTCAAAAAAAACACCTAAATTTTTTTTTATTTTTTTATTTTCTTAGTGATCCGTAATTGCACCCTAAGGGGGCCTAAGTCAGATTTTGACAACCTCTTTGAGGGTCAGAATTTTTTCTAATGAATTGAAATCATTATCATGCATTCTATTCAAATATATCAAAATTTTACTAATATGTGATATAATGAATGCGTAGCATAGCAAGCATAAGCCCCTACTATTAATGGTAGCATTTGTGATATTACAGTGGGAATTATGATTTTAGTAGTATGATATTTTTCAAAGTTTCTTTTTGAAGTCTAGTTTTAGCATCAAAAATCCAATTTTGAAAATGATTAATTGTGATTTTCTATTCAAGATTTTGTGCAAAAGTGTCCATTACAACCTTGACTTTGTGTAGTATTGAGAGCTCTTGGAAATTAATCATCATTTAAAAAAATTATAGAATAGGTTTTGAGAAGCCCGAAATTGATTGGGGTTATGCATGTTAGGCCCTTTAATGTCATATTTTTTTGGTGACCAACTTTTTAGATTTGACATGTGAAAAGAAGATTGAAAGACTTAAAATCACTTTTGCAGTTTTGGCAGCTTCATGATCAAACATTATAATCTTTCAATCCACAAGTGATATTGTTGCATTTTCTTTTCCTATGATCTCTAATATGTCTAGTTTGCATTTGTACGGTTACAATTCAAAAAAATTGATACAAATTATCAAGATGTTGACTTTTAGTTCAATTTAGAGCAAATTTATAGTAGCTCAAAAGGGTTAAACATTTTGTTGGTCCAAATGTTCCCATGATTGTCTGTGTCTTCGTGCTAGACAACTTGTGGCTGGTAGGCTTTGTACTAAAGTAAACCACCCATTGTGGTCAAACTTTGGAGTCTACCTTCATGCCATTGCTGAAATTTTTCAAATTTTTTCCCACACAAAGATAAGTGTGAGAGACAGTAAGGACATTTGAAATTATATTTTTTGGACCAAGTATGAATTAGTTTTGAATTTTGAAGTGATCAGCCCATAGGGTTTTGTAGGCCACCTCATGACCAATAAAATCTGAATCCAATATGCATGGTCATCTTCCTACCCAATGTAGTCACAACATTTTCAAACATTGAAGACCTAAAAAATTAGTTTTACAAAGAATTTTATACTGAAAAGTTGGAAGTACCTATTGAGGTCACTAATTACTCCATAACTACCATTTAAAACATTGATTGTGGTCTGAAAAACCACAAAGAGATCTTTAGGTGTCCATCATGGGCCATTTGACCGCAGTGGGGTCTTACCTTATTTGGTTTTACAATGAAATTTCGTTTCATTTGTGTAAAAAAAAAAAGAAAGAAAAAAGAAAATGCTCCCATGATTTTGGGCGACCAGAAGGGTCAGCAAGGCCGGCTGTGTGCAATGGAAAACCCAGCCCACCACTGGCATTGGATCCCTTTGCCTTGGGGGAGGACCGTTGGGGCGGTAAGTTCTCGTAGATTAGGCCCCGAATCTACCCGATTCCGAGATACCTGGATTTCCCGCCCTGGCCATTCTCACGAGCTGTGACCCCCCGCGCAAATGTTTTCCGCCCTTGGCCATCTCCTTCGTTCGCCTGCAGAATTGCTTCTGTTCCATGGCCGATGCTCACGGAGGAATGTGAGATCTCTCGTGTGGATTGGTTCGGGCATGGCCTTTGGAATGTGTTGGCGCAATTGCTGTTCTGGGTGAGGAGGAGATGGAGATGGAGATGGAGATGGAGATGAGGCCAGGATGGGTCGAGAAGCGCGACTTTGACTCTCAATGAGTTGTGGGAAGCGCGGTCGAGAAGGGAAGGAGGGGTGGAGCAGCGATGGCGAGGCGGAAGTCGACCCCTCTGCACGGCAACAAACGCGCACCCACCAACCCGGCGGCTGCGGCTGCTGCTTCTACTTCGACGAGGAGGCCGAGGAAAGCGCACCGATGGAGACCGGGCACCAAGGCGTTGCAGGAGATTCGGCACTACCAGAAGACGTGCGACTTGCTCATCCCCCGACTGCCGTTTGCTCGCTATGTATGTCAGTAGTCTCTCTCTCTCTCTCTGCTACCGAGCTGCAGAAGGCTTCCTCTCCCCATGTTTCGGCATTCCGAGGTTCACACGGAAACCTGGAATGGCACAGCTGTAGGCACTTAAAAGGCGAGGGATCATGTGGATGGATTCATGCAGCATGCATGCATGCAATGTGTACTTTAGGATAGGCTGGAATCAAGAAGTTGGTTCACCTTTTTTCACACCAGTCGATTCTTCTTGTTGCAATTCATAGAAGTTCTCGTGGCATAATGTCTCCTGTGTGAGGTTGTAGAGTGAGTTTTAATCTAGGATTAGGGTGAGATAACAGAGGATGCGATAGCCGAGAAGAGAAGGTGTTATTAAGCCTTGGATGCCACAGCCCATGCGCTTAACAGTAAAGGACTCACTGAATACTAGGATCGCGGGTGTCAAGAAGGGGGTCTAGAACCCTTTTTTATTCCTTATCATCACATCTTTATAGATTTCTTGAGACATAACTCTTTGTAATGTGTGATGGTGAGAGTATTAAGCGAGTTTTAGACGAGACATGTGCGCCTTAGGGTATGGTGTGAGAACTGTGGATGTTATATTAGGGAAGCTGGTATAAAAGAGGTCTGTGTATATATCTGGAAAAGGGCATATCTGTTCATCGTTTACTAGGAGTTTATCTGGCAATCGGAGGTTTTGAATTCGTGCTGGTGGTGGACTGCTCGACCAGGACGGCGTTCAAAATTTTGCATTCAACGAAGAAGTCTACTGATTCTTAGACTACTTCCGACATCTATGCTTATCGCACTTGAAACGTTTGCGGTAAAACATGTTTACCGTAAATGTTTGTGCTTTTGGAAGACAATAGTGTTCGGCTACAAGTTTATTCGTATGATTGATTTTCTGTATGCAAGACCATTAAATTCATACAGAATGCGGTTTCTTCTTTAAATTTCCTTTAACTTTGTTGAACTGCGATGTTTAGACTTGCTCGATGTAGAATTGCCCTCCCCACTGCTTATTAACTGTGCCTTGATAAGAAAACTTAGTACCTAAACTTGCTCCATGATTTAAAGAAATCCATCATGAGAATCCAGTTATGGGCTCTTGTCACTATGATGAAGTGGGGAATGTGATTGTGGATACATATTTAGCAGTTCAGTACTTATGTGAACCGTTTTGCAGGTGAAGGAAATCACGTCTATGTATGCGAGTGACGTTTCTCGATGGACGGCGGAGGCTTTGACAGCCCTTCAAGAGGTTCATTACATTCTTTTGCCGGAATAAAATGTAACTTTGTCCTTCTAGTCCTCGGCAGTATGCTTTTATGTGCCTTAAAGTAATGTAGAGGATACTATTTGCGTCACTTCCAGCAAGTTAACATATGTGATAATTGGGAGATGAATATTGCTGTGGAGAGATCACTTCAGGTACTTGAGCCAAATCTGTTGAGGTCAAGTTTATATCAACTATGTATGAATTTCTTGTGCAATTTCAAAGTGAGTTTGTAGAGCATTGAATTAACAGTAGACAACCTCATTTTCATTCAAAGATCAGTGGCCCTAGGCATATAGCCAAGTCATGCTTACCCCACTTGCTAATAAGTCCTAGTATATGAAAGGATGAGTTGCTGTTGGTAACAGAGATCAGTATAGGAGACAGGGTCAGGTCTGTACCAGTTTAGTATCCTCTTATCTGAAAGAGCTGTATCACATGATTTCTTGCTATGAAGGCCTCGAGCTGCAGATGGTTGTAATGTAGCATATCCGATGACCACGGCTGCATGTCATCGGGGCCTTCGAGTGTCCATGAGAGGATCACAATTTTAATATTATGCCCAACGTTCCGTGATATCCAATCTTTTCTTTTTTCTTTTTTTTCTTTTTTCCCTTAATTATATATGTCAATGACATTTGTTAGAATTATGCAGGCAACAGAAGACTACATGGTGCATTTGTTTGAAGACACGAATTTGTGTGCCATCCATGCGAAGCGAGTCACCATAAGTAAGGGGTCCTTCAACCTGATTAATGTCCAATGTTCGAATTCCTGAGCTTCCGGATCTATAGACTCGTAAACATATGTAGTGACAGCATTTCAGACCCCAGATAACATGTAATGAGAATGACATTTTTTGAAGTTTTTCGTTCTACTAAAATGGTACTTTCGCTGGATGCAGTGCCGAAGGATCTGCAGTTAGCCAGACGACTACGAGGTGTCATCGAAAAAACATCATGATACCTTCATTCATGTGATTCATTTTAGGAATTGTAGAATCCTGCTTTCAGGTCAGCATTATGGTCAATCATTATGCCCCACACTTGGTCTAATGTCAAGGAGGTGGATTGAATCATAAAGCTATTACCAGAGTGAGCATTTACCAACTGCACAGGGATTCATCTACAAACTCTTCAAGTTTGGACTCCTAGGGCAGGTACTTTAAAAATTCTGCATCCTGGGTACTCTTCGAGAGGATGCGTTGACAATGCTCTCCTGTAAACTCCATGCCCAACTGCCCGGTTTATTATCGTATTGCTTGGCAACGATGTGCCTGTCACTTTCCACTTCCGCAGTGGGGCTCTGGACAGTGATCTGCTTACAGGGTTCTCAATCAGTTTCATTTTCAGTGTTAGTTCTGTGGATAAGCTTGCTTCCTTCGTTTTGCTCAAGTACTCACCACGGGAGTGATCACGTACACTATTCGAACTCTATTATTCTTACTGTGGACTTGGTTCTTAGCTCTTGCATGCTGTTGGCTCTGATGCTGAACTTGTTGCGTCGTTTCCGCCTTGTCTGAATGTGTGCAGGTGTGCCTCACATCAGAATTTTGTCGAAGACTACTTCTTCATGGAGTTCTGATATCAGTTTCGTGGGGTCTGTACATGTCAGCAGCATTGTCAGCAAAATATAAGTAGCCGGTACCTATGACTCCTTTCTTAAAGCTGGAGCTACTTGTGTTCCAGGAAGTCAATTTGATCCTTTTCCTCCTTCATCATCAGTCGTGTAGTATTTGGTTGCTTTTTTCTAATTCTATAAGTTTATTCTGAAACGTTTACATGACATGAAACCCTTTGCAGCTGCAAGGTATCAACTTTCCAGCGCCATTTTGACGTGTATTTCCAACATTTGGTGAAATTCAACTTTGTGATTCTGAATGACTGACAATTCTAGGGCGATTTCGTCCTTTCCCATGACAGCGTTGTCTGGCATGCACATTTGGCCCATCTCTGCAAAAATTATTTCCCTGGGATGTCAATTCTGTCATCTCCTTATCCTCTGCTCTCTCATCTTTCACACATGTACACCTGAAGTGCGCAGATGAAGCAGTTTTAAGGAGTGCCTACTCAGGTACATGATTTGACTCAGTTTCTGACTAAGAAATCACATCATTGCACTGATTCTCAATCTTGAAACATTTCATGTCTTTTCAACTGATCTGGGTTGAGGACACAACTAGGATCCTTTCACTCATTCACAAGTGAGTATTGTACTCATCCTGCTCATTTCTCCATGCTGCGGTTGCAATCTATTTGCTTTACAGATGTTGACCCAACTCGGAGCCCCCAAAAGAAGGCATGGTGTCATCCAGGCGTCACGCTCACAATTATTATATGTAGTTTTTGGCAATCAGAAATGGGCGGAAACCCTGTTATGCATTAACTCCTGAATATTGACACATTTTCTGCATATAAGTTTGCTTAAATATTCTATTTACCTTGATTTCATCAAATTGGTCATAATGGAAGCTTATTTTCTAAAGATATAAGTAATATTGGTCATAATGCAAGGTTATTTTCTAAAGATATAAGTAATATTGGATGAATGAGAAGTTGTTTGTCTTGAAGCACTTTAGTCATCATCGAGAAAATGGATTTTGAAGTATTTGGGGGTCAAAGGAACATATTTTGGTAGCCGAAGCCAATTTTGAATGGATATTCTTAAGTTTTGTAGGAAGGTGTAGAAATATAACTTTCTCGTAGAAAAATAAGTTTTTTTTGGATTGAATGCCTAGTTCAAAAGGAACATTGTTTAAAATTCTTTAAAATAAGATAGGTATCTTTTCTCAACTTTTGAGAAACTTCTTTTCCAAATTTGAAATTTAGCAATTATGTACTCCGTATATAATATGATATAGTGTGTAATGGTCCAAAATAAGCTATATGTAGTGTGAAAATCTCACTTTCATCCCTAAAGGTCTATTGTCCTTTAGGAGGACAAATGGGATTTGGCAAGTATCTATGGTTTCAACCTTTGTCTTGATATTTTGGAACTTTTTTTAACCCCTAGAGGACCAATATGCGTTTTTTGGCAACATAGAAATTTTGGGCAGGTACGTGTGATTGGAGATTTGTATATTTTGGGCTGAAATTTTTATAGAAGGTGGGGACAAGGAATATCTTTTATATGCACCAAATTTCATGACATTTGTAAAATACGAGCCAAAAGTTATGGCCTAATATGTTGTTTGTTTCTCAACTCAAGTAGTCCGGGCAAATAAAAAAAATCACTCTTTTCACAAATAAAAATTTGAAATTGGTTTATTAGATTTATATACACATAGAAAGCTTTAAATCATTCCATTTTGATCTATGAGTCAAATATTACAAGGATTTTTAGTTTGCGGACAGTTATGGATTGTCTACTCTAAAATAAACTTTAAAGTTGTTTATTTCATTCAATTTTCAATATTTTTCAAAAAAAATAAAATTGTAGGATGTAAATGTTTATTACAACATTGTAACCATTGGGATTGGCATTTTTCAATTCCATATTTAACTTCTTAACAATTTAGTGCTTTGAACCATTTTCTATTTCTTTCTACTTATTATTTTTTTCCTATATGTTGTACAGTTTCAAATAACTTGAAAATTTTCAAGCATGTAGCCAACTTGCCTTGAAGAATGAATCCAAAGAAGCACAACCATTTTAGAATTTTTTTTCATAATAGTTTGACCTTGTGAAAGGCAACTATGCGTTTTTTTTCAGGGCCAAAAAAAGGACTTTTGCCACTTCAAATGCCCTATCTTCCAATCTGTAAAACGGAAATTTCTGAAATTTTCTCCACACATTCTCAAACTAGATTACTACAAGATCCTACAGTTACATATGTTCCAAAATGATATTTTTCAAAAATTTGGTACTTGTTCTAGAAATGGCAGTTTTGGAGCATTTTTGGTGAGAATATAGACAAGGAACTTCAGGGGTTAAAGATAGAAAAATTGATTCGCTTCATGGAAATACAATTTTTTTTCAATTGGTGCTTGGGAAAAAAGTTAAGCCCAAATAAGTTCAAAATAGACGAGCGGTGGCAATAAAAAAAAATTTAAAAAATTAGAATTTTTTTCTAAATTTTTTTTTCATAGATTTTATTTTTTTTCTATATGAAAAGCTTTTATTCATTCCATTTGGATTGGGTATGAGAAAGTTATGGACAATCTTGTTTTTTGGACAATTAGAGCATATTTTTGAAAAAACAACTTGTAGGATTCATTTCTAATTGCAATTTTATAAATTAAAAAAAAAGAAGCTCTATACGGTTTAATTTTCTTTCTATAACAATCTCACTACTAAAATTTGTGAATTATAATTTCATTTTAGAGATAATAATAATTTAGATTTTCCTTCTATCTTGTATTTATTTCTATTTAACAATTGTTTAAAGAGAAAAATTAAGTTTTTTTGAACTTTTTTTTCCCCTAGACTCTCAACTCAATTCTCCACTACAAAGATTAAAAGCTCCAAACTCTATAGTGCAAAAAATTAAGAAGGTTCAAAGTCAAATAATCTAGTCTTGCAATGTGCTGAAAATTTGTATTTCAAACATTCTAAAACATTTTCCATACATTCTCATAATAATTAGATGTAAGGTCCTATGGTTAGATGTGGAAAAAAATTAATTTTGAATTTTTTTCTCTTTATTGTAGAAATGATAAGTTTGAATGTTTTTGTAGTATCTTACACCTAACTAGTATGAGAATGTGTGGAAAAAATTTCAGAATTTTTGACCGCACAAATTGCAAGATATCTGTGTTTAAAGTAGGAAAAAAAGTTTTTCAATACATTGCAGGACTAGATTTTATGACTTTGAACATTTTTAACTTAAAATATTTGCACCACAATGTTTTGAGCTTTTAATCTTTATAGTGGAGAATTGAGTTGAGAATCTAGGGGGAAAATAAAATTCAAAAAAATTGTTAAGTAGAAGTAGGTACAACGAAAATCTAAAATATTAGTATCTTTTAGATGGAATTAAAATGCACTAATTCCAATGGTGAGATTATTCTAGAAAGCAAATTAAATCAAGTAGAACCTTTTTTTTCTTCAATTGCAAAAATTGCAATTAGAAATGAATCCTACAAGTTATTTTTTCAAGAAAATGTTCTAATTGCCCAGAAAGCAAGATTGTCCATAACTTTCTTATAACAAATCCAAATGAAACAAATAAAATTCTTTCCAGATAGGAAAAAATATAATCTATAAGAAAAAAAATTAAAAATGATTTTTTTTGCAAATTTTTCTTGGTTGGCCCCTTTCCCTTGTTTTGAGCTTATTTGGGCATACCTTTTGTTCCTAGGCACCAATTGAAAAAACATATATATTCCTACAAAGCTAATTATTTTTTTTTATTTTATAAAAAGTTTCAAAAATTAGGACAAAAATTCAGCCATAGATACCTACCTGAAATCACATTTGTCCCCCGAAGGGACACTGCCCTTTAGTAATTAAGAAGAGTCATAGTTTAGTAACCTATTAGATAGGGCTTATAATGTTTTTCTTTAACCCCTAAAGGACCATTGTTGGTTCGGCGGACATTTGGGATTTTGGGCTGGTACCTACGGACTGAAATTTTGTCATGATTTTTTGAAACATTTTTTGAAAATAGAAAAAGTAATAAGCTTTGTGGGAATATAATTTTTTCACAATCGGTGCTTGGAAAAAAAAGTTATGACCAAATAAGCTCAAAACAGGGGACGGTGGGCAACAAAAAAAAAGGGCAAAAATTTGAATTTTTTTCTTAATATTTTTTAGCTCATAGATTATATTTTTGTTTGTCTGGAAAGCTTTTATTCATTTCATTCAGATTTGTTATGAGAAAGTTACGGACATTCTTGTTTTTTGGGCAGTTAGAGCATCTTTTTGAAAAAAACAATTTCTAGGATGCATTTTTGAATGCAATTTTTCAAATTTTTCAGAGTTTTTTTTCTACATGGTTTATATTACTTGACAAAACAATCTCACCGTTGGGATTAGTGAATTTTAATTCCATCTAAAATATATGAGTATTTTAGATTTTTCTTCTATCTTGTAATTACTTCTACTTAACAATTTTTTAAAGAATGATAATTAAGTTTTTTTTATTTTTATTCCTAGACTCTCAACTCAATTCTCCACTACAAAGATTTAAAGCTCAAAACTCTGTAGTGAAAAAATTTTAAGTTAAAAATGTTCAAAGTCAAAAAATCTAGTTCCGCAATGTGCTGAAAAACTTGTTTTTTTCACTTTAAACACAAATATCTTGCAATTCGTGCGGTCAAAAATTTTGAAAGTTTTTCCACACACTCTCAAACAAGTTAGGGTGTAAGATCCTACGGTTAAATGTGAAAAAAGAAACATTTTTCAATTTTTTTTACTTTTTGCTATAGAAATGGCAGTTTTGAGTACTTTTTGGCAGAAAAAGGGCCTCAATATTTTAGGGGTTAAATTTTTTCCCCTGAAGGGACAACAGTCCTTGAGGGACTAAGAAGAGTCAAAGTTTACTAACCCTATTAGATAGGGCCTATAATTTTTTTCTTTAAATTTCAAATACTATAACATTGCAATCTATGGTTTCAAAGTTTTTGGATTGTTTATACTCACTTAGTACTATCAGAACAATCTTTTGTAGAACAATCTTCAATCCCAAAAACTTTGTTTTTTGCTTTAATTTTGTTTATTGCAATAGAATATGATAGACTTTGATAACTTTTGTCTTAAGTATAAATCCATTCAGTAGAAGTTACAATTCAAGTACCAAATATAAATTTTTTTTTCCAAAAACATGTCAAATCATGAATTTTAAGAGTTTTTGGCAACTTCAGTTTGATTACCGTGAATTTTAAAATATGATTTATTTACAAAAAATAAACATTAACCCCTGAAAGACCATTGTCCCTTCGGGGGACAAATGGGATTTTGGATAGGTACCTGCAAGCTGAATTTTTATCGTGATTTTTTGAAACTTTTTGTGGAGATAAAAAAACTACTAACCTTTATGGGAATATAATTTTCTTTTCAATTGGTGCTCGGGAAAAAAAACTATGCCCAAATGAGCTCAAAACAGGGGACATGGGGCAATAAAAAAAATTTGCACTTTTTTTTAAAATTTTTTTTCTCATAGATTATATTTTTGTCTATCTGGGAGCTTTGATTCATTTCATTTGGATCTGTTATGAGAAAGTAATGGACAATCTTATTTTTTGGGCACTTAGATATCTTGCAATCTGTGTGGTCAAAAATTCTGAAATTTTTTCCATACATTGTTATATTAGTTTATAGAAGAAAAGAACACCAAGCCTAATGTATTTTGATGCAGGGGAATCACAAACAAGCATGAAAAAGAGGTATTAAGCCTATGCAAAGAGATGACTTCTTATACTACTCTATCAACGAGTGCGATGACTACCCATATGGGTTATATCACCTTTTGAAGGGCTGCCTAATGTAAATGTCTATTAGTTTGTCTACAAACAATCTAAGCCATACTACACACTTTCTTCAACACTCCCACTTTGTTTGTTGTCAAACAGTGTCAAACCCATCTCCTTACGAAAAGCTTCATGTCGAGGCTTCCCAAGCGATTTGGTAAGCACATCCGCCACCATGTGCTCTATAGGAACATACCTCATTTCAATGACATCACTTTCAATTTTTTCACGAATGAAATGGTGTTGAATGTCAATGTGCTCCGTGAGTGATGAATTGGATTCTTGACCAAGGTAATGGTGCCTTGATTGTCACACATGATGCGTGTGCTCTTTTCTTGCTCAAGTCCAACATCACTCATGAATTGCCTTAGCCATATGGCCTCCTTTGTGCATTGGCTAATGGCCATATACTCCGCCTCGATAGTAGACAAGGTAATGGTGGGCTGTTTCTTGGAATTCCAAGAGATGGCACCGTCTCCAAGCATAAATACATAGCCCGTTGTCGATCTCCTGTTACTTGCATCTCCGGCTCAATCGGCATCACAAAAAGCTACCAATGCAAGGCTCTTGCCTCCAAGTACCAATTTCGCCTCCAAGGTATCTTGGAGACACCTCATGATTCTTTTGACCACTACCTAATGTTTGGGACCACTTTTGGCCATATGTTGGCTCACCACACTCATTGCAAATGCAAAGTCAGGCCTTGTGGCCACCATCGCATACATTAAGCTCCATACTACGGCTTTATATGGCACATCTTGCATTTCGAACTTGAAACTTTCATATTCTTCATCTGTGAGTTTCACCATCTTCTCCTTCACATCAAGAGTTGTGCTAATGGATTTGCACCCTTCCATGTTGAAGCGTTTCAACACTTCCTTAATGTACTTGCTTTGGCTCATAGTGATGGTGCGGGCAATCTTTTGTCTTGTAAACTCTATACCAAGATAATAGTATAGCTCTCCAAGATCTTTCATATCATATTGGCTCTTCAACATCATTTTGACCTCCTCCATTTTGCTCATGGTGTTTGTCATGATGATCAAGTCATCCACATAGACAGTGACAATCACCAAATACGCATTTGTTTGCTTGATGTAGAGAAAGTAGTCTGCATGACTTCTTGTGTAGCCTTCCCTTACAAACAATGTATCAACATCCATATACCACGCTCTTCCTGATTGCCTCAACCCATAAATGGCATTCTTGAGCTTGCACTTGAGGTGTTCTTGGCCTTCTTGAACAAAGCTCTTGGGTTGGTCCATGTAGATCACTTCCTCAAAGTTTGGATTGAGAAATGTTGCGATGATGTCCATTTGGTGCATCTCCAAGTCCATTACTGCCCCTATCGTCGTCATGCATCGAATAGTGCAAAACTTGACGACAGGAGTAAAAGTCTCATTGAAATCCACTCCTTCAACTTGGGAATATCCTTTGGTCACCAATCTTGCCTTATAGCGCACAATGTTGCCCAATGCATTTTTTTTGGTGCAAAACACCCATTTGCATCCAACACTTGTACAATCAGGAGGAAGCAGAGAGAGTTCCCATGTACTTTTGGTCATAAATGAGGCATACTCCTCTTGCATGGCTTACTCCCACTTGCTTGCATCCGGGCTCTTCATGGCTTCTCCAACGTTGCATGAATCTCTTGCATACGATACATTAGCATGCTCCACTTGTTTTTGAGATAAAATATGATTCTTCCACCATTCTTCAAGCAGCTTGCGCTCCCTTGTAAGATATCTTGGCTCTTTAGAAACATTTTCTTCTCTATCATCTTTGCTTGGTGCCCAACTAGAGGATGTCGAAGACTTCTCTTTGGGTATTGGTGGTGTTTCTTCTTGGCCTCCATCCTCTTTTGGCAAAGCTTGGATGGTTGAAGATTTGTCCACCTCAAGCTCTAGTCCTCCATTGCTTCCATTTGGACAAATCTCCAAAGTTGTAGACTCCCTTTGCTTCTCCTCAATAAAGGTGACATCTCGACTCTTGATGATCTTCTTCGATTCCAAACACATAAGCCGGTAGGCTTTGGAGGCCTCTCAATAGCCCAGAAACAAGCACTTGGTGCCCTTCGCATCAAGCTTGGAGCACTTTGGGCTCAAATCCAAGGCATAAGCAATGCATCCAAAAATGCACATGTGACCAAGGTTTGGCCTCTTCCCACTCCATGTTTCTTGCGATGTCATAGATGCTACTGCTATTGTGGAACACCTATTGCGTGTGTAAGCCGCATTCAATATGGCCTCCGCCCAAAGATCATATGTGAGACTTTGGGCATGCAACATGGCTCGCGCCATCTCCACTAGTGTGCGGTTGGCACACTCCGC
Organism: Neckera pumila; assembly: GCA_963969595.1. Classification (NCBI taxonomy): domain Eukaryota; kingdom Viridiplantae; phylum Streptophyta; class Bryopsida; order Hypnales; family Neckeraceae; genus Neckera; species Neckera pumila. Next base: position 410,677 of record OZ018412.1, on the reverse strand, counting down.
CATACCATTTTGCTGTGGAGTATAAGAGGTCGATATTTGATGTTGAATGTTATAGTCTCTCATAAAAACCTCAAAGACCTTGGACATGTATTTCCCTCCGTTGTTCGATCTCAACACCTTCATCTTTTGCCCTGATTCATTTTCCACAAGGGCCTTCCATGCCTTGAACCTCTCAAATACATTACTCTTGCATTTGAGCATGAACACCCAAATCTTCCTCGATAGATCATCAATAAAAGTCAAGAAATACCTTGCGCTGCCCATAGAAGTAGTCTTCATAGGGTCGCATACATCGGAGTACACAATCTTCAACACATTGGCTGCCCTCCGTGTTCCATCACTTGAAAATGGTGGTCTTGCTTGCCTACCTACAATGCAAGCCTCACACTTAAGGTCACTAGAGCTCTTCATCACAAGCATGCCACCCACCATGGTTTGAAGGCTCTGCATACTCCTCACATTGAGGTGACCCAATCTCTTGTGCCACAGCTCCAAAGAGTGTTGGTGGGTGGATTCTTGTGCCAAATACATCATGTTGGTACCATTCACCGTTTTGAACTTGAGTTGGTACAAGTTATCTTCTCTCGGTGCGGTGACAATCATTTCTCCATTGGGTGCGCCCAAAGTACAATCCTTGTTATTGAATTGCACCTTCAAATCTTGTGACACCAACTTGCTCACAGAAAACAAGTTGGCAAACAACTTGGGCACATGCAACGCATTTTGAATGCGAATTTGTCTCAATTGGCCCTTCACATCCACCTCCACCACAGTGCAACCCATGCCAATGGCCTCCACCACGCCATTGTCACCCAAATACACCTTTCGATTGCTAATGGGCTCATATGTAAGGAAAGCTTGCCTATGCGGGGTCATGTATTGAGTAGCATCTGAGTCAATGATCCAATGGAACATGTTGGTGTTATCATACCTGTCACTAGCCGCAAATACAAAATCATCTTCCACCTCCTTGACACTGGCCTTGTTTGCATTCTCCTTCTTGGGCTGCCTACAATATCTTGTAAGGTGACCAGACTTCCCAAAATTGTAACACGTAAGTATCTCCTTGCATTGTTGTGAGCTCCCCCCTTGGCCATATCGTGAAAAGAGGGCTGCCCCTCCATCTTGGGATTCATTCTCTTTCCTCTTATATACCTCATGCATCAATCTTACTGTAATTAAAACAAGAGTGAGCTCCACCATGGGTCTTGTCTCTAAAGCGGTGATGAGATACTCATACAAAGGTGGCAAACTCTCAAGAAGAGTCATAACAATATTTCCATCCGTCACAAGCACCTCCAAACATGCGAGTTGGTCAGTAAGCCCCTTCACCTTGTTGATGTGGTCAAGAATGTCCTCGCCCTCTTGCATTTTGTATGTAAAGAACTTGCGCCGTATAAAGAGCATGTTGAACAAGCTTTTTGTCTCATGGATGTTGCAAAGAACAAGCCATGCTTCCGCTGCGCCCTTGCATGCTCGAACATGTGCAAGTTGCCTATCCATATGATTGCAAGCAATTACAGAGAAGGCCTTCTTGACCCTCCAATCATAGGACTTTTTGACTGCTACATCGGCATTAGATGGAGGAGACTTTTCGGTGCCCTCCACAATCTCCTACAAATCCTTCTCGGCCAAAATCATCTCCATTTAAACTTCCAAAGTTCAAAATTGTCTCCATTGAACTTGTCAATGACCCTCACGCCGTCTCCTTCATTGGTGGTCATGGTGTAATGACTCCTACCCCAATGAAAGCCCCTTTTACGTCAAGTCATCACTTCTTGTGGTTGCATCAACTCTATAAGGACTCTAAGTGGTCCAAATCACTCCAATGAACAATCAAATGCTCCAAATCTCTCAAATCAAATCCTAAGTGGTCTAAATCACTACAAAGAACTTTCCAATGGTTTGAGTATCTCAATCTCTTGACCTTTCGGTCTTCTCGGCCTTTTGGCGCTCTCGACTCTTTCGGTCCTCTCGGCTTTTCAGGCTTTTCAGCCCTCTCGATCCTTTTGGTCCTCCCGACCTTTCGGCGCTCTCGATCCTTTCGATCCTCTCGGCCTTTTGGCCTCTCGATCCTTTCGGTCCTCTGGACATTTTGGCGCTCTTGCGGTCCTCTCGGCCTTTTGGCGCTCTCGACCCTTTTCGTCCTCCCCGCCTTTTGGCGCTCTTGACCCTTTCGGTCCCCTCGGCCTTTCGGCGCTCTCGACCCTTTCGGCGCTTGCGACCCTTTCGGTCCTCTCGAAACGACCCCAAACTTTACTTGCTCTAAACTCCACTAGTGTTCCTCCAACACACCTTGTAAAGAGATCTAACCTCTCATAGCAATTCACATGTGTGGGCCCATAACCTATAGAAGAAAAGAACACCAAGTCTAATGTATTTTGATGCAGGGGAATCACAAACAAGCATGAAAAACGGGTATTAAGCCTATGCAAAGAGATGACCTCTTATACTACTCTACCAACGAGTGCGATGACTAACCATATGGGTTATGTCACCTTTTGAAGGGCTGCCCAATGTAGATGTCCATTAGTTTGGCTACAAACAATCTAAGCCATACTATACACTTTCTTCAACATAGTTAGGTATAAAGTTCTACGGTTAGATGTGAAAAGAAAACAATTTTCAATTTTTTTACTCTCTGCTACACAAATTATAGTTTTGATTGTTTTTTGGCAAAAAAACGGCCTTTTGGTCCTTTAGGGTTAAAAACAATTCAAACTTTATTCTTATTTTTGTTCATTTTTTAATCCCCGAATGCTGGAGGCACGAAATTCTAGTATTGACAATACTTTGAAGTTAAATAAAACCTTAAATGCTACTATTTTAAGTAGTTTACATGTTTGAAAAATTCTTTTTGAAGTCTAATTTCAGTATGAAGAATCCGAATTTGAAAATGAATGATTATGATTTTTCTATTCAAAATTTTGTGCAAGGATGTCCATTGCAAATCTTGTTTTTTTGGTGTTGAGGGCTTTTTGAAATGAGCCTCAAATACACTAGAACTCGAATAAATAATCACATAAGAATTCATTTTTTAAAATCGTAAAACAAATTTGAGAAGCTAAAAATTGATTGGAATTATGCATGTTATGGTTTTAGTTTTATATTTTTTTGGTTACCATTTTCTTAGTTTTGACATGTGAAAAGAGGATTGAGAGACTTCAAATTACTCTCACACTTTGAATGCCTTTGTGATCAAACATTATAATCGTTCAACCTATAAGTGATGTTGTATTTCTTTCCTATACGATCTTTAATATGTCGCATTCAAATCATGTTCAAATACAACAATGTACAAGTAGAATATAGGGCCATTCTACACCTTCTTAAACATATAGGAGGTGCAATAATGATCTAAATTGGAATGTGTCAAGTGTTATTGGATCCGGCTCATTATGAATATAAACTTTTGTAACTATTGTGTATATCAATTCATGCATGTTGTATGTTAAATATCCAAAAGAAAAAACATTGCAATCCAAATTGGCCTTCTTCACACCTTTTAACCCCTAAAGGCCCAAGTGTTCTTTTGGATTCTTTTGGACACTTGGGATTTTGGGTAGACTCATGTGACCTCAATTTTTCACATGATTTTTTAAAACTTTTTTGGAGATAGGAAATCACATTAGCTTTATGGAGATCATTTATTTTTCAATTGGTACTTGAAAGCAAAAGTTATGCCACTCTCTGTATTAATTTCAGTTTGTCTGGGTAGAAAAAAATCCACAAAAAATTGAATCTTTTGTTTTTTCTTTATTTTTGGAAAGATTATGTATTAGTCTACGTGTGAAGCTTTGATTCATTCCATTTGGATTAAACATGAAAAAGTTATGGACAATCTTGTTTTTTGGGCAATCTAAGCAAAGTCTTGAAAAAATAACTTATAGGATTCATTTTTTAATGCAATTTTAACAATCTTTCAAAATAAATTGTTGGACATGGTTAAGTTTGCTTGCTAGAACAATCCACTATTGGGATTATTGTGTTTCAGTCCCATCTTAGAGCTATTAACAATTTAACAATTCATTCAATCCTTAATCTACCTCTACTAGATAATTTTTTAGAGAACAAAAATCAATTGTTTCTATTTTAAAAATTTTATCCTAGACTCTCAACTCAATTCTTCATTACAATTTTTTTTAAATTCAAAGTCTATAGTGTAAGGTTTTTTTTCAAATAGGGGTCATAGTCAGCTGAAATTAAAAAAGCAGTGTTCAAAATGACTACTTTTCTAACTTTGAATGCAAATATCTTCCAATCCGTACGGTCAAACTTTATGAAATTTTTACCACATGCTTTTAGACAAGTGAAGTACAAGATCCTATGGTTTGATTCTCAAAAGATTGTTTTTTCTACTTTCTTAGATGAATGTAGCAAAATGGCATTTTTGAGTGTTTTTTTACAGAAAAATGGCCTTGGGCCTTTAGGGATTAAGGATTTGTAGTATAGACTAGTATGACTTATGCCATTGCTACAACCATTAGTAAGTCATTTGTAATTGTCACCAAAGTCATAGCTAAGTCCTTTTAGCTCTCTTTTCATATCCATTTTCCAATTTTTACGCAAATCATCCATAGGCTATAGCACTCATGTTTAATATCATGTACGTACTTTCAATTTTATTTGTTTTATCAATAAATATAAAGTATAAGCAAATATATCAGCTTGATGTTATGGCAATTGAAGTATTCTATAGCTTAATAGCCCAATGGCTCTATATAACCAATTTCCTAATTTTATGTTTGATAAAAACTTTGAAATACAATATCTACTGTCTTGTCAATCAAAACAAGACAAGAGATTTTATGCACACATACACTCAAGGGCTTTCCAACAATACCAAGGGCAATTCCATCGGCCTAATAATTGCTAAGTTTCAAATATACTTTACAAACAAACTATCTATTTTATTTTTTACACAAGTGAAATCTTTTGTACTCATTATGAAAAGGTACAATTGTCAAGTGAAGCAATCTAAGTAACATTAAAACAAATGATATGTTTTGTAGAATAGTACAACGTCTACCAAAATTGAGTACAAAATTGTAAAGTTTTCATTCAAACAACCATATTATAAGCATCAATGGACAAAGTCCAAAAAATAGATATACAAAAGTTGTAGAATGCGACATACTACACGTTATTATAGAAGTTTGAAGAAAAAATTAGTTGTGATTTGAAAGAAAATCAATTTCAAAGTTAGCTATGTCTAAAACTTGTTTTATTCATTAAAATTTGGAATTACTTTATCTTTTGTCAATATTTAATTATAACTTCAAAAAAACTTTTTGTGCCTTGGCATGTTGGTATACATCATTCAAGATTGTTGTACACAAGAATTGAAGGAAATTGACATTTATAGAAATTAAAACTTCAACAATTTGACAAATATGCAATGATTTTGGTTCTCACAATATTTGAACTGTTTTTTGGAATCAAGAGCATGGGATTGCATTAGCCATTGTAATGAGAGTAGAGGTTGCAACATGGACTATTGTTATGTCTTCATGCCCTTATTTTTATTCCACATTTAACTATTTTTGGACTATTCAATGAATTCTAGACTATACATCTAACGATCTCCGGATAATAACATCGGGAGATCTTCCAATTTTTGTATAGATCTTTGGAAGATTTGCATAGATCTTCAGATGTTTTGGATTATTTTTTGGTGACCATTTTTTTCTCTCTTGATGACCATTATTAATTTTGGACTTTCAATAGTCCAAAAGTAGTTAAATGTGGCATTTTTGAAATATTTATTGACTAGACAATGCTTTCAACTTATATTTTACAACCATATAATGCATTTGTAGGTTTAGCTTTTTGTACGAAGACTAGAATTCATAATGCACAAAATTGATTCAAAAAATTCAAAAAACTAAATTATTGTTGTCTGTTTCATGAAAAAAAAATTTATATAGGCTAGTATAATTTTTGGCATTTTTTTTGATAATTTTCGTTAGTATAATGCAGTAAGAAATTGAATTTGCTTTCAAAGTTTAATTCTAGAAACTCATTCATCTATAGTTGAAGGAAAACAAAATATTTTTTTCAACGTAACATCTTAAAATGAGTTTCTAATGATTTTTTATATTATTAAAACACAAACAACATTTTTGGCGCTTTGAATCTATATTTACATTCTTCAAATAATTGCATCTAAAAGTACTCCATTAATGTGATGGCCAAGTATAATAAAATTGACCTTAAACACATTTGTAATTTAATTAACTTTCCACTTCTACTTGGTCATTATTTGAAATAATTTCAAAACAATTTTAAAAGAGAGTTTTTAAATTCCTAAATCTTTCCAATGAATCTTTCCAATATTTTTTCAATTTTTTCAAAAAAATATTGCTTATGTATACATTAAAATTTCTATAAATCAATGTTTACATTTTTAGTTTTGTATTAATTCAATTGAGTGTGTTTCAAATAGAATAATTTTAGTAATAATTTTTCTATGTATTCTAGTTCCAAAACCATTGGAGTAACCATAGCATGAAATCATCTAGATGTAATACTCTCCAAATATCATTTGATAAAAAAATCCAATCCAATCTAAAATAGAAAATAAATGAGGGACCAAAAGAAGGTGAAATTTCATGACTTTTAGCTTCTAGGTAAAATTTTGTAAATGTCCATTATGCAACAGGTTACCATTAAGTGTCATTATTTTATTGTCAATATAATAAAGTTTGAGTGTCTAGGTTAATTTCTTGAGGAAAGTTTGTTTTTTCCACGCCATCTAGAATTTTGGATAGGTTCCACGCCATCTTAATTTTGGATAGAATTTAATTTTGAACAAATTTTCTGAAATTTTGACACAATAGAGTCATTCATTATATCCCCCCCCCCCCCCCCCCCCCCTGTTTGGAGGGGACTTTTTGCGACAAATTTTCTCCGACAAACGACCCCACATGCAACCACGATCCTGCATGCAAAGTCTGGACCAAACTTTTTTTTGGTCGATTTGAGAGTGAAAGAAAGTTTGGTACCCACTTTTGTATAGACTTTTTGCCCAAAACCTGTTTTTTCACAAAACTGCAGGGTTTAAACCCCGGATTTGGGTACTTTATGAATAACTCTAATGTATATTTTAGGTAGGTACCACCTTGTTGGGAATATAGTTTTTTTCCAAACTTTAATATTCAAAGTATTTTGGGCAAGGAAGCCAATTTCAAGCAGCATACGCAAAATTCTTCTACCTTTGAAATTTGGTAGGTATATAACTAACATAATATAGGATGCAACCACTAAAATAAATCTCATACATGTATAATACAAACTTCACCCAAGGAGGAGTTAAAGTTTGTTGATTCTATTCGATAAGGTTGAGGAAAAGAAAACTTCTAGCTTCAAACGTTGTAATCTTTCAATCTGCATAGAAAAATTTTCCTAATATTTTTTCTACTCAATCATTTCTATAGTGGTCTACTATAAGTGAGTTTGGCTTCATATTTATTTATTTCTAAAAATACTTTTTTCACTGCCTTAAAAACTAAAAGTTTTTTATCATTTATATTCAAAATGTGCCTTGGTCCTTTAGAGGATAATACTATGGTGCTTGTATCCATAATCATTATTCTCCAATGACCAACACATACATTTGGACCAAAACATGATTCTAGAATCTAAATATTGATTATTCCAATTATGTATAGAATGAAAACATGAAAGTCTATGAGAATTCGATGCCAATTTTTGGTACATCTTGTGACAACACTTTGAAATGAAAAAATGAAAGCCTATGAAAATTCATTGTCAATTTTTGATACACCTTGTAAAAATACTTTCAAAATTTATAATTTATTCATAGTGAATTCAAATAATGCATACTAAACTACTTTTTGAGTCTTTTTCCACTTACCAATAAGATCCAATGTATTTATTTAGGTATAATAATAATAATTGTATTTAGTTGCTATTAATGACTATTTTTGGTGCACTTATCTTAGTAAGTTAGTGCTACAATGTGCTTCAAGGGACTAGGCTTTTTGTAGTATACTTGCATTTTTAAAATAAAAATACTCTAATCAAAATCGTAATTTTTTAATTGATGACATTATATCATTACTACTATTTACTATTTCAACCTTCTAAACTTTGATACTTTCATATTGTTGTAGCTAATTCAACGCTTGATTGATGACAATCTCAACAACTTAAAGCTAAGGACGGTTTCCCAAACCCAAAACTGTCTCTGTCGGTATGAACCTCCCCAAAGCTCCAAAGCATTCATTGAGGCCGTATTTTGCATACCACTAGAGATGCTCTTAAAAATTAAGAGGCAAAACTTGCAAGTAGCATGGACATGCCAAATTCTCAAAACTACGTTCATTTCTCCATCTATTGGTGGATATGCTCAAACATTTTTAAAATTGCTATTTCAAGCCCCCGTCCATTTTAGGAGGGATATAATATTTGTTCTTGGATTTTTGGCAGGTGTACAAATTAAGATAATAGACACAAAATATTAGATTTTGGACTTTAAACTAAAACCTCTTTAATTTAATATTTGGGATGCCTTGTTACAGAGCTGCAAAACTATTTGCAAGAAAGGCAAAACAATCCCACAAGGGATTAATCCCTAAAGGACCAAGGGGTCGTTCAAAATTTCCAAAATTGTAAATATCTTTTGTAAAATGATAATATTTTAATGATGACTCTCAAATAAAGTTGTAAAATACGATTTATAGATCACATCTATATGGTTAGATCAACAAATATACAAATCAATATTTTTCAATAAAATTTGGAGCCATAAATTAAAAATTCTTTCTAAAATCAGTTGTAGATTGAATATTTATGATTTTTATAAGATATTTCTCCTACAAGTTTACAATGATGAGTTCTAATCATAATGATTCTTGAAGATTTTCATTTTATTTTTTGATTCAAGTCATTTTTGAAGGGTTGTTTTTTGCACTAAAAAAGTTAATTTTTTGAGGCCAGACCTCCCAATTCCTTTTGAATAATAGAATATTTGCAAAGCAAAATCTTCATAATCCATACCATATAAATATTAAAGAACTAACACAAGAATCTTCAAACAAAGTTGATGGATGAAAAAACGTGTTTCGATGAATTTGGAATGTGTTTCCATTCATTCATTGTTCAAAATCTGCACTCATGGTCCTTGTTCCATAACTATATTTTCACTGAAAACACTCAAAAACACTTTAAAACAAGTACCAAGTTTATTTTTTGAAAATCATAAATATTCAATCTACAATTGAGTATCCAAGTTTATTTTTTGAAATCTTTTTTTGACACATGTAACCATAGGATCTTGTAGTACACTAGTTCTTTTTTCCCTGCAAAAAAACGGGCAGCTGCACTTCACAAGGTCACATTTGTATGAAAAAATGTCCAAAATGGTGGTATCTTTTTGGATTCATTACTCAAGGTAAGTTGGCTAGATGCTTGAAAATTTTCACATCATTTTGGAATTGTACAACATATAGGAAAAAAATAGTAAGCAGAAAGTAGTAGAGAATGATTTAAAATACTAAATTGTTAACAATTTAATTATGGAATTGAAAAATGCCACTCCCAATGGTTAAAATGTTGTAACAAACAATCTACATCTTGTGATTTTATTTTTTTCAAAAGGTATTGAAAATTGACTAAGATAAAGGACTTCAAAGTTTATTTTAGAGTAGAGAATCCATAATTGCCCACAAACAAAAAGTCCTCATAACTTTTGACTTATTGGTGAAAATAGAATGATTCAAAGCTTTCCATGTACATATAACTTTAGAAATCCAATTTAAACTATTTGTTTTTGAAAAAAGTGACTTTTTCTGATCTGCACGGATTGCCCAATTATGAAAAAAGTAACATCTTAGGCCATTACTTTTGACATGTATTTCCAAATGTCATGAAATTTAGTGCATACAAAAGATGTTCTATTAAAATTTGGGCCAAAAATATAGAAATCTCTAGTCACACGTACCTGCCCAAAATTTCTATGTAGCCAAAAAACGCATGTTGATCTTTAGGGGTTAACCCTGGAACGCCGCGGACGCCATTCCGTGCCGTTCCAGTGACATGAGCCAAGAGAGTTCAAAAGCATTTTTTCATCCTCCTTTTCCTTGTTGACCTTTCACATTTGGTTATGAAGAGTATCCAATTGAGTTTGTACTCTTTCCAATTTTTGTCTTCACGGAAATGAGAAGCTATTAAAAAAAACGGATCACAAAATATGCTATTTTAGAGTATTTTGGGAAGTTGTTACTCCTTGCTTTAAATATGAAATTCCTCCACAAAAATGATATTTTCTGAGTTTGAGTCAAACTAACAAAATGAAGATCATCTACTCTAGTTTCTACTCCAATTTGAATTTTGGAAAAATTCCTAATATTGCATATTTTTTTGCAATTTGAACATTGGGTGTATTTTCAATTTCTATTATTTTCTAATCATAGAATGACACGGAAATTCAATTTACACCATGATGTTTGTCATTATGTTATACACTTATGGTGAAATTTTCAGATTTTGGAAATATTTTTCTATTTAATATGATTTTTCTTCACTTTTTCTTCAAAAATTCTTTAAGAAAATAATTTTTCACAAAAAAATCTAAATTTTTTCTGAAGTAAAGAAGACATGTACCTTCATCTCTGAAAAATAAAAATAAAAAATTTCATACATATCTAGTTGCAAAATGGTAGCAAATTGAGTGATCAACATTGAAGTTTGAAATCAATGGTCATAGATCCGTCATTTAGGGGTTAAAGGGTTAAGAATGTTAAAGCATCCATACCCATGTTTGCCAAATTTAATGCATGAAAGTTAACATCTATTTTTAAAGAGCCCTCAAAATTCTTGTTTCCCACCCTTGCTTACTAAATGTGCCTTGTAAATAGTCAATTGACTAATCATCAAGTCAAATGTACGATAAAGTGGACTAAATATAGATTTAAAAGGTCATTGCTGGATAGGCTCAGATTGAAGGCCATGAGAATATATTGAGAGGTTTGGAGCACTCAATCTCCATGTTTGGCAAGAACCAAACCCATAACCTTCTCTCCTCTCAACTTGCTTCCTCCACCCTTGGATCACGGAGATCAAAGGTTGTGATTGAAAAGTGAACAACCGGTTATGTCCGATAACCTACTCGCCCCTTCCGCGACTCGTCGGTTATCTAATACTTTGAGCCGGCAAGGATGCAAATGTTATTATGCATGAAGAGTTGGTTAGTTAAGATATCCCAATTTTTCTCATCTGGAATTTGGTAATAGCGGTTATAAAGGCATAATACCTTCGCCAAAGACGGAAAGGTGAAGGTTTTATAGAAACATTTGTTCTAAATTGGTTTGTCATTGGTTCAACATAATTGGGGTTATCTTAAGTTATTCGTCATTTAAAACTAGAAAGGGATCATTGCAAAAATGGGCATTCATTTTCCGTAGCATTTTTTGCAGTTTTCATTTTTCTTTCAGGAGTACTTTAAAATTAGAAAAATAATTGAAAAAAATGTGGAATTGTTTTTTAGTGTATACACCTTGAAGGAGAAGGTACTCTAGGAAGGAAAGCATAGAAAAATTCTCTAAGTAGGAGAACTAGAAATTAAAGTGCAAAATCTCATGAAAATAGATACTTTCGCTGTAGTTTTACATTTTAATTTGTATAAAATTTAAAAAGAAATTTAAAAAGAAATAAAAATTGGCAGAGCTCATAGTGATGAGACTTCAATAAAAGATTGATCTTAGAACCCTCTATATTGTTTAGAAATAGCGTGCACTAGGAATGTTGTTTCCACTCATGTAGAGGACACAAATTAATGTATTTTTAGATTCCTTTGGTAGGAATATACTTTCCTACTATGCAAATAGAGCATGAAATTTTCAGCTCCATATTGTTAAATTTGGGGACTTCCTAACGTAGTAAAAAATCCTAAATTGCATCATGTGACAAATTAACAAAACCAAATTTTAAATATAAAATGATTTTTTTTAATTTCTAAAAAATAAGGGATTTGATTACCATAAAGTTTGACATCGTAAATCAATAATTCATATTCATTGGACTTGTGCTTCAAAACTTATAGCAGATAACAAGAAAAGATACCCTCAATGTGATAGAAACTAGGACCGCCTTTTCTTGTAATGGCCCAGAGAAACTACAATTTTGGTGTTGAGTGCTTGTGTACAATCCAAAATTAGCAAATTAATATTAAAATTTGTTGATTCTTTCAATGGCATGTGATTAAAAATCAATTGATTGTAAATGACATGCCCTTGGAGGTGCTTACAACGTTGGCAATGTTTTTGTAATTGCCCACATCTCCTTGCACTACAAAAGACTGTTGTTAGTCCTCAAGAATCTACAAAATTAGAAGATTTGAAACTTACGTAACAATAGTCTGCAATTTCGGAGAGCTTTGAACAATCCCAAACTTTTCTCCACCACTTGTAAGCCTTGCCTACTTTGCAGCACCGGCTAGGTTTGGTGTTTCCAAAGGAACGATGGTCTAAACACCTACTAAAAGAAGTGCTGTCCCCAATTGTAACAAAGTAAGTAAGTCCAAGACTCCAAGTGTGAGGGCTAGGGGGGATTGACCCTTCTATTGCCCCAAGTTTTACCCTTGCAGAATACACTGAAATTTCTTTATATGCCACATTTGATGGAATTTGCAATTTCTGAATTCATATTTGCAATCAGAGGTTCTGAAGGGACGTGAAGAAATACAAAATTTGAGCGGCACAAAATAGGGGGCAGTTTTTTCCATTTACCCGGCTTCCGATGGGGCAATAGAGGGGTCAGTTCTCCCTGGCCAAGTGTGAGTGTCCCTTTCATCCGCAGAAGTTTCCGGCACTGAAGGTAATTCCAGAAGTCTGCCAACCAGGGCCAGGTCTAATAACTACCTTCTTAGAGCATCACCACCCGGCTTGCAAAATGCAAGCCAGGTTGCAAGCCTGGCAGTCCATTTTGCAAGCCGGGGAAGAAGGGTTGCCCCACCCGTGGCCTCTTACGAGGCCATCGCCATCCAATGAGCTACGTCCACATTCACGGATCATGTCCTTGCTTTTTGGGAAAGTGGAAAAGTGTTTGTCTCATGCAGTTTGCAAGCCGGTTTGCAAGCCATCCTTTGGCTTGCAAAAGAGCCTGGTTTTGCAAGCCACCGGCGGCTTTTGGCTTGGCCTCTTAACAAGTTCATCCATTATGCAAGACGGGTGGGGCAATTTTGCAAGCCTCTCTTAACAAGTCATCCAATATGCAAGACGGGTGGGGATGCTCTTAAGTGTGGAGGAACCTGCGTGCCCGCCCGCCCGCCTGCGGAGCCCTCCAGTCCCTTACCTCTTCAGTTATCTCCGGAGCAACTGAAGTTTCGGATGGGAAGCCGAAACTCGGTTCAGTCAGTTCTTGGCTAGCTAGCTAAGCTAAAGCTAAGCTAGCACTCCCCATCCGTCTGTCTGCTTGCAAGTCCACTAAGCTTATCGACGTCCGTCGTATAAGCTTGCTTACTGGGGTCCTCCAGACTCTAGGATTGTCTCTGTCCGTCTCGAACTGAATCCAGGTTGACCAGCTAGCTGGGTTCTTCTTATCCTCTCTTGCTCAATCACAGGTCAAAGCTAGGTTTACGGGGAACAATGGATCAATAGAATAATGCCTGTTCTGGCGGTTGGTTCTCCAACAGGGCCATAGGATACGATCCCGAAGTAGGACCGAGTGCAGGCTGCCTGCGTGCACCGAACGAAAAACTCCCTCCCCATTCACTTACCTACCTTTGCCGCTCCGCTCACCTCCCTTGGCTTGTGAAGCTTCCGTCCGTCCGTCCGTCCGTCCTGCAGTGCACTGCACTGCATTGCTTTGCTTTTCCCTGCATCGTTTAAGTTCCTGGAGGAGTGTCTGGCTCACTGCTGTGGGCGTGAAATGTGGCCGGGGGCTACACCTACAGCGGAAGCACGTCTACGATAATAGCAAATACTAGAAGCAGGACCACCTGATCCATGGACGCGCAGATTGGGATCACTCTTCACTCGGTTCCCCAACTAAGATAAACCCTCCCCAGTCTCCTACAGGAGGGGTAGTCACGGTTCCTTCATTCCATTCCGAGAAGGTCAAGAAGAGGGACGTGGCGCTTGTTAGTTGGCTCGCCGCGGTTTGCGCCGGCTCCTTTCCGTGAAGGTGGAGAAGAGTCCTTCTCTTCCTCCGGAGGACAAGAACGGACAAGAAGAAGTTTACGCGAAGGTTTGAGGTTCACAACTCCGTGATTGGTTTGCCGTACATGGTTGCCGTGGTATTAACTGTGCAAGTGAACCTTATTGGAGGTTTCATTTTCGCTGCAAAAGGGGTGTCACAGCTCCTCCACAAAACAGGGCTCCCCATTGGCTCTCCATTTCATGCACCTAAGAAATTTCTCAGAGAAAATGTCAACCTCGAAGGTGCTGTGACTACCCCAAGTAAAGAAGAGTTTCAATTTGCAATCAAGCACTTCCAAGAGGTAGGAGGTTCAAAAGGTCGCTCAGGCTCTGAAATGGACCACCTCCAAAATGTACACTATTTTAAATGTACACTGTTTGTACATGTTGTTTTTTCATAGCTTCAGCAACGTAAAGACACTATACATTTTAGGAGGTGAGCCATTTTAGAGCCGTCTGCCATGTCAACTTCAAAATTTTAGAACAAATTCCACAAAGCTCCAAAAAATATGAAACAACTTGGATTAGATGTCAATTTCACTTGTTTGTCAAGGAAAATTTATGGAAAAATAGTTCAAGATATTCCACCTCCCCAAAATTCAGTTCCAGCCCTTAGATGGCCCAGCCTCCTACCTTCCAGCCAGTTCTAGGCATTTTAATATCTGCATGAAATTCAAAGACTTTCCATGGTGACGGCCGGATTTCCTGCCCGGCTCTACTGTAGGTACTCCTTAGAGGTATATACATTTACTAAATACCAAAAATAAATTTAGAATTTACATTGATGTCATATACAATCTAATTGTTATGCATATGTCTAATTTCTCTAATTAATCTTGATAATTGGAAAGAAAACCTAGACAATGGCAAGTTCTTTGGCCTTGAGTTGTACTACCTATTAAAGAAAATTTCGGGCCTTTGGAGGGTTGCTCCACAGCCCTCCAAAGTACCTTGAAATTTGATTTTTCGGGGCTAAAAATTTCATTTCCCCCCTGTTTCCGCATAGCTGAAGTTGTAGTGATAGTGGTGTAGGAACCCAATTTTACAAGTTAAAAATTTATTAAAAAAACAAAATAAAAAAGAACACAAAATTTGACTATTTTGGCAAGCAGTTAGCTTGGCTGATTGTTCACCGGGGGATTTTTTCAAATGACAGGCCAAGCTTGAAATAGCTTGGCATGTCAATTTGAAGTAGCCCTCCAAAGGGTTGATATTTTCACTAATGCTCTGTTCCAAAATAAATTCAGGTTTTCCTAGAAATGGCTAGACCAGTGCGTGAGTTGCTCCTATTGTCAGGAGATTGCGTAGTTATTGTAGCTTCTAGTCAATTCCACGGGGTTTTAAAGAATGGAAGTCAATAATAAAGTGGAGCAAGTTGAAAATAGGCAATGAAAATGACAAATTTTTCCCTTTTTTGGAACTACTCCAGTGCCACTATTAATTTGGATCATTTTCTGAACAGCATTGGTGCAAGGAAGTATGACGATGTCCTCTATATCTAACTCCGTTGATGTCTTGTGATTCAACTCCAATAAACTCTCAACAAGAGATTTGTTAGTAGCAAGTTTAGTATCATTATGGGTTGAATTCATCACCTTTGGTTGGTTCATTAGAGTTTGTATTTTGATACCTTTGCAGAGATCAAATATAAACTCTAGAGCGTAACATCTACAGATTTTTTTGCTTCAAAGTGTTCAAATTAGCTTCAATTGTTGTCGATCAAGTTACAAAGAACTAATTTTGAAATTAAATTGAGATAAGAATATTTGAAAACCCTGGATTTATTTCGGAACGGAAGGGGTATCTATCAAGAGATTTTTATTTCTTAGAATTTTAACCCGTAAAGGACTCAAGTATGTTTTAGGGCAAAAATTGTCAAAAACAAGCATTTTTGCTTGCATTCATTCCTAAAGCACCAAGTAGTCATTGAAAGAGTAATTGGAATTTTCAAATAGGTCTTAATGTTGAGAATAAGAAACGAAACATAGCTACAAATGGGTGTAAAACCAAAGTTAGTGTGCAAGAAGAAAGAAGTAAGAGTTACAATATGTTCAAAGTAAAGTAAATATATACCAAAGAGAGAATCTATAAATAGTTTCTTCTTCTACTATTGGTCCAAGGGATCCTCTAACTAAAATAAACTATAATAAACTATAGTAAAGAGCATATTAAGGTAAGATATTTCTTAACACTTATAAAGTCAGTTTTGAATGGGTCTTTTTGAAACTTAATTCAAGGTAAATATATGTACCTTCTTTGAATCATGAGCTCTGATGTTGGAAGATTTTTAGACAAGGCTAGTAATTTGAGGCAGCATGTGCAAAAATATTACTTTAGGAGAAATTTTAATTTAGTGATTTTGTCGGGTTGAGTTAGAAAAAAATATTATAATTTCAAATGCTGTAATCTTTCAATATACATTATTAAAGTTTATGATTTTTGCTCTACACATTTGCATGGTAGTTTTGTATATAGTTATATGGTAGAAGTTAAAAAAAAAGGAATGTTTTCCATTTTTTCTTACTACCCTAGAAAGTGGTTGTTTTGACAACTTTTGCCTAAACTATATATTAGGCCTGTGTAGTTTACCTATGTATATTTAGTAGTGGCAATTTGCACATTACTTGCTGATTAATCCCTAAAAGACCAAAGCCATTGGAGAGGATTAAAAAACACTCCAAATTGTCATTTCTGTTGCAAAGAGCAAAAAACTTTGAAATTGTATTTATTTGCATTGCTAACCATAGGATCATGCACTAGATTAGTGTATAAATGTATGGAATTTTTTTGAAACTTTGGCTTCATAGACTGCAAGATATTTGTGTTTAATGTAAAGAAAACAAATTTTTTTTGCACCTTGCGTTACTAGATTACAAAGCTTTCTCCATAAACAGTTAGACAATTTCCACTGATAGAAGAAATAGTACAATGAACTAAAAGAGCTACACTTAAAACTATATTTAGTGTTAGCAACACTATCTACAAACCATGACACTAAATATCATTAAGCCTACTAAAGTAAGTAACATTAAATGTAATTTCTAATACTAAATATACTTTATGGTAAATTTGAAATCCGAAAATGTTTACATTTAGTGTTAGAACATATTAACAAAACAAATTTGCAAAGGAAAAGATTAAAGACAAGGATATAGCATATCATTTATTTATAGCATTTGAAAATTACAAGTAACACAAGCCTCCTATTGAATGCTCCAAAGTGGAAAATTAGATAATCATAGCATGCCTAAAAAATAGTTAAAAAATATACCACCCCTCCTAAAAAATACTCATTGTACGCACTTGACCCCTTGTATTTTTCACATACCCCCTCCCCACCCCCCCCACCCCCCCACACACACACATTTGGACTCTGCTGTCTGGCAAATTACAAAAATAAAAAGTAAAATCTTATTATGGCGTAAACCTTGTCGTTTTTGCTCCTCGGCACCAATTGAAATAAAATTTAGTGTGGAGTACAATGATACTCCACATGTGAAGGTTTTGATTTAATACTCAAGTGCCATACGTGAAGGTTTTGATTTAATACTCAAGTGCCATACGTGAAGGTTTTGATTTAATACTCAAGTGCCAAAATTGAATTTCTACGTCAGATTCTCGGTGGTCCACGTCACCTTACACCTTTCACAAGATGACATGTGGCTCTTTTTTACAACAATGAATTAATTTCTACCGAATCTGACCTTCACGTAGGGTAGTCCAATTCCAGTTCCCCTTAGTGCTTTTGCAGGTAAATCACCCTCCTCACTACAGAGGCCAATGAGTTTTTTTGTTTTTTTTTCCTATGCCTGATTTCCCCCCCTCCCTTTTTCAATGAATGATGATTCTCCCACCCATTTGTAGCGCACCTTTCTTCCTACTGGATTCCTTGCCCAATACCCCTCCCCGAATTAAGTTTAGTTCATTTTTTGTAATAAGGCCTGGCTAGCATGGCCGGTCGAGTCTAAGTACTGCACCGAGCCTCTTGCGGAGGTAATGCCAAAGGTGAATGTAAAAAAAAAGACCCCTATTTTGTGCTGTCTTTGTTCAATTGTTAACACCTCTCCAAGCTATGTGGGGCCTCTGATTGCATAAATGATCTCAGAAATTTGCAAATTTTATCATGTGTCGCAAATAAAACGTTCCTGCATTTTCCCAGAGATAAAATGGAGGAAGGGGGGGAAGGGGGGAGGGGGAGAGGGGGAATGGCCTCCGCAAGAGGCTTGTGTTGCACTACTTTAGACTCAACCGGGAGGGAACTACACAAAATAGCGAAATTGGATTGCCTTAACAATTAGGTTGCCTTTCACTGAGAGAATTTAGCTCATGAGTAAGTGCTTGTCCACATGGAGGCATGTGTAGTTCTCAAAACCCAAGTCATAAACAATGCACCAATCCATTCAACACATATAGTTCCTTCACTACTGCACCCTTCTATGACTATACATATCTATATAGTGTTGAATGTGGACAAATTAGGTTGCACCACACTAATTTCTCGACAGTCCACACTATAGAAATATTTACTACTTTGTACAATGATGCATTCAATTTAGAGCCATGTGTGTGGCATAGATTAACCCCTAAGTGCCTAAGCCTTTCCAAGTGTGTTTTTCCTTTGAAAAAAGAGCATGAGCTTATAGTTATCTCCAATGAATCAAATTGTTTGTTTTTCAAAATCTAACCGTATAGAGTTTAGAGAGCTTGCTTATTAGTGTGCTTACCAATTTTGAGTGTAAAATTGCATAGGAGTTGCGAGATTATAACAAGAGAAATGTAAGTATCCTATTTTTAGTATGTTGCCCCTCTCCACAATGTTTGAGAAATTTGCATATAAGAGTTTTTGGGGGTTGGATGTGACATGAACAATTTAAAATTGCGTTAGCACACTAAAATGCACTTCTAAAAAACTTAAGTTCAAATGAAGAGCTATCAAACTCATTACACAATCCACCTTGTACTTGTTGAAACGCAATTTTATTTTATAAGTAGAAAGTGTAAACAACTCCAAATCAACACTTGCATGTTTAAATTTTCAATGGTGAAAATCATGGAAAACACTTTACTCTTTCCATTGGGACCATTTTCAAAGCAAATGGATAAGTACAACTTTTTAGATCTCAAATCAAGTGAAATTGGCAAGCTTTGGTCAAAGTTGGAAAATCAAGTAAAATTTGCAAGCTTTACTCTTCCACTAATGATACATATATGCCTTTGAGGACCTCTCAAAAATAAAATATTTACCTTTTTTAGTGAAAAATAAAAGTTTCTACTAGTTAACCTTCAATACTGCCCGTAAAAAAGTTTTAACCGATCAAAGAAAATTAACTGCCCATACCCAAACGAGCCTGAAATTTTGGAGCGACCATATTTGATCGCTCAGGCAGTTAGGGGTTAATACACCAGTTCAAAGCTTGGTTGAGAGAGTGGCATGCACCTCCATGTGGAACAAGCCTTGAGCCATGAAGTAATTTATCTCAGGTAAGGCCACCTAATTGACAAGACAACCCAATTTCACTATTTTGTGTAGTTTACTAAAGAATGAACTTGCCTTGTTAAAAATATAATTCACCATTGGGTCTGTCTGGCTTTTTGCCTTGGCGGGTGTCTTCCCCCCGTCAGCCAATGGGCATGCAAAAGCGATTTTAGGCCACCTGGACAGGCCGGGCCACCGGGTGCTCGTCCCGTGTGTGTTTGTGCATGAAAAGGTCGGTCTGCTAAAGCGACCGCTTGCGTTGCATTATTCCTTGGCGCCCTCCCGCAGGGCTCCCATAGGCTGCCCAAGGACTAGTCACAGCCCCGCCTTTCGCCTCTGTGAATCTTAACAATGATGGCAATTCACCAATTCAGTCCACCCAGGGAATCGCTGGCCCTTTCTTCTTTTCTTTTTCTTTCTTTTTTTCCTTTCTGGTGCCAGGAAAAAAAAGACGGAGTAATAATTTGGCTAAAAAACGGCAACAAATCTTGAAGTTTCTCGTCAAATGACTTTGAGTTAAACAAAATATCTTGGATGAAATTGCTAGATTGTAGATGGGAACAAAAATACGGACAGACATGTGCTAGTACGTACATGTGTATGTATGTATGTATGTATGTGCTCATGTGATTTTTCTATCCAATATGGGATTGAATGCTGAAATTTGGAGCACCAGTATAACATTTTATATAGTCACTTTGGCCCTTCATAAAAAAGGAATTCAGTGTCACCCAAGGAATCTCTCGCACTTCACTTGGCACGGCCTCCCCGTCCAGAACCGCCTCGGCCTCCGAACTCGGCACTCCGCAGGCAGGAACAAACTGGACGCACATGCAGGAAGGAAGGAACGAAACGGATGAAGCCCAGGATGAATGATGGATGGATGGATGGATGAAGGATAAAGCGAAAAATAAAGAGACCGACTGAGGAAGGAGACCAGGAGAATCCTACTTGGGACCCGAGGAACGAGAACCTAGTCCCGTCCCGGCACTTGGGCAAGAGGCATCACCTTTGAGGGATGGAAAAAATTATTACTTAGTGGGAAAAGTTGAATGGGATTTAAAATTGATGGTCGTTTCTGAATCATCTAGGAATAGTATTGGAAGGGAAAGACAAGGTTTCCTATAAGTTTTTGTAGAGATGGATTAAAATTGGTCTTCAAAAATGAGGAATTTAAAGGAAGGAAGTCCGTTAGTTTTTCAAAAGGTGAAGGGACTTCACTACAATAATGGATTGTTCTATCTTGTAGAAGGTGTACATTTTAGTATATATATATATATATATATATATATATATATATATTTATTTAACAACTAAAGAAATTTCTCCCAAATTTGGAGAATTCTTGTAAGCTAGACACACCTAATATGGCTATGACTAAAGCTCATTTGTTCTTCAGATCATGGGATAGCTGTAAAACATGTCTCCTTCTCTGTAGTAGTTTTTTTTTTTGTATTTTGTCATTCACTTAGCAAATTTGGATCTATAAATCCAAATATGGATTCAAGTTTTTCAAATCTAATTGCCTGATAGTAAATAAGTTTTATTGTTTTATCTTAAAGTGAAAAGACCACAAAACTAAATGAAATCTGGATAGCCCTGACTTACCTCAAATGAAGTTTTTTTTTCTTAACCCCTAAAGGTCGGAGACTATGTTTTCACCCAAAACGCTTTTTCTAGTACAAAATTGCCATTTCTAGTAGAAGTAGTAAATTTTAGAAAACAAAATGTTTTTGGACACATGTAACTATAGGATCTTGTATTAAGCTTGTTTGAGAATATGTAGAAAAAATTTCAGAATTTTCCACCTTGTAGATTGCAAGATACTAGCATTTGAATTGACAAAATCCCTTTTTTTGGCCCTACGAAAAGCTGGGCAACTGCACTTCACAAGGTCACATTTAAATGAAAGAATGTCCAAAATGGTGGTTATTCCTTGGGATTCATTCTTAAAAGCAAGTTGGCGACATGCTTGAAAATTTTTAGATCATTTGGAATTGTACAACATATAGGAAAAGAATAGATTGTAGAAAGGAGTAGAGAACGATTTAAAATACTAAATTGTTAAGAATTTAATTATGGAATTGAAAAATATCAATCCCAATGGGTGTAATGTTGCAATAAACAATATACATCCTATGCTTTTATTTTTTTCAAAAATATTAAAAGTTGAGTTAAATAAAGGACTTCAAAGTTTGTTTTAGAGTATGGAATTCATAAGTGCTTGCAATCTAGAACACCTCATAATTTTCATCTCATAAATCCAAATGGAATAACTCAAAGCTTTCTACATATATATAAATCTAAAAAAGCAATTTCAATTTTTTTTTTAAAGTGATTTTTTAGAATTTTTTTGAGCTGCCCGCCGACCATTGAAAATGACATATCATCTAATAACTTTTTAACCATGTTGTCAAAAGTTTTAAAAATTGTTGAGACTTAAGCCGCTCCTCGGGCACACATTGTGTGAAATTTTCAAAGAAAAAATTAAAATTTCCGTTTGTAGTGAGCTGCCCAAAATCGCTATGTTGACAAAAAACGCCATTTGGTCCTTTAGGGGGTAATATATAATAGTAGGCAATGTAAAAAGTAATATTTCTTATACAAAATTTTCCTAACAATAAGTAGGATAATATTCAAGACTCTTACAAAATTAGTATTGTATTTTTTTGGGGAAATTAACACTATCCAATAGTACTTTTAGCATGCAATAACTTGATTACTTTACAAGTAGTATGACTTTCATTGATAAATTAGTGTGGTTTACACTAATAGGAAAAATCTATGTAGTATGATGGAGCTATTTAGTTCTCCGTTACATTCATGGACATGGATGAAGCATATAAATATGGATGAAAACTCATCTATATATCCAAACACATATGCATTCACCTAAAAAAGAGTAAATTTTTTTCTAAGATTTTGCAACAATTCAATAATTTCATCCATTAAAACATACTTATACATATATACACATATAAGGTAGGCATACAAATCATTGCACAGACATACTTTGAAACCTTCTTCCAAATAAATTCCAATTCAACTTTCCTTGAAATTTGGTGCACTAAATCTCTGTCGAGTGCAGACTTTTGGAGATAATCAAATAAGCTAAGAGATTATATAGGTTCAACGCAATAGTAAATCTTGTCAAAAATGATTGATTTTTATAAAATAAAATCCACTGGCCCTTCACCACACAATGTGCGGTTGTTGTGCAATACTAATGGCTATTTTTGACACTTAAATCATCTGTATTACATCACTGTGCGTTGGCTGTACGATTCTAGGCATTGAGTGGTAAATGGCATGTCTACCTTATATTTCTTCTAAAAAGATATATTTTTTGAAAAAAGCAATTTAATGAAATATTGTTGCCAAAATACATTCCAAGAGGTATATAGCATGATAGGCATGCAAAAGAAAATGAAGAACATGTTTTGTAGATTGATACATTGTAAATGGAAAGTAAAAAAAATACAAGTCCAATCATTTTTTCTTGGAAGTAGTGAAGTTTTATTAAAAGAATTTAAAAAAATTATGTTCTCAAATGTTGTCACTGAATCTTTTATTATATTCACAATTCTCCTCTTTATTAGATTGTTTACTTTAGGAATACATATTAGAGATATAAATTCTGGTTTTCTAATTTCTATCATTTGAATGGATGCAAGTACTTAAGAACTTTCCAACAAACACGTGCACAGAGTTGTGAACAGTCATAGAAGAACATTCCACTTGGTGATATTTTGATCTTGACCAACAATGGATATTTGTCTAGGATTATTGAGAAAGAAATTCCTATTCATAGGATCATAATAAAAATGTGAGAAGATATTGAGGAAAAATAATACTCCATAATTTTTTACCAAAGTTGTAAGTTACGTGAGGATTGTCAAAAGGTTATCTTCCAAGAAGCAAATTCAATGAAAACAATACTTCATTGCTTCAATGCTTTCTTGAATTGTTTTTTGAGTGTTAAAATGTTCCAAAGAATCATCTATTGTGGCTATTACCTTAGAATAATGAAAAATCCCTTGAAAAGCTTTCAACACTCAAAGAAACATCTATATAGAGCATCTAAGTGATCACAAGCCAATAAGACCAATTAGATGTTAAGATTTGATGTATGGTAGATAAAAATGTACTTATAGTATCAAGATTGAGCACGAACAAAAGGTTAAACAAATAAAAATTACCTTTCAAATCTTCTTCTTACAATGTCCATCACCTTCCCATGTATTACCAAACAATGGCTATCAATTCTAATTTGTTGTTGTCTTTCTACAATTCACCATTTGGTTATTGTTCTTATCTGTTTTCCATTTCAAAATAGGGATTGACATTCCATTGTAGACTATTTAAAACACTATAATTAGGAAAATTCCTTTGTAATATGAACTTGATAAACTTCATTGCACCTGCAAAAAGTCTTAAGTTTGGAATATGCATGACACAATATGCTATGAATGAGTATTTATTATTTTGATTAACCCCTAAAGGTCAAAGACTATGTTTTCATCAAAAACACTCCAAAACTGCCATTTCTAATACAAGTACCTAATTTTAGGAAAAAAACATTTTTGGACACATGTAACTGTAGGATCTTGTAGTAAACTTGTTTGAGAGTATGTAGAAAAAATTTCAGAATTTTCCAAGTTGTAGATTGCAAGATATTAGCATTTGAATTGGCAGAAAAAACTTTTTTAGGCCCTGCAAAAAACCGGGCAGCTGCACTTCACAAGGTCACGTTTAAATGAAAAAATGTCCAAAATGGTGGTTATTCCTTGGATTAACTCTTCAAAGCAAGTTGGCAACATGCTCAAAAATTTTCAGATAATTTGAAATTGTACAACATATAGGAAAAAAATAGGTTGTAGAAAGAAGTAGAGAATGATTCAAAACACGAAAGTGTTAAGAATTTAATTATGGAATTGAAAAATGTCAATCCTAATGGTTGTAACGTTGCAATAAACAATATACATCCTATGTTTTTATTCTTTTCAAAAAATATTAAAAATTGAGTTAAATAAAGGACTTCAAAGTTTATTTAAGAGTAGGGAATCTATAACTGCCCGCAAACTACAACACTTCATAATTTTCATCTCATAAATCAAAATGGAAGAATTCAAAATTTTACACGTATATATAAATCTAAAGAACCAATTTCAAACTTTTATTTTTTTAAAAAGTGTTTTTTTAGAAAAAATTTGAGCTGCCTGTCAACCTTTGAAAATGACATATCATCCAATAACTTTTTATCTATGTAATCAAAAGTTTTGAAAATTATTGGGCCTTAAAGCTATCCCTTGGGCACACAATGTGTAAAATTTTCAAAGAAAAAAAATAAAATTCCCGTCCGTAGTGAGCTGCCCAAAATCACTATGTTGCCAAAAAATGGTGTTTGGTCTTTTAGGGGTTAATTCCAATGGCTAAATTGAGCACATTATGTATAGTAGTAAGCTGTAATGTTTAGAGATTGCCAAAATTTACAAATTACACCACATGTTTGCACAATATATAAATAATATACCAATTACAAGCTATAGTTGAATAGTGTTAATATGCACCCATGTCCCATGATTTGTGAAGGTTTTTTTCACATCTTTTTTTGGAAGAATTGTATATATTCATAAATTTAAGGTTTTAAAATTTCAAAAGAATTGTAATAATGTTCATTTTGTATCTGTATCCATATAGAACATGGAACAAAATATGTTACGTCTGTCTTGGCAATATTGGTTGCATAATTGTATAACAAAATTCCTTCAAAAGTAGGATTTACCATAAGAATTAACTTATATTCAACCCCTAAAAATTTCTATAAATCAAAAAGTGATCTTGATTAGCTTTAATGGTTGACTTTGGCTCTTTTTGGTGCATGTTTTTTGACTTCAAGATATGATTATTGGACACAAATGCAAGATGGTAGAATTTTCTCAATACAAGTTTAGGTTCCTTTTCATGGATTATTTTGTTTCCAAAGCCAAAATAGTGGTTTCTTATCATTTTTGGGCTTCATATATATAGTTGCCAAATAGCATTAGTTTTGAAAAGGGTAGTTTTAGAAGACCTTTAGGAGATAAATGTTTTTTCCTTCCAAGTCCATAATTTCTAATATATTGTTGTGTTTAATTTATATGTAGGTAATATTAATATTAGTTATTGTCATTTATTCAAATGAAATTTGGAAATATCTCTCTATTTCTTAGCTACAATGATGTACTTCCATGTCAATAGGACTTATTTTCTATTTACAAAAAAAAATACATTATTTTCATTATCTAAGTTTCAAACAAAATTGGAATAGTTGCAATAAGTAGCAATAAGGGTGTTAATATTTTAATTTCAACATGACAAGTCTACCACCATGGTGATGATTAACTATACAACTATGCAATGATCAAATATTGAATATGTGCATTTTCATGTTCTATAGAAATGTCAAAATTCATTTATTGGACAATTTTTGTCGTTTACTTCTTTACAAGGATAAAAATGAGGATTTGTTTTTTGCTTTTGAACAAATGATTTTCAAATAGTAAAAGTACTCAATGAAATATCTTTTTTTTAAATTTCTCACTTTATGATAGGTGATGCTTGTATTAATGTATTTTGTCTTTAAGAAAAATTCTATCAAATAAGACTTTATTTTTGTTTCAAGTACATGTTTGTATTTGAAAGATATCAAATCGATAGAGTTTTTATTAAAATCCAATAGAATAAAGTCTCAATTACTGTGTTAAACATATTGATTAAATTTATATTAAAATTTGACTTTGTAGTAAAAATTTGTGGAGAAATAAGGTTGGTTTATGTTGATTAGATGAACTACATGACAAGGAAAAAAAATTTGAAGCCACATTGAAAAAAATAAAATAAATATCCACCATCTCAAAAAAATTCCACCATCATAATAAAGTCAAATAAATTTTTATACTGGTAGATCGAATAACTTTATAAAAAATTGTGAAAACTATAATGATTTCATGTCTACACAATTTACTATTTGTAATTGGTACCTTCAAAAAGGAAGAGACTCATAAATGCAATTTCACAAGATATACATTTTTGCCTTGTATATTATTTTGCCCTACACTTGAGGCTTTGTGGCCAATAGGTACAAAATTATTCCAATTTTTCCCCGAATTTTTCATGATTAAGTTAAACTTTAATTAATCTTGAATTTTGTATGGCCCTAGATATTGGATCAAAATTAGATGCTACCAAACTTGACTATTAGGGTTTATACTCCCTCTATCCCACTAAAAAGTTATTGATTTTACCTCATGTTTTTTTCAGTAGTTTTTAGTACGCATATTAGAAGCTTGCTTGGGTCCAATTTTTATTTTGGTTGCATTGAACAGATACAATGTTCTTCATGGATTGTGGTGATTTAAAATTTAGACCATTCTGAATTATATATTTTACAACATGTTCAATGAAATTAGTATAAAAGAACATGAGATAAAACAAAGAGCTTTTTAGCGATACAGAGGGAGTGTGTAATTAACCCCGAGAGTTCCTTGACTATGTTTTCACCCAAAACGCTCCTAAATTGCCATTTCTAGTACAAGTACCAAATTTTAGAAAAAAAAATATTTAGACACATGTAACTATAGGATCTTGTAGTGCACTAGTTTGAAAAGATGTAGAAAAAATTTCAAGATTTTCCACCATGTAGATTGCAAAATATTCGTGTTTGAATTGACATTAGTATTTTTTTGGGCCCTACAAAAAACAAGGCAACTACACTTCACAAGTTCACATTTGCTTGAAAAAATGTCCAAAATGGTGGTGCTTCTTTGAGTTCATTCTTCAAAGCAAATTGGCTACATGCTTGAAAATTTTCACATCATTTGAAATTGTACAACATATACGAAAAAAATAGTTTGTAGAAAGTAATAGAGAATGATTCAAAATACAAAATTGTTAAGAATTTAGTTATGGAATTGAAAAATACCAACTCCAATGGTTGTAATTTTGTAATAAACAATCTACATCCTATGATTTTGTTTTTCTCAAAAGATATTGAAAATTTAATAAAATATAAAGTACTTAAAAGTTTATTTTAGAGTAGCAGATCTATAATTGCCTATAAACAGAAACTCATCATAACTTTCATCTTATTGATCAAAATGATCTAAAGCTTTATGTGTTTATGTAAATATTGGAAACCAATTTCAATTTTATTTTTTTGAAAAAAGTGATTTATTTCATCTTCCTAGATTGCATGACCAAGGGAAAAAGCTACATATCATACAATAACTTTTTAATAATGTCCTCAAAAGTTATGGAAATTGTTGGGCCTTAAAGAAGAACCTTGACCCCATGTTGTGTGAAAATTGCAAAGAAACAAAAAAAAAATTTGTTTGCAGTGAGCTACCCCAAATTGCTACATTGCCAAAAAATGCAGCTTGATCCTTTAGGGGTTGGAAAATCAAATTTGATAGATCCTAAAAATAAAAATATTTCTCTATATAAAATCCATATTTTTTCTATGTAAATTTTGTTTCTTTGAAAGAATAATTTCCATAAAATTTTGGCATCTTTTTCCAGAATTATTTTTTGTTGACCCTAATATAGTAAAACTTCCCTAAGTTGATCCCATAAGCTAATAAACCTCTGTAAGGTAATTTTGTCAGACCGGTCCAGGACTTGTTCCCATAACAAAGGTTATGACTAAAAATGACCCTCCATAAGCTAATAAACCTCCCTAATGTAATCTTGTCAGACCATTTGAAACCAGTCCGGGACTGATTAGTTTAGAGAGGTTCTACTGTAGCCGGGTATGGTACTGAAATTTGATGTGCATGTCTGACCGCACTAGCAAAAAATACCCTCTGAGGGCGGGCATCGCACGGTCACGATGAATCTGAACCTCACAATCGCATGAGCTGTCCGATTTGAGAAAATCTACGGTGGCCGCCCAAGGCCTGGGCGGGGCTTTCCCGGCCGCCCGATGGTCCGTCGACTCCCGTCGGTACCGTCCACATTCCGTCGACGTTCGTCGCGTTTGGCGTCCCCGAAGCCGACGAGGCTGGGCTTTGGCCCTCTTGTGCTTCTGCAACAGCCTTCGTCTTCTTCAGCGTGTGCGCACGGGTGACAGACACCCGATTGCGGAGAACGCAACAAGCGATTCCGTCATTCCTTAACCGCAACCGAATCCCAGGGGTCGACCTGCCAGATTTTCTCGTCGCTCTTTCTGCCTAGGAATTCGGCCACTAACTCTCGGTGCACTTGTTACAGAAAACCTTGAAACGAGGCGGAGGTCGTAAGCTAGCTTCGTATGCGCAGGATGTGGTAAATGTTTTTTTGCTTTTCAGAATTGAAGAAGAGGTCGGTGTGGATGGTGGCAGGTAGCAGAGAGAGGTGATCTTTGATGAGTTGTTATTAAGTTACCGGCATGTATTATATTTTCTTAAAGGTTTTTGTAGTTCGATGAGTTTCGGGTGCGGAAGCGATAACTTAAGTTGAGGAGGTCAGGGAGTTGTTTCGTATTATCGTGAAACAGGGAGAAGATAGAGTATTACTGCGCAGGGTTGGTTTTTTATTTATTCTTGGGTGGTGCTAGTTGAATCGTTCGTGGATTGAGCTTTGGCAGGGTGTTGAAGTTCTTTGGTGTTGGGCTTCGTGGAGGTGCTTCTTAGAATCTTGTTGCGAATCCTGGCTTTTTGTGTGGAGAGTTAGGGGGAGAGAGAAAGTGAGGTGTGTGAGAAAGCTCGGAGAACAGCAGATGAAGGTGAGAGTACCGAGGGAAGAGCGACGAGGAAATGAGAACGCTGGAAGGTGTCGGATTGCGGGGGATAACGACCCATGAATGTGCTGGAAAAGAGTGGAGGAACTTAAATGTTAGAATGATGTGGTTTTCTACATTTTCTCGAGGGTGCGATTCTGGCTCGTGAAAATGTTGCTACTGCTCTTAGGATCAGAGGTTTTGTTATTACCCCGAACTGCAGGGGTTGGACAGAACTACTTCCAGTGGTGAAGGACCGCAAGTTCCAA
Source organism: Neckera pumila (assembly GCA_963969595.1). Lineage (NCBI taxonomy): Eukaryota > Viridiplantae > Streptophyta > Bryopsida > Hypnales > Neckeraceae > Neckera > Neckera pumila. The sequence continues at coordinate 381,037 of OZ018412.1, read as the reverse complement.
CCTAGTTATTTCCGGGATTTGTACTCTACAAAGAAGATAACGCTACTCGGTTTGATGGCACAATCGGCTATGGCGGGATCTGGTCCGAATGCGCATGCGAAAGCTAACAGTAATTCCGCTGTCAAGGCGCAGTTGCAAAGCACCAACCAGAATGCAGGGAATGGGAACGGGAATGGTTCTCCGAGGTATTCTGCTCCAACGGAAGTAGCATCAGTAGCTCCGACGACGACGAATGGCGCCGTCGTCTCCAACGCAAATGGAACGCCTGCCACTAATGGCAACGGCGAAAATGCGGTGAGCTTGAAACACGACTCTGGCTTGGCTACTGAGTGGAGCGCAGAGGAGCAATCCCTCCTCGAAGAATCTCTCAACAAGTAAATACTCTCTCTCTCTCTCTCTCTCTCTCTCTCTCTCGCCCCTTCCCCCCCCTCCATTCCTCGTCATGCATTGAGCTCGCTGCAATCGGAGAGTTTTGAAAGGGCGATAAGCTTGCTTCGATCTCGGCGGTGGAAGTGAGTCGGTGTTAAACTCTTTGTAGTTTCTCTCGTGAATTGCGACCTCTCGTTTTCTTTTTACGGTGGCACGGTTTTCGCCGATGAGTTTCCTTGTCTTCTGTCGAAACAGTGGTTTTCTCCTCTCTGTTGTTGAAGATAAGTTTGCTGCTCGTGTGCATTTGAAAGTCACCACTCGGAGTGCGAGTAGTCCAGTCTCTAGTTCGATGCATTGGTGTTATCAACCACGGGATTTCGCTGGGCCGGCTGCTTGCGACTCTAGTTACATCTGTTGTCATTCTAAAGATTGCACTTGTTGTCGAAGGATTGGTTCTCGCTCTGTTCAGTTGTGCATACGTCACGTTATCCTTTTTTATCCGAGCGTACAAGCCAAGTTAAATGAAATAGTTAGAGTGGTTCCAAATGCGAATTTTTTAGTCTTTTGAACCAAGCACCAGAAATTGCTGACGATCCCTGCTTAGTTTGCAGTAAGCGGATTTAGTAAGTAGGATATGAGATGAATTGACAGCAGCACATGATTACAGTTAAGGTGCACGTACCATCTCATTCCGCTGATTAGCAGAAGCAATTCTTAGAAGATTTTCATCTCTTGGTCATACGCGGTAGAGTTGGTTCATCGTACTAACTTTAGTGTTGTTCTGGAAATTGTGAGAGGTGCTCAGTGAATATTTCATACTTAGCGATCTCAAATGATAGTGAAAGCGAACCTGCGAACGACGAATGCGAGATAGTCTTAATCGGCCTTGTTTCTTATTTTCTGTTTGGCAGGCATGTGGGTCAGACAAATAGCCTCGTCAAATATATTAAAATTGCAGCTCAACTCAATGAAAAGACCGTGCGAGACGTTGCACTGCGCGTTCGATGGATGACTGTGAGTGTTTCTTCACTCCCTCTAAATTACTTGCACATCTTTCATGCTTTAGTTGTGCCGCTCAGAAAGCTGTGTCTGTGGCCCCTTTCTTATTTCTACTAGTCTCGCTCTTTGAAACGACAAGCTTCATCAAAGCTTATGAAAGTTGCTATACACGGTAATGATCAGAAGAAGGAGAATGGGAAGAGACGAAAAGACGAGGTGCAGAATACAACCAAGAAGACCAAGGACAAAAAGGTGTTGATCCTGTTGTACTTTTTCGATGTAATATCTTATCAATAACTCTTGTGTGCTTCATTTCTGTAGAAGATTTCCCAAATGATCATTGAAGAACAGATATGTAAAGTAGATGGGCATGCTTTGATTCTAACGGAGTTACTGTCTCATTGGTGACAGGACAAAGCAGAGACAACATCAAAGCCAATGCCTAGTAGCAACATCGTTCCTAGGACGCCGATGCCAATGTATTCGACTCCTCCGCCCATCGACAATGACGACGGGATTTCTAATGACGGTGAGTGCTCGACTTTCTACTTCTTTGTTGCGACTATTTCCATATTGCTCGGCACTTTTTAGAAGTTATTCTGTGAAAGTTCTGTTACTATCCGATCTGAGTGTAAAGTTGACAATGGAAGTGTATTTTAAATGTTAGATCGCTCCAAAGTTGTGTCGTAACGTCTCTAGTGTGTTTTGCAGCAATTGGAGGTACGAGTGGGCAATTGCTACAGGAGAACGTCCAAGTTATTGCCCAGATTCGCTCCAACCTTGCTTCTATGAAGGTACGTCATATGAATCTTGGCACTTGTTAGTATCCTTTCCGACTTGGTCACTGGTTTTAGTCAGAAAAACACATAGGTAACTTACATTTACGTTTTTGAAATGCGTGGCATCCATGCTCGTCTTTTCTATTTGATTAATATTTTCCTGATATCGCAAATCTTCATTGACATTATTCTTTATTGCGTTGACAGATGCAGGAAAACACCGATCTGCTGGTTCGGTTCAGGGACAACATTTATGCAATTTTGAATGGGTGAACATTTTTTACTTCTACCAGTTCGTCCAATCAATGAAGAGAGATTATTTAAAGTTGAGGGTGAGAAATATGCTCTTGACGCTCTCTGACTCAATTGACCGGTGATTTGGATGCAGGATGACCAACATGCCAGGCATAATGAGTCAAATGCCACCATTGCCAGTGAAGCTGAATACGGAGTTGGCAGACAGCATTTTGCCCAAGTCGTCGACCCCCCTTCTACTCCAATCGTAGGCATGCTACAAGGTACTTGCCCATGCGCTACTCGTTTTGTACATTACCTTTTTGGGTAGCTTGTCTGGCTTGTACAGCCATGAACTCACAAATTACGGAAGGTTTCCTCTCTTTTTAATTTTACTGGAGATGTGGGGTCAGCAACCTTGACGAATGTTAATTCAATCATGAGGTCTAGTATTGCTCTTTAATAGAGAGTCCTTTGTTGAATATTGAAACCAGGTAGTCGCATCAGGTTCGATTTAGCTGCGGGAGTCAGACCCAGGGAAAGAGGGTTTCAGGTCCATGCAATAATCAGTTTAGAGAAGAAGAGATGAGGCTAGTCAAGGGTTCTAGTTACAGGATCGGCATCCAGCCAGGTTGAGGCTGCTGCTGTGCCAGTGAAGAATGATAGGTAACCCATTAAGCATATGGGAGGGTGGTGAAATCGTGAATGCTCTTATACTGGTACTGGTAACTCCATTTTTGTTGTTGTAGTTGCTCTCGAGTCTCGAATCAATAAAGTTCACTGGTAACATCATACAATGGATGAAGTCTAGATTTGAATTGTGAGGTGTTGAAGATTTAAATTGCATTACATTATTCACCAGTGTTCGGGGGTTCTCTTTTGCATTCCCTGCAACAACCGTTGGCTATACCTTTGAGCTCTGACAAAAGCAAAACGACAAAAGCTCCACCCAGACATGCAGGGGAGCATTATAATACTGTAACTCCATCACTCGGACCCTGAGGGAAGAGAATCCAAGCGGCTCACAATGTTATGTGAAGTTTGACAATCAGGGTTGTTTGTTCAACCCTGAAAAGACAGGCCCACGACCATGGATTTAGGCCTCGCAATTCTTCTGTATGTTTGAGCCATTTTGCAACTATGTGTAAATGAAATTTTTTATTTTTATTTTTTAGAGATGAAATCTCATGTTTTCTATGAGTCATAAAAATTTCAGTTTTTTGGGTGAAAACTTGAAATTATTGTTAATTGTTAAAGGAAAAAGAGGATAAATTCATCAAATACACCATATAAAATATGCTCAAAAAATGTGAAATTCACCATATGTACTCCCTTGTCCCAAATGATCTTTTGGTTGGATAAAATGTTCAACTTTTTTTATAGTATTTCAAGGAAGTTGTTATCCATTCACTAAATCTTCAAGAACAAAATGATCATCTTTATTTGAACAGCCATAAGACAAAAATACCATTTTGTCCGAATGAAAGATTAGTATATATTCAACCAAAAGATCATTTTGGGATAGAGCTTGTTTTTTAGTATTTCAAGGAAGTTGTTATCTATTCACAAAATCCTTAAGAATAAAAATGATCATTTTTGAATAGCTATAAGACAAAAATTGGCTATAAGACAAAAACTTTTGATGGTCCACAAATAAAAGATTACACAACCAAAAGATCATTTTGGGATAGAGGGAGTTTATATTATAGTCCATAATATGATGGTATAAATCAAAATGATCATGTCATTATAGAATTTTAAAATATACAAAACTATGGTTAAAGGTCTAAAGTTCAAATCATAATAAAATATTGATTTTTATCATTTTTTAGATTTCCAAATTTTTGCCTATTACTGTAGAAACTACACTAAATAAATTTTATTTCATTACTTGGGCACAAAATCTAAATACTCCTATTTCTAGAATAGTAGGAAGTATATCATTTTTATAGCTAAAATTCACATCAAAAGTGTAGAACAAAAAAAATACATTACAAGGGTGATATGTGGATTAAGCATCTATTAAAATAAAAAAGAACAACTCAATGGTGAGGAAATAATCATTACCGATTCACTTGAAATGTTTGCAAACAACTCTCTTCCAAATCGGATAAAAAATTATATTTTTCCATCCTATAGCCCTTCTAGAAATCTTTCAAAGTCACAAAATGTTTTTAATATTATTTCAAGAATAGAGTCGAAGTGTCTTTTAAGAAAATAATTTAATTTAAAGAAGAGCAAAAATGAAAAATCTAATGCTAAAGAATTATAAACAATGTAATCCTTGGAATTACAATGCCCTCTTTGTAAAACTTTAAGACCTTCAATCTCTTTGTATGCTCCCATTTTTGATGATTTATTGTGTAATGACAAAATTTTGGTTTTAGAATCAAAACAATGAAAAATTTAGATACAAACATTTGGAACATGTGGGAAAATTTTCAAGAATAGGAACTTCACACATTGCAAGATAGTAGGACTCGAAGTTTGGAGAAAATTTTTAATCTTGAAATTGCCCCAATACAATTGACCAAGTTTGACTCCTTTTAGAATGTGATTTGAGGAGTACAATTTGTTCTATTTTGGACGATGTTATGTTATGTTTTATTGGTTTCCTACCTGCGAATTTCAAAAGCCGATAAGTTTTTGTGCATAGGATTTTTAAAAGGCTCAGAAATTGCCGGAGTTGTCTTTGAGGTTCAAGGCAATGTCACTTTTGATACTGTAGCCGATTGGGGGAAAAATTAGTTTATCACTGCAGAGGTACAATTTTTATACAGAGAGTCCGAATTTCATGAACATTCAACCAATTTGAAAATGACCTTGTAGAACCATGCGCGACATTTGTTGTGTATGATGGATTTTGCAGTCATTAACGCCAATCATTGATAGTCCTTTTCTTTGGCTACGAATTAGAAGGCGAGACTTGTTCTGTTGGAATTGTGGTGAAAAATTAGTCAAGATAGGCTCAAAAAACCCTGCATTACTCAAAGTTGCCCCACATTCTCAAAGGAAAAGTTACACCAGTGTAACTCTTCGTTAAAAGGGGTGACATTTTATATAGAATGCACTGCATTCCAGTTGTTTCTATTTATAGGACCGGTGTACCATTTTGTCAAGAGCTAGGTACACCAGTATATGCCCTTGTGAAGGGCTAGGTATTCCAGTGTATACCCTTGTCAAAGGCTAGGCACACCGGTCTACACCCTTGTGAAGGGCTAGGTACATCAGTGTATCCCTTTGTAAAACGGTTTATTGACTTTATTACATTGAATGCAGAGCATATCAATGCTTTTTATCTCTAGGAAGAATAGGTGAGCGCCTCCCAAACCCTATTAAACATTTTCTAAATCCTTTTGACATAACCAAAAGGTCCTAGCTAATAATAGAGGTTACCCTTGATATTGACCCTACATGACGCTCCGCGCCTGGCTATTGTAGCTACACGGCTCACGGCGCTCTGTTGTGCAGGGTTTGGAGGCTCCAATATTTTCATATAACAAGAGAAGGCAATGGCCCGGCTATAGACTTACCCCAAGGCAATGCTACCATTGTGGAAAATTGTGGCCTAAGAACAGCCATAATTTTTTTTTGGCAATGAATTAGAAGTCGAGATTGGTTCCGTTGGAATTGTGGCAAAAAATCAGTAAAGAAAGGTCTAAGAAAACTCGTATTACACAAAGTCGCCCCGCATTTACAAAGGCAAAGTTAAACCCGTGTAACCCTTTGGTAAAGGTGTGACAATTTACAGGAAATGCTCTGCATTTCCGTCAATTCTCTTCCTAGGCCAGCAGGAGTTTGCCAGGTTGGGTGAGCGCCACCCAACACCCACAACCAACACATGTGGTTGTCCCACGACTCTTCGGTATGCACACTTCTATACCCTCAAATCCAATCTCTCTATACCCAAGTGTTCGAAACAAAACCAAGTGGAGAATCCAAAGTATGGACAGTGCAAGCATTCCTAACACTGAATTCACTATTCTCCAAATTTCCGACTCCTATCCAACTGTGGGATGACGCTTCGCTTCAATGAGCTTCCTTCTCTTGACTGTCAAGTCGGTCCAAATCAGGAACATGGAAAAAAGGAGCACTGTCGCCTGGTGCAACCTCGTATGCGACGTGGATGCTGTACTTGAAGCTTGAAAAAAGTAGCTGAAGGCCGCCACACTCATGGCTTTCACCACGGGATTGAATGGTGTGTTGCCGTAGAACGTTTCGCCTGTCATCACATACACAATTACAAAAACGAAAGCGCGCGAGAAACAACGGTTCTGCAATAAAGGCCACTTTGTCTGCTCCCCTTCCCACAAACACAGACACCAACTGGGCCATTACACAAGTGATGAGGATCACCACGATGAACCAGGTCAGATACGCCACTCTCCGGGATCCCTTGACAATGAAGCTGGAGAAGCAAGCTGACGGCGCTCACCACCGAGTAGAGCTTGCAACAAGTGATGCCCATGTTGGGACCCAAAGAGCCTGAATATGAGTTAAATGTTGCAACGACATGTTTGCAACCCTTCAAGCTGACGTCTACAAATCAAAATGGACACCATCGGTTGTGACAGTTCTGCAATACCATTTTTGTCGATCAAGAGACTCCTTTCGATTTGAGCACTCACCATAGATACTGTAATGTACTGTACTTCGGAAGGAGGAGGAGCAAAGCGGGTAAACAACCTTCGAATCTCCTCAAGTTGGCGTGATTCTACCGTCCAAACTTGTGACATCTTTAGACCTAATTAGCTTATACTCCGTACTTCACAAAATCTAAGTTAAGCTCAAACTGCAGGACAAATTGCAGGACTGGTATGGATTCATATTTCAGGACAGGTAACTGGGATTTATCGAACTTAGTGAGTGTATAAAACAAAAGGGCAAGTCAACGTACAAAAGTGACTCGGTTATCTTCTCTTAAACGTACAATGGGCATAAGGTATACAATATATAAGCGCACATTGCTGTATGTTGTTTACCAATGAAATAAGGGTCCTTTCTGCATCGTCATACTTGAAAGTGGGAGTCCTACAGGGAACAAAATTGTCTTATTGATGGTTTCTCGGCCAACCTCAATCCTTGCATTACAAGATGAGAGCCGGTTTCTATTGGTAGCTGGAATTGGAAGCCCGGTTAGGTTGACCATAGATAGAGAGGAGAAAAATCTCTGAAATCTTGACGTACAATGACAAACAAAAGTAAACACAAAGTTGAAACATTTTCATTCAAACAATGATACTGTAAGCATCAATGGATAAAGTCCAAAAGTAGACATACTAAAGTTGTAGTGTGCAACGTGGTACATGTTACATTTGAAAGAAAATCATAACTTTCATCTCATACATCAAAATGGAATGATTCAAAGCTTTCCACATGTGTATAAATCTAGAAAATCAATTTCAAAGTTAGCCATGTCTAAAACTCAATGAAATTGTTCAGTATAATTTGGAATTACTTTGTCTTTTGCTAACTGTTTTTAGAAATCCAAAAAAAAATTTCAACACCTTTGTCCAAAGACTAGTAAGAATTCATAATGCACATCATTCATTGATCAAATACATCCAAAAAAATTATCATTGTCAATATCATAAAAAAAACTACCAATTTTATGAAGGTCAATGAATGTAATTATGGGCACTATTCAACTTTTTGATGATATTGATAATGATAATTTTTTTTGGATTTGTTTGATCAACGATGTGCATTATGAACTCTAGTATTTAGACAGAGGAAATAGATCTGAAAACATATTATAAAGTTGTGAAATATATTGAATTCATTGCCCTATTCAACAAAAATTTCAAATGCTAGGCCATTTAGATGTAAAAATGGTTGTATTGCAAGATGTACACTCTCTACAAATGGCTAATGCTTTTCTATTATCTCAATTCCAAAAATAATTCAAATATTGTGAGAACCAACATCATTTGCTTGTTTGTCAAATTGATGATATCTTGAATTCTATAAATATTAGTTTCTATTAATTTTTGCATGTAACAATTTGAAATGATGTACACCAATATGCCAAGGTATAAAAAGTTTTTTTAGAGTTCTAAAAAAATTTGGGGAGCAAAAGATAAAATATTTTTTAATCATGTTGAACAAAATTGAGTTTTAGACATGGCTAATTCAAAAATTGTTTTTCTTTCAAATCACAACTAATTTTTTCTTCAAATTTCTATGTTTTTGTATAGTATGTTGCATACTACAACTTTTGTATATCTACTTTTGGACTATTTCCATTGATGCTTACAGTATAGTTGTTTGAATGAAAGCATTTTCACTTTGTAATTAGTTTTGTTCATCTATGTACAATACAATTGGAAAAGCAAGCTTTGGATTAGGATTTGGAAGGTATAGGAATATTTGAGACTTTTACAGAGCTCAAGGTCAAAGCATAGATCCTTCAAGCCCTCCAATGGAAATAGGGTCTAAGTTCTTCAAAAGTATCCAAGGAAGTATAATACCTTCTAAGCATGGGGAAGACCATTGCCTAGTCATACAACGTTATGTGAGAGTTCCCAAAGTTACATTACAACATATATAGAATAGCTATTTTAAAAATTAATGCTAACAACCTAGTCTAGGATTGATCTATCCATATTAAGGTTTGTATAAAAATAAATGGAGGGGACTTGAGGGCTTGGGAGGGCTGTTTTAGGATTCTTCCCTTGGCAGCTTTGAACCACCCACTATTTTCAAAGAATTTTTTAAAGAAAATTTAAAGGTTTAAATTTATTTAAATTTATTTAAGAAATTAAACTAATACAAAGCAATTTTTTTTCAAAATAATAACTAAATAATATTATCTAATATAGCAATATTTTGGCCATGTCGATTTGCTGATGTGATGCAATTCCTACATTTATCACGCTTCTAGCTTTAACCCAGTATTTCAACCGCCTAAAAGTGTCCAGTAGATGACAACCAAGAATCTTTCTATATAAAATAAATATGCACATATTCATTCGTGGAATTTTGTATGAAATCTGAAAAACAAAGATCTTGTATAGTAATTAGACCAATGATTACTCTTGGTTCTTATTTAAAGAAATGATCTAACTGTCCAAAAAACAAGAATGTCCATAACTTTCTCATAACAAATCCAAATGAAATGAATCAAAGCTTTCCAGATAGACAAAAATATAATCTATGAGAAAAAGAATCCTTAAAAAAAAAAGGTGCAAATTTTTTTTGCTGCTTGCGCTACCTCTCCGTCCCCTGTTTTGAGCTTATTTGGTCATAACTTTTGTTCCTGGGCACCAATTGTAAAAAGAATAATTTAAATTGGCAAAAATTTCTTGTATGGAATTTTGAAACCATATACAAGTGTTCCAATTTCTTTATATATATTGTGAAATTTTTATAAGATGTATGCAACCCAAAATTTTCTATATTCATTTATTTTCTTAATTTGGTCCACCTAACTTTTGGGTCTTTTTAATTTGATAATTTTTACAAAAGTCGTCCTCTAAGCCATTTTAATGCTAATGACCCATGTGTTTAATACACAATTTGCATACCCGTGATTTTTGTGTTAATATATGTGTTCACTTTGGATCAAATTTGGTTGTTAAAAAAGCTTCGTTGCTTAGTATAGTCATATATTTGGTCAGTCTCATGACTAAAATATATCATGTACATGATAGGACAAGTCACATGACTAGAATAAGTCATGTGCATAACTTAGACAAGTCACATAACTAAAGCAAGTCATATATCTAGGGTTTAAAAACCTAGCCGCCTCTTCCATGTAGCCGCCAATAATTTAGGGTTTTAAAACCCTAGCCGCCATTTTTTTGAAGTTGCCTCCTCAAAGTGCAACATTTGGCTATTTTTGTTTTCTCTTCTTTGTTTCTTGTTACCTCTTAGGTTTTGCTTCTTGTTGCCTCTTAGTTCTTGTTTTTTGTTAAAACCTTTTAGATCTTGCCTCTTGTTGCTTCTTAGTTCTTGCTTCTTGCTTTTAATTTTCTCTTATTACCTCTTAGTTCTTACGTTTTGCTTCTTATTTTCTCTTGTTGCTTCTAACTTCTTTTTGTTGCATCTTAATTCATGCTTCTTGTTACTTCTAATTGCATCTTAGTTCTTGCTTTTTCTTCTTATTTGTTTCATTTTCTTGCATCTTAATTTGTATTTCTTGTTGCAACTTAGTTCTTGTTTCTTTTTTGTTTTTTGTTGTATCTTGTTGCATCTTACCTCTTGCTTGTTGTTACCTCTAAGTACTTGCCACCTTTTGCTTCTTGTTCCTTCTATTACCATTGTTATTCTTTCTTCTTGTTTATTTGCAATTTTCTAAAGGTAGCGATTATGACTTTTTCTTATCTTAAACTTGTGCAACATACTTATATTGCCTTAAATCTTTGAAGGTTGAGCTATATTGTTCATTTCATTGAAATATAACCTCCTTGATCGTTTATGTAGGTACCAGCTGAAATGAAGTTATTAGAGGCTACTTGCAACACCAAAGAGGCAACATCTTCACATATTTGTAAGGAATATAGGTCTTATAAATGTGTAGGAATATACATTTATAGATTGTCATTGTGATATGCTTTGTGTGAGTGACTAATATATGTGATTGAAAAGAGTCACATTCTTTCTTGCATTTTATTTTTCTAATATGAATGTCTTTTGTGCATCTCAAAAATCATATGCTCTCATTTTAATTGGATGGAGTCTTTTGTTTAGCTACTAAATCATTTTAATGCATGATAGCAATGCGTCATGTCTGTGAGTGTAGTTCATGATAGAAACTATCATTAGCCTCATTTACCTCAATTATGAGCCGTGCACACAAATCTAAGAATGTGACTCTCACTTACCTGGAATATCATTTGCTTCAATCATATTTCACAAAATATCAACTATAACCAATCATAGCAGAAAACATGACTCACAAGAATCATCTTTCACAACAACGAAAAATATGATTCACCATAGTCATACGCCATGTCAGTCAAAATATGACTCACCATAATCATATTTCATGTCAACCAAAAATATGATTGCACATAATGATATTCTACGTAGGATTCTTTTTGCTTTTGCCCGGGCACCTCAAGAAAAAGTCAAGTGTATCAAAAATGGTCAACATATATGCCATGTTGACAAAATATGGCTAATTTTGGCTAATTATACTTCCCAAACTATATGACTGCAAATATGACTCATGTCTAAAGCGACTCGTCGGTAATAATTGAATCCAATCATAGTGCAAATCATCTACAGTAATTTTTGCATGAGTCATATTTTGAAATTTTATGACTCACTGCAGTCATATTTTGCAACCATAAATCATCATTTCTGTTGTAGTGAATTCATGCTCTTCTTGTAATTTTAACTTTAAATCATTAATAATTTTGTCTCTTATTGAAATTTGAGAATATAATTCTTCTCTTTGAATTGAAAATTGACTTCTCTTACTCCACCAACCATTTCTTACATTTAATAAATTATCTCTCTTCTTCCAAATCTTCAGTATTATCAAACAATTGCAAGCAACTTTGATGCAGATAATTCTCTTTTGATGTCTTTGGTTGTTTTTTCTCAAGATTTGGATCTAACATTCTCACAATAATCTTGTTCTTCTTACAACATTTATTATATTAAACTTAAAAATTAACTATGAAAATTTTGAAGCTTTTGATTTTTTAACAAAATAATAATCATACTCAAGTTATCCTTGATTTTTATATGAAACCAATGTGATGTTCATTTAATAATTTAAAATTCTAAGATTAGAAATTTCCATACACATATACTTTTATAATTATTTATTTATCAATCTAGTTTTTTTGATTGCATTGCAACCAATAAATCATCATAAATATAATAAAATCTAATTCCTAGTCATCTGCTTCCTCGGCAATGGCGCCAAATGTAATTTGTAGAATTCACCTAATTGGAATAATACCAAAAGGGGTAGGATTTGAACACTAGGGAGGCAACTTGCTAGGTTTATTGTATTAGGTTGTCACGTATCAATTCATAATAACCTATTGGTTTCTTTTCATTCATGTAAATCATTCATTCCATATCACTTTGATTCCAATTGTGTTACACACCTACATTCACTCAAAAACTCCAAATTCCAATCCTATACTAAAATATATTTCCTTCTTCCAAGGAAGGAGCTCCAGCATCACCCGCATGGAAAAAATCAATTCAAATTAGCTTCCTTCTAATTCATATAGCTAGGTAGTTGGTTGAAAGAGGTCAACTGTTTGCTTCATACCCATCAGTATCTCAACAATAATTATCTACCAATTAATAACTACAAGTCATTTACACTGCTAAATCCAATCCAAATTGATAATTCAAAACATTTTAGCAAACTTTATCAAATTAGACACTTATTATATATTTATACTATTCACAGGCACATACAATAGGTTTATATATAGTACTTCTTTCATTTTTTTAAAATTATTTTATTATTTATAAATAATCCCTGATGGGACATTTGCCTCTATCATTTTGAAGGGGCTTAGTACTATTTTTGATCCAGAAATACAACTTTGAAGCTCAAAATTGGATTCAAGGACTTCTACTATAGTTACATAAGCTAACAAAGAAATTTTGTAAAACTTGTAAATTTTCCACCTCTCACGTGTGTTCAAAGTGCACTCCCACTCTACAAATGCAAAGAGTACAACTTTTTTTCCAATGATAAAAATGGATGAGAAGGAGCATCTTCAAATAAAAGAAAATGCATAATTTTCATTTATATTTTTTGAATCTTTTTACTATTTAAAAAATCAAACATCAAAGTGTCTATTTTCTTGGCATTTTCCAATGTCTTTTTCTGTGTATAACTTTTAGTAATAAATTTCTCTAGGTTTGAATTTTGAAGACATATTATTTTCAATGCTTTACAAATTGTGCATATTTTATTTTATTTTATATTCAAAAAAATTATTTAAAAAGTCACAATACTCATGGAAATAGTCTGTTGTGACTTGTGAGACAAAAAGACCAGGTATTTTTTGCAAAGATTTAGTATCTAAGTTTAGCATTTTCACCAATAATAGCATCTTTAAGTCCTAAGTCCACATTAATCATTCAAAGCTTTCTTTCTTTGTAGGGTCAATTTGTGGTATGCCTCAAAGATGCCTTTTCTATTTCCCTCCAAAGTTCCTGTATATTGATTTGTCCTATTAGTCAAAGGGGAATTTGCATCACCTAAAAAATTAGTATCACTACAAAATTTTATTTTTGTGGAAATTAGTACAATTTAATAATATTCCAACTCGCACTCATTACAATTAGTGTGACTTTGATAAATTAGTGTTATATGCACTTTTAGGACAAATTATTGTGTTGTAATTACTTCTCGCAAGTACAAAGCCAATAAGGTAAATACACCTAAAAGCAACACTTTTTTGGGTCCTACTACTTTAAAGGAAAAATGATTTAAAAAAAAATGAAATTATTAACAAATTCAAGAAAAATGCAACCCATATGGTTTTGTAAGTTCAATGCTTTGGTAATCTTTTACAAATTTTCAAACTTAAAAAAATAGAGTAGCCTATACTTAATACTAGATTTACCTTGAATAGACAATTTAAATCACAAAATTTCTCAACTTTCATTGGTTGCTTCCCAAAACTCCTCTCTTTTCATTTGTTGCTTTCAAAAATTTGTGGTGCTTTTAATCTTTAACCCCTAAATGCGCAAGGCCTTTTTGGATTTAAAAACGTCATTGCTATTGAAGTGTTGTAGATCTAAATGTCACTAAGGTAAAGAAATCTCAATTGTGCAATCTTGTAGTCTATGTGTTGTAGATGACTTGAATCAAACTTGGAGTCATTTAGAAAAAATAGGTTGCATGATTGTTAATAATATTTTAGTGTTGGAAAAGGATGCTGAAATTTTCCTAGCAAGTGAACGCATTAAGTTGTGAAATTCAATATTTTAATATACTCAAATGAAAATTTTAAACTATAAAGTGCTTCAAAACCAACATACAAACACATTGGTGAAAGAAAATTATATCATTCAATAGACTCATTGTGTTTGCAAAATGGCTTTGAAATGCCAAAAAATATATCTAAGGCTATTCTTCCTTCTCCTAAAATGTTTTACAGTCACTCATAACTTTATTATTGGATTGATATGCAATTTAACCACATAAACTAGACTAGTGCATGCAATTTTTTCCCAAAAAATTAGAATGGACACTGTATAAAGAAGAAACAAGTTGCCAAAGTTCCTTGTAATCCAAAAATGTCTAGAATTTGAACTTTGATCGAATTGCTTTAAAACATTCAAAACAACATAGACAGATCTGAATTTTTTTTTGCGATAATTAGACTTTGTAAAAAACATAATACAATAAATTTTGTTGAAAATGAACATTGGATAAATAAGATACAAGCCTGCAAAGTTGCAGCCATCAAAATGCAGTTTGGTGAATTCAAATTGAAACTATGAATTTCAAGTGGCTTTTTAAAAAAATCAACAGATCTTGGATTGATCTAAAAATTTTACCACACAAAGTCAAAGTAAAAAATGCAGATTTTTCAATAGGTTTAATTAAATTTAGACATTGGATGCAAAAGTTACAGCTTTTCAAATTGGGCTTCTAGACTATGTAAGAATACTTTTGGTCCCTTGGGGGCATTTAAGGGAAAACTTTCATTGTCTCCTTGGGGGACAAAATGAATTTTTGGATAGGCTCCTACGATCTCAATTTATGTGGTGGTTTTCCGAAGATTGAAGAACAAATTAGGTTTCTAGGAATATAAATTCTATTTCCATGAGTGCATGAGAGCAAAAATAATGTTAGCGTAAATCCAAAACGGATCTTGTCGAGCAGCAAAAATCATAGAAATTTAAAATATTTTTTTTTTTAATCTCTTATAGAAATAATTTTTGTCAACATGGAAAGATTTGATTCATTCCATTTTGATTGGTATTGAGAAAGCTATGGACAATCTTAATTTTTGGGCAATTATTTAGAGTATCTTCTTGAAAAATAAATTTGTAGTATTCTTTTTTGAACACAAATTTTGCAATTAAAAAAAAATTGCAGGGTTTAGCTAGCTTGCTAGAACAATTTCACCACTATGATTAGTGATTTTCATTTCCCTCTCAAAGCTATTAATGATTTTGTTTTTCCTTCAATTTCGTACCTACTTCTACTTTAAAAAAAATTGAAGAATGAAAACCAAGTGTTTTGTCTTTGATTTTTTTTCCTAGGTTTTCAACTCAATTCTTAAATATTAAAAATTTGAAATTAAAAATGAGTAGAACAAGAATTTTAAACTAAGAAGACTGAAAGCCTTAACCCTTAAAGTTCCATGACTATATTTTCATTGAAAAATGCTCAAAAATTGCCATTTTCAGTACAATTATCAAATTCTTGAAAAAAGGCTTTTTTTTATTCAAGTAACCATAGGATTTTGTAGTATGCTGACTTGTGAACATGTGGTATAAATTTCAGAAATTTCCACCTCGGGGATTGCAAGATATAAGCATACAAATTCACTGAAATCATTTTTTTAGCCTTGCAAAAAATAAAGCAGCTCTACTTCACAAGCTCACTTTTTGATGAAAAAATGTCTAAAATGAAAGTGCTTCTTTAGAGTCTTTTTCCTAGACAAGTTGGCTACATGCTTGAAAACTTAAACTTTATTTTGAATTGTCCACATACAGGAAAAAAATAGTAAGTAGATAGTAGTAGAGAATGATTTAAAATATTAAATTGTCAAGAATTTAATTATAGAATTAAAAAATGCCAATCCCAATGGTTGCAATGTTGTACTAAACAATCTACATCCTAGGATTTTATTTCTTTAAAAAATATTGAAAATTGAATAAGATAAAGGACTTCAAAGTTTATTTTAAAGTAGAGAATCTATAATTGCCCGCAAACTAAAAATCTTCATAACTTTTGATTCATTGATCAAAATGGGATGATTAAAAGCTTTCCACATATACATTACTCTAGAAAATCAATTTCAAAGTTTTGTTCTCTGAGAAATGTGATTTTTTTATTTGCCCAAATTGTCCAGTTACAAAAAAAATAACATATTAGGCCATAATTTTTTACTCAAATTTCCAAATGTCATTAAATTAGTGCATATGAAAGATATTGCTCGCGCCCACCTTCTATTAAAATTTCAGCCTAAATATAAAAATTTCTAGTTACACATACTTGACTACCTGCCCAAAATTTCTATATAGCCAAAAAACGCATGTTGGGTCTTTTAGAGGTTAAAATCTAGTGAGGCAAGATTCAAAAGAATTAGACTTCTTCACTTCAAACACAAATATCTTGCAATCTATGCAGTCAAAGTTTGTAAATTTTCTTCCACACATTTTTGTACTAGTTTAGTGCAAGATCAAACATTTAGATAAAGAAAAAAAAATAATTTCTAAAGTTTTTTGCACTTTGCATTAGAAATGGCATATTTGAAGGATTTTTAATGAAATAAATGCTTTGAGAGCTTGGAAGTTGTCTCCTAAATGTGTAAGGCACCAAATTTTGGTGTCAACAATACTTTGAAGTTTAATAAATCTAACCAAGCTACTAGCTTTAGTAGTTTATATTTTTGAAAAATTCTTTTTGAGGTCTAGTTTTAGCATCAAAAATCAGATTTTGAAAATGAATGATTATGAATTTTCTATTCAAGATTTTGTACAAGGATGCCCATTGTAAATCTTGGTTCTTTTAATATATAAAAAATTAATAAACTTTATGGCAATATAATTTTTTTTCAGTCTGTGCCCAAGAACAAAAATTATGCCTAACAAACTCAAAATAGGGGAGAAGGGGCAACAAAAAAAATTTCAAAGTTTAGAATTCTTTAGAAATTTTTTTTCTCTTATAGATTATATTTTTGTCTACAAGAAATGCTTTAATTCATTTCATTTAGAATTGTCATGAGAAAATTATAGACAATCTTGTTTTTTGAGCAATTAGAGCATCTTCTTTAAAAATTAACTTGTAGGGTTCATTTTCAAATGCAGTTTTTACAATTTTTCAATAGAAGAAGTTCCACATGGTTTAGTTTTTTTGCTATAAAATCTTACCACTGGGATTACTACAATTTAATTCCATCTCAAAGTTATTAATGATTTAGATTTTCCTTCTATCTTGTACCTACTTCTACTTAACAATTTTTTAAAGAATGAAAATTAATTTTTTTTGAATTTTTTCTTTTCTAGACTCTCAACTCAATTCTCCACCATAAAGATTCAAAGCTCAAAACTCTATAGTGGAAAAAATTAAAGTTAAGTAATAATGTAGTCCTGCAATGTGCTGAAAACTTATTTTTTTTTCACTTTAAACACAATTATCTTGCAATATATGCTGTTAAAATTTCTGAAATTTTTTCCACACATTCTTATAGTAGTTAGATGTAAGATCCTATGTTTAGATGTGCAAAAGGAATAATTTTCAAATTTTTTTTACTCTTTGCTGTAGAAATGACAATTTTGAATGTTTTTTGGCAAAAAAAAGGCCTTTGTCCTTTAGGGGTTAAACACCCTCATGATCAAACATTTTAATCTTTCAATTTGTAAGCAAAATTGTTGTGTTTTTCTTTTCCCATGCAATTTCTAATATGTCTAGTTGAATATGTACGGTTACAATTCAAAAAAATATTGATAAAATTTATCAAATGTTTTTTTTTTTGTTCAATTTAGAGCAAATTTCAAGAAACTCAAAAAATGCCTTTGGTTAAGTTATGAATTTGTTCATTAAGGCCATTTTTGTTGTTAGAGAATGGAAATTTTGCAATTTGGTAATTCTATGTTAGAGATCCCTAATTAACTTACCCCCAAACAAGGGCTGCCACAATTTTGATCAAAGTAGGACGTTAAATCCATCCCGTAAAGTAAGACTAGTAGGATGAAAACGCAGGAATTGAGGGATAAATGTAATAAAAGAGCCCTATCTTCTGTGCCGTGTCAATCCTATTTCCTTCACCACCCTAGTTAATTTTGGCCGTCCGATTGCAAATATGAATTCGGAATTTGCAAAAAAAATCATTTCTGAAAAATAAAAAATTCTTGCGTTTTCCCCAGGGGTGAAATTCTTGCGTTTTCACCCTGCTGGTCCCACTTCGTGAGACGGGTTTAGGGACGTCCTGCCTGATCAAATGTGTGCGTAGAAAGCGGCCCCAATGTGCCCAACGCTGATTCGGACGCGCTCGGCCGCGACGCCTTCCCAGTGCGTCCGAGGTGGCGCATTTGGGGCCCTTGAACCAATCGCCCTTCGCTTGGCTTCTTTGCTGTTTGCGGCCCTCGTTTCTTCAGCTTTTCGTGCTTCTGGTTCTCTCCGCGCCTTCTTGCATCCTTGCGAAGCCAAGCAACGCCATAGTTCTGAAGTTCCTTAGCCAAGCGAAGGAAGGAAGGTAGGTAGGAAGGGTTCTCCCTTGTCCCGTCGTTTCTTCTCCTTCGTCCACCCCTCGCGAGGTTTCGGCTCGCCATGGCGACAGCCCTTTCGTCCGCGGCGGCCGCGACAGCCGTGGCCAGCGGACAAGAACTGATCAGGGTGCGTACAACTACCAGCCTCCTCGTCCGTCTCCCTTGGCATGGGGTTCATGGAGAAAGACCTTCCTGCTTTCTGGCTTTCATTTCGCTGGGATCTGCCCATCGATGGGAATTGGGGGGTGGGGGTTATCTCTGATGGGGTTGGATTTCGATGGTTTCGTGAACCCTCCCTCGGGATTATCGCCTTTGGGGGAACTTTGGTTGGTACGTTTGGGAAGGATGGGGGGGTGTTGCTGATCGGGTGGGTTGGGGAATGAGCAGGGGGGCGTCGCGCAGAAATTCTCGGGCCTCCGAGTGGCCGCCTTCCCCCAGAAGAAAGAGACCGTGGCGCTCTTCACCAAGGTGAGAGAAAATTGATCCTGTGTGTTACGGGGATTAATGGGCGATCTCGATCAGGGGGCTGGCGGGATGAACTTCGAGATACGCGCTCGTACGATGGGTCGCAGATGGAGGCAAATGGATTATGTGGATATTGTTAACGTCCTTCCCTAAAATGATAATAGGCTTACACACTTGCTACTCTATCATGGATTGGATTGTAGCACACTCGTCACGTATTCAAACCATGTCGTGTGTGAAATACTGGGAACCCCAGGTGGTAAATAAGATGACAGAGATTGGAGTGTCCAGGGAAAACCAATGTTCGCGATGGCGATTGCCACGGATGTGTCGCGATTCGAGTCCGTCACCATGGCGCCTGCGGATCCCATTCTGGGCGTCTCCGAGGCCTTCAAGCGGGACAACGACGAGGTGAAGCTCAACTTGGGAGTGGGCGCCTACCGGACGGAGGAGCTCCAGCCCTACGTCTTGGAGGTGGTCAAGAAGGTAGGAAACTCTTGGCCTCATCTTCTTGGGGTTGGCCAAGTGGACCTGAATGGAAAACGTCTGGGGTCTCTTTCTTTTCTGTGGGAGATCGCTTTCTCCTCCTGGTGCGCTTTTTTTTAATATTATATACATGAATTAGGTTTGAGCTTATACTATGAATTATGCTTATATTCCTGAATTCTCTTTTAGAAGAGCAATAGAAGGAATTCAGAATGAGCATCAATGAGAACAATTAACTATTGATGAATCTCCAGGCAGAGAGCTTGTCAAATTAGGATGAAGAATCTCTAGCAATTGGGTAGAATCTATCTCCATTGCCGTGCCCTTTAAATTCTTCGTTTTCTGCAATCCAAGATGAGCCATTATTTTAACTTTTGGCACGTTGGCTTCATTCTTCAGGCTGAGAAGAAGATGCTCGAAAGTGGCGACAACAAGGAGGTACTGGATTTGCGTTGTTGTTGAGCTCGAATTGCAGGATCTCAGTTTACGTTTTTCTAGCATATTGCATGTATCTTCGTGTTTAGTGTCTTCCCTTTTGGAAGGCTTGAATCTGATGATCAATCTGTGTGTTACTGGTATTCAGTATCTCCCTATTGAAGGACTTGCTGCATTCAACAAGGCTACAGCTGAGTTGCTCTTGGGAGCGGATAACACTGCTATTAAAGAGAACAGGGTAAGCATGGGCTTGATCTGATATATGACTTGCACCTTTCGCATCTGTAATTAATTTGGATCTCTTTGAGATGAGGAGGACAACTTCGATATCGTGGAACTTATACAATTGCTGCATTGGATTGTAGGTTGCCACCGTGCAAGGCCTTTCTGGAACGGGTTCTCTTCGCCTTGGTGCCGCTTTCATTCAACGTTACTTCCCTGGTACCACGGTGTACATTTCTTCTCCTACCTGGGGTAAGAATCGGAGACGTGCTATTTCCAGTTGATTGACGTGAGTTGACTGTTGAGACCTCTTTTTTGTTCATGTTGATTTATGTCTTGAGGTATTGGTCTTTGCAGGAAATCACAAGAACATTTTCAACGATGCCAATGTGCCATGGAAGGAATACCGCTACTTTGACCCCAAGACCGTTGGCTTGGACTTTGAAGGCATGATCGAAGATATTGAGGTAAATTTCAGAAAGACTTGGGGTTTGCATATTGATTAGTTACTCGAGTATGATGTTCGCTGTCTTTCGAAGACATTAAATTTTTTGGTTGTCTTTTGACGACTGTGTATCCCAAAGTTCTGATAGTAGACATCTGGTTCTTTAATTGAAGTAGGAGAGGGTTGTTTACTACCATAACTTCAGGGTCCTGTTCAGTTCCTTCACTGAGGATGCGGTTGTATTGTTGGAATTTTTTCTAGAATGCGCCTGAAGGGTCGATTATATTGCTGCATGGGTGTGCACACAACCCAACTGGCATTGACCCAACACCCGAGCAATGGGAGAAGATTGCTGACCTTATCCAACAAAAGAACCAGATGGCATTCTTTGATGTGGCGTACCAGGTATTTATTTCATTGCACATAGATTCATCACCAGAGGATAAACGTAATGAGTCCAAGGTCTCCTTAGACTCAGATCGTTATTCTTTGAGGTTAATTAGCTTTTAGTTTAATCTGTGGAATTTTAATGTGTGAGCAAGGAGTGTATGCTTAGTATGCTTGGTTAAGGATCTGTTGCTGTTTGATAATCCAGGGTTTCGCCAGTGGGAGCCTTGATAACGATGCGAGCTCCGTGAGGAGGTTTGTAGCCCGTGGTATGGAGGTTTTTGTAGCGCAATCCTACAGTAAGAATCTGGGTCTCTACGCTGAGCGTGTGGGTGCCATTAATGCGGTTGTATCATCTCCAGATGTTGCATTGAGGTAAGCATTGATCTGCATTAACGTCACTCTCAATGTGGTTAAGGGAAGGGACATGATTACATTACGCAACATTTTTCTGATGGTGGATTGTTTTGTGTTTCAGGGTTAAGAGCCAATTGAAGAGGCTTGCAAGGCCAATGTACTCAAACCCGCCTGTCCATGGCGCCCGTATTGTTGCCAACGTTGTTGGGGACTCCACAATGTTCGACGAATGGAGAGCCGAGATGCAAATGATGGCGGGTCGTATCAAGACAGTGAGGCAGAGGTTGTATGATGATCTTTCTACGAAGGACAAGAATGGCAAAGACTGGTCGTTTGTTCTCAAGCAAATTGGAATGTTCTCATTCACTGGACTCAACAAGGCACAGGTACCTCCTGGAACACTCTGCCTGAGTATGGCTCTGCAAAGCTTGTCCAATTCCTTGTACTCTTGAGTTGTGCACTAGGTTTTAAGACACTTTTCGCACATCATTGTTTGTGGCTGCAGAGTGACAACATGACAGACAAGTGGCACGTGTACATGACTAAGGATGGTCGTATCTCACTTGCTGGACTCAACTTGGCGAAGTGTGCTTATTTGGCGGACGCTATTATCGACTCTTTTTACAACGTGCAGTAGCTTTTCACTTATATTGTTGATCCACTCCTGATCAACCTGGTTCGACTCCTACTCGTGAGACCCTCTCGCAGGAACAAGAGGTCGGGCCTGTTTTTGCACCTGGATTCTACTGTATGTAGTTGATAATTAGATTGACCCTGCATATGGGGTGATAATTCCTGACGAGGTTGAGGTACAGGATCTCAAACTTAGAGCATAGTCTGAATTATTATAAGACACAATTTTGACGAATGTGACCAGTTGCACACGTGTGCTCAATAATCCAAAGTCATCGGCTGGCTAGGGGACTTCATGCCTCAAATAATTTCAGATGCTTTGAGTTGTAGAATTCTCGACTCTGCTTTTTATTGGAATGTCAAGTGTCCTATTGCTCCAAGAATTTCCTGCATGCATGCAGATAGGAGCCGTAATTCTGTGCTGAAGACCATCCAGAAGCTGATGAGAAGCTGATGAGCAAAAAACAGTGATTGTCACAGTTTAACCCTAGAAAGATGGCCCAATGACCACCTGTAGCTTGTCTTTTTTTACTGAAAAATTGAGTTGACCGAAATGTGTGAAATTTGCCGTTCAGAATATAGGCAGCAACTAAAGGGACGACAATGACTATCAGTTTCAAGCCTTATCACTCTTTTTGCTGCCATTTTGCAACTGGATGTGAAAGAAAAGTTTTATTTTATTTTTCAGAGATGAAGTCATGTTCATAACAAGTCATAATATTTTCAATTTTTCTTGGAAAAAATTGAAATTATTGTGAATTTTATGAAAAAATGAAGAATTCATGTCAAATCCCTTATAGAATATACTAAATTTTTTCAATCATAGATGTATAATATAGTGTTCAATACATCATGGTATAAATCAAAGTTATCAAGTCATTCTAAATAAGAAAATCAGCAAACTATGGTTGTAGGCCCAAAGTTCATATTGCTATAAAGCGTTGAAATTTTCAAAATTTTCAATTGGGATAGAAATTGCACTTGATAAGCTTCATTTCATTAGTTAGACTAAAATTCAAAACTTATCATTTTATGGCTAAAATTCACATCAAGAGTAAATAGCACAAAATGGTCACATATACTACAAGGATGATCTATGGATTAAGCATCTTCTTCTTCAATGAGGGAATTTGCAATACCTTTTATATTATTTCATTAAAATTACTCAAGCAACTTTGAAAAAAAATATTAAATGAAAATTATTTTTCCATCGTATAGTCTCAGGTCAAGTAATCTATCAAACATTTAGTGCTGGTAGTAACCTTATAGGATTAACCTTGTAAAGACGCTAAAGGCCTAAAATGATGGCTTTGTTGTTAATTCGTAGAAACAAAGAAAGCACCTCTTGGTCTAATAATTGGAGTACTTTGGATTTAAATCTTTATAGTCACCAAAGTACTTTGGAGTTAAATCACTAGAGTGCCTTTAGATCTATGTTTATCCTAGATTTAAGGTAGAAACATCCATTAGCATCTTTGCTCCCTTTCATATACCTTGGATTGTCACTAATTCTGTCCCTAGACTTCTCATTAATGTGTCCTTGGAATTCTTGGCTCTGAATGGCCGATGCATTTGAAGGACACATCTCTAACTACCATTTGTTCTCATCTAATTTTTGTTGATTTCAGTTTGGGATCCACCTATGTGACAGTTTTAGTGGTCTAGGGGACTGTCTCTTTGAAAAATCATATAAATTACATACCACATCCAAAAAATCTTTATTTTTTTGAATATTCATGATTTTCACTTGCCAATACTACAAAAATATTAATTTTAGGAAAATTGGCGTCCAATTATGCTGAATTGCTTAATATTGACGGTTTTGGGTGCTTCCACTTTAGAGCTTCAACAATTGAAAAGTTGTAGTTTCAAGACCCAAGTGTAGCTAACTCTATTCTATCATCTTGATGTACAAGGTACATGAACCCTAGATTCCTATAGAAGAAATCCAATATATCAAGCATTAGAGATGAAGAATGGAAGATCAAGAAAGAAAATGAAGGGAAAAAATTATAAGTAGACTTCCTTGGCCAAACTTTTGAGAATAGACAAGATTTTCCAGAAATCCTACATGAAAGTGTGCAACATTTGCAAGGCTATCAAGAAGCCTAGACTAGGGTTTAGGGATTAGGAATTGTAGGAAAATTATAGGAAAAGACCCATGATAAATGGAAAAGATAACTCTTGACTTCCAAAAAATTAATTATAACACAAGATTTGAACTTTTTGGATTCCAATCCTAGAAAACATTCTATAGAAGTTTACCCTAAGTGAATACAGTGGAGTTTGATATAGTCTTCTATATGAATCTTCCATGTTTTGTTTGTTTGATATGCTGAGATTGAACAAACTATGAGGCACTTGGCAACGTTGTTGGTACTGTTCCAAAGCTTTTAACGAGGAGTGCACGGACTCTGTTTTGTGGCGTTTGGACCTCTTGTGTGAACGTTATTGAATTTCAAAGTTTTTATGAATCAGAAAATTGAATTAAATTATCTTCTATTTTGGAAAAAACATAACTCTTACATCCGAATGCCATGAAACAAAGCCCTTTCACTCCTTCATGCATAGAACTTTCTATTTGTGCCAAGTTTGTGGCGTTTAGACCTATGGTGTGAAAGTTATGGATTTAAAAAAAAAATAGAATTAAGTTATCTTTTTTTTAAATAAAAAACATAAATTTCACATTGTATGTCCAAACGCCACGAAACAAAGCCCTTGCATTCCTTTGTGCATAAAGCTTTCTATTTGTATCAAGAATGCAACTTCTCACTCTATAGTGTGAAAATTCTTGAATTTTATAGATTTAAAGAATTAAAAAGTTAAAAGATCATTTGTACTTTTATTTTTGTTGTGGCAATGACACAAGGCACATTAGTTATAATAAAATGTGCAAATGTACATTAAAGGCCAAAGTACCTTGATTGCCAAATTCTGATTGTTATAATCTTTTAGCATTACTAGAGTCAACAAATGAAAACTTGAATACTGGAAGAAGACAATAGGATCAACACAACTAAAACTTGCGGAGGTTGGATTTTAGCTCTCTATCGATGGTCCCAATGACTATACTATAAGGGAGCCGACCCATTTCCGACCAAATAAGCAATTGCGCACTGCTTCAAAGGAGGAATTTTCCCGTGTAAAGAAATTGAATTTGGAAGATTTCCATAATTTTTCAAAATCGTATTTCTCAAAACATAATTACTACAAACATTTTTGCTAAAAAAATACCTATACACATTATGTAGACCTCCTTAATTCCAACCAAGGATTGGTTGCAATATTGATTGTCTTGTAGCCAATCATAATGTGCCACAATTGTATTAGGAACCATGCCCTAATTAATTATTGTTTGTCTCTTGCTAAGTGGAAAGAGAATAGTCTACACAACAACAATAGGGTAGTGGTTGGAAATGGATCAGCTTCCTTAATTGTGACCCAATGGCTAGGTCTAAAGTCCAAACTAGCCATGTCCTTGATTGCCACTACCTCATCCATATAAAATCCTAAATGCCAATTACTTCATTTCTACCTTTTTGCACGTGTTTTGAGGTTAAAATTTTGTCAAAAGAATGGACTGGTGCTTGGTACCTAATGACCAATCATTAAGGTGAAACACTCAATACCATCTATGTATCCGTTCCTGCACAATAGACTTCCCTTCAAGTCTCCCCCAAGTGTCATTAAACCATCCTTCTACTTAACTATGGTTTGTGGGCTGCTGATTTTTTTAGATTTCAGTGTTGAAACCAAGGCAGTTTTTGTAGTGTTGTTCAGGGTGCCCTAAGAAGTTCTACTTTGAAAATTCATAGAAATTAGATGTCTTATCCAAAAATGGTGCCTTCAACCATGTCGAATTGCTTAAGAGGACAGTTTTAGGTGTATCCACCTTACCCTCTTTTGAGGAGGGAAGAGCGCTCTGTTTCTCCAAGTCAGTTTTTTACTTTTTGTCTTGCAAGTCTTGCAAGTCTTGTCAGAGGATTCCAGCCAATGCACCTGGCGCCCTCGAAATATTCTCACTGCTGGGAGGGCACACGCAGAGCTCTACTGTTCCCAAAAAAACCCACTTGCTCCACGTCTCATCTCCTTCCTCAAGGGCATCGTGATCACAACCCAAACGATCAATTCAACCGATCACCCAGTCAATTGCTGTTCTCGGGGCGTTCCACAATCAGAAACACATTCTCAGCACAATATTCACTATGAAGTCACTCGCCATGTGGAGGACCACTCAGCATGTAACTGGATTATTCACTCAAGTGATCTCTGCGTATCTCACTATGAATACAAATCGAAATTCAGCGTTGGGTCGAATCGACCTACTTGCTACAACTCATTTTTCAAATGTCCTAATAGGGCTTGGGAAGATTTAATCTGATCAACCAAGGCTTTCAACTCTGCCGGAACTACCGAATCTGTTCTAAGATTGAGCTGCTGATACAATCTGAAACACAAAGTTTCAGTCTCAGAAATAGAGGCCTCCAATTTTGTGAGAGTACTTTCCTTCTTGAAAGACTTTCGAAAAGATGGAAGTGATGACACACTTCCATCGCTGAATCGCCGGCTCTTTTCCCTGTCTGGTGTAAGAACTCTGTCCAAGCCGCCACTGCCTGCATACATACAGGAAGCCCCCGATGTTGACTCAACTGGTTAAGAGGCTAAGTTACCGATTCACTTTAATAAACCGTATGAATTATACTAGAGTTATCCATTAAGTACGGCAACTGGTGATATATAAAACCAGTACATGCCTCAGATGCAAAATGCTGGCTGAAAAGACATCATTGGTACTTGGAGGAGCTTCAAAAAAACTATGAGTAGTGATATTCTACTTGGATATGAACACTGCCTCATTAAGCAGGTAGAACTAATAATCACAATACTCGCAGATCTTTAGTATAACGCAGGTTTCTAATGATGAGTTCAAAATACTTGAAAATACAGAAGTAAATGTCAGAATAGCAGCTGTTTGAAAACCTCGTACCAAAATGAGTTAGCTGATCAATAGCACTATGGCCAATCGTTTTGTGTAGCTGGAGGAGCTTTAAACCGCCAGCAGCTATTCGACTAGCTGACTCGATCTCTGACTTAAAACGTTCAACCATGTACTCGACTTCATGTCTGGTTGCTTCAACCTCCACCTGTATTGACAATTCAGTCACAAATAGATGTTCTGAAAAGTGAAAATCATTACCAGGAGATCTGGAAGAGTAATACAAAAATGTAATTTCAGGATCTGCGAAGCATTATGATGAACGGCAGGCACGTGTAGCAACAAAGCATCACTCGTCTGTAAGCTTTTCAGGAGAAACAACTCTATATGTACACTAATCCAACTGAGAATATAACAGCCTTTTCAATAGAATTAAACTGTTTCTGAAAGTTTTGGACAAAATTATAAAGATAATCATTCAAAGGGAGGTCTCCCTAGGGTACCAGTGACCTCCCAATGTGTTATAGGAGGCCTCTGTATGATCATTGTAACCATAGGGAGCCCTCATGAATCATGGAGAGGTTCTATTTATGACATGACGAAAAGTTCCTCACAGTCTAATCTTACAGTGTAATATTACAGAAAACCCTGTCTATACACTAACCATTATGAGCAATCTATGAAATAACTCGCAATAAAACTCGTTGCAAGGATTGCTTCTGACCACACAAATATCAGTAGCTTTGCTAAAGTGATTGTAAGGAAATAAACGACAGGGTTCTTGTTACTTACCGGCTCTCTAACAGCAGCTTTGCAGATCTTCACTACCCATCCTCCCATGCCGATGTCAATGCCATCGTCATCTTCAGGCTCTTCAAGTTGGATCTCAAAATCAAATCCACTTTTGCTTGTCACACTTGGATCTGCTGGAGAAAACGAACCAAGATGCAAGGAATCTTCGCTACTATTCCCATCTAAGCCAATATTGTTTACTCCATCATCAGCTGCCACGTGTGCACCGTTTGGGCCATAGTTTGTGGGGCTTAAATCCACGCCTCCACAATCTAAATACTCCATACTGCTGCTCAATTGTGCACTATCTGAAACATCTCTAACTGAATGATTGCTAGTGAATCGAGGCTTCAAAGCCTGCAGCCCCTCAATTTGCATCTGCAGATAGTCCAAATCAGTGAGTGGAAAGCAAAGTCTGGTAGGACTCAACAGAGAGGATGACGAACAATAATGCTGAAGAATAGTCGAACTTGTAATTTCACGCAAGAGCACAAACCTCAAAATACTTACCACTAAACTTTGCACAGGGCTTGATTTTGTTCCCTGTTTTGCAGCCCTTTGATTACCAGCCTCCTTCGTACCGTGCGCCTTCAAACTCAGACAGCGAAAAGTGGAATACCAGCATCTGTCTTCACGAAATGAGTGAGGACCCCGATGCACAGGAGTTCTTTCAGGCTCAGAAACACCATCTGCACCTTCTAAGGCAAATAGCCAGTCAAGTAAATGAACCTCAAATTCGATGTTGTCGGGTAGGCCAACATCCCAAGTAGGTTCTTGTACTGCTTTTAAAACCGCTAGATCTGCTTTCTTTCCTTTGTCTCCTGACATTCAAATGCGACAAGAAATTTAGATGGACAGTCGGGAAGCAGAATTGGTCTCAAACAATCACTACTAGAAAGCACTACACTGAACACACCACCTACTGTGGGTGAAAAATTAATGTGTCCCACAACAATCATGACCAAGGAGGTTGAAGCTACTTCCCAGCTCCCAAGGTGATCAAAAGTGCCACATTTAATTTGATGAGTATATTACTGTGGCCGATAATTACCGTGGTTCATAGTAAATAAAAGTTTCGGTATAATAGAAAAAACCTGTCCCACAGATACTTTAGAAAGCCTAGCCGCATTAAACCCTGCCAATTGTAAAGCAGTTTCTACTGTAAATCTTCCCAATTGTAACGCAGCTAGGCTTCCTAAAATACCTCTTGGGGTGGGTTTTCTACTAGTAATGTCTCCAAAACTCCTAAACCTAAGTTGGCTGCTTCCTTGGAGAAATGCAATACACATGTACAAAATACCCTGGTTGGCTCGGGCATACCTTTTCTTCCCGCTCCAATATCAGCAGAAGGTCTAAACAGGTTTGCAAGGGAGCCCTTTGACAAACTCTTGATCACCTTCTCAACTTCAGGACCAGGGCCTCCATCGGCATCAAACACACCAAACCGATGCAACAGGGCTTCATTGTATGTCATGGCCCCGCCCAGTCTAACTCCGCCTACTTTTGCAACTATCCTTAAGCTATGGCATTCAGCATCCTGTTCTT
The DNA here is from genome assembly GCA_963969595.1 of Neckera pumila. Taxonomy (NCBI): domain Eukaryota; kingdom Viridiplantae; phylum Streptophyta; class Bryopsida; order Hypnales; family Neckeraceae; genus Neckera; species Neckera pumila. The sequence continues at coordinate 351,576 of OZ018412.1, read as the reverse complement.
TAAAAGGGATGACGTTCTTGACACTAACATCAAGGAAGGGCAACCTTTCCAATGAGGACACTCCAGTTGGAGCCATGCTGCCCCTTTCCTCGCCTATCCAAAACAATGCGCGCATCTCTGGCGACCCTTGCCTAGATGATGCAGACCTTCCTGTCAGGGGTGACAATTTCAAGGGTACCGGCCGCATCAGAAGGTCATCACATGAACCGCTGGAGTCCACAGGACTATTCAAAGGAGATACTAGAGTAGAGGCATCCAATGATTCCCTTATTCCTGATACATGGGTTAGAGGACTGCCATAGTGTGATTCTAGTGCTCCTGGAAAACACAATTCGGTTTCCACGCAGTCAACACGTATGTCTCGCCAACATAGATTTGAAGATATCACCGCTGCTGCCGCGAGGGTCTGGTGTGTGGCTGTCAAATCTATGTCCCTGCTAGATATTTGAACTAAAGGAGGACCTTCGGTCGCAATTTCCCCAGGAACCGACTCCAAGAGTTTCAACTCGAGGGTCTTCAAGCTCAAAAACACTGCCATATCAGAAGGCACAATTTCTGCAATGTCTTTCAATGATTCGACTCTTGTCAGATCCTTGAAAGAGCCTGTTAGCGTCTGTAATTTGAAGGACTTCTTTCTCTGTGTCACAGGTTTCAATTCCCGAAGAAGCATGTCACTCACTATTCCTAAGTACGTGTACATCTTCAGCACAAACAAAAACTGCTCACTTGATGTGTTCGACACATACTTTTTGCATGCAATGCCCAACCTCACAATCCCACCTGCATCATGCACAATGATCCTTATGAGTGAACATAGTCACTGGCTCCGTGCGATATGCAGTTGATTGAACCCCTAAGTGCCCAACCTAAAAATGGGAAGTCCATAATAGAAGCTCATAGTCAATTAAAGTAACTTTCAAAACATATCTCTATCGTTCAAAACGTAGAAAAGGGTCTTTCTCTTAAGGGATGTCAGAGTGCGAGACTTTCATTACGAGATTTTCTTCTTTCTTTTTATTTTGAGACTTGCGCAATTCTGACCCAGGCCTCGAAAGGCAAGTTTCGCACCACTAACACCTCATATTGATAAATTTTTCACCTTGATGATTTATTTCTACTCCTATACCTATGGAAGCGATCATTTTGTCTCCATCTGTGCACCTAGGGATTAAATAGGTGTTCCTCGAGAAACAAGATGCAAACTATTAAATTTAATGCTTAGCTTCCAACATTAAAAAACCAAGTGTCGTGAAACCCGTGCCTGATATTGTAAATGCAAGGAGATGGAAATGCAAATTTGTAGGATGAACATTGTAGGTTAGCTCGAATATGAATTCCATCCTTGACATTTCGAGAACCGTTGTAGATATCCAAATTATGCGTGCATAAGACTTGTACAGCATTCACACAAATTCTTGCATCTCAAACAGAGAATCTGTCCAAAAATGCCATACCTGGTGGGGGGACATCAATCAGTGGACCACCATCTGCAGTAGCCATAGCAGCCTCTAGATACGGCTCATTCATCTCCACACAGCGCCACAAACCAGCGGCCCAGTCCCCAGCAGTTTCATTTTGGGAAGTATCATCACAGCCGCTTGTTTCAAGAGCTATGCTCAAATGAGCCGCACGCATTACCCACCTGGTTCAGCGAAGAGCGTTTCTTTACCAAAAAAGGCATAGAGACATAGGAGATCCCCAGTAGAAAGTTAAAAGAAAACTAGAAGGTTGTTTAACATGAAAAGACTACAGATTAACATGTTTTCTGTTTGAAGATGACTGATGCAAGTTCAGCTTGTGAATTCTAAGCTTTGGTAATTGTTCGTAGGCACTCCTGACGACAACAAAACTGTGTAAATAACTCTTCCAACGAAACGCTCATAATGAAGTGCTTATGCATGACATAATTGACCGCCCATATCAATGTCTTCCACTTTCCATTTCAACAATATCTTACGATATTGCACAATCGACGTAAATTAATATTCGAGGAACATTACCTTTGCTGGCTTGAATCAACAGGCTGGCCTTCCCACATGGTGAAGCATGCAGCATCTTTTTCAAGGTTCAATAACTTGAAATTCAAAAAAGGGCTTTGAGCAACCATAAATCCCTCAACATGCAACCTTGCTCCTGTAAAACCACTGTCTCCCTCCGTGTAGTCTTCATCCAGCAGTGCGGCATTTAGGGGTACAGTAAGGTCGAACTCCTTCAGACTGAAATGCATTGCATTAAGTGACTTTTCAGGAAGAACTAGGCCAGGCTCTACATTGATCCCATCCGATAGAAAAGAGGCTATTCGTAAGCAGGTTTCTTCCTGAAGGTTTATCTGCCAATCACAAGCACAAATCACTATTTAGATTGACTAATCAATACGGTACAGGGCTGAAGATGCATTCTGATACTAGAACATGTTCATGCTGTTCAAGTTGGGGGGGGGGGGAGATGAATTAGGTGCTTTATTTTCGTAAGCACAACTGATCGAATCAGAAGAGGAAAAAATAAGAGTAACTCGTTACTACGATACTGCAAATTTCTAAAGAAAAAGCATACAGAGAGAAGTGCTGGGCTTAATAGAAGACAAGCTTCAAAATTAAAGAACAAGATTGATAATTATATGAAACATAGTGGAACCGAGACTGAAGTAAACAAATGGTTATAATAATTTAAACAGACACAAACTTCTTGCTTTCTATTTTCTCTCAATGAAATTTGAATTGTTACTACCGCATATTAACAATCTACTATCTGCTCTCCTTAGTCAAAGGGGAAAGGATGGTCAGGAGCAAGTGCCTTCAGTGGCTGGCATTGAACAACTGTTTGTGAAGCCAAACTTGGAGGAGCGGGAGCAGGTGCAGTCTTTACAGAATATACGCATACCATTGGCGTGTCCGCAGTTTCAGGTATCAGACTAGTCTCCTCCAGGGGATATATTCTGGGCCATAGCTTATCACTAGCTGAATGCGGATGTAAAAGCAGAGGGTTAGGCGTGGCAGAGATTTTGCAGAGGAATACCTATGTACTATTGTGTGAGAACTGGTGACACCCAGATGCACGTACGATTCGAGAAAGCAGATGCTGATTGACCTTCATCATAGAAATTGACGCAAGCAATATTACAGATTTGCTAAGATTTATGCTAGCTTCACGTCCTTCCTAGTATGCTTCAACCATTGTACAAGTTCAGTGAACGAACCAAAAGAGGGTACGTATGGAGAAGTACGGGATCCAGCATTTCGCATGCTCGGTTGTATAAGAGTGCACGAAGGTTGAGAAAATGTATCCCTGCAATACAATGGCCATGTAAATTCTGAGAACATAACACTTGTCCTAAAGTGAAAACTAATTCCTCTACAATTTTGCATTAAAGGTCTCACGATTAAACATGGTACTGTTGCTTTGATTATGGACTACTATGAAGACACAAACTGCACCTTAAAAATAGACAACCGATAATGATACGTGACATTGTTCGCATGCACGCCCCATCTGCAGAGCTTGCCTGTTCCAAACATCCTCAGCATTAACGTGAGTGCCAAAAACACGAGACTAGAAAATCCGAAACTTGAAGAATACAAGCCTGGATCGGCTGTAAATTAATATTCAACATACCCGCACATATTGAAGGGCTTGCAGCAGAAATTCTACTTGAAATTCTGCAGAAGCCGCATGTTTCTGTTAGTTTATCTTGGATAGAAGTAAACTAGGTTGAGTGAAGCCGCCATGTGGCAATGTTATTACATTCAAATAAACTTCAATAGAAGTGCATCGCAAGATCCATTGGGCATCAGCCAGGACAAACAAGCGAACCATTTATCACTCACCAGAATCTTTTATACAAAGAAAGATGTGCTCAATTCTTACTCCAATCATTGATTTTCCAGCTGCTTCTGACTGCAAAATCATAGACATTTCAGAACTCGTGAACCAAGTATTCATCGGATGACGAGGTGAGAGACGACAAACATGATATCACGTACAATAGAAACCTTTCCTTCCCAACAATATTGCGAACCTTATTTAACCTTATTCATCCTCTATTCATAAAAATGATTAAGCATGGTTTAGTTTTATTTATTTATTTTTGGCTGTAACTTGTCCACAGCAAAGCTTCAAAAATACCCTCTCAACATGCAGGGGTTGTTTACTACGGAGTATCATGTTAGCCAGCAAAGAATGTACACGCAAAAGCATTCATACCTTAGCAGATTTCCCACCCACGTCTCCTCTGTTCATACAGACGTAGACTCCAGTCATGAAGCGCAGCAATGCCCTAAGACCTACGAAGGTAGCATACGTTAGACCCAAAGAACTTTAATAAACAAGCTCAAGCGGTCTACACATTGACCTAAACTATCCTTGGATAGACCAAGCATGTATTTGAATACAACCACAGTGCCTTGGAGAGTTAATTACAAATAAGAACTCGGCAATGAAGAGAAGGGCCAGAGGCATACCAGGTTCACTAAGTGCTGGAACAAGGATATCGGGTATATACAATTGCACCTCCAGCCCAAGATTTGAGTTTTGTTCAGATCTACACATAGTTATCTATAAAAAAAAAAGTTCCCACATCCGCTGGTTACAAGAAGCTTAATCGACAAAAACAGACGCTCTCGTAATGCTGAGCATTACATAAAGAGAAATCTGGAAAAAGGGACCCGCAATACCACGCAGATGTGTCAAAGACAGAAATGGACAAAAATATAAAATCCAATCGTTTCCTGAAAACCACCAGATTACCCTGGAGATAGAAAAGTCAGGAAGTTACATTTGCAGATCCAGAAATGCTGTCTAGAAACCGCTCCCCACCAAAGAATAATCTCTTGGCACCATCTTTATCACGTGAATTGCTTCTCCCCATTTTAAGGAACTGCTCATCAGTGAACATGTCTGGATGAGGAAGCAAGTCGACTGATAGCGATTCCCATTCCAGTTTCTGCACTTGTCCAAAGAGAGAGTGCTGTCAACTACAAAAACACTTGAAATGAAAACTCCACACCCGTTGAAGTTTCGGCTGCGGTGAGTTTCAAAGAAGCATACGTGTGATCGCAAGTAACAGCTCTCGAAAGCCTTACGTGCCAGGCTAAAATAGAAAGTCTACTATGGAAGCTAATGATCAATTATAGTACTTTCAAAACATAATTCCATCGTTAAAAAATATAGGACATGATTTCTTCTTTACATTTGTAAGATTTGTTACCTTCCTTGAAACTTCCTCAATGATCATTTCAACTCCTATAGATACGGAACCGGAAACGTTTGACTATTTAGGCACACAGAGGGTAAATAGTGTCACGTTAATTATTGGTCTTCACTATGTAGCAAACACTCATTGAAGTACTGGAAAGCACCAACATGAGGTGAGTAAACGTCAGGCATTCACCTTGAACACATAGATTGACTTCATCTGGTTGTTAAAATCTCTTGCTTGATTCAGAGGGACAACCTGAAAGCACACAATCATTAATGCCAAGCTTATTAAATGTCTTAAGTTAAAGGAAGTGAAAGCAACATAAGCACTGAACATACTCTCAAGTGGCTTCAAGAAATAACCTCCGACATTTAGAAAATTTAAACTGCCGTCACTTGGGTGCTGCAGCCGAGTAAGCTAATTTAGTAACATGAAGTGGTCTTTTAGTACCTTCCAGTGTTCATTCGTGGTGTACAAATACAAGTCGCGCATAGTCAAAGAAGCCAGCGGAGGTTTCCTGTTTCATCACCCAATGGTGAAACAACGTGAGCTTAGGTAGTCTCACCTGCAATATGAGACTACTAGTAGGCTCTGCCATATTTATTAATACTGAAAATTTTCAAAATTGTAGCATGAGGCAATACCTACCACGTTGCGCCTCCTTCTGTGCTGCTCGTGCCACCCCGAGTCTCCAGCATCAAGTTGACAGTGGTCACGTGTATGGTCATGCCATCTGCAAGCTGAAGGGTCCAAATTTTTTTTAAATGTGGACCTAGACTCGCTCAGGAATGCATTACCGTACAAATCCAATTCTGAAACACTAGAATCCCCGTCCAATACAGTAAATATGAGGAATCTCGACCAAGAGAGCGTAATAGCGTCTCAGGCTTTGAATGGCAAACTAAAGTTTGAATTCTCGGCAACATGGATAATCTTACCTTATCTGCATACCCATAACTCGAGCTCCTCGTAGAAGAGGTCGAAGCTGGAGTCCTGCCATTCAAAAGCGTTGTCAATCGTTAGCTACATGTCCGCTAAAGAGAGTACTGTGAAAAATATAATTCACTCTAGGTCAAATTTTATATAAGTGAAGTCCATTACATGTATTGGTAAAACAAAAATAAAATAAAACAGAAAGTCACCATATGACCCACTCAAAACTGCAATGAACTCTTTGGATTATATGGATCTCACGTAAAAGTAAGGTTGGGAGAAAACCTTACTGTTACGTGAGATCCCCCCTCATGCTCTTTCAGTTAGGTGCTCCTTTTTTTCGGTTTCTTTCTTGTATTGCTCTTATCTCTTCATTGTCCAGCCTCCTTGGCTTGGCCGTTGTGTACGATAGTTCCTGGATTAATGCAATGGTTCTTTCCATTTGTTCAGGGAAAAGAAAGAAAAAAAAAAGAACTGCAATGAAAACTTGAGGCCTGATTTAGGCCTCTCAGGTTAAGCTCCACATCCCTCAACACAATTAAATGAATATTCAACCTCAACGCTCAGACACACAACTTACTCCGGTGAGGACGATGCGTGGTCATGAGGCGTCTCCGTAAGAACCAACTCCAGCCTATCTATAGCTACCACAATCGGCTCTCGATTCACATTTGACAACGAAGGTATCTGGAGAAAACAAACCAGATTGTAAGATATGCATTTCTTGTCCCCGGAAACTAAACTGCACTCTTCTGTCTACTTAGTATGGGGTTCGAGATAATCTAGCTGGCATTGAAGCACAGGAGTGTTGTCAATAGTGTTGTCATCAAGGCCTGAAATTCGAGATAGGTGGATGCAAAATTATTCGTGCAGTGAAAAACTTCACAAACATAAAGTGCCTACACTAGATAGACTTGAGAATACAGTGGAGAGCCTACCAGTAGGTGTTCTAGAAATCCCAGGTGCGTTACAATTCGCAAGGTTTATGTTACAAAACACCTAATGCCATGTTAATGCAGCAAGGATTTTGAGAACTGCTCAGGGGGGAGGAGGTCTCAACGGTGATCACCAGGCACTTCCAGCTGAGTCACATTGCCATTGTTCATTGTGAGAAACATACCGTGAGCTCGAGCTTGCCAACCCGTGCCTCGGTGACTTCCAAAGTGGGCGGAAGTCCAATAGCTGCGTGCAGTACGTCTCCATTGACATCTGACATCCATAAACCAAGATCATTAGACCATCTCCACACAGGTAACCCTATTGGTAGTTTCTAGAACGTTTGATATGCTCAAGAATGGGCAGAATATTATTCACGTTTGCTTTCTCAATACCTTACAGACTGTAGCTTTTTCAAATCAAGGTATTTCATTCTCGTAACAAACCCATTAAAGGTCAAAAGCTCATGACTCCTACAGCTGGTTTGTACAACGATTGCTATGCTCCATAACAACAGTGTGCTTTGCTTGGGCAAATCGACAGACTATGGCTGCGGATTCTACCATCGTTCTGTTTCCTGAAAACATTGTAAAGGGCAGTGGAATTTATCTGTATGGAAGCCTTTCAAGAAAACAGTGCAATGCAATGGACATGTGCGAGCATACCGAGGTCCGAGAGCTGCACACTGCGCCCTCGAAGCTTGAATTGGTCCCTGCTGAAGGTTTTCAGCCAATGCCGAAGCGTGGATTCCAGAGCTCTCAACAACAACGACTCCATTCTTCGTCTGCTCTTCCGCCGAAGACTCTCCCCAAGAAAACCTCAACTATCACCCGCTTAATTCCTTTCTCTCCGACCCTTCAGAAGCTACCAACGAGTGCCCATCACTACTAGGGTTAGGTTTCCTACTAAAGAGCACTCCTCCTCCTCCTCCTCCTCCTCCTTCCAGGCCACTGATCCCTATCTGTCTTCCCAATCTCCAGCTCCAGAGCGTCATGCTGCGCACTCGATCACGGATGGCGACCCAAAGCTCTGTTTTCGCAACCCACCTACCCTAGATCTCCTTGCCCACTCTTTCGTCACAACACCAACCCAAAACAACCACGATCTCCGAACCAACTATCCCCTCCTCAGACCCCTGCAGCGCTCGCTCTCCGTCTCCCGAGGTGTATCCCCTACCTCCCAAGAAACTAACAGCCCCTCCAGATCTCTGTTCTGAGCATGGCCTTCTCCATCCATGAAGAAGGAAAGAGATGCAGAATTAGACGTCCTCCTGCATAAGGCCAACCCCCGATGCCTGACTCCAGGGCTCGATTAATTAGCTGCTTGTCTTGTCCGTCTCCCAATCGACAATCAATGTGGCCAAAGGAGGACTTTGGGAACTTGAGGTCGCACTTTCGCAGCTGGCTACCTGGGATCCGAATCTGTCTGATAGCTGAAGCATCATCGATGGACTGATGACATAGTCGCATTTCGGCAGGCAGGCAGGCACGGATCAAGCGTTAACTTCAGTTCGTACCTATTCTTGCTCGCTGAACTTTGGATCGTATGGCACAGACGAAGGTCGCTGTGGGCTTCTGTTGCAGGCCCAGTTGCTCGCCGGCTCGCTCCCTTCCAGAGAGCGGGACTAGAGACCCAAAGCCTGCCAGCCAGACCTCGTCCCTACGTCGGTACGTCCTAGACCAAATTGGGTTGGCCCGTGCCCGCGCTCTCCACGTTCCCAATGGGGGGCTCTCCCTCGCTCCTTGCCTGCTAAGCTTCCCTTCAAGTTGTTTCTGCTGCTGCCTTCACAAGGCTTGCATTCACCGATCTAAGGTAGCCACCCCCTTTCCGATCACCCTCCCATTGCCGATCAATAGCCTGATCAAAATGTAACCATAGCTTTATAGACCATTTGATTCTTATTTGATTCTTCTGTAATGAATAACACAATGACACCAAATAAAGTTGCCATTGATCAAGAATGGGTTTGCCTATTGATCGGAAATAGGAAACCCTGACTTTTCCACTTCTTTAATTTTTACTAATTCTACACTTGATGAAAAATTACCAAAAAATGGCAATCTTTCTTATTACTATTTCCTCATTGGAGAAAATTTTCTCCTCCACCATTGCTCAATCTCACATATGCTGAAATGCTTAAGTGATCGAAAATGGGAGATCTACCTTAGGTATGGATGTGCAGAGAAATAAAACCTTCAGTTACGGTAAGGAGGTTAGGTGGTGCCCAAACTTTGACATTCAACTGCACAATGTTAAAATAACTGGAAAATGTATTAAGGTTTCTTGTTTGGAGAGGTGCCAAAGTTATTCATCCTCCATCCGTCATTTATAGCAGGTTGCTCCTCTACATCACAATACATGAACCTACTATAGTGGAACCACCCATAGTCGACCACTTAAGCAATTTTGTGCATGTTCTAGAGTAGTAGAAGGCAATGTAAATTTTATGTCCTATAGAAAGATAGAAATGACAGGCATTGCCAAGTTTTTGTGATTTTTTTTCTTGAATTCAAATTACTATGAGTTTGGGAAGCCAAAAGTTTGCCTGAACTCATATCCAATGTATAAACTCTTCCAATCCCAATCATTCAAGAACTAGTTTTCCGCTCACTACTTTCTACTTTCTTGCTCACTATTATGGGACATTGGTCATGATTTTATTAGTCCCAACCTTAAAAAAGAAAAGAAAAATACATTCCAAGCTTTGTTTGGAAATCTATTCCAACCTTGGTTAGAAATAACTGCACCCTATAGGTTGGATATAGCTCCCTGGTCAGGAATGAGTGGTTCTACTAGGGGGGGGGGGGAAACAATTTGTAGCATTATACCAAGAGACCGGAAAACATGTATAAAGTATCATCAACACTCCTTGCTTTAACTTGTGATCCCTACATAGAATTTCATACCTACTACTTCTACACTCTAAAATTCTTCATTTCCTACCTTTATAAAAAATCCATGTCAAGTTGCAAGGCAAATTAGGCACTTAACGCCTACAGGACCGAGGCCCTTTTTTGCCAAAAAATCACTCAAAACTGCCATTTCTATAGCAGAAAGTTAAAAAATTGAAAAATGTTTTTTTCACATCTAACCATAGGGTCTTACACCTCACTAATATGAGAGTATCTGGAACAAATTTTAGAATTTTTGACCGCACAAATTACAAGATATCTGCGTTTAAAGTGAAAAAAATAAATTTTTTAGCACATTGCAGGACTAGATTTTTTGACTTTGAACATTTTTGACTTAAAATTTTTGCACTATAGAGTCTTGAGCTTTAAATCTCTATAGTGTAGAGTTGAGTTGAGAGTCTAGGAAAAAAAATCAAAATCAAAAAAACTTAATTATCATTCTTTAAGAAATTGTTAAGTAGAAGTAGGTATGAGATAGAAGGAATGGGTTGAAATTTTGTCCGGACTTCTTGAAACTTTTTTTGGATAGAAAAACTGATGAGCTTTGTGGGGATTAAAATTTTCTTTTCAATCAGTGCCTGGGAACAAAAGCTGTTATGCCCCAAACAGCTCGGAACTTGGAAGGGGGGGGGGAGGGGGGGGTAGCAAAAACAAATTCAAAAAATTTGAATGTAAAAAAAAAATTCCCCTCATAGATTATATTTTTATTTACAAGGATAGCTTTGATTCATTCCATTTGGATTTGTAATGAAAAAATTATGGACAATCTTGTTTTTTGGACAATTAGAGCATCTTCTTGAAAAAATAACTTATAGGATTCATTTCTAAATGTAATTTTCACAATTTTCAAAAAAATAAGATTCCACATGGTTTAGTTTGCTTGCTAGAACAATCTCACCATTGCAGTTATTGCATTTTATTTCCATTTTAGAGATATCAATAATTTAGATTTTCCTTCTATCTTACACCTACTTCTACTTAACAATTTTCTGAAGTATGAAAATTAAGTTTTTCTGAATTTTTTTCCCCCCTAGACTCTCAACTCAATTCTCTACCATAATGATTTAAAGCTCAAAACTTTGTAGTGCAAAAAATTACAGTTAAAACACGTTCAAAGTCAAATAATCTAGAACCGCAATGTGCTGAAAAACTATTTTTTTTCACTTTAATTTCTCACCACCCATAGGGCCCAATTTTGTCTCCTTTTCCAATGTGTTCTAATACCCAAGGCAGTGAGGGGTTAAACGCAAATATCTTGCAATCTGTACGGTCAAAAATTCTAAAATTCTCATATTAGTTAGATGTAAGATTCTATGGTTGGATGTCCAAAAAAAATAATTATAAAATTTTCTTACTCTTTGCTATAGAGATGGTAGTTTTGAGTGTTTTTTGGCAAAAAAAAAGGCCTTGGTTGTTTAGGGTTTAACGTTGAAAGTTGCCATCCAAACTTTTCAATTCCATCATCTAGCTTAGTCAGAGCAAGGAGATTTTTTATTCTTTATAAATATCATTTTTTCCTATCACTTTGATTTCACTTAATCCCAAAGGCTCAAGGCATTTTCTGGCTCTGAAACCACTGAAAATTGCCATTTCTACTGCAATCGCTCAAGAAATCCAAAAAAGAACTTATATTTTACAATCTAACCGTAGGATCTTGTACTTCACTTGTCATAGATCATGTGGTAAAAATTTCATGAAGTTTGACTATACGAAATGGAAGATATTAGCATTTGAAGTTGGAAAAAGAAGTTTTTTTGAATTGTGGCTTGCAATTTTAGATGAATTTGACGGCCATTTGCAGTATAGTTTCATTTTATGTACTGATTTGTAACTTCAAAACCCAAAATTGAGGAAGAGAAATGAAGTGTATAGCCAACTAAATTTAGAAATTAAGCTCCTCCATTATCACTGTCGCAGACAATCATGAAATCAATTTCCCTTAATTAAACTACAACTGGACGGAAGTGATACTCTAGTTAATTAGATTTGTAAAATGACAAATTAAAAATTGATCTTCAAAAGGGACTTGCAATTTCTGTTAGGTGAATAGTAGGTTAGGGTGGTAACAACATACCGGAAAAGTACTCTTCTCACGGCCTGCTAGGACCCCTCGTGTGCATTGAAGTTGTCACTTTTCTTAAAGAAATTTGCTCCTCTCAAATAAGGCAAGAACCCCTGATCCCAAATTTTCCTCTTCCACCCTTCCAAGTATTCTGGTAAGGTCTCTGGCTGCAGTGGAACCTTCATGTCGATGATGATGAACATTGTCCTGCTTTACAACATCATTAAAGTACTCCATAGCTACATCTTCTATCTGTAAAAAGAAAATAGGTATTAGCAATCTAATGCTATAGATTGTATTGTTGGAATTTCAAATTGTACTACATCATACTGAATACAATGTTTGATGACTTTCAATTCAAGTGAATGTACAATGATATGCACTTATCCCAATATATCAAACACACCGGTTCAAGAAAGGACCAATTAATGGCTCAGACACTGGCCTAGGCGGAAAGCGTCTGGCATCACGTGATGGTGTAGAGGAATTCCACCACTTCAAGAACTTGATCTTGAGCTCTGCCGGGGGATTGCAAGTGGCCACCATTTGGAGCTTCTCCAGAGTCATCTCTGGGACCTCATTGGAACTCCAGTGCTTCTCAATCTGTCAGAAAAATCGAAAGATGGTCAATTCTGTTCCGAGGTCACCATAACATCAAAGGCAAGCATTCACAACAAAGGTTAAGATTCACCTCCTCCAAAAAACCTTTATTGTTAGCCGGATTAGCCACTGCAACCAACTTTGACATTTTGACATTGAGTTTGCTGGTCTTCTCTCTCGCTCCGGATCTCATTGCATGTGCTAGTTCCTTAGGAGATTTATCATCCTCCTTCGTTGTCTCGTTGTATTTCCGAACTGCTACATCAGCGGCCTGTGCAATCTCTTGCTGCATAGGAAGAATGAAAATGACATATTCAGATATTTGAAAAGAAAATGCAAAAACAAATATACTAAATAAATAGTGAAATACGTTTACAAAGATCCTCACCCGGAAAAGAAACAAAGTGAGCACTAGCAATGGCATAGGATACCAAGTCCTCTTTGTTTTATGTGTCCCACATAATCGGAGCTTCGATGGCCCCAGCATCTCCTGGAATCGCTCTATTGGAAGGAGGCCATATTTCTATACGCGATACAATGTGTGCACCAAGTTTGTCTTCACATGCGAGTCCTTAGTAGACTTGGGGAATGTAAAAGCAAGTTGTGTTAAATCTTTTCACAGAAATAGCAAAATTAAAAAAAAAATTACAACAACTTGAAGGTAAATACCTGAACAAAGGAAACAAGATACTTACTTGTTAATGTCATGCATGACATGCATGACTAACTCGGTTTTGCCCTTAGTATCAAGTACAATGGAGTCCACCGCATAATGCCACTCCTTGTCATTGGAGTGTTTCTTGAAAATGTAATTCATCCAAGCAATAAGTCGGTGATTACCATCACACATATAGAACTTGAGGTTCTCCAAAAACCTGAGCTTGGAAATGGAGTCGACGTGGGCATTGAAATTGTCATTCTTCTCTTTCCACAACGGACCCCACTTCTCCATCTCCTCTTCCGTGAACTTCGAGCTCTCATCGGATTCATCCGTAGTGGTGACGTAGAAAACGGCTGCTCTATCCTGATAGCCTTTGCTGAACTCGTGCTCCAAGAAATTCAGATTGCAAGAGAGGGTCGGCCTCACCATGGGTATAGCAATCATTCTGCAAAGCGGGATCTAGAGCCAAAAAAGGTGATCCGGCTTCATCCTCACAGATGCAATCATGTTCACCGAATCCACCTTGTTATATTGCCAGAGATTGTCCTCCAACAAATCTTTGTCTTCTGTCTCCAACAAGTCATCGGCCACATTGTCCTCTTCCATATCTCCTTCTTCTTCCCCTTCCCCAACAATGGCCCGTTGAGTTGACTCTCCGGTGTTTGGAGTTTCATGAATTGTCTCCTCAAGCCCAAGGGTTGTGGGAGACCCTTCCAACTATAAAATGAAAACCAAATATTAACCAATATCTGTAGACTCGCATCCACGGAACTAAATTTATACATAATTAAAAAGATACACTCAGTTTGTGTAAAGATCAAGGCAAGAGGATTCAACCATCTGAGGGCTAAAGTTGATTTTTCAAATAGATGTAATATGCCTGCAAAGGTTTTGTAACTGAAGGTCCAAAGATCAATATCAACACTTAAGAAATCAATCAATTTCTACATCTTCATCAGAGTCTAAGCTTAAGAGAATGACGACGGGCTCTCCTAACCCTTAAACTACACTCTGTGCACAGGTACACTTCTCCACAAGTGGTAGACCGTCAACGGTGATGGACACCTCGGAGGATGAGGTGTACTCGGTCTCTGAACTCTCGGAAGACATGTATTTGTCTACACGGTTTTTAGCCCTTTTGAAGATCAAATCCAAACGCCTACATTTGCTGCTGGCATTAGGTCTCGTGAACGTTCTGATGCCTGTGTGTCACTGACACGACTTAGCACCGAACTCTCAAACGCATTGAATGCTTGGTCAGCTGCATCCATTACATCACCAAAACTTACCAAGTCCTCCTTGTTGTCCTCCTCCACTTGAGCAGCTACCTCCTCTTCAGAGTCGCTAGAAACGTTGATATTCTCATTGACTGGTGTTAGAGGCTAAGAAGGTCCTGTCTCATGGGTGATTGGAACTTGAGGAGGTGTGACAGTTGGTGAAGATATGTCCTGATCTTGTCCTCTCTGCAGAAATGAAGCAATTAAAACATCAGAAAAAAATAGTGAGACTCATCCACCTGAGATTTTTGAAAACTATATGTAAGGATCCTGCTCAAATAACAAGAAAATCAACAATTAGATAAGTCACTGATTTCTAATCATTCACGATCAATTCTTAATGAAACATGAGATTTCATTTGAGATTACAAATACCAATTATTTAACCTCTATAGCAAGAAAATCTCATCCAACTATTTCTTCAATTCCATGGGCAAAATATAATATTGTGCTCATAAGACATTGTAACACCAATATGAGTACACTAGTGTAAACTTTTTCATACATATAAGCCTTCAATAGTTGATGACTACAAAGTCCACAGAAGATAATGACTTTGCAATGTAAACCTCCTAGAGATGTCTCAGAGCGTTTCTTAGGAAAGTCTTGAAAAAGTACAAAATTAAATGATTCTACAATGTCATTGAACAACAAAAAAATCTAAGGAACACCAATTGCATCCAACAACCATATAAGCTTTGAAAAGTCTTACACTTATGTTGTGAATTAAGAATGTCAACCAGAGCTTAGAAAATTCAATTAAATCCTTAAGATTGTCTCAAATTTTCAAGTATTTAATATATTAGTTGCACGTCCTTGAACTACAGACAAAATTTAATTATCCCAAATGTTATAATCAAATCAAATCATAAAAATCAACTTCAATCTTGAATTATTGATGGTACACCTAATATTTTGTGAAATATATAGATTGATTTAGAAATTCTAGAATCTACCAAATCTTGACATTCTTCAAGTTTACTTCTGGTTAAATTGCTCACATTTCTTTGTATCATGCTGTTCTTGAAAAATATATACATTTAGACAATGTTTCTAAAGTACTAAGAGACCTATAAATCTACAAATCGCTCCCCAATCAACGAAATCATGAAATTTATCTTGAATTCCTTACAATCTTGGCATTATGTTGAAGGTCATAAATTCTCTTGCAAACAATCAGACTGAACCGGAAATCCTTGAAATTTGTTCATATATCTGCATTACATCTTATATCATCGACATTCATGTTGTGGGTTTAGTTCTCCAAGAATGAATGATCACAAGTTATATATAGAAACCTCAAAATCAGTGAACCGCTGATATTTTTATAACAAATACAAGATTATGTCAGAAATATGATGATCTTCAGGGGTCCCCGAGACATGCAAAAGGACAACCTTGGCTCCGAGGGCTTTCGACTGAGGAACAGGTGGACCCCAAGATTTCCAGAAAAAGCGAATCAAGATTAGGATAAATTTGAATCCTGTAGAATTGCATGATAGGGATCTAATGTGGTACCGTGATTATTTTCAAATCTATGGAGGTCCACCATTGATATAGAAGCAAAGTTTAGCGACGGCATCGGACGTCAAGGATCAAATGCCAAGAAAATTTGGAAACCAAGTCAGAGGTCAAAGATCAAATATTATTAACATGGGGGTTCCATTGGAGATTGGCAAGCTGGGCCTCGGCTCCGAGGCCTTTTGTCATAGCAACACGGGGACCCCCAGGTTTTAGAGACAGAGAGTCTACGTTACTCAGAACTGAATCAAAATTAGAATCTTGACAAGGATCTAAAAATCAGCAGTTAGTAATTCCTTGAATGTGGATGTCAAGAATGGAGATATAAACACAGATCAAACACAACATGAGAGGTCGGAAATGGAATTACGGGAAAAGTCCGGGGTCTGAGTTTGAGGTCAAAGATCAAGTTCTCTAAGAAGCACGGGGTCCACAAGAGCATGGCTGGATCACCCTCGGCTCCAAGGCCTTCTGCCGGAGGCCTAGGTGGACCCCCCAAAAGTCTGTAAATGCTACTTCTGTCAACTGAAAACTGAAACAAACTCCGAAAGTGTGACCACCAGATTGTATAGTTTTGTAACTGCGGATGTCCAACAAAGAAACAAAAACATAGTTTAAGGTGCATACAAGACGTCGAGGATCAGCGTTTGAGAAGGGTCTTAGGTCCGCATCAAAGGTCTACCATCAAATTTTGCCAAAATGTCGGGGTCCGCGAGGGCGGGTCAATGTAACCGTTGGCTCCGAGGCTGAACGCTAAAGGCTTGTCAAGACCCTAACAATCTTTGATCCATCGCGCTCGAGAGAGAGATCATTATCTGGTTTACTTGCTTGCAATACGATACACTATACCAAAGTACATCCACCGGCTTCCGCCCAAGAAAAACAAGTCTACAATTTTTGGGGTCCAAAGAAGATGCCTCAAAACATCCTCGAAGTCAAGGGCTTACAAAAGAGCAATGGCTAGACCCCTGGTTCTCTAACAACGCGTCCTAGAACTTTAGATGAGAGACAAATGAAGTTTGGAAAAGCATGACCATCGTGGAAAGATTCAGATATTGATGCGTAAGAAACCTTACCTTGTTCCGCATTCTAGTTGAGCAAGCTGGTGGTTTCGATAGTGCGTTCGCAGTACGGCTCCTCGTGGTCCTCGCCATTGTCACAACTTGGTACAAAAACTTCAATACTCAAACTCCAGATGCACAGGGATTCACGATTCATGCAGAAGTAGACACTAGCAAGCGGACACAAACATGAGGTTGCTGTAGCGCAAGTAATCATGTTATCCTCTGAGTGGACCACAGCAACCGTGGAAGATCCCCGTTTCAGATTTCGGAATGTTTCCCCTTCTGACAGCGCTAACTTCTTGTATTGGCACATGCAAAATAAGCAGAAATCAAGCAAAAGAGGATTATCTTATCAATCTAGCTAGTCAATGCAATTCGGACCGTCCTTTGAAATACTCCCATGCAGGGCCTGTACGCTTGTTGCGCAGTATCCCTCAACCCGGCTTCATCCCGCTACACGTGCCAGCTCCTCACTGGACGGAACACTCTATGCTGACTTGGCCAGCTTGAATGACGTGGTTGTCTTTCACTTATCGAACCCCATTATTGCCTAACTTGCAAGAACGTCCATCCGACGTGGCAGGGCTTGCTAGTCCTTGCCTTTTCTCTGAAACTTTACTATTTCTATCTTGTGTGACAAGTTTGACAAGTGAACAATACACTACAATCATTTTCTTTTATTCCAAATTAAATGAAGACTGAAGAAAAACAATTGCTTGGAAATGTGAGTTCTCCTTCATTGGAAATATGAAGTCGATTGCCATAATGTGCAATATTGATAAGCTTGAAGAGAGTGGAATCATCATCTATAATGATTGAAATAATCTAGACAGTAACAAGAGTAGAACACCATAGAATGCTCTAAGGTACTATTCTAATTACACCCAAAAGCTATGTCAACCTTCATTTTGGGTGCTTTCACCTAAACTGCAGCTGTGGAAGAGCTTGCTGGGCACCTTTCTGATTCAATATTCAAATGATTGGATTTCTCAGGACCGAATGCCTAAACGAATTGAGGAGATGAAACGGCTCTGTCGACTTTGCCCATAACATCAACAAACATGCTATACTGTCATCAACAGTGAAAAACGAGGGCGTAATGAATTTTTGAAATGGAATCCCAAAACTTCTTACCGTTGAGTTATCCGCTACCCTTCTATTGCGTTGTGAACTTACAATATTGGCGGACGCCTCATAGTCTGCCTCCACAATACTAGCAACAACCCCCTCTCTTGCGGCAGGACTGTCGGATTCATACTGAAGAACTCTCCAGAGATCTTCAAGTGTTGGCTCGGCACTCTTCGGCGTCACTCTCGCTCCTCTTGTCATCTTGGATCTTCTCAAAACCTTTGCAGAAGAAAAATACAATGTTCCCCGTCTCTTTCTTCTCCTTTTCAACTTTAAACTATTGAAATGGGCACCTCCACTGTCTACAAGCATGAAGCGAGGAAGAACGCATAAACCTTGTTGCTATCTACTACAACACCTAAACCAAATCAAAACCAAAAGAGTAAGGTCGAACAATAATAGTGGCCCTTCTTGTATTCTGCAAAGCAAGTCGAGGGGGAGCGCTCTCCATAAATGTTCAAGTGACGTGAAGTAGTTGAATAGGCAAAAATTGTAGCTATTTGGTGCAGGTTCATTAGTGTGCCGTAAAATTAAAACCTATAGAGAAGCCATTCATAGTGGGGGCTATGTCAACCTCGAGGAGAGCACCCTTGGATCAAATACAAATAAAAATTGTAGACGTCAAATGCTGTAAGTGCAATCTCCAAGATTCACAGAATCCAATGCTTCCTGACAATGCCTTCTAGAGAAATTCAGTAAGCATTGTACCAATATCGAATGTCAGATTAGCAAACCATTTATTTCATTTTATGAAGTTATTTTGATTTCAAAGTCTTGGAAAAAAAGAAAAAGAAAATGGACCCAAGCTAAAGAGTTATAACTGATGATGTATGCTGTCTTATAATAATATTT
Organism: Neckera pumila; assembly: GCA_963969595.1. Classification (NCBI taxonomy): domain Eukaryota; kingdom Viridiplantae; phylum Streptophyta; class Bryopsida; order Hypnales; family Neckeraceae; genus Neckera; species Neckera pumila. The sequence goes on along the minus strand of OZ018412.1, from coordinate 332,436 downwards.
GCAAGGTACAATTATGGATTGATTTTAAATCAGAATTTGTCGTGATATTTAAGGTTGTCCTATATATTTTCTTTGAAAATCTATTCCGGGGGATCACTATTGATTCACACTAAACCCCATTAGTTAATAGGTGGGGTAGTGCATACTATTAAATTTATAATACTTTACTTATAAACATCTTATAAAATGAATTCATTTTAATGAATTTGCTTAGACAAATGGAACCGTGCATGTCTTTGTTTGTAAATGGATTACGGAGGTGGACTGATAATTTTGTATGGATAAAAAGATTTGACATGATCAAGAAGATCTATGGTGAAGGGTACTCAATTTAAATTGTGCCACAATAGTAATAGTATATATCTACTTTAAAATTTATGTCTAAATGTAAAACAGAAGCAAAAGTAGAAAAAAAAGTTGCAATATGCCAATGTGGATGTTTACCTTATTGGGCTCCATAAACTAAAAGTTGTACAATATCTGAATCATTTTATGTAGTCCATTGCATTCCAATCCTTGAAGCCATTCTATTCTTATTTTTTGGTTAATCAAATTCTAATTGAATGAAATGTTCATGGTATAGTTTTAGTAGGGATTTGAAGGTGTTCATTGGAATTTGGTCCTAAAGGCTAGAGTGAGATTTGGAATGGAAAATCAGTATGATAATCTACCAATTTTCAAAGAATTTTCTCAAATTCTATATACATATATGGGGATTTATTGGAAAATTTCTAGCGTACCAAAGTGTATTATATTGTTAAGTGAATGAGCAAAAATGTACTACCCATTTGACCACATGGACTGAAAGTTTATAACGATCAGAATGGAAAAAAAAATTCTCCATCCTCTTAAACTAGGGTTAACACACTTCAAGCTTTTTGAATGGATCAGTTTTTGTTTAATCCATAATGAGGTTCTGGACTATTTGGAAATTTCTGATGTTTGGCTCAAAATGAGATGAGGACTTTCAGATTTCATAATCCTATGATTTTAGATTCAGTCATGAAATAAATGCCCCTAAATATAGAATTGGCCTTACCCTAAATCTACCTTTAAGGATTTAATGTTCAATATATTGGCAATAAACTCTTCATAATCTTAGGATGTCTTCTGCAATGACGAAATCTTTCTACCTTTTAAAATCCAAATTGTTAAGAATTTAAGGCAAGCACATGGATTATGAGGAATAGATTTCAAGAACTCTTACTTCATAGTTTGCTAAAAAATTGGGCTTAAGGATAGAAGTGAAGAATTTTTTTGGAGCCCCCCCAAATGTAGCTAATAAAGATTGAGTCTTCTTAGAATGTAATTTGATCACGAATTGTTTGTTTCATTTGTATGATACATTTTATTATTTATATAAATGACCAATTTCAAAGGTTGACGAAAATTCTTGAAATCGATAATCAGAAGATGCTCAAATTAAAAAAGGTAGCCAAAGAAGTTTAAGGCATAATAAAATTTTATTGCCGTTGAAGTACTCAATATTCAGATTGGGTTTCAAAATTTCATGAAAATGTGACTGAAATTGACTTCAAAGGCATTTACATGGATTTCCAAATGCTTATTCAATGGATACTTGACCTTTTGGGTTAAAGAACTTTCACTTCTTCAGTGGCACTTCAATTCCTTAGATTGTTGTGCGTTTTATAGTGAATATCCTATACAAATATGGAGTGGAGTGATAGATAAATTAGTGACAAAGAGTGGGGGCAACAGTGAGTTGGACAATTCTAATTCAAACAAAACAAAGTCCCAATTAACGGCTCACAGGCTCAAATTTAGGAGAAATTATGAAGAAATTCCCGAAGTTAATAGATATTTAAGAAGCTTTTTTGAATATATTTCTACTTACTTCAGTCTACCATAGTCTGCATTTGCTCGTGCAATCAGTATTCACATTCATTGAGATGAATGTAGATGGAAGTCCTTAAACCGCCGTCACTATTAATTCTTTGTAATGCATTCTTGTCTGATCCACTAATATTGGGGGAGGACTGATTATGTTCTATTATTATCTGAAGAATTCAATTTTGTTCCCAAAAAGATATTACTGCTTTCAAATCCAATGTAAAATCAATGCACTAATTACGTACAGAAGAGAAATACGGTGCACAGTATTGGCTGAAAAATGAATATATAAGACTAGCCAAGAAGAAGCTAAAGAAGAACCCCACTCATAGAGGACCCAAAGTTTAGTGCTTCCTCACCTTATTTCTTGCGTTGCATTGAATTGCCCTTGTTATTGGAGTGTCTCTGTAGGTTTCAGCAATGGCTTCGCTTAGAGTTGATGGTCATGACATTCCTCTTGTGTTTCCAGTAGTAGACGGTGGACGCGCTAGAGTTCCTTGTCACCTTCTGCATGTCCGTTTCAGATTTGTAGAAAGTTCCATCAATGTTGAGGAAGAAAAATGGTCGGAATCAGGTGAAGTGCTACAGTCTGTACCAGTTGTAAGGTTGGTGGAGGATGGAACGCATTGTTGGTACCTTGCTCTCGGAAACTACAGAGCGTATGGACTCCCACTCTCTATGCTAGATGCATCTACACAAATCTAGAGTTACCAGTCAGATAATTCTACAGTTGATATGTCGTGTAATCTTCATCCCATGTCACCCAGTACACCTAGAGAAGTTGTGCCGGTCCTATAAATGCCTACTGTGCTTCTTGCCATGAAGGAGGAGAGATTAGATCCAATTATAGAGTTGTCTACGGAATCAGAAGGAGAGTCTCCCAGTGCTGATGCTCAAAAGCAAAGTTGTTTTGTCCGGATCGCATTGGACGAGACTGATCTTGTGAAATCACTATCCGGAACCCCGTCAAGAAGTCTCTCTAATTCCTCAAATTTACTACCTCCACTGCGACCATACGTGCCAGCAAAAACAAGCATAATGGAGTGTCTGAAAAGATTGGCCACTATGCATCACTCTCGAAATGAATTATCGACTATGGATCTGAGCACCGTGAAGCACTAGCAGGTTCCATTTCTTCCACCAATATTTGATGGGGATATGATCTTTGAATTGCCTCCTTGTGGATCATCTTCATCTTCATTGGGGGCCAAGAACTTGGAAGGAATGGACAAGCGCTATGATGGACATCTGTGGTGCAAGGTACTAACCACAAACATTCACAACTTTGACAACCTCAAATTCCGTAAGTTGTATTGTGCTGGCCATCTTGCCTATGAGAATGCCAATTGTGAGTATTTGAAGAGAACTTCAAAGCGAAACGAAATTGAGTGGAGCCGCTATACTGTGTTTCCTTTTATTGTTGGTGGGTGTCCCCCAAAAGAGTCCACCCTAGTTTGCAAGGTCTGCAAGATCGCACCTATATGTCTTGGCACATGCAAGGCTAGGATATACTATGTATACACAGATAACCCAAAAATGAGTAGGGCTGCTATTCACTTTGGAGAGCATGGACACCCGGTTGCAAAAGGCATGTACAGAGATTCCACCGAAAGGATTTGCGGACTCATTGCGGAGCAAGTGGCCAAAACACCCACAGCCACAAACTCCGCAATTGCTCTTGCTGCTAGTAAAGACTTCCTTGCAAGCCACCTATTTCACGATGGAGAGGGAGAGAAAGAGATGTTGAAAGCGGAAGAGATGGAAGAGGTCATGGACCACTTCCAATATTTGAGTAGTCCAAGTATTCACAACGTGATCTCTTCCTTCCGTTCTAACAACCGAGGAGGGATAATAGACAATATTACGACCATGAAGAAAGAGGCGAAGTTTGAGTTCATATGTGACAGCATCTTCCCAGGCCAAGGCAAGGAAAATGTATACATTTTCAAGATGCTCACCAAAGGACCAGGAAGTGGAGTAGATCTTGTAAGGCGCATGCAACCGGGAGGGGATTTGCAAAATGCATGGTTGATGTTTGACCACGTGAAGCGCGTGAAGGACTGGACTACAATGGTCTGCCACGTGTATGATACTGAGTACAAGAAGGTGATGACTATTGCAATGTGCGATATGCAATCCGAAGACACCGAAGTCCAAGTACAATTTTGGCGGAGTTTGAACACGGTCATGGATCGCCACGGAGTTGCAAACCCTACTTCAAGGGGTTTATGGCAGATAGCACTATGACCAACTGGAATGCGGTTTGCATTGTCTACGGAAGTGGGTTTGCCAATGTCGAAATGGAGAATCGCGAGAGGACATGTTTGTTGCATTGGAGTACTTCTCTTCACAAGCATATGCAGAAGTACATCAAGGAAGCCTTCCAACAGCAGCACATATTTTTGTGTAAACAATACAAAGATTCAAAGAATATGGACCAAGCTGAAGTCCGTTACCTTGCAATACGGTCCTGGTGGTTCTCGTTTGAAGCTGCCAACGAAGAAACTCTACATCACTTAGACCACTGGCTAGCTTTTTGGCATTTCCGATATCGTAAATGGGGAGGCTTCATGGACATGGTGAGTGAAACTTGAATTTCAATTTATGTAAGTGTTTGAGGTTCAAGGGTTCATTTTGAAATTGTAAGTTCTACCTACTTGATAGAACTTTATTTTTTATTTTTTATTTTATTAAAAAAATTTGATTTCTTTTGTCCTCAGAAGTAAAACTTGGGGGTCCTCTCAACACTGCAATAACATCTTTCGGCTCCGACGGATGTTTTTAAGGGGTCATCATGACCCCTTCATTTTTATTATTTGAAATGAAAAATCCAATTTCGGTAGTAGCAATTGCTACAGGTAAATTTTTTTGTTAGAAAAATATGATGGAATAAATATACTTCATTATTTCAATATCAATTTAGGCCTAACAGTATGACTCATTGCAATTCCTTTACCTTATGAATTCACATAGCCAATATATATACAACCATTAAGAAGATGCAAGTTACTATGGTTGTGAATGTCAATTATTAACAATCTTTATATCTTCTGTGGAGTTTGTAGAAATTGAATTTGGAGGAGATGGTGGACTTGCCATCCTGCAATTTATCCAAAACGGTGCATAACAAGTGGCTACAAATGTCCGGAAAGCGAGGAAACAACTTGTTTGACGCTACATGTGATGACAGTATCCGTGCTTGGATGCAAATGACAAACTACCATGCATACCTGAAAGGATACGCATTGGGATCAAGGCCATCAAAGGGAGAGCTGAGGTTGAGAGCTGCTAGAAGAAGTGGAGATCCCAAAAAGATTGCCAAGGCGTTAAACACCATGCCTGGAGCAAAGGGTGTGGAAAGTAGAGTACCACACTTGGAAGGAGAAGAAATTTTTGAGAGCACAAAGAGGAAGTTGGACGTGCCCATTGGTGATGCAGGAGACTCACATAGAGCGGACAAGATCAATTTCTCTCAACCCCGTGTGAGAACGAGGTCCAATACAAATGTTTCTTACTCTCCTGGAGATAAAGGTAAGCAACCTCAAACAAATACTTCTCAACATGTTATGGTAGCATTTGAAAGCGATTGTGATACATCAAAATGGCACATTGCCAGAATCAGCCACAAATCCAACGCGAGATGTCAAACTCAACAACAAAGATCAAACATCAAATGCACCAGCAAGATTGCAAAAGGGAAGAAGGGAACTCCAACTCCTACCTACCGTGGTAGAAAAGAAGAGTATGGGAGTAAGTGAGAGGTGGTGGTTGATTTCTAGTTTTATTGGGATGACATCGAATGATGCATGAAAGGTACAAAGCGGAAGTGGATTCTGGAATGGCCGGAGGTGCTGGAGGTTTGGCCAGTTTTGTCGAGAACTAACCTAAATCGAGAAGAAACATTGTTGCTGCAACATGCAGGATTTCGCCTCCAAAAACGACCCATATTGTCACCACGTCGATTGTTCAACATGTCAAAGATTTTCAGACCTATTGTATATGACCAACTTCCACCGCAGAACTCGGATGTGTATCCAACAGTGAGGAACAGCAAAGCCATTCGAAGGATTGCAAATGCACCTACTGCAGAACAATAGAACAAGTGGGAAAGTGCAGGTAATGTTAGAGGGTAAATTTTAGGAGTAACATTGCTCCTTTTCCCAGGCCTCGGTGCAATTGTGCAATTAGAAACAGGCTTAGACTCTAACAAAAATGCATATCAAGTCACACTGGGCCAATTTCCAACGTGCACATGCCTAGGTTTTGTGAATATGGCAATTTCCTCTATTGGAGGTCAACAGCAGTACGTGAATTGCAAACACTTGTACTTTTTGTACAGGTACTTTTGCAAGATGGATGTCAACAAAGATAAATTCATTCATGCACCAAATTATAGCTTCAACAAGTTGAAGCTATTGCTTATTAGAGCTGGGATGATCACACTTCCGGAATAGGCATGGCCACATTTTCCAATGTATATCAATTGTAATGCATTCATTTTTATATATTACAATTGAAATGACTGATGCATACTTCTTAGGATTTTATTTCCATATTCATTTTCACTGAAGTGTCCATTGTATCCGTTTTGATGGTAATAGTTTCCATTTTTTTCCAGCATTCTTCTTCTAGATTACAACCCTCCCTTCTTCTACCTTTTCTTCATTTTCTTCTCTGATCTATGCCATCTTGTAGTATTCATTTATTTTATTTTATACAAGGTCTCCAAAATACCAAAATTGGCCAATATAGTATCCTAAACCCACAGAATCCACTTCATATTCTTTACAAAAACAAAAATATCAAATGAAAGAAGACACTTGAAGATGCAATGACATGCCCACCACTATGATTTACAAAAATAATCATCTCACCCTAAGAATGTATCCAAGAATAAAAAATATATGGCTGTGTTTTAATTATGATGACATATTGATTTGAATTTTGTATATTTTATTATGTTCAAAGTACAAAGTCAAATGGATAGCTCCAATCACAGTAAATTGTCATTAGCCCAATAGATGCAATGAATTGTGATAGTAGACTTCCCATTGGCTTTGTAGATGTATGCTCAACTGAACTCAATCCTTTTACAGTATTTCATGTGGCCAATTGCAATCAATATGGGTTTTGTTGCATGTAGCAATGCTAGTACGTAAGTGCAGAGTGCTAATGAGTGCTAAAAATAAGGAAGAGTGACGAGACCAATGTTCCAGGGTTCCTATTTATATCTCCCAGAATGTTTGGCACTCTAAAATGTGCCACTATAAGAGCTGTCATACTCGATGATCATATATGGCAATGGACCCTTCGGGGAAATAGCCTTTCTCCGTCATTATGTGGAGAATTATATTCCCTAAAGGTTCTCTGCCATTTTGTTTAAAATAATGAATAAAGCATGTATAGATAAAGCACGTATAGAGTAATAAAAAAAAAAGTATAGACTTTGCCTCAATAGGTTTCTAGGCTTTTTTCATTTGATTATGAAATCCATTCATAATCTAATTTTGTAAGTATAGTTTCAATGATAAATGACTCCCTTTCTGAAGTTGATCCCTCATTTCTTTTTCTATGTATTTCTATGGACAGCAATGCAGGCACCACTTCATTTTTTTGTTTTTTGGGAATTTAGGTTTCCCACTAACCTTAGCCTCATTGAGAGACTAAAACCGCTCTGAACTTGACCCCTCAATTCTTTTTCTATATTTTTGGGAACAACGTTGTGGTTAACACCACATTTCCCTATCTTTTTTGGAACTTAGGTTTCTTAAAAACCATAAGAAATGTCTCTCGGTCTCACTAAGTGGTGGATTTTTTCTACTACAATGAATCCAAAAAATACATAAAATATTTACTAATCCATGGTTATAGGGTACACGGTTATAGATCCCAATTTTACCATAAATAGCAAGAAAAAATCATTTTTTTGAGTTTTTTTAGCAAAAAAAAAATTGGGGGGCAAAAAAATGGAATTTTTTTTTCTTCAGGCTCCAGGCTCACAGGCTCCAGGCTCCACGCTCATAGGCTCACGGCTCCAAGCTCGCATGCTAGCATCGTTGTCTTGAATACTAACAAGCGTATGGAATCTCAATGAATTAATTTTGATAATGATATGCCTCTACAAAGTGATTTACAATCAATTGTGCTATATATAGAAATATTTATTTAAAGGTTGTAATTAGGATTTTAATAGATTGTGTACTTTACTACCTAGAAACTACTTGCTTATTGAACAATTTAATACCTTACAACTGAATACATTATAAAGTATATGAAATACAATTTAGGATATCGTAGGACTTTACTCTAAGTATTTACATACAAGAGTTTTTATTATAAATTTTCTATGGTCTTCTTAATTAGAGATAATGAATAAATTTGAGAAATTTAGGACTTGGGTGTGGAAACCATCTAAATAGTATGTCCAAAATTATCACCTTTTCTATACCTTGTCCAACTTAAATTATGGAAATTCCTTGTCTACATTCATACACTACTATAGAGTAAGATCATATTTATAGTTTGAGGTGTCTTACTAAACAATTTTTTGAATTTTGGACATATATATAGTGCAAATTGCAATTACTTGAAGAAACAAGGACATGGGAAAGAGGATGTGGATTTTTTTGCATAATTTATATTGAATTATGCAATCCAACTCAATTCCTAAGTTTGACTAAATGAATGGCACTTCTATATTAAACATTATTTATTGAATTTTGAAATTTATATGAGTTTAATTGAAGAATTTCTTGATTTTTGTTTCTTTTGGATTTTTTCCTAAGCCCAATTATTACTTGTAAAACACTCCTAACAAATTTGCAAATTTGCAAATTAGTTTCTAACTAATTAGAGAATTTGAAGGCCAAATAACTCCTAAAATAGGTGAAAAGATGTAAATTGTCAATTAATGATAGTAGGTAGGCTATATAATTAGGTAATTAATGTCAAAGGTCCCAATATTTCTCATCAACAATAATTTCAAATCATTGCAAGTTGATGTAATGAATACACAAGACCATAAGCTATTGTTGAGGATAGGGCTCCAAATGGCCTCCCTTTCCTTTAGTTCCTCAACATGTTCTTCTTGTTCACTCCTTTAGGTATCTTCCTTCTCCACTATGTTTTCACCCCACATGTGTGTTGTATCTCCTATGCTTTCTTTCTTGCAATACCTTCATGGGGCACTTTCACTTGGTTTCAAGACCCATATGTGGGAGCTCCAAATCAATTGCACATGAGATTTCTTTGGGAAGAGTGCATGCAATAAGAAGGTTGTGTGCAACAAGAGGAATTTATCACCAAAGGTGTGTTCCTGTGGTGGTTGGGATCTTCATTGGATAGACCAAGCTTGATTGCATATCAAGCAATTTTTTGTCTTGGAGAAGAGAAATGCCTCTAAAAAGAGAGGGGTGCAGTGCACATGTTGCTAATTTTCAGAACACTTGCGTTTCTAGAAACAAGTATCTTTAGGTATTCTTTGATTGGAGAGTGAGGTGCATTCTTTAATCACTTAGTTGTTCATGATCCTAGATGTCCTTTTTATTTGACGAGGTTGATGGTGCCATCTTATGCAAGAGGTTGAGAGAGCAAGTGTTAGAGGATGGGAGCAAACTTCATTGATGCAAAATTTATAGTTTTGTAAGAAATTTTCTTTTGACATGTAGTACCAAATCTTTAGAAGTGACAACAACAAACCTAGGAGGTGGCTCTTGATACACTAGCTACTAAAGTAATGGCTTAGGATTTCTTTCATGACATTTAATTTTTATTTCCAAAGGATGACCATGAAGGTAGGGCAAGTGAGGGGGGATAGTGATTGCATATTAAAATGGTGGAAGTAAAGTACCTGTAGCAAATCTTTTCACCCAAAGAAACCTACTCCTTACCACAAACTTTGTCAAAGTGGAGAAGCACCCCAACCCTCCGGAAGTAAATTAATTCCACTATGCCTCCACCACTTGATTCCGCTCTACCACTTATGCTATATAGAGAAGCACCCCACCTCTTGATTCCACTTCATAAATTGCACCATGTAGAGAAACAAAGACCCGATTGATTTGCTCAATCATCCCTAGTTCCGCTCTACAAGCAATGCTAAACAAAAACTCTAAACTCACCTAACCCAAGCACACAATCGCGGAATATGCAAATAGGATGGTGCACACTTAAGAAAGTTTCAAAACGGTAAGAGGGGGAGATTGAGAAGCACGAAAATAGCACAGAAGAGAATTGGACTAGAAATAATCACACAATGAAACCCTAAGGCACACAATGGAGGGAAAAACTTACCCTTGCAATATTTGGAAGGTTAAATTGGCCTTCAATACCCGCAAGGTGAAGATGGCCTTTGATACCCAGAAAGTCAAGTTGGCACTAGAAGAAGCCCGTGTTTTTTTTGACATGCAGATTTTGCATTGGAATGTTGCATCTAATGTCTTACCACATGTGCGTGGACATCAAAAAAAATTGTGTTAATTTTGATGTGCAAAAAATACACTACTTTAAGGCAAAACATCACATGTCTAACACTAGATGTAAAAAAAAAAACCGGTCAACGAGGTCCTCAAAGGTTACCATGTGGCTGCCACCTAAACATGGGAAAGCCAACGTAGAAGTTTTTTCATCCATTGCCCATCAATGACATGGCATGCCATGTGGTGATCAAAAATTGGCTGACATGGCTTCCAAAGATGCTGACATGGCATTTGGGGGGGCAACTTCCTTTGTATCTTTGAAAATTATGGATGTTTTTTAGGACATCAATATAGACGTGTTTATATCCTAACAGATATCCTAGAAGACAACTTTGTGTTTTTTGTGATAGTCACCTCCATACATATGTTATTTTTTCAAACTTGTGTTTCAAATATAGATTGTAATTTTAGATGTCTAACTTGGCATGAGCATCTACTCCATGGATGTACTTGGTTGACATGCTGTGTCTGTGGATGTTTTTTGGGACATTCATTTTTAATTCTTTCCAACAAGACTATGACATTCACAATAGTTGTGTGCCTTTGTAGATGTCTCTTGGAATGTTCGAAATGATTGTGATGGACATAATGATGTCCATGCTAATGTTACTTTGATTGAAGGAAATATTATGTCCAACATCTATACGGACTGGGGAATTGGCATCTTGATGTGTTTTGTCTTTGTATTTTGCATCATGCATTTGTAGAGACATTTTTGATGACATCACAATGCCTACTGAAATGTCCACATATATACTAAGTACATGTCAACTACAAACAAAATGTACTATAGAACGTGTCATACATAATACACCATATACAATATATTATAGACAATACACCATACAAAATACTCCATACAATATACACCATGCATAATACACCATACAAAATACACAATGCGTAATATACCATGCATAATTCACCAAGTTTGGCTTTGAAAGCCACTTTAGTTTGAGTATGTGGAGAGGAGAGGATGACATCTTTATACTAGTTGGGTGGTAGGAGTTGAGACAAACAATGCGGGATGATCTAAAACACAAAAATTGTAATACAAGTAGAATTTTAAATCACATTTAGGCATAGTAGAGTAAGTTTTTTCAAAAAACTTCCAGCTAAAAAAAGTTAGAAAATCAAGCTTAGTTTCACTTCCAAAAATCCATTTCAGATTTCAAGACTTGAATCAAAAGTTATAGACGAATTTCATAAAGTGATTAAAAGAAATGTTTTCTTGGACGTTTTCTTGGACGTTTTCTTGGATGTTTTCTTGGGCATTATCTAACATCCTCTCAAAATTTTATCTATCTTTATTTTTATGACATTCATGAAAATGTATTGCAAAAGAAATGAGTGTCCTCAAGTGTATTAAATGTTGAACAAATTGTTCATTTCTATTGTCTATAGAAACATTGAAGTTGCAAAGCAACGTCATAAATGGCATACTTTTCCTTACTATCTTGGTGTACAAAATATCTAAATAGACATGCTGATGTTGTTCACAACATTCTTGTAAAGACCTTTATATTAATAAAGTTATATGCAACATGACTATATCCTATGCGTGTTAACCCCTTAATCCTTCAAGGACCATTGTCTTTTGGGGGACAAATTGGATTTAAGGCTAGTAACTACAATCTAAATTTTTGTCATGATTTTTGGAAACTTTTTTTGAAGATAGAAAAATTGATTAGCTTTGTGTGAATATAATTTATATTTCAATTAGTGATTGGAAACAAATGTTATGCCCAAATAATCTCAAAACTAGGGAGATTGGGTAGAAAAAAAATGAAAATTTTGAATTTAAAAAAAAAAAAAAATTTTGCTCATAGAGTATATCATAGTTGTCATATCAGACAAAATTTTACTATTCATGGACAAATCGGACGAATCTGCGTTGACTGGCCTTCAAAGTTTGCAACCAGTCAACGCAGATTCGTCCAATTCATCCATGAATAGTAAAATTCTGTCCAATATGACAACCATGGATTATATTTTAGTCTTCATAAAAAACTTTGATTCATTTCATTTGAACAAGCTATGAAAAAATTATGGACAATCTTGTTTTGGAGGCACATGGTTTAGTTTGTTGCTAGAACAATCTCACCAAGTCACGATTGGGATGAGTGCATTTTACTTCCATCTTGGAGTTAATAATAATTTAGATTTTCCTTATATTTTGTATCTACATCTACTTAAAATTTTTTTTAAGAATGAGGTCATGAATACGAATACAATATGAATATTAATATTAACATATTTGTATTGCAAAAGTAATATTAATATATTCTTAGGAATATTCATTCATATATATGAATATATCCTCATAATATAATCATCAGCTTTCAGTAGGCTATGCGTGTTGAAAAGTACTAACAGTCAACTTTAAAGCAGCCAATAGAAGAGTAGAACCACTAGTGGTAGAAAATCGGGGGGTAATCTCCCTGCTAATCCAAAGTAAAAAATATAAACTGAATATCTTCATATTAATGACTAATTAATATATTATGTCGAATTAATATATATGATTCTGAAAATGCACAAATACAAAGCGTATTCTATTATATAAACAAGTTAAAAAAGATCCCATGAAAGGTAGCAGCAGGTTTCGGAGGAATTCTTTCCCCATATAGTACTCTCTGTGGGATTTGGCAGGCCCCTCCGTCCTGCGACAAAGAGACATCTTGGATACCTTTTCCTTTTGGAAGACCACCCACCTTCTTGTGGGAGGAACCGCTTGGCCACAACGCTGTTCTCACCCCCTCTCTTCTCTCGATTACGCCTCCACCCCTATCGACTCCCGATTACGCCTCGCCCACTCACTTTTGATATGCTCTCACCCACTTCCTACTCTCGCTTGCGCCTCCACCGCTTCTAAGTCCCGAGTCCGCTTGGCCTACTCTCAGTTCTACCTCCACTGCTTCCCAGTCCCGATTACCCGTTGCCCACTCCCAATTATGCCCCGCCCAGTCTCGAGTCCTCCTCGCCCACTCCCAATTAAGCCTTGGCCACTCCTGACCCTGCCCCGCCCACTCTCGGTCACACCTCCACCACCAACTCCCAATTCAACCAGGCTTCATGAAATACAAATCTTGAACTCCCAATCAAGTGGCTAATCCCATAGTCTTGTACTCCCAAACATTCCAATCCCCAAGTTCATCTACAACGCTTTCTCCAACTTCAAAATCCCCTCTTTTTTCTTTGGGGTCGCCAAGCACTAATAAGCACCCACCAATTCATGAAGAGGGAGTCGAGACTCCCCACACCCTCCCCCTTTTTTTCCTTGGGGTCGCCAAGCACTAACAAGCACCCACCAATTCATGGGGAGGGAGTCGGAACTCCCCACACCCTCCCTCTTTTTTTCCTTGGGGTCATCACATGCGGTCCTCTCCCTTTCAAAATTTTGAATCTTCTTAACATGCCCACTGGACAAGTAGGTTTGGCTAGTTGGGGAGTTTTGGAGTTGGGTGTGTTGTGTGGTCATTATGGACAGGATTTAGAGCTTCAAGGGAAAAAAGTTGAAGCTCTAATAAATTCCTCTAAGGTAAAAAGGGAATTTTTTGCTTTCAAAATTCAAGCAACTACTAAATGGCTAGACAAAGGTTTTGGTGACTTATGGAGTCACATTTCTTGGAGCCCTTCCCTTCAAGCACCCTGGAGTTGGCTGCGACTCCCGGGTTGCTGTGGCACCCTCCGATGTCGGAACTGGCAGACCCACTGCGCCTGCCGTTTTTTTTCTCCAAGTGTTGGGTCTCTCCCCCTTCAACAGCGTCACGCGCACCCTGGAGTTGAGCCTCCCGATTGCTTGACAAGTCCCGATTTGGGACGACCTCAATGCATGGCGCCACCACTCTGATGTGTGACAACCTTCGTGTGGCGCCTCGGTTCCCGAGTTTTTTTTCCCAAGTGTCGGGGGCGCTTCGTTTCTCCTTTGCTGCTTGGGCTCTCCTTGGACTTTTGGAGTGTGAAGGGGGTAACAAATCGTTGGGACGGTGAGGCCAAATCTCAATGGATTGTAGCAGCAAGGCTACTCTACCACTTACAATACCTCGTATCATATTTAAGTCATCTGCAAAGGATTCATCTCCCCGATCGCTTGAAATTGAATGCAAAGCACCCACACCGGGATGTTCCGCCGGCGCGGGGGAGCTCTCAACACATGCTTCTGGGGGCGCACAAGTGTCCCTACTAGTAGTCGGATAACAACCGGGGAGGTAGAAAGCGCCGCTTCTAGCATGGATTCTGACTTAGAGGCATTCAGTTATAATCCTACATATAGTAGCTTCGCGTCACTGGCTTTTCAACCAAACACAATGACCAATTATGTGAATCAATGGTTCCTCTTGTACTAAGTTGAATTACTATTGCGGCACCGAGAATCAGTAGGATAAAACTAACATGTCTCACGACGATCTAAACCCAGCTCACATTCCCTTTTGGTGGGTGAACAATCCAACACTTGGTGAATTTTGCTTCACAATGATAGGAAGAGCTGACATCGAAGGATCAAAAAGCAATGTCGCTATGAACACTTGGCTGCCACAAGCCAATTGTCCCTATAGTAACTTTTATGACACCTCTAGCTTCAAATTCCAAAAGACTAAAGGATTGATAGGCCGTGCTTTCACAATTTTGATTCGTACTGAAAATCAAAATCAAATGAGCTTTTACCCTTTTGTTCCACACGAGATTTATGTTCTCGTTGAGCTCATCTTAGGACACCTGCGTTATCTTTTAACAGATGTGCCGCCTCAGCCAAACTCTCCACCTGACAATGTCTTCCACCTGGATCGGCACACCGAGGCGCACCTTAAGACCAGAAGCAGGGACAGAGTCCTGCCTCCACCTCATGGAATAAGTAAAATAACGTTAAAAGTAGTGGTATTTCACTTGCGCTTTGAGGGCTTTCACTTATCCTACACCTCTTAAGTCATTTCACAAAGTCGGACTAGAGTCAAGCTCAACAGGGTCTTCTTTCCCCACTAATTTTTCCAAGCCCGTTCCTTTGGCTGTGGTTTCGCTAGATACTAGATAGAAACATTGGGAATCTCGTTAATCCATTCATGCGCGTCACTAATTAGATGACGAGGCATTTGGCTACCTTAAGAGAGTCATAGTTACTCCCGCCGTTTAACCACGCTTGGTTGAATTTCTACACTTTGACATTCAGAGCATTGGGCAGAAATCACATTGTGTCAACATCCGCCGGGACCATCGCAATGCTTTGTTTTAATTAAACAGTCGGATTTCCCTTGTCCGTACTAGTTCTGAGTCGGTTGTTCACTGCCTAGGGAGAGTCGAGGTCACCCCCGACATTCTACGTCTGTCGCTTGGTCGACATGCGGGGGTTAGCCCTTGCCGCGCGAGTAGCTTGGGCAAACCTCTGATAGCCTACGGGGTCTGGGCGCAGACCCCTAGGCCCAACCCTTTTCCCAAAGTTACGGACCTGTTTTGCCGACTTTCCTTATCTACATTGTTCTATCGACTAGAGGCTGTTCACCTTGGAGACCTGATGCGGTTATGAGTACAAAAAATATTGATATACTATTAATACAATTATAAATATCTATAGTCAATATCATATTTTTTATTAGGTTGAGGTTGTCTTTATTGACATTGTCTAGAATTGATCTATAAATACTAGTAGGACACATGGAGGATTTGATGTATACAGTGGGGTAGAATAAGACTATGAATTTTGTTTTTTGATATAATTTGTCATAAAAATTAATAAAATTAAAATTCTAGAATCAAATTTTGGAAATATTATATTACATAAGATGGACTATATACACAATTGAATTTTGATCAAAAACAAAAGTATTTTGACTTATTTTTGAGTGATATGCAAACCCTCATTTTTATCCACCTAATTCAAATAAGTGTAGAGATGTTTTTTGTTACTTAAGACATATTAAATCATTCATAGAAAGAATGCAAATTCCCATCAAAGCATGTGAAATTAAAAATTCCAATATCATGAATTTTGAAGTTATTTTTGGTGATAGATATTATAATTTATATATTAAACATTCAATTTGATAGTGTGAAAATAAAAAAAATGAAAGTAGTGCAGAATTTTTTAATTATTGAATCTTTTTTTTGGAGATTGAAAAGTACATGAGAAGAGTACACTCCAAATATTTGTAAACCAAATGAAATCCACTTGACACTCATTCCATTATCCTTGGGATATAGATGAGGGAATTCAAACAAAAAAAGTGTTCCTATTCTTGCCTTGTTGAGTAAAAACTGAGTTCCCTGAAATCAATTTAGGGCTGCTTTATATAAGGAGTCAAGGCCATTTTATTGCTAAAGATTGTCAAAATCGTTGCTTTTCATTGGTCCAAAATTCATAAAAACATCCCAAGGGCCTTTACACAAGAAATGAAGGTCAAAATTTTAAAAAACATTTTAATGTTTAAAAGACAAGGTCTGATATGGTGAGCTCCAAAAAAATGAATCCACTAAGAATGGAAGGCCAATTCTTGGCCTTGGGACCGTTTCTCATTTTACCATTTAAAAGTTTTTTCAATGAAACATATTTTTTTTTAATTAATCAATACCATAGGATGGCCTTGAAATTTAAACGGCCAAAAATGAATGAAAAAGATGAGCTGAAATTTCCAAAACTCCATGCATATCACCCTACAAAGTAGCTTTCAAGCCTTTACATATGGGAGACGACTCTAGTATTATTATAATGAGAGTTTCAAGCCGTTTGGGCTGAAATTTGAGCTAAAGCGGCTTCAAGTTTTTACGGCCTTTGACTCCCCATCTAAAGCAACTCTTTAAGACTTTTGAAACCAAATTAGGAGTCAAAATCTAAAAACATTTAAATGCCAATTTTTGTATTTTAACTGGGAGGAAAAGAATAGATAGGCTGATTCACCCTGCCGCTTGTATAGCAGCAGACAGTTATAACACAAAAATAGTTCCATCCTTCAAAGGCACACAACTACTAGAATAGGTAGAAGTAGAAGACAAAAGAAACAAGAAAAAAAAGAAACAAGAAACAAAAGGCCCTTTTCTTCTTCATGGTATTCAATACACCATACAGGAAGAATAAAAGAAAGGTGGTTCAAATGCAGTCAAAATTCTGATTTTATGCTGGAATATACAGGGTAATTTCTCAGTCCATCTCTTTCAAGTTTCCATCACAGAAAATGGGGGTAGAGTCAGCAGAAGAAGCAGTTGTGCAAATCTCTTTGTCTCCTTCAAACCATAAGCCCATATAACAGATTCAACACTCATTTGTCAAATTAAACATATTTTTGCCCCAAAAACCCCCAATTAGGTCAATGCTAATTTCTATGATTATTTTTTAATAGTTTTTTTTTACTACATGAGCAAAAGATATAATTGACATTATTTTATGTAGAATCTACTATAATCTAACTCCCTTATTATGACCAACTAAACTCCCGTCATAGTGGGCATATTAAGAAAGTGTCATTGTAAAAATTAATTGCATCTCATATTAAAAAGGTAACCCTAGATTTGCCTTAGATTCTCCAAATTCTTGCATCTCTCAGTGTACTCAAGTCATATTAGCAAGAGTAAATATTGCAATAAAGGACAAGTTTCTCACTGAGGGCATCCGTTCCCAAGAATCTTGTCATAACATGAGAAATATCATATTAAAGGGTGTCATATAAAAGAGGTTAGACTGTATCAGGCCATGGTAACAAAGTATCCAAGCTATATTCAATGCACTAGATAATAATGAGAAGGAGAATGACATCCATGAACATGTGCAGGAAGATAGAAAGTTGGAGTGAACATGTTTTTGTGTTTTTTTATTTAATTTAATTTACTTATTTATTTATTTTGATATACCATGTTTTGTATTCAGTGGTCAATTTTCTGCACTAACTTTATATCATCATATATAAATATTATAATAAACACGAAAATTCATGAATATTTCTAAGAATATTTGTATATTCATAAGAATATATATGAATTTTCATTTTGATATTAATATATTAATCGTAATACAAATATGTTCATAGGATAATATTATATTCATAGTATATCTTCCTATTTATATGAGGTGTCTTGAAAATATACCAAAACACTCTCCAAATTATTACAAAGAGCTGTAAGAGCTTGCCACCTAGATAACCACTGGATTTTATGAAATCTTTTTAGGAATTTTTGAGAGTCAAATAATTCTTTTTGCAAAGTTTGCAAAGAGGACTTCTTGTTTGCAAACTTCTTGAAATGTGAAGCTACGGAATTAATAAGGTTATCTATTTCATTAGATAATGATGAACAACTAAGTCCTTTAGCTGCTTCTAAAGAAGCCAAATTTGTTCTATGAGCAATGCAATGTACAGCAAGAAGATGGGGATTTACCTTGTTTTTAAGCTGGATTACAACTTCAGCTTTAGATCTCACCATTACAGATGCTCTATCTGAGCCAAAACCTAAGAATTTGTTGAAGTCCAATCTCCAGTCCTTCAAAGTGGATATTAAAGCATCATATATGAAAGTAGAATCTTTTTTTCCATGTACACATTCTACCAACCCTAAAAATACACATGCAGGCATTCTCCCTTCTATAAAAGTTCCAAAAACAACCATGTAACCCTAAACAAAAATATGTGTAGACTCATCTATCATAATGCCAAAGTATTTAGAGTCTTTAACTCTATCAATTAGTTTGTTTTTTAATCACATTTGATATTAAAAAAATTAGGTCAAAGCATGATTTTTCATCATGATATATATAATTCTTTAGTGATGCATGCATTCAAGGAGATAAGCAATTTACACAATCCAATGAATTTAGAAAAAGACAATAATTTTTTACCAATGTAGTAAGCTGCTTTAAAGAGGGCTAAAATAGCTTTGTCATATGTCTTAATAGATTCCATGATGACTTTCTCCATGATTTTTTGACCTAAGTGGTTAGCCCATATTAACCTTCTACGTTCATCAAATTTAGCGTGATCTTAGAAGGCTGAGACTTTGATGTTTACTGAGCCTTGTTTTGCAAAAACAGATTTACCACCCTTTTCTTTACATGTTTTACAAAAAAACTTCCCTAGTGTGGAATTGAATTGAATTGAATTCAATCAAATTGTGTGTACCATGCATCTTTCCATGATTTTGATGCTAATTCAATGGAATTTAAAGTTGTGTTATTGTTGGATGAAGTAGTACCTTGTGATATTTTCACTAAGGTTAAATCATTATTTCTTTCATTGGATAGCAACATGTTTCTAATGCTTCTTTAACGCTTAGCCATGATTTGGTTATAAGTTGTCCCTAAACCAAATAAAATTGTTCAATAAAAAAATTTTAAACCACAAAAGAAAGTAAGAAACCCTAAATACAAATATTTCACCAACAATGCAAATAAGAAAGAAGATAAGGAGAAGATCCCTGAAAATGTATAGAAGTTGCTCTCCAGCCACTACTTCGGGAAAGAAACAATTGTGGAAGCACATCTTCAAATTGAACTTGAAAAATATTCACTCACTAAGTTATGAGTGAAGTTCCTCCAACATTCACCAATTTGCATTGTCAACGTTAGATGAGTTGACAATTGAGAAGGGTGGCAAGGAAGCTTGTCAACTTCTTGTGACTTACAAAATGTCCAGAAGGGGATCAAAATTCACTTTCCAAGTCGCTTACCTCATCCACTGGATTTTGAAAAGCAGCTTTTGGGGAGGGACTCAGTTGAGATCCGGCCCAAGCCCCCAGAGACCCTCCAATATCCGGTTTCACTTGCTGTCACAGAGCAGATGGTCAAGTTTGGTTGCAGGAACGTGGTTGTCAGCGTGACGTCAGCCGGGAAGAGACCATAGACATTTGTGTCATGGATGATTACAGGCAACCCCAATGAATCCACACTCGCCCAATCAGGTGGAAGTTATCTACTTCATGTTTGGTCAGCATAGCCATCCAGGCAGTAATGGTCGTACTTCGTGTTTGGCGCCACTGCACACGATTGGCGGAGGTGAAACGGACGAAAAACAACTGAACTTGCAAGCGACGTACTGTATGTGGACGCATCTGTCAAGTCCTTGGTGGATAAACAAAGACTTTCATGCTTCAGTCACAAAATTCAAATCCAAACGGCGCGTTTTACTAGCCAAGATGTAAGCTGGGAAGAGATCGCTGTCCCCGGAAAGTATAAATTGAAGCCTTCTGTCGCATATTTTCATCGTTGAAGGCGACCATCCAGCAATCTTTCGCTTCAATTCTAGCATTGAGCATATCTTCTCATTCCTCAGCTGCTTCTGGTCTGCACGTACTCCGCTTCTAAATGGCCACCATGGAACGTAAAGCGGTCGCCCTTCTGCTGTGCGTCTTGCTGCTGAGCGCTGCAGGAAACACGAGCGCCTTGGGTATAAATTGCAGGGGTAGTAGCAACTGCGGTTTCCAGAGCGGCCACACCCTGTCTGAGATCAACACCAAAGTACAAGCCATTCCCGACGGCAACGTCTTCAGCAACGGTGTGCACATTGCTTGCGTCGGCAATATCTGTGCCTTCTTGCAGAACGTCGCTTCACCGGGCACCAAAAATGCAGCGCAGATCAAGGGCTTTGTTACCGATCTGCTGAACCACGGCTGCACCGTCTGTGGCAGCGACCCCACTGAACCCGGCAACAACGTAAATAATGGACAGCTCACCGTCAACTTTGTCTCCAGCCCGTGAAGTGCTTCTCGGGATCGGAAGATGGACTTTCTATGTCAGTATAAGTCAAGAAGACATTGAATTCCTTTTCCGCAGCTGTCCGTGAACATGAGGGGTTGTTCGATCCAAAGAAATGTCCTTGTCGGCTTCAGTGGCTAGGTTTTTAGTACCAAGGCATGGCCCTTAAGCTGTTGCATATATGTGTGGATCTATCGATCTTGTTCAGCGCCATTACATTTGCTCGATGTCATGGCTCCTGAGAGAGAATCCAAGCTACCAAAGTCACGACCTACTGATCGCGGTCGTGATGAGGACGCATTGTAATTAACAGTCATACGTTTTCTATGTTGGCAATAAAGATATCCACATTATCATATTTTACCGGCAGTTTCTGTGTGTCAATGCCTGAGATGTCACATACTGAGGATGGAATTCAACTTCCTGCAAGGTTTGAGACCCTTGTCATGGCCCGTAGGGTTTACGTCGGGTTAGCGTGGTTAGTTGGGCCAGACTCAGTTAGTGGTGGGCCGTGGGGCCTGTAGAGTCTACTTTATCTCACATGTGTCAGGAGCTTCAGTGGTAGGGCCGACGACTACTGTAATGATATGGGTATAGCAGGGCAGTTGGGGCAAGAGAAACTTTAGTTCCTCAAGTTGAGCCTCCTAAGCTCGGGACGTGTTTGAGGACCTTGCAGAGTATATGGGGTATCAGCACGAGTTTCCTGTGGCTATGACCCGGATTTCTCGGTGCGAAGTGGGCTTGGCTCGACTGATATATAGTGTTTGCCGAGTGATTTTGGTGTTTTATGACAGTATATCTTTCACCGGACCCAACTCATGATCACTTCAGGAACTGATGCGTTAGATTGATGGTATCTTTGATTGACAGTGACGGCGTCGTCTGGAGTTGTCGGCGTAGCCCGGAGAGTGGTCTCTCAGATCTTGTGAGAGTTTGAGAGTAGTCCCTGAGGATTTTCAGGCATACTATAGCCTAAGAGCATCGCCACCGCAGGAACGTGACCAACAACGTCAAAGCCTCTTCCCCGGGTGCAGTCGCGAGGTAGGTGCCGTTCCGTCTGCACTTCTTCGGGAACTACCACAGCGCAATCCACGCAACAGTGCAACACCACTCAGCAAGACATTTTTGCGTCATTGGTGACGTCATCGGAAACGGCCAGTTGTGGTGAGAGCATCTCCACCGCATGGAAGCAGACGGGAATGCGATACTGCTTTCTCAGAGTGACGTTCTGCTCTTGTTGCCGTTCTCGTCTCCCCTTCTTGCGGAAGTGCCTGTTCTCGTCACTTGATTTGAACGAATTTGTAAATATTTAGCATTTGGAAGCTACCTTGCTGTGTAACATTTTGGCTGTTCACAATTGCTATTCCAAGGTGCAGAATTTCCACTAAGAGATGGAGCAATGTGTAGCGGCTGTATTGTTAGTATAATTGTTAAATATGACCGTATTTAAACTGTGTTTTCCAGCTTCTATGGTTTGTGGGGGACAAGTTTGTTTGAGCTCCACATTGGGGTTTGTCTCGACAAGTGATACTCTTTCAAGCAACTAAAGACTTGAAACAGGACATTGTTCGGCTGTTTGGAAACAGCTCAACTGTCTATTTATCAATCAAAACGGTTGTTTTCAAACTCACCAATTGTAAATTCTACAAACTTGTTGAATTTTCCATCTTAATCAAGGGAGCACTATTGATTTTAGTGAAAGAAAAACAAAGAATCAATAGGTGCATTCTTTGTTTTTAGAGTTAATAGATGAAGTCATCTATCAAGGTTAATGTCTATTAATAAGTTCTTTTTAGAAATATTAGACATTTTTGCTTATATTTTCATATAAATATAATACTTAGTTCAATTTCATCAAACATACTATAAAAAAGGTTGTTTTTTAAACATTCAAGTATTACCTTAGATGAATGAGAAGTTGTTTGACAAAAGTAGTGCATGAAAGCACTCTGTTCATCATCTAGATTTGCACTTTAGAATGTTTACTTGCTTAGTTCTTGAATGCTAAGATTGAAAGTAGAAATTCATATTGAAAGCCATTGGTAGATTGAACATCAAAAAATTTATAGTTCGAAATGAAAAATGAGGTTTAAATCTTTAAAGACTTGAATACATTTTTGGGCAAAAGTGGTTAGTAGCTCCTATCTTTTTAGTTCATTGACGAATAGTTTTTTTAATAGAAACTCTTTTGAAATTCAACTACAAAAATTGCACTACACTACTATGATGGAGTTTGTGAAAAAAATTTAGAAGCTATAGATTGCAAATTAATAGGCTTTTAAATTAGAAGCAAAATATTCTTTAATTAGTCTTATCCTATTCATTTAAGTAACTTTAACTATGATGGAGTTTGTGAAAAAATTTTAGAAGCTATAGATTGCAAGAAAATGGACTTCTAAATTAGAAGCAAAATATTCTTTAAATAGTCTTATCCTATTCATTTAGGTAATTTTGACTACTCGTAGAGTGAGATTTTTACTTTACAGTTGTATTTTTTTAACAATTTCAACCTAAATCGTGATAGTTACAAATATTCTACAACTCAAATGAAAAAGAGTTTTGCAAAAGTTTTCCCAAAGCATTAGCTTTGCAAGAATTTTTTTTGCATTGCATGATCGATACAACTCCTGCAAAAAAATGATGATCTTCAAAGAAGGTACTTTTTTGCACCTTGTGTGTCTAAATTTTGAAGATACATCCAACTCAAGATTGACTTCTAAGGAAAGCATGCAAATTTTTTATCGTTCCTTTTGGGGGACAATTATCTTTTAGGGGTATTGTAGGTTAATTTATAAATATTTTTAGTTTGTACTATTCTCATCCTAAAACTTTGGAAGTAGTTTAAAATTCCCTCTATTGGTCATTTGGGCACTTAGGAATTATTTATAATTCTACATGCATAGTAGGCCAAAGCATGATTTACAAATGGTCAAAATGTCTTCTTCATAGTGCAAAATGCATGAATGAAACTTTGCATTGTTAACTGCAATGTTTTTCTCAAATTTCATTGTTTGTAGACCGAAAACTTCATTTTGAAATCTTCTAGGATAATAAGTATATTTGTATCATTCAATTGAACTTAAGTCATTTTGAATAAGTCATTTTACTTATATTGTGATTTTGTTTAGGGTTTTGTTTCAAGTAAAAGATGTTGTACATTGTGTGATTGGATAGTTGCAAGTCCTACTTGTTTACACTTGTTTAGGTTGTCTCCAATACTAAAGAGGTTTTTTTTTTCTAAAGTACTTTCACACACACCAAAAAAAAAAATACCAAAACAGGTTTATTTCATGGTTCAAAATGTAGGCAAAAGCACGCTCAAGTTGTGGACTTCTATACAACATAGAATTAGCGGTGCTCAAGGAGATCACAATATTAGCACAAGCATATGCTAACACCTGTATTGCATTTTACATAGTCTATAAGCAGAAAACCAAAACTGCTAGTAAGTAAAGACGAAGTAGCACAATGACCTGAATTATCCACTATGTATAGTTTCTCTGGAACCAAATTGATCCTAGCAATACCACCTTATTTATGGATTCTATATGAGCTTGACGACACTGAAGCAAAGGGACTTGAGCTCATCTCGTGTGCACTGATCTCTCCTTATTTCCAACCACCACTCATCTCTTTCAAAAGGTTGAGTTAGACTTCAAATAGTACGTCAGGGGTCAGCAAGACTCGCCTACAGGTCTACAGCCAAAGATCTTCAAACCGAAAATGGGATTCTCTACTGTTTTCCACGGACAATAGTGAACTCCTCTTTACCTCTTACTTTCAATGATTGTGCAAGAAGGCTTTAAACATTTGATCTCAGGAGAGGCTGATTCTTGTAGGATCGAAACTGATCCCTGTAGTGCTTCTATTCTGACACCTAATGAAAATACATTCTTGCACACTGGGCCAAACACATAATCTGACGCAAATTGAAGCCTTTGCCTTACATAATCCCCAATGGAATAGCATTCCAAAAAACTCGACACAGCAGTCAAGGATAACAAAACTCTTGGAAAAACTCTGGAAGGCCATGCCACTCACCTCTCGAAAAGTCCACAAAGCAGCAACGCTGCTTTTTACCATACTTTCGACCGACCTTTTCAAGCATCAAAACCATCAAATCATCTTCACAAGCATAAAGTTCGACTGGGAGACCCTCTTCGGTAGGTGTGCATTGGTCGTGTGTCTTCACTGGCATCCACACATTAGCAGTACTTTGAGATTGAAATTCAATACCAACTTGGTTTGTCCTCCCCTTTACGAGCAACGCAAACACACGGTCCTCTGCAATTGCGTAGCGCATCATATGCGCTCCATCAAATTGATCGAAATTATAATCTTCATAACTGAAATGCTCAGGTTGTTGTCCTACAAGGTCAAATGCACAAATTCTTGCCCTTTGCAAGTGGAGACGCATACGGTTGTGATGAAAATTCATCTAATTTGTATGCACGATCATCTCTCTAGACTCGTCCATGCTCATTCAAAACTGTCAGTCATACAATCATAATCAAGTGAGAATTCAGTTTGCAAGACCTCACTTACCAGCAACGCAAAAGCCCCCTGAATTATGAACTCTACTATGAGAGAGAAAAAACCCCGGCCGCACGGTACAACCGTTGAGCTCAGTATCGCTCTCTTTGTGGCCTTGGAAGAGTACCTTCTCCAAAGTCAAGAATCAAGACCCTCATGGGCCAAGACTACTCAAACCCTAAAATGAGCTTCAAATTGCTTGCTGGTCCATTCAGACCCTGAGGTTCTTCTTTTGGGGACCTCGTTCTATCCATCAATTTAGCAATTCACTTCGGTGCAATTGAAGTATAAAGATGTAGATACATGACCACAAAAAAACTTTTTGTTCAAATTCAAATTGCATTCAGCATTGTGCACTTCAAATGTCTTTTAAAATTTATTTGCTACTGACAACTACTCCATTCACTTCAAATGAAAAACATTTTATCCATTTCTGTCCTGCTAGTCATAGAAAAGGCCGACAAAGGTTTCCCATTTATATACCCGCCTCTTCTGCTGCAATTCTAAGTCAACGTGTTACTACATGATGTACAACCTTTCATCATTACATCATACTATACCCTTTTAAAAAATAGGAAATATACTTCAACTATCTCCAAATTCCTTACTTCATGTGCCTCCTTCTTGACTTGAATTTTGGATGAAGAAAAGTATTTTAAGCCAATATCCCACTCCCCCTTGTTCCACCAATACAACCTGTTTTCGATTCGGAATGTCACTTCCCAAATTTTGGATTTCCAAATCATGGCCCTCCTAGAGTCCTAGCATGCCACTTCCCAAATCCTGAATATTCATAACGGCTTTCACATCAACTATACAACTACATTACTGGGATGCGTAATTATCATCAAAGATTCCCTGAAATTAAAAGGTAATCAACTAAGTTTGGTAAAATCAAATATCTTTAATTAACCGAATTCTACCCCATACATGACATTCCATTAGTTTAGTATTAGTTCCGCCACTCCTTACCGTATATCCACCTGTGCGTAAAATATTAGTCGCTCCTTTGTCTTCACATCTGCACTCTCTCCACAACTCTCCTATCACTCTACCGCCGCAGTATCTAATACCGTGGATGGCAAGAAATGGAGCTGCAAAAGCCGCAATACTACATGGTTGTTGCTCACGCAGGAGCAGCAGATGTTTTGACAAAATCATGAAGAAGTCCTCATTCCGGTTCATGGTCCGTCTCTTCTCCCTCACTCTTGCGGTCAAGTTGTGCTTCACCAATTGGAACTCAAACTTCACTTCCGTATGCAATGTCGCTCTATCTCTGTTTTCTTGTACCGGTTCCACTTACAAAAGGCAATAGCGCAGAAACCTTATGTGTCGTATACTTTCATATACACATGTTGAATGAGTAACCATGACTTCAATTATTGCTGCACCCTTTTATTGAAATTCAATGATAAAAGAGCCCCAATTACATTTGAGTTCATTTGTTGTAGATAAAAAATCATCACGGAGTTCACATCTTTCAACTTCTCTACATTATGCAAAGTTTTATGTCCCCTTCTTCTACAAAGCGTAGCTCATACTTCAAGTTCATTTCAACTACTTTTCACTGCAAACAATTCCTACGTGGTTTGTCCAAGCAAACAGTGACAATATGTATCGTTGCGTGCGTGTTGAATACCACAAAGGTCTAGCTCTGTGGCCTGTGAACATAATGGTCCATTTAATGAAGGGGAAACTGCATGTCTCGTTTGGTGATGGATGGAAATGCTTCGCCAAATGCCATGACATCATTGAGGGAGGTCACATGCGCTTCACTCTCATTAGATAGTCCAAATTGAATGTTACGCATTGACATTGGAACCCCTGATCGTCTCTGTAATTGTGCATGGAACACGCCTTCAACAAATCATGTTGAATGTGAGGCTGAGAAGGGAGCACACTTTGTCAATCTAGTTCTACCGCAACGGTTAGTTACAATTCAAATGTTCCGTTGCTAAATGAAATAAAAGTGAAGTAATAGTTCACAGTAAGAAATCAACAGAACAACAGCTGCTGACATTCAAAGGACCCACCTACAACAACATGGTTCTCCGCCGCTAAGGTTTAGTACTACCTCATGCTTTTGTTTTTGTAAGGAAACCGTTTATGACTATGAGCTCTACATACTTGCTGAACATCAACTTCCTCTATTTCAGCATTTCAAAACATCATGAAGAAAATTTCATTGGACATCATGCTTTTTAGTACTACTCTGTAAATGCCGCATTCTCTTTTTTTCCTTTACTATAGACAAAATGACCCTCACATGTGGCACCTTCAAATGCAAAACACATTTGTTTCTGGTTGAAGATCTTAAATATTCAAGGGTACTCAGGCAATCTCTATGATACGCTTGCATTTACTATACTTGGACTAGTATTTTCCATTTTCAATGCAAGATTTTGTGTACAATTATTCACTCCAAGCTTTAACTCGGTGGAAAGGATCCACCAAGTTCAATTCATTTAGTACGCACTACATAAGTTTCTTCAATTCTAGTTAGAAAATACGTTTCCAAAGCCTCCGTGCATGATAAAATGATGTTAGGTCAAACTGAAATTGGATGGATGCGTACCCCTTCCCTCTTCCATTTAAACAATCACTTATTCTTGATAGCAAACTGCAAGACAATGCAACATTACGTTTCTTATTACGCTAGAAAATCAGTATCATAGACGGTCAAAATCCGCCTACATAATGTAGATGATGTTCAAGCAAAAGGAATTCCCTTCAATTAAAATTACTTAAATCTTTTCTAGCATATAGTGCCATTTACATTAATTCAATCACAGAAACTTCAATTGCTTGAGTTTGTTGAATAGCTAATTCAAATACCAAGAGCAAATAATGTTCACATGCACTTCTCCAACGTACCTAAGATAGTAATTTTCCCATTCATAGCGACAAAGTAGACTTGTTCACCATGTGCACTATCGTCCATCACTCAAACATTTCCTTCAGCTCTAACATTGACCTCTGCAAATTAACTTTCAAGAAGTCGCTCTTCCTGCATCCTAGACAAATGAATCCATGCAATGAGGCAACAGAAAAAAACTGACCACAGGAAATATGAATGTGTTGTAGGCTTCACATGATTAACGCATGATATTTTTTAAACACACTTCAATTGGAGAAATTAAAAGCTACAACCAAACAGTAATATGAGCATTTCTTCAAACTTATTTTTTCCATCACCAATTCTTCAGAAGTACTTACAGATAAAGTAAAAATAAATATGTACAAAAGTAATTATACACTAGAAGTGCATAAAGATGAAAAAAAATGCTGAACAAGAGAGACTAATCTTGTTTCCGAAAACATATGGAATAGGAGATCATGAACTTACCTTGCTGAGACTCCCAAAACTACAAGTCCCCTGCACTATGTAAATTTTGAAGGTATCCAAATTGAACTATACCATAGCTGAAGGATTGCATTACCCTTTCAATTTCGAATCCACGGGGCCATCCAACAGCATCATCTCCTAATCATCCACAGTTCAACCTACACAACGGAAATTTAGAAAAAGGCAGCTTTTAATCCAAGAAAATATGTACCTCTGTACAATATATCATTACAACATACTTCATGAAAAATAGAAAACATGAGGCCAATTGATGTTCACTATCTTCCTCCTACGTCCATTACAAAAGGTCATATTCATTTGACTTCTACACATTCACATGTTTCTGCTAAAGCTAACCAGTAAACAAGCAAAATACTTGAAAGCTAACAAGGAAAATGGATACAGGCGTTGTCGTACGTGCAATCTAGGCGTAAGTATCCTTAACACAAAAATGTGCTAAGATAACACAAAATATCATCCCAGGGAATTTTCGGATTATATGTAGCATACTCTAGCTATCCGGCTTTTCTTTGTTTCTTTCTTCTCACCAATTTACCATTTTTCGGATACTTTCACAATCCGAAACACAAACTTGGAACCCTCGGGCCGGAACCTAACCTATTCGGAATCCGGTTTACGTTTTTTCTTCCAATCCGATTTTCGATACCTCTGTTTTACCTTCAGAGGGTCTACTAGTTGATCTTTTGAGGGGTAGGGACTTCACCACTCTGGTTCTCCTACAATTCTAACAAACAAAAACAAAAACACCCAAGTATTCAAGATGTTGCAGCAAGACAAAAAGATCCGAATCCTCACAACTTCCGGATGGTGATTCCGGGCAGCAGGTCACTCAAGAATACTTCACCTTCCTTTACTATAACGACAGATCTCAGAGTCCGGAACAAATACGGGGGTATAATCTTTTTAGATGTTAGATGAATTCTGAGGTTGGCAGATCTTCCAAAAAGGTGGGGGCTTCCTTGGGCGGGCGCTTACCTCCGCACGGGTTGCCAACCGGACTCGCTTCCCCACTACTCTGTGATCCGGACTACTCTTCTGGTAATTTAAAGACACTATGCACAGCTCCTAAGTCAACAATCCAACAACATTACAATAGTACACCCTTGATCAAACCGCATTCTCCTAAATCCGGATTCCTCCTCACCCATCCTTTCTTTCCAACATCCAGACTATAAATCAACACAATCCGGATACACCGATAGAGCCAAAATGCACACCCAAGGGTTCAAATTTCAAAAAGGGAATGAGATACAATTGAATATCAACTAGGAAGGAATGAGGGGCAACTAATTTGCCCCACCTTAAAAACCCAAAACAAAACCAAAGTCAACACCCTAAAAGTGAAAAAGGGCTCCCTACAAATCGGGGCAACCGCACACTCTAAGAAAATCCCAAATAAATCGGAAAGTCTTTATCCCTAAATTTCCGGAAATTAGGCCCACGCTTGGAATCCGATTCCGGAACTAAACTATCTAAATTCTAACCCACCTTTTACAAGTAGTTCCCTTCTAACTACTTGTCCACCCGGGATTTCTTTGAATTTCCGGCCCCCTGTTTGGTTGCCGGCTTATCGGAACTCTTTGCTGGCGTCATCTTGGCGGCTCGGGGCGGGTTTTGACGGGTTGCAGGAGACGTCTCCTCCTCCTCCGTATCTTCCTTAAACTCTGATCCTGACTCGAATTCTCCGGATTCGGAGTCTTCAATCTGTTGTTTCACCAGCTTCTTACCTTCCGGTTTCCGCTTCTCAGACTTTTGGAGTTTCAATTGTTTCTCGGGCTCCACAATCTTGAGTTCTTCATCCGGATCCGTGACCTCGACTTCCACTATTTCTGTCCTCTTCTTCAGCCGGGTTTCCGGCTTGGTTTTCGGTCTCACCTTTAGAGCTGGATCTCCCAAGTCAATCAATTCTCCACCTCGTGCTGGTGACACTTGCCAAAAGTCAAAACTCCATGTTTATCCAAGTAAATAAAAATCAATAGAGAGATTATTACTAAGGATAAAAAGAATTACAAAGAGTAATTTACTCATTTAGGAACCATTTAGAAATATTTTAGGAGTATTGGAATATAAGATTAAAATAGAGATAATTTGGAACCTTAGGGTAAAAAAAAATTACGTAAAAATTTTGATGAACCAACATGGTCAAAATTTACAAAGAACAACAATTACCTAAAAAGTCAAAAGTTAGAACCTAGAGTAAAAAAGAATTACATAAGAATTTTGATGAACCGACACGGTCAAAATTCACAATAAATAACGTTTAAATCAAAAAGCTAAATGTTAGGAGTTTTTACCTTCTTAAAAAATTAAAGGCAAAGATAAAAAGATAAAAACATCAATCTCCAAGGATAACAGTATAATTCCAAGTTTATCCGACTAGTAAAAAATAGTTGAGAATCTATCTCAAAAGTTTATAAGGTTTACCAAAGATAATTTAAGTTAAAGCTTCATCCATTATTATTTGCTAGAGATCTCCGTTGAAGTTAGAATTCTTTGTTATTTAAGGAAGGGCAAAACAAACCCTACAGATTAAGTTATCTTTTCATTTTGTTTGACTAACGACTATTGGACCTCAATTTTGGCATTTAAAGTGAAAATTGATCGCCAATTCTAACAATTGGTTTAGTTTGGTTATTTTGATTAACCCCTAAAGGACCAAGGTGATTTTCCTACTAAAAAACACTCAAAACTATCATCTCTACTGCAAAGAGAAAAGAGTTTAAGAAATTGTTTTATTTTGCATATCCAACCATAGGAACTTATACTTGACTAGTATATAAATACGTGGAAGAAATTTCAGAAACTTTGACCTCGTAGATTGCAAGATATATGCATTTAAAGTGAAGAAAACAAGTTTTTTTCCACCTTGCTTGATTAGATTTTTTGGCTTTGAATCTTTTTAGTTCAAATTTTTTGCACTACTGATTTTGATTTTCTACTTATTTATGTTAAGTAGTTGAGTTGAGAATCTACCAAAAAAATTGCACTTAATTTTCACTCATTAAAATTTTTTTAAGTAGAGGTGGGTTCAAGATTGAAGAAAAAACTAAATTGTTAATAGCTTTTAGATAGAATTGAATCACAATAATTCCAAAGGTGAGATTGTTCTAGCAAGAAAATATAACCCTGTCTACCAAATTTTTTTGGAAAATTCTAAAAATTGCATTCAAAAATGAATTCTATAAGTTATTTTTTCAAGAAGATGCTTAGATTGCCCGAAAAACTAAGATTGTCAATGACTTTCTCATTATTAGTCCAAATTGAATGAAACAAAGCTTCACATGTAGAAAAAAATATAGTCTTTGAGTCAGAAAATTAAAAAAAAATTATTTTGACTTTTTGTGATTTTTTTTGTGCTGCCCGCCAAACTCCATTTTTACTTATTGTGCCATAACTTTTGCCCCCGGGCATCAATAAAAATAAAAGTTATATGTTCACAAAGCTCTTGCAAAAATATACAACCTCAAAAAATCCCAAAAAATACTGCTAAAAATTAAAATAGTAGAAACCTGCCTGGACCCAAATTGTCCCCGAGGGGAAAACCGGTCCTTTAGGGGTTAAGTATTAACTAGTAAATAGTTAGGAGTAGGAAACAACAAAGATCCATTGCTTGGAAGGCTCAACTGGATTACATGTTGTTAGACACCCCTTAGGAGTTTGACCTCACAATCACAAGAGCTTGGCTTTGTGTATACTTTATTCCAAGGGTGGGAATAAAGTGCCCACAGCAGGCATAGATGGGTAGCAATAGAAGAGGGCCGGTCATTAGGCCCAATTGTACGTAATTATTCACTAACCATCTGCAATACCTTTGCTGCTTGGTGTTTTCATCACAATCTTTGTTTGGATTTTTTCTTGTGAGTTTTTTTTTATAGAATTCAATTCCTCTCTTTAGTACAATCCATGCTCTCCTATTATTATGTGCTCCTCCTAAAGATTAGAGTGAATGGTCAATCTGAGATGCTTTTTTTTGTCTATAGGCTGATTCCACTTTAAAGAGAAGATGGCATTGTAAGTCCAAGATCTTGACTTCTTCACTTCATTTTTTTCCATTTTTTTCTTTTTTGGGAGTTTTCCTTGTACAATTATAAGCTTTGGAGGTAATCCAAACATTTGTGTAAATTATAATTAAGATTGGGCATTGCTTTTAGTTCTCTCCTTGCCTATGTTTCATATTTGGATTGATCGTATTGTCAATCTACTCAATTATACATTTCATATTTCTAATTGAGGATGCAACTGAGGGCGAATTCAGTATCTGGATTTCAGATTATAGTAAACCCTTCTAGTATCATTCACGACATGATTTGTAGTGACTTTGAAGTTTCATAGTACTAACTCAACTTGTTTATTGAAGTTAGTTTTATCCACGGCTTTGAGTCCTTTTCCCATTTTTTGTCATGGTCACACAGTCTGACGTTTAGAAGTTAAAGATTAAACCTTGATTCCATGTCAGTGGTGATGGAATTTCAATATTCTTAGATTATCTTTATTGGTCTCAATGAGTTCCTTTGACATGATTCTAAAAGAAAAAGTCATAATTGATAGCATGCTTCACTTGTAGGTCACTGACAAGATTTCAAAAGGTTTCTTTTAGTTTGTTGCATCATCTTCCTTTTTGTGAGTTTGGCACTGTCTCTCTCAAGTGATTCTCGAACATGTTGGTCAACAAGATTTTTAGATTCCTACCATCAGCAAAATATTTTTTGGTTGTGCTCTGTTCACAAATATCTCTTAAATACACCTTATGCCAGTGAATGCTTATCGTAGAATCATCAAGTTTCTTAGATTTATTTTGTTTTGTAGTGTAAGCATTCACACTAGAGGCAAGGAACATAGTTTTTACATTGAACGGATTGTTTGTACTAATTGTCCAATTTGTCTTCTTGTCCGCAATGTCGGTGCAACATCTAGAGAAAGATCTCCTACTCCTATTCCTTGCATGAACTCAAGCTCAGTAGCTCGAAAATCTTCTTCCTCCCTTGCAAGGCGCATGAGCTGAGAGGCTGAAAGACCTGTCACAGGGTCTATGGGATTGTGCATTGTCCCAACGTTGCCTCCGGGAACAACGGGGAAAATAGGAGGCATTGTGACCTTCTATGCTGCTCGACTAAGGGCCTCTGGAGTCTTGTCAAGAGAATTTGAAGTATCTTCACCATCACGGCTGCCGCCACCACCGTCACTATCCAATGGCAAACCATCTTCATTAAATCAAACCCCACTCCAATAACCTTCATGCAATCTAAAGAGCTTTTGCACCTCGTTGGTGTGCAAAGTTATAGGAAGCCCTTCCAAGCTGCTAGAGGCATCTTTAAAAGATGATTGACCTGGAACAGTCAATGAATCATACTCACTAGAGACAATCACACGAACACAAATAGCATGGGTAAAATTTAAATATCCTTGCCGCTCAATGAAGACCCCAAGGGGGCGACTCCCATTTATTATATAGAGATTTAATATGCCTTATTTTACAAAAGACTACGACTTAATCACTTATGACTGTGATGATATATATATCTCATTAGAAAGAAGACATTGAGAGCTTTTAGAATATGTATTTGGGATATAAAAAATAAGGCAATTTACTATACAAGGGTGTGAGGACAAGTAGGGCCTTGAATTTTAGAACGTATTATAAGTTTTTTTATACAATAAAGGTCATAGTTGTCACATTGAACGGATTGTCCGTCCAAACTGTCCGATTTTTGCCCACCCGTCTAAGACGTCCAATGACCCTAACTTGCCTATTGTGACTACTTTAAAGTGATCACATTGTCCGCTTGATATGTCTGAATTGTCTGATATATCCACCCATCCAGGTCATCCGGTGATTCTAACTTGCCCAATGTAACAACAATGATAAGGGCATAATAATAACCTTCATTCATTATTAGTTATTATAAATGATTGAACAAGTCTTAATTGACTTATTATTAGTTATTATAAATGAAAAAGCAAGTATAAAATTATCTTATTATGCCGCACAGCCGTGCCTTTTATAATTGAGTTGCCTCCCTGGAATGAAGACATCTCTAGGTGTAGGCATCAAGACCTCGCTCATCTGGTGGTTGGGGATTCTTGGAGTACCATACCAAGGAACATACTGATGGGGCTGGTGTGGCTGCGAAGTGCCAATCAAAATGACAGCATTGTGTGTGGTCGGATGTCACTGTAAAACCACACCAAAATGGCGCCTGATGTGATGTATTCGTGGATGTAACGATGAATGATGTGCATCTTGAACAAGCCAATCTCCGCTTGAAAGGTGCAAACAAGGAGGAGGAGGCACCAACGGCGATACCTCATTGAGCTCCCCAAGGAACTGGAAGCCCATCAGATAAACTCTACCAACCTCAACTGGGTGGATAGAGCCTACCAAGTTTGTCATACTGACAATGAGAGATACCTGAATCAATAATTTCTCCAAAGAAGAATAAGAAATGAGTGCACAGTGCAACCACAAAAACCACAAATGTACCAAAATTCAACACTCAGAAGCTCCAAACCCCTAAGACTCTGACATGCCTAATGTGGCTACTTTAAGGTAGTCACATTGTCCATCTGCTTTGTCTAAACCTCCTGATATGTCCACCTGTACAAAATGTTTGGTGATCCTAACTTGTTCAATGTGACAACAATGGCAAAAAATTGTTTATTGCAACTAGCTTAGGCTACTTGGTTGTGTTTTTGGTAGGATTCAGGATAGGATTTCAATGTGGTTTTGATAGGATTTTGACAGAAAAATTTGAATTTGAAGGATAATGTGTGGTTTGTTGATTAGCTAGCTTGGAGTTGTGTTTTTGGTAGGGTTCAGGATAGGATTTCAACGTGGTTTTGATAGGATTTTGACAGAAAAATTTGAATTTGAAGGATAATGTGTGATTCATTGATTAGCTAGCTTGGAGTTGTGTGTTCAAGGCAAAAAAAGGGTGTTAAGTTCATACTCATGATTTTATAATTGTATAGAGAATATGATACTTTTAAATATTCATCCCTTTCTTTAAGCATCTTTTGTAAGAACAAAGAATCACTTTGAAGTTACTAGATTTTTTATCACGTATATCATTTTCTCAATTCTTAAATACATTTACAATAATTCCTGGATGTGGTGGAAGTGGAGCACTACCAAGCTTTTACTGCACCGGGAGGTTCACGTAGGACCGAGGATGGAGCTGCAACAGTGGCGGAAGACAGTTGTGGTGCCAAGCAAAGTCAGCGTGGTGCGGAGCATAATTAGGGTCCCGGTTAAGGGCCGGGAGAGCGGCGGGAGGGTGGTGCGAAGTGTCGTCAAGGTCCCGATTAGGGGCCAGGAGAGCGGCGGGAGGGTGGTGAGACAGTGGAACTACTTACTACCACAATAAGAGGATCTAAGCTATATTCCAAAACAAAGAGAGTTCAAACACTATCCCAAATTGTCCGTATTGCCTTCTCAAATTGTTCCAATGTTTTTAGCCGTACTTTTTTTTAACCACCATTCATCCAGAAATTACTTCCTAGATAATGAAAAGAGGCTTGTATACATTTTTGTCACATTGAGCATTAATATCACCAAACATTTCAGACGGATGGACAGATTGGATGGTTTGGACAGAGCAGACAAACAATGTGACTACTTTAAAGTAGTCATATTAGGCTGGTCAAGGTCACCGAGTGTCTTGGACAGGTGGGAAAATTGGACAATTAAGATGGACAATTTATCCAACTTGCACCGTGTGAGACTAGATTATAAGGCTTTGAATCTTTTTAAATTAAATTTTTTGCAATGTAGCACTACAAGAAAATTGATATCTAATTATCAGAAGATAAAAAATTATATGTTGATTTGGGAAAAATTAAAAATCCTATTCTTTAAATGTCAAACAAGGAAGCCTACATTGCAAGTCACGTATACTGCCTTGTGGCTTTCAAAAATTGAACGTCTCTTTGCACAATACTCTTCACTGTTTCGTGCAATGTTTAAGACATAGCCGACCAAAAATTGTGCTTGAGTATACATCCCAGTAGGCTGGACAAGTTTACCTTTATTGTATATAGAAACTACCTCAAAATTCAGAACCACCACTAGAAGGAAATGAAGGGTCGTGTGATTGCAAAGAGCAACTACTTTTTGAGTTGTGTGACTCATTTGCAACTAGTGCTAATTTGGAGACTACAGTTGCAATGGACAAGTTGCATGTCAAATTTGTAGTGCAAAATCTCAAGAATCCAACAGCCTACTAGGAACTTCATCAATGAACTTTTCTGACATGGTGCTCATATGCAACTCATTTGCAAATAGTGCTAATTTGGAGACTACAGTTGCAATGGACAAGTTGCATGTCAAATTTGTAATCGCAAAATCTCAAGAATCCAACAACCTACTGGGAACTTCATCAATGAACTTTTCTGACATGGTGCTCATGTGCAACTCATTTGTGACTCATTTGTAATTTGTAGAATTTGTAGATTTTGAACTTCTAATCTCAATGATTTATAGACTTTAGAATTTCAAATCTAGCTATTTTTTAGTTTTTAGGATTTCAAATCTAATTTTTTTTGGATTTTAGACTTTCAAATCTAGCTATTTTTTAGATTTTAGGATTTCAAATCTAGCATTTTTTTAGATTTCAGAAATTGAAATATTGATATTTTATAGATTTCATTGGCTTAATAGTTTTACAAATTTTAAATTTTTTTAGATTTTACATATTTTTAAATTTCTACAAATTGGATAAATCTACATATTGTAGAAATCTACACATTGTCAAGATCTTAAAACTCTATCAACGGAATTATTATATAAGTGTACAACAACTTACAAATCTTATAAGTCTAATCTAATGGTACTCTTGACAATTGATATGGGACAATTGATAAAAACTATTTCACCAAATGCTTTGATGACAACCTTGCACTATCAACTTTGACAACTAAAAGGCATAAATGTGTCCCCTCCCTTCTTACAAAGTTCTTACGTTGTCATCTCCCAATCTTCTTCTAACAACTACCAAGGCTCCTTTGCAATTTCTTCTATTCTATCTATTCTACCTAAACTAGCACACTATTAATCATCTCTCTCCCACATCACCTATATAGCCATCTTCTCCTCTTCTTCTCCTTATGTCACAGTGTTTTGTGCAAGTCTTTTGGAATGACAACTATCCTATGTGGAGCTTAGCTTGGGCAAGACCCCATCTTTCTTATTCTTTTTCTTTCCTCCACGATTTTCTTTCCCTCCTACTTCCAATGTTTTTCCTTGTTAATTTTGGGTTTTTTAAATAGGCCCAACTCCCTACTCAAGACCTCCAAGTGATTTTTTAGAATCTAAAATTTTTGAAACCCCTTGGCCCGGCACCTTGCTCAGCACCCTCGACTAGCAATCTTGACCTAGCATCCTGGACTAGTAATTCCAACCCAGTACCCTGGACAACAACCCCGCCTAGCACCCCGGACCAATAGTCCATCTGGTTGGCTCGTCTTGTTTTCTTTTCTGATTTGGAGCTCCCCACAGGCTGGCTTATTTTCTTCTCTTTTCTGATCTGGAGGCCTCCTTGGGCTGGTCGTCTTGTTCACTTTTCTGATCTGGAGGTCCCCCTCAGGTTGGTCCTCTTGTTTTCTTTTTTGATCTAGCTGGCCTCCTAGGATTGGTCTTGTCTTATTCTCTTTCTTGATTTGGAGGCTCCCCCAAGCTGGCTCTCTTGTTTTCTTTTTTGATCTGGAAGCTCCCCTGGGTTCATTTTTTTTGTTTTTTGTTCTGACTGGCTCCCTTAGGTTGGTCTTGTCTTGTTCATTTTTTTGATTAGAGTTGGGTACCAAAAAAACTTAGACGAGGATTACGATTACAAAAAAAAACTTTGGACTTGGATTGGTGATACTGAAAACTCTATAACTAGACTAGGTGGTGTACCGGTTCCTATTATCACAATTAGAAGATGTGTCTAAACTAATTCAAATGTTTCCCAAGACTCATGGATATTTGGAAACTAACAAGAATATCTTCACGTGGATATTTGGAAACTAAATTAGGAAGGTACTTGGAACTTCATAGAAAATGCCAAATTCTTCTAGAACTTATCAAAGCTTTGCCACCTCAAAGGTAATCGTAAAAAATGCCAAAATTTTCTAGGTTTCACAATCAAAGCTTCGCCGTCACTGAGGGGGGTCCACACGGCAAGACAAGATTTAAACAAAGGTAAACATGTATTAGAGAAAAGATACATAGGAGGTTTGTAGCTTCACTGTCCTAGAGGGGGGTCCTCTCAACAAGGGAAAAAAACAGTTAAACGAAGGTTAGAACATAAAGAGAGAGTAAGGGATCACAAACACAGTATACTTCCGCTAGTTGGTACAAACTTATACGCTAAAGGCCCCGCAAGCGGTATCGCCAAGGTACGGTGGAGGATTGCTCTAGGATTAGTACAATACCCCAAAAGACTCTAGACCACACAAGTTAGTTCACAAGGATACATGAGGATAGAAAGACTCTTGAATAACAACAAGAGTATACAGAAACACACAAAGAATACACAAGTCAAGATAGAAGGACCCCCAAGGACCTTTAAAATTTGAAATACAACAACAAAAGGAGCCAATTATGCTCCAAAAACATTGTAAAGGTTTTTGGCTTCAAACGCCAAAATATCCAAAATAACTTGGATCCACGGACCCAAAAACGAGTACGGAGGTGATTTTAGAGAGGGAAATGGGGCCCTGATATAGGTTTCCAAGGACTCACTCCTTCCTCTAAACTCCTACTAATAACTTTATCGACTTGGATTTTCATCCTCATCCTCTAAGATTTTCATCCTAATCCTAAATTTTAACTTTCTGTCATATATGCTAGACCAACATCCTAACTTTTGGAGATCAAATCCAAATGTCAAACAGATTGCGCCATTAGCTCCAAAATGCCGTTTTTAGTCCATGTACCCCCTCCCTCCCGTACCGGGACCAAAAACCCATCGTAGACTAATGTAGATTAAAAATCAAGTCGCGGTAATTTCCTAAATCTTGGGGGTCTCCTATTTTGAGAAAAATAACTAGCCTGGGTCCTTAGTAGGTGCAAGGGAGTAGGAAAAGACTCCTTGTTGACGTTGATTTGTCGTCGTGTGCCCTTGGAATGCTAGTCAACGTTGTGGGAACCCGCCACATGATTAATTTCCAAGGAATTTTGCCGGTTCAGGTATTTGTTGCTATCGGAATGTTGCAAAACTTATTAGAGCGTATTATTAGCATAAAACAAGCTATCTTGATTTTTAGTGAGATTTTACCGCAACTTGGGTAATTTACAAAATATTCCCGTTGGAGATTAGAACAGTTGATCACTCAGAAGAGGTTCTTCTGCAAGTTGAAAGATGCCGAGAATTTTCATGGGACCTCTCAGGGAGCCTCACAATTGATGTATAGGTGTGTCTCTATGCTTGGCACAATTGGTCAGTGGAGATCAAAATTGTCCGTCTCCTCAAATTATTGATGGCATGGGAATCTTTTGCAAATGAGGTAATCTTGGTAAATTGATTTTGCCATTGGACTCCTGGCATGGGATTCACCCTAGAATGCCATCTTTGGGTTGTAGATTCCTCTATAGGCCCGTCTTAAATTACTGGCTTCTACATGCTAACAATCAGGGTTTTGAGGGAATTTGTTGATCTAATGAGGAATTCAAAATCTAACTCTAGGATCCAACCTATGGCCTCGCTGTGAATCCTTGGGACTGATTTAGCCATGCATTGCCACCTTCACGGTGGGATTTAACCCTTTTGGGGCTATATGACTTCACCCTGACAAATCCCACTATCTTGTGATTTATATTCTATTTTTAGGCAAGATTTGGAGAAGTTCTAGGTATAAAATCAAAACAAGACCAAATACTATAATGGATATGGCCTAATCCTATTTTGGTTCTACACTCTTTTTATGGCTTTTTGTATATTTTTATCTACTTTAATTGCAGATTCCAAAAAAAAAATCCACCAGTTCCAAGTGACAATTTAGGAGCTCACACACCTATAAAAAAGAACAAAGAGCAATTCAAATTCAATTGGCAAGTTTAAAATTCAAAAGTAGGAATCACCAAAATATACCAAATGGTTAATAAATGATTTAGCATAATTGAATACTAGAAACAAATAAAAGATTGACAATGCACCTTGTGAAATCTGCAATTGCCTTTTATGCACCTGCAATAGTGCTAATACTATATTTCTTTGAATCTTGTGTATGACCACCTCTTGTCCCTAAATACAAAGCAACCCATGAATTCACATCTATTCTTTTAGGAATGTAGTTGCCTCTTCTGTTGTTTGATTGCACAGAATAATACTCTAAGTCTGGCTTTGAGGCCTCTTTTGTGTGCCACTTTACAATTACTCACAAGTAGTCAATTATTTGCAATACAAATTCAATGCATTCAACGTAGAATGCAAACAAATAGAGTTTAAAACAATAGCCCATATACTCAATACCCCCAAAGATTGAAAGGCCTAGCTAAAAAAAATAAAACTAAGACGATAGCCGGTAATACTCAAATTGAACCCCAAAAGGTGGAAACCTAGCTTAGAAAAAACAAAATTGAGACGATAGCTGGTAATGATCAGATTGAATCTCCAAAAGTCAAAATCCTAGCTGAAGAAAACAAAACTAAGACAAACAAAGTCAAAAACTTGAAAAGTCTTCAAACTGGCAGCCTTATTAAATTTTTCTGCAAGACATTGGCAACTAGCTATTGTCTAACTTATATAAGTGTCTATGCTAAAGATAATTTGAGAGCACATCAATACATGTGTAATGTCACAATCAAATCAAGGACTACTGAAAAAGATGCCAAGCACTACTTTTGTTATTAGTTCAGTTCAGGTAATTCTGTCTAACATTTTTCTCTAATTTTTAGCCTAGTTGTACAATAATAGACAGGCACTCATTCCATCTCATTTCATCTCTCAATCTAATATAAATCCATGGTTTAACACCCTTGAGACAATTGCTAAATAGAACAATGCTTTAACATATTTCCACGACACTTGCACTTTGAACAAAAGTACCAATTAGAAAATCAGTAACAATAAGCCTTCCATCCAAACCAAAAGGCTTTTTCTCCAACTCTTAGCACTCATCAACACTCTCCTTGTCACTAAAACATCACTAAAATTGTCTACAACGCAACATAAATCAATGCCAATGCGTAAGTGGCCGATTTTTCCCCATGGTAGGTCTTTAGTGGCGCCTTCAACCAATCTTAGTCCTCCAACTGAATCCCATACCAACCTTGGTCTTCTACTTGCACCAGTAATATCTTTAGCCAAAAATAGATTGCAAGAATTGAAACATAGTGGCTAATTGTAGAGAACAATTCCATCAATTAGCCAAAGACTTGGAATATATATAGGTGAGTGGCTAAATTTTGCCTAAGTAGGTACTACACAAGTTTCAATAAGCAAGCAACACCAAGCATCACCAACATCAAGTATCACCAAAGTAGTGTGGAATTAAAAATAAGGGATTAAATGTGGTATAGGATTGAAAGACTTCAAATCACTTTCACAATTTTAACATCCTCATAATCAAACTTTATAATCTTTCAATTTGTAAGTAATATTGTTGTAATTTTTTTCTATGTGATCTCTATCATGTCTACTCTGAATTTATATGGTTACAATTCAAAAAAACATTGATACAACTTATCAAAATGTTGGCCTTTTGTTCAATTTAGAACAAGTTCCTAGAAGCTCAAAAAAGACCTTGGGCATTTAGGGGTTAACACAAATCCATTTAAAACTATAGGTATTATTCTACTATTGATAAATTTATAGACTACAAATTTACAAACTATGACTTAACATATTTTAGAAGTATATATTTTAAAATTTCAATTTACTTATTTACAACTTTCAATAATTTAAGATTTTGAATTTTCAACATTATTTTCAATTGGTTGCCACTTGTTGCATAGAGAGTGTTGGAGTCCTAGTGCATTTTATCCATTCAAGCTGCAGTACCAATTCCAAGTAGAACTTCAATTCCTTCTACATACATCTACCCATGGGATTGAGTATATAAGGTAAATGACCCCATCACGGTCAAAATTAGGAGTGTGCCCTCATGCCATTGCTGAAATTTTTTCAATTTTTTTCCCACACAAAGACAAGTGTATGAAACAATGACGACATTTGAAATTATATTTTTTGGACCAAGTATGAATTAGTTTTGAATTTTTGAAGTGATCAGCCCAAAGGGGGCTGTAGGCCACCTCATGACCAAAAAAATCTGAATCGAATATGGTCATCTTCCTATCCAATGCAGTCACAACATTTTCAAACATGGAAGACCTAAAAAGAAAGTTTTTTTCAAAGAATTTTACACTGAAAAGTTGGAAGTACCCATTGAGGTCACTAATTACTCCATAACTACCATGTAAGGCATTGATTGTGGTTTGAAAAACCACAATGGGGTCATTAGATGTCCATCATGGGCCATTTGACTGCAATGGGGTCTTTTACCTTATATAGTAATAGTAGATTAAAATGTTGTCATCAACATAGTACCTTTTCTTCATGCATGGCTTTGCCTATATATATTTTTTAAATGTTCCAATATTTACAAGTATTGTACCCGACTATCAAGCTTGGCAAAAAAATAATTTCAAAAGCAGAGGCTGAAATGTATAAGATCTTATTCTTCCAAAGGAAATTGTATAAAGAAAACACAAATTTGACAAAATATTTTAATTTTGAGCATCTGCCAAATTTGTTTTTGCCAACTTGAATTAACCCCTAAATGCCCAAGGCACCAAATTTTGGTGTTGACAAAACTTTGAAGTTAGACAAGACCTAACTAAGTTTTTATTTTTAGTAGTTTATATTTTTGACAAATTCTTTTCAAAGTCTAGTTTTAGCATCAAAAATCTGATTTTGAAAGTGAATGATTATGATTTTTTTGAATAAGATTTTGTGCAAGGACAACCATTGCAATCTTGACTTCCCATAGTGATGAGAGCTCGTGGAAATGAGCCTCAAATACACTAGATCTTGGAAAAAAAAACACTAGAAATTCATTTAAAAAATTGTAGAGTAGATTTTGAGAAGCCATAAATTGATTAGGGATATGCACGTTAGGCTCTTCAACCTCAAATTTTTTTGGTGACCACTTTTTTAGATTTGACATGCAAAAAGAAAGCTGAAAGATTTTCATGGTTTTAACACCTTCATAACCAAACATTATAATCTTTTAATCCTTAAATGATATTGTTATGTTTTCTTTTCCTATGTGATCTCTAGCATGTCTAGTTTGAATTTGTATGGTTACAAATCAGAAGCAATTGATTCAACTTATCAAAATGTTGACTTTTTGTCAATTTATCTAGAGCAAATTCCAAGAAGCTCAAAAAAGGCCATGGACATTTAGGGGTTAAACTAATATAGCCCTGTACCAATGCCATAGCCAAAACAAAAGCAAAGTAATTTTCTAATTATTAAAGTCATAATAAAAACTTTGAAATTCAATAACTTTTGCACAGTAGGTCCAAACACCACAAAACCAAGCCCATGCACCCCTCCTTGCCGAGCCCTTTCCGATGGTACCAAGATTGCCACCAAAATCAAAGTAAAAGTATTTTTCTAATTTTTGATTCCATAAATACTTTGAAATTCAATAACTTCCACACCGTGGGTCCAAACGCCACGAAACCAAATCCATGCACCCCTCCTCGCCGAGCACTTTCCAACGGTACC
The DNA here is from genome assembly GCA_963969595.1 of Neckera pumila. Lineage (NCBI taxonomy): Eukaryota > Viridiplantae > Streptophyta > Bryopsida > Hypnales > Neckeraceae > Neckera > Neckera pumila. Next base: position 287,835 of record OZ018412.1, on the reverse strand, counting down.
AAGCACATGGCCGGGGGACGCACGATCCAAGAGATCTCAATGTAACAAAACAAAACAAACAGCCAAACTTAAGGTATGGATATTCGGCAAGAAGTGCCAATCCTGATATTTGGGTATGGGCTTACATCTGAGTACGGGCTTAGGCCCCCTGCCCTGTCCACAGGAAAGGTCTGGGATGAATAGGTCTGGATGAGGTAAGAGGCAGTGAGTTGCCTGCAGTGTAGTATAGTACAAATACATTCTAAGATAGGAGGCTCAGAAATGGAGCATCTAACCTTTTTCATGTATTTCCTTGGACGGAATATTTTTAGCTCATTTTTTAGACAAAGTAAAATTGATGAGGAATCTAACTCAAGTGGTTTCGTATTTTTCCAAGCATTTTTAAACTACTGATGAATTTTCAAATGAGTTGGATCGTAGGTCCCTATTTGTGAGCCTAGGTCCCTCATAAATGGTTCATTTGCAATTCTAAATAAAAACGGGAAAAGCAAAGAGAATGATTGGCTCTTGCAATTAATAATGCTTTTTTCCTTGATTCATTCAATGACTATACTGGTCAATTTCAGAACCAACTCATGTCCATTTCACAACCATTTATAAGGTCCATTCTTAATGCCTGCTCCGTTTTACAGCCTCCTGCCTTATTCCTGCACTTGGTCCTTGGCTGGAAGTTGAACCAAGATGAACTCCCTTTGACCAACCAATGAAGAGGCTCTGGACACTTCTTGGCTCCACCTCTTCTTGAGCCACAGTCTCTGCAGCCTTTCCATTTCCTCAGAACCTTGCAAATGTGCCTAGCTACTGTATATACCGGTACCTTAATTGGCGATCATGAAACTACTTCATTTACTTTCGAGAACCCCTGTTCTGTTGGGAGGCTCGACAGACACGTTTCTGTGATTGGTACTGCACTCCAACTCACAAATTTGTTGCTGCCTGTGGAGACGACGAAACATCCGTCCTGCAGATCATGCATTTTCGGAAGACAAAAACGTACTTGAAGATCACAGCAGTGAGGCAGGATGATGGGCGCTCTACAAGATACACACCACGGGTGCTGTACCCATCGATCGCAGTGTCTCGCGGAGAAACGGAATTTGCGTGGACTCGCTCTCAGGCATAAATTGTACGCACTACGCAGACGACGAGAGTTCCAGCTAGGACCTGATCTCAAACATACTGGACTCGACACAGGTAAATCATGCACTTCAGTTGTCTTTTTCTTTCAAGTAATGTATGTGCTCAACGCTCTTAGACACAGCATAGGCATGGGCAGTTTTTTCGAATTCCGGGGTGATACAACTTGGAGGAGATCGAGCCACTTCTATTTCTTGGTATTGGAGGGAGTGCATGCCACTCCATGATTCTCGAGTAGATTGTCCTGCGAGAAAAGAAAAAACCTGGCCATAGGGAGTAGGACACAATCAAATTAGCTAACAAGTCGTATTGAATTCTTCTTTGTACGTACACTCGACCCTCTCGAAAAATATATTTAGGGCTTCTAAACGCACACTCACAAGCGTTTACAAATTGACATCTCAAAGTTGTCCAATCATATATATACAGTAAATGTGCAAATACTGAGTGTGTCATTAAATAGAGTTGGATGACCACTGTAGGGCTTCGTCGATCACTTACTTTGTCCTGCTCCTAACTTGCTACTTAATTAAGGGTTGTCAGACCGATTAGCATCATTTGTGACTTTTAAACTTACTGAAGTTTCTGGACGCTGGAATGCAGCGGGTGATCACATCACCGTCTCAGATACCAAAACGGAGATTGCATTTCCTTCAGCATCAATAATGTCCCTTCGCAGAGATGTAATCAGTTCTTTGGCTTCCCTGTTTCAATCTGTCATGAAATTTCCTCCAACACCGCTTTCATAATCAGTACAGTAGTACTGTATTTTAATAACAAGAGACAATAGATAATATATGCGTCACAAGAAGAATTTAACATAGGTATGAATGATGTTTGGGAGATGAATGGTGCCATAGATATCTGTTCAGACCGAATTTTATAGCGAGGTATGACTTTCTTCTGCAATTTCAAAGTGGGAGGTTGTAGACCAAGTCTGTAAGTGATAACTCCAATTTCATTCAAAGATAACCACAGGCATTTATCCAAGTCAAGATTACATCACTTGCCCATAAGTACACACAAGGGTATGAAGTAAAAGACGAGTTGCTGTTGGAAAAGGAGGTCAGTTTAGGGACAGGACCCGGTTGCGTACCTGTTTCAGTATCCTTAAATTACCATTTGAGATAAGTCACTGTTAGCCTTGAAGCAGGCAAAGTTTGTACATACCAGAAATGAGTGCCGGTAGTGCAGAAATTTGTTTTCTGATTCATTAATGTTTAAAATCCAGTTCGAGTAATTCTTGCTGGGGCAAGAGAAATCGAGTAATTCGATTGAGGAACATGACGTACATAACACTGACCACAGCAGTGGCAGCTCTGTTGCGGGGCCAAACTGGCCTTCTTTATCTTTTTCTTTTTCTATTCTCCATCCATCCAAATCTTGACAGCCACATCCAAAGATCTGCATTCGGAGGGCTTCAAAAACCTGAATCCAAGCATACACGTGGTAATTGTGAACAAAACCCTTGTTGAATAGGACTTGATGATTAAAATTGGAAGAGGTGGTTGATATATTTGAATTGGAAATTAATACCTTATCAAGTGTTATTTTTCTTCCTTTATAATATATTACCAACTTGGCAGCTGGTAGAAAAATAGACTACTTTTGTTTCTTCATAGTCCTAGAAACAATTGCTTGTACTGAATTTGCTAAATTTAGGCAAATCTTGTACTGACCGTTATAATCGTATTCAGGTACTAGAGTTACAATCGCGTCCTTTGGACAAAATTCATAATTTTCCTCAGGGACCGAGTACTTAGCGTGAAAGCAATTGGCTTACAATATAATTACGGCCATGGCTGCACATGGGTCACGGGTGCGTTCATCAGTGCCCAACAAAAAAATCTCAGTGTGCAGATTATCACATCATGTGAAAACGAAGTCCAATGGAGACAGCAAAAACGGAAACAAGGTGCACATGAATGCAACAATAGCGAGTTTTCTACCTCTTCAAGGACAATCATATCCCACAACAGCGGTGGAGTCTTTAAAACTCTAAAGTAGAGTCTGACACTTCTTAGTTCTCACCATCAGTACAGGTGCTACAATTGTACAGTACAAGTTAAAAATTGAACATGTTAAAATTCTCCAAAACCTATTTTCAAGTGAGGATGATCGGTTCTCCTTTGCGTATATAAACTGCACCAAACTGATCAGTTCCAGCCTTTGGCACAAACAATAGACTCCTCGATCAGCAGATTAGATGAGGATGGAGGTCATGAGGAGCGTGTGGTGGACATTTAGCTTGGTTACAGTAATTGCAGTGACTGGAGGATTGCAAGTTGAGGCAAGCAAAGGATATAATTTGCTTTCCGTGGTGAAGGAGTATGCGAATCAACAAGGGTTTGAGGCGAAGTTGGAGATTGTCTCTGATTCCGGGAATGACACCCTGGGAGCTGATATTTCCCCGCTTACCTTCATTGTCAGGTGAGCTTCAATCTGCTTGTTTGTTGCTCTCTAACACTATCTTGTGCTTGCTGCACAGCGTGAGCATGATCAGAGCATCAGAATGGAGCAAACGGAAATTGTATATCAGTTCCGGTAGTAAAAAACCGTGTCCATTCTGCTCTTGGACTTTGGTTATTGCATGTCAAAATCTGTAAACAACAATTACAAATCAGGTATCAACAACAGTATCTCAGTATGTGCAAGCCTCCACGCACAAGTGACGCTCTGCAATGACTGAATCTTTATATATACTACCTTTGATTTGCTACCTCATTGAAGCGGATGATTAGCAACTGACTTCCAATGTGGGAACAGCGTGAGGCTTGAACATTACTAAGTGTCAAGCATAACACACAATGATGCATCACAATTAATTCCCATGTGAGGGTAGCGTGTGGATTGAATAAAACTGCCAAGCGTCAAGCTAGCATACGTACTGTAATGACCCATGCCATCACACTAGTCGTGGCTTGTGATGCCTGTAAGTAATCTGGAGATAGGGTGATCACTACGACAATAGAGGAAATTGAACTCTACATATTCTACTGCTATAGTACTGCAGGCCTAACCGTTTCTCAAACAATAATTCATTCTACTGAAACCGAAACCACAACAATTCATTCTACTGGGGACACTGAGCCACATGTACGAAGGATTGCATGCGTCATAGCTAGTACGAATAGACTCTCTGTGAGAATGTGATCACTAGCTGAAAGATCCGTCTTGCTAACCCAGAATTCAAGCTATGCTAGCTTATTGTGGATGGTGGTTCGTTGCGTACAGGATTGAGAAGAGTACGCAATTGCGTGTGTACATCTCCGACGGTTCCAAGCCCAGATGGGAGGTCCCGCAGAGTATGATTCCACGGTCCCCAGTGAATTCCCCCTTGCTGGCCCCCCCGGAGGAGGATCCCCAGCTGGTCATCACGCACACCGCGCAGCCGTTCGGGTTCGCCGTGACGCGAGTGGCCACGGGCGAGGTCCTGTTCAACTCCACGCCGCCCGAGGGGAGCAATGCCTTCAAGCCGCTCGTATTCAAGGACCAGTACATCGAAATCTCCACGCAGCTACCCAGCACGGCATCTCTGTATGGCTTGGGGGAGAGCAGTCGGCCGGACGGCTTGAAGCTCAAGAAGGGCAAGGTCAGTCAGTCCATTCTTCAATCGTAGAATGCAAAGCCTCCATTCACCAAACAGGAATTAAAGGAGAGGTTCCTTTCACCATACAGGTGAACTTGGAACCTTTAATTTTCTACAACACTCTAGAAACAAACTTTGCACCATCTGAAATTTGGCACACTAATTTTGTTTGTGTTAAATTAAAAATAAATTGCCAAAAATAATGAAACGTCAATAGATTCATTTTAAGTGTTTCCACACTTCAAATGTAGGGTCAATGGAGCCTCGACCTTCGAAGTAGCAGTTGAAGATCAATTGAGTGGGTCCAGTTTTGGTTCTGGCGCATTAATTGTATGTCCCCAGATCTCGGCCCCTGAATGAGGTTCGATCGATCTTCTTGGAATTCAACCTTGCAATTGGGTTCCTTTGGAGCAGGCGTACACGTTGTGGGCGACGGACATCGCGGCTTTGTTTGGGGACATCGATCTGTACGGGGCGTGGCCGTTTTACTTGGATGTGCGAGAGGGGGGCTCCTCGCATGGCGTGCTGTTGTTAAATAGCAATGGCATGGAAGTGAGCTATGGCCATGAGTCGCTCACGTTCCGCGTGATTGGCGGCATCTTGGATTTCTACTTCTTCCCCGGCCCCAGTCCTTTGGAGGTCGTGGATCAGTATACGCAGCTGGTGGGCCGACCTGCTGCACAGCCCTACTGGGCGCTCGGTGAGCGAATCGATCCCTGACAGGCCTTGCAACTGGATTCAAGGTTACAGATCCAGAATCAACTAGCTAGGTCATGCTATGCAGTCTGTCTATAGACATTGGATCCCGAAGACACTTAGCTCCTTGTATTCCTTACAGCGCAGCATTTTGAGAACTTTTGATTTTGCATCATGAAAAATGTACAAGTACTTTGATGGCACTTGCGAGACATTCGATCTGGATAATTGTACGAGTTATGTGACAAGTGCATGGTGAACTGCTTGCTTGGCAACTGAATGGAACTGAGGGACGCAGTTTATAGGGTTCAGGGTTTTAGGGTTTCCCTCCTTGCAGCCCCTAACTCACATGATTGTGCTGATGAATTTAGGATTCCATCAGTGCCGATGGGGGTACCGAAACGTAACCATAATGAAGTCGGTGGTGGAGAATTTCAAGAAGGCGAAGATCCCGTTGGACACGATGTGGAATGACATTGACTACTCGGACAGGTATTTGGATTTCACGCACGACGAAGAAAGATTTCCATTACATGAATGGCGAGCGTTTGTTGATTATTTGCACACCAATGACCAGCACTATGTCATCCTCGTTGATCCAGGTAAGATCCACCCACTTTCTCTTTGACACTTCTTTGCTTTCTCTGTTGGTAGTACGTTCTTAATATCATGTATTCCTCTTTCCAAGACGGATTTTGAAGAAACTTGGTATATATGTTCTGCGCACCAGGCATTGGCTCTGCTTACAGCGACTACAAAACCTACACGCGCGGATTGGAGCAAGACATCTTCCTGAAGAATGCCAAGGGGGAGCCCTACATGGGGCAAGTGTGGCCGGGGCCGGTGGTGTACCCGGATTTCTTGAACCCGAACGCGACCGCGTGGTGGACGAACGAGGTGCAGCTCTTTCACGACCAATTGCCCTTCGATGGAATGTGGATCGACATGAATGAGATTTCCAACTTCTGCACCGGAACGTTCTGCACTTGGAACGGCACCATTCTCGGCGGAGTGACGGCATGCTACCTGCAATGCACCAACACGCACACCAACTTTGACGATCCACCTTTCAAGCTCAATCACTTCGGAAATTACGAGACTATAGGCCACCTCACGGCTGCCATGACTGCCCGGCACTACGACGGCACCCTGGAGTATGACGCGCACAGCTTGTATGGCTTAGCGGAGTCCATCGCCACCAAGGTAGCGCTCATCACTGTGCGGAAGAAGAGGCCATTCCTGCTGTCTCGCTCTACTTTTGTTGGTTCAGGTGCCCACACAGCCCACTGGACAGGTGACAACAAGGCCACATACCCCGACATTGCGTATTCCATCGTCTCGGTGATGAACTCCGGTATAGCTGGGATCCCCATGGTGGGAGCCGACATCTGCGGGTTCTACGACATGGCTCCCGACGAGATGTGCAGCCGCTGGATCCAAACTGGTGCGTTTCACCCGTTCTCACGGGCTCACTCGGTGAGAGACAACGCAGGCAAGGAGCTCTACTTGTTCCCCAAAACCACGGTCTCAGCGAGGAAAGCTCTCGGGTTGAGGTACCAACTACTGCCATATTACTACACGTTGAACTACGAGGCGCACATCAAGGGTTACCCCATGGTCAGACCTCTGTTCTTCGCGTTTTCAACCGACTCCAACGCACTGGAGGTTTCATACCAGTTCCTCCTTGGGAACCACATTCTCGTTTCACCTGTGATCACCGCAAATGCAACTTCAGTGGAGGCTTACTTCCCCAAAGGCACCTGGTACAACATGTTTGATCATTCCCAGATCGTCAGCACTGGTGGAAATTTCACTTTGCAAGCACCGTGGGATGCGATCAACGTGCACGTCCACGCGGGGGCTATCATCCCCATGCAGGAGGGCGCATTGACATCAGATGCGGTGCGCAAGACTCCCTTTACTTTGGTGGTTGCTCTACAAAGCGATTCTTTGCTGAGCTCTGCATCAGGTCATGTGTTTCTCGACAATGGTGAGGAGATTGACATGATCCTGCAAGCGCACCAGTCTAGTTACGTAAGCTTCGAGGTCGTGGTGTCGGGCAACGAGAGTACTCTCAAATCACATGTTGTGCATGGGGAGTATGCATTGAAGGAAGGCTGGATTGTGGACCGCATTGTGGTCTTGGGTGTCGGCTCTGCTCCAAGTTCAGTGCAAGTTCAGAAGCAGAATCTGCCCGTGAAAGTCGTGCAGAATGATCAGACGCTGGAGCTTTCTGGTCTGGGGCTTCTCATCGGAGAAGATTTCGATATAACTTGGACTTTCGAGTAAGAGATTCTTGGATTTTTGGAGCTCTGTGTAGGCATGTAGGCATGTTATATTTCTGTGAAGTACCAACATTATTTCTGTACAATTTTGAATGTATATTCGAAGGCTGAGCTTTGAAGTTTGTAATTATACCGTTGAAGTTGGACGGTTTGCTGATCATAGGAAGCGCCCCATTTTCAAGCCTTCTAACTAAAAACTTTAAACATTGTAAATTTGCTCTAACTTTCGGCTCACATCCTTTCTTGAGTACTCTTCTGTGCAATCATCAAATGTATCAAAACACTGTCATGCAAAGCCCATGAACGTGACCATAGTAGTGAGAATATCACAGAATGTAACATTGAGTGTTAGCACACAATGGTGACCTGAAATGGAATTAGGTGGATTACCCGAGTAAAAATATAAACAAGCTGTTCACATATTGGATGCCATGAAATGTATGATGTCAATGGGCTAGTGCAGTAACAAGGATAGATTCCTCCTAGAGTCAAACCAGGAGGTTTAGAGCTAGCCGGCAATTTGTGCTCCGAGGTTTCACTAGTTCTTTCCAATCTTGGTCCCACACGATCCCAAAATCCTGTCTCCAAAATACTTCACCATGCGTAGACTTTTCAAGTCTCGAGACAGAATCGCCTCTATTCTTGGATTCAGAGCTCATACTCTTTCAGCACCCCATGTTGTATTCAGCGGCCTAGGACAGCAAGAAGCTATCCGCAATTAAGCTCTAGTTGCCCAAACATTCTGTCAATCTGCAAAGGTTTGCGATTCAAATCAAATGCTGATAAGATCTGGAGCATTTCCATGATCATTTCTCGCACTCTTTGGTGGCAGTTTACTTTGCACTCTTGAAGCCTGGGGCTTGACACCTTTGTACCCAGCTACTGGCGGAGGAGGTGGCAACCTCTGCAGTGAAGGAGTCCTGCTATTCTTCTCAAGCCCAGACGCAACGCTATCCATGTCCAGAATCTGAGAGGTCTTCGGGAATGACGAGATATGTGTTGGCGATTCTTCCTTCGTGTTCACATTACCGCAGGTGGAGTCTTCTGAACGACCACTTGCACTTGCGCTCTCCACACCAGACGATCCCTGCAGCAATTGAAAATTGCCTTTTACATTAGAGGGTAAGCATTAGATAGGTGGTCAAAACGTCGTGGAGGCTTGAGATGGTTGTTGGACATAAACAGCTGCCATTGTGAGCGTTGAGATTTCACTTTTTTGGTTAAGGACAGAATCCCAAGAAATCGCTAGCTCATGTACTCGATAACCAAACGAGCTGCGTAGCAGCGAGTTCATTATTGGACCCACTCCTCTAAATTAGATCAAGGATGGGAACTCTGAAGATCTACGACTCTCTCAAAACGTGATTAGAGGGAGGGGTTATGGCTCTGAACCACCTTCACTCTTTCCAATCGCCCTGCACCATGAGGGTATGCCATGTAACCCTCTCTGTTGTAGAGAACTAAAAAGTAACACATCTGTTCAGTATGCAAGACAGACGTTTTTGAGATTGTAACCAATCAAGAACTAGAGTCTTGCGATGATTACTGGACATACATGTAAACTTGGCATGCAATTGTGAGCATTAAGATCTCACTTTTTCGTGAACCAAAGGCTCCATAACAAATAGCGGCAATGCGGCATATAACCTCAACAAACCAGAAAATGACCCCTTAACTGAGCCCGCGGGATAGTTGGATACTACAGTCCTTAAATGATAGAAGATTGCAATTGGAGCTGGTTCACCAACTAGGTCCATACTGAAGGTAAGTACACTCACTGAAAAGGTTTTCCAGCTGGATGAGTCACTTGTGCTTGGCGAACAGAACTCGCCATCGGGCGCGTGTGAGCTTCTGCACGATTCTCTGGCATCTGGTTTACTGTTGAATTGATCCTCTTCATCCCCCTGCAACAGTGATATTGAGCCTGCTCCGAGACGGTTCTCTGATAAGCTGGAAGCAGATTGACTGCGAGGAACAAAACCATGAAGAAATTTGGAATGAGTTGATTGGTGATGGTGGTGATGATGACGATCACGCAAAGATTCATTACCAAAACCAGAGATGCCTCTAGAGATTTTCTGAGCTCGACTGCGCTCCTTCTTGTAGAAAGACTCGTCCATTAGGACATGCAGTACGTGCTTCGCTCTTCTTCGAACAGCTGAACCCCTGTCAATCCTGCAGCAGAAAAAATGTGAGACTGTTATTCGAACACAAACATTTGAGACATATTGACATGACAGGATAGTGAACCGTTGTAGAGAAAACTCGGTGAAGTACATAGCGCACAATGACAGGAGCTAACTGAGAAGAAGCTTTGACATAACTAATAGATAATGCAATATGAAACCTCCTTGGCACAACGGAAGGGAAGATCTCAAATGTCTTTTGAGTTATTCACGTAAGTTTTTGACAATCGTCAGGTTTTGAGGACGTGGTACTCTCTCCTTCATTAAAGTTAGAAATTGAATAACCGATCCAGCATCCTATCATGACACCCACTATTCGCATGTCAACTCAAATTGAGATACTTGAGTAATGCTGGAGCTTACTCATTCAAGTCCACATAGACAAAGCGTGTAAACTCCTCAATGCGACTCTTGTCTTGGCGAAACTCCATGACTAAATCCTCAGGACCATGGCACAAAAGATATTCCAGAAGAATTAGCGACTTGTGAATTTGTCTCCAGAATTTTTGGGTGTTGAGAGCGAATCTGTACCATCAACACAATGTCAATCCTTGAACAAACTCTAAAGGTTGCCAGGATTAGGAATCATGCAAAGCAGAATGTGAACTCAACCTTAACACTCTATAGCCCATTTGACCTACATCCCCCAAAGCTGGATTGATTTTGATTCTATTATAATTCTTTCTACCAGTCAAGCTGACTTTCATTTACCTAGAGTTTGACAACTTGAGCTAAAATAGTGTTACATAGTTGATGGCAAGCATTTTACTAATTATAAACTTACCTTTCATGAAGGACGTGCACAATACGCAAATATTCTTCAGAGTTATTGATACTACATGAGATCTCAGCCATCTGAGTTGTGGTCGGCCCCCATTCATCAGCATTCGTCGCCTCTTCAGTTCTCCTACACAATCAGTCATTTCAATCGCAATGGGTCAAATGTATTGCTCAAAATACAATGGTCAGAGCATAGCGCTTTTTTGCAAGCTAGCCTGCCGTAAAATCAATGGGTACCTTCCACGGCTAAAGCAAAAAAATTGCACTCAATAAATGCTTTACCAAGTCTTTAATAAAAAGTGAGCACGTTCTCGAATAGCCAAGGTTCATGCTTTAGAATGTATCCGAGAGTGACATTCTGGTCACAAAAATAACCTTAAAACTGCACGGTGACAAGTGTGACGAGAAAAGGAGGCTTACAATTCTGCATTGCTGACGTCCACCAAAGCAAGACGTGCAATTTTGAGACTGTCTTTCAGCAAATAAGAGGCTTTGTTTTTCAGGCTCTCTAGATGACCCAATCTAAAGCCGTTCCGAATATTGTCCATCCTCTCCAGCTAGCTCGATGTGCTGTAGAATCAATCCAGAATTAAAAGGTCTGCTCTCACTTGAACCATGTTCTTAAGACCCCATCCCTTCCAAAAAGCAAGTTTGAAAGCCGGTTTAGAATTTAGGGTCTCCTGCCACTGATCCTCCCACTTCGAATTGCATTAAAATTTTGACGAAAACTTAAATCCGGCTCTTCGTACCCAAAATGATTACTCCACATCTCTCGAGACTACCTAGAATCATCACAAGTTGAAAGTGAAGCAAACAAAGTCATCGTCAACTTAGGCGGCCCAGACTCGCAAACTATGGGTCCTATTTCTAAACAGATAATTGGGTGACTTGGGTCCCTGCAAGAACCAGTCTTGGGCCAGTCAAAGAATGATTCTCTCAAGGACTAATTTCCCACTCCTTGGTCTCCAGACCCCAATTCCTCACTAAGTTGACCCGTTCACTCTCTCTACAACAACTCCCTCCTCCCCCTTCCCGGAGACTCCAAAGCCTCAAGGACGACAGCTGAAGCCAGAGCCGCATCCTCTCCCAATATATCCCATGAGCGAGCGAGCGAGCTAGCGAGGTCGGATGACATTAACTCCACCACAGAATGCGAGCGTCATTCTCGAATCTGTCCTCACTAGACGTGGAATCTGTGGCCGTAACTTAAGTTATGAATGAGTCCAGGCACGCTCCTCAGCTCAGCTCAGCTAAGGTCAGCTTCCAATCGGCTTCCAGGAGCTCCCACGGTGCGAGGGAGCCACCTGGTCATAAATGGCCTGAACTCCTGAAGGTGTTGGAAGCAGCTAATTTGGGACGTAGGATCATGGGCGTGATGCCTGGGCAGCCTCACATAATGAACCAGCAGCTCGCTGTGCTGTACTGTACACTACAACTGGCAGCACTGACTTTTTCCCACTAAGGTACTCACACTTATCTTAAATTCGTTCCTTCGCTTTTGTCAGTGCCATGCTTTCTCCGGAGTGTCCATAAGGAAAGTACTGTAACTGTAAGCTTAACGAAATGAAACGAAACGTCCGTCAGAACAACTGAACTGAAGTCCAGTCGTCGAAGGCATAGTTACAGCCAATCCTGTCTGTCTGTCTGTCTGTCACCTTGGGGGAGGTGCGGACTGCGGACTGCGGAGGGGGTTCTCCCTCGGGGCCTCGGGGGAGCTTCCACTTGGCTTTCCACGCTCTCGCTCTCGTAGGTTCGCATTCCAAGACCAGGTGTCCGGAGCATTGACCGGGTGTCCAGAGCATTGACCGGGTGTCCGGAGCATTGACCGGGTGTCAACCATGGTAGGCGTAGCAGCAAGGTAGACAAGCCTATTATCACCCTGATTGGCAATCTGAACATCTTGGGACCAACTCCAAGAGGGGCACATATTTTTCAAGGGGTGTGCTTGTTTCACAAATCAAATCCAAGTGGAATTATAATTTTACGATTAAAATTGTAATTTTTGTAAATTTTTGAAGTGGCCTGCACTAAAATTATCTCTTGAAGGACATTTTGTGTTCAGGCTTGGTCAAATTTCAATAGATTTGTACATGAAACACACATTTCCAAAATCCAATATTTTCACATGTAATAATATATATATATATATATATATATATATATATATATATATATATATATATATATATATATATATATATATATATATATATATATATATATATATGTATGTCTAAATTTTTATCTCATTTTTTCATAATTTAAAACATCAAATTGAATTTTATTACATTTTTTCATAATTTAAAACATCAAATTGAATTTTATTACAATTTTTTAAAGAAATGTCTTTATAAAAATCATAATAATGACAAAAATACTTTAAATAATATAAAAAATTCAAGAAAAATGGAAATAATAGTAACAAACATCATGGTGTAATTGATGTATTTTTTGAGCTCACTCCAAGAGAAATTCAATAGTAAAAGTTCAAAAGGTGGTGTATTTTGAGCTTCCAAAATGCTCTCTTTGAAGTGTCACAAAAATGAAAATTTTGAAAATTTTGAAAAAAATTAAAATGGAATAAAAAAATAGAATACTAAAGCTACATTTTCTTACTTGAGCTTAAAATGATTTATAATAAAGAACTATATGAAATTTCAAGTTTTGACTTTCAAAATACCTGAAGTGCTTGCAATGTCTTTTAAGGGTTATAAAAGTGCTCATAGAGTGGAGTCCGGGGTGGAGTCATGAGTATTCTATAAACGACCTATAACCTCTCTTCTATGTGTTTAATGATATTTAAGTATTCACCATTAAAAGGTTGACAAGCTAGCCCATGTTTGCATCAATGTAGGTGATTATATCAAAAAAATGAATGGATTTGGATTAGTTTTTGGACGGAAATGGAGCCAAAAGTAGAATGATAGAATTAGATAGTTGGCAAAAATGGGCTAGCTTACTTTAGATTTAGAGGATTTTTTGGCTTTAGAGTTTGGTTTGCAAGAAAGAGGCTTTGCATCAATAGAAGTTGCATGTGAAGACTGAGTTTGAATAGGTGTCACTCCCTCAACCTTCTTAGTGATAGTTGGACCCAAAATGAACAAGTTCTTAGAGCATCCACACCATTATTTAGCAAATTTGATTCACCAAGTGTCCCATGGTTTAGCTCCATGCTTGTCAAGTCCCCACCGAGAGGCGGAATATCCAACACTCAACCATATGTGGGCTACTATTCATACATGTATTCAAGGCTATTCTTTATACTACCATTGTTGCTTATTCAATGAGTTGTTAGAATGGTGAGATTTCAATAGTGAATCCAAAATTAGGGGGCATGAAAAGGATGATGAGTGGTACAACAAGATTCTATGCCAAACTCAATTTTTGGAAGGATTGTTCAAGAATTTTATCTTCACGTGTGAAAGTGGACACTACTAGAATTTTTTTGGTCTAATTCAATAAGAAAACTTAAAATTGTATGTTGATTAGGACATTTTCTTTTGGACAACAATCAAGACTTCTATGTTGCTTTTATTTCTAGATTTAGTCAAATTTTTAAAAAAAAATGTTATTATTCCAAGTGGACTACCACATAGGCAATACCCACTATGTGGACTCCCATGTAGATAGGAGTGCCAATGCTAAACTAAAGGGGCTACATAAGCAAGGTTGGCATGTCAACTAACCCACCACGTGGATTGGACTGCCACATCACTAAACGCCATGACTGCCAGTAGGATTTGAACCCACAACCACATATCAAAAAACTAATTAAAATTTCCAAAGTAGATTCTATACTTTAAATTTTAGTTTAAGAAAATTCAACACTATATTCAAAGTACTTCAATATATTTAGCAATTGAACCTTGACTACCATTTACCTTGGTGTTCAAAGAACTGAGAAGACAAGCTCTTTATAAAAGTAGAGTGGTAGGAAGAAAGACAATCCATATAGAATATATAAATTAGGATTAGTAAGACCTCAACCACTCATAATTAAGTCAAAAAGTAGGAATTGTGATTAAAAAATAAAATTTTAGATCTCATTTAGGTAAACTAGAATAACTTTTTCAAAAAAATTTGAACCAAGGTAATGTGTAAAATCAAACTAAAGTAATGTGTAAAATCAAACTAACTTTCATCTCCAAAAATTTGTTTGAGATTTTGAGCCTCCAATTGAAAGTTATAGTCAAAATTTAAAGAGGAGTTGGAAGGGAGATTTTTTGGGACATTTTCAAACATCCTCTTTGAAATTTGTTCATTATTTTTTATTTGAGGCTCAAAATCTCAAATGGATTACTAGAGATGAATGTGGGCTTTATTTTACAACTTTTCATAATTCAAAGTTTTTTGAAAAAAGTTATTTGAAGCTCTCATCTTCAAATTGTCCCATATCTTTTTTATAAAAACAACCTCTCTACCCTACATACTCACTAAATCTAAATAAAGTGAATCCTTCACCATGCCATTTAGAAAGTACGTGATGGTAAATAGTCATTGTACTTTATTTTGGACTTTCTTGCTAACATTGGTAAATTTTAATTTTTTACAACATCGTTAGAGAAAATTTCAAGCCATCAGGAATAGGGCTGCTCCTCAGAAATATCTTTAAATTTTGTTTTTCGGGGCTGAAAATTTATTTTTTCTCTATTTCCACCGAGTTGAAACTGTAGTGACAATGGCAAAAAAATCTAATTTTACGAGTAAAAATTTAATAATATATATATATATATATTTTTTTTAATTTTAAAAAATATTTAAAAAAAAACAACAAAAAAAAAACTGATTGTTTTGGTGAGCAACTACTCACCGGGGGTACTTTTTCAAATTGATAGGCCAAGCTTGAAATAGCTTGGCATGTCAATCTAGAGCAACCCTTCAGAGGGCTAATTTTTTTTCTAATGCTGGAGCAACCCTCTGGAGGATTTGTTTTTTCTCCAATGTCTTGGTTGTTTAATTTTGCTAATATTGACAATTTTTTGTTCATTTTATTTATTTTTTGGCTTATTTTTAAATAATTATTTTCTGCCAATCGTGCCCCACTACTATAATATGTAGGAAAATGAAATGATGTTTAGAAGACTGCCAAATCAACTGAGCAAATTTTCATTTTGATCAAATCAACCAAATTATCTTGATTGATGTTTAGAGAATTGCAAATCAACTTAGCCTAAATTTTTTTTGTTGTAATCAATATAAATGCGTTGATTTTGTATTAATTAGTGCCCTTTTTTTTGTAGTGGAAGAAGCAATTATAGTCTAGGCAAGCTAGCTAGAATTAGAGTGGCCAACTCTTCCATGTGATAGTGGCAAAGTTTTTAAATCACAAGAACTTTTAAAGGATGGAATGATTAGTCTTCTTGAAGAAGTTTGAGTAGGTACCTTATTCAAAAGTGTGCCAATACTACAAGGATAGAGCTAATCATAGTATAGCTATTGATTTCATGTAAGGGGGCAATGCAAATTTGGAGCCATGAAGTTCTTTGCATCTACATGTGTGAATTAATCAATCATGCAAAATGCAAATTAAAAACTCATGTATCATGTATCCATCCAAAAACATGTACATTCATTTTAAATGGGGCAAAGTTGTCAATAGATTTTGCAACAATTTTGTGATTTCATTTAATGAAAAAGGAGAATATCTCCACATGTTCGAAACATGTCTTCAATCAAAACCTTTCAACTTTGAGTATACACTTAATGAAACCAATAATGCTACACTTCCATGTGCACACCAAATTAGCCAAACCCTCTAAAAGATGAAGCATTGGCCAATTTTCACTTGTAAATATGATTAATCTATGAAAAAAGTCAGTAAATTTTACCAATAAGATTCTAAGAAGTAGTCTATGTTTCAAAAAACTCTCTTGAACTAAGAACTTGGCCAAATTTGATTATTGACTATGTCTCATGATAGAATGCCACCATTATTTTATAATATATTATACCTAGGGATCTGATATTGACAATTGCAATTTAATTTCAAATTGGGTACCATTAAAAAAGTAATGTTAAGATCTTTTGAAAGATCATAGTTCCAACTTGGATAAAACTATTCCATTTTATTGACTCTTTTAAAGAATTGAGAGTATTACATCTTTAAAATCATCACACTTGAGATTACATTTTATTAACCAAGAATTCATAAAGTGAACCAAAAATAGTTTTCCATTTTGCATTTTTAGATATGGCTATTTTTCAACAAATAATAAAAACATATTATTTTATAATTGTAGAGAGAAATTTTATTGATTCCTCCAAATACTACTTTGTCTTGAACCATTGGCATAATAAATGATTGAAATTCTTTTTGCTTTGCACATGAAGAGCCTGCAATTGGTTGAAAGTTAAGAGACCTATTTATTGAGGCAATCAAGTTTTGTTATGCCAGTAGTGCCTTTGGTAATTGTTTTAATCACCAATGCTTGCATTCATTTTTATGTGAGTGGAGGTGAACAAATGAAAGAATTGCATTTTCTCGTTGTCAAGTGTAAAGTGGGATAATGCAAACTATTCAATTTCACTTGAAGTTGGGCATTTAAGTAGGATTGAGTAGGGACTAGTGACCTATTCAAATCAATGAAAATCATCATATTAGCAAAGACAAGTCCTAATATTCATTGCACACTCTTCATCTAAAATTAGGTAATATCTGAGGTTTTGATATTTGGATGGCCAAGGTCTAATATCCTCAAGCAAAATATTATTGCTAAGCCAACCTAATTTTGAACAATATGTATATAAATGGCAAAGACAATTATAGTAAGAAGAATTCATTGGAAAAAGTAATTGGACATGAGTTTGTGCCATCATATATTCCCACTATACTATGCATTGATTAAATTCTTTAGATTTAATGGTGACCCTACTATCAATGTTTCTGTTATATTTAGATGTGCTTTGGAAGTGAATATATATCTCTCTATTTTGGGGCCAAAACTCTCTATTTTCCCTTCAGAATGCCTTCAATCTCTTCTATTTGTTGAAAAACACATGTTCCAAATTCCAACTAAATTTCCCCTAATTGTAATAAGTAGCCCTTAATTGTAGTAAGTGGCAGTTAGAGGTTCACAAAGACCCCTTTTGTTCAATATAATATTATTTCTATTCTCTTTTTGCCAATTGATCTTTCCACCAACATGTATTTAGAGGCGTGGTTCAATATCTTTTGATGTTTGATGTTTAGATTTGACTACCAATATTTGTTTTGAGGAAAAAACATTGACAATTATTACCATTAGTTAGGTTAATTCCTTGGGAGGAAATGTTGGTTAGTCTCGTTCTTCTTGTCAAGCCAATTGTTTGCAATGTGTGTCCTAAAGAAAGTCTTGGTTAATGAAATGAGCAACTACATTACAAGAGGCTCTATCCTTGTAGCATTGAATAGGGGTAGGCAGTTACTGCCTTTTTTGAGTTGATTGTGACAAAATGTCAATTCTAGAGCCAAACATTAATTATTTTCCATAGGGGTACACATGGCATTACTTCATTTGTTATTAAGGTTTTCAGAAAGGGTATATATGAAATTCAACATATGTACATCACATTGAGAAGAAAGTTAATATGTGCTCTCCATTTAAAAGCTGAAATATTAAAAGGAAGGTCTATTTCGTATAATTGACTATGACTATGAAAAGAGAAAATGAATGTTTGTACTAAAAGTTTCAGATTGCAAAATTTGCAAAGGATTACACACCAAACTAGTTGTTGGGGAAAAAAATTCAAAATCTACATTGCATGAAACCAATGCTCAAAAATCACAAAAGTATGTGAAACTACAGTAGATGCTAGTGAACTTAGAGTCTTCGTTGTGGGTGGCGTTGTCCTCAAATCCTATTCAAAACCAATAAATTATCAACAAAGAGCTTTGACAAGAAATAACACTATCTTCCAAACAAGCTAGCAAGAACAGTAAGAGCATCAATCTACCATCAATGCCAAATGCTCTCAAAAAGAAATGCATCCAAACCATAGAAAACCCTAACTGAAGACTTAGCAAGACAAAATCCACATGCAGCAGAAATTAAAGAATTTGAAAGCAAAGGTTAAAGAACTAAGCTGTCATCAAGCAACAAAGAAAACAAATACTAGACCTATAGATGCAAAGCAAACATCACCAAACGCACTCAACAAATACAAGAATTGTAGCCTTCAAGCATTCCACTGATTACAGGTTAAGCTTACATCATGAAGAATATGTTTTGTCATCTGCTCAGTTTTCAAATTTGTTCAACAGCAACATCACTATGAAACTTTCAAGTCATAACCTTTTGATATAGTCCATTAAAAACTACAGACTCCTATAACATTATGCATCACCCCCTTCGCTCCTCCAAAAATCCTATTTCAGGATACAAGTGAGTTGTGACAAAACCTGGCCACAAAACCAACTGAGTTGTGACCTTGTAATATCATGCATTAAAACTACAAACTTCCAAAACATTGAGCATCACCCAACACTATTTTAGAAACCCTATTTTAGGATACTTGAATCTCTTCCAGCAATACCTATCTACCATCCAACACCGGAGATTTAGACTCCTAAGGAAATAAAGAATGCAAAAAATTACGCATTAATTTCTTACAAGAAAATTAATCGGCATCGAGAAACGCTCCAAAGAAAATTAACGTAACAAGCATCAAATTTGATCTTTGAAGCGGCCACAAACAAGGATTCCACTACTGACTTCAAACTCCAATGAAGAATTCATTTGTCGCTCGGAATTAGTCAATCAAAACCTTCTTCCAGATGCTTCTCTCCGTGACAACATTAACACGAACGCAAACTGCACTACTAGAAAATTGTGTCCAGAACAACAGAAAATCAACTGATTTCTGTTGTTTTGTACACTGGAATGTCTATTTTCACTGATTTTTGAATTTTTTGTTAATGCAAACAAAACAGCTTCCAATTTTCTGTTGATTTGAATAGTGCAATGACCAAATCAACAACTTTTTGTCGAATTTTCATCTTTTTGGAATCTTTTTGGAATCTTTAAGAATCTGTTTGGAATCTTTAAGAATCTGTTTGGAATCTTTCAAAATATTTTGGGAATCTTTTAGAATCTTTCTAGAATCTTTCTAGAATCTTTCTAGAATCTCCTCGAATCTTTAAAAATCTTTACATTCAATTGAGTATAGAATACATTTTATAAGATTTTAAAAAATTGTAGATTGTTCTTATACCTTTAGCATTATATAGGACAAGCTTCGCACATTGATGTCAAATAATTAATTGATCCATAAGGCCTTAAGGCCTTAATTCATTCTATTTTCTATTTTAGGATGAATCTTTTACAATGCAATATACATTGAATATGATTCTTGTAAAATATATACTAAAGATGTATTTTATTGCTAGCTCAATGCCTATAAAATCTTAGACCAATCCAAGTGGCAACTAAAGGTTATATATGAAAAGGTCTTTTTTTTTTTTAAATGGGTGGTTTTGGGCAGCCATGACAAATAACTACAATTGGTTTGAAATTCTTTTTACATACTTTCGACAAGATTGTTAATAAAATCTCCAAAGTTGGAAGACATTCAATCACACAGTTTTTTCCAAGTTTTGATGTATTTGACACTCATTGCCAAGAGTGTTCAACATTAGAAAATGAAGATAAGCAATACACACCCTAGCACAAAACTAGAAAAATCATAATCATTCATTTTCAAAGTTGAATTTGTGATGCTAAAACAAGATTTCAAAACAAACTTTAAAAAAATATGAACTATGTAAAATAGTAACTTGATAACTTTTAATTTATTATCAAAATGTTTTTGACACCAAAATTTTGTGCCTTGGGCAATTTGAAGTTCAACACCAAAATTAGAATTTTAAGTATAATGCATTTTATTTTTCTGACTTAATCATTCAAAAATTCAATGTTTTTTCAATTTAGTACACTTTTGCGGCCATTTTGGCATAGCAAAACAACTTTTCCAAAAAACCTTTCAACAAAGAAAATTTGGAAAATCAAACTAACTTTCACCTCCAAAAATCCGTTTGCAATTTGAAGTCTCCAGTCAAAAGTTATGGACAGAAATCAGAGAGGGGTAGCAAGAAACATTTTTTTGGATATTTTCGAACATCCTCTCTGATTTTTGTCTATAACTTCTGATTGGAGACTTCAAATTGCAAACGGATTTTTGGAGGTGAAAGTTAGTTTGATTTCCCAAATTTTCTTAGTTGAAAGTTTTTGAAAAAGGCTGTTTTCCTATGTCCAAATGGCCTCCAAAGTCTGCTGATTTTACAAAGAAAATAAAAACTAATGCAAAAACTCTATATATAAATTTCTACTCATGCATAATGCACTTGGTAATGGCCATGGTTCAATGGCTAAGAACCTTGGACCTCAACCATGAGGTCCAAGGTTCGAAGCCCCATGGCTTCACCTGCCCGCGTGGCGGGTTGCTTAGGTGGCCTGCCCACGTGGCGGGCTGCCTGGGGACTGCCACGTGTCAGGCTACCCGAATTTTTCGGGCAACTTAAAAAAATTAATCTTTTAAAAAAAAAAAAAAAAAAAACACTTTGGAAAAATGTCCGAAACAACAGAATTTGGACAACAAATTTCAGTGTAATTTTGTCCAGTACAACGCGTCCGAAACAACTGAATGGACAATGCTTTTCAGTTGAAAATCTGTTGTTCTGGACGTAGTTTTTCTAGTAGTGTTGTGACACCTTTGCTCCCCTACTTCCTCAGCAAAATTGCAGATTCACAAACAAACATGAATACAACCGCCTGAGTGCCGAACGGTTGAGCTTCGATCCCTACTGGGGCATCGACGGCTCTTGTTTTTCCAACAGATGGTGCTCACTGACGACACCAAGAGGCATCTTGACTTTTTTCAAGAAGATCAACGGCCTACATCTAACGCCATTTGCGGCGGGTTTATCAATGGCACTTGGGGTGGTTTTAAAAATTTTCCATCAAATCGGACGGCTAATTTTATTTGGTAGAGGGGGGGCAAGCAAGCACAAACTTGGATGCCTCTTTTTGGTACATTGTAGCATTGGCTTACTCTTCAAATAAAGGTCCTACTCAAACTTCCTTGCATGTAGTTTTTATAGATGTAAAAGCTTCCTCTCCTTTGATCTTGAGCCAATAAACATTGTCATTGACCCCTTCTCTAGTGGACAATGGCCTCCAAGGCAATTTTATGCGTTGATAAAACAATATTGTATGCTAGATACATTAGCCACGCCAAGTTCAGGATGTGGAAGCACGAGGCACAAGGGAGCATTTTTGCTCAAATCTATTACCATGCTAAGAATCTTGCAATGTGATTAGTCATGAATATTTGCGGTATTTTATAGATTTTTTTGTGAAGCTTATTATTGTGAATCAATAGTGATTCACTCATTGAATCATTCTTCTGCTTTTAGTGGCTCTCTTCCAACATAAAAAGTAAGTGATTAATAATTCTTCATATATATTCTAGTAGGCCTTGTGAATGTGCTTGTTTTGCATGTTTGGCTGGTCTTTTAGTAATGAAAAGTAGTCTTTCATGCCATCAAAGGTTGGAGACTCTGGAGCACGCTTTGGAGTCTATCATCAGTTCCAAATTTTGGCTTATGACATACATAGTTATTCTTTTACTGATCTAGGTGTGACACCTTCACTACATTCTCTCTTTAATATGACATAAAAAGGGTATTCATCTAACTACAATTGTCTCAAGAAACAAAAGACACCTCTAATAGAATAACAACCATGGTGAATTCAGGCCATGAACGGTTGTTCCTGTTAGACATAAGCTTAGCCATTAACCAGAGCCTGAAATCTTACAGGTGCCACTTCTGATACTCAAATGATACATACCTCAAATTTTTCATGTGCCCAATATCTAGCAAGTTACTCTTGGGAATTGGAATATGTGAAGCTTTTGCACATGACTATTGCACGTGGTATCCAGATAACACTTTGATTGTTGTGTTGTAATCCTCTTTTGTTTTCTTAAGAAGAAAATATAACCACTTTACCAATCTAATAACAGATCAGAACTATTCTCATTGCCAAGAGCGGATATGTTGGCTATTCCCCTTCTGACCATAGACTGTTCAGTTGATGCATAGTTGTAGTACATTATGATTGGCTACAAGGCTCTCAATATTACAACCAGTCCTTAATCAACTTTGCAATCAGCCTCCGATTAGAAATAGAAAGTTCTATATCACTATTATAGGTCGAAGAGAATCTTCTAGTAAAAAATTCATAGTAATTATGTTTTTTGTAATAAAATTCTACAAAAATATGCAATCCTTCCAAACTCTATTTCTATACATAAGGAAAATTTTGCAGTCAAAATAATTGCGTTCCAAATATGCATAATTGCTCAAGCGGTTGGAAATGGGTCGGCTACCTTACCCATTACTTTCAATTTTAAGGTGGCAATAAGTTAGTGTCTCAGTGGTGATTATGGGTGTCTCGACCTTACTGCTCACCCCCGTT
The DNA here is from genome assembly GCA_963969595.1 of Neckera pumila. Classification (NCBI taxonomy): domain Eukaryota; kingdom Viridiplantae; phylum Streptophyta; class Bryopsida; order Hypnales; family Neckeraceae; genus Neckera; species Neckera pumila. Next base: position 264,707 of record OZ018412.1, on the reverse strand, counting down.
CAAACACACTTGTTTGCAAGTAAACTGCATCCTAGCATCCGGATGCCAAAGTTGAGATTATTCCGAGCCGGGAGGGAATGGTCCAACTCATTCTCAAGGAGTTAACATAGGTTAATTGTAAGTTACAGCATATGATGTCAGATGAGCAGCACGATTTAAGAATCATGTTGTGTTGAAGAAAGTCACGCAAGAAACCGAATCAAATTCATAAAACTTTTATATTTACAGTAGAAGAGGTAACGAAATAACCAAACTACGTAGCACTCAAACTTCTTCCCGGACGCTGCATCGCCATGGCAGCATCGCCAGCCGCGAATTGCCGCCGGTAGACGACGTCGCACTGTCGGAGACTTCGGATTCTTCCGTCTCATCACTAGTGAGCAGCAGAGACGTAGCGCCCTGATTTCCATGCCCGCTGTCCACGCTATGGCGTCGCAGCAGATCCACAATCCCTTCATGGTCCAGCATCTGCGACCGGCACCCCAGCAGCTCCCCGTACTGCTTCTGCAGCTCCAGAATCTCCCGGGAGCGCCGCGAGTTTTCCTCCAGCAGCTTCAAGCTGGCGTTGATCACCTGAGTCCATGGTCACCCACCAGATCAATCATAGGATTTAGGGTTCCCACGTCAAGACGACAGGCACCAAAACAATCGCGCACCACAGAAGAAGAATCCAAAATGTCCATCGATGGAATTTTCCGTAGTCAGTGTTCAGTGATGGTTGAATAGGATCCAGTAGGAATGGAATTTGGACGCAGAAGCTAGGACATTGTCCAGTTTCCACAGTGGATCATTTCTCCTGTGGTGGTATCACAGCTAGATCTACCCCGGTCATTTGAAAACCGGAAAATTTGGTCGAGTGAGCATATTGATTGATGTCGTTTCATGACCTGAAACTCTTGCAGGGGCATACTCTGCAATCGATTTATTTTGTGGCCGGGTCAGGACTGGATCAATTGCGCATGCATGCTCTGATTTGGTCGGTTGGTACCTTCTGCATGATGTGCCGCAAGTGTCGCCCGTCGCCTCCGTCGTCCACATTGGCGAGCTCCTGGCTGTGATGCTGAAGCACGCTTTCGAGAATCTCTGGCTGGCTGAGGAACACGGGGTTGTTGAGGGCGCGCTCGTTCACAGCAGAGCTGAGCTTGCAGTGGTCGATGAGGCTCCACAGCTGCTGCTGCTCCGCGTGTGAGCAGTCGGGGGAGGTGGACAATAGCTTTTCGATGGCGCCGTAGACGGTGTCGTGCGAGGACCGGGAGGATGACGGGAAGGCGCGGAAGAGGATGAGGAACGAGTCGGGGGAGATGGAGCCCTCGCCAGCGTAGAAGTAGAGAAAGCGGTCCACGTCGCCGGCGATCTCATCCAGCGACTGAGACGTGTGCGCGGCGTCGCCCAGGCTCATGTAGGAGTCCACCAACGACAGGAGGGTTTCTGGGGAGAACTTGTAGTCGCGGAGGTACTCGTCGATTTCGTCCAGGCTTTCGCCAATCTTCTCTTCCAGAATGGACTTCACCCCCATCAACCTTTCCTGCATTGCAGGGATAGATAGATGCACACAGCTCGCACGTCAATCAATATGAATTAATTATTCCCATTAGAAATTAATGTCAGATAATTTGAATTAACTGCGAGAAATTCTTGATCGATCGATCTGCGATTTGCAGCTTTGCACCAACTTGGGCACTGTGCACTGTTCTTTTCTCAAAACAGAAAACCCTCTTAAAAATTTTGGAATCCAATTCTGAAATTAATCCCCCCTTTACTTTGGTCAGCAATGACATTCCGAAGTTAATTACGCCAGGAAGGCAAGATATGTTTAAGGTACGTAAGCAAGCAACTCTTGCGAATGGCTCCACCATTGTACTGTACTGTACAGTTCAGCCATTGAATGCGCGCAAGGGCATTGAACAGGTGAGCCCAAGTCTTCGTTATTAGTGGCCTTTCAATCCACCCAAAATAACTGCTCATCGTAAAGAGCTAGCTAGAAATCAATCACAAAAATTGTCATAGTTAATTACAATTTCCCTCATACGTAGCATTAGATCATTTGAGAACCTTCACTGCGTGAGATTTGGTCTTATAAACCTAAACCAAAGTACAAATACGGTCTATTGTGATTTCAAAGACTGTTCACAAAACTTTCGAGATGTGGAAGAAACAAAACAGTAAGTAACCGATCACAAGGAGACATGTAGAGGTTACCTCAAGAAATCCAAGACAGAACGGTCAAGGTTGAGCACCAAAACACGGTTAATTTCCTAAGAGAAGTACATGTGGTTCCTTTCTAAAACCCCTATGTGCGGCCTGAACCTTAAGAAGGATTTATAAATGTAGACTTAGTTTACCTTGATGTAGGACTGGCTTTGATCCTCCAGATTGGCAACTCCAGAGGAACAATCCGTCTTGCATCCAAACAAATTACAGAATAAGTATTTATCTCTAAAACGAATTGACCCCCGAAACTGGCATTTGAAAGGGAGGGTGGCAGTAGACTAGTACCGTGAGAGGAGGATCGTCCAGGAGAGGCAACAAGAGATCGGCCTGCTCCAGCAAGCAGCACCAGTATTGCGAAGAGAGCTCCATCCACGGCCGCTGGGCCGGCGCATTCTTCAGCAACATCCTGGACAAGCACAAAATCACCCAACTCCTGGCGCGATCCGTCCCACACTCATCCTCTATCACACTCTCCAGCCAGCTGCGCACACCCCTTCCCTGCCGGCACTTGAGGCTCAAGTTCACGTCCGACTCCACCAGCGTGTTAATGATCTCCGCCGCTTGCCGATCCGGCAAGGAACACACCGCCACCAGAAGCTCCGTCAAGCTCTGGCACGCTGACGTCGACGCCTTCACCTTGAGCGGGCCGGCCGGCGTGAGTGGACCGGAGATGTACGCCGAGGGCGCAGAGACGTGCTTGGTGTCCGTGAAAGCTTTCACGCACGCTGTGGCGATCACCTTGTGGCTCCGAAACTCGATGTACTCGTCCACGGGGGCGCCTGTGCTCTGGTAGTGTTGGAGGAAGCCTGTGCAGTGGCGCCAGTGCGAGAAGATGTGCGCCTGCATGAATCTTTTCGTGGTTTCTGTGAGCTCGTCCATGTGAAGAAACTCTCCGGTAGCGTGCACCAGGGTCACGTTGTGCACTGTGAAGCTGGGCTTCAGGAGGTAGCACATGTCGGCGGCTATGGCGAAGCCCTCCACTCCACCTACGCAATGGATTGCAACACCAGCCGCTCAGTCGAAAAATGGAAGACGCATATGCATGCTCCTTCAATTTTCTTGATTTTTATCAACATTTCGATCAGGTCGGTAGTTGGAATACAGAAGTTTATCAAGCTGTTTATGTAGCTAGCGGCTGCCATGAATTTCTCGCAATCTCATCCAAGCCATAACTTATAATTGCAGTTGAGATTTTTTGAACTACATGTAGATGGGCTATGGAATAACAGAGCGAGCTCCACTTCTATTTTATGGAACTTCATGAAATGGTAAGTAAATTAAACAAGCAATTGATTTCCTTGATGATCCAATACATTACCTGGAAGGTCATGGATCGTGACAAGCTTGCAGCCCGAGGTCTCGTGAACTTGGGTTCCCCCGTTTGAGCTGCTGGGCAGATTCCGGAAGTAGCCGCTGGCGTTTTGCAAGGGCAGCATGTGCAGATGAAACTCTTCTCCGTTCACTCTGACCACCACGTCGCTGTACTCCCCCGTTTTGCGCACTCGTTGCAGCCATCCGTTGCGCCCATCTTTCTTGGCCATGGCATGGATAGTCAAGGACTTGCTAACATTAATTCGGTTCCTGTTTCCTTATATAACCTAGTCTAAACGGTTCTCAGAAATGAAACCCCGATAAGCATTGAATTGATCGCTAAGTACTAGCTCAGGTTCGTCTCCATCCATTGCCACAATGGTTGATCGAGCTCAAATAAAGCGCGCGAGCGCTTCTCCAGTCCTTAGCTTCCACCACAGCTACGTCGCGCTGCAATTTGCAAGAGAGATTGTCGAAGCTTTCGTGAGAGAGGCTGTAGCTTTCCGCAGCCACATATCAATCAAAGATGTGCTAGCTGCCGCTTCTTCTTCACTCGGGCCGAACAATGCTCACAAACCCCGCTCGCCCTTGCAGCAATAGTAACCAAATGCAACCCCAAAAAACTAAATCAAAACCTACAATGCTCCCAGCCACTTACATCTCCGAAAACGTTCAACTTCCAAGCTGTCTAGCGTTGCTCTCCTCATGCGAGCGCCCATGACCTCGAATTCGAGCTGCAATCGATCGATCGACTGACAATTCGATCAAGTTAACAGGGGTCGCAGCTAGCAACTGTGGACCTTCGACAATTAATCTCTTGATGAAAACCCTTCTCTGGAGAACTTGACCGTCTCATATACTCCCGTACTTGACCGTCTCTCTCGATCATACACGCACTGTAAGCTAGCTGCAAGTTAGGGATCGAGCTTCCTTGCTTGCTCCTACAAGAGATCCGAGCATCGATCACGAGAAGAGAGAACCTGGAATCTTCTCGCTCGATCATGATTCGAACTCCTGGAATCGACATGTGGAGACTCGTGAATGGACTTGCTAGCTATTGTTCAGGCTTCCTCCCGGACGTACGTACGTACTCCGTGCGTTGCAAGGGAGTTTGGTTAGGTAGCTAGCTTGCTGCATGTATGCGCAGTCACTCGGTTGTACGACACCTCACTGCCACACAAAATCAGTGATCTACTTCCAGGTTTCCCTCAGAACAGATCTGGATTCTATTGATTGTCATGAAAAAAAATACTTTTAATTAATTAATTACGAAAAGAATGCATGAAATCCATCAATTTTACTCGAGCGAGCTAGCAGGCTCAGGCGCTCAGCTCAGAGGCTGTAGATTTCAGAGTCTTCGCTGGGCACCTGCACGTACTTCAAGGGGCAGCTCGATCGATCGATCGATCAGACTAAACACCAGACCTCGTGGCAGCGCATGAAAGTAATGATCACGGTTCTGCTGCAGGTTCAGCGCAAGTGGGCGAGCTCAGCTCAGGGGAACCAAGTGTTCAAACCAATGATGGGCCTTGGTATGCTTGGGAGGGAAGAAGACGGAGGAAAGCATGAAGGCACTGGGCATGTGAAGAATGTTTGACCCCCGAATCAGGCGAAACGGACTCCTTCAAATCGGATCAGCCTGACGGGGCTCGGATCTTCACGTTTCTTCCAAAAGCAAGGCAAGGCAAGGCAAATCACGTGATGATATTGTAAAAGATTATGGAGTGTAATTGTGAATCGTATGTAACTTAAATTTAAAATTGGGGTAAATGAAATAATAAGCATTAAGCCCTCAGAGTGTTGGTGTCCACTCCGGGTTATGAATGTTTTCAAGAGCGTTTTGTAGGAGCTAAGGTAGAAGCACCAGTAGTCGATCATTTAAGGAGTTTTGGAGCACATTGTGTGCAGTAGGAGGTGGTGGAAATTTTTCTCAAGTAGGAAGATAGGAAATATGGAGATTGCAAAATTTTCAGAATTTAATTCCCAAAATTGAAATTACAGTGAATTTTGGGAGCAAAAAAGTGCATTTCACTAGTAGACAATGTCTAGAGTCTTCCAATTCTGATCGTCAAGGATGCTCACTATTTCGGGACATGTGTCATAACCATATTGGTCCCAACCTTGAAAAATACAGAAAATAACACTCCAAGCCTAATTTCCAACCTAAGGTTGGAAAAAGTGCACCCTACAGGTTGAGTACTGATTTGGAGATTCTACATTTTTTCCGTGCAAGTTTCTCCTAGTTTTGATGTTTCCCTATGTTCTAATGTCATGATGGAGGGATTTTCAAAGAATTCCTATACAGGAAAAAATTATGGATTTTCTTTGCAAGTATTTTCATAAATTCTCTCCAAATTCCCCTTGTACAATTCAAATTGGTAGACTTTGTACAAATCTTACATTTCAATGTTGTTTCCACCTGATAGTTGGTAGATTTTACAAGATGCAATTGTCCTATATCAATTGTTAAGGGTACTATGAGGTTGGACACATAAGACTTGTAGGTTGTCAATCTACATGGTAATGAATTCTATTCACTGAAATCTAGCTTTTCTTTGAGTTTGTGTATTTTAGAAATCTAAGAAATTTTACATCATATAAAATTATAAAATGTTAGAACAAATGAAATCTACATATACCTAAAATTTTGAAATCCTAAAATCTAGGAAAAGGTCTAGATCAAAAGTTTTGAAATGTACAAATCAATGAGATTGAAATTCAAAATCTACATATCCGTTAGATTTGAGACTCCAAAATTTACAACTAATATTGATTGTGCTCACTAAAATCTACATTGAAGTTAGATTTTAGAGGCATAAATCTACATTCTAAAATATCAAAAATTGAGTTGATTTGGAGGTCGGGATGTCTTCTAATAATAATGAAAAATGCACAAATTTCCCTGTCTCACATTTCCCTGTGAGAGCCACATTCCCTGTGAACATGAATTTCTTACACTTTTGTGTTTCTTTGTCCAGAGGGAATTTTCAATGCAATATCCATAGGGAATTCCAAAGAAGTCTGCTGTGATGGTCCTTGTAGATTAGAGAAGCAATTCTTGTCTATTCTTCATCTATATGATTAGCATGGTCACTCGTTCAGTATCTGAACAAGGTTCTGAATTAGATTGTATAGGGATGGATAAAAGAAAGATAACTTGTAAAAATAAAGATCTAATGATTAGATTCTTCTTTGACTAAGTATGGTTTATTATATCTAAGAAACTCCAAATTTGCATTTCTTTTCCTGCCTGGGATTTTTAAAGGCTAAAAAATAATCTATATTTTATTTTTCAAATTACAACAATTAGAGTTTTCACCCTATACAATAGAACCTCTTTAATAGAGTTGGAACCGGTCTGACATATCAAGTTAGAGAGGTTATTACATTAGGGAGGATCATGATGTTTGTATATGGTTCATATTGTTAAGTTGGAACCGACAATCAATGCTTCTTGACAACACTTTGTTAGTTTAGAGAAGACTAATTTTGGGAGGTTCTGGGTGATTGCATGAAAGACCGGTACTGAAACATTGTCACAAACGCAGTGCCAAAGCGTCATTTTGCAATAACTTTAGAAGCATGATTCGTATGAACTTGAAATTTTTAGTGGAGATTCTTCTTATGAGTTTAATCATATCTCATATTTTTCAGAAATTTTCAAAAATCATTTTATATTTAAAAATCATTTAAACTAATTTGTCACGTTTTGAATTTTAGGGTTTTTACTACGTAAGGAGTCCCCAAATTTAATGATTTGGAGCTGAAATTTCTATGGTCTATTCCCATAGTAGAAAGTCATGTTTCTACCAAGGGGCATTGAAAAGTATTTTATTTTATATCCTCTACGTCCATGCAAAGAGGGCTCCCTTGCGCATGCAATTTTGAACATTGAAGATGGTTTTAGGATCATTTTTTTGGTGAAATCTCTTCACCATTAAGTCTTCTCAAATGTTATTTTCAGTTTTTTTTTAAATTACTATTCCTATTTTTTACAAATTAAAATGTCAAAGTATGTATTTTCTTGCGATTATGTACTTTTCTAGTTCTCCTATTTAGAGAATTTTTTTTTGCTTTTCCTTCATAGGGTACCTTCTTCTTATAGGTTTATACATTTATCATATTTTTCATAATTTTTTAAAAATGCTTTTCTATTTTTATAGTACTCCCAAAAAAATGACTGAAAACGGCCAAAGTGGAACAAAAACGGAAGGTCTTTCATGCAATCACCCTTCTATTGTATATTAAAGTTCTAGTGTCACCTTTGAATATTAAAATAATACATTTATATGTCTAAATTTCTCAACATTATTTCAAAGTGAATAAAGTAAACAAAACTCATTCTATGACTGGGGATTGACAGGGTGATTGACAGGGTGATTGTCAAAATTGGTAGTTGATTTTGGTGTTACATGTAACATAATAGTCTTGTCTTTTTGCTATAACTTTTGAAGCATAAAGACAATCAACTTGAATTTTTTATTGACAATGAATATTGATAGTTATCAAATTCCCTTTTTTTTCAAAAATTAAAAAAAATCATTATATGGTTCAATTAATTTTGCTAATTTGTCACATTTTGAATCAAGGGATTTTTAATATTGTGTGAGTCTCCAAAATTAGTAATCTCAAGCTAAAATTTTTGTAGTCTATTCCCATAATAGGCATGCTTGTTCCTACTAAAGGGAATCTAAAAGTATATTATTTTAATTCTTCTGCATTCATACAAATAGAGCTCTCTTGCAAACAAACTTCTAAACATTAAAGCTATGGTTTTTAGATTACTCTTTTGGTGAAATTTCTTTACCATAAAATTGTCTCAAATGGATAATTTTTAGTAAATTTCTTTGTAAATTGTTTTTCCTATTTTTTTACAAATGAAATGTCCAAGTACTTATTTTCTTGAGATTCTACAAGAAATGCCTACCATTTTTGTTTTAAAATGACCTATTTCAATGAGTACAATGACTTTTGGAATAAATTTTTTTTGATGAAATAAAATATGGATAACTTATAAAGCATTGAAAATAATATGTTTCTAAAAATTTAGACCTAAGAAATTTATCTTTAAAAATTATGCACAAAAAAGGGACAATAGGAAATGCCAATAAAATAGATACTTTGATGTTTGATTTTTAGAAAATAATTTAAAAAATTTACCCCCTAAAAGATCGGCATGCATTTTTTGGTTGTATAAAATTTTTAGGCAGGTAAGTGTGACTAGAGATTTCCATATTTCAGGCTGAAATTTTAATAGAAGGTGGATGCAAGGAGTATCTTTCATATGCACTAAATTTCATGACATTTGGAAATGTGAGTCAAAAGTTATGACCTAATATGTTATACTTTTTTCGTAACTGGGCAGTCTGGGCAGATTAAAAAAAAAACTTTTTTCAAAAACAAAAATTTGAAATTGGTTTTCTAGAGTTATATGTACATGAAAAGCTTTTAATGATCCCATTTTTATCAATGAGTCAAAAGTTATGAAGATTTTTAGTTTGCAGGCAATTATGGGTTCTCTACTCTAAAATAAACTTTGAAATCCTTTATCTTACTCAATTTTCAATATTTTTTGAAAAAAATAAAATCTTAGGATGTAGATTATTTCTCAAAACATTGAAACCATTGGGATTAGCATTTTTTAATTCCATACTTAAATTCTTGACAATTTTGTATTTTGAATCATTCTATACTACTATCTACTTACTATTTTTTTCCTATATGTTGTACAATTCTAAATGAAGTGAAATATTTCAAGCATGTAGCCAACTTGTCTAGGAAAAAGAGCTTAAAGAAGCACCATCATTTTGGACATTTTTTCATCGAAAAGTGAGCTTGTGAAGTGCTGCTGCCTTGTTAATCGCAGGCCCAAAAAAATGGTTTCAGTAAATTTAAATGCTTATATCTTGCATCAGCACGGTGGAATTTTTTTTAATTTTTACCATATGTTCTCAAGTCAGCATATGGCAAGATCCTACGGTTACATGTGTCAAAAAAAGTTTTTTTTCAAAAATTATATACTTGTACTAAAAATGGCAGTTTTTGAACGTTTTTGGTGAAATCATAGTCATGGAACTCTAGGGGTTAATAAACTATAATACACATCTTCTTTTTCCTAACTTGAAGGTGTTCCTTTTCAATCATTTTCATCTTTGGAAAAAAATTGTGTTCACTGCACTTGTGCAAAGGTAATATATTTTAAATACATGTGGAAGGTAGACACTTTATTATTTTTAGAAAATCTCTTCAAGAGCTGGTATAACTTTAGTAGAAAACCTCATATCCCAGTTTTGAGCTTCAAATTTGTATTTTGAGATTACAAACAATACAAAAAGAACCCAATTCAGATGGGCAAACAGCCAAGATAGACTTCTAATTGGGGGCTGTTTAAAAATAAATTTAATTGGAAAAATTTAGAAAAAATTACTTGATGTCTACAACTATTATATATACCTTTATATAAAATTTCATACAAAATTGATACATGATCCAAAAGTTATGTACAATAAAACACCTGTCCAACGCTAAGGGGACAAAAAATGGACAAGTATTTTTTGCAATCACGGCTCGACTCTTCTAATTCTCTTACTTAAAAAAATTTTCTATACTTTTCCTTCCAAAGATACCTCTTCTTAACAGCGTATATATTGGCTATATTTTTAATATTTTTTGAAATGATTTTTCTAATTTTATAGTATTCCTCTCCAAAAGCATAAAAACTTCTACAATGCTACAAAATTAACTATTAATTTTTGCAATTACTGGATTGAATATTGCAACAAACATCATTTATATACAAACCGTAAATTGCTAACGAGCCTGTATGTATTTTATAACTGTATAGAGTCTGTATGTATTTAATAACCCCTTTAGGATCAAATGCTCAAATTCCAAACGGTATATAGATGAACCCAAATACATTGCAAGCATACAATTTAAATGCATTTTTTCATCCATCAAAGATTTTAAAGATTTTTGTGTTAGTTCTTTAATCTTTATATGCTATAGATTTGTACAGTATAGCTCCTGAAATTAAATTTGTATGATACATATTTGTATATTATAGCTTGACTATAATTCTTAGTAGGTTCAGTCTCAAAAGAATAAACTTTTTCAATTCAAAAAATGACCCTTCAAAACAACTAGAATAAAAAAGCAAAATAAAAATCTTCAAAAACCACTATGATTAGAACTTAATATTTTGAACATTAAGGGAAAAAACTCTTGTGAAAATTACAAATATTCAATCTACAATCAATTTTATTAGAAATTTATCAATATTTAGCTTCAAATTTTATTGAAATATATTTGGATTTATGTATGAGTTGATTTAGCTAAATGGATACAATCTGTAAATCATATTTGACAACTATTGTTATTAAATTATTTTTTCTAAAGTTGTATTTTATAATACATCTTCCCAATTTTAGAAACTTGGACTGGTACCTCCTTTGGTCCTTAACCCCTTAAAGCCTAACAACTTTTTGACAATGGAGGATTTCAATGAGTTGTCTCACTTTGATTATTTTTTGCTGATGGATGTGCTTCAAATTTTCAATTTTAATCATACAAATAAAGACTGCTTGTCTTGTATGCACGGGATTAATTGTGGAAAATATTAACTGTTCAAATTTTTGATTATAACAATTTTGGATAATCAACTTTATAGACAAAAAACACATTTTGGGGGGAAGAAAAATTATAAGAAGATGAATAATGCTATTTTACACCGTCTCCAAAAAATTGTATTGGAATTTAAAGCAAATGAATAATCTTTTAATTTTAAAAAAATGAGAAATAAAAAATTCTTTCAAATTCATACACCTTGTCAAGTAGAAAGATTAGAAAGCCAAAACTAACCAAATTAGATACTACAAAATTAAAAAAAAATTTATATAGGGCAATTTTTGAAATTTAATAACTGATTTTTTTAGCATAGTATTTGAAAAATCTCCAAAAAATTTGGAATCATTCTAATTATTTTGTATTCTTAAGGACATTATATTAAACCTTGTATTTTTTGCTAAAAAGAATATCAAATTATTTAATTAAATTGTATTAAAGAAATATATTAAAGATTTCAAAATAATTCAAGAATTATTGGATAAAGAATCATTTTTCAACAATAATACAAAATTATAAAAATTGTTCAACAATTATACAATTTATAAAGAATTCTTGGACAAAGAAAAATTTGGTATAATTGTTGAACAATACAATTGTTGAATTCAAAATAATTAAAGAATTGTTAAATTTTTTAATGTAATTTCTCTAGACCCAATTTGTTTGTGTAGATTTACCCCTAAAGGACCAGTTGTCCCCTTGAGGGACAATTTGGGTCCGGGCAAGTTCCTACTATCTCAATTTTTAGTAATATTTTTTGGCATTTTTTGAGGTTGTATATTTTTGCAAGAGCTTTGTGAATATATAACTTTTATATTAATTGATGCCCGGGAGAAGAAGTTATGGCACAATATGTAAAAATGGAATTTGGCGGGCAGCACAAAAAAATTCACAAAAAAGTCAAAATAATTTTTTTTCAATTTTTTGATTCAAAGACTATGTTTTTGTCTATATTTGAAACTTTTTTCATTCAATTTGGACTAACAATGAGAAAGTTATGGACAATCTTATTTTTTCAGGCAATCTAAGCATCTCTTGAAAAAATAACTTATAGAATTCATTTTTGAATGCAATTTTTAGAATTCTTCAAAACAATTTGTTAGGTAGGGTTAGATTTTCTTGCTAGAACAATCTCACCTTTGGGATTATTGGGATTCAATTCCATCTAAAAGCTATTAACAATTTAGTTTTTTCTTCAATCTTGAACCCACCTCTACTTAATAATTTTTTAATGAGTGAAAGTTAAGTGCTTTTTTTCCTAAATTTTTTTGGTAGATTCTCAACTCAATTACTTAAGATAAATAAGTAGAAAATCATAATCACTAGCGCAAAAAATTTGAACTAAAAAGATTCAAAGCCAAAAAATCTAGTCAAGCAAGGTGGAAAAAAACTTGTTTTCTTCACTTTAAATGCATATATCTTGCAATCTACGTGGTCAAAGTTTTTGAAATTTCTTCCACATATTCATATACTAGTCAAGTATAAGATCTTAGGGTTGGATATGCCAAAAAAAACAAATTTTTAAACTCTTTTCTCTTTGCAATAGAAATGATAGTTTTGAGTGGTTTTTGATAGGATATTTACCTTGGTCCTTTAGGAGTTGAATACTAGAAATGTCCAAAAAAATGTAAGTCTTTTCCCATACCTATTCCACTCATTGAAAAAAACATATATTTACTTCCTTTTTCTAATAGATTGCATTTTCTAAATAAAATTTAAATACTCCTACATTGAAATTTTGAAAACTGGAAAATACAACAAGTATGCTTACTTGTTACTCTAGAAGTCTTTAGTTTACAAAATATTAAGATTTATTTCACCCTACTAAGAATTTGTTGTTGAAAATTTGAAGAAGACACATTGTGTCTCCTTAGTCCTTGAAGGATTAAGGATTTAAATCACACGTTCTTATTACAATGGAGATTGTTTGCCAATGCAATGATGAAAAATTCTAATGCATAAATTACATTGATATAAAGTAATCCCGCTCATTACTAGCACCTTCTAAATTCCGCCCTCATGTTCCCATGGTATACATTTCTCTTCTGAAATGTATCCTTTAGGTACATGAGGGCAAAATTGAAAAGGTGGTGGTAATAGGTTGGTTCACCTTATATGTAAGTGAAAAAAGAATAGGATACTTGTAAGATAGGGTGCTCTAAAAGCGACCCTATTCTAAAAGTGATCACTAACATAGAGGGCACATTTTGTTTTCTTCAATGTACCAAAAGTGTACATTTCAAAGAGGTGGTCACTTTCAGTGACTTCTACCTTTCAACTTCAAAAATTCACAACTAATTCCACAAAGGTCCAAAAATTATGAAACAACTTGGCTTGGATGCCCATTCCATTTTTCTTCTTACAAAAAAAAAACTAAAATTATTTTAAAGAGTTTAACTTCCCCCAAAAGGCATTCTGCTCTTAAAAGATCGCTTTGAGAACAGACTACCGTACTCGTGTTGCAGATATGTTCACAGCTCGTATTGTACCCGACACATTCAGGGGTGAGTCACCTCTCACGGGGCAATCACGAATCATTTGCACCCGAACTTTACCCCCCAAGAGACTGGGGGGTCAGTAAGTTCTGGCGTTTTTTTATATTTTTCATTTTTCATTTTTCATTTTTCATTTTTCCTAAGTGGGTAACAGTTCTGGCAAATTTTGCAAAATATTTGTGTGATTCAGGTATTACGAAAACCACTTTGACACCAAGACAAGCTTTTTATACAAGTGGGGTGATAGGATGTAAACAGAGACCATAGCATAACATTCAGTAGCTCTACAGTGATGTTGTGGTATATTCCACACTTCAACAGTGTTTCATCAGTAACTACTGATGAATTAGACAAGTGGAGGATGTAGAGGCACACCGGCACTGTAGAACCAAGGCAACATCAACACATGCTACTGAATGTTATGAGCTCAACCGCTCATAGTTAAGTCAAAAACAAAAATGGTGTTGGAAGTAGAATTTTAGATTACATTTAGATATAGTAAATTCACTTTTTTTTTAAACTTTGAACTAGATTAATGTGAAAAATCAAGCCAAATTTCATCTCCAAAAACTCATTTGAGATTTTGAGCCTCCAATTAAAGTTATACCGTATTTGATTATCATGACCTTGTTTTTTTCAATTGTCTGTTAATTCCAAAATTTTCAAAGTTCTAAAATGATATTTTTGGATTTTGAGTAAGTTCTTTCTATGTCAAAATTTGATGTAGTTCTTTAAATGTATTTTCAAGGTAAAGGAGTCTCAATATAAGGTGCATGAGAAAAAATGTTATGCCTTTATAAGTATAAAATGCCTGAATTGGCAACAAAAAATATTGTAAAGTCTTGAAATAATCTAATTGATCCTCCCTCCTTTATAGAATTATGTGGAAAGCTTTGATTCATTCTAATTGGATTGGTGGTGTAAAAGTTATGATGAATCTTGTTTTGTGGATAATTAATGTTATTTCTAGAATAGTAATGTAAAAGATTTGTTTTTGAGCTCATTTTTCACATTTTTTTCAAAAAAAGAGTTCATATATTATTTGCTACAATTTTACCTTTAGTAATAACACATTTCAATTCTTTTTGAAAACTATTAAAGACTAAAACTTCTTAATTATTTTCTAAAGAATGAAAAAAAACTTGTCTTTTTTTGAACCTAGATCTTTAACTCAATTCTCTATTGAAAAAATCAAACTTTAAAATTCCGTAATATAAAATTTTGAAGTTAAGAGTTTTCAAAGTTTGAAAATCTAGAGGTATTTTAAGGTTCAAAAAAAACTTTTCTATTCACTTTGAACACTAGTATTTCACAATTTACTTGGTCAAAAAATTTAAATGTTTCCCATCCATTTTCATGCAAGTCTAGTGCAAATTTCTATGGTTAGATAAGCAAAAAAATAGTTTCTTTTTCATCTTTGCACTTTCTTCTAGAAATGGCAGTTTTGGATTGTTTATGGTGAAACATTGTCATAAACATTTCAAGATTAATCCCTAAAGGACCAAGGCCTTTATTTTGCCAAAGAACTCTCAAAACTGCCATTTCTAGAGTAAAGAGTAAAAAAATCTGAAAAGTGTTTTTTTTGCACATTCAACCGTTAGTTCTTATACCTAATTAGTATGACAATGTGTGGAAAAATTTTCAGAATTTTTGACCGCACAGATTGCAAGATATCTTCGTTCAAAGTGAAAAAAACAAGATTTTCATCACATTGCGGGACTCGATTTTTTGACTTTGAACATTTTTAACTTAAATTTTTTGCACTACAGAGTTTTGAGCTTTAAATTTTTCTAGTGGAGAATTGAGTTGAGTGTCTAGGAAAAAAAAGAAATTCAAAAAAACTTAATTTTCATTCTTAAAAAAATTGTTAAGCAGAAGATAATACAAGATAGAAGGAAAATCTAAAATCTTAATATCTTTTAGATGGAATTAAAATGCACTAATTCCAATGGTGAGATCGTTCCAGCAAGAAAACTAAACCGTGTGGAACTTTTTTTTTCTGAAAAATTGCAAAAATTGCATTCCAAAATGAATCCTACAAGTTATTTTTTTCAAGAAGATGCACTAATTGCCCCAAAAACAAGATTGTCCATAACTTTCTCATAAAAAATCCAAATGAAATGAATCAAAGCTTCCCAAATAGGCAAAAATAAAATCTATGAAGAAAAAAAAATTCTTAAAAAATTCATTTTTTTGCAAAATATTTTTGTTACCCGCTCTCCCTTGTTTTGAGCTTATTTGGGCATAACTTTTTTTCCCGGGCATGATTGAAAAAAAAATTATATTCCCAAAGAAGGTTTCAAAAAATCACGACAAAAATTCAGCCCATAGGTACCTGCCCAAAATCCCATTTGTCCCCCAAAGGGACAATGGTCCTTTAGGGGTTAATCTGTGCACTCTTTTTGATTGAGGATCTACGCAATGTTTTGCATTCAAATTTTCTAGTTGTATAAACTTTTGATAAGAATAAGATAGTTGCAAAATCCTATATATTAACTTTCAAAAGAAATAGTTAAGTCAAAAGCAAGAATGGTGTTGGAAGTTAAATTTTCACATTCTAATCCAAGACATTTAAATTTAGTGCACAACAAGTGTGAGGGAAAATTTTCATAATTGAAAGTGAACTAGTTCAAAGATCTAAGTACTTGATAGATTATAAGATGATTTAGTATGCACACATTCCTTACTACTCCCTCCGTTTGGAAATAGTGCATCCATTCTTAGTGCAATTACTATAGAGAATGGATAGACTATTTCCAAATGGAGGGAGTATTAAACAAAATGTTTTACGATTTTTGGAGTTCATGGTCATTTAGAATATACATTGTTTTGAAAAGAATCATATAAAGAACATCTACTTACAAACAATTTAAGGCCAAGATCAAGTTATAAGAAACTTAAGATATATTGATTTGCAATATTGAAATGAACATGTTTTTGCAAAGAAGCAACAACATAATTAGTTGGCTTTAGATATCAGATTGTATTCAAAATTGTTTTGATATGGACTTCTTCGGTACTTCTTCAATTATATAGTCATATTTTGTGATAACACCCAATCATGTGTTTTCTCTTTATCTTCACTATCCTTTGAAAGTCATCCAAAATTCTTTGCCGCAACAACATACATCCACAAGGCAAGCATCTCCATACAATTATGTAAGATCTATGAAATTTCAAATCATGATTTGTTTGTTAGTATAGAATGTGCACACAAACCATGACTACATAGGAACTTCATATCCCATATTCTAATGCTACCGTAATTTTCAAAGAAATTAGAGATAATATAGAGGTCACTAGCTAAAGCACTAAAGGGTTAATAGCATCCGCATCCTTGCACTAGGAAGATTTGACATTCAACCAAAATAGATGAAGAGTGTTCTAAGCCCCTCCAAATATAATCCAAATTAGACTTTAATAATTTATCATGTTAAGACTAGGCCTGCCAAATTTAATGCCAATGAGCTTTATCCTACACTCAGCTTGCAATTCTTCAATTACAATATGTGAGATTTATTTGGTGTATTGTATACTTATTCAAGTTAAAGACAAATTGCAAATTTCTAAAGAATGCAACTTAGAGTAATAATTTAATGATGGTTTTCAAATAGCGCAGTAAATTATGATCCATTGATTATATTATATGGTCAGAGCTACTATTATATAAATTGATATTTTCAACTAAATTTGAAAGAAAGATTGGAAATTACATTGAAAATTGATTGAAAATTCAAAATTTGTAGGTTTCACCTAAAAAATTCCTTTAAGTTCAAAATCATAAGTTTTGCTTATGTTATTTTATTAGAGTCAGTTTTCATTTTACTTGTTTATTCAAGTTGTTAATGAAGGGTCATTTTTTGAATTGTGAGAAGCTTTTTTAGTTGAAATTTCCTTGTACTTTTTGAATCTTAGAATTTTTTCAAAAAATTACCACAATAATCCACAAACATTTAAATGGATGATTCTCCCAAGGTCCCCTCTGCTTGAGACATATTCACATTGCTTGAAGCATATGCATTTGGGTAATAAATAGGAAATTGAAGGGGTCTTCAAATGTAGATGTGAAATTATGGCATGTCATATTATTGTGCAAATGTATACAAAACACCACGGATGGAATACTCAATCTCTCACTACCATCACAATATGACCAAAAGGAGCTACACACAAAGTTAACCCCCTTTACAAGCACTGCATGAACAATTTGACATCCCAAAACAAGTCACCAAGAAAAAATTTACAAACATCAATAACATTGTTAGAAAGGAAGAAAGTAACTCTGGTCTAAAAAGACCGGCATGAATGAAGCGTCTATTGAAAATGGCTCAACTATCTAAGCCTCATGAATGGCAAATTCCATCCTTGATGCCTTTGTTAGGAGGTAGACTCTATAATAAAGAATCAACCTGCCCTTTTCTATAAGAAATTCTCAGGTCCCTATATGACAACAAGGTAGTTACTGAACCCCCACTACAATTGGATGGACTATAGTGATAAGCACCCCGCCACCCCTAGGTTTGATTTATGACCATCTCACCAGTGTGCCAAGGCCAAAGCCAACGAGCCAAGGCCGCAAGTGCCGCTTAACATTGTCATAAACACTCTAAACATGTTCTACTCTTCAAACACAAACACTAGAATAACAAAACAATATTATCTTTCCCTGATCCCCACTAAATTACATTATCATTTCTTTCATTCTAATTTTATTTCTAACTATTGCATTGCACTCCACAACCCTTCTGATTGGCAAATTCAAAAGTATTTTGATTTTAATTAAATTTAGGATTAGATAGAGTCTCCCTTGTAACCAAGATAGGCATTAGTTTAACATTACGCATTAGTTTAGTTGAAATTTCAAGCCTCCGGAGGGCTGCCTTACAGCCCTCCGAGGTACCCTAATTTTTTATTTATTTTGCAAATAAACTTGTTTTTCTCCTATTTCCGCCCTGTTGAAACTGCAGCAGCAATGGCGCAGGAACCAAAAATTCCGAATAAAAAATTATAATTTTTTTTTTTTAATCTTAAAAAATTCTGCCGAAATTGATTGCTCCGGCAAGCAGTCAAAGACTTTGACTGCTCACCAAGAGCAATTTGGAAGTTGACAAGCCATGCAAACAATAGCATGGCATGTCAATTTCCAACGGCCCTAAAATGGGCTGAAATTTTTTGTAATGTACTGCAATTGCCTTTCAATGTCACTGCATTTGGCTTCTTAGAGTCTACCGCTGGACCTCAAATGAACAGACTCATCATGTACATTAGCCATAGATAATGGGGAGTTACTTAGTGCAAGGGTGGAGATGCTGAAAGCAGGACATTAAATCCCCCCGTCTTTGGTGGGCCCAACAGGATAAATTCAAATTTCTCAAAGGTAAAAATAAATAAAAGCTCCCTATATTTGAGCCCTGTCTCAGGATAATTACTAGCACCTCTAGCTAATTTGGGGCCTCTGATTGCAAATATGAATTCAGATTTTGAAAAAAAATTAAATTCTGGCACATAAAAAATTCCAGCGTTTTCCCCGGGGTAAATTCGGCCCGTGGGGCCCACAAAGGACGGGGGGATTTAACGTCCTGCATGCTGAAATGCGTACACACAAGCTCCCATTTCTGACTTGAGCTCGATCTAATGGAACAGCGGCTCTGAACAGTGCATATCTTCCTGGAGATGATCTCAAACATAATTTAGCAGCTTTTTCTTTTTCTTTTCTTCAGTTTTGAACACAACTGATTTCAGCGATTCATTGCAGAACCTGACTTCAGTACTTATCGAACTTACAGCTTGTAGTTAGAACTGCACACCTACACAACTCAGACGCTTGAGCAGACTAGATCACTCCCCCTGCGCTGGTTGCAGAGCATTAGTAAAAATCTAAATTGATACAGGAATGATCCAAAAATTCTCACTTCTCAGGGTAACTTAGTGATCCCTACTTGCCGTGAGTTGTTCTTCCCACCCCAAATTAACTTAATTTTTCTGCTGACTGCCTTGTAGCTAGCACCTAACTATGCATTCCCAAGTGTCAGGCGCGCACTGCCCACATGCAAACTCCAAGCCCTTTGGTCCTCCGCTGTCAATCAACCAAATGAACCCATATCATAATCACTTATTCTATATATGATTGGCATCATTGTGGTTAATGGTACACCCCAAACAGTCCAATTTTTGAGTATCATTACCATGACAAAGAATGCTGCGTTTCGAAGGAGCTTCTGCTTGTGGCGAGCAGCGCGCCGCTGCTCTGAGTAATTGAAAATTTATCGTCTCGCTAGTTTCCAGGTTCACCTGGTGCAATCGATCCACAGTTGCTCACATTCAAATGTGCATAACTCCAAATTGCTGAACTTGAGTACCGTCCTGAACTCTTGGTTCCATAATACTTTTCATGTCTGGAAATTTTCCAACCCTCCCTAAGAAAAGTACACAGGCTGGTGACTGATGGTAGCCTCCACCAACAAGATAGTAATAGAACTTTAATGGTGACATTTTGACTCAACATCATGTACGTCATGGACTGTTTCAGTCAGATAAGATACCCAGTGACAAATAATCAATTCGAATGTTCACATGAATGTTGCACAATGCGTGAAGAAGAGGACCTCTCAGCTTCTCTGGGCCAAAATGCAATGCAGGCCCACAGAAAGACAAGCTCCACAGAAGGCACAAGACCCTCTCATCAACACGATTTGGAATGCCAGTAAGTTACCAAGGAACAGTCGCCCAAGGAAAGCATGTCCCTCATGAAATTGACGTTTATGAGCATTAGCCCCTAAAGTTCCAAGGTCATTTTTTTGGGTGAAAATCTCTCGAACTGCCAGTTTCATTGCAAACAACAACAAAAGTTTAAACATTTGTTGATTTTGCATATTCAACCATAGAATCTTGCACTAGACTAGTACAAGAATGTTTAGAAGAAATTTTAGAAACTTTGATTGTATTGATCACAAGATATAATTGTTTGAAGTGAAGAAAATGAGTTTTTCTCCTAGCTTGACACTAAATTATAAGGCTTTGAACTCTCTTAAGAAGAAAAAGACGATGTTGCCATTTCTGGTTGTTCATGATCGGAGGCACTATACATGATCTCAAAAAGAAAGAACAAAACAAAACAACCACGAAAAAAAAGAAAAGAGAATGCTGCCATTTCTGTTTTTTCATGATCTTGATTACTGTTCAGATTTGGTGATTTAGAGTTGCTTCTCACATGAGGTGTCTGATATAAATGGACATTTGCACATTACATGTGCATGCATGATGCGAGGGGACTAAGTGGCCCAATGCCAAGTAATGGAATAAACAAACTAGATCAGAAGACGCTTACAAAATTGTACACCTTTCAAGGTATAAAAAGGCCTTGAAAGCCCACCTTCGGCGCAATTCCAAGTGGGACACAAACTGCATATTTAACTCAAGCTGCTAAGACTGTCAACAAGAGCCTTCAGAAGTACAAGACAAGGTGACTACTATGCAGTGTGAGAGGAGGTAGTTGGCCGGAGAGAACCTACACGGATCGGAGCAAAACTCGCTAATAATCTAAAGACCCTTGGTGATCAGTCTTTGGTGGGGACTCCTTGGAACCGATTCACCCGTTCCTTCATAGAATCGCGTTGACGTTGGGCAATCTTATTGCTAGGGTCGAATTGCAAGGCCTCCTCATAGGATTTCAGAGCTTGCTTGAAATCCTTTCTCACTTCGTATACGTTCCCTAGGTTATTCCATGCAGTCACGTAGCCGGGCTGTAGCTTCACTGCCTTCTCGTACTGACTTATGGACGCATCCAATTTATCGTCGCTGAAATAGCTGAAGCCCAATGCATTGTACACCTGCACGGTCCAAAAACTAAACATGAGACTTGATAAAAAGGACTCCCAATCAAAAGGTTCAATACATGCCACATTCACAATAAACACTTTGAAGAAGCTTTCAATATTCCTGGCCCTGCATATTGACGACACTCAGGGCCACTTTAGATGCACAGACGACGCAAAAAGCTTGGGATAAACAAGCTGTAAAGTTGACCAACATCATGTGCAACTAGAGGACAAGTTTAAAATAGTCCGTTGCATTACGACACCTTATGACAAATTTGAGGTAACAAGTGCCCAATCCATGTCAAAGAGGTAGCTTGACACATAGGAGATATGTAAGCGCAACCTCTTCATGATCACTCTCGTTACTTGGGTAAGTATACAGTCCATGTCGAACAAAATCAGAATAAAATGAGGCAAAATGAATCAAAAATGATTTTTGCACCAATCAAGGTGTAGGATTTCTTGTTCTCTCAAGCTTCTTTTCTATCATGTGCAATCTAAAGCGGCCTAAGAGTATCAGGGTTCTATTCTTCGAGGGCACAAGTGATGCCTAAGTGATGCATCAAGTCGAATCGCTAACATAATAACAAATGCTATGACCAATGAGAGAGCAAGATTAGTTCCACCAGACAAATATTGAAATAATAGATATTAAACTGATACGAATCTTTAAAGACTCTTTCGGTCAACCAAAAATATTAATAATGACTAACCTGTGCTAAATCAGCTTCATCACCGTCCCATTTCTTGATGGCCTGTTCCAGATACTTGTTTGCAAGTACATAGTACTTCTTGCGCAGCATCACTGCTCCTAGCTCGAAGAATTCCTCTGACGAAGCCTCGCCGCTACGCACTCGATCCTACAAACAAGAAACCAAATCGAGGCGTCACTTCCCAGTTTCGCGAAAGTGGATGGATATGAAGCAGACGCATCAATATAGATGAAGGTTTAGGGAGGGTTTACACTCCTGGCAAGACTGGCTTGCGAAAATTGTTGTCACATACGCATTCAAGTCAATTTTTCACCGATTACCAAAATTACCAAAATCCTTGTCCCATGGTCAACAGAACAAAATGTTAAGGCCTTAAGGACAAACTTCCAACTATTGACCAATCACATGTAAACCCGCCTTTACTGCATAATCAGGAAGGTCTCTGTCATCCACAAACAAGGAGGCCGGAACAATGAAATTCAACATCTCTTCTGAAACAGACTGCTATAGACCAACCTCTTGCTGGTGGTGCTTGATATTCAATGGTTAATTTTTAGTGCAAGAGACACGAACCTGCAAATCCTTTGCGGCGGACTCTAACTCACGGCGGACGAGAATTTGACGAACCACCAAGAAACTGCCAACTCCCAGAAGAGCTAATAACGCCCCCAAGTAGATAAGCTGCACTCCGAACTCCAAACCTTCACCGATCTCACCATAGGCCATGTTCGCTTCGAGGGTGGACCCATTGGCTGCCCCAGAAAACCCCACCAGAGCAGGCAGGGCAAGAAAACCCACCATTGCACCGCCTGAAACGCCAACTTCACCTGCAGAATCAACCACCACGTGCAGAACCACAATATTATAACGAGTAGCCTTGCCACTTAAGCACATATTGCTAGCGCAGTGAACTATTGAAAATGTGAACAAATAAGCCCAATCGAAGGTGAAACCTAATCAATTTCGATGCATGATCTTAGATACGCATCCAAATGTCCACTGTAAGCACCATCCCGTCAGACTTTACATTCTTCCAACCGGTAGTGGGAGGGCTCAATCCAAACGCGTGAATCTCCTGAAATTCAAATACCGAATGAAATGACAACATACCATCCCCTGTTGAACAGAAATCCTTGGAGAAATCCTTAGAGAAGACATTCTTCGGAGACGCAAGTTTCTTCCAGTAGGAGGGATGCGTGCCGACTCGGGAAGCCGTTGAAGATTGTCGCTTGAAAAGCTGCTTCCTCCACAACCAGACGAACATTCCGAACATTGCATATAGTCCCCCGTGAGCGACTTCAATGCAAAATCGACTCTCAAATCATCGACCAATTCCTTTCATCTTATTTCGCAACATTCACCTCAAAAGCCGAATAGGATTTTAATCACAGAAGAGCCTCACTCTTGGCCCTACATCTTGCCTCATTCTTTTCTCCTCATTCTGTTTTCAATTCTCCCCCACTTAGGGTTTTGTGAAGTGTCCACTTTACTCAAAAATGCTCAGCAAACAGGAATTCTTTCACATTGCAATACCAAAAAACAATCGATCAGAGGCTATCTTCAATCGCTAATCATAGGCTCCCGAATCGATCCTGTTTCAAAAATGGGAACGAAAGAAATGGATTCCAACTCCGCGTGATGAGGAGCGGATAAACCCGGACAAGAAATCGGACTCACGCATTCCATACCTCAGAGACCACTGGCACGGTCTTCTTCTCTCGTGCAATTCCCAACAAGCCACCCCCAAACCTCCCATTCCCAACCACTCTCCCATAGCGGCTCACGAATCTCCTCCCACGAATCTGGAGCAGCGCCACACTGTCCACGCCCCCCAAAACCCGGCAGCTGGTCATGGCAGCTGCCATCGTCCCTCGCTCCCCCTTCAACCCCCAAATCCGAACAACAGAAATTCGCGCACCTCACTGGCTAACCCTAAAACTTCCCAACCAGCGGAATTCGGCCCAAATCTCACAACCCCTCCGCTGCGGCCAAGAAGGGGGGTTCGGCCCTTTCTGCTTGCTTAACTCTTACTAGTGGCAAAATGAAAAGAGCAAGCAGTTGCGCTGATTTTGGAAGCCCCGGGCCACCAGTGATGCTGTCCAGACACGAAATGCCAGGAAGAAGAGGAGGACTAGACTGGGTGCAATGCAATTGACGAACTGAAGTTGGAGCACTCCGGCGGGGATGCACTCAGTTGGCGTTGGATATGGCGGATGAATCTTATCTGAACCGCGTGCCGAGTACCGACCCGGCGTCCAATGTTGTTGCTGTCTGCTTGGCTCGGCCTTTCAGTTGGGCATCCGGTTGTTTCCAGGTGGAGTTCTCTGGAGCAGGAGATTTTCTTCCTTTTTACCAATTGCTTTCTTTTCTTGAGGCTCATAACGGAGGAGGTCCAAAACAGTTCAGGTTCTAAAAGCGTTCTCTAACATAGACGTGTATAAGGTAGGCACCCCCAAATGTGCCACTAATAGCTATAATAGCTACTGAGTCTATTTATTATTATTAAATTGTTCAAATTGTTCAAATTTTCTTATTGGAAAATGAAAGGAGGTTCCAATGCACCAAAGAACGCGACGTATGGATGTTGTATGCAAAAGTTACGAAGGAACAAAGTTTGCTTCTAAAAGCGTTTCTTCCACATAGGTACGGAATTGATTTTGGAGATGTGCACAGATTGAAGATAGCGCTTTAAGGTCAGTGGCGCATTTGGGGGTGCCCATCTTATATAGTGCATTCCTTGATGTACCAATTGCATTCTTGCAATGTACCAATAAGGTAGAGACATCCATTCCCGACCAATGACTCATTCCCGACGTATAGATTCACGTATTTTTTACCAAGCTTAGAATGTTTCTTTTTTCCCTTTTCAAAGTTGGAACCAATAAATACATGACACATGTCCCAAGTTGTGAGATAAAAAGTAGAAAATAATGATTAGAAAAAAAAGTTATTGAATGATCGGAATTGGAAGAGTCTAGAGGTTGGCTATGGGTCTAGAGCACTTTTTGCCTCCCAAATTCATAGTAATTTCAATTCAAGCAATAAAGTTACCAAATTTTTTGCAATCCTTGTCATTTCTATCGATGTACCTTTGATAAATATTTGTTTTGCCTTCACTACTCCAGATCATATTGGAATTCCTTATTTGGTCGGTTATGGGTGGCTCTACCTTATGTCTAGGAGTGGGCGCTTTTGGAGCCTTCAATAATTTCCACTTCATAAACCATAAGTATCCTACATAATCCCAAATGTATTAACATTTGGGAAAGCACTGTATTTCTACATTCATCCATCTTTTGGACCAAAAATCACTTATCAATCATATGCATGCACTTTTTCATCCAACTTTAACAACTTCATCCACATTTTTAATAGAAATGAAAAATTCTAGCAAAAAGTGTACATTTATTTTGAAATAGTGCAATGGAGCCAAATAAAAAGCTTGTTCAAGGAGCATATTAGTCAACCAAATATGATCTGATTTTTGATTTATAGATCCATTCTTTGTTTTTCCATTGATCCCAGTAGTAGAATGCTTCAATAGTAACTTAGTAAATCAAGTATGGTTTATGTTTCTTGAATTTGACAAAGTAATGTCAATTAGGTGCTTTGCTAAGTAGTATCTACTTTTGGATCAGTTACTAATCATGTGAATGTAGATTTAGAATCTATCACTACAAGAAAATAGAGGTATAAATGAATGCAAAGAATGACTCTAAAACAGTCATTGAAGACAAAAATGACTCGAGAATGACTTCAGACCTTGCAGTCATAGTGGACAAGTGATTCTTTAAATGACTGCCCGTTTATTATCACCAACAAATTTGGACTTGGATGAAGAAAGGATGGAATGGTCTACGTGGCATTCAGATTTAGGGACAAAAAAATTTGGAAAGGCAGTTGTCTTTTTTTTGAAAAATTCGGTCAACTGCAAGTCATTCTATAGTCATTTTGCAGTCGTGAGGGAGTTGTGTTGACCAATGTGAAGTTGACACATGTCCAATCATTCTTTAGTTGTTATTGCATTTTTATCTTCAATGGGCGAGTGATGCTCTGACACGTGTCCAGTTATTTTGCAATCATTTGTAGGGGGTATTTTCAAGATTGCCCAGTCATTATTGAGTGACATTCTTTAGTTATTATTGCATTTTTATCTTCAACAGGCGAGTGATGCTCTGACATGTGTCTAGTTATTTTGCAATCATTTGTAGGGGGTATTTTCAAGATTACCCAGTCATTATTGAATGACACACGTTGTCGTTCTGAAGTGATATGGATTTAAAGTTTAGGTGTAGTCATATATTCAAAGTTCCACAACAATACACCATACGTAATATACCAAATACAATATGCCATATGCCATATACAATATGCCATATACATTATACAATACACCATACACTAGCTATACATCATATTTGGCTTATGTCTCTCATGGCTTCCAAATCCATTTAGTGTGTGAGTATGAAGAGATGAAATGACAAGCCTTTTATAGAAGTGGGATAGTAGGAGGCAAGACAAACCATGTGGGATATGTAAAAATGCAGGAATTTCGTTACAAGTAAAATTTTAGACCTCATTGAGGCATAGTAGATTAATTTTTTTCAAAAAACTTTGAACTAATAAAAGTTAGGAAATCAATCTCACTTTCATCTCCAAAACTCCATTTTACATTTTGAGCCTTAAATCGAAAGTTATAGACAAGTTTGCTAAATGGACTAGACATGATTGGCACATGAAGAATACTAGGGTCACCTATTTGACTTCTTCAAAATAAGGACTTATGTAGTTGTTTTAGGTCTCTTGAATTCATGCAAAGAAAGTATGATGATGACTGCACATGATGTCCACAGTCTTCTAAATTTGTCAAATATGCAGTTTGTGGAAATGCCAAGTTGAGTATCCAGTTGCTAGTAGTATAGAAGTCATTCGTCAATCATTTTTGAGTTGTTTTCACAAGACAGTCCTTCACCGTGCACTACAACAGAATGGAGTACTTTAAACGCAAATTCAAGGTAGAAAATCATATTAGATGCGTTTGTATCTTCAATAACCAGACGCTGAGAAACGGGTTTCAAGGACCCGCATTAAAACACTTTCCTAAAGGGCAACAGCGTGTCTTTTCAGGAGAAAAGTGATTGACTTTTAAAAATCACAAGTTTTCGCAAACCGTTTATAATGTCACTTTTGTCTAACTTTGACGTTTCTTTTACTTCTTTGCTACAAGTGACATTTAGCAATTTTCCAACAATTCTTATAGACCAATGTTTTGCATCAATGTGTGCCAATGTCCAGTGCATGAGGCACGCCACTATTGATTTGTACAATTGTTAAGATCAAAATTTCAAGATCTGCCCATGTGGGCAGGGACATTCACATTTATACTGCAAGAAAGACTCAATAACATAGCGCGATTGACTTGTAAGTCATTCTCCAATCATTTCTGAGTGACTACACTACTTTTACACAAGGGCATGGTCCTTGCGTATGACTTTGCTGCAACTCTAGCAGTGGGAGCAGTCACTGCTCACTAGGTTGCCAATTACTGTCCTCCACGTCAGTATGAGGGCTTTTTTTTTCATTTTTTTAAGAAGTGCCATAGTGGCGATATAAAATTTTGTAGTGGTGCTTCTAATTTCAACATTCATCCATATTAGATAGAAAATATTACATTAACACATATCACATGTCTATAATTTGGTATTCATCCACAATCTGGTGATTTTATCCAAATTTTTCTTTTACTTTGAATTTTTTTGGCAATTTCATCCAAATTTTTTGCCATATTTTTTACCATTTTTTAGCCAAATTATTTTTTTTGGTGCAATTTGGCACCAGAAAGCCAAAAAAAAAGGCCTTGGTTAGTATAGTGCTAATTCTCGGAACGCGTGTTTCTAGCACCGGAAGTCATTTCTTAGTCTCCATGTAGTGAAACCTAGTCACAATTTATGACTGAGCCTTACTCGTTAATGACTGAGGTCAGCATGTCGGCTTCCCGACTTTCACCGCTAACAGTAGGACGGCACCTTTAACAAAAAACCGCAAAGTCATCCTCGACTTTGTCTCATCTTCATCCTTCAGTCGCAGTTGCCACTACCAAATGACTTTCCCATTTTTTATAATGCCGGACTGGTGCAATTACAGAAGTCCTAGTCATACTCTAGTCATCCCGGACAACTAGTCATTCTTCCGCAGTCATTTATACCCCTAATTTCTTGTAGTGTATACATTACAACAATACATCAACCTCGTTGGTTTTGGTCTAACTTGATTCTGTCTCACATAAGTGCAGTAGTAGTCATTCTTGTTGTAGGTCTCTTATCTTTATAGTATAAAATAAGCCTTTAAATTTAAATTTTTTTGAGATTACTGTAAATATTGTCTAGACTTAAAAGGTAGATTTGCGGAGACACTATAAAGGATGGTAAATCTTTCTTTTGGAACATGACTTTAGACTTGAAGGTTATATGTAGGGGAAGCAAGACTCACCACATTTTGAGTGTTTGGATGTAAGTCCTAGCTTTTGTTTTAAGGCTAGTTTGTTGCAAGACTTTACATATATAATCTAAAGTGTATGGAAAGTAGATATATTCTTGGAGTAATTGATTCATGTATGATTGTGTGTATGAATAAATTGGTGGCTGCCTATTGTATGATCTTGGAGAATTATCTACTCAAGAAGAAATAATTATTAACTTTTAAAACTATAACTTAGGATTCTATGGTTTTACATTATGGATTATTGAATGAATGCTTGAATTCTTGAGAATATTCACAATTGAGACAAGTGGCATAAAGAATATTGAATTGCAAACTATAAATATAAGGTTATAGACTAATGCAATGGTAAAGCATAATTCAACATGTAGAATGTAAATATTTATAAGATTTTAGGTTGTAAAGAAATTTGTTAAGTTGCAAATTATTCATATTATAAGAATTAGTGCACAAGATGGATAGTGTAGCTAAAAGCATGATATAGTATAAGTTGCCATTGGTAATGATATTTGAGGGCATTGGAGGGCCGTTTCAGTCCCATTCTCCAATCTAGCCCGAAAGTGGTATGGCTGTCAGAATTTTTTTTTCTAGTTGTGAGTGAAATTCTACCATAAGGCAAAATCTATCCACAAAGTTGGGCCAAGGGGAAGTGTATAGGACCCTTATCTATACGCCTCCAAGCAATG
The DNA here is from genome assembly GCA_963969595.1 of Neckera pumila. Lineage (NCBI taxonomy): Eukaryota > Viridiplantae > Streptophyta > Bryopsida > Hypnales > Neckeraceae > Neckera > Neckera pumila. The sequence continues at coordinate 235,353 of OZ018412.1, read as the reverse complement.
GACTCCTATAGCCAAAATCACTATTAAATTCTCAAGTAGGGCACCTAAAATGGGCTAATTTAAACCCTAAAAGAGAATTCCAGCACAAAATGTCACCACGAAAACTCACCACTTCCTCATGCAATGACCCAAATGAATTCAGAATTCACTTTAGGTATTAATGTTTACTCTAGAACCTAAATTTCCTTCAAAATCACAGTTAGAGCACCAACATGGGTCCTAAATGAGATCAAACCTAAAATTCCAGCACCTAATCCATCCAAAACAACTAAATTTCCATGCATAGTCCCAATTGTATTCTTTTTAATGTAACCTAACTCAATATTAAATCATTGCACCATTTCTTTGGCACTTTGGATTTTACTCTTTTATTTTCATCCCACACATCCACACCTAATCCTAGTATAATTCGGGCAATGCTTCCACATGTGCCCCAAGCCCTAAAAATTCACTCCCATGCACTTTCCAACACCCAATTTAGCAACACATGCATTCACAAACTCTTTCCATGATTCAATGCAATGAAAATTGCAAGCATTCCATAAGAATTGGGCAAAGTTCCATCAAAAACCTCAGTTTGGGCTTCTACCTAGGTTAGAAGACCTCCTACTGGAAAAATGTTTGCCGTGGATTCATCTGAGCTTCAAATGGCACAAAAACGGTCCCTTTGAAAAACTAACCTCTTCATCATGCTTTCCTCCAAAATTCAGCTCCTTCCACTTCACCAGTTTGCCGCAGTTGCTGTCCAAAGTTGCAGCTCAAAAACTCTGCGGCAGCAGACTGCCCGCCGCAAAATCTATCACCACCACCACGTTTGAGCTCCAAATTAGGTGACATTGGTCTTGATAAAAAAATTGACTTGAAGGCGCAGCTCCCCTCCAAATTTCAGCTTCTAATTTGAAGTTGATTGTTTGTGACAGCTCGTCAAAGTTGGTCGTCTTTCCAAGTCTTCCAACCTCACTCTTCCTTCTTCCCTCAAGCCAACTTCCCATCTGACCTTGGTAAGTTAGCTTTTTCACCCATCTCCCCTCATGAAATGATGAAACCTACTTGACAAATTGTTATAACATTAGTCTTAAGTCATTTCTCTAATCTCCTAACATTTTTTTCCACCATCTTTCTTCCAAGCTCTCAAAACACACATACACACAAGAAGTTGAGAGAGAGAGAGTTTGGAACCCTAATTTTTCCTATAACCAACACCCTAACGACAAAGTTCTCTAATCACATTCATTCCACCTTAATTTACTAAAAAATTGCTAATTTACTATAAAATGTGCCACTTTAGTGAAAACTGCGCTAATTTAGTGCAAACCCCCCTAAATTACTGTTTTTTTCCCCAATTTTACTATTTTGACCCTATTTTAGTGTTTCTAACACTATCCTAGTATTCTAATAGTAGTTTTAAGTTTACTAACTTGTTTTGTATTTTTTCATATTTATTATTTTTGTAGTTTTCAAGTTACTTTTAGTTTCATTCCAACTTCATTTTTTTGGTTTTTACTTTTATGTTTTTTATATTTGGTACTTCTTTTTGGTTTCTAATGTTTCACTAATGTCATTTTCTACTTGTAGGATTTTGTTTTAGTTTTCTAAATGTTTCACCATTTGCCTACATTGGTTACTTTACCAAATCTTGCTTAAAGTCTTTTTAGTTTTAACTTCCCATTTTTTCCCTAGATTTTTCCCATTACTTTCTCCTAATTGCATTTCTAGATTTTCAACCTAAATCTCACGGAAGAATCCCTAAATTGTGATCATGGCTTAATCCATTGTCCTAACACTTTTGAACTTGGAATTTAATACAATCTAAAAAGTGAACCAATAAAGTGGTTCACACCAGTTTTTTTCTTTTTTTTTTCCAAACATCACTTTAAGTATTTTTTTTTTTTTTGAAAAATGATGTGGCATAGCCAACCACATCAGCCAACTACTGCAGCTGCGTTCTCACAGTTCAAAAATGTAGGAAACTCTCCGAGAACTCATAGTCTCTTGATGCCCTCAAATGTCATCTAATGTGTACACAATAACCTAAAATAAAGAACAAATTGATACAAATAGTGCAAAAATAAATTAGTGTGACTATGTATATAAAGCATATTAATTACATGAATTGTAGAATTGTAAAGTGTTATATGCATTTATAGTATATTCATAATCTATCATCTAAATTCCATATATACATGAAGTTTAAGTATTTATTCATGATATCAGGGGAATCTTATAGATTAGCGCATAGTATAATCTTTAAAACCTCTAGAAGGCTTTTAAAACTAGGATAAAAGAGCATGTGTATAAAAGTACAAACTCAAGATAATATTGCTGTTGTAGAAAGAATTAACCACATACTTTTTTCATGAGTACAAATTCAAGACAATAATGTTGTTGTAGAAAGAATAAACCGCATACTTTTTTCATGAACTATAACTAATTCTTTGGTAGGTTTTGCCCTAAAGTTCTTATATGAATGTGTGTAAGTATAAATTATGAACTGGAACTTGCTAGATAACAACATGCAAGATGGACCAACAATATGCTAAATAGCTAAGTCATTCTATCCATGCTATAGGTTATAGAATTTCACACTTGAGTCAAAATATTGAATTGGAAAATTAATGGTAGCATAGACAAAGATTGATATATACATCACAAATATAATTAATTGACAAATACTAGCTATAGACTAAGTGCACACATTTTAAAATAATGCCTTTTTTTTTTTCTTGAAATACATGGACAATTTCCATTGATAGGGGAAATAATATATAGAGCCCAGAGGAGCTTGTCCCCAGCGAAGCAAATTTTTTCCTTTTCTACAATCTCCTTTTTTTTTAATTTTTTTTTCCCTTTCCAGGAAACCAAGCCAAGTAACAGCTAACCATAAAAAAAAAAAAGAGCGACGTGAACCTCAACCAGACAGGAATGAAGCCTTTCAGGCTGTTGAAGTAGTGGCTAACTCAGAGTTGGAATAGTAGGTGCTACTTCCAGGTGACAGCACTCCCGGTGAACTGTCAATTAAATAGAACGATCTACTAGTTACCTAAAGTATATTTAGGTTAAAGTAAAGTAAAAGTAGTATTTCCTCTATTTTTAGTAGTACTACAGAGGCTATGATCTTCCATACATATATGTGATAAGGTAACCCTCATAAGATACAAGTTACATCTCTCCATCACAACACGTTATCAGCATGATAGCTAGTCTCTCTTCCTCTGAGTTCAGTTGCCTTTTGCCCTTTCTTTTGTTTCTGCTATTAGACTTGTAAGACCATGGCTGCGTCAACCTTGAAGAGTCCGCCAGAGAAGAAGAAGAAGGCTCCACGCTTGCAACCGTTGCTATTTGGACCATTGGAGGCTGACGGCAACAACTATATGAGGTGGAGCATCGATGCCAACACACGCATGACTGGGAGGGGTGGGAAGGCGCCCTGATTTCTCCAATACCAGAGTGCGTAACAACTGCAACAAAAAGTTGGGCGTTGGTTCTTCTCCAAAGACACTTGGACACTGCACTTCAGGAGCAATACATCCAGATTGATGATCCGGCAGAACTATGGAGGCATCTCGCAGCCAGGTTCCAACATGAGAAAACTATTTTTCTCCCACAAGCAGGCAATGATTGGGTGGCGCTTTGAGTCTTGGACTTCACCAACTTGGTTTCCTTCAATGCCGAGCTGCACCAAATAGTTGCTCAACTGCGCATGTGTGGGAAAACTGTCACCGAACGGGAGCTAATTGATAAGACTCTCCGAACTTTTCCCTCTGCTTCTGCCTTGTTAGCTCAGCAATATTGCAACATGAGGTTTACAACACACTCGGAACTAATGTCCTACTTGCTACTAGCCAAAAAGGAACAACATGTGCTCTTGAAGAATGAGGAATGCAAACCGGCCAGGGAGGTGAACACCACGGAGCTACCGACTAGGAGACCACGGGGCAACCAGAAGTTGAAGCAACAGCAGCCCAACCGACCATACCCCCCAAAATCAAATGATAAGTCATCTAATCACAACTCTTCTAGCTTCCAATCTAGGTCAGAATCTTGCAATTGCCACAAGTGTAGACGCCCTGGTCACTTGCAATGAAATTGTCGGTCCACCAAATGTAGCAAGTGTGGTCGTTTTGGTCATGCATCTAAGGATTGTCGAAAGTGTGGCCGACCAGGCCATGTGTCACAAGATTGTAGGGCCGGTGAGTATATGGTTAAGATGTACAAGGCGCTACAACAGCTTAGGAAGGGTCAGAGAGAGTCTCACTCCCTAGATGCTCCATCCCTAGATGGAATTGACCCCGAAAACTACATGACAATCACGTCAGTTTATAACACATCTAGCAAGTCAGAGGCAGATGAGGACATAGTCCTAATTGATAGTGGATCCACTCACACAATCCTTAGGGATCCAAAGTATTTTGAATTTTTGAGACATAGTTCCGAAGCCTGGCAGACCTGTGAACTAAGCACAGTAGCTGGAAGACAGACATTCAAGTTCTGTGAGGGCCAGGCATGTGTCACACTGCCTGGAGGCGCCACCCTCATTTGTGACCATGCCATGTACGCGCCGGAGGCTAATTGAAGCCCGATCAGCTTTCGAGACCTCCGGGCAAATGGTATTCACGTCCTGACCTCGATCAAGGACGGTAAGGAGACACTTGACCTTTGGCAAGAGAAAACTTGCCTTGCCACCGCACAATGCGGAGCAAGTGGACTGTATGAGCTTGTAATCTCTCGTCTGGCTAGCGGACGTAAAACTGTTCCACCTAGTGGAGGCTCTTCATACTCAGTGATCGCTCCAAGTAAGACCAGCTTGTGGCATGGACGCATGGGTCACCCAGGAGCTACAATGTTCAGGAGGATGTTGCCCCTGCTTACGGGACATGAGGTTTGTACCAGTGATGCAAATAAGGTTGGAGCATGTGATGCCTGTGCCCAAGGAAAGCTAATTTTGAAGCCTTTACGGTGGAAGCTACCAAGCGAGCTTCCACCTCTGCTCCAATGACTTCAAGGTGACATTTGTGGCCCCATCACTCCCGCATCAGGACCCTTTAGGTATTTCTTAGTTCTAGTTGATGCTGCTGGGGTTCATTTTGAAGTTTCGTTGCTAAGTACTCGAAATATAGCTTTTGCTAAAGTCCTAGCATCTCTGCTGAAATTTAGAACCCATTTCCTAGACTACCCAGTTAAAACTCTTCATATGGACAATGCTAAGGAGTTTAGGTCACAAAAGTTTGAGGACTATTGTGTAGCAACAAGCATCTCACTCACATACGCTGTCCCGTATGAGCATGCCCAAAACGTGGTTGGCTGAGGCCTTCATCAAGAAGATCCAGCTTATCAGCCGCCCCTTATTATCCATGCTCAACTCCCTTCCTCTTTCTGGTCACACGCGGTACTCCATGTAGTAACCCTGCTGAGGTACCGCCCCACCTTGCTTAACAAGCATTCACCTTTAGAGATTCTGACCGGATGCCCTCCATATGTCTCTCATTTCAAAAGTTTTGGTTGCCGAGTTTGGATGCCTGTCCCTGAGCCTGAACGTAAAACAATAGGGTCACATCGCCAGGAAGGTATTTATGTTGGTTTTGACTCTCCAAGTATCATTAGATATGTCTCTCCCAAAACCGGAACTTTGCATAAAGCTCGGTTCCAAAATTGTCAAGTTGATGAGCGTGTCTTTTTTTCTCTCACCTCAGTTGGTCCTACCTCATCCTTTATATTTTCTGCTCCAGAGACATTTACATTGAATCCTGATCCACGTACTGGCCTTGCGGATTCCGAAGTCTAGAAATTGCTTGAGCTCAAGGCTTTAGCTGACAAGCTCCCTGATGGATTTAGTGACTCCACACGCATTACCAAGAACCCCCTTCCTGGGGTAGGTCAGCCCTCCCTTAGCATCTTACCTCATAGAGACACCATCTCCTCTTTACTTCCCCAACCCAAGAAGCCTAGGTCCAGCCACTATGGGGAATTTTCACTTTCATTGACCAATCTGATCCTTTACCTTACTCACCAGGCGAAGCTCTTTTGGTCATGTCTTTTGTTACTAGCTTGATTACTTCATCCTCTGATCCCCTCACGTTGGAGGCAGCCAAGGCCAGCCCAGATTGGCCCCAATGGTCTGAAGCCATTCAGCATGAGTATGCATCTTTGCAAGAGCATCAAGTCTTTGGTCCACTTGTGACCAACTTGGCCACCAAGCCAGTTAAGCACAAGCTTATCTTCACTAAGAAGAGAAATGCTCAGGGACATGTTGTTAGATACAAAGTTCGATTAGTTGCCCAAGGTTTTACCCAACGCCCTGGTCTTGATAATGATTTTACGTATTCTCCTGTTATGGATTCCGGGACATTTAGATATCTGCTTGCGATGGCTGTTCAGCTTGGATTAGAAACCCATTTGCTAGATATTGTTACAGCCTACCTCTATGGTCCCCTAGATGCCACCATCTATATCAGACCACCACCTGATTTTCTTGACAATACCCCATCGGATGACAATCCGAGATCCTATTCTGGTCTAAAAATCCAGAAAATCCTTTACGGCCTTAAACAAGCAGGTAGAATGTGGTACAAGCACCTTCGGGACTTCTTTCTCTTCCATAGGTTCAAACATGATCCATCTCTACCTTGCATCTTTACACTTAAGAATGACACAGGCTTTGTAGTAATTGCTGTCTATGTAGATGACCTCAATCTAATAGGCACCCCATCCACCTGTAGTCATGTTGTAAGTCTTCTAACCACTCAGTTTGAAGTGAAGTTGTTAGGCCAGACTTCTTTTTGCCTTGGCCTTGAAGTGACTCACTTACCAGATGGAAGTATCTTTCTCCATCAAACCGGTTATACTCAAAGGCTTCTCAAGAAATTTCAGATGGACCAAGCTGGTCCTCTTTCCGCTCCCATGATGGAACGAAGTCAAACTTTGGATGACCCCTATTGCCCTTGCGAGGAGGAGGAGGAGGAGGAGTTTCCTGACAAAACCCGGTACCTCGCAGCAGTAGGAGCTCTCTTTTATTTGTCCACATATACCAGGCCTGACATTTCTTTTGCTACAAGTGTGTTAGCTCGTCATAGCTAGAAACCGGCAGCTCGTCATTGGAACAGTGTCAAACACTTGTTCCAATACCTCTGGGGGACAGAAGACTTAGGACTCTGTTATACCAAGGAGGGGACCTCAGATATCACAGGTTATGCTGATGCAGGATTCAAATCCGATGAGAGTACTGGGAAGTCACAAACTGGATACATATTTTTGAAGAATAACTCCCCCATTTCATGGAAGTCAGTGAAGCAGACGGTTACTGCTACCTCCTCAAACCACTCTGAACTTATTGCTTTCCATGAGGCAACCCGGGAAGCAGTATGGTTGAGGAACATGAACAAGATCATCATGGAGCAGTGCAAAATTACTCAAGACTTCAAGCCGACTATCATCTTTGAGGACAATGCTGCATGTATAGCTCAAGTGGCATCTGGCTTCATCAAAACTGACCGCACCAAACACATTTGTCTACAGATATTTGGGTTCACCCAAGATCTCATTCAATCTGGGCAAATAGAAGTCAAGAAGATAGAATCAGCGCACAACATTGCAGACATGTTGACCAAAGCTCTTCCGGCCTATACTCATAGGAGATTAGTACAAGAGGCCGGCATGCCTCTATTGCATGAGATAGTTCCTCAATAGAAGTTACACTCTTTTCTGTCTGTGGGATTTTTCCTAATTTAGGTTTTTATCACAAATCAGTTTTTAATGAGGTAACTATTGATCAAGGAGGAGTGTTGAAGTAGTGGCTAACTCAGAGTTGGAATAGTAGATGCTACTTCCAGGTGACAGCACTCCCGGTGAACTGTCAATTAAATAGAACGATCTACTAATTACCTAAAGTATATTTAGGTTAAAGTAAAAGTAGTACTTCCTCTATTTTTAGTAGTACTACGGAGGCTATGATCCTCCATATATATATGTGATAAGGTAACCCTCATAAGATACAAGTTACATCTCTCCATCACAACACAGGCAAACGACCCTATCTTGGAACTCTCCAGTTTCCAGCTAATCTGTCAATGGACTCGGACTCCAAGAAAAGGAATTTGTAACCACACACTATCAAAACATCTCAAAAACAGGCCCACCTTGTCGAGGTAGAGCGCACACAGATTCGTTGTCCGAAGCCACGCCACCTAAGCATGATCCACAAACGCTTCCCACAACACTCGTTCAAGCTGTTGCGTAGACCAAGGATCGTGATTGAAACAAATGGCATTTCTTAAATTATGCCTTTGAGAGATTTATTTTAATCTTCTTTATAGGAATTATAGTTCCTTTACTCTAACATATGAGTATGTGACTATAATTCTTAAGAGCTTAACAATTGGAATCTCCGTTGTAAACCTTTCTATTACAAGATTTTTTTATTTATTTCCAATCCACATTAGATGTTATTTGAGGGCAGTAAAGGGCTATTTTAGGCTTGTTCTCCAATCTGTTCTCAATGCAGGGAAGGAACGTCGGGCTGCTGTCAGAACTCTAATTACCAAAAATAAATAAATAAATAAATCTTCTGAAGTTTAAAAAAAAAAGTTAAAAAAAAAGAAGTGACGTGGCTGAACACTGCTGCGCTACGCTACTGTGGCGTAGCGCAGCGCGTTCCTTGCAGTTGAGAACTTGCAGCCCTTTGGGAGGGTCAAATCTCCTCTAATGTCTAACTTTCCAAGATTATAGTGTGCCTTTACATGCACCTAAGAAATTCCTATTCCTTTCTTTACAAATTCCAATCTCTAATTTCCACTAGAATTTCCATTTAAATATCATCTGTGCATAAAATTTAATTTTAGAATAAATTGTGTTGACACTAAATTTTTGAAACTACAATCATTATATAATGTACTTTAAAATTGTTGGGAATTTTCTCTTCAATCATTTGAATTTGAATTTTCACCAAAATGAGTAAAATGTTCTTAGACTATAGTAAAACATGTATGGAATTATCATTTGCTAATAATACAAAATTGATTCAACTTGATCTTTTATGTTTTTGATGATGACAAAATTATTGCTTTATTTGATTGTTGTTTTAAGTATCTGAATGTCACATTCAAGGAATTTGTTTAATGATTTGGAACCTAACCATTGTCATTATTTATCATTACAAATGAAATTCTGTAAGTATATACTCAAGTCAAATATCCAATAGAATATGGTAGACATATGAGATCTATGTGTAAGAAAGCTTGTGAATTTTTAAGTAAAAGTGTCCAATTCAAAAAATACAGTTCAAAATTGAACTTTCAAAAATTTTCTAGTAGATTTAAGTGATGTAGACACTTCAATAGACTACCACATCTAGTTGGTTTTGAATTTTTCATAAATAGTATGATTTGAAAATTTTCAAAGTCAAAGCAATCAAGTCTCTTAGCTTTCTTTATCATCACTATGGCAATAAATATTATTGCAAGGAAGACTTCAAAAGTCATTAGATGTTTTTTGAGGGCATAGAAGGGCCATTTTAGGTTGTTTCCTTTGTTGCAAACCAGCTGTCAAAATATGAAATAATTTCAATTTAAAAACAATAATAATAATTAAAAAATAATAATAAAAATAATAAATATTGTGTGATGTGGTAGTCTTCCAACCACGTTAGATTGTTGATGTGGCAACATTCCCATGTTTTCTACTATCTAGCAACTTGCGGCCTTGTTCAGGCCCAACATCTCATCTGATGCAATAAAATTCAACATTTCAATTGCAACAAAGTTGCCATCAACACTTTGTGTGAATATTGCAAAGTGAAAACATTGTAATATTGGCAATTCTCCCTCCTCCCCCCATCTTGAGAAACATACACATTTATCCTCAAAAGATTTAAAATAAACAAAATCTTTGTTGTTTGTCACCATGATAATTTGTATCTCAAATCTGTAAATATTATAAGCCATCATGATAAGTCATCCATAGTATATGGTGACTCAAGTATCTTTTTTAAACTTGGAGTAGATTGACTTTGGAGAGCTACAATGGAATAAGAAGAAAATTACATAAACCAATTTCAAGAAAATCCTAATTTGGACATCCAATATTGCACTTCAATTAATGTATTAAGATACTTTATGGACTCTATGACAATAGATTTACTGAAATATTATTAGATTTGGTATAATAATGGAGTGTGGAGAGGAAGACAAGCAACTACACGTGCATTCTTTGGGATTTGTTTGATTGAATGTACATTTCATAGGATACGTTACACTTATGTAACTCTCTTTATAAGAATATAATAGTGTAACCTAGAATGTACAACATTCTTGTATAGAGTTGTATTGGAGTTGCTTTTATTTTATATGAATGTTTTAGGATGATTGGTGCCTACATGCAATTTAGGCTAATGAAAAGTATTGCTTTCTAAAGGCATGTAGTTATGTGGATAATTTTCCAAAAACATAGTTTCAAATTGCTACTAAATATATAGTGAAAAAAAATCCTAAATCCTAAATTCCAAAATAAAGATCCTATTGACCCTAAATTCTAAAGCTCTACCAAATCCTAAATTCTTTTTAAGCGTCTACAACTCCTCTTGACTTCTATTGATCTTAAAAGGCTTAAAATCTTGATATATAAGAATTTCTTTGGCCACAAAATCTATTTTCTTGGTCCCTAATTGTAGCAAACTTTTTATACTTTAAGCATTTGTTTTCTACTTTCAAATTTAAGAATAATTTTTTTCATTGTTCAAGGAAAAAATCACATGATGTTTTAGTAGATATTCTATTTTATATAAATTATAGAATGTATATTAAGACATATAGATGTTAATTTATCAATCTAAAGCTACCCTAAAAATTTCCATTTCTTTTAGGGTCTCTACAACTATAATGGTTAGGATATTAAATTAAACGTGAAATTAAAAACAATATCCAACAAGTAGTTTGTCATATATTTATTTTTTGGTTCATTGAGGCACCCAAATGTCAAACTATAACTACTCCAGAAAGGCTCAAAATGTTTTGAGGGCCTCTATAAGTCTTCAAGATTTTATAATAATTTAATTTTTGGAGTTTTCCTTTGGAGCTGAACATTCTCTTTGTATTATTATATTGGCTCATTAGGGCATCCAAATGTCAAACTAGAACTACTCTAAAAAATATCAAATCTTTTTGAAGGCCTTTACAACTACTCCAAATTTTATGATAATGTTTTTTTAAATTGTTCAGCAACTATTTATTTTTGCACTTATTTATTTGCTCAATAACGTACCAAAACATCGACATAGAATTACATTTGATTTTTTCAAAATTGTGCTTGATGCCTCGACAGGTGACTAGATTGTTGACCAAGTAGATGATTGGATTGTTGTTTGAGATTGCATGCAAAACCTACTAATCTAATCAATTATATTTTATTCTCAAACCTTATACGCTAAAACTAAATATGCCACTCTCTAGGCAAATATATTGTCATTCTAAACTGGTATTGCACTTGATTATTGAATTGAGCATACATGAAAAATCAACAAATGAAGTATAATTGCAACAACTCAATTAAGTAATAATTGTCCATATTAATTGCCTAATTAAAACAATACAACAACATTTTGGAATGCTTTTTTAGTATCTAGAACATGGTTTCTAACAACACACATATAAATCACTGAAAATATATTTATTTAAATGTGAAATTTTCCATTTTGACTAATATATATAATCAACCATCATGTGTAAGAACAAACTAATCTACAAATTAGGCATTCAAAAGGGCACTATAAAATGATATTCTACTCCTTGATTAACCCCTAAAGTCCCATTGTCCCTTCGAGGACAAATCAGATTTCGGGCAGGTATCTATGGGCTCAATTTATAGAGAATTTTTTTGAAACTTTTCCATAAGATAGAAAAATTGATTAGCTTCATGGGAATATAATTTTTATTTCAATTGGTGCCCGGGAGCATAAGTTATACCACAAAAAGCCTCAAACTGAACTTGGCAGGCAGCACAAATTTTTTTGCAAAAAGTCAAAATAATTTTTAATTTTTTTTCCTCTGAAACTTTATACTTTTTTCTACAGGTGAAGCTTTGATTCATTTTATTTGGACTAATAATGAGCACGTTATGGACAATCTTGTTTTTTGGGCAATCTAAGCATCTTTTTGAAAAAATAACTTGTAGGATTCATTTCTGAATGCAATTTTTACAATTTTTTACAATTTTTTTTTTTGAAAACGTTGTGTTTGCTTGCTAAAACAATCTCACATGTAGATAATTGTATTTCAATCCCATCTAAGAGCTATTAAGGATTTAGTTTTTTGTTCAATTTTAGACCTACTTCTATTTAACAATTTTTTAAAGAATGAAAATCAAGTGTGTGTTTTTTGAATTTTTTTTGGTGGACTTTCAACTTATATCTTCAACATAAAAAATTTTAAATTCAAAGTCTGTAGTGCAAAAAATTTCCACAAATGGCAGTCAAAGTCATCTGAAATTGTAGGTCAATGTTCAAAAAAACTTGTTTTTTCAACTTTGAATGCTAATATCTTCCAATCTATATGGTCAAACTTCATGAAATTTTTACCACATGATCTTTGACAAGTGAAGTACAAGATCCTACAATTAGATTCTAAAAAAATGTTTTTTTTTGTGTTCTCGGATGAACGCAGCCAAAATGACAATTTTGAGTGTTTTTTGACAGAAAAATGGCCTTGGGACTTCAAGGGTTAAGCACCATATGGATGTGCTATGGATAAATGAAGTATTATGTAATTATGTAATATAATTCCATCCGTACTTCATTCATGACACCCAATCATCCTTGTGACACTGTTTAGGAACCATTTAGAGCAATTAAAGTGTGCCTTTGATGGAATGACAATAGTCAACTCCACAAAATCAAGCCAACACATTTGACTAGAAAGCCAAACATCCTATATCACAAAATCTAAGTACTTTTAGAACATTTTAGTTATACCATTCAAATCAGTGCCATCAAAAAGAGGAAGTGTAGGTCACATAAAACCCCCAAAATAAAGCTCAAAAAGCTTTAGAATACCTTTGTAACCCAAAACCCTCTTTTTTTTTCCATTTAAGTTTCAATCTTACTTGCAGTTTATCAATGTTGTCAATTACTTTACAAAACATAATAGAATTATGAATTGTAGAATATTTTTTCTGAGCTTATGTACCAAAATTTTAATAAGTAATAACTCAACAAGAAATAGGAAAGGGATCCAAAATTAATAAGCAACTAGATTATTCTAAATTGTACTTTCTTGATGTTCTACACGTACTTTAGAAAGATCTCATTGTGTTCTAAAGATCCTTTAAAAATATTTCTATTTCAATGCTATAATTCCATCTATTTCAACCTTCACTACTATTTTTCTTCATCCTTTTTGCATATCTAATTTCTAATTTCTTGCATTTCCATACACCTTCATTTGTCCATTTCCACAACCTTTTATTTTTTCATTTCCATGTTTTCATTTTTTTGTATTTAGTTTATTCTATACAATTTGCTTTGTTCTTTTATGTCTAATAAACCCTTTCATTCTGGCTCCATTCATCTTGATTTTTCATCATTTTCTATTTAATATTAGATTTGTACAATTTTGGCATGCTTTTTATCTTCAACCTTGCCTATTTTTTCCTCTTACATTCCTAGTCTTCCTCTTTTTCTTCCAATCTTTCAAGGTTTAATTAGGTTGGCATAATAATCCTTGAAATAGTGCAATGCTTTGTAAAGGCAAGATTAGAATTTAGTATTCTAAATGGAAGAAAAATTATTCCCAGATAGTAAGTTCTAAAGACTGTTTAGAGGATATAAACTTTTATTGGTCTCCTTTGGGCAACCTCCATCGTAAACTTTGAAAGATTGGAAGAAAAACAAGATATTAAATTGCTTTGGAAGGTCTCTAACTATGCCAAGTTAGAATGACTGACAATCTAGTTTGTGAAAAATTTACCATTCTTCAAATGTGTTTTGCGCCCAATTTTCTATAAGGTTTGCTTCTTCACTTTTCTCTATTGTCCACATTGTTTTGCATTTTTTATACAAATTTCAATTTATTACTACAATGCATGCGTCTCCACAATGAAATTCATCATTATTGATAACCTTGTCAAATTTGCTACTATCATGTGCAAGAACAACAATTGCAGCCAATGCATCAAATCCCTTATCAATTTGTATTGCGCGTGCTTTATCTTTTAGTATCGTGTGCTATACTTGGCATAATACTAGAACAAATCTACCACGGCTAAAACGATTTTGCCTATAATTTATGTTAAAGCTAAGTAAATACCAAATTTAATACAAAACCATTTTAGTTCTTCAGTTGGTGGATTTGTACTAGTGTAGCCACAAATTCTTCAAGAATACCATAACATTTGAGGTTGTGCAAAGTAATCGGTTCAATTGCAAACAAACCGTTTCTAGTCAATATCGTTACAAGAACAAATGATAATATGGTGTCAATATTGATACTTTGCTTTTTTGCAATATCGTTGCCTCATGGACATTGCAATTGCTATTACAAACTATCTATTGAAACCATTGACAATGTTATTAAGCAAAAAAATTACAAAATACAAGCAAACAAGATGTATGCGGCTAGCAAAGTTGAAGACAAAAGAAACTTTACAAAAGCTTAACGCACAAGATTCAAAAAGACATTTGAGAAAAATGGGCATGTATAAAAAATTGACTTGCCAAATTTTGATTACAATTGCATTGTGCATTCCTAGGTTTGCAAATACCGTCCTCGGACATTTTGCCTTTAGCCCCTAAATGTCCAAGGCATTGTATTAAGGTGTCAACATAAATTTGGAGTGGCATAGAAGGAAATGAAGTAGTATTTCTATTTCATTTTTTTATTCTTTAAAAGACAATCCAACGTCTATTTTTTGAATCACCTTGAAATTTGATCAAGAATTGTTTTCAACTCCTTTCAAGTTTTGAAACACCTATAAAGTAAATCATCCTAAAAATGTCAACTTTCTATTTTTGCCAAGCTAATTTTGGCCCCAATTTTGCCAGCAAATCCATCCAAATCCATTCACTTTTTTGACAAAATTAGGACATTAATGCCACAAAGGATAATGTATCAATCTTTCATTGGTCAATGCTTAACCCTTAAGTGTCCAATGCGTATTTACCAAAATTTAGACCCTTCTGAATTCATTCCAATCAAACCGTCACTTTAAAAGAGATTCACACAAACTAACTGCACCAATTGGTAGTGGCGGCAAGCCCAAAGCTGCAAAGAAATGAAGAAATGATTTGACTTTATTGTTGAAAAGATTATAATAGTCAAATAGGGCAATCTTTGAATTTTAGAAGGCCAAAGTTGAGGCGCTGTGGCATTTAGGGTTTAAGTGCTAATAGATAGTTGGAAGGGTGGTTACTTGTATTAAATAACCAATGAAGCACGCTAGCATTGAATAGGTTATCGTACATAACCGGTTACATTTTTCAATCACAACCTTTGATCTTCATGATCCAAGGGTATAGGAAACAAGTTAAAAGAAAAGAAGGTTATGAGTTGCAGCTTGTAATGGAAATGGTGATGGGTTGCCAATAGGATGGTGCCACATTAGCATTGAAAAGTCAACAAGCAATTATGGGTTGTTAATAGAACATTGAAATGACTCCATTCTATAAGTGGTTTTGTAATTTTAGGGCAGCCCACTTCAAAAATTCACAGAAATTATAATTTTAATCAAAAAAGAATAATTCTACTTGGATTTGATTTGTGAAACAAGTGTGCCTCTAAAAAATATGTGCCTCCCTTGGAATTGATCCCAATAATCCAGATTGCAAATCAGGGTGGTAATAGGCTTGTCTACCTTACTATGTTTGATGTACACAAAAGTGGTGAATTTCTCCTACATCACCATAATGGCCAAGAGAAAAAAATATTATCAACATTCACAAACAAACCATCATTTACAAAGTTAATTCTTGGGCAGACAAGAGGTATAATTTTCAAAGAAATTTGAGATCTAAGAAGATTTCAAATGAAATAATTGTCCAATCTCTAGCGAAAACATTCTTTATTTACCAATTTCAAAAAAGACTTTGAGTCCATCAACCTGTTTAACCCTAGAACGCCGCGGACGCCATTCCGTGGCGTTCCGATGACAATACTATTGAGCCAAGAGAATTCAAAAGCATTTTTTCATCCTCCTTTTCCTTGTTGACCTTTCACACTGGATTATGAAGAGTATCCAATTGAGTTTGTACTCTTCTTAATTTTTGTCTTCACGGAAATGAGAAGCTATTAACCCCTAAAGGACGGAGCCCATGACCGTGTAGTCAAATTTGCGTATGTTGAACGGACACTTGGTCCTTTAGGGGTTAAGAAAAACGGATCACAAAATATACTATTTTAGAGTATTTTGGAAAGTTGTTGCTCCTTGCTTTAAATCTGAAATTTCTCTACAAAAATGATATTTTTTGAGTTTGAGTCAAACTAACAAAAGGAAGGTCATCTACTCTAGTTTCACCTCCAATTTGAATTTTGAGAAAATTCCTCGTATTGCATATTTTATTGCAATTTGAACATTGGGTGTATTTTCAATGTCTATTATTTTCTAATTATAGAATGACACAGAAATTGAGTTTACACTATAATGTTTGTCATTGTGATATACACTTAGTGAAATTTTCAGACGGACGGAAGATGAACGCGTCTAGGGGACTAGGGTTTCCAAGCTGTTGACTGTGCATTTTCCGACAACGAGGTTTCCGTTCAAGCTTTCTGTCTTTTTTTTCTTTTTTTTTTCTTTACAAGTGTGAGACCCACTGCATTAAAAAGAAACCAAGGAACATCAGCCAAGCCTCAACAGCTGCACAAAGGAACGTTTCTGGTCTTTTGTTGTCTCCGCGAGGGGGGGTGCTGTACGTTTGTGGAGGTGCGTTTGTGCAGCAACGGTGGCTGCTGTTCTCTCTTTCTCGAGCTCTACAACGCATTGCCAGGTGATATCAGTTTGAGATCTTAAAGTCTGTTACGCTTGATGCGATTAGTTCTTGCTTGGTACCTTCAGTGAAGAAGACGAAGCCCTCCTAGGACATTTGGCTGGAGAATTGAGTGCCTACATCGGAGATGATTTGCCTTCAGTTCGTCGGCTGTGTGTAAAGGGACTGACGCAGGTAACTTCTTGTCTAAAGTCGTATCAATTTTATTTGAGGATCCAATTGTTAGGTCCGAAGATCCTGTTTTGCCTTGATTGATTGTATCTATGCTGACAAGTCCGATCCGGCAAGTAAACACGTACTATATTGAGTCCTATCCCTTCAACGGACGGTCTACTCCTTGTCCCTGTTTCTTTGAGTTCAGTATGGCGAAACCGCGAAACGGATTCATTACTTCATAACCATTATCTAAGCACGATTTAAATACCTTTATTAGCAATTTTATCATGCAATGGTGATTGTCATCATCTGCAGAGAGTAGTATTCTCTTCAGTGATTATGAATAGTTGTATAGCTGTGACTGAATCAATTAAATTTGAGCTGAAGTTCCTGATGATTGGTTCTGAAGTTTTGTACTGTTTTCTGTGAATGTTTTATTTGAATTATGATTTGGATATCTTGTTGTACCTTCTTACCTTGTTTCTGTATTCATTTCAGATAACAGAGTTAGGGTGGACAAGTATGCAGCACAAATACTGAGTGTGATTATCGCACTGATAGAAGACACGGAAGAAGAAGTGGCCCTTAAAGCAGCCCAAGGACTCGGGAAAGTAAGACGTTCAAAACTGATGTGTATATTTGATATCATCTATATCTACATATATGGTTGTGGGTTTGCTTGGAGAGTTTTTTTTAGAGCTTTCTCCCTTCTGTGTTGATTTAAAGAATATTTCCAGTTTCATAGTTGAGCTTCAACAAGCTGCCACACTCTTGGGGGAGGAGGCCTCATCTAGACATACAAACATCTGATACTTTAATAGCTGATTTACGGTTTAGATACGTGCGGACGTGCTTGACTTTGTACCATGGGTCTTCGCACACTTCAATTGGGTTTATGCAGACGAATATCCCATTATGTTGGATCTCGCATGTGTCGTTCCAAGTATGCCATTCTACCTGCGAGAGTTATTGGAATTAACCTAATTGCTGTTACGATTTCGGAGTGATGTGCATGCGGATGAATGATTTTTTGATTTTCTTTTGTTGGCTAGATTTCACAAATGAGGCTGCTACATTACACAGGAAAATCTGTAGGAAATTTTCAATTGAAATTAATAGCCTGAAAATCAGGGAGTATGTAGCCACTAATTGAATGGTGAGGGATGTGGATATCTTGTAGGTATCACAGTGGTATCCCAAGAATGTCTCAGGATATCTCTGGATATTCGATGGTGTAAGCTACATTTAGTTGGTGTATAGTAGTTCCCTACGTACGGTGGTGCCAGACTTGATAATATTCGCATTAAAAATTAGAAAACCACTGGTCTGGTTGGAAATCTTACCTTCCACTCCGTGCATGTGAAGTGAAATCCTTGTCTGTGCATCTCCTCAGTGCAAGCAGGTTTTCTTGCTTGGTGTCAATGAACTTGATCTTGACCTTGAGGGTAGTTGGAATTGTGTATTGATTGACTTAATTACAAAGGCTTAACCATTGTTCTTCCAAAGTCACGTACATAAAAAACTAATACTTGTTGCTTCATCTCACATCCATCTGTTAGATTAGCAAGCACTAGATGTTCCTACCTCCCGTGGTTTTCTTGGTTGCCTTTAATTCTCTATGATCCATTGAGAAGTCAAAAATACTCACAAGTGGCATCTTGTGGTTCTAATTCATTGCCTGTTGTGGTTGCCTTCTAATTGTGGAATTTGAATGTGTTGCTACCAGTCATTGAGGTGAAGATCTAGAGGAGCAATTGAAAGTAGGAGTTGGGGTCGTGATGGAAGGAGCATGACATCTGGTGAGTTCTATTTTTCCCAACTTTAACTAAAACAACCATAGATTATTAGAATCATATAGGTTTGGTTAATGTTTAATGGACTAGTGTAGCTTGTTGTGGCATGGAAGGCAAAGCTAAGGTATTTTATTCCTCTTTTTTGGATAAATTGTATAGAACTTATTTAAATAGTGGTTTTTGTGTTGTGATAAGGTTTACCATCATGCTATTGACTCTATAGTTGTTAATTCACCAAGTAATGGTAATCTTGGAAAGTGAATATTTGGATTGGAGGATCTAAATACTTTTGGAAGGAAAAATCCAAGATTGTTGTGCTTTAACATCAATCCAACATAGAATTTGTATTGTATTATAGCATAGTGGATATACATTAGCTGGATGTTAGCTCTATATGCTATTTTTGTTGTTTACTTCCAACATGAGGAGATTGGGAGAAATCTAAGATTAATTAACAATAATCAGCTTTCTCAGATGCTTCATTGCTATATAGAGTTTAGAAGAACCATTGCTAGAATTGGAATTTATGCACTAATCTTGATTACACTTAAATTCTTGCCTATATTAGATTAGACGCACCTATCAACAAGATCTCAAAAAACTTTTTTAATCCCACCTTTGGTTGAAACACATCAAAATAGTGAAAATATTTCAACAAGAAGAAAAATTCTATCAAAGAACAATCATCCAGAGTCAAGTAGAGTATTGAAACCAAGCCAATTAGTCTATTGAGTGACTACATTAAAGTCAATTTAGATAGTGTTGGTCCATCCTTTAATCCACATATCTACCATTATCTCTAACTAATTACGGTATTTTAGATAGAAAGCAACCATGAAGGAATTTCTCAATGATAGGGTGATAGGTATACTTTTGTATTTGCAAACTGCATATGCAATTTGGGTTTTTGTGAGATCTGCAAAGTTTTTGAGGATCCCCTATATATTCTTGTCTTCCTTCTGGCACTCTTTAAGTCTATTTTTCCCTAGAAAGAGAAGGGTTGCTCATTTAGTGCATGATGGTGAAGTCATACTTCCTCATTATGGTCCACTAAGTAGAGAGAAGGAATTGATTTTTGAAGAAGTTGGTAAAAGGCTACATTTCAAAATGACAACTTCCAAAAACAAACTAGTGAGATTTGTATGTGATGTTGAAGAAAAAGCCTCTATATTATATTTGAACAACATGTACTTTGATTATACCTTTACTCAATCTAGGGATGTTTTGTTTCCAAACTTCACCATTGTTAAGTTGTTAAGCAGAGAAGATATGTTTTGCTTGTTTTTAGAAGGGTATAGGCCTATTCTATATTTTGAAAGGTGTATAATAGATCAGAGCTCTTCCCTTGAGCTTAACAAGGACTTTATGAAGTTGATTAGTATTATACCAGTTTACCTTCAAGCCAGAAATGCCAATAGTTTATCTGTTGCAGTGTTTATTTTTATAATAATCTTTGACTTCTTTTCATATTACCCTAATAAGTTATGGCAATATACAAAAAGACTTATATATAAAAATACAAAGGTTCTAATATCTTATGCAGGATTAAACTTTAGGCATTTTGCTCATACATTTCTAAGTACAATATCAGAGGAGTTTATGTATTGTGATAGAAGTAGAAAAAAATATTATAAAACTGAAGTTGATTCTTTGTTTATTATAGAACCTTGTACATTGCCAGATTATATAGGTGAAGTGATTGAGTTTGAGCTAAATGGACAAGTCACTTGTAAAAATGGTGAGTGGCATGAGAAAATATTTATAATAGGTGTGGATGAACATAGATTTAAATATAAATATTCTAACCCTGTTCAAGGTACATATGAATTTGACTATGATCTTAATGGAAGGAATCTTAAGCTCCAAAATGAGTATGACGAAGAAACTTTTGAGAAAGATTTGAGGTACATGTCTCATTTAGAGGATACACAAATGTATCCAGCTTTGTATGTTAGTGATGCAGGGATACATATTCAAAGGTCTGACAAACTGTTAGAAGAGCTATATGAATTTAGATCTGTTAAATATAAGCTATTGAAAAAGGCTTTTGTTTCGCAATTGAAGTTTTGTTATGATAGTGATATATAGCTCTTTTATGGTAATCTAAATTTGAGATCAAAAACCAAATCAACAATGTTTGCTTACTATGTTAGATTTTGGAGAATCCAAAATTTGGCTATCTTATGCAACTTAAGGTAACTACACCTAAAATCGCACAGTTAAACAATTCAGCATGATTTCCATTTTTATACAGAAAAACTGTTTGTGGGGTCTTGTTGGTAGTCAAAAGGAGATTCTAGATTCTCTTAAAATGCATTTTTTGGACACTCAGTAAACTAAGAATTTTCAAAGTGCTGAAAATAGAGTTTAGGGCAACCAACCATAGACTCTCATGAATAGTGGTAGTACATTTTAGAATTAGGTGTACTTACCTTACCAAAGAATGAGGTTGAAGAACAAGGCTTTAATGATGGAATTCTTAACCTCTGAGCGCCCCAGTGCCCCAAATCTGGCCTCTACAAATTTAATTGGGGCCACAGGGGCGCCAAATGGGGTTGTATAGTCCAAAGGATTGTCATAATGTCAAGCATAGCAAGGACACCAGCAAGAGTGATTGTGTATCAGGTGAGTGATGATATTGTACTCACGTTTTACGGATAAAGTGGGAAAAAGAGAGACTTTTGTGGTGTTTCTGCGTGAGGCAGCGACCGGGACCACCGTCTGTGGCCGGTGGCGTGCCGTTGGTCGATTTGGCGCAAGACACGAAGATGACCTGCGCTCACTCCTCACTCCTGAACTCGTCACTCCTCGCCAATCAGACTGGGAGACACCTCTGGGGGGTTTACGGTATGATTGTTTCAGGGCTCTTGCGTGTGGGCTGTGGAATTTTTGTACTTGTAGTCATGGTTACAAAGAGTGAATGGTTGATTAATGGTTTAGGGTTCTCAGGAGTGGAGGATTACAGAATGCGTCTAGGTGTTCAGTGTGATTGACCATTTTCAGTTGATTCATGGGTACAGTTATTTTGGAGTTTCTTAGGGTGTGCTTTTTGTGCTAGGAACAAAGTAACCAGGTTTCTATTGTGGCGGGAGTAACGAGGTTCCGATTGTGCTGGAGTAACAAGGTTCCGATTGTGCGGGAGTAACCAGGTTCCAATTGTTGATTGATGGATGTGCGATTTGAAGCTCTTGTTTCGTGTTTTCACTTTTGGTGGAGCTCGACCTCAACGTGCTTGTTCATTTTTGAGCGCTTCCTTGCTAGGAGTTTACTTGGAGATCGTCATTGAGAGTGTTTCAGCATGGCAACAAGTAAGCGCTTCGCCCACTTGGTATCTTCGAATTTGTGGGAATTTGCTGCTAGGGTTTCTTGCAATAGTGATTTAGTCCTTCGTGAGTCGTTCTCTGTTTTGGATACTGCATGGATTTAGCGACAGCAGGGCTTTGTGGTGAGGTTTGAGAGGGCACTTTTTTTAATAATTATATTTTGTCAAAGTATGGGTTTGTGCATTTCGATTCTTTGTGTTATATCTCTGCTGTAGACTAGGGAGGGGCTTGCTTTACCACAGTTTCTCGCATTCAGTAATCATTCAATCCCTTGTGAGTCGTAATCTATTTTTTCCAGTAGTTTGGATTTTGCAATAGCAAGGTTCTTTGGTCAGGTTTGATTCCACCTTTCATTATTTTTTGTGTAGTAATATTTGTCCTGAGGTTGTATAGAATAGGGTTTGCAAATTTTTTATTCTTTGCATTGCATCTTTATTACAGACCGGGGAAGGGGCTTTGTGTTATGGTGGTGCGCATTTGAGGTCAAGGTGGCTACTCAGCTCATGGTGTTCGTATGTGTATGTAACCAGTTTGACCTTACTGTGATTGCTTGCAAGGGCTCAGTTTCAGAATGGAATTGGAGTCTTATCTGAACTCACAAATGCAGTTTGCCTCGTGGCAATTGGTGATTCTGTGAACTTCTACAGGTGCCGTAATCAAATTTTTCCCTTCAATGAACTTTACTTCGATTTTTCTTGGTACTTCTCGCTCATGGATTGTTGAAGAACATGTATTCGGAGATACTATTGCACTTTGACGAATTATGATCAGGCTCGGTCTTGATTCCGTTTGGCTGAGGGGTTTTGTACTTCGATCACAGCACATTTGAATTAGAGTTAGCAGACGTTGTCCCCTTGGTGAAGGCTTCCACTGCAGGTACCCGAATGATCGGCCGAATGTGTGTCGGTAAATCTTGGAATTTGTGTGTCCTTCAGTTGAGTACTTTCTCGGTACTCGTGGTGATGATATTCCAGTATCATAGGGGTGAATCCGTAGAACCTAGAACCATGTCACCAGTAGGGAGCACCTATTCAAATTGAATTTTACGAGAGAAGTCAGTAACCTGTAGGAAGCTGTTGCTTCTCTGTTGCAGGGAAGAAGAATGGTCTGCTTCTTTCACAAGCGACCACTGATCAAGGTATCAACATCTACTGATTTGAACAATGCTATAGAGCTATGTTACCTTTCAAGTTCTTGTAAATCTTTTTGGGTATCCTTGAATCTTTTTTTCTCTCTCGCTCTCTCGCGCGGGTGTCCACCAGGTATAGGTGTCTGTAAATTGGTTGCTGGTAATTGAGAGTTCAAGGACATATGATGACAAGTGTTGTGGTCCTGACAGAGCTGCTGCACGTTAGAAATTGAGGACCAGACAAGGTGGTGGTTCAAAGAGTAGACGAGTGTCTTTTTTGCATTTGACGAATGTATTGCTTTTGACCATTATGTCTCCCTATTCACACCGACTTGGATAGGGTATGAAATATCTGTACAGGGAATCATAATCCTTGTTACGATGGCATCATGTTGTGAACATGTGGAGTTTAGTAGTGAACCCTCACTGTCATTCGCGTGCCCCACGAAGCATGTTGTCCATCATTCTTGCGTGATGTTCTTTCCCTAAGCAACAGGCTTCTTCAGCTGGCGTCAACAGTTGGTCTTAGCACGCAGGGTATCCCAGTTGGCATGCTCTACTTCTTGGCGTGCAGCCAGGGTGTCGGTCCGAAGGCCAGGGTGTCGATCCAAACCGGTGCTCCCGGTGAGCATTTACTGCAACTATGCATTCATGTCCATATTGAGTGGTCTTACAATTGTGCAAAAATTCTCAAAATTGGGGGGCTATCAGCCTCTCAGATGCTTCCCTTACCTAAAGCCTCTGCAAATTTCAGGGCATAATTGCAAATTGTCAAAACAGTACTCTCCTTCAAAGTGCAGGACTTTTGCACATTCTCCTTAAATTTAGGACTTTCGCACATTTTCTGATCTCGAAAATCTTTTCATTTGTATTGTCAAAAGATTCCATATTTTTCCTAGAGTTCGGGGCTCAAAGACTCTTTTGATTTCAATGTTGGCATTTTGAGGATGTCATTTCAGCACTTGTGGGAAGCATCCGAATGGAAGGTGGTTTTGGCCAGCCGTAGTTCCTGCATTTTGCACTTGGCGCTCAGGGATTAAACATCTTTGCATGGTCATATAAAATTTTTAGAGGAGTTCTTTTTGAGGTAGATAGTACACACCACTCTATTGGTCAATTAGAAGAGAAATGAGGGCCATAGGAGGGTTGCAGGGCTGTTCCCCTAAGTTATGAATCAGTGCACCACTTGTTAGAATATTATATCATTTAAAAAGCATTTAAAATTCTAAAAATATATAAAATTTAAAAATACATAAAATAAAAAATGATAAAATAAACTAAAGAATATTAGTTGACGTGGCAGTGGTCCAACCATGTCAGAGTTTTGATGTGGCAAAGTTTCCATTCCTTTGTAAATGTAAATTTTTTCCATTTTAAATAGAATTAATCTTTTTTACTAAATTATTGGCGTCACTGTCCAATGAGATTGAATGTGTCCTGATTGCTATTTTACTTTCCGCAAGATCAAACATTGTCATCTCAACCTTCTCCCCATCAAATGCAGAAAGGACAAAAATTCCCAATTCATGAAAAGAGAATTAAAGGATGATATTCAACAGTAGACATTCCATTCAGTAGCCTTCAAAGAGGCTGCCTTTCTTTCCTCGGAGTCCTCATCCACAAAACTCATCCTCAAATAATTAATGTAAGCTTAGGTACCAAGACAGTGGCAGTACATTGTAATTTGTTTCTTTTTCTTTGTTAATTTTAGGACCAAAAGCATTTGTAGAAAAGATGTTGGCTAAAAATCCAATAAATAATGCAGTACAATCATTGGTCATCAAGAACATGTTTTGCGCTTTCAAGTGAAAAGATAACTCTATATATACACATGGGGTGGTAGGAGGTAGAACAACCCATGTGGGATAAATAAATTTGAATTTGTAGTTTCTCAAGCACTCATAGTTAAGTCACAAACAAATAATTGTGTTAAAAGTAGAATTTTAGACCTCATTTAGGCATGGTAAAAGAACTTTTCTCAAAAAACTTTGAACTAAGAAAAGTTGGTAATTGAAGACAAGTTTCACCTACAAAAATCCTTTTGGCATTATGAATCTCTAATCAAAAGTTATGGACAAATTTGAGAGAGGGGTTGGAAAAATGTTAAAGAAAATGGCCATTCCAACCCCTCTCTCAAATTTGTCCATAACTTTTGATTAGAGATTTATAATGCCAAAAGGATTTTTGCAGGTGAAACTTGTATTCATTTACCAACTTTTCTTAGTTCAAAGTTTTTTGAGAAAAGTTCTTTTACTATGCCTAAATGAGGTCTAAAATTCTACTTTTAACACAATTATTTGTTTGTGACTTAACTATGAGTGCTTGAGAAACTACAAATTCAAATTTATTTATCCCATATGGGTTATTCTACCTCCTACCACCCCATGTGTATATATAGAGTTATCTTTTCACTTGGAAACACAAAACATGAATGACAATCACATCAAAGTGATGTAATTCAAGCATTGAGATAATTGGTATCTATAAATTGATTGCTATTTTTAATAAGTTTGTTATTTTATTTACAGTTTTATTTTAAAGTACTTAATTTGCCGTTAACCCCAATGTGCAATTGCGACCTTGTAACTAATTCAAGCATCTTGTTGAGTTCTAACAAGTTTCGCCAAGTGTCTTTGTAGTTATTGATTTGGTGTGAAATATACCACACCATTTCATCCCTTGGATGAAATGATGTGGTGTATTCCACATCATTCCGTCCGGAAAAGGCAGTCACAATGATTGTTACTGAATGTTATGGATTTCTTAGAGGATGGTATATTTTGAAATGTTGCATCAAGCCTGATGCTTCACATAAAATGCATTGGTCTAGCTTGGAGAGTAAAGGGTTGAATTGTTGCAATGTATACCTTGGATTTTTGTTGATTTTTTTTTTGGGCCCCGCTTCCCTAGTATACAGGCATCCATGGTCTTGTTTAGGCTTTAACCCCTAAAGGATCATGAGTTCAGATTTTAAACAATGAATGAACAGAAACAAATCCTAAACTCACCAACATGCGTTTTTTTATCCATCAATTTTGATTGAAGATTCTTATAATAGTTCTTTAACATTTATACGTTTCAAACTATGAAGATTTTGATTTGCAAATATTCTATAATTCAAAAGGTATAAGGAAGTCTAGCCTCAAAAAGTAACTTTTCCATTTCAAAAAATGACCCTTCAAAAATGACTTGAATAAAAAAATCAAACAAAATCTTCAAAAATTATTATAATTAGAATTCAATATTTTGAACTTATAGGAATAAAAATCTCTTAAAAATGATTAAAATTCAATCTACAATTGATTTTAGAAGGAATTTCAAATTTTTGGTTTCAAATTTTATTGAAAAATATTGGTATGTATTTTTGTTGATCTAACCGTATGGGTATGATCTATAAATAGCATTTTGCAACTATTAATTGAGAGTCATCATTAAAATATTCTTCTAAGTTGCATTTTATAATAGATCTTCACAATTTTAGAAATCTAGACACTCCTCCGGTCCTTTAGGGGTTAAATCTCATCTAATGCCTACAATTAAATCTACAAGATAGAAGAAATGGCAGTTTATTGTAAAGGTTGAAAAAGGAGATTGTTGCACATTGACTTTATCACTGGAATAAAGATAATGAATTGGGTTTCTTGTATATTGCTAGTGAAGAAGTCTTTAAGGACATAAGAAGTTATTTAAATAGAAGTTTGGCCCAAATTGGTCTAGATTCAAATCTTGTTCAAATAGAATTGGTGCTAATTTATAATTAGCTACTAAATATATAGTAATGAGGTATATGGGAAAGACATAGGAAAGACTCTTCTAAATGGATTTGCTTAGACTGATTATTCTATCTATATTAGATTGAAGGCGTTTTGAAATATTTTTAGCTATAGATTTGAATTGGTTTTGTTCATTTGTCCAAGGAAAATGGATAACATCTAACCAAATTTTCTAACTCTAAAATGCTCTCTTTTATAATCAAACTTGTGTCAATGAGGGAAAATGAACTATTTTTGAATTTATTATATATAGGTCCATTTGGAGCAAACAAATCCTTCTATTGTTAAGTTGCAATTTAGGATATGGAAAATAAATATTGACTTTGTATGATTATATAAACAAATATAGGAAGTAGATTGAGAAGGTTTTGAGGAGGTTGTAGGTATAACCCAAATCTTAGCATGCATATTGTGTCATATTACAAGTAGAGAGGTAGGTGGTTATATGGGCCATAAGAGAAGGAAAATATAAATTGTGCCTATGAAGGTAGGAGGTAAAAGTAGCTAAGGGTAAGAAAAGAGGAAGATTTCTTTAGAAAGAAAGGATGGAGTTGTTGGTCAAGGATTTTTGCTTGTTTGGAGATGATTGAAGAGGACTTCGGAGGTGAAACTTTGGAGAGATGTTCTTGATAAGATGTATACTAAAGTGTGCCAAGTTTCAAGTAGAAACTTGAATTCAAGACACGGATGAAGAATAGGATTATTGAGATGTTTGATCTTTTGTAGTGCAAGGAGTTTGAGACAAAGTGCTAGAATTGCATGGAAATATTTTTTTAAGCCTTGGGCTAAATTTGAAGAAAGTTTTGAAGATGAATACTTTGATGTAGCTTGTGAAAGAATATCAAAAAGGGTATGTTTTGACTAGTTAGATTGAATAGCAACTGGGAAATCACAAAGGTGACAGGTCCAAGCAAATTACTTGAAAAGTAAAAGGGGAATAATTGGAAAGAATCCCCAAAAGACAACTGGGTACCACCTAATTGAAAGTAGACAAAAATGTTGGAAGGAATCCAAATGGATGGAAGAAGGAAAGATTAGATGAAAAATGCATGGGTACACTTATCATCATCCAAAAGTACCAACCGAAGATAAGATTAGTAGGCTTTAAAGAAGGACAACATCACCCTTGAAAGTAAAGATTAGCAAATCCTTTAGCAAGGACAACTTTACTTGAAGCATTGTTGCAACGGTTTTGAGTGAAGCTAGTACCATCCGGAAGAATCAGGCATGTGGATATGATAGCAATGGCCAATAGAAGATTGTATGATGGCACGCATAGAGCCTTGGGAAGGTTTCAACAAATCAAATGCATTTAAAAAGGTGGGAGATGATACTAGAAGAGTTAGCAAGGAGGTAGAATGCAACAAAATGGGAGGGAGAAAATGGTGCCCAAGACCATTTAGAGGATACCTCTCCAAATGAAGAGTGAATGGTTAGAGAATCAGTGCTTTAGAGCTATATTTCTATTTAGAGAGGGATGAATGAATTGAGGGGTGATGTTGGTGAGCCTTGAAGGAACATTAGAAGATCCAAAGGAGGAGAGGTACCACCAAACAACCTAAAAGCTGATTTGAAAGAAGTGGATGGGATGAGACTCCACAAGCAACCTATTCATATACTGGCTATAAAAACAAGTCCTTTTGGATAGCACAAGATCTTGTTGGAGGACAAAGAGCCATTGATTCAACACTAGCAAGGAATATTTGCAATTAGAGAGTAGAGATAGCATGGGGCACACCACCATTGAGACCAAACACCCCCCATCTACGTGAGGTAGTGGAAACTTGGTCACCCCACCTTGTTTTCCTTTAGGTTGGATGAAGTTAACACTTATTAACACTAGGCTTTCGCATTGCTATTGTGTGAGCATAGGAGTGTGAGCCCATGAGCCTAGAATACTACACACCTATATTATAGGTGTACATACTATAGAAATCGTCTATAATTATAGAGTATATATGTTACAAATACCCATATTATAGGTGTTTATGATACATACACCTTCTATAGTATATAGTATCTATATAATGGATACCTATATTGTAGGCTCAATGCTCACAAGCTCGCATTCTTGGGCTCACATTCTAGCACCGTTGGCATTTTGCATGTGATCCTTGTGGCTCCTTGTGGCTAGGAAGTAGAGTCAAATATTGGTGTTAAAGCTTTCCAATGCAATTTGTTTCAAAATTGGTAGCAAGTGGGCAAAGAAGAATAGGCAAACTATAGTACTGTATTTACTTACAATATATAAAAACCAATTAAAATACATGTATTTATAATGATTAGTGTGTGTTACAATGGTTAGTAAATTAATTTGATAGAACTGATGTAAAACCTTTTTTTTGGATTTTTACCTAGTTTGATTATGGGGTTTAAATTATATGAGACCTAGATGTGTAGTAATGGATAATGAAGCCTTGAGAGAAGGTTTGGGTCTAAAGGTTGAAATCCAATCTACTCAAAGGCTGATTTGGAGGGATAAAAGTAAAGTTTACAAGGATAAAGGCAATAGATGGAAGTTGCCATTGGTCGCTAGTCATGCGCATTGGGCTTAGGGTAAGTTGCCTGCGGCCATTCCTCGGGGAGGGCACTTGGTTCTACTACTACAAACCACGTGCGAACAAGTGGTTTCTAATAAACTATAATTTCAACCTAAAATTTTGAGCATTGTTTGGTAATGACTATAGGTTTCTATTGCCAAAATTTCCAACTCAAATGAAATATGGAATGATTTCTAGAAGAGGTTGAAAATGAACCTAAAATGGCATATTTTTCAACTCAAATATTTATAGAGAACACATTTAGATGACTATTGCATCAATATTCAACTCAAAATGAGCTTTCAATAGAGAATTATTTTTAGGATTTTTTTGTTCATTTTTTAGACAATTTTTGAGGATATAATATAGGGGTGTGAAAGTTATTTTTCAGTTCTGCAGTGTATCTATTTACTTCAAAAATTTGTAACTAATTGTCATTAGCAAATAAAAATATCAATAATTCAAAACATAAACTTTCAAATTAGGAGAATATATTCATATTTTTTTTGTTTTCATTTACTTAAATTTTAGGATAAAATATAGGGGGTACAAAGTTTTGTTCGCACGTTGTTTGGAATAGATACACTAAGTGCACCCCCCGAGGGCCATTCCAAGGGTTTGAGCAACTTTTGAGAGATTTGAGCATTTAAAAAACCAAAGGAATAGTTGGAAATTTTAGGTTTTGGACTACATTTTACATTTTTTACATACAAAATTAGGGGACTTGGAGATTTAGTGGTTTGAAGTTAAGGTGTGGATTTAAGACATATTGTCATTCTTTTGAAAATATGAAAAGTTGTGTGGGAACTTTTGGAAATTGGAAGGTGCAGTTGGAAAGATGATTTGAAGACCTACATCTTAGACATCAAAATTATTACACTTAAAGTTTGCATGGAGGAGATATAGAGAGTTGAAGGTAGCACATCCATTTCCAAGGTAATAAGTGGACTATATTGTTGATAGCAATGATTTGAGCCATATCTTGAGCTTCCACATGAATTTCTGGCTTCAATTTTCATAATTGTGAATTGTGATGTTAAAAACTATGGACCTATATTTGTAGCGTTTGAAAGTTTAGTTTGTGAGATATGAAGAAATTTTATATGTGGGTGTTTGTAAACAAGGGTTTGAAGTTGTTGAGATTTTGGTGATAATTTAAGATCCGTAATGAATCTATGGTTTAGTAGTTGTTAAACATACATCAATATGTCATGTGAAATTTGAGTTTGTCTGATTATGAGATATGCATTGTTGGAATTTGGAAAAATCCCCCTTGAAGATAAATAAGGCTGTAGAGTATTTTTGCCATAATTTGGGGTGTTTTTGTCTACTTAGGACTTATGTATTTGATGTAAATGTCCCTATGGGAAAAAAAATTAATATGAGTTTGGAGCTTTTTCTTAGCTTGAAACTTAATTGAACGATTAGTGACGAACAAAAGTCTAGCGCTTTCTTAAGGTAAACAGCTCTCTCTACCCTAACATATTGGTACTCCACTAAGAGAATTTCAAGGCATTAATTACTCAACAAGTCAAAATGGGCAATCTAAATCCAGGGGTTGTATTAAGGTAAAACAACCCAACACCGCCTTCCACCCAATTTTGCCATCTACAGCAACTTCCCATTTGCATCAGTGATCCATCCATTTGCGTCACTAATCCACCTAATTGCGTCATCGGCCCACCCATTACCACAATCTTAGCTACCCTTTATCATAATGGCAATGCACTTAGGGAAGGGACACATTAGTGTGTGCTTTAGTGTCGATCCACCCACGGTTTAACAAGGGGCTAGTCACGCTTTACTATTTTGGCTTTGAAAAATCACAAAAAATTCATTTCTTGTTGGAATGATTTCATTCCACTTGCAAATGACTTCTCTCAAACATTTTTATCTCTAAAAAATATGAGAATTGATAAATAAATTCTACAAGGTGCCTAGATAGCAAATTTATATAGAAATAGGTTGGTTTACCTTACTAGGAAGACGGGTGTCCAGGATTTATTCAAGGCGTCTGCTCACTTTATGGATGAGAGACAACACAGATGCAAGGAGATGATAGGAGCACCACCAAGGCTTTACAAGTAGTAGTGGACAAGTGTAGAAGGTTTGATAAGAGGATCACCACCAAGTTCTGAAGGATCTATACATGTGTAAATGGTGGTGCATTAGGTTTTAGAATTGAGAATGATTACTACCTTTGATTTGGCAACGATACAAGACTTAGAGATAAGGTACAAAAACTGCATGGTAGAATTACATTGTAAAGCATAATTGAGGAACTGCTGAAGGATGAGTTCTTTGAGGAAGATTTAATATAGGATGCCCAAAAGATTATTTTTGGAGTGGATTGAGCAAAGGTTAAGGAATTAGATGGCTCTAAATGAATTGGCTAGGAAATTTGAGAAGAAGTTTGGATAGTTACCATAATAAGAGAGGCAACCACTACAAGAGAATGGGGTGTTTTAAGTGAGTTTTAAAGTATAGTCCTAAAAATAAGGTTTTAAGGTCATTACTTAAAACCTTATGTCTAGGACTATACTAAAAAACTCACTTAAAACACCCCATTTTCTTGTAGTGAACTATTGGATTCTAGGAAGACAAAGTTATTTGTTGCAAGCAGCTAATGAAGGCCTAGAAGATAGGTTGCTCGCTCATTCATTTGGCCGACAGAATATATGAGAGTGGACTTTTGAACAACTAGAGGTTGGTGAAGGAAACAATGGAACTTGTGGCCAAGCAACAGATTTGCAAGAAGCTTGCAGTTGCTATGGCAGATCCTCATGTTAGAAGGTAGAAAGGCAATATTGGTATCTTGACAAGAAAATCATAGTTTGGACAAGTTTAGGGTTCCGGCAGATAGTCTTTGAGCAATTTGGATTGCCTTTACAGTTGAAATTTGATCTTTCCTCTCTTAATCTAGCTGCGAGGTTTTGAATTGCTAATTTGGGGGCTTTAAGATAGTGTAGAGTTTTGATATTTAGACTAGAAGCAATGAGTCTGGAATTTAAAGAAAGCTGGTTTGCAAATGATTTTGGAGTTTAGATTAAATAAGAAGGTGCTAGTGTTGTATGTATTGAACTTCTCTAGGTGATTGTCAAATTCGGATGTGCGTAGGCATCTTCTACAGCTTTTGACGGACCTACAATAATATAGGGGATCACAAGACTCAAATATTACAATCTGGATGATGTAAACATGTTTGGTGGTACATGGGTCAAGATATGTTACGGATGCTCCCTATTTTGGATTGTTGAAGGTGGAGATTGGGCATTTTCTTAACATTTTGTCTTGAATGGGTTTTGCAGTGGTGAGAGCAAGAATAGAGGAGAAATGTGAAACTTCGGGACTGCTTCATCAAAGCCTGTGATGAAGCCTGTTTTGTGTACTGCAGTCGTCCAAATTTATATTTTCCATTAGTATCTAAGGGTTCAAGTATTGGTACTTGGTTTTGCACTCAAGCGTTTTAAACAGTCGGCCCCTTAGACTACATTGCTCTTCAAGTGCTGTTGAAGAAAGGATATGGGATGGAATGGAATTGCTATGTAACATTTTTGTTTTACTGCTTGAATTTTGTTTGTCATTTCATTGGCCTAAGTTGTGAATCAAAATCTTGTTAAGCATTGATCCAGTGTTTGGAAGATGAGCAAGTTATTCTTGAAATGGGTGTTATCCGTCTCTAATATAGAATTACTTTATATGCAACTGGATTTGAAGAGAATTTGGCATGTCAAGTTATAGTTTATTTGGAAGAATTCAACATAATTTCCCTTGCAGGTGGTCACTTGGAGCAGTCATGTACAAGATGCTGGTAGGCTATCCCCCATTTTATTCGGATGACCCCATAACAACTTGTCGGAAGGTGTGTATCAGTCGCCAATTGATTTTAGTCATATTGTTTGTTGTATGAAGAATGCGGTTTACTATAAAAGAGGTTTCGAAAGGCTCCGTTCAGTCACCAGAGGAAGCAATTTTTCATGTTTCTTTCTTGCTCTCTATGATGATATGATTTCCAAATTGGAGAGTGTATGAGCAATTAAAGATTCGACATTTTGAAATGATTCTCGTTGATGAATTCCTTTGGTGGATGGGGTAGTGTAGATTGTCAATTGGAGAAATAACTTGAAATTCTAGGATAAAGCCAAGCTATCATCGGATGTGAAGGACATTATCAATCGCTTGCTTTGTGACATAGATCACCACCTTGGCATCAAGGGCGTCCAATAGATGTAGGTCTGCTTGAGATTAGATTGTAAGTCTCTCTTTGGGTCCAAAATTATCCATTGATATCTTGGGTTTCATGTAATCTAATTTCATAAGCGGTTGCACACTTGTATCGAGTCTCAACTTGCACATTGTTGCGACTCCTGCAAAATCTATCATGATTCTAAGGGTTGAGGTGGGATAGCTGTACGATATGGAGGCAGCTTTAAACCTAAGGTGAAAGATGAGCTGGAAACTCAAAATTTCAAAAAGCTAAAGAGGTTCACTATCCTTCTTGTTTTATCCAACCTTTGATCTTACACGACATTTTCTTGGTGTATACCAGTCTTAGTATTTTTTGTTATTTCTTAGGGTTGAGGAGGTCCCAAGTGATAGCGTTCACAGTTGGTCAATTAGCGCCAGTTTCAGAAGAGTGGTAGTGAACAGGATGTCCGTTTCTCGCACATCAAGATCTTGTGATTGAATATATTCTATTTACGGTGGGGTTGGATTTCATTACTATCACTTTCTAGATAGGAACTCTCTTGGCAGGGTTTTTTCAAGACAAATGAGAATTCAGTTTGGGAGTGCAGATGCTGTCAACAAAAGATGTCAACTTCATGGGATATATTTACAAAATTGTCAAGATTGTTCAAGATGCTAATGTACTTGGAGTTTACGAGCTTCTGAACGTCAAATTGGGGTTTTGCTTGCCTTCAATTGTAGGAGAATATTTTGCAGAATTTCAGTCATTGGGAGAATATTGATTTTGAAGTTGCCCGCCTCTTGTACATCATACGTGATGAAGACTCGTCTAGATTATTATAGTGGTAGGAACTAATACACACATTTTTTGAACAATGGGGCCGAAGAAGAAGGGAAAACCAAAGAGGCCATCCATCAAGACAGTCTTCAGTGAGATCCATTTTTGCACTCTGGTTTGAGTAGCTTGGGCCTAGCCTCCGTAGTTGTCTATTTTGTTTGCAATCCCCAAGGGCAGCTGATCTTGTTTCTGTACCTATCAGCAAGTTTGTATTATGAATTCTGCATACAAAGACGATTGTGACACATCCTAGTAGTTTTGCCTGATGATTGTAAAGCAACACATCATACTTCGCTTGTGTGAGTTAAATGGCTTCATGCTGTTTATTTTGCAGAGACGAACTGATGGAGGTTCCAATGTCCACATTCAAGGCCGCTTTCTCTATCACTTGTCTACTTTTATTGAGACTTTGGAAAGTTCAAAAATGTCCCCATCCTATAGGTTTTCATCATCTTCCCATTTTAGTCATCCTAGACCATCACCACCAATGGATCCATATCCAAGTAAAACCCGGTAGATATTTTTCCTTACTTTCCCCTTCCTTCAGTTCATTGTACAATGGCCAAGCACCAGTAACGTGTCTGCATACCTACTTGATCGTGAGGTTTGCATATGTACCTTGTTCCAAGGGCTTAGCACTAGACTAGCATGAGTATGTATTTCACCCACGAAGGACCTAGCATTTGAACAACGATATCTCACAATTCTTGTCCTAGTTGTCTTCAACAATCACGTCGGAAGTATCATGTTATTGTTTTATTGTACGCTAGGGTACAACAATTTTACAACCTTCCTATTGTGCCATTTTTGCCATTCCAAGAACTTTGCATAATATAGAAAACAATTGGCCTTTTTTGGATGGACTATTGTCCATTTGCGTTCTAGGACTAATACTTTCGGTGCAATACGTACTTGTTGTCCCCTCGCAAACAGACTTCTCAATTTGGTTAGCTCTAAAGGCCAATGACAAGTTCATGGTTTTAAAATGCTCAATTTGATTGATCACATTGTGAAAACACAATATAAATAGGGCCGTGAAAACTTGACATAAGGTCTTGTACTTCAAACAGCTATAAAACCATGAGGCCCAAAGTTGGGCCTTTTGTTCCATCAGCGATTACTTGTATAATAGGTTTAACAATAGCTACTTGATTTGCATCAAGCATATAATTTGGGATTGTGAATTTAATATGGTGGATTACGATTCTTATTACTTTGTGGCAGGTAGCTAGAGTTCGAACCGCTCTTGCATTTGCTACTCACTAGTTTTTCAAGGAATGTGGTTTTGTATAAGTGGCTAGCCCCATCATTATAGCATCTGATTGTAAAGGAGCTGAAGAGCAGTTCTGTGTCACCACTCTGATAAAATATTCACTATAGACAATCCTCATGACATCTACAGGTTGTTTTGTCAATGTATTATTATAATAGATGTGGGTGATGAATGCAAAGGATTTATTAGTTAGGAGCTCTCTTCCAATTGGTGGGAAAACAATGTTTTTTCCTCTAGAAAGCTTCTCTCTTCCAAGTTGTAGTTGCCAATTGTTCTATCCTCCCTTCTTGCTCTCAAGGTTGAATTGAGGTGTATTCATTTTTTTCTTTTTATAAACCCTCCCTTTGTTGAAGGTAAAAATTATAGCAGGTTTATTGAGCAACATAATAGGATTCATATAGGATTTCCAAAAGTAGAGTTTCTTGTCTAAAGTATTCATGCTTTCTATCTCAATTGAAATATTGGATATTTAGATCTAAAATCATCTAAATTTGCTTATAAGCATGGTACCTTATATTAAACTTTCTGAGATTTGTTTGGTCAAATTGAGAGTCAAAAGAAAATTTGGATTGCTCTTACCATCCGTTTTTTAGATTCCCAATGAATAAACTATGATTCTTTAAATTCTTAAAAATAGGTGTATTCTAGACTCTCACAAAATAAAAATTCTATATTTAAGGTAAGAATTTGTAGAAATGGGTTATAGAAATAGGTCACAATTAGTTGCAAACTTGCAATTAGTGAAAGGATTTTCAATGTTGATAAGACTAAAAGAATATAGTTTAAGTATAAAAGTAGAGTTGATAGGAATACTAATTTAAAGTCAGCAAATATATTTCCAAAAATCAAACCTCATATACTCAAGCAATTTTTGTACAACAAATCCTTTCTGAGGACACTTTACATTTATATATTTTAATATGTATTGTACATACATTTGATTGGACAACTTCTATATGTCAAGCTCTCAACACATATGAAGTACAAGTAGAAGCCTATTTGTTTACTTGCAAGAGTATAAAGTATCTTCACCCTTTTGCAACACTAGCCTTTTACCACAAGCTAGAATAGAGTTCTTTACAACTATTCATTGACTCAAATATGATAAAACTTGCTCAAATTCAATACTAGTTTTTAGGAAACAATGGAAGTTGAAGAATTATTTAAAGCAATCAATGAGAATTGAAGCTTTTTGTAATTCAAGGATGTCCAGTTAAAGATAGTTTACTACCAATAATAGGTGTTCCTACAACCTCAACTTTGAAAATTTGTAGTTAATGTATACAAACTCTAAAAAATTTAAAAATAATTGCATTCACTTTTGCTTTCATTTGCTAGTACTGTGATATGAATTTTTTTTAATTGTATTCAAATTTGATGTTTCAAAAAACAGGTTCGTGATACTTGCAAGACAAGATCAACAAGATCAACGTTTTCTAACAAATATTTATTTAATTAACTAAAAACTAGAAATATTCTACCAATATTGTACAATATACTTCCATATAAATAAATTGAAAAATAAATTTTCATTTATTTTAAAACTAATTTTTAAAATTAATTTTTTGCCAAACTGGACCACTAAAAAAAAGATAGTGCAAGCCCCACCAAAAAAGTTATTTGGCTCTCATTCCCTCAATAACTGCATGCTAGGTATCCAATGCAATAATGATTGGATAATGATACAGTCTGAACTTCTAGTAAAATAGAAGCCTAAAGCATTGCTCACTACGAAAAAATGATAGAACATTCAAATTGCTAATATGAGAATTGAACAAAGATTTCAAAAAGAGCAATAGTTAAAAAGCGGCCATAATTTTGAGAGTATTGTACATCCAATATCAACACTGCTCGTAATGTGAGCCCAAGAATGCGGGCTTGTGAGCATTGAGCCTACTCAATATAGCTACCTATAATATGGATACCACACACTATAGAAGGTATATGTATCATAAACATCTATTATATGGGTATTTGTAATATATATATATATATATATATATATATATATATATATATATATATATATATATATATTACAAATACCCATATAATAGATGTTTATGATACATATACACCTATAATATAGGTGTGTAGTATTCCAGGTTCATGGTCTCACTTTCCTATGCTCTTATAATAGCAACCCTCATCATTGACAAAGTTTGCACATCACGCTCTACAAAATATAGGAAGATATAGTATAAGCTATATATATATATATAGCACAACCCTATTGAAAAGTGGTTCACCGCAATCTGGCCAAGGACAAATAGAGACTGCTTACTCCAAAATTCCCTCTCCAAATACTAGGAGAGCATCTCCGCCATGTTTTGACTTCTTGCTTGATCTTGTGGGGTTTCTTGGTTAGTAGGCCTAAAGTCCTCATTTTTTAAAATTTTTTAATCAATTCACATATTGCTCAGCTCTTAATTTTGCCAAGTCAATAATGCATTAGACTTACTTGAATTGGCATGTCTTTGAGGGAAGCGATGAGTAGAAGATGGAAGTAGGTCAGGAGCTGCAGGGATTGACCATCCCATTTTTCCAACCCTGTTTTGGGGGAGTGGATGGCAAAGCTTTGGCAGGTTGCTTTGAGTACTGATATACATACAATTAGCACATGAATTAATTATTAATATAAATGTACTAATTATGGGTAAATACGCTTGGAGACTTCCATCCGCCTCTCATCCCCACCCTCTAGGAAATGCCAATCCATGTCCCAGTTTGAAAATATTAAACTACCCAAGTACATCTTCTTTACCAATACAACACATGTTTATCCTCACCAATTATTTAGTCTTCAGACCAATGAGCACAATTTACCAAGTTATTTTTGAAGATAGCACTAGCAAAGATTCACTATACAGTCAGGTCTAGTTCATTTATAAATTGTTGATTTGAAGCATTCAAATTTTTTTGTACAATGTGTAGTATAATTGGTGTATTTAGTAAGCATAATTATTGTTTCATCCTTATACAATCCCTATCAAGCGTACCAAATTTCAATTTCAAAAAAGCAAAATTCCATTTTTGGTGAATTTCTGAAGTCAATTTTCATGATTTTACATAATATTTTATTGAAAACAATTAGTGATGAATTTCTTAAGTCTAATTGTGGATATATGTAGTAAACATCTTATGCAAATCTTTCCATTCGCAAGCATCTCCCAAAAAGTCTTACAATTCCTTCTATAGAGATTTCAATGTTAAGGTGACAATGCCCAGTGTTGTAATAATGGATATCTTTTTTATTACAATTAGATTTTCTATTTTTACCTCATGTGGTAACTAATTTTGTACACTTGAACATGATGGTATAATTACTTTGATAAAATCTAGTTAAAATATTGAGAGATATCTATTTTACAAAGTATGGTCATATGACACCTCATATTAAGTCCTTCTTAGGAGCTTATATTTTTGTTACTTAACCTTAGAACGCTGAGGGCACCATTTCGTGGCTTTTGGATAACAATTTTGCAAATTGGACAAAAAAGTGAATAGATTCTTCATTTGTTTTTTTTCTCAATATGCAATTGGTCGGCTTATGAATTGCTTGGAATTGAAAATGCAATGATGCAGCTGTTTGTTGTAATCCCAAATGGATCATAGCACTAAAAACGGTATGGTGTGCTCTTCCTTTCCGGTCAGATTGTGAGACCAGATTTACTATGTAT
This sequence comes from Neckera pumila, assembly GCA_963969595.1. Lineage (NCBI taxonomy): Eukaryota > Viridiplantae > Streptophyta > Bryopsida > Hypnales > Neckeraceae > Neckera > Neckera pumila. The sequence goes on along the minus strand of OZ018412.1, from coordinate 195,697 downwards.
AATGTAAAAGACCCCATTGCGGTCAAATGGCCCATGATGAACACCTGATGGCCCCATTGTGGTTTTTCAGACCACAATCAATGCCTTCCATGGTAGTTATGGAGTAATTAGTGACTTCAATAGGTACCTCCAACTTTTTAGTGTAAAATTCTTTGTAAAAAATGATTTTTTAGGTCTTCTATATTTGAAAATGTTGTGATTGCATTGGGTAGGAAGATGACCATATTGGATTCAGATTTTGTTGGTTATGAGGTAGCCTACAGACCCCTATGGGCTGATCACTTCAAAAATTCAGAACTAATTCCTACTTGGTCCAAAAAATATAATTTCAAATGTCCTCACTGTCTCTCACACTTATCTACATGTGGAAAAAAATTTGAAAAATTTCAGCAATGGCATGAGGGCACACTCCTAATTCTGATCGCAATGGGGTTTTTTACCTTAACAATTGTCAAAAGCACATAAGTTACCCAGGACGGAACAATGTTTCCAAATTCATTTGCAACTGTTTTCTTCCTTATAATCCTGAACTCCTAATTCAATGCAAGCTCTAATGCGGGGAGATTCTCGTGCATTTGCTAGATTAGAGTTCATCCAACTATTACTTAGTTAATCGCTTTTCTAAATCCATCCTTGCAGATTCCATGCCAATGAATATGCAATTATTTTGCCTACTGAAATGCATCTGCCTGTCTTAGAAAAAACAAACAACTTCTCTTCAATTACACCTTGGAGTGATGAGCAAGTGTATTCTTGTTCACTTTTATTGCTTTTGGGGATCTCCAGGGCTGTGATCACACAACCCCAAATTCATTGTTGTCCATTGTTGCCCAAAACAATCACGAAATTCCATTCTTCACTACCCCACGGCTTTAGACTTAGCTCTCACTTTCTCTCCAGTCATCAGTCTAGCATTTCAGGGTTAATAAGGTGTTTTTTATAGGAAAGATGTGCATATGGATGTCCACCAAGGCTTTTTTTTTTGACTTTCTGGTGCCAGATTGCACCAGAGAAAAAAATCTGGCTAAAAAAGGTTATAAAAAATGCCAAAAAAATTGGATGAAATCACTAGACAACTTTGAAATAAAAAAAATATTAGATGAAATCACCTAATTGTGGATGAAAACCATACTATACATCCAATAAGTGGATGAATGTTGCAATTTGGAGCACCACTATATCATTTTATATCGCCACTATGGCACTTCTTCAAAAATGAAAAAAAAAGCCCTGATGTCCACTACATATCTATGCAATCAAAGTAGAAAAATTCATCACTTTTCAATAAAATATTATGTATAACCATGAAAATTGACTTCAAAAATTCACCAAAAATGGAATTTTTTTTTTTTAAACTGAAATTTGGTATGCTTGATTGGGATTGCATAAGAATTGGGTTTTGATAATGCAACAAAAAATTCCATTATTTTTCTATACTATGCAATAAAAATTGGAAGGGCTCACATCGGCAGTTTGTAAATGAAGTGTCCCTGACTGTACAAATGCAGACGATACTCGAGCCTGATTCTATGTCTAAGATCAACTAGTTACTGGATCTTCTCATCTCTCTAATCCAAAACAGGACGTAGGCCCTTTGACAATGCTACTGCCCCGTTGATACCTCACAAGCCCTCCAACTCCCGCCTAGTGCCTTCAATGCTGCAATTCTCCCTTCACAAAAGATTGCCAGCTTTGAAGGCAATTCAGCTGGACCCCAGCCCCTCGAGCTCCAGTGATGGAAATGGGCTGTTCCTCCTGCTCGCAATGTTGTCTAAAGCTCAGTGAAAAGCACTTTACACTTTCGGGCTGCTGCTGACTCTCTAAAACGCGCTACAGTACTTTGGTGTTGCCGCCTCTTGAGATAAGCGCAGCAGCAGCTGTGGAAGCAGTTGGGACAATACCAGCAGGTACCCCCGGCTTTGAAAGATGCACAAGCCTTAATACCACAGAAACACGACAGAATCAGCGAATCATCCAAACATCATACGGAGTAATTACAGATTGCATTGTTTTTGAAAAAAGATCTTAGCACGGGAAGAACATGGAGGCGGGCGGGCTAGAGCTTACGGAGCCAAGTGCTCAGCCAACGCAGAAATGGCATTCACAACATCGGAGTAGTTCTCAGGAGATGCAGGAGCTGTGAGCTGCACCACGTGCAAGCCGGGTGTGACAGGCTGTGCATCATCTACTGAATGAGTCTTGGGCAATCTGTGCACAGCCGTCACAGCGATGGTGATGGTCACAGCAATGGGCACTGTCCTGTGCATCTGAAATGAAAAGCCTGTCCGTAGCATTTCGTAGTCCAGTTTGTAGCCAAGTGCATACATGAATCGAAGACAGTTGTTACTAATCCCAGCTTCTAGCAAAGGACGCACCAACGCCGGAAGCTGCTCTGCTCCAGCTCCTCGCATTGCCCCACCTACATGCCGAACTGACCTGCCTTGGGCTCAGCCGCAGTGAGTGAGATTACAAATCTCTACACTATCATGTCTAAGCCAATACTAATCAGAAACTATTCTGAGGCTGTTGCACTGAAATCCATACATGACGATGTTGCAATTTTCTCAATCCATAATGGACCAAGTACCTATGGTTTGAAAACCACCATATTGTGAAAAGATCAATGATTGAGATGGGGTCAAATTCTTATCACTAAAATCGATCAAGAACATTGTATGTGCTGTTAAAAAAATCAAATAAGCTCGACAAAAGGATGTGACGCAATTTCATAAGACCTACTCAAAATTGCTTAACAAAACAAGAGACCAACTTGAAACTCTTATTTATTTAGGGGTTAAGTCCAGATTTTCTGAGCATATTCTTCTCTCATGTGCACTATTCTCTGCAATTACGAGAACTTTCAGGCGGTTAAATGTAAGCAATATCAGACAGACAGGCCACAAAATGTTGCGATCCCTGCCCAGATACCAATTTAACAGTCAGGTCCTGTAGACGATCGAAACTGCTAAAAATGCAGACCGACTAAGTTTTGGATAGGTTACAGGGAAATAGAAAAAAGTGAATTATGGTATCACGAGGATCACAGGCTTGAGATATACCAGACAGGTTCCGGCTGGGATAATGAGCAGCACAGGTGTACTTCAGACGCCACCGCACCTGGAAAAGAAAGTATCATTCAGGCCCTGCATTATACAATTCCACGCCCATGTTGCTGAATGCAGCTGCAACAAAGAAAGAGGTTCCTTGATTTGCACCTAAATTGGTCCCGGTCTTCAAACAAATCTCATGTACTTTGATTGTTTCTCGAAGCCCTCCACAAAGCCCCTGCAATAAAACCTCCAACGCATCCACGTGCTGGCGTAGGAGCGATGAACACACACATCAGAAGCGATTCATAAAAATCAAGGAGCGCTGAGAAGCACATCAAAAGGTGTGAGCCGAGACGTTACCACTGCTCAATAGCAGAATTATGTATTCCCACAGTACTAGTGAGCAAATGTCAGCTTCAATATCATATTCCTGCATAAGCACCTCCAGAGAAAAACGATCGATACTGATCGTAACAACAGAGAGCCAGGAGTTGCAACAAACAGAACTGACTCGAGCACAATCTCTGAAGCTGTGTGGTGTAGGTGCAGATGCAAGAACATAACAGGACAGCGACCAGGAAGAAGACAGACAAGTGCATAGTTTTAAAAAAGCTCGCCATCAAGGGCTCGAAATGGATACGTTTTCATTGCTGAAGCTAACCGTGAAGGATAGCAGCAAGTAGCTTCAATGCCACGGTTCCGCATCTACACCCGCACCATCTTGTCTCCCTGATCGCCGACCTGAACCTGGAGGCTACTAAGGACTAGAAACTCCGAGGCTATCAGAGCATTCAACTTCGGCGCAGGTGCAGATGCAGATACGTGGCATTGCAGCAGTTCAAGGTGGATGACGTCTACCGCCCCCCCCCCAAAAAAAAAAACTAAACAAGTCAACTGTGCCACTGAAGAATGAAAATCTCTCACAACGGCAGTCTCGCACAAAGAAAAGCTCTTCCGCCATCGTGAACAATGCTATTAAATTCATGGCAGTCACTATATGGGGTACCCCATATACAGTAAACCAATGAATTTCAGAGCCTGCTGACGTGATTTCAGAAGCAGCAGTGAGCGTTGCAAATCGCCAACAAGAACGATAAAATCCTGACCAATTTTGCATGGATTCCATTCTGGCCAAAAGAATATTAGGACTGTAATTTTCTCCAAGGAGACTCCAAGGGAATTCTAGCCTTCTGTTGACCTCTAAAGCAAGACCACACCACCAAGTACGTGAAAATGAAGCATTAACATTAACTTCGTTTCCACTCGAGAAAATCCACCGTTCGCTTAAAAGTCTAAAGAACCAAGGATTCATGATTATAAAACGACAAATTCAATTCACCATATTGTGAAAACTACAATTCACATCAGGTCAACTTTGTCATCGACAAAATCAATGGAGAACATTGCAAGAGTTCGTCAAAAAACAAATAAAATTCGGCATAAAAAAGTCCCCGTATGACCTACTCAAACTGCTCGACAAATATGAGTCCCAATTAGCTTCTTAGGGATTCTGAATTGACAGAGCCGCGCTGGCTACGGAAAGGTACACTACAGAGAGACGATCGGGGTGAACGAACAGATTCTTCTCCGCCAGAACGTCGTGACGACAGGCAGGCAGAGACAGGAAGTCGAAGAAGAAGATGGTGGCAATGGAGCAAACACACGGGGGACACGGCTGAGAAATCACACAATGTGAGACGAGAGGAGAGGCTGAAAAGAAAGGTCCAGTGAGCACATAACACAACCCCAAAGGAAAGAACGTGGCGAGAGTATGAGTGGAAGGAAGCGCAAGCCCAGGGTGGTCTATAAGCAGGGCTGGCTCTCCCAACTAAGTTAGAGTGTGCGCACGGGTTGGCCCCACATGTGAGGACGAAATCACTACCGCGTGCAATGCATCCACGGCACAGGGTTGCAAGTGTGGAATGGAGCGCTGCCAAACAGACGAAGGGAAGCAGATGGGCAAAGCAAAACAAGTAACTCAGGCATCAAAACGGACCTTGCCTTCCAAGATGCCTTGCACCACGCACTCCATCGCCCTCCGACAAAGCACACCGTGGTCGCACTCCAAATTTCGGCCGCACCGAAGTTACAGGTAAGGTCCTCGATCGCGACTCCACAGGCATCCTCGGCGAGAGGGCGGGCGGGATGCGTTTGAATAGGAGAGGCGAGGACGTTCGCGGCCTAGCCCTCCTGTCCTGCATCACCGTTCATCTGGGGAGCCACGGCCGCGGCCGGTAGCGGGCATTCGAGGCCAGCAGAAGGCGTTCGCGGCCGGTAGGGTCTGTTAGCGACAGGGGCGGCGGCGGCGGCTGTTGGGCGGGGCGCACGTGGAGTGGAGCCGGAGGTGCTTGGTTCGACACGTGGAGTTTTCGGGGAATTTGATGCGGAGACTCATGCGCTTGTGCGACAATCACATGTCCCGGGAGCTGTTGAGATTCGGGGCCTGCCCTGTGTCCCACTTGACAATATTCAATTAGCCCATGTTCCCAAAAATATTAGTAAGAAAATGTGAACATGATAGTGGAAGAGGATCTATACTCATGCGGCAAATGAGGCATTCTGTGGGCGAAAAGTAGTTGAAGTGGGTTTTTCTACAAATTTTGGAACGGAGCTACAATAGTGGTAAATACTACTCCCTTGGTCCCAAAATGATCTTCTTTTGGGCCTTAATTTTTTATCCCAAAATGATCTTCTTTTTATGACATGGAGAAAGACTCTAACAAAATGAAGCCTTTACATGTACACAGTAGCTAAATAAAACTCTCCTCGTAATGATGAGCTTGGATGTTTGATTATTTGTTAGGAATATGCAATAGGGAGATCACACTATATACTTTCAATGTGGCCATCAAGGGGGCATTCAAAGCATAGGTCCCATTTGGCTTGCCACAATCCTTCCGCTTCAAGATGTCTTCTTATTTTTTTATTTTAACTTTTGGACTCAAATGAAATCTTTTCATTTTTTTATTCAATTGGGTCTTATCTGGACCCACTCCATGCTCTCACTTCTGGTCTTCATCAATCAGTAGTCAAAAATTCAATTCTTCAAATAAGCTCATAACTTGATCCCAATCATCTCATCTAAACAACACAGCTACAACACACATTGCGAAAAGCAAGAAGTTTACAGCAAATAACGCGAGAATTGTAGGATTGATTGGCCAACAATGCTCTTTTAGAAAGGCCAAAAATTCCCACATTTCAAAGCTCTACAACTTCAATTTAAAGTTTAATTTAAAATTCAAATTGCAGAACAATAGGAGATCATTGAATTTTATTTGCTGCTCAAAATAGGATTAAAGATGCTGATTTTGACCTTAATCCAAACATTTGTTAAACAAGAAGATCATTGTCTAAAAATTAATCTGACAAATTGTACTAGTAGGATTATTTAATATGTGATTCATTTCTAGAGAAATTGACACAATATTTTGACATGATGTACTTGTGCATGACAAACTGAGATGTGTTAACCCCTAAAGGCCCAAGGCCTTTTTTCTGCCAAAAACCACCCAAAACTGCCATTTCTATAGCAAAGAGTAAAAAAAACTGAAAAATGTTTTTTTTGCACATCTGACCATAGTATCTTGCACCTAACTAGTGCTCCCTCCGTCCCAAAATGATCTTCTTGTTAGACAAAATGTTTTGGATTAAGCTTAAAAATAATAATTTTTTAAATCCATTTTGAGCTATAAATAGAGTTCAATGCTCTTTTATTGTCCTAAAAAATTTCAGCTCTAAATTGGTTTTCAAATTGTTGTTGTAAAGCTTGAAAGAGTGAGATTTTACGGCCATTTTCAAGGAGCACCGCTGGCCACTCATTTCTTTGAGTTCTCGCAGTGTCCTTATGTCTTCCCGCGGTAGTTCATTGCCAACTCACCTATCGAATCAACTATTCTCGGAATTGCAGAGCCAAGCTCAAACAAGCGAGAAATGTGCACAGTCAAGTCCAATTGCAATACAGCACACTCACTTCCAATTGGGGAACCATTACCAGACAACCCGAAGAGACCAGCAAACATAACCACCTTGCAACTTCTCAGTCTCTCTAAAAATGAACCCAAAACCATCACCTCCTAGGCTTACTAGTAGCCATGGAACTTCCACACACATATTGATTAAATTATAAATTAATTCTTTGGACCAGCTAACCCTTGTCATGATGGCCGCAAGTGACAAAAAGTGTCTTTGTAATTGTTTATTGGGGGGATTCATTTCACGGGCTATTCGTCCTAGTCACAGGAGGAAAATCATTTTGGGACAAGAAAATAGGGCCAACTGGAAGATCATTTTGGGACGGAGGGAATATGAGAATGTGTGGAAAAAATTTCAAAATTTTTGACTGCATAGATTGCAAGATATCTGCGTTTAAAGTGAAAAAATCAAGTTTTTTAGCACATTGTGGGACTAGATTTTATGACTTTGAACATTTTTAACTTAAATTTTTTGCACTATAGAGTTTTGAGCTTGAAGTCCTTGTAATTTAAAATTGAGTTGAGAATCTAGGGAAAAAAACAAGATCCAAAAAAACTTAATTTTCATTATTAAAAAAATTGTTAAGTAGAAGTAGATACAAGATGGAAGGAAAATCTAAAATATTAATATCTTTTATATAGAATTAAAAAGCACTAATCCCAATGGCGAGATTGTTCTAGCAAAAAAACTAAACCTTGTGGAATTTTTTTTCTTGAAAAATTGTTGACATTGCATTCAGAAATAAATCCTCCAAGTTATTTTTTCAAGATGATGCTCTAAGTGCCCGAAAAACAAGATTGTCTATAATTTTCTCGTAAAAAATCAAAATGAAATGGAGCAAAGCTTTCCACATAAACAAAAATATTATCTATAAGAAAGAAAAAAGAAAAAGAAAAAAAGAAAAAAAATTGCAAAATTTTTTTTGTTGCCCCCCGTCCCCTATTTTGAGCTTATTTGGGCATAATTTCTTTTTTTTGGGCACCGATTGAAAAAAAAACTATATTTCCACAAAACTTCACAATTTTTTTATCTTCAAAAAAGTTTCAAAAAATCATGATAAAAATTTAGCCCGTAGGTATCTGACCGAAATTCCATTTGTCCCCCGAAGGGACAATGGTCTTTTATGGATTAAGTATTTGTTGAGGATTTTTTTGTTTCTTTATACGCTTCATATTAAACCATAATTAGGATTTCAAAAGATCATTATGCTTATAGTTGAGCGTAGTTGAGCATTTTGCTTTGTTCATCCACAAATTCCTTTTTCAAAATTTTTCACCTACATTTTGTGCCACATGCCTTCAATTATTTATTGCCATTATCCAAATAAATGGTTTTTTTTTTATTGAACTTCACTCTTTATCAACCCTTCTATTTGTGCAATGATTGTCATAAAAGACTTCAATAATGCCAAAAAAGCCTTCAATTAAGCTTTTGAATACAATTCTTTTAATTAACTCCTTTAACCCGTAAAAATTCTTAAGCTAATTCTAAACTCCAAAATTTGTAGAGAATGATGTTTAATTGTTAGAATAATAATGTATAGTTTAATAGTATTTTTTAATGATGACTTTTAAAAAAAATTATAAACTATAAACTATATATCATATCCAAATGTTATTATCCTTATAATATAAAATTCAAAATTCAAATTTCCTTATAAATTTGATTATAAATTAAATATTTGTGGTTTTCACAAGATTTTTCTTTCTTTGAGCTTTTAATGTAAAATACTTAACTATGATATAATTAAATATTTTTAAATTAATTATATGAAGTCAAATTTGGTAGGCCTATTTTTTGAATTAAGAAATTGGCTTTTGAGATGAAACATATCTTTATTCTATCTCTAGCTAAAGGTTGCTATATTCTTCAATATTTAGTGATCTATATCCCAATCTTTTTATAAAATTGTATTTTAGAGATAAATCCAATAAATTTTTTCAATAAATTATTATAGATTAACAACTATAGATTGCATCCAATATTACCACAAATAGTTTTATAAGGCATTTTTTCTTTGGATTATCTTATTTTAAATACTTCAATATACTTTAGAGTTTAAAATATATATTATAAAATCTACATTGTACAAATGAAAAGAAATGAATTCAATTTTTTTACAATAACACAATGGATGAAATTAAAAGATGCAAAAAGATACAATGGCAATTGAAGATCAATTTTATTGAATCTTGTATATTGGCAGTTAAAAGAAGACTCCGGTATAACTTTTCATATTGTCATGTTTAGAAATTTTCAGAGGTAGAAGGCAATGTTTTCTTTGTCAACAATTAACACATTGACATTGAGCTGTCTCATTTGTTGACACATTCTTTGCATTCTTTCCCTATATGAAGTGAATTTTTGAAGTAATTTGTTTTTTGTTTTAATTATACCATTTATATTTGATTTAATTCCTTCAAGGTCACACTAAGTCCTTCATATTGATTTTTGAGTGTATTTTTAAAGTTTGTAGTTGAGATAAATTCTTTTTCTCTTTTATGTATTGGTTATATGATAGATTATTTTTGCTATCAAAATAAAACAATCCACAAAGTCTCATATAATTAGCAAACTCTATTTACAAAATGCATCTAACACTTACGGTACTTTTCAACTAACGTAATCCGTCTATTTTCATTATTGTAATCCAATCATTTATAAGACACGGTTAAAATTGACAAACATTTTTTTATTATATTTTTTAGAAAATTCTTTCATAATATTCTTGAACTATCATGGAAAGGTCTCATTTGCATGAGTGATTGAAGACTCTTGGTTCTTTATTTTTTCATTTACACATTCAAATTTTGAATTGATGATGTATTCTCATATTTTCATATGCAATCCTGTATAGGTGCATTTTTTTCATCTCTATAATTAAAATTTTCCTATGTTAAATCATGAAATGTAATCCTTCATTTGATTCCACCTTAATTCTTATTCTAAATTGCATTTGAAAATTGACTCAATTAATAACTATTTGGAATGATAACAAGACATATGGTCTAATTACATTGAATTGTGTTCTCCCTTAACTATAGTTTTGGTCCAACCTTTATAATTTTTTACAACAAAACCTCATTTTTTGTAACCTTAAGATCCAAACCTCAATTTAGAGAGAATGCAACACAATGTGAATAGAGTATGTGGAATCATGGCATGTCAAACTTGCATGAGTGGGACCAAAACCTCAACACAAGGCAAACAATACTCAAAGTAATTAGATTCCATGCAATCAAGCTTTATTGTCATGCCGGTAAAATCTAACAATCCACTGTAATATTCAAATGCAACGTAGAATAAGAATAAAAAGAAGAAACAAATGAAGAGCAACATTCAATCATTATTTGTAAGATAACTTTCATGTAGGGTACGACAAATATTGAATCGTTTGAGAGGAATAAAGGCTTTAGACCAAGACATGCCCTTCCAGAATGTGAAGAGCAAACCAAACACAAATAGTCAAACTGTGTCTCTTTCATGAATGTTGTGTTGTTGCTTCCAAGACATGTCCTTAGGATTTTGTGATTCTTTAGGGGGAAAAGGATTGGAAGGATAATTATAAAATATTTGGTGGCCATGGCCTATCAATTCTATTTTAAGTCTAGTAAAGTAGGACCAAGGTCTATAAACCGACCGAATTCTCAATGCACCCCTTGTCTAGGAATAAGCGACTAACATGTTCCTTGAAATATCTATTACTGTCATTGATGACGTTGGTAGGCTTCAAAGGTTGATTTATGGACCTGGTACCTTATTATGTATTTGCAAACAGTTTGGATCTCACATGAGCTTCCAGCAAATGTGACAAAGTCCAATAACTTATGCAGGGACATGGTCCTCCTTGAAGCCGCAAATGTGACAAAGTCCAAAAAGCAGGAACATGGTCTCCATTGCAGCACTGCAGCTAGTCTAGAGTGAGGATGAGTCTCTTACTAGCCGCCCGCTTCAGAATCAATACCCCCTCTCAATAACAGCAAGGTCTACTTGGGGGACCGACCCAGCCAGAGCTAGAATTCTCTAAAAAGTCATGCATTAATATTTCTATCCGAAACTTTGGGGATATCTTACGAAATTAAAGAAATTGCAGTGAAATCTTCAAGATGCAGTGGCTATTTTCAAGATGAATGTACTGTAAACAAATTGATGAATGGTTGGATTATCATCTTCATTATGAATGTTTCATCCATGACCATGGATATCAATAGTTGTATCGCCATTCTGGTGAAGATTGCATTTTGCAATGCCCTAAATAAGTAACTGAAATAGAAAACCTACAGTAGGCTCCATTGTGAGAATCCAAGGGATTTACTCACTCAACTTTGGGCAAGGACCCCCAAGCTTTCCATGGGAGGGGAGAATTTTTTTTTCTCACTCATACAAAAGGTGCCCAAAATTACACAGCACTTCCCTTACCAGTTGCATAGTTCCCTTCCCCATACCAGACACCTTAAGTGCAAAAACATGGCTCCCATTCTGTACTAGCGGTTCCTTTTGTACTCTGTGACAAGCTGTCCGGGCGAAGGGAGTTGGAGACTTTCCAAATATGCCAATTCCAAGTTTCCAAATTTTAACATCCCAGGCAAGCGGCAACATGTTCCCCAAATCGTCCTGTTATCCTGTAGGTTGAAGATCTAAGGGCGGGCTTACATGTTGGCCCAGTGGGCAGAAAAAGCAACTAGAGGACAAACACAGTAGCACCGATTGATCAGCAAGCGGTTTAGGAGGAGGAGAGTTTTACCGATCCTGGTCTATCAAACACTGTAGAAGGAACATAAAAGTGCCTTCTATATTTCGGCATTGTTGACTGCACCTACCCACCGATACATGTAAGGAGGCCCCAAGTTCCCCTCCAACAAGTCTCATGTCCCCAAGAACAGTGTGTGGGATTTGGCATTATGCCAGGGGCACTGGGTGGTCGGCAATCCCCAAGAATTCTGAGACATGGTCCACCTGGGCATGACGTAAGCTGATTCATCGGACTTGATGCCATTGTGCCATTTGTAGAATCCTTTGGTAGCCACTAGAACTTACACAAACTCAAAATACTATGCACCCTTGTTTTATACATTTGATCTGCAGAGTCCAGACACGGACTCAATTGATGCTGGCCCTAGTTGCAAGGGACCTCAAAACTTGAAAATTGGTCTAACTTATTATTCACTTGTGTGCCCTGTGCCGTTGCCACAACCAAAATCATAGTAAAAATAATTGTCTAATTTTCCAAAACATCATAATAAAAACTTTGAAATTCAATATCTTTCACATCGTCATTCCAAACACCACAAAACCAAGCCCGCCCACCCCTTCTTACCAAGAGCTTTCCAAAGGGACCAAGAACGCAACCAAAATCAAAGTAAAAGTAATTTTCTAATTGTTTGACCCATAAATACTTTGAAATTCAATAACTTCCGCATTGTAGGTCCAAACACCACAAAACCAAGCCCGTGCACCCTTCCTTGCCGAGAGCTTTCCAATGGTATCAAGCACCCCACTGGGGGATGCACAGTCCATGAGATTTCAACGTAACAAAAACAAAACAAAACAAACAGCCAGCCAGCCAGCCAAATTTAAGGTATGGATTTGCCCAATGTCTTTTTCTATGTCAATCAATCCTCCTATGGAAGTTAGCATGACGTTAAACCCATTCCACGAAGTGGAACCAACAGCGTAAAATGCAGGAATTGAAAATAAATGTAAAAAAAGCCCCCTATTTTGAGTTGTGTCTAGGATATCTCTAGACCTCTCCTAGCTAATTTGGGGCCTCGGATTGCAAATATGAATTCAGAATTTGCAAAGAAATTCATGTGTGAAAAATAAAAAATTCCTGCATTTTCCCTTGGGATAAAATTCCTGCGTTTCACCCTGGTGGTCCCACTTTGTCCAATGGGTTTAACGTCTTGCTGTAAGTTAAAATATCTACACAAAATAGTGCAATTAGATTGCCTTACCTTAGATAAATTACCTCATGGATCAGTGCTTCTCCATGCAATTCTCTGAACCAAGCCTTGAACTAATGCACTAATCTATGTGCAACCATTATGGGCCAAAGTCCGTCATTTTTAATAGGTTTTTGAGGTTCAATTCTATGTTTTAGCCCCTTGGCTATATTGTAAGGTAGAACTACCCATACCCAATCATTTAAGCAATTCTACAATACACGATAAGGAGTATGAGAGGAAACATATTTTTCCTTTGTAGTGAGATAAGAAATATGGGAACTCCAATTTTTCTATAATTTTATTGTCAAAATTGAAATTACTGTGTTTTTTAGAAGGCAAAAAGTAGGCAAAATCCATGGCCAAAGTCTAGAGTCTTGCAATTCCGATCATTCAAAGAACTACATTCCCACTTACTACTTACTACTTTCTTGCTCACTATTTTGGAACATGCGTCATGACCTCATTAGTCCTAACCTTAAAAAAGAGGAAACATGCATTCCAAGCTTTGGTTGGAAATCTGTTCCAGCCTTAGTTGCAAATAGATGAATACTTCAGGTTGGATATCAGTCCTTGGTTGGGTATAGGTGGTTCTACCTTACTGAGCTTCCAGCTAAATTAGGGCCAAGGGGAACTAATCCTTTGCTCATCCCTGATTTTACCCCTGCAAAAAATGTTGGAGTTTTTGATTTGCCACCCATGATAAAATTAGATAATTTGGAATTCATATCTTTTACACCAAGAGTTTTAGAAGATAAATTAATCAGGCACAAAATTTGCGAGGGTCTTTTGTTTTTTTACATGCACCCCTGGAATGACTTCAAGAGGACGAGCAAGGTGTTACATTTTTCCGAGTATTTTAGAATTACTTATAAATTTTCAAACGAGTTGGGTTGTAGGTCCCTATTTGTGAGCCTAATTCTTTCATAGATGGTTCATTTGCAATTCTAAATAAAAATGGGGAAAGCAAAGAGAATGGATGGCTCTTGCAATTCAAAATGCTTTTTTCCTTGAATCATTCAATGACTATATTGGTCAATTTTAGAACCAACTCATGTCCATTTCACAGCCATTTATAGGGTCCATTCTTAATGCCCGCTTTGTTTTACAACCTCCACCTTAATGTCAGGATTCATCACACCTGTATAATTCTATGGAAAATAAAGACTTTCCCAACCCATACAATAGTGATCATCCATGTGTAAGCTTGCAGTTAAGGTAGGATGCTCTGAAAGCGACCATTTAAGGATTGATCCGCCTTTTTTGTAGGTTTGTATGAATAGAAATATTTTTCACTCATTTTTCAAAGAAAGGAAAATGGATGAAGAACGTAACACAAGTGGTCTCATATTTTTTGAAGCATTTTTGAATTAGATATGAATTTTCAAAGATTTCTGTTGTAGGTACCTATCTGTGATCCTAGGTCTCCCAAAATGCATCCACTTACAACTTCTAAAGTGATTTGAGGAAATCAAGGCCAATGATTGGCTCTTGCAATAAAGAATACTTTTTTGGGGGGGTCAATCAATGAGTAAAGTGGTCCATTCAAAGACCAACTCATATCTATTCAGTATAATTTTGTAGGGTTGATTTGAAGAAGCCGGTCGCTTTTAGAGCATCCTACCTTAATACAAAGTAATAGGTTACAAACCCCAAGTGCTCTTTTATTGATATTTGCCTTAGGTTCAGAGGTAGTCTTCTTCTCAATCTTATTGATAATATTCTCAATTCAAGAGAAACATCTTTTTAATCCTTTTCCTGATTTCCAAGTCCCACCTAACATTATTAACCCCTAAAGTTTCATGACTATGTAATCACCAAAAACGCTTCAAAACTGCCATTTCTAATACAACTACCAAACTTTTGGAAAAAAAACAATTTTTGACACATGTAACCGTAGGATCTTGTAGTATGATATTTTGAAAACATGTGGTAAAAATTTCAGAAAATTCCACCGTGTGGATCATAAGATATAAGCATTCAAAGTCTTGAAAACCATTTTTTCAATCCTGCGAAAAACCGGGCAGCTGCACTTTGCAAGCTCACTTTTCAATGAAAAAATGCCGATAAAGGTGGTGCTTCTTTGAATTCAGCTTTCTAAACAAGTTGTCTATATGCATGAAAAATTTCACATCATTTGGAATTGTACAACATATAGGAAAAAAATAGTAAGTAGAAAGAAGTAGAAAATGACTCAAAATACTAAATTGTTAAAAGTTTAATCATGAAATTTAAAAATGCCAATCCCAATGGTTGTAATGTTGTAATAATCAATCTACATCCTAAGATTTTATTTTTTTCCAAAAATATTGAAAATTGAGTTAAATAAACGGCTTTAAAGTTTTTTTTAGAGTAGAGAATCCATAACTGCCCGCAAACCAAAAACCCTCATAACTTTTGACTCATTGATTGAAATGGAGTGACTCAAAGCTTTTTAAGTATATATAAATGTAAAGAACCAATTTTAAAAAAAAAAATCCGGAAAAAATGATTTTTTCTGATCTGCCCAAACTGCCCGGTTACAAAAAAAAGTAACATATCAGGTCACACCTTTTGACTCGTATTTTGAAATGTCATGAAACTTGGTATACATGAAGATATTCCTTGCCCCCACCTTCTATTAAAATTTCAGCCTCAAATATGGATATCTCTAGTCACACGTACCTGCCCAAAATTTCTATACAGCCAAAAAACGCATGTTGGTCCTTTAGGGGTTAAAGAATCACTGCACTAGTTTACAACAATGGAGAGGTTGCACACTCCCTACTATTCACTACTACGACACACCAGAAGAAGAGTAACGTTGATCTTAGGTCAGGGGTAGTTCTACTAACTAAGCCATGGCTATATCAAATTTATATTATTTTGAAAGTCTCAGAATCATTGTAGAATGCATCACCGCATCAATTTGTTTATTGGCTCTTGACCAAACTGAAGGCTAGGAGGATTTGCATTGATAGAAGTTTGAGTAGCAAGCTAGTGTTATAGGGACAAAGCCTCTCATAGTATAGAGGCTTGTTTCAAAAGCCTCACAATCACTGTAAAGGCACACGAATGAACTGAGCAAAAAAATTCCAGATGCTGGCAAAGCTCCATATTTTGAGTTCATGATGCTCTGGACAAAGAAACCTTCATTCATACTTTTGCAAGGGTGCATAGGCAACTAATTAATCAAGAAGGTTATGACCCTGAACATCCCCCGGACAGAGAACAAGGACTGGTATCAGAACCAAGTAGCGCCCCAGACTTCACGACAATTTGGGCAACCTCTATCAGAAGAGCTTCCTCTGTCGTTAGGAATTCGTCTGTTCCCTGCATCAAAGCCAGGCACCTTCGATAAGAGAATTGAATAAAATATCCCCTCTTCCTGAGCAAAGGCAGGATGTATATCGCAGGCATGCAATGCGCCTACCCACTGCCTGCGGCCTAGGCCTTGACCCTGAAACGACAAATCATGTCCTAACTTGGACAAACTTCATTAGTTTCCTACAGTAAAGCATACATTTCAAAATTTTAGTATTTTTCCAAGGTAATAATCTACATCCCACATTCTCCACAATGAAAAAAATGAATAAACTGATATGAATTGGTTTAAATTTTTTTTGTTATTATGATTTTTTTTACTATCATTTTGTTTGAAAAAATTGTAGTAACAAAAATGATTAAAATAGCAATTCAATAGAAACAGATCAAATGTAGTATACATGAAGCTTTCTAGAGGATGCGTTCAGAGGACAACAAAAATTGCAAGGTTGACAACTTTTCAAAAATTCAAAAAGGAATAAATAGTAGGTTATAGAGCTTAACTACTTCAAAATGAAGAACTACGTGAAATTTAGTGATTCATTTGAAACGCCCTCGGGTTGACCTAATCAAAGTAATTAGTGATCTTTCACCTCTACCGAAATAAATTTCTTCTTGTAACTATGGACAAATCTATCCTAGCTATATGGCCTCAAGACTCTTAGTTTCTTGTATTCACTATTGGACAACTCTGAATGACTTGCATGATGATAGATGTACTATGTGATCATTTTTTTTGTTGGCACACACTCTGAATCCTCAGAAGTAAATAAGTTTTTGCAACTAAGATGGTCAACTACTGGGACATTAAATGGGACTCCGTGACTGCATCTGCAATGTTTTCTTCTAATGTGGATATTTGAAGGAATACATAACCATTGTGCAAAGTGGTGAGAGTTGAGCACTGTACCATAGGTTTGAGATTGCAAGTCACGTTCAGTTCCAACGATAGTCCCCCAACTCTGCTGACGTGACACCGAGGGAGTTCAGTCTCTAAGTAAACTTTCGGGTGTTCGGTCAGCATCTTGCGCACTTCAGCCGATATGGTCGGCACTCTGTTTAAATCCTGAAGCCGTATCGGCAGAGAAAATGCCATTCCTCTCCATTGCACACGAGACTTGTTAACAATCACCTGCCAGACACATTTTGGAAGAAGATTTGGTTTCGGTGTCATTGCAAGGAACATTCGGTTTTTATTTACAGGAATGGTTTTAGGAAGCCATCAAGGAATCACCTGGCTGGAGAAGAACGAGTTGGGAACAATGATGGGAAACTTGTCTGTATTCAACAACAGAGTAGAGTGTATGCCCATCTCTACCACCTGACCAGTCACAGGTCCAGCCTGCCATCCCACCCAGAAACTTCGCCGTTTTAGAATCTTTCACAACGTAAATATCATTTTATGTTAGACGTGACAAAAGTTGTTGGAATGTTGACAGTAGTGCAGTCTGGCATACTTTATTATGAATCACAAACCATGTGAATTGGCCTTGACACAAACCATGCATATTTACTCATCACTTACATCAGAATTAACTAATTCGTGTCAGTAATGGAGTAGCTCACGTCTACGGCTGGAACTGGAGACGGTCCATCATTAAACAGTTCAAAGTTTGCATACGACGCTACTGGCCGCCCCGCTCTTGGACCACTTTCATGAATGAGCTACATGTTCCACACAATTTCTTCTCAGTGCATTAATCTGCTCTAGGATTGAATTCAATGAAGGCGCCAGGTAATGCAACTCAAATTACTACACTAACAGAATGTGGATTTGAGGGATCGTTGGAGGGATCATGGGCAGTTTGAAAGAATTTAATAGTGGAATCTTTTGAACTCCCATAATCCCTTCCCATGATTCCTCAGCACCCCATTCTGGTAATTCTACACTCAGGTCAGCAAAGAGTTCATGTGAATTTGGAGAGACATTTAGACTTGGAGAGAAAGGCAAATTTTTCACACTCAAGGACGTAGATTCGCAAAATAAAGGTGAGCAGCTGTAAGACTCAGATCTAGTAAGTGTAGAAGAAGGGGAGAAAAGAAGAGTAACTAGATCTGTCCCAAAGACCAGCGAGAATGAAGCGTCTGTTGGGGATCGTTACGAAGTGTACTGTTATAAAGTCACCGATTGAAAACGGCCTCGAGAACTGGAGTCCAACACCACAAAGCATGTTCCCCATTACGTCCTTGGCAGCAAAAGCCGTTGCTACTCCTGCACCATTAAATTGCCACTGACGAACAAGGATGTTCATTATATTCACAGATGCACTTTCACCAAATAAAATCATCAATGTGCATATTTAAACATGACCTCACGGACAAAAAAAAAAATTTCAGACATCCAAAATCCTTTTTGAGAGAAAGGCGACAACCAAATCCATCTTGGTAATTGGTGCGCACCTCCTATACCTCCCACAGTCAAGACTGATTGCACAGCCATTCCACAGGCTTCAGCTACGGCCATGCAGCCCAGGATGAGTAACCCCAGCGATGACAAGTGATCCATGGTCAGGTAACGCTCCTTGTCAGGTCCAGCAAATGACTTCCCCGTGACAATTCGTGCAAATACATTTGTTTTCCAACGGTATAGGAACCAAACCATGCACACAACTGTGGCCCCACTCCAGATCTGTGTTAGATAATTTGCCGCCACGGATGTGGGTGCCACCGTGTATGCCCTGACAACCCATCAAAACAGCAGATTGAAGTGGAGACAGCATTGATCGGCTTTACAAAGCTTAAAAACCATCATTACTGCCGGATGGTCAGCACTACAAGATAAACCTTGAATTCGTAATTCCTCGCAATGTAAGATAGAAGAGAAAGCAGCGTGAATATGAAGAAATTGGTCCGAATGTCAGAAACTTTTGTTTACGAAAGTAGAGACCCTACTCTGACCCCTACTTCCAACAACTCATCTACACATCTACTTGGTTGGACTCATCAGCAACTGGTGTAGGCATGGCTTGACTAAATGCCTACGGTCACTGATATTTGAATAGAAATGGGGTTGCCACTGTCACGTATAATGATCTACAACTCCTCCTTCATAATTGCATAAGAAATTCGTCCACAGAGATAAAAATTTGATCTACACAGACTCAGCTCTTGTACTCCAAAGATCTTTCTACATCTCATTACATCTCCCAAAAATCACACTCCTACATATGTTAGAATGCTTAAAGTGAGAACAAACAGTATACTCCAGCTTCCAGTACGCACGTCGCACTGTGCCATAAGCAACAACAATTTAAAACATTCCGCATGGCTGCTGACTCGCATTGATCTAAGAGTTGGTTAGGGAAGGTGCTAACTCTTACATGTGGGAGAAGGCAACAAGTGCTGCAAGCAATCGGGCGGGGTCCTCCAGAGCTCCACACATACTAAGCTCATATGGCACCCTTTCCAGCACTTTCTCCAGCGGTGTATGTCCGATCAGCATCTTTGTGGTTGGAGCAGTTTCCATGTAGGAGTACATTCGACGTAACATGTTTGGCAACACAATCCAAGCCACAATTGAAAGCACGACAGCTGTGCTCCCAGGGCGCACAACAACCAAAGCACCTTCTCTATCCCTTGCAATGCCCACGCACTTGGGAAGCAGATACAAAAAAAGCCTTCTGGCATGCCCACACCCTTTAATAAACCCAAAACCGGATTTAATAAGAGAAGCCGTAGCCCTAATCTCAAGAAAGCTTGGATCCCTTCTTCTGGGTGTCGTGCCAAAGGACGCACAGCTTGTGCCCATTGACCAGCTCGGAACGTCCTGCAGGGCCAACTTGTAATGAGACCCCCACGGATGGTGATGATGTTGTTGCCTCCCATTCCAGACTAAGAAGTTAACTGGAGTGGCATGCCTTGAGATGACTCTCAGCTTGAAGGGCTTGATCGCAAGGGGCTGCAATCTGCTTGCTGCAGCGTCCATTTGAATGATCTCCCGCATCCGCAGAGTCATCATTCCGTATCAGTATCATCACCGATTTTCTCAGGATTGCACCAGAAAAAACCCTCTTAATACTTCCGCATGGTAACGCCTTCCAAGATCAATGCTAAGCACAAGCCTTCATGACACTTTGAATTCAAGAAACCCGCTCAAACAAAAACCTGAACTTAGGGTGTAGTGATGAAGCCAACAATGAGCACCATTCAACCCCAGCCACGACTCCTTGATACATCCGTGTCTGATGCCATATTACAAAAGAACAAAACTACTGCTGGAGGAGGCATTGTCACGCAAACAAATTCACGGAATCACCAATCCATGGACATAAGAGTCGACTTGCAACAGGATACCCTTCGAAAACGCTACATAAACCTGCATATCTTTCATCCTTGTCTTTTCAGATCTCCAAACAGCAAAATCTGTCCCAAGGAACTAACTCCCAGTTCATGGAGCACTTCGATCGTCACAACGGAGATGAGATGAGGAAAATCTTTAAGGACCGACGATGTTTCGAATATATACATACAATGTACCAATTCAGACACTGTTGAAGCATGCAAGCTAGCTCCGGAACCTTCCACAAGAAGAGGCACTTGGCATAACCATCGCAGCAAAGAGAAGGCACGGAAATCTGTGCTTGGAATTTGCAGGGCTGAATACAGCAGCATTGTAGCTTGGCTTTGGCAACAGAATTCTCAAGGAAATTCTCAAGAATTCTCAATTCTTCGAAGTGCGCGAGGATGGTGAAGCGCTGGGCTGTGTTCACACCGGCTCCTGGAGTGCGCCTTTTTCATGAGAGAGCATATAACTCATTTATTTAACCCTTCAATGCCTCAATGCCTTTTTGAATTTTTCGCTTGTTTGTATTATATCTTTTTATAATATTGTATTTGCCTTATTCCATCAAATTAGTCATAAAAGAAGGCTATCTTTCAAAGATTTTAATCTATATCCATCCATCCATACCTTGAAGACAGGCTGTTGGTTTTGTTTTGTTTTGTTGTTACGTTGAGATTTTCTGGACCATGCATCTCTTGGCCGCGTTCTTAGTATCATTGGAAAGCCCTCGGTGAGCAGGGGTGCACAAGCTTTGTTTTGTGGCGTTCCGACCTCCCGTAGAAAAGTTATTGAATTTCAAAGTTTTTAAGAGTTAAAAAATTAGAAAATTGTTTTTACTTTTGTTTTGGATTTGGCAACAGCAGTCCATGCCTTAAGATAGGCTAATTGTTTTGTTTATTAAGTTGAGATCTCTCAAACCATGCGTCCCTTGGCCGCATGCTTGGCACCGTTGGAAAGCCCTCGGCGAGGAAGGGTGCATGGGTTTGGTTTTATGACGTTTGGACCTATGGTGTGAAAGTTATTGAATTTTGAAGTTTATTATATGAATAAAAAATTAAAAAAAAATTGGTTGTGGCAATGGCATAGGGCTCACTAGTCCATACCTTAAGTTAGGTTGTTTGTTTGTTTTGTTTTGTTTATTTGTTTGTTTGATACGCTAAGATCTAAGAAATTGTGAGGTGTCTCGAGGCATTTTTGAAACCTTTGGAAAGCTCTTGCCAAGGTAGGGTGCACGGACTTTGTTTTGTGGTGTTTGGACCTACGTTGAGAAAGTTATTGAATTTCAAATCTTTTGTGAACTAAAAATTAATTAAGTTATCTTTTATTTTGAAAAAAACATAAGTTTCACATCCCGTGTTTGAACTTCGCAAAATAAAGCACTTGCATTCCTTTGTGCATGGAACTTTCTATTTGTGCCAGCTTTGTGGCATTTGGACATATGGTTTGAAAGTTATGAATTTTTTAAATTAATTAATTGAATGAAATCATCTTTTATTTTGGAAAAAACATACATTAGAGAAAATTTCAGCCCACGGGAGGGCCGTTCCAAGTTGAGATGCCATGCTATTTCATGCATGGCCTGTCAACTTGGAAAAGTGCCCATGGTGAGCAATCAAGAGTGTATGACTGCTTATCGAAGCAGTCAAATTTTGCAGATTTTTTTTTAAATTATTATTATTTTTTTTAAAGATTAGAAAAACAAAAAATAAACAAAATAAAAAATATATTAAATTTTTGCTTGCGAATTTGGGTTCCTGCGTCACTATTAGAGCAGAAACTGCTGCATGGAAATAGGCAAAAAACAAATTTTCATCCCCGAAAAATACTATTTGAGGATCCTTCGAAGGGCTGTGGAGTAGTCCTTTGGAGCCCTGAAATTTTCTCTAATGACTTTCACATTAGATGTCCAAATTCCATGAAACAAAATCTCTTCCACTCCTTTGTGCATAGAGCTTTCAATTTGTGCCAAGAATGAAACCTCTTACATTGAGGTGAGAAGGTTATTGAATTAAAAGTTTTAATGAATTAAAAATTATTTTTACTTTTGTTTAGTTGTAGCAACGACACAAGGCACAACAATTTTTCCTTTAAGTGAATGATAGTTACTTGGATGAAATATTACCTAAGCAACACATTGATCATCTTTCTAAATAAGGCTTTTGGAAGGCTTAGGAATTCAAGTTTGATTAAAATTGTCAAACAATTGGTTAAATTTGATTAGAAGTTGATATAGAAATTGAAAATATTCAACCTTTAATGGTAAAGGAAGCTCAATTTTGGATGTTCTATGGAAATTTTAGTATAGTTATTTGACACAAAAGGCACATGAATTGAGCTATTAATATATTAGTATAAAAAAAATTATATTTGAACTAAGCCAAATCCAATGACAAGCAATACTTCCAATTTGGACCATTATTATACCTTCTACTTATTCTCAGAAACTTCAAAATGGTCATGTATCCTACGTGTAAGGTGCCATATTTGATTATAATAATAATTAGATGTCAAAATGACATGCAAATGAAAAATGTTAATTGTTAAATTGCCAATTAGTGATGCCAATCTTGCTATATATTAGTACATTACTCTTATTCTTCAATGCTCTTATATTCATTGCACTTAATATTTGACACTTTATTTCTAAGGGACAGATTGCACACTATATGGTATATAAAATCTCAATATGCACTCAAGGTGCATCATATGCACGATTTGTATTAGTTTATGGGTCTAAAATTTTGATATCTGCGCGAAATTTACTTTAGAATATTTACCTTCTTTTACCATAACAAATTTATGATTTTTATTTATAAAAGATTCAAGACAATCTTACCCTCAGAATCTTTATAAAATACACATCTGATATCACAAGAAGTAAAAAATTTATACAAATAATTCCTAAAGCAATGTAATCAAAACAATACAATCTTTGCAATTGTAAAGACCTATGTTAAATTTTTTTAGTAATTAATTTAATTATTATCAACAAGATGTGTAAGTTTTTATGTGCACAATGCATTATGATAAAGCACTTGCTGATATGCAGTGTACAACTATTTTGAACATTTGGAGATTTAAAGATTTTATTCTGTTTAGATGTTCATCTTTCAAATCAAGTTCAATGTGTATTTACCCCAGGCATTCCAAGTTCATGAAAACAGTCACACCTCATAGTGCATTTTGACAAAAAATAATCATATATTTTAGATTGCAACTCCCTTTGGACATTTTAAAATATTTTGCACATTTGCCACACTATCTTTGACTATAGGATACTTACCATATATTTCAATTTTTTTACATCTCAGATAAATGAATATATAATAAAGGGATTTAAAGAATAATATAATAAAGGGATTTATGTGTAACTACATGAAAGGTATGTTCACACTAGTATTAGATTAGGGTTGATAATGAATTAAATTTACACCTAAGACCTTTGCTAATATCACTTTTCATCCATAAATGACATTCTGAAAAATTAGTAGTATAGTCTAAATTTGAATTTGAGAATCTTTAAATTTTTTAATATAAGGAGTAAGAACCTAGTGCAATTAACCTCTAAATGCCCAAGGCCTGTTTTGGGCTTCCTGGAATTTGCTCTAATTTGAACAAAATGCCAACATTTTGATAAGTTGTATCAATTTTTTTTGAATTGTAACCGTACAAATTTAAACTAGACATGTTAGAGATCTCATAGGAAAAGAAAATACAACAATATCACTTAGGGGAGGCAACCCATTCTCAATCGCTTAAGGAATTACATAATTTGGAATTCATTAATTTATAGCAACTTCATTTTAATACCAAAATATCTAAAAACTTTAGGAAGGGTTTAAACACTATTGCAGCACACGAGAAAATTTTCCACCAAAGAAACGTCCTCTTACATGCCTGTAATTCTTGAAGTGATCGAAAATGGGTCGTCAATTGGGAATGGGTTGCCTCCCCTATGGATTGAAAGATTATAATGTTTGACTATGAAGGTGCTAAAACTACAAAAATCTTTCAATCTTCTTTATACAAGTCAAACTTAAAAAGCTCGTGACCAAAATATTATGAGGTTAAAGGGCCTAACTTGTCTAACCCTTATCAATTTATGGCTTCTTAAAACCTACTCTACAATTCTTTTAAATGAATTTTGAATGTGATTTTTTCTCCAAGATCTAGTGTATTTGAGGCTCATTTCCAAGAGCTCTCAACACTACGGGAAGTCAAGATCGTAATGGGTACCCTTGTACAAAAACTTGAATAGAAAAATCACTATCATTTATTTTCAAGATCAGATTTTTGGTGCTACAGTTAGACTTCAAGCAAAACTTTCGAAAAATATAAACTACTAAAAATAGCAGCTTGATTAGGTTTTATTTAACTTCAAAGTTTTGCAAACACCAGATTTGGGTGCCTTGGGCATTTAGGGGTTAATCAATCTATGATGAGGGCAAACTTGGGGTTTCAAAATCCTCCACTAACTTCCAATTCTGACACCCATTAAGGTATGTGCACCTAAAAGAGATACTCTCCTAATTGCGACACCTATCTATACCAATCCAAGAATCTAAACCTACAACTATATATACGAGGTGATGAGATTAAATTGATTCTTTGCCAAATAATTAATTGAAGTTGGCAAATACAATTTTGTAGAATATACTCCATAGAAAATTCAAATTTTCCATGGAAAAAGAAACAATCATACTAAGAAAATTCTACTACTGTATAACTTACCCCTAAAATTTTGGCATCTCATTTTAGAAATGTGTTTTGCTGACTTTGACCACCGAAACCGGTATTGTAACGGTCGCTACAGTGAAGATAATTGTTCGAACGGCACAGCGTGCCGAAAGCGAAGGCACCCAGGATGAATGTGGTGTCGATGAATGAATGATGAATGGTCGGATGACGACGGAGGGAGCCGTGGCTGGTAGTTCAACTCGAAAACCCTAATCCGACTTGGAGTCATCTCTCTCTTTCTCCACTCTTGTCCCTTGACAGGGAGGTCCTGCCGCTCGCAGGAGGATCGGAGGTCGCCTTGCTGGTTTACAATCCACCAAGTTACTGCTGGGTCCAATATTGGCTTCGCCTTTCATTCTCGGACATTCTTCCTCGGTGGCGTCACCTCCCGCACTCGGCGCACTCTCCCATGGCGGGCCGGGGCCGAGGCCGCGACCTTACCATGCCGGCCTGTAAGGATTCCCTCCTCCTTTCTTCCTTTCCACTCCTCGATGGCTGGCTTGCCTGTCCGTCCTGTTCTGCCTTGCATTGCACTGTCGAAATGCGCAATTTTGTGGTTTGCTTTCGTTGCGTAAGTTTGGAGTGAGCTCTGGAGGTTTGGGGGACTATTGGAGATATTGTTCTGCTTCTTGTTTTTCTGTTGTGAGAGATTGCAACGGCAGTGTTTCACTGAGGCTGTTCTTGTGCTTGTCATGGTGTCCGTATTGGTTCAAGAATATCCACATGAAGGTCAATACATTGTAATTAGCTGGAGCCTGAAACTCTCGCAGTGTGTGAGAGTGAAATGCATCGAGAGTCATTGACATCTTTTCAGCTCAATATTTGGAAAAATCACTAAGAAGTGACACTTGGAGAGCACATTGAACTCGGAGGTGTGGTTATGCTCAGGTGTTCTCCTACCGAATTTTGGCTGTCCAGTTTAGGGTTCGCGAGTGATGATATTAGAGTATCATGGATAAGGTTCCATGCGCCAGGTTAGGAATGGTATCTTGAACGGCACTTGAGATGGAATTGATCAGATGGACAGAAAGACGGAAACTGCTAATTGGATTTCCCGGCTGTCGGTAACACATGACCGAAAACAGAATCTCTGCAGTTGCCTAACCTAAAAATTTAGGGCGTTTGGCACGGATATATTACTGGTAGATTGATTCAAGGGATTGATGAGTATTCTTGGTTCGTTCCATCTGAATATCCTTATTCTTTCGTACTCGCTGTCAATATTAAAAGTAGTACAGGCTGTGTTCAGGAGCTTTTAATTCCCGTTCAGGAGCTTTTAATTCCCGTTTGAACGAGGAAGAAAGCGCATTTCCAGAATCCTAGTTTAGAGGATCTGAATGAGTTTTGTTTAGAGCATGGTCCCTGGTCTTACTTTTTTCGGCTTGGCACCCTCGAGCACCCTTCTTTAAGAGCATAGTCTTGCTTGACCGTTCTTTACGACTTCATCACGACACGCTTTGAGTTGGTGACACGTCTGGGTTATGTGTGATTTAAAATTCTATTTCTCCGCTGGGTTGGGTTGAATCACCCGCGTAGAAATTTGTATGTGCAGCAGAGTGTACCTGGCTGTGTAGTGTATTGTGTTGCGAGCGCAACATGTTAAATCTATGATGCTCATATGCACCGCGTACCGTCAGTGATGGGATTAATGTGTTGTGCCTTTATGAGACTGATGCTTAAATATGAGCTGGAAACTGTGTGTTTGACAGGGATGAAAGGGGGTCAAGTGCCTGCATCTGACAAGCCTCCACCCCTGGGCGCTCCAGCTGACGATGGCTCTGAAAATAACCACTCCGTGCGGTCCCTAGCTCCTGGTGTTACTGGAGGAGGTGCTCCAGGTCTGCAGTTTCAGCCGCATTCAAAGGGTCCGCCCTTCATGGGACATCATCGCCCTCCGTTTCAGCAAACGAACCATTTTCGGCCTCCCGGATCTTTACCGCCTCATCAGCAAGGACCTCCATTTCAGCCGAACATGCAAAATCCTCCCCAGCACTTTCCCCGCGGTCCGCCGAACGGTCCATTCCCTCCTCGACCAACTCATCAGCACCCTGGGCAGTTCCAAAATTTTCCGCCGCAGCAGTATCCCAGCAATCCCGGTGGCCAAGGTAACCCAGGGCAACCTCCTTTCTCTAGACCTCCGTTTAACCATCCTCAGCAATTTCCTCCTCAACAATTTCCATTTCAACCTCTCCCTCCTGGAAATCATGCCGACCCTTCCTTCCAGGGACCCCCTCCTGCTGGAGCGCCTCTGCCTGCTCACAGTGGTCCCTCGTCATCTCATGCTGGGCTACCTCTCACACCTTTCCCGCTCCCCAAAGGCCAACAACTTGAAGGGCAGTTCCAGCCCCAGCCTCAGGCCGTGCCACATGCCGCTTCTTCTCAAAACGACCCTGCCACTCATGGGTTGCCCGCAGAGATTAATAACAGTGGACCCTTGACTAGTGGTGGTCCATTAAGTCAGCCACATCAACCCCATTCAGATTTGGGTGGATTACCAGATCCTCAATCATCTCAATTTCCATCTCATGGACAGCATCAAGCCCATGCTCGGGACAATTTTCCTCAAATGATGCAAGTAGGGCCTGGTGGAGGGGGCCCTTCTCACTGGGCACCTCAAGGGCAACCTCCAGCGCATATGCAGATGCCTCATATGCAATCTCAGCGACCCCCATGGCCCCATCAGGGTTTTACCCCATTACCACAGGAGCCACCCCGTCAAGGTTTCTCACTACATCCCCAAGGTCTGGAACAGCAAACGCATCACAAACGACAAACTGGATTTCATGATGCCCCAACGCCACATCTGCATGGTCAACCAAACCCTGACCAATTTCGAGAGAATTCTGCAGCGCAAGAGAAACCAAAGGATCCACAGCAGCCCAGGAAACGGAAATCTCGATGGGATCCAGTACCTGAGGAGCAAGCTAGTACTGATGTCGAATATCAAGAACGCACGACAGGCGGATGGCAAGGAGGACCTCCACAGGATCAGTGGAAGCCAGGACCGAGCCCAGGGTTTGCACAGAATGGACATACTTTTTTCAATAACAGAGATGGTGCTGGGTTTGGGATGGAAGCTGCAGTTCAGGAGGCAGTGTTGAGAGAACAAGAAGCCAGTGCCCACGAGATTATTGCCCAACACAGGTGTGGCTACCGTTTCGAAAGCATGCTTGTGAGAATAGAAGTTATGCATATAATTTTCGTATTGAAATAAGCTCGATTAGATAGCTAGTTGTGCTATTCTGTATGTTTGTTCATAATTTGAAGACTCTTGTGTGCTTCTGTTACCCCTAAATCAGCCTTTTAAGTGAGTTCGGTCTGTTCCAGTATAAGGCCTAAACGTTTATGTTTCTTTCACTTATCAGGCGAGATAATAGGCCATTCGACGCTTTGGATATGGGTGAACGAGATGTTCTTGCAGCCCGTCACGATGAGGGTGCACTCAAGGTGAGAACTTACACTGGCCCGGCTGGACCTTGATGAGAACCGTTTATAGGGGGCACGGTTTTGGAGTTCTATGATCAAGGGGGTACAAGACGTCCTTAATTACTTGGGCCTTTGCTGGTTAATAACAATCTGATCGAACAATGAGAAACAGGACTCTTATTTTAATTGAACCTTAATTTGTTTACGCTTTTTTCTTCAAGTGGACCGCGTCATCTTTCCATATGTCGTAATGGATATGTCACAACAGATAGAACTTGGTTTAATCACACAAGCTACATGGGTTTTTGACCGATTATCTCTATCCTCAAAATATACGCCTTATCTCAGCCTGTTTGGGTTTTCTGACCTTGTTTTGCCTGCTCTCTACTAAAATTAAATCTTCCAATTTAGTCTTGTTGGGGAATTGTACGCCGAGAAGTTGGGCGCTTAAGTGTTTGTATAGTAAGTTGTGGCTTAACAGCAAGGATGGAAAGGTGTGTGGGAAGAGGGTGTGGTCGGTGAAGTGTGGCTGACTTGTGGATGCAGGAGAAGCTTCTGAAGATGACCTCTGAGCACCGTTTGGAGATGGCTTCTAAGCGGGGAAGGCCCACCCAACTAGAGCAAGGTCGTGATGGTGGTGGGGTTATATGGCAGATTCTGTGACTCTAAATTTAAGGACAATTTGTGCATCCTTTTCGTGATACCTTCTTTGAACCAAAATCAAGGATGTGGACGTCTATTTATCAATGTCTCATAACTATCTAGATTGCAATAGACTAATCTTGTGGTTTTGAAACCTTCTAGTAGCGTAAGGAAGCAGCCTGCTCAGTGAGCTAAATGTGTGGTCTTTTGCGTCCGAGCTGCTTTTGTAACATCAGATATTCGCTTTCTTTCTTATTCCTCTCCTTTTTGAAATGGTTTTTGATTTTCCAAACCTGTGTCACCGATGTATCTGAGATGTGTCGTTTGTGTAAATTTCCTGTGCTGCAGACAATATGGAAATTGGGAATGGTTACGGCGTGCCAGGAGGGGGCGCTTATTACAATGGTTTACGTCCACCAATGTTCACATTGACTGCAGATCCTAATATGTATAATGGGCTCTCTGCAAGACCTACTTTCGATGGAAGACATCCTGGACAGTTTGAGGGCTCGTTGGGCATTCCCGAGGGGGGTGAGCGCTTTAATGTAGTAGCTGCCAGAATTAATGCTACCGGGGCTGCCGACGAGCAAGCTGGGACACAGAGAAGGGGTGTTGATCACCGGGACATGAAAGACGTAGATGGAATAGGAGATAAAGGAGACTTACCGGATTTTCTCAAAGAGAGGTTGAAAGCACGTGGCATACTCAAGGATGGAGCTGACAATGTGGTGAGTCTTCCAAATTGCTTTGAGGAAATTCTGTTCGTTACCAGGCTGTTTCTAGTACCAATATTTGGTGAATATTTCACTGTGTTCACCCTTTACTTGTTCAGCGATGTCGGTCTATCCTTATTTTGTGGCACTAGCTTGTTTTGGGGGGGTCCTAGTATCGTTTTGAGAGCCTAGCTCCGCTTAAGATTCAGTGGTTCTGGTGGATTCTTCTATTGATGCGTCTGGTGTATTTTTGATTGTTTCACAATGAGCAGTTGGAACCCCTTCTTGTGCAGAATATCTCTGATAATGAAACAGCGGATGCTCTGCCTCCTGGCTGGGTATGCTATCGCGACACTTAAACAATGACTGATCATCTTGAATCGACCGTTTCCAGAGTTGCTTTGCGAATGTAGTTAATTGTTAATGAAGTATCTCTGGCAGTCTTGTATATGTGTTTACCGTTGGCTTCGTTATTACTGTATTGTGGTGGATAAAAGCTTGTTTTTTCAATTAGGTTTGCTTTTCTTGTGGTATTTCTGATTTCATCACTTGATTTCAGCGAGTCGGGTGGTTTCCTGACAAAACCATGTTTTTCCAGGTGGAAGGGAAAGATCCGGAGAGTGGCGTTAAGTACTACTTCAACCAGTCTACAGGGAAGAGCCAGTGGGAACTTCCGGCTTCCAAAATTCTGCTTCCTCCACCACCGCCTCCACCTTCTTTATCACAGTTGCCGTCAGATTGGCAAGAGGCCACTGATTCCACTTCAGGTATTCTCTAGAGTCTGTTCTGCGAGTGTTTGTGTGGATTCTTACTCTACATCGTATGTTTGATTCAGGTGCTAAAAAGTCGAAACTCTTCTTTTCTAATAGGCTTCTGTATGTACGTTAGTGCTTTTTGTCATTGGATTCTTCTGACTTTCCCTTTCTGATCCATTCAACATACTGAGATAATACAGAGTGGTATATTCGATGTCATTAGACTTGTATACTCTGTATTTTGTGGTTTTGGGGGCCTCTAGCCATTGCGTGTGAATCTAGTGCAGTTGAATTTATCTTGTTTCATTTCTGCTTAGGAAGAGATTCATTTGTTGCCAGATTTCGTGAAAACCATGTTCACTCGGTTGTTGAGCTCATCTCAACTACAATATATTGTGCATAATACGTAACTAATTTTTGGTAGGGAGATGATTTTTTACTTTTTCTGGCAGGTCAAAAATACTATTATAACACCAAGACAAATGAAACCAGTTGGGAGAGGCCCAGGGGAGCTGCTCGAACTGCTGCAGAGGACAGTTCTGAAAATCATTCTTCAACTGGCAATGGCGATGTATCCTCAGCTGCAATCAATGGCTCGAAATTTAAAAAGTGTCTAGGTTGTCAAGGATGGGGTCGAGGACTCGTGCAGGCTTGGGGCTACTGTAATCATTGTACCAGGTGTGGATCTTTCCCGATACATACTGCTGTTTCTTTCAGCTGTGGACTGGTCTCGGTTTGTTCTTCACATCCAATTGCAATCCTAGAGTGTTCGTCCTGTCTTGTGGAGAGATAGATCAATGAACAACCAAACTGGTGGTTGTATGCTCACGTCTTTACATTCTACAGGCTGAACATGTTTAATGTCTGTTTAGCAGCAAAAATCAGATCCCTGGTACACAGATTTAACCTAATTGCGAGGGCCCGAAATTAGTCACTTCAATATTTCTTTAATGTAGAAATTGGTGCAATACAGTAATACTTCGGCCTACACTAACTTAAATATATTGAAGTGTGAATTTGGGAAATTAGTGCCACACGCACTAATAGGGAAAAATCGGTGCATTTTATTTGAAGGCAATGTCCATAATCGTGCATGTATGATTCAATGGTAAAAGAGTGACTGTAAGACTTGGTTTCCGTTTTCAAACAGAATTTTCAACATCCCAATCCCCCCACAACACGTTTCACCTAGTGCAAAACGCTCAGCAGCAGCTGCCGCTGCTGCCAATGCGATCGAGGGAGTTGAAGATGCGGAAGAGCAGGAGCCGGAATTCAAGCACAAGTGGCAGGCAGATATTGCAGCAGCTGTGGGAGTTGATGTTGTAAAGAAAGACCCAAAGCAGAAGTACTTCCAATCTGCTCTTGCTTTGATGGGGATTAGATGATTGTGACATACTTGCTGCGTTCATCTGGACAATATGAAATATCTGTAGAGTGAACGTTTCTACTTGATACTGTACTGGCCTTCTGAGGCGAGATGCTTTTTAATTTATGTTTGGGGTAGTCCTTGCATTTTTTGTGGATCTAAGGAATGTTGTTTGGAATGCAGGCTGGGTTTGAAGCCACCTATAGTAAAGTTGAACAAAAGGGATCCAAGAAAGAGAGGTCCTGCGGATAGTGATGTTGTCGACCCCATGGACCCAAGCTCTTACTCGGATGCACCTCGTGGTGGCTGGTAAGTCTTACAAGTGAATGCCATATGCTAATTGTTATTTATTTTTCATTTCATTTTGCATATTAAGTTATATTCATTTGAAATTCCATTATTTTAACCACAGTGAAACTGAGGAATTCAAGTTAGAGGTACGCAATTAGTTTTTTGATTGATGCTGCACCTGCTCGTTAAGATTGAAATCCTCACTTTAATGGTAGAGAAGTTTAAAGGTGAATGCAGTTTTCTCATAGTAATTGAGTCTTCTCTGGGATTAGCAGTGAGTCCTCATTAACGTAATCTGTGGTTGGTTTTGTAATGTAAAGGGGAATTGGTCTGAAGGGACAGCAAGCTAAAGCAGCTGATACTACCGCCACAGTGAGTCTTTTTAGCTCTCTCTATTGTGAATTACCAACCAGTTGATTTTAGATCATTTGTGAAGAATGAGCGAATCTATTCCATTCTTCATGTGGTTGGATTGCAGCTGTTTTGGAAATGCCTTCCGCTCATGGCTTTTTATTTCATGTGTCCAGGGATCTTTATTTCAACAACGACCGTATCCATCACCTGGCTCTGTTTTGCGACGTAATGCGGAACTAGCTGGACACCAAGGCAAGCCAACTGGCCCTAATTATGCTCCTATACAAAAAAGAGGAGATGGGAGCGATGGCTTGGGAGATGCTGATTAGATGTGGATAATAGACTACTTAGGCCTTTTAGTAGGGGCACTTTTGTTGCACTCTTATCCATGGGATCTGCATCTTTTCCCTGTGTATGCTACTCCTTTTTACAAGTGTTTCAGGTCGTGACCGATAAGAATTTAGGAACCGGAAGATTATCTGTGCAATATGACGCTCGATATAGATTCAGTTGTAGTTATCCGTCCATATATTTAAGTGAAAACTTAGAGGGTATGAGTTTATCTTAGTGCAGCTTTGGATCAGGAGTTTTATTTACCTTCCTCCTGGCAAATGGATTTGGTGCTTTCAAATCTGATTGATTTAGCACTGTGCGGTAGGTTCCGGTAACTTTTCAGTGGATTAAACTTCCATCTGCATGTTCAATCCTGTATGCACTTTTTTCTAGGGTTACGAGATACTGCAATGTAGGAACGGTATGATTCTGTTTGTTTCTGGTGGCCTGGGTGACCTTGCATAGAACTTGAAGGCCTAGTTGTACTGGATTAAGCAAGATCTTCAAAAAATTCCAAATTAGTAGTGACTAGAGATCCTAACTTGATGCTGAACAGGAGATACCAAGAACTAAGTTACTTCAGTAGCATGAAGAATTACATGGGGGTGTTTTAAGCTACTACTTACATCGCAGGGTGGCAGACTAGGGCTCAATGTAGCCTGGTTGCTTGTGGAGGGCAGAAATTGAAACAGCATCGGGGGTGTTCTCATCTACCTTGTCTCTCTCTGAGTTCAAATACCAAATGAACCCTGATGAGAAATCCAACCTAAGTTTTGTTAATTTTGGACATTTCGTTTATATTCTATGAGTTTTCAAACTTGAGAGCATTGGGGACTTACAAATGACATTAGTAGAATGACACTCAGCTTAGTAGAATTCAGAACTAGATAGAAGGAAACTTACAAAATTGTTAATAGCTGTAAGTGATGGAATTGAATCATACTACAATAGAACTTCTCTAAAGTGAAGTCCTCTAAAGCCATGACCTCTCTAAAGTGATGGAGCTTTGATTGCCTGGTCCCTTTGGGGGAAAATGGGATTTTGGGCACGTACCTATGGGTTGGATTTTTGTTGTAAATTTTTGAAACTTTTTGTGAAGATAGAAAAACAAATAAGCTTTGCGGGAATATAATTTTTTTTTCAATCGGTGCCTAGGAAAAAAAATTATGCCCAAATAAGCTCAAAACAATGTTCAAGGGGGAGAAAAAAAAGTTTTGCAAATTTTTTTTTTTTTTCAATTTTTTTTCTTAGAGATTATATTTTTGTCTATTTGGAAAGCTTTGATTCATTTCATTTGGATTTGTTATGAGAAAGTTATGGACAATCTTGTTTTTCGGCACTTAGAGCATCTTCTTGAAAAAAATAAATTGTAGGATTCATTTTTGAATGCAATTTTTACGATTTTTCAAAAAGAAGTTCCACATGATAGTTAGTGTTTTTGCTATAACAATCTCACCATTGGGATTTGTGCTTTTTAATTCTACATAAAAATTTTTATTATTTTAGATTTGCTTCTATCTCGTATCTACTTCTACTTAACAATTTTTTTAATAATGAAAATTAAGTTTTTTTTGGATTTTTTTTTTTCCTAGACTCTCAACTCAATTCTCCACTATGAAGATCTAAAGCTCAAAACTTTGTAGTGCAATACATTTAAGTTAAAAATGTTCAAAGTCATAAAATCTAGTCCCAAAATGTATTGAAAACCTTTTTTTTGGATATTTTGCAATTTGTGCGGTCAAAAATTCTGAAATCTTTTTCACACATTTCATAGTAGTTAGGTATAAGACCCTACAATTAGATGTGCAAAAAAATAATTTTTAATTTTTTTTTACTCTTTGCTATAAAAATGGCAATTTTGGGTGTTTTTTGGCAGAAAAAAGGCCTTGGGCCTTTTAGTAGTTAATGATGTAAAAGTTATAAAGTTTCTTGATTGATGGGCAATCTTTGCATCTTCTTGCAAAAGTAAATTACTGGATTTTTTAAACTCAATTTTGATAATTAAAAAAAATCATACCACAAGGTTCAATTTGTTTGCTAGTACAATTCACTGTTGGGATTAATGTGATTCAATTCCATCTTATGGCGGTTAACAATTTAATTATTTTTTTCCTCAAAAAAGTGATTTTTTAAGAACTTTTTTGAACTGCACTTGGGCTGATCAAAAATTATTTTTTCTTCTATTTTGTTCTAAATTTTATTAAATAATTTCTTAAAGAATGAAAATCAATTATTTTCTTAGGATTTTTTTTCTAGATTCTCAAAATAATTTTGTAATATGAATTTAGGTTAAGAGGATTAAAAGTCTTATAACCTAAAATGGCAAGGTGCAAAACAATTCATTTTCTATTTTTCTCCACTTAAATACAAATACCTTGTAAATTTCTACTTGGTCAAAGTTTTTGAAATTTCTTCCATACATTTTCAATTTTTCATACAAATCTAATACAAGACCTTATAGATGGATCTACATAAAAAAATGCTTAGAAATTTTACTCTTTTGCATGGGAAATGGTAGCGGCTTTTTGAGTGGATTTTGACCAATAAAAAAGTGGTCTTAAGAGTTAGGACTTTAGGATGAAGAACTTAAAACAAAGGTACATTGCCAACAAAAGGAAGAATAATTTCGATCTAAAATATTAGTGTGAGTGAAGCATCTATTGGGAATGGCTCAACTCTAAACCTAGGTGGCAAATTCCATCCTTGATGCTTCCATAAATTCTTAGCCTCTAAGGTCTCTACATAACAAATGAGGTCATTTAAACCCCAATATAGTTGAGTGGCCGACTTTGATGGTATGCACCCCACAAACACCCTAAGGTGACAACTCTTGTATAATATGTAATGGGGACTATTTTGAAAAGAGCTAAAAAAGTTGAATACTTCAGATTTTATAATTTATTATAACATTAAAGAGCTTTTAATGAAGCTCTTACAATGAGGAACTAGGCTTGAGATTTCTAATAAATCATTATATCTTTCATGGCATCACAGCTTAGTATAAATGAATGTTCCAAGAATTTTGGCAATAGAGGTGCACCAATCTAATTCTAACCATATATGTGTAGCATTATTTAACATTTATTTCATCAAATGTATCCTAAATTTAGAACATGTGATAAATAAAAGATTATAAAATCCAAAATACAACACATTGTGACATCTATAACATTGAGAGCATAATGACAAAGAGTCCATTAAAAAATTAAAATTAAAAATTTCTCTACTAAAATCAAATTTTATTAAGTAGAAAGTTGGGGCCAACGGTTAAGAATCCTAGATCATAAATAGTTAAAGTAACAATGCAATCTGAATCTTTGGCATTAAGAATCCTAGATGATCATGAATAGTTGAGGTGATAATGAAGTCTACAATTTGACCTTTGGCACTAAGAATCTTAGATGATCATGAACAGTTGAGGTGATAATGAAGTCTATAATTTGATCCTTGGCATTAAGAATCTTAGATGATCATGAATAGTTGAAGTAACAATGCAATCTGAATCTTTGGAATTAAGAATCCTAGATGATCATGAATAGTTGAGGTGATAATGAAGTCTACAATCTCACCTTTGGCATTCTAGAGGGTAATAATAAAGTCTGAACCCTGGCATTATTAGAGGGTTTTTTTGAAAAATAATTAATAAATCATAGAAAGAAATAATTCAAAAAAAAATGGGGGGATCTGGGTGAATGCAAGAAACACTTGTACTATTTGTTGCGTTTTCACTATTTGATGCTTTTTTTTCTGGAGTACTTTAAGCATAGAAAATTAATTTTTAGTTTTTTTTTTAAATATGGCCAATGTATATACCTTTAAGATGAAGAAACTTTGGAAAGGAAAAGCATAGAAAAATTCTCTAAGTGGGAGAACTAGAAAGTGCCAAATCTCAAGAAAATAGACATTTTGATGCTTTAATTAGTTAAAAATAGTAAAACAAATTAAATAAATTAAATAAAAATTGGCCATTTGCAACAGCTCTCATTAGGAAAAATGGCAACCCTCAAAGGGCTGCTTCCCTTTGAGGAGTTCCCCTCAGGGAGGTGCAGCCCCTTTGAGGGGAACGCCTCTGTTTTTAAACAGGGGGGTTCATTTTTAAAAAATTTAAAAATTCATAATAATAATATAATATTAATATAATATTATAATTATAATTAAAATAATTAAAATAATACAAATTAATAATAAAATAATAATATAAAAAATAAAAAATATTAAAATAAT
The DNA here is from genome assembly GCA_963969595.1 of Neckera pumila. Lineage (NCBI taxonomy): Eukaryota > Viridiplantae > Streptophyta > Bryopsida > Hypnales > Neckeraceae > Neckera > Neckera pumila. The sequence goes on along the minus strand of OZ018412.1, from coordinate 158,304 downwards.
AATTAAAATAATAATAAAATAATTAAAATAAACTAATTCTCAAATTAGGAAGCTGATGTGGTCGCCATGGTGCCACATCAGATTCCAAAAAATAAAAAAATAAAAAAAAAAATTAAATTAACTATTTTTATGTTTTTTTAAATATTAAAATAAGGTTCAGTGCCAGTGTCAGGCGCTGTCCAGGCTCTCCCGTTTGCTAGAGGGGGAATTTTTTTTTGTTTTTTTTTAGTTTTTGTTTTTTGAAAAAAAAAAAAAAAATCAGTTGCTGTTCCTTCGTTCCCCTCACTCACAGCCCCTTTGAGGGCTCCAATTCTTCCTAATGATGGAGATGGTCATTCACCAAAAAAACCATCAAAATAATGTTTTATGTATTTCAAAATGCAAGCAGAAAGAAGCTCACTTTGTAGAATTCTACACTACACAAAATTAACTTTTTTAAAAATCCCTCTCCTGGAGAGCTAGAAGTCTACAGAAGACTATCTCATCCAAATTTTAGCTCCAAAATCAGTTTTTTGGGTACTGAATAGTACTTAAAACCTTCAAACTGGAATTTGTGACATAAAATCGGGGGCTCTTTTTATTTAGTAAAACATTTTTGAAAATCGCCAAAAAATTAGGGAAGGTGTATAGTGGTCATGAGCACCTTCCCTATAAATCTTAAGTCATTTGGATTCAATACGCAAAAGTTATACCTAAAAAACAAATCAGCATGCAAAATGTGACAAAAAATAATACAAGTGTTTCTTGCATTCACCCATCTATTTGGTGGTGGCTGTGGTAGCTGTGGTGCCTCCTATTTGAAAAATCCTTTGTATTCTAAGTTCTTAAAATGACTTTTGAGTACCTAAACTATTATGGTTGATATAAAAATCATACCATTCAAGTTCTCTAAGCAATGTGTTCTTTCCTACTATGTTCTTAAAACATACATAACAAAGAAGTGTATTCCCTTTTTGTACATTAAAAAAAATTCAGAAAGCACATATCTTGGCATTGTGAGTTGCCACCCCCAACAAAAACACCCAGGTTTGACCTCAGGAACACCTCACTCTTGCGCCAAGGCCAAAACACACGAAACTCATATCGCATTTCTGGTGTTCATTCTCGGTGAGTCCCACTTTTCCCACTGAACTTTAAATTCTGACACCTATAAAAACTTTACTATTTACAACTATTTTGGACACATGTTGATACTACACATACACAGGAAAAAGTAGGACTTACTGGGAATGAACCGGGAATGAACACTAGGAACATGATATAAGTTTCCTGTGAAACCAATCAAAAGTCAAGCCCACAGGTGCTTCAAGACCCAACAAATTAAAATTTAAAGCACACTAAGATGGCAATTTTTGTTAAAATGGCAGTATTTCCAATGCCATATTTTCCTTGTGCCATATTCCTTATGCCATTTTTTTAGACCATCCGCTCTGAACATCTAGAACAGCCAAACAGGTATAGATTCCAGACATCTAAGATTATTGTAGATTTCAAACATCTAGGAACTATATAGATTTCAAACCAACTGTTTTAAAAAATCTAGGACTGGTATAGATTTTACATATCTAGAATAGGCGTAGATTTTCAGAATGTACCACGAGTGTAGATTTCAGAACGGCTGTTCTAAACTGAAATAACGTGCCATTGTAATGGAATGCCACCATTTTAACAAATTCACCATTAAGGTAGGAAGGTGTAAAATGGAGCGGGCATTGAAATGGAACATGACTCAGAGGTACATTTTGCTTTCTTCAATGTACCACCTATGCACATTTCAGGAGGTGGTCCATTTTGATGATCATAAATGACCACTTTTTTCCAACTTCAAAAATTTGTAACTAATTGTAGAAAGGTCCAAAAAATATGAAACAACTTGGGTTAGATTTCAATTCCACTTGTCTTTCAAGGAAAATTTACTGAGAAATATTTCAAGATGTTTTACCTCCCGAAAATCTAGTTTCAGCGCTTAGATGCTCCATTTTTTCTGGACCTCCTACCTTAGTAACAGGAACCTTGCACTGATCATACTTCATATTTGGATGCTTTCATATGTGCAAACTTCAGAGATTCTTGGTCGGATGAGTGATGGTAGCAGCGGTATGGTGAAGGGAGCAGAAACGGCACTCGTTTATATCATCTCGTTTAACTTGTTTCAAACAGGATTAATTCGTACCAATTCTTAACCTTAATTGAAAGCCTCTAAAATTAAAGTCTCAAAGAGTTGAAATCCAACACTGTAACGTAATTAATTACTAGTGGTGGTGTCTATCTGAGCCAGGCACTCGATCGATCGATCAGTGAGCCTGGTAGAATTGAAGAATATCCAATCCCGTCAGCTTTATTTTATTTCTTTCGATCGACAAGATTGAAAGGAAGTTGACAGCCGTCCGACCTGACGCAGAGCTGGACTGATTAGATTGCTGAGGCTGGCTGGCCCCAATCCAAGCTGCTACGGTAGTTAATTGGGCCATGATCGACGTGGACCGGTGTTACCACGGCCTGCTGTACGTACTGTACAACAATTACAATTACAAGTTTGTGGCAATTGATCGATCGAGAATGGTCCGGCCATTCACTGATCGATCAAGTCGACTTTCAGCAGCGATCGAGATCGAGAATCATATAATTATCAGGCTTCAATTCAATAGCAGTCGGGGTCAGATGCAGCTTTGTGGCGCTTCAATCGCTCTCACTGCTGAGCAGTACCAGTGGTAAGCTCCACTACTTGCATTGCATTGGGGTGGGACTGAGTACAGTAGTGCTTTGACTTACATGGACCACTGTACTGGTGTACTGCACTGTACAGTAGTGTACTGGTACTGCGCTAGCTACGGGTACGCAACTACGCACTGTCTGTGAGGGTCTGATGGCGGGTACCAGGCTAAACTTTCTCAAAATCAATGACAGAAAAAAATCAATCATGGAACCATTTGGGGATATTAGAATTTAGAAGTCACTTCAACCACTATTACCCATCATTTAGGGACAAAAAATTATTTTTTCTGGGTTGAAATCATGAGTTTGAACTTCGAATTTTGAAAGAAAATGGACCTAAAATTTCTTCAGGACAAACAAATGTTGGCGGGGCACTTGCAAATGTTGTGAAGATCTATATCGTGCACCTTATCAATCCAATGGCTCTGGCATTTCATAGCTCCTGCAGCCTGTGCTTGACTATTAGAGAAAATCTGGGGCCTCTAGAGGGCCGCTCCATAGCCCTCCGAGGACCCAGTAAACAGTTTTTTTTTTGCCTAACTAATTTTTTTTCCGCTATTCCCGTTCACCTTCAATCCCAATGTCGAATGCTTGTCAGTGGTTGAAAATCCAAGTCAAAAGCGTTTAATAATCAAGGTTAAGATGTATTAAAGCACCATAACCTTGACTATTAAACACTTTCTACTTAGATGCATCTTTCTCTCAATCCAAAATTGTAAAAAAAAATGCAAATGTCCAAAAATCGTCGAGTGGCTTACCATCAAGAATTTTTTTTATGTCAATGTGAAAGACTTATTTTGTGGGCAATTGAAGTGTTTGAAGATGAGAGGAGAAGATCTTTATAGAAGTGGGGTAGTGATAGATAGAACAATGCATACAAGATATGTAAAATTGAATAGGAGCTCCACCTCTCAAAGTTAAGTGAAAAAAATAAACTGTATTAAAAGCAGAATTTTGGCCCTCATTTAGGCATAGTAAAATATTTTTTTTGAAAAACCTTTGGACTAATAAAAGCTGGATAAACTAACTAAGTTTCATAACCAAAAATCCTTTTGTGAATTCAAGTCTCAAATCAAAAGTTATGGACAAAATTCACTTCCTATTTTCATCTCTAAACACACAAATTTAAAAGCCACTTAAGGGTGATTTAAAAAAAAACTTGTCCTATTTTTTATCCCCTTGCCTTTGGACGGGTGGTTTTTTGCTCATAACTTTTGCATTGTTTATCCATTTGGCATGAAATTTGGAAGGAAAGTACATGTGGTAGTTGCAAACATTGAGTAATTTTTTCAAATTTTTCAAAATTAGTTTACTATTTTTAAATTGCCCCCGATTGGGTGTCTATTTTGGCCATTTTGGGGGGTTTTAGTCCTATTTTTGACCCAAAAATGCAAATTTGAAGCCACAAATTAGACATATTGGAGGTCTACTAACATTACAAGGATTGACAATGAATTTTTATGAAAATAGAAACATGTCGGTTGTCCATATGGGGTCAAAGTGACCTTCCTTTGAGCGAAGGTTACGAAGAGGGAAAAAATTTCCTACATTAACTTTTTGGTGCAATGTGAGCGCAATCTTCTCTAGCAAAATGGATTTTTTTTTTTGAATTTTTGAATTTTTTTTGAATTATTAAAAATAAAAAAGTGCACAGACCCCTTTTCTGCTATTTTTTGCTCCTAGTGGCTTCTGTAGTACTTTGCAGCAGTCTATAGTAGTGCATAGTACTACATAGTACTGAATTGACAATTGAGATTTGCAGACGCCTTGAATCGCCGATTAAGATCTCTTGGGGTGCTGTGAAAACATAATACTGCATAGTATTATATAGTACTGCTAGTCCTATGGCCAAAACCTACGTTTTGAGCCAAAACGGTGAAGTGTTTTTGTAATCACCCTTAAATTGATTTACGTGGATTGGACTCGATAATTGGCTTGATTGGATAATTTCATTTTAAATTTTAAATTAAAAACCTTGTATAATATTGGTCAAATCTGGAGTTTATTCCAATAGTGAACCAAAAACAAACAACGATCAGCTTGTATTGGATTTTTTATGGTGGAAGTTGGTGACATGCCTGCTCTTAATGACTAGTTTTGCAAAATTCACATCATTTGACTGTGTACTTCTGACAATTTTCATAGGAGACCTACTTGCGTTTTAATAGACTGGATGGTCACTCTAGAGCAGCCTTCTAAAGACTCCAGAATTCTTCTAATGCTTGATGGATTCAAAACATTTGTTGAATAAGAATTCATTTTTGCACCTTGTTTTGAAACCCACATCCTACAAGTCTACAACAATTTCTATAGGTTTTTGCAACCCAATTCTCAAGTTGACCACTGGAGATCCTTACTTAAAATGGACAACTTCTATCATGAGAACCTATTCATTAGAGCAACTAGGGTTGCTTTTTGGATACACCAAACTTCAATGCTTGAAAATTGATAGTTTATTCATATAGTGTGATTGGTGACTTGGTGTCCTATATGATGCAAGCTAATAGAATCTAGAATCTTGATTTGACTCCCAATAGTTCCAAGTTCCTAACAAAAATAAAGAAAACAAATGATTAAAAAAAATCAAATGCCTATTTAAACAATTTTAGGTTGTATTTATCAGAGCTCTGGTATTTTTTGACTAAAACTCTAATGATTAACAAATTGTGAACTTGCATTTATATTCAAAAGTGCGCATGTAATTGAAGCTAGTTTAAGCCAATGCTTGAGAGCCAAATAGTAGAAATTGCCTTGTGGCCCTATTTTCTTAAGTAAGAAAAATCACTCCATTCTGTAATCCACCAATATAAGAAAACTAAGATATAAACTTAAACCCATTTGTAAAATCGTCCTTACTTTGGTGACGCTACTTCATGAAGGACTTTTTCCAAAGTATGTGGACATGGGGGATTGCAAGAAACACAATTTGTCCTTTTCGCAACAGACTTTCTTGGAATTCCCTCTGACTGATTTGGAGATTCTACAGTTTTTTCCTGCAAGTTTCTCCTAGTTTTTATGTTTCCATGTGTTCTAATGTCACCATGGAGGGATCTTCAAAGAATTCCTATACAAGAAAAAATCATGGATTTTCTTTGCATGTATTTCATGAATTTTCTCCAAATTCCCGTGTACAATTAAAATTGGTAGACTTTGTATACATCTTACATTTCAATGTTGTTCCCACCTAATATTTGGTAGATTTTACAAGATGCAATTGTCCCTTATCAATTGTCAGGGGTATGTTGAGGTTGGACACATAAGAGTTGTAAGTTGTCATGTAATCTCTAAACCAATGTATTCCATTGATTTCACAATAATCTAACTATTCTAGAGTTTCTCCAATTTAGAAATCTAAGAAATTTTGAAATGTGTAAATCTGAAATGTACAAATTTTGAAATTTTGAAATTTTGAAATCAATGAGATTGGAAATTCAAAATCTACATTTCCACTAGGATTCAGCTTTCAAAATCTATGAATTGTAATGATTATGTAGGCGAAAATCTACATTTGAAAATATCAAATTTCACAAATTCAATAGATTTGGAGGTGGGGACATCACTAAAAAATGCACAAATTCCCCCCTAAAAAATGTAGAAAAATCCTTGTCTTACATTTCCTTGTAGGAGCTACATCCTTGTGTATTGGAAAAAAGGCAAAAAAAAGAAAATTCTCGGAGGGGATTTCTGTTATAGTGCCTACAGGAAACCTTTCAAATGTTTGTTGTGTTTTGGTCTTCTTGGTCTTGGACAAGTGATTTTTCGTTCATATTTTTTGCATTACATGTCAATTTTGTATGAAATTCAAAATAAAGCTACATATGATAGCTGACTAGCTGTAGACAATTATAATTTTTTTTAAATTAGTTTACTATTTTAAATAGCCCCAATTGATTGTATGTCTACCTTTGCAATTTTAGAGGGTTTCAATACTATTTTTGACCCAAAAATGGAAATTTGAAGGTCAAAATTTGAATACAAGGACTTCTACTAAAGTTGTACAAGACCACAAAGAGATTGTTTTAAAAGAGTAAATTGTCCACCTTCCACATGTGCTCAAAGTGCACTACCTTTGCACAAGTGCAGAGAAAACAATTTTTTTTCCAAAGATGCAAATGGTTGGAAAGGAGATCTTCAAGTTAGAAAAAATGGGTTCTTTTTGGTTATTTTTTGAATATTTTCTAAAAATTACACATTAAAGTGAGTGATTGCAAGAAAGACTGGTACTATTTTGTGTCACAATTGAAGCGATGGAGTTGTTATCTGCTATAACTTTTGAATCATGACCTTGATTAGTTTGAAATTTTTATTGGAGATGGCTAAGTTGATAGTATTTAGGTCAATTATTTTTCAAAAATTTCTAAAAATCAATTTATATTGAAATTGAAATTAGCTAATTTGTCACACTTTGCAATTTAGGGAATTTTAGTACTAGAGAGTATCCAAAATTAATGATCTAGAGCTAAAATATCTATAATATGTTTCCATAGTAGGAAGTTATGTTTCTACCAAAGGAAATTTAAAAGTAATTTATTTTATGTCCTCCACATGCGAATTAACAGGGATCCCTTGCGTGCGCAGTTCTAAACATTTAAAATGGTTTCAAGATCATTTTTGGATGAAATCTCTTTCACATGAAGTCTTTCCAAAAGGAAAATTTTATGTTTCTTTAAAAATGGTTTTCCTATTTTTTACAAATTAAAATGTGAAAGTATCTATTTTCATAAATTTTGCACTTTCCTAGTTCTCCTACTTAGAGAGAATTTTTCTATGCCTTTCCTTCCTAGGTGTAGATAATTGACTGTGATAATTGTTTGCTAATTTTGCAGGGCTTTTTGGTGTTTTGTGTCTAAATTGGTATTTTTTATGTGTTGATTTCCAATTTGGAGTCATTTTGGTGATGTGATGGTTGTTGTCAAGTCAATTCAAAGTTGGATAGGTTAGGGTCAAAGGAGGTGGTGACCTAAGTGAGTCAAATTGGAGTGAATGTCAAGCCTGAAATTTTAGTCATGTAACAAAATACACAGCTTGACTAGGTGGGACACTTCCTTGATATTGGAACAGTTACAACGTCACAACAATATTACTTGTGGATTGAAAGATTATAATGTTTGATCATGAGGGTCTTAAAACTATGAAAGTGATTTGAAGTCTTTCAAATCTTTTTTCACATGCCAAAACTAAAAAGTTGGTCACCAAAAAAATATGAGGTTAAAGGGCAAAATGAACATAACCCCAATCAATTTACAACTTCTCAAAATGTACCCTATAATTTTTATAAATGAATTTCTAATGTGATTCTTCCTCCAAGAGTCTAAAACCTAGTGTATCTGAGGCTCATTCCCAAGAGCCTTCAACATTACAAACAATCAAGATTGCAATGGACACCCTTGCACCTATCTTGAATAGAAAATCTATAAATATTCATTTTCAAAATTGAACTTTTAATGCTAAAACTAGACTTTAAAAAAAAATATATATGAAATATGAACAACTAAAAATAGCAAACTTGGTTAGGTTTTATTTGACTTCAAAGTATTGTCAACACCAGAATTTGGTGACTCAGGCATTTAGGCAATTTGAACGCTATGCAATTGTCTCTCACTTTCAATTTGGTCGATTAATTTCTTACGAGTCGCGCATTCCAGATATGTGTGGCAGAATTTTACGGAAGGTTGGCAGAATCAATGGTACGTCTCTTATCGCAAGGTACAAAGTTCACACTGGTACCAAATTACCAATGGTACCAAGTATCAACGGTAAAAGCTTACTCATTTGTGTCTCCCCCCCATACACACAAAAAAAATGAGTAAATGCCAAAATGAAGGCCCATACAACGGCACTAATTGGGTACCCTGCCAGTCTTCAATACTCCTACTACTGATCTGTAGTCAGACAGAGCAGCCTAATATAACATAATATCACATCCGAGTTAAAGACACACTCCACCATTCACAGGTGTTTGATGTTTAGCATCAGCACAGAATTAAGTTTAACAGTAATTCAGCAGTAATCATAACGTGGAGAAACCGTGCAAGTACGCCAGTTTAAACCCCCAAGCAAAGGAAATAGATTTTCATGCTACACTAGTAGACACGTGAACGCTATAATTCGCAATCTCAGTCTGCTGAAATTTGTAGCGTGCACCTCAATTAATTACTGTAGAGCTCAAACTGACAGAACCGCTTCAGATAATGCCTACAGTTGCTAATTCAAAGCCGTGAGACCGGAAAACGCGAGGCCACTGCTATGAATCGACACTCAAGATCAAAATGAGCGACTCAGTCTGAGTTTTCCTACGAAGGAGGAGCATGCATGCAGGTCGAAGAAGCGCAAGCTGCCCTACCATCAAATTCTTCTCTAACGATACTCTACACTGAAGATCAAACATCGAGTCAATTTCAGTTCAACTCACACGACTGCAGTAGTTGCAGACCCTGTGGCACCCAAAGTGCCAGCGGACAAGCCCAGCCCAAGCGGGTCAGCCGTATCATGCCTCACCTTTCCTACTCCCATTGAGCTGTTTAACGTCCGGTGCTGGTACCCATAGTGCTCCAGTATCTGGTTATCACCAAAATTGAACGCCCTCTCCATCTGCTTCAAACACCGCTGAATCCCGTAACTAGCTTGTTTCCCGCAAGTTTTGCAACCCACGAAATGGGTGACAAACGGCCACCGGTCGTCGCCATACCCAGGCTTACTAAACGCCATGTGTTCCTCATAATGATCCACCAAAATCACCCAGTAGCCGTGCAGGTAATACGAGTTTTCCAGAAACACTTTGGGACGCCATTTTGCAGTCTGGGTGACGAGCAAGTAAGCCAGCACAGACTGGTCATCGGAGTCGAATACGGGTCGATCGGTGAGAGCCTCCGAGAGCATCTCGCCCACTTGTTTGGCGACACGGGGGTGGCCATAGGACGTCCACACGTCCAGCAAGTCGAGCGACCACTGGCAGTTGCGAAGTAAGAAACTGCCGGCGTTGATCCCCAGCCAGCTCTTCTGCTGGAACAGCTTGTCTTCGAAGCCGTGCAGGATCATGTTGTGGTTCGCGTACTTGTCGAAGGGAATTTCGAACGTCATATCGGTGAAGAAGGCGTCGGAGTCCATCCACCATATCCACTCCATCTCGGGGTGGCTCAGCATCAGCTTGCGGACCATCGGGTGTTTCACCCAAAAGCTCTTCATTTGCGTGTCTATCACCGCCATGCTGTAGTAGAGGTCGATGTCGTGCAGCCTGCATACACATTTGGTTCTCAAATTTCAGGACTCCCCGCCATGCACATTAATTGACAAAGAGTGTGCGACTTCGGCACTAAGGTCAGTGCTCTTTCACCCGAACAGTCCCCCACGGATGAACCCCTAAAATTAATATCAAAAGCAAATGAACATGTTCGTAATCAGTGCACATTCGACCCTTTCACATGACACTGCCTCTGGAGGAAAAAAGTCTCCTTGAACATGTGCATGTTATCAACTCGGATATTCTCAGGATATATAGGGAATGTGCAATTAGAGAGTGGCATCAGAGAGGTTTGGATGTGCAGCCTATGTAAATATAAACCATACTGACAATATCAGAAAGTGTACATGCGAGCAATGTAGATGGGCCTACGATAATTGGATAAGCATTGACTGAAGTCCCAGATTTCTAGAGAGAAAAAAAATCCATACTCTTACAACATTTGGATGCAGCCACGCCTTATGAAATCCTGGGCGAGGGGTGTACACAGAGAAAACGTGGTCCCTGGGATCAAGTACCCTCTGCGTACATTTTTTTCAGACAGGGGATTGAATATAGCGTGAATGCCTGCGAGCAATCAGGTCAAGGTATCCCGGTTGAATATCATAAACTGAAGCGCAGAAACCGAACTGACCTGGTGTAGTCAATCTTGTTCTTCAAGGATTTCACAAGCAAGTGGTCGCCGACCGCCTTATCGCAGGGCTTGGACGCGGATCCCGACACCAGCAGAACGCGGTCCTTCCCGAACTTGTTTTTCGTTACGTTCCGGTTGTTGCGAAGCCACTCCCCCCTAAGCTCGTCCCAGTTGGTGATGTTGACGCCAAGCGCGAAGGGAACGCTGGGGTCGATCGGGGGGTCTTCGTTCAAAGCTTTCAAATCCTCCTCTTCAACCGTAAGAACGCGTTCTTCAGTGCCCTCGGGGACTGCAGGAGGCGTGCCCCACCCTCCGAACATGCCAGTGAACAAAGTGCCGCGCAGCACCAGGATCGTGATGATGCCGCACAAGATGGTCAACCGGACATTGTATACGACCTTCTGTACGTTTCGGGACTTGTGATTCAGCTTCGCGAAGCCTCGGGAGCTGTGATAGTTCGACAAGCTGCGCCAGGTCGAATCCAGTCTCGTCACAGCGTGCGAACTGTGTTGTTTCAACAGTTTCGGCCAGGAGGACCTAACATTTTCTCTCATTTTGGAACCAGCTCGTACTGCTCACTACGAATTCCTCTACTTTCACGCTCTCCCCGGATTCTAGATCTGAAGGTGAGGTAGCCCTCCACTCGGTCGTTACAAGCTATTCATCAGCCAAGCGCTCCAGGAGAATGTTGCAACGATTCTAGACTGTTGAGCGCACTAGCAATCCAAATAGAGAGCATGAGACCCCAAAATTCAAACGAATCTAGCCTGGGGACAAGCAGCGTGTCCCTAGATCGTGGATTTCAACAACAAAGTAAAGAGACAGAGGGAAAGAGTAATGTAGACCGTCTAGCCCATTAAACACAAGGTGGGGACAATATTCTTCACGTCATATGCTTCCACTCTGCCCAGACTGCCCCGTGCAACCAAAGCTCTTCGTCAATTAGATCTCAACGGCAAACTGAACCTGAACTTACTGAGAACATTGAATCGACCCTCCAAGGTATGAGTCTATTACCGCACATTACTGCTGCTTCATTCCTCAACCAGTTACACTCGTAGAAAACTCCAAGCGCCGTAAAGACTGCTCCTCCGCAGCTGAGGAGAGTCCCAAGTGATCCCTCTGCGAGACCCAGACCATTTGATTAAGATCTGAACACCTTCTCCACGACGAATCGAGAGCTTCTATACTCCTGCCAGAACCCAAACCACCCTTTGGAGCCTTAAACCCTAAAACCCTTGAAAGGAAACAGGGAGCTTCAAACCAGCTATCCAGGGACGTAACTTACATGAGCGTCCTTGATATGACCTAGGGACCCCAGAGCAGCCTCACTGGAAGTTGGAGATGCCAATAACTTAACCACGAGATTGGCCGCGATGATAGATTGATAGTTCATTAGAGACTGAACTTCAACGATGTCAACGAAAGCCCTTCAGGAGTCGATTCTGAATCTCGCCATGACGGAAATCTAGATACCTCCAAGATGAGCTATAGCAGCGCCGATCGGCGCTATTGTTGGACGACTGCCAAGCCTCGTCACTCATCAAGCAGCAAATCGAGGACCATCTGCGAGAAGGCGACGGAATGAACTCTGAATGGCGATGACGGAAGATGTCTAAGTTAATCAAAGTTGCTAGCTAGGCTTAGAAAAATATTACAATCCCAAGTGGACTTCCAAATCAACCCAAAGCGGGCTGATATCCCCTTGAAAGTCGGAATTGACGAGCGAATTCCGGAAAGGACCGGGATGGGACGATGGGACCTTTGTGGACCGGAATGGACCTGACGATGCATCCGTCGGCCATTCGGCCCGCCCTGTAGCCAATTCACGAATCGTGATTTGCGAGGCTGTCGTTTGGTGGGAGAATTTTAACCTTAAAGTTGTTAAGCTAAGCTCCAGAGTCAATGGCGGTTAGTGCGAATCTTGCGTCCTGCTTTGGACCGAAACTCAGCCGAACCACTTGGAGGACTATAATTGGGACCCTACAATGTAACTTCCTGTTTGTCTTCGTGCTCTGTCAGGCTCTGCATGTTTCTTTTAATATATACTTCACTTTAAATTTTCTAAAACAAGAAAACCGACATAAAATGTCCTTTAGCTCCACAGGACCCTGAAATTCGTCTTCCTTAAACTTTACTCATAAAACGCGGTTATAAGTTAAGCCAAGTGATTTTAGATGCTAGTGCTCCGTCTACGGTGGTTGAGAAAAGGACCCTGGGTCGGTGTGGGACTGTGGAGGCGACACCGGAGCTTCGATGCTAAACTTAGGCGGCATGAGGCTGTGTCAGGAATCGGCAATCAACGGTGGCCTGATGAATTTGATTTCCTACAGTGTATAATAAAAATAGGAAGGAGTAGAAACGATGGCGTCCGTCGGGGTGCAGGACTGCAGGGGTCGGGGGCCGCCTGGCCGGGTGGGGCCTTCCGCCCTTCCCTCGCTGCCACGGCACACCCCTGGAATCTTGGGGCTGTTGCTACGACCCACCGCTAGAAATATGGCGAATTTCATTAAAATGGCGCCATTCCAGAACTTTGGCACTTCTACAGTTCAGACCGGCAGTTCTGAAATTTATATATGTCCTAGATAGTTTAGAACGGTCGCTCTGAAGTCTACACCTGTCTTACATGGTCAAAATGGCACACGGAATAATGCCATTTTAACAAAATTCCCCATTAAATGAAGGATCTAGTGGCGTCGAAAGGCATCAATGCCTCGGCTTGGATGATCACCGGCCTAGGATGAGATGTGAGGACTGGGAGACCCACTCAAGGGACGGACTGACTTCGATCTGATTGGACTAAGTTGTCTAGAGTAATGTTACTAGCCTTATTACCCCATGTTTTATCCTTGTAGAAATCCTTGGAATTTTTTATTTGCCACCTATGATCAAATTTGCACATTCTGAATTCATATTTGCAATTAGAGGCCCCAAGTTAGTAGGGAGGAGTGAAGAAACACAAAGTTTATGCAACACAAATAGGGGGCAAATTTTGCATTTATCCTTGAATGGGGCAACAAAGGGGCCAATCCTCCTTGGCCCTTTAGGTCACCTTCAATACCCTCCAAAATGTCCTATGCCAATTATAACTCTAACTTTTCACTGCTTTGTAATTAGAATTAGAATTTTTTTATCATTGATTGAAATTTAGACATTAGATAACAAAATAAACAGCTTCAAAAGCTAGCTAAAGTCTAAAAGGCAAAAATTATAGCGGTCTTAGCAAATTACAACTTACAATACACTTTGCATTCCCAAAAATTTCTTGTACCTATTTAAAGTACTTTTGAATGCACTTCCAATGATAAAAGAATTACAATTACAAAGCAATGAAAAGTTAGGATTATATTTGGTAGGATAAATTCCAGAGGTTGGAGTGCATTGAGGATGATTATAGAGCATCCTCAATAGGTTGACTCAAGCAATACATATTGATTGTGGCCTTGTGGGGCCTTTACCTACGTTGAAAACCTTGATCCAATGCACATATCACACTCAATAATTTTGTGGGCTCTTGACTTGTAGAATTTCAACTTTATATTAGGTCTTCCAAGTAGTTGAGGGGAGTGATTGCAAAAAGACTAGTCCTTTTTTAGCATTTTGCCATAAACTTGGAATTTTGGCATTGACTCATTGAATATTAGGATTACTAGAAGGGAAAAGGGAAAAACTCCTCTCTGGTCAATTTGGGACCGTTGATCATATTGTAGCCTATCTGTTATACTATTGACAAGTTTCATTTGTGAATACTATACAATCTTAGTTGTACCCACTAGTATTATGTCCCAATTTTTCACAAAAGAGATGTATATCATATTTTTAATTTATAATAAATCTATCATAGATTCATAGTGGAAAAAAAACTAAAACTTGAAAATTTGTAAAGACTTGATGCTTTGATGGTGATAAGATTTGACCTAAAAAATGAGCTCAAAACCATCTTCAATTACAATGTTTAATTGTGCACGCTAGGAAATTCTATTTGCATGAACATGGAGAACACAAAATAATATAATTTTAGTCACCCCTAATACAAATTTTTCTTGTCTACTATAAAATAGACTAGAGAAAATTTCAACTTTACATTAGTTTCAGTTCTTGCGCCACTGCTGCTGCAGTTTCAACAGGGTGGAATAGAGGAAAAACGAGTTTTTTAGCAAAAAAAAAAAAATTTCAAGGTACCTCAGAGGGCCGTGGAGCAGCCCTCCGGAGGCCTGAAATTTCCTCTAATGTGTTTTGGCAAGCAGTCAGCTTATCTGACTACTCATCGGGGGACTTTTTCAAATTGATAGGACAAACTTGGAAATAGCTTGGTCTATTAATATGGAACAGCCCTCTGGAGGGCTCAAAATTTCTATAATGAAGTCATCAATTTTGGGTTCTCAAATACCCTAAACCTTCAAATGTAACAAAGTAGCAAAAATGCAAAATAGACTTTTGAATATAATTTATAAATTTAAAGAAATTAAGACTATGATTGCAATGGAATATCCATCTCTAATATATAAAAAATTCAAATTCCTCGGGTCAAGCTTCAAAGTTATAGCGGATGATAAATCCGTCATATTATGTGTGATAAAAAAAAAAGACCACTGTTTCGTGTAATCTCCTACGGCATCCTCAATGGAGACTCAATATTTAGTTGTGGCAAAGGGCAATAGAAAAATTTTCAAGCCTGCAAAGGGCCATTTGATTATACGCAGCTATCGCAGCACTGCAATTACAGCCAAAAACTTATTTAAAAAAAAAAATTGAGGCCACATAACTACACTAAAAATGATATTTAGTGTTGGCAACACTAATTACGAACCTTGACACTAAATGTCATAAGTAAGTAACACTAAATCTAATTTCTAACACTAAATATGCTCTATGGTAAATCTGAAATCTGAAAAGGTTTACATTTAGTGTTAGAACACGTTAAAAAAATGAACTTGCAAAGGAAAAGATTGAAGACAAGTAAAATTGAAGACAAGTAAAATGGCTGGTAGGGGGGTAAAACACTAAATGTCATACTACACTAAATATCATGTTTAGTGTAGTGATCACCAATTGCACCACGTCAGATTGACGATTTTTTTTTTAAAGTTATTTTCTTAAGCATACATTTAAAAAAAATTATTTTCCTTGTGTTGCCCAACAGCAGAAAGTCAGACGGCCTTTTACAGGGCGCAGATTTTTGTGATGCATGACTTCGACCACTTTGATAAAAAAAATCTCACTATTGTTTGCAGTTTTGGATGCCTCAATGCACCCATTCAATTGATTGCCTAAATAGACATCTCCTTTCTAATGTGTTCATTGATATGAGGATCAATAAAAAGAGTGAACTAAAAATATTAAACAACAAGTTACTAATATATATTTTTATCTCCAAAATCCTAAAAAATAACTTTAAAATCCATATTTGTCCATTTATTTAGTCCGTCCTATCCATTCAATTGATACCTCTTATGACTGGTGCTCTCAACCTATGATGTGAAAACCCTGGCAAAATGATCTTAATGGCAATTTGCAATGTTAGTGGTCACAATGTGTCAATATTGAAGGGTATCTTATCCTTACATTAGAAAAAATTCTATGAAAATGGGAGGGCCATTTCTTTGCATGAAAACGTGCATTTGAAGGAAATATCAATCCAAACTGTCACACCTAGAATCTTGCCAATGAAAGTCAGCTAGTGTGCCTTATCAGATTTTTAATTAAATAGTAATTTTTTTATTGTTTTAAAATACTTATTCTTTTTTAATTTCACTACATTTGCACATTTGCCAAAACTAAAACAGCCCTCCATGTGACCCAAATTTTTTGTAATGTTGTGCCTAATTGAATGGATGCATTGAAGTGCGCAAAAATGCAAATGACATTGAGATATTTTTTTGGCAATCAGTGGCCTAGTGCTCGCCCTTTGCCGCAACTATATATGGAGCTTGTATTGAAGATGCTCTTACATCCATATTGAGAGTGTTTTTTTCTTTCTTGTGCTTGAAGATAGATGTAAAAACTTGCCCCTATTTATGACCTTTGATTTTGTTTTTTCTACCTCTTTAACCTAATTTAGGGTCTCCGGTCCACCTGTGTGTACTCAAACTTTTCAAATTTTATCATCTATGATAAATAATTTGTTCTTAAATTTTTTCCCTCAAATAAATTTTAGAGCTGAACTCCAAATTTTTGTCTTCCCCAAAATTACTCTTAGCACTACAATAGTGGATTTGAAAATACTATAAGTTTTTATTCTTGATAAATCATTCTACTATTATTTTTAACCATTCTCTTGGTAAATACATTCATCAAGAGTAGCATCTTATAGTATTTTCAAATCAAATGAGTTATTGTCGATTATCCCTTAAAGGGCCAAGGCCATTTTTCTACCAAAAACCACTCAAAATTGCCATTTCTATAGCAAAGAGCAAAAAAAAAAATTAATGTGTTTTTTGCATATTTTACCATAGGATCTTGTACTAAACTAGTGTAAAAATGTGTGGAAGAAATTTTAGAAACTTTGACCGTGTAGATTGCAAGATGTTTGCATTTAAAGTGAAGGAATCAAGTTTTTTTGCACCTTGTTCAACTACATTTTTTGGCTTTGAACCTTTTTAACTTAAAATTTTTGCTCTAATGATTTTGAATTTCTAATTTTCTTTGGTGAAGAATTGAGTTGAGAATCTAGGAAAAAAAATTCAAAAAAGAAACATTTAGTTTTCACTCATTAAAAATTTGTTAAGTAGAAGTAGGTTCAAGATTGAAGGAAAATGAAATCATTAATAACTCTAAGATAGGGTTGAAATTTACTAATCTCAATGGTGAGACTGTTCTAGCAAGAAATCTTAACCTTGTGCAACTTTTTTTTTTTTTAAATTGTCAAAATGGAGTTCAGAAATGAATCCTACAAGTTATTTTTTCTTGAAGATGCTCTAATTGCCCAAAAAATAAGATTGTCCATAACTTTTGCATAACAAATCCAAATGGAATGAATCAAAGCTTCTCGTGTAGATGAAAATAAAACCTATATGAAAAAAAATTTAAAAATTTAAATTTAAAGTTTTTGTGAGGTTTTTTTTTACCTTCCGAACTAAAATTTGGAATTTTGCTACCATAACTTTTGCTACCGGGCAATGATTGAAATAAAAATTACATTTTCAGAAAGCTAATGTGATTCTCTATCTTCACAAAAAGGGTCGAAAAATTACAACAAATATTGAGACCATAGGAGCCTGCCCAAAATCCATTTTGTCCCCCGAGGGGACAATGGGCCTTTAGGGGTTAAGTTACTCTAAATATCTATACCATGAAGACAAGTGTTTTGTTTGTTTGTTTGTTTTGTTTGTTTGTTATGTTGAGATCTCCCGGACTGTGCGTCCCGCGGTGGTGTGCTTGGTACTTTCGGAAAGGGCTTGGCGAGGAGGGGTGCACAAGCTTTGTCTTGTAGTGTTTGGACCTGTAAGGTGAAATTTATTGAATTTCAGAGTTTTGATTGAATCAAAAAATTAGAAAAATGTATTTTTTTTTTTACTGTGGCAATGGCGCAGGGCACACTACCTTACCTAGAGGGTAGTTGCGGCACTGTCCTGCCGAAATAACTTAGTTTTAGCAATTTGACAATTCAACAGGAGATAAGAAAATTTTCATTTTCGGCACTTTATGGGGACACTCCTAATTTTGGATTGATTCTTTCTATTCAATCAGGCGTAAATGTGTTGCTTTTTCTAGTTTTTCTCAAAAATAATTTTTTCAAATTTTTAGAAATAGTTGTAAATAATTTTTTAAGTTTTGACATCTTCCAAATTTTCCCAAGTTATTTACAAAACTAACGTACACATACGGTACCGCAGTCATTAAGGTCGGACCACCCATTTCCAACCAAGGACCAATTCCCAACTAGTAGTGCCCCTATTTCGAATCAAGGCTTGTAATGTGTTTTTTATTCTTTTTTAAGTTTGCAACTAGTAATATTATGACACATGTCCTAAAGTATGCAAAAAGTAACAAGAAAGTAGATAGTAGAAAGCTAGTTCTTGAGTGATTGGAATTAGAAGACTCTACATATTGGGAATTGGTTTGGAAAAATTTTGAAAATTCTGAAAATTTTGCAATCTGAGTATTTTTTATCTCCCTATACGGGGAAAAATCTCCATCACATTCAACTACTCACCATCTATAGGAGCTTAAGTGACTAGGTATAGGTGGTCCAACCTTATTAGCGAAGTGCTTGCACCACATTGAGTCTGGGGAGACCATAACATTGTTAAGTGGGAGGATTCATTTCCCTTGACAGGAGGAATAATCCCCTCCTGGATGCTTGGCCAGACCTTCAGTTATAAATCGAAGAACACCACTGGCTACTTTGATAGTGACTCAGCAGTACATGACTGGTTGAGGAAGAGCAAACATGACAGAGGTGCTACTTGGCGACTCTAGAATGCTTACAGGTTCAAGCTACAGTACATTCGTGCAATTTCTTCACGTTGGAGGGCTCCTATTTTTGCTGGGAGCAAAAGGGACCCCCCCACAACTGGTTAGTAATGTTATGACAGTGGGGCAAAATGGGATTGGGGACTTGGACTTGCTCAGCTGGCTTTGGGACTTCGATGCATGTGACGTAACTCACCATTGGGGCCTGGTCGCCAGGGTTGCTTCCCTTGTTACACGCAGCCTTTGTCACCTTGCCTTCATAACTTACTAGTGTAGCCCTGTGCCGATGCCACAGCCAAAACAAAAGCAAAGATTAGTTTCTAATTATTAAAGTCATAATAAAAACTTTGAAATTCAATAACTTTTGCACCGTATGCCCAAACGCCACAAAACAAAGCCCGTGCCCTTCCTTGCCGAGAGCTTTCCGACAATACTAAGCACATGGCCGAAGTCAAAGTAAAAATAATTTTTGAATTTTTTGATCCGTAAATACTTTGAAATTCAATAACTTCCGCACCATAGCTCCAAACGCCACGAAACCAAGCCCGTGCACCCCTCCTTGCCGAGGGCTTTCCAACGGTACCAAGAACGCGATTGGGGGACGCACGGTCCAAGAGATCTCAACATAACAAAACAAACAAACAAACAAACAAACAAAACAAAACAAAACAAACCAAACAAACCAAACATCCAAACTTAAGGTATGGATATGGAGTGACAAAAAAAAAATCTTTGCTTTGGATAAAGTGACGGTTCAATTACAAGCAAACCTTTTATGTAACATGAATCTTTCATTGCCTGAGTCCTTTTCTGAATTCTGTACATTTTGCTTATGTTGTTTGCAACATATTAGAGTTAATCATAAAGTTCATCTTGTCTTTATAAATGGATGTCAGAGGAAGATTCAACTAAGAACTGGTGTGTCCTATGCCGTTGCCACAATCATAAGAAAAGAAAAGTAATTTTCTAGTTTTTTAATTCATAAAAACTTCAAAATTCAATAACTTTTACACCGTAGGTCCAAACACCACAAAACAAAGCCCGTGCACCCCTCCTTGCTGAGGACTTTCCGACGGTAGCAAGAATGCGACCGGGGGGTGCACGGTCCATGAGATCTCAATGTAACAAACAAACAAACAAACAAACAAACTTAACCCCTAAAGGACCGAGGTGATTTTTCTACCAAAAACCATTCAAAACTATCATTTCTATTGCAAAGAGAAAAGAGTTTAAAAAATTGTTTTTTTTTGTATCTCCAACCATAAGATCTTATACTTGACTAGTATATGAATATGTGGAAGAAATTTTAGAAACTTTGACCACGTAGATTGCAAGATACATGCATTTAAAGTGAAAAAAACAAGTTTTTTACCACCTTGCTTGATTAGATTTTTTGGCTTTGAATCTTTTTGGTTCAAATTTTTTGCACTACTGATTTCGATTTTCTACTTATTTATGTTAAGTAGTTGAGTTGAGAATCTACCACAAAAATTTAGGAAAAAAAGCACTTAATTTTCACTCATTAAAAAATTCTTAAATAGAGGTGGGTACAAAATTGAAGAAAAAACTAAATTGTTAATAGCTCTTAGATGGAATTGAATCACAATAATCCCAACGGTGAGATTGTTCTAGCAAGAAAATCTAATCCTATCTAACAAAAAAATTTGAAAAATTCTCAAAATTGCATTCAAAAATGAATTCTACAAGTTATTTTTTCAAGAAGATGCTTAGATTGCCCAAAAAACTAAGATTGTCCATAGCTTTCTCATTATTAGTCCAAATTGAATGAAACAAAGCTTCTCATGTAGACAAAAATATAATCTTTGAGGACAAAATTTGAAAAAAAAATTATTTTGACTTTTTGTGATTTTTTTTGGGCTGCCTGCAAAATTCCAATTTTACTTATTGTGCCATAACTTTTTCTCCCGGGCATCAATTAAAATAAACATTATATATTCGCAAAGATCTTGCAAAAATACACAACCTCAAAAAATCCCAAAAAACATTACTAAAAATTGAGATCGTAGGAACCTGCCCGGACCCAAATTGTGCCTCAAGGGGACAACCGGTCCTTTAAGGGTTAAGGTATGGATAGCATAAAAGAAACATATCACAAATTCTATTAGACTCTAATTTTGGTGCTCGTCCATCGTCTTGTGTTTTTTCTAAACTCTTGTTCCTGCTTCGCATTGCACACACTTTATGGTTGACTCTATTATTTACTTCAATTTCATCAAATTGGTCATAATTTAAAGATTTAAGAATTGCTTGGGATGAATGAAAAGATTCTTAGACAAAACATTAGTTGAAACATTCTATTCATCATCCAAAATATGAATGTTGGAGCCTTCTTAGGATTTACGATAGAGAGACCAAATTCCCCGAATCTGTTGAGGTGCTATAAAAATGAAACCAATGAAACCAATTTGAAATTTTAGGCAACATTGAAAATTAGAAATAATTGACTGTCACAAAAAAACAAGATTAATAAATCATTATTTATATATATATATTTCAAACAAATTTGTGTACATGCCTATGATCAAACTTTTGAATTGACCTTGTGGGTTTCCTAAATGTGAATGAAAAACGAAAAACTTCATTGGCCAATCTAATTCAATTTGGGATTAGAATGGAACAATGTAGGTGCACACTTGTAAAGGATACACTTGAAGCAAAAAACGGAATGAAATTTTTCAACTTAATTGGTTACAAACTAAATTGGAAAAGATTTTGTGTAGACAAAAGATATGCATGAAATTTTTTTTTGATTAGGACCTTATTAGAAAGGTGATTTTATTGAGTTAGTCTTAAAAACAATGTTTCTTATTGCGCAGCTACTTATTATTAAACAAATCATAATTGACTTCTAGGTACTCAAACTAGTAGTGCAAAAATTTAGAGGTACTATTTGAATCTTATCATACTATTAGCCCCTATAGAAAAGTATCTCCAATTTTCTACTTGAGTCGTAAAAGCCTAAGCCATCAAACATTTTCTTTTCTAATAAAGTACGTCACATATTTCTACAATCTTGGAACATGTTATATTTACTTTCAACCAGTTACAGGGCTCCTAATAATGTGCAAAGCTAAAAGATTTCCATCATTTACTATGCCAATCTATCCTATTTGTGCCTAGAAAAATTAATATAGAGGAGTAAGTTGTCTATCTCAACAAATAAACAATTTGATTTATTATATCAAAGTAAATTATCTGCTTACTGTTCATCACAAATTATCATTGTCTTTTTGTCAAATAAGTATTGGATAGAAATGTTGTAAGAGAGCTAGCATCCGAGGGGAGGGTGCTGAATGTTTTTAAGTGTTTAATAGAAGAATTGAGCAAATTTGAATGAAGGTCATCTAGTTGTGTTTATAAAATAGTTTTTATCTATTCTTCCATGTGCAACGCGATTAGCTTAGTGACTTGGTACTTGGTACTTTATGATTTTTATTAAAGGTTTTAAAACACTTAAAAAAGTGAATCCACAATTAATAAGGAAAGAATAAACTTACAATTATAAAAGTTTCATTCTAGGATTCTTCTATTATTATAGTTTATTATTTTATTTGCCTCAAATGCTCCAAATTTATAGTTTACTTCCTACATCCTAACAATTTTCTAAAGGAGGGAAATATTTTTTGAATTTATAAATTAAAAAAATATAAATGATAAAATTTATCTATAATTCATTAATTTTCTCATGGTCATATCAATTTTAATGAGTCCCATGGAGAAAATATACAAAAATATAGATAATTTTACAATAAATTAGATATTTTCTTAAGACTCAAAATTTTATTGGATAAAATAAAATAAATATTAGACTCATTATACTTTATGATTAGCTTTTAACCTTTAGAAGATACACAACTAGAGAGATGACAAAGAATTGAACTATATTTTTTAATATATATCATATTCTTGTATTCAAATTAGACATCTTATTTTCATAATTTGTAATAATAATTATGAATTAAAAATATATTGAATAAAGGTCTTTGAAAACTTTCTTACAACTATTGAAAGTGGTGAAGTGGTACATGAGAAAATTAATGAATTATACGTAAATGTTTCATGAACTATTTGAAAAAGATGCAGATGAGAATTACAGAGGGTAGTGATTGTAACAAAAGGCATTGTTTGTGTTGTGGAAAAGTAATAAAAATTTGTTACCATCTCCTCCTTGCCAAAACATAATAAAAAATTGATTCAGTTAACATGTCAAATCAAGCCTACTATATGATCCGTATTTTATAAATCCAAAGTATGATATTACAGTTTTCTTACAAAAATCAAGCAATTTTTTATTCACATAAAAAAAGATATATTATCTGATCAAATATATCTACTTTTTTGAAAATAAAAGATTGATAAATTTTCCAACAATTGTATAAAGTGATAAATTATTACTTGAGGTGCTAAGGTGTGCATATATGAGCTTGACTTGCATTGGATACATGCTTGTAAGTTATTGAAAATGAATTATAGTCACAACAGCACAAATAAAAATTGAAAATTATCTCCCAATGTCTACTTAAGTAACCAAGTTCCATTGAAATATATTATATTAAAAAGTTTCTAAAAAAACATTTTGTTGTATTTTCGTTTTATAACCACAAAGTGCATGCATCAAACTTTCTTTAAAACGAAGGACTTTTGTTGCAGCAATTCATGTAAGTCTTTGCCTATTGGGTCGAATTTCATGCATATAGTCTTCTATGTAGTTTAGTCAAGCGCTAAGGAGTGTAAATGACACTTAGCAAATATAGATGTCGAAGAAGCTTCAGGGGAGGGTGTACGTTGGGTTCAAGCATTGCCAACCTTGAACTGTCACTATTGGCTTTAGGTTGTTTGTTTCTTTAGTAAAGCATGTACATTTTCAGAATTGCTTCCTTACACTTGCCTTCATGTCCATAGAGTATGCAGGGTACATATTTTATTTGCTTGCATTTGCACTAATTATTCTAAAGTTTAGAGAAGTGTGTAAGAATTATTTTCTTCATATTTAGGACTTGTTGAACATTGCCTCTATTGTAGAGTGAATGTAGCATGTGCTTCACTAATTTCAAGTTGCATTAATTCCTGAAGGACAGAGTATTCCTTTGGAGGACACTACAAGGTTTAAGTAGATTTCTATAATCTCAGTTTTTGACTTGATTTTTTGAAATTCTTTTTGAAAATAAAAAATAGATTAGCTTTTTGGGAATATAATTTTTATTCCAATTGGTGCCTAGGAACAAAAACTATGCCACAACAAGCTCAAAATAGGGGAGATTGAGCAACAAAAAACATTCACAAAAATTTGAAATAAAAAGTTTTAATCTCTTAAGTCCCATTGTGTCCTCAAGGAATAGAATGGATTTTGGATAGGTTCCTATAAGTTCAATTTCTAGTGAAAGTTTTTGGAACTTTTTTATAAAATCGAAATATTTATTGGCTTCCAGAAATATAGTTTTTATTTTAATTGGTGCCTAGGGACAAAAGTTATAGGGCTGTTGTAAAGAAATACTTGTCTTTTTCTTTGTCCCTTTGGCATCAAATAGGTGATGCTTCACTTATAATTTTTGCGTATCCGTTTTCTATAAAACTTGAAATTTCTACTGCATGTAAATATTAAATAGTATTTTTTTAGTTTAAAAGATTAACTTAACATCTTTAAATTCCTTCAATTCAATGTCCATCTTGGTCATTTTGGAATTTAGTACTATTTTTGACAAAAAAATATAATTTTGAAGGTCAAAATTAGAATACAAGGACTTCTATAAAAATTATAGAAGCCTACAAAGAAATTTTCTAAAAATAATAAAGTATACATCTTCTACATGTGCTCAAAGTGCACTACCTTTGCGCAATGCAAGAAAATACAATTTTTTTCCAAAGATTCAAAGTGAAGAAACATCTTTGAATTAGAAAAAATAATTTCTTTTGTTTATTTTTTTTGAGTTCTTTTACTATTTTCTAAAAATCAAATTCCAAAGTATTTATTTTTTTGGCATTTCCATTGCTCCTATTGTGTTTGACTTTAGAGATAAATTTTTCTAGGTCTAAATTTCCATACACATTCTATTTAGAATGCTTTATTGAATTATCCGTATTTTATTTCATTTATAAAATTTTGTTCTAAAGTCACAATATTCTAGAACTTAGGTCATTTGGATTCAAAAACGGTAGGTGTTTCTTCCAACAATCTATGGAAAGATTTTGGATCATTCTATTTAGACAAGTAATGAGAAAGTTAAAGAAAATCTTGATTTTTAGGCAATTTGATCATCTTCTTTAAAAGTAACTCATAGGATTCTTTTCTACACTCAATTTTCACAATTTCTATAGAAAAAAATTTCATATGGTTTTGTTTGTTTGTTAGAGCAATTACACCATTGCAATTTGTGAGTTTCAAATCCACCTTAAACCTATTAAAGTTTTAGTTTCTTTCTATCGTATATCTACATCTACATAACAATTTTTTAACCTCTAAAGGACCAAGGCTTTTTTTTTGCCAAAAACCACTCAAAACTGCCATTTCTAAAGCAAAGAGTTAGAAAAATTGAAAATTGTTTTGTTTTGCACATCTAACCATAGGATCTTACACCTAATTAGTATGAGAATGTGTGGAAATTTTTTAGAATTTTTGACTACACAAATTGCAAGAAATTTGCGTTTAAAGTAAAAAAAATAAGTTTTTCAACACGTTGCGAGACTAAAATTTTTTACTTTGAACATTTTTTAACTTAAAATTTTTGCACTAAAAAGTTTTGAGCTTTAAATCTTTACAGTGTAGAATTGAGTTGAGAGTCAAGGAAAAAAAACAAAATTAATTTTCATTCTTAAGAAATTGTTAAGTAGAAGTAGATACAAAATAGAAGGAAAATTTAAAATATTAATATCTTTTAAATGGAATTAAAATGCGCTAATTCCAATGGTGAAATTTTTCTAGAAAGAAAATTAAACCATGTGGAATTTATTTTTTTGAAGAATTGCAAAAATTGCATTTAGAAAAAAATCTTACAAATTATTTTTTCAAGAAGATGCTCTAATTGCCCAAAAAACAAGATTGTCCATAACTTTCTCATAACAAATCCAAATGTAACAAATCAAATCTTTCTAGATAGAAAAAAATACAATCCATGAGAATTTTTTTTTTTAAAGATTAAAGAAAAAAAAAATTGTTGCCCTTTCTCCCATGTTTTGAGCTTATTTGGGCATAAGTTTTGTTCCTGGGCACTGATTGAAAAAAAAATTGTATTCCCACAAAATTGATCAATTTTCTATCTTCATAGAAGTTTCAAGAACTCAGGAAAAAAATTCAGCCCATAGGTACCTGCCTGAATTTGCATTTGTCCCCTTAAGGGACAACGGTCCTTTAAGGGGTAATGAAAATCAAGTGTTTTTCTTAGATATTTTTCCAGACTCTCAATTTTTTTCTTTGATATAAATTTTTAAAATTAAAAATGGCGCAAAATTCTAAGTGGGAAAGATTAAAAGTCAAAAAATTTAGTCATGGAAGGTGTAATTAATTTGTTTTTATCACTTTAAATGCAGATATCTTGCAATCTATGTAGTCAAAATTTCTGAAATTCTTCTACATACTTTGACACTTGTCTAGTGCAAGATCCTATAGTTAGTTATGCAAAAAAACTAAAACTAAAACATTCAATAGCTTTGCACCTTGCAATAGAAATAGCTTGTTTTGAGTGATTTTCAATGAAGGAAAGGCCTTGGTCTTTAAAGTGTTAAAATAATGAGACACATTTGTGTTTTTTGTAGTCTATCAAACGACTTCCTATGTGGTTGTGCTTGCAATGTTTAGAATTAGATTGTATATGAAGACTTATTGTACCACTTTACCACTCCATCATTTAAGCTCTAAAATTGAACTATAAAACTCTATTTTGCCACCTTCTATCTTCAATGAGCATCACCAATTGCACAGAGAGCAACAAAGTTCTAGTTAATGTTATCTTTAATCCCTAAAGTCCCAAAGTCTCAAGGAGTTTTATAGGATTTTGGGTAGGCTTGTGTGACCTCAATTTTTGATACAATATTTTGAAACTTTTCTAAAGATGGATCACATTAACTTTCTAGGAATATAATTTTTATTTCAACCGGTTCCCCAAAGCAAGAGTTGTACCACCCTAAGTCAATAAAATATTTTGAGGGATATACAAAAAAAAAATTAAATTTTTTTCAAAGATTACATTTTTGTAACATGTACAACTTTGATTCATTCTATTTGGAATAGTGATGAGAAAATTATGGACACTCTTGTCTTTTAGACAGTCTAAATATCTTTTTTGAAAGTATGATTTATAGAATTCATTATAAAATACAATTTTCACAATTTCCAAGAAAAATTGTTAGACATTAAAGTAAAGTTAGCTTGCTAGAATTGATCTCAATTATTGTTGTTTCAATTCCATCTTAGAACTATTAACAATTTTGTTTCTTATTTACACTTCTCTTTAACAATTTTTTTAATATAAAAATCAAATGTCTTTTTAAAAAAAAAATTCTTAATTCTCAACTCAATTTTTGAATATAATAAATTAAAAAGTCAAAGCTAATAGTGCAAAAATTTAAGTTATGAAGATTCAAAGCCAAACAATCTAGTTGAGCAAGGTGCAAAAATCTTATTTTCTTAATTTTAAATGCAAATATCTAGAAATGCATGTGGTCAAAGTTTCTGAAATTTCTTCAATACATTTCTATAATAGTCTAGTGGATGATTCTAAAGTTAAATATGAATAAAAAGACAATTTCTAAATTGTTTTGATTTTTATAATAGAAATGGCAGTTTTGAATGTTTTTGATGAAAAAAAAGCCTTGGGGCTTTAGAGATAAGAATGAATGTTTTTGGAAGTTTCCATCCATTACGTATAGAAGATAATTAAGTGCTTCCAAACAAGGTCCTCTTTAGTAGTAATCATACTTGACTCATTTTGGTCACTACATAAAAAGTCATTAAAAGCAAGTCCAAGCGATAGGATTCCAAATAAAAACAAACAATATATTCATGAATTATTAGCATCCTACTTTGGTGCCTTATTTTTTAAGCTCTTTCAATGAAAATATTGAAAATTTTTCAAGAGACTTGCCCTTGAATCCTTCAAAACTAACTTGTTCCTTAAGTCTCTTCCTAAAAAAATATTGAAATAACCTTTATTATCAAAGAATAGTGACGTGTCTTGAAAATCTTTCAATAGTGACTGAGATGTCTTTTAGAGAGCAATTTCTTATAGAATTGCATTGGTTAACTCCTAAACACCTCAATCCTTTTTTGAACTTTTGCATACTTTTGCATATATCTTTGTACAAAAACATCCTTTAATAGAATTTCATGAATTTGATCATTAAGGAAGGTTGTCTTTTCTAGACTCAAATATTATTTTGCATGAATGAGAAGTTGGTTGGACTAAATAGTGCTTTAAAGCATTCTGTTCATCATCCAAAATATAGACGTCGAAGGCTCAGAGCATTTCAGGATTAATCCTTTAAGGACCGGTTGACCAATTTTGGGTTGAAATTGCTACATTTTCATTTGCAAGTTCGGATTCATTGTGAATTGGGAGACGGGCCAAAGAGGATGCATGTGGGGTATTTCCAATTCTACCCACAAGAACAAAAATCGGGCCACTCTAATCCTCCATGTGGGCTCAGGGTTGAAATTAGTGCAGTTTTCTGGTTAGAAATACAACATTTGAAAATAGAGATGCATCATAATAAACCTGATTGCGTCATATTTTGCCACAGAATTCATTGTCACATATTAAACCATTCATTTTGCACCTATTGGTACGATTGGATCTTTGACAGGCATCGTTTTGCTTCAACCACAAAACACATTGCCCACCCTCAAAATCAACCACGGTCTTTAAAGAGTTAACAAACCAACAAGCTAGCCTCCAAAAGATAATGAACATTGGTTTACAAAGCAGTTTAATAGTTTGATATGTGATTACCATTAGCTCAGAAATTGCTGAAAGTATACCTTGTCATAGATTTATAAATTAAAAATACTTAAATTCTTTTGAAGTAGTGAAGTTCAAAATTAACATAAATTATAAATTTAAAAAAAAAAAAATTGCATTATAAGAATAATATTTAAAGGTTGGTTTGTTATCTTGACATGTGTTCTTTTACTATTGCTTTGGTACTAGACTTTCAATACCCAATTCATTCCAAAGAAGGGTTAATTCCTGTTTTTCTAATTTTTATCATTCTTGAGGATGGTAATGCCTTATAACATGTAGAAAATAGTAAAGTACTAAAAAAAGGGTTTTATTTAGTGGAGATCAAGTATGAAATGTTTTGATGATGATCACACGCATTATTTTTAGAAGTTTATACTAATTCTAGTGAGTTGAATGATATGAAATCTTCAAATTGACATATATTTGGACTATTATATGTCTTAAAATAAAATTTTGGAGCATTTTAAAAATGTCTTTTTATCAAAAAATATCCCCAATTTTTGTCACAATTGCTAATTTGGAATTTTTGTGAACGAAGTAATACCTAGAAAAACAAATTTAGAACTGAAATTTAGAAAGAATGGTCTTGTAGCAGATTTTCAACTATGGATCAAGGATTTCTAAGGATAATTAACTATATATTGTATGAAAGTTCCACAAAGTGAGTCTCTTTCTTTCTGCATTTTGAAGTATGTAAAAAAAATATATATTTTTTTTTTTGGTGAGTGAGCATCTCCATTGAGTTTCTAAAAATTGAATTATTTTTATGGTTTATTCAATGATTTTCATATTTTACAAATTAAAACATCAAAGTATATACATTTTTGAGATTTAGCACTTTTCTAGTCCTCCTATTTAGAGAAAATTTCTATGATTTTACTTTGATGTTTACCTTCATTTTATAGGTGTATACATTGGCCATGTTTTTAAGAAAAGTTATAAAAAACTTTAATTTTAACTCCTAAAGACCTATTGTCTCTTCGGAAGACAAACAAGATTTTGGGCAGGTACCTATGGGTTGAACTTTTGTCTTGAATTTTTTAGCCTTTTTTTGGAAGACAAAAAAATTGATTAGTTTTGTGGGAAAATATAATTTGTTTTTCAATCGGTGCCTAGGAACAAGAGTTATGCCCAAATAAGCTTAAAATAAGGGAGAGGGGGATCGGCAAAAAAAAATTCAAAAATTCGAGTTTTTTTTTCTTTCCCCATAGATTATATTTTTGTCTAAATAGAAAGCTTTGATTCATTCCATTTGGATTTGTTATGAGAAAATTATGAATAATCCTTTTTTTCAAACAATCAGAGCATCTTTTTTAAAAGATAACTTGTAGGATTCATTTCTTGGATGCAATTTTTGCAATTTTTTAGAAAAAAAGTTCCACATGGTTTAGTTTTCTTTCTAGAACAATCTCAAAATTGGAATTAGTGCATTTTAATACCATCTTAGAGATATTAATAGTTTAGATTTTCTTTATATCTTGAACCTACTTCTATTTAACAACTTTTTAAAGAATGAAAATTAAGTCTTTTTGAATTTTTTTTTCCTAGACTCTCAACTCAATTCTTCACTATAAAGATTTGAAGCTCAAAACTTTGTAGTACAAAAAAATAAAGTTAAGAAGGTTCAAAGTCAAACAATGTAGTCTCAAAAAAACTTCTCCCCTCTTTAAACATAGATTTCTTGCAATCTATGTGGTCAAAACACTAAAAGATAATGGGGTATTTTAAGTGAGTTTTTAGGTATATTCCTAGACATAAGGTTTTAAATAATGACCTTTAACGCAATTTTTAGCAAAATTTTACTAGAAATATATGTATTGCTGAATAAAGTTATATACTAGTAGTAGGGTATGAATAACGTAGAAAGGGCTTTAGATAGGGGAGGCAACCCATTCTCTATCACTTAAGGAATTACATAATCTGGAACTCATTAATTCATAGCAATTTTGTTTTGATCCCAAAATATTTGAAAACTCTAGGAAGGGTTCAAACACTATTACTGCACAAAAAAAATTCCACCAAAGAAACCGTCCTCTTGCATGCTTGTAATTCATGAAGTGATCAGAAATGGGTCGTCGATCGGGAATGGATTGCCTCCCCTAAGATTATTGAATTATCAAAACTAGCAATGCAACCAGATCCCATGAAATCCCATGATTCCCGCATGAAACAAAAGAATTTACTTGTTAATGGGCATACATACCTTGAAGGAAGCAGTTAGATTGAAACGTCAAGTCCATCAAATTGGCAATATGATACGTGCAATTTTAACATCTTCCATTAGCCCCTAAAGGCCCATTGTCCCCTCGGGGGACAAAATGGATTTTGGGCAGGCTCCTATGGTCTCAATATTTGTTGTAATTTTCAGAACTTTTTTGTGAAGATAGAGAATCACATTAGCTTTCCGAAAATGTAATTTTTATTTCAATCGGTGCCCGGTAGCAAAAGTTATGGTAGAAAAATTTCAAATTTTAGTTTGGCGGGCAGAAAAAAAGCCTCACAAAAAATTTAAATTAAATTTTTTTTTAAATTTTTTTCATATATATTTTATTTTCATCTACACAGGAAGCTTTGATTCATTCCATTTGGATTTGTTATGCAAAAGTTATGGACAATCTTATCTTTTGGGCAATTAGAGCATCCTCTTGAAAAAATAATTTGTAGGATTTAATTTTGAACTCAATTTTGACAATTTTAAAATAAAAAAAGTTGCACAACGTTAAGATTTCTTGCTAGAACAATCTCAACATTGAGATTAGTATATTTCCACCCTATCTTAGAGCTATTAATGATTTCATTTTTCCTTCAATCTTAAACCTACTTCTACTTAACAAATTTTTAATGAGTGAAAACTAAGTGTTTCATTTTTGAATTTTTTTCCTAGCTTCTCAACTCAATTCTTCATCATATAAAATTCGAAATTCAAAATCATTAGAGCAAAAACTTTAAGTTAAAATGGTTCAAAGCCAAAAAATGTAGTTGAACAAGGTGCAAAAAAATTTGATTCCTTCACTTCAAATGCAAATATCTTGCAATCTACACGGTCAAAGTTTCTAAAATTTCTTCCACACATTCTTACACTAGTATAGTACAAGACCTATGGTTAAATATGCAAAAAACACATTAAACTTTTTTTTTGCTCTTTGCTATAGAAATGGCAGTTTTGAGTGGTTTTTGGCAGAAAAATGGCCTTGGGCCTTTAGGGGTTAGATATGCAAGTTTCCTATGCAAATTTGCAAAATTGTATTTCATCCTCCAGTAGGCTTGGATTTCTAGCCCCTTCCCTCCCAGGCTCCCGATGTCATTGCATTTGCTCATTTCCCTGAAGTGCCATTGAAATGGCTTTGTGCCAATTTAACGAAATCGAACCTTTTGATACTTGATAAGATGCTGACTAGTGGGGCCGGGCAGTCGATCTGGGCAAAGCATAGACCAGTCTTTAGAAAATAGGAAAATCTACTTCGTTAAGATCTAAACATGCACGGTCGTCTAAGTTATTATCGTCACTTGAAATGAATGCGGGCTGCACATTTTAGGTGACGATTATGGGTGCACATAGCAAAGAATTGAAGAAGTTATTAAACTTGTCAGCGTCTATCACTCTCGAGCAAGAATCAAATAAGAACGTGGAATTCGTCAGTACTAGTACAGACTCAGAGTATTCCTCCAGCAAGCAATGCAATCATATTCGTTAAACTGGCATGCCTGATACAGAGCTCCAAAGTTTTCGAATTTCTAAAGCTCTGAAAACTGGAACTGTTGTTGATTTCAGGTTAGGCAGGGAAGCTGAAACTGCAACAATTTAAAACTAATAAGGCAATTTTAATGATTTTGGCAAATTTCCGATAGCCAAAAATGAGATGCACAAGTGGTTCTACGTACGTTGATAATAGGCCGAACCGGTAAAGATTTCACTTAGATCTGTACACCTGTGCAGGACTTGCTACTTTAAATTGCTTATCTAGTGGAAATTCCATTACTTGAGGGTACAGTTAGAAGACTTTCAAACTGTACCCTGCCAAGGATAAGTCAATACTTTTGTACTCCCTCAGCCTGGACAACCATCACTGTGACCCCGTCTTTCCTTTGACAACACAAACCTAAACTATGGATTATGCTTTTGCAGAGAACTCACCATGAATATTGCTTTCCAGCACTATGATTAGAAACTTAAAGATCACAGTAGACTTAGGAAGTCTTCAATTCATTTCAACAGTGTTCGATTTAAGATTTTAAAGACTCGTACCAAGAGCACGATACTCTTTAGTTGGAGCGAAAGATGGAACATCTTCATTGAAATGACCAAGTCTCACATTACATTTACAGCAAAACCTTGAGCAAAGTCTATGGTCAATTGGTCATCATAAATTTTTGATAGCCAGCTTAGGTTAGGAAGCTAATAAGCAAAACTATTGAAAGACAGCTTGGAAACCCCTGATGGAAGTAGGGCAGCTGCTTTGATTCTAAGCTGTATATGAAAGTAGGCATACTACTTCAAGAACTAAGACTTATGTACAAAGTATATTCTATGAATATGTATTAAGCCTCAACACACAACAGAACACATAAATAGTCAAGTATGTCTTTCCGAGAGGCCCTACAAAGCAGCCTCGATCCACACATCAAAATTTCTGTTAAAATCACGTCCATGACCCTAGCTTCAGTGTTCCAGCTTCCATCTCCGATTTTTGTAAGTACTCTATTTTCTCCGACCATATGTACAGAAATACTGTCAGTGACTAGCTCCAGAAATCCAACCTTATTTGTAGAACAGCAACAACTCGGTCCGCAACTACCCACCACCGCGTACCTCCACAAGTCCTATCGATCTCCACTTCAATAAAACCAAATTTCACCTTGCGTGGAGACCATAAATAGAAGCGTATCATCCCCACAACTCAGTCACCGTAAGGCAGTTAAGTCCCAAAGAGATCAATATACAGCTGACCACCTCCTGCACGTCCGGGAGAAGCCAGATTCGCAGAAACCTGAACTGCATCGCTTGCTGCAGACACCTCACCAGGCTGAAGAATCCAATTCGCAAGAGGCAAACGTCGTGCCACAGGACGAATCACGCCAGGTGATTTCGGCGACTTGGACTCAGACAGCCGTGGATTCTCCAAAGCATGCAGATTACCTCGTTGCATGACCAACCAATCACACGCCTCCTGAAACTGACGCCTCGCCTCCTGCTTGGCTTGCTCAACGGTGGTGCCTTGGGACGAAATTAGTTCACCCAGCTTCGACGTGGGTCCAACAGATTGGAAAGAAAGACAGCTGCTGCTCGCATAGCCCGACTCTTGGCTCTCCGGGGTGCCAGACGATTCACCTTCTCGGTCCGCTAAATAAGCATGAGTGCCAGACCCATGCGAGCCAGTTTTGGAACCAGTGCTCATGCTTATGCTCATGAAGTGGTGGGCCAGTGGAAGCGGCTTTGCAGTGACAGGGCGAGTGCTGGAGGTTGGGAATTGTGCAGGTGTGGTTGGAGGTGGAGAAGCCACGGTCATGGGCTGAGGAATCACGTCGGGAAGTACTGGAGTGGACGCAATGCCTGGTTGACGACTAGCAATTTCTGGTTGACGACTTGCAATTGGTGAGCTTGAGGTATAGTTGCAACGCCGTGGCCGATTCCTTCGCAATGGAGCAGGCGACCCTGAGGGATCTCCCTCTGTCATGACCTCCCGCAGGAATCGAGTGAGCGGGTCACTCCCTCTCGCACGCTTCTTTGCTCCCGAGGACGATTCAGACTGGTTGCTGTTCTTCCTCTTTCCTGCCACCCTCGCTTTCTGTCGGTCGGATCACGGTAAACCAGTGCGTTAGTTCATTTCTGCAAGGGTTTGACTTCAGACGTACTGGTGGTATTCATTTCTGTGTCTTCAATCTAGAGATTAGATCTCGCTATTTGAGAGCGATACCTAGGTGAAGGTACTAGTTGCTTTCAGAGCTCTGTGCTCAGCATAACATGGCATAATGTATGCAAGTGCAGATGATTCTATTAAGTGTCGTCATGGTTTCTGAATTCAAGATGTTGGTACCTGGCTAGGAGGTGCTTCCACGGCTACGGTGACAGATGCAGGTTCGCTGATCTCCTCCTTCAAGTCATTCTTCTCTTGAGCCTTCAAACTCTTCCGGAAATATGTACGTGTAGGATTAGGAGGTGCTGATTTAGGTTCCTGCCAATAGCGGTGAAGCAACAAATTAGGATGTGAATTAATTTCATTCTCTGGATCACTGGATGTAACGATTCAACCAAAATTGCAGATTAATTGATCGAATCGGTTTCTTTTGACATTAACTTATGTGTCATTCAAGCTGGTCATACGCATCTATAACATGGGAATTCAGTAGTGCTAGCTGCTACCCAATTGACAGTAGCTAGAACAAAGCCAGTTGTGCTACAAGCTGAACAGGGATTTCTCTAAAAAATGTCACCTGAAAGCATTTATGTCTTGTACCTGGCTACGAGGAGTTGCGGTCGACACGGGGACAGTGGCAGTACTGTCCTTTGCTGCAGCTGATGCCTCTGATTTTACGGTCTTCTTGGTACACTGCCGCGTCGGCGGTGCAATAGCAACTTCCAGGATAGGAAGTGCAGCTGCCTGAGTTTGAATCGCAGAGTTAGACTTCGCTGCAGCATGCTGAGCTCGTTTTGAAGCCCTCGTGGAAGGCTTTGAGCCTACCATCTTCAGAGCCTCGACCATGCAGGCTGCACGAGAGTCCGATGTCATTAGAAACCACAAAAAGGCATCAGTGGTCGGGTACACATGACGAATCAGTTTTATTTCACTTAGTTGGTCCAAACCGTCAGTAAATGTTGTCCCTCTCTGAGATGCAAGGTAATTAATTGATCAACGACATATAGTCACTCTGGAAATCAGGGAGTTGAAACATGGTTTCATGAGAGCGGGGTTTGAAAACACTTACTGCGCTTCTGTTTGATCTTCCCAGTTGCTGGCCTGACGCTCCTCAAATGATGAACGTCCAGTATTTTCGCAGCCGTATCGTAGTGTCTTCGACGCTTTGCCTCCTTCAGAACCGCCCTGCTCGCATTTAGGAAAGCAGGCAGTGAGTCAGTCACGCATGGTAAACTCAAGTTAGATGTCTACACACCAGTTTACTGAAGTACGACAAGAATGCAAAACACAATTGGTTGTTCTTTTTTCTTTTCTGTAAACATGCATGCACATCATCAAAATTTCAAGAAAGCAATTGAATGTATAGACAGACCTCCAGAAGAGAATTAAAAAGATCGAATGTCTCTGTAAACTTATCGAAACGTCTCTATAAACTGATATGCAGCTGAGCGTAATGTAAAGTCAAACGAGAATGAGGCCCTGGTCTAGGAGTAATGATGTATAATTGTACCTGAGTGCTTCTTCTTCGGTTCTAAAATAACCGATGTGCTCATGTGACCTGTCGTGTACCCATCATCGTAAAAGGACCGTGATAAGAAAAGGGTCCATGGCAAGTACAAGCGTAGACACTTAATGTGAAAACTTAATTCAGCATCACGAGAAAGTTACCGCTATCAATTAATAGGAAATCAAAGAAGGCCGAAGAAGAAGTATAATACAATCAAAGAAGTATCGAAATGGCTTACTTTTTCTCCTTCCTTGGTCTGTAGGATGCAGAAAATAGATTGGCTTTCACCTTAGCGACTCCTGGATATCTAACCTCCTCGCCATTTTGTCGGCTCTCTCGTCGAAGGTAAACCACCATCTGCCCATAACTCAGCCTTTGCATCTGCCATTACAAATTAAAACCTCCGGCACAGTCAGTAACGAATGCACAAATGCACTGAATGCCTCATCAAAGCCTCGAAAAATCCACATGGTAGAGCAGGCTCAACAACAGTGTTCATGCAGTGTAATTTACAAAAATCATGGAGCATCTGTCACTAAACTGAACGTATATTAAGGCTTATATGTTTCAAGAAATCGATACTTACGAACTCATATTCCTCTTGATATCCTTCAGGCTTGAAGTTGATTTCGGCATCAGGTCCAAACAGAAAGAGAGCGGCTCTGTCATATACCCTGCACCATCAATGTCATGTTTTAGGACAATTGGCAACAATGGCAAGTGAGCATAGCATGGCAAGTGAGCATAGCAAGAACGATTGAAGGTAATAATTAGACCCAAATTATTCAAACTTCTCAACACGACCATGTCTTTTTCTCTGGCATGATCGAGCATTTATCACATGCACAGCACCAACTGAGACAACTCGACCATTTTATAAACCTTAGATTAGTAGCAATCGCAACAACTTTGTGAGGAAGGGGTTGGCAAATTACTGTGCGGCATGAGTCTTGGTAGTAGATGCACCTGCCAACCGGTACATGTAGAGGAGACGACTTTAGCCGTCAGATTTCTCAAGCATACGGGATATTCATCAGAAATGAACGAAAAACAATATTGTTTCGCAAGTCATGATCAGCAATATATGCATCTAAATGTTTTAATCTTCTCAGGAAAGCATCATGTCATCATGTGAGATTTTGTTGAGTATGCTCTCACCAAGATAGAGTTGTTCGCCATCGTGCCTGACATCAAACAGAACAGAACATACACTGTACATAGTTAATAAACAGAACAGAACATACATTGTTCGTAAACAATGGTCTATTAAACTCAACTGCAAAGTCATGCATTACAAGCGTAACAGACCAACTGTTCCATGCATTGGCAAAAACGTGCAGAGGCCTGGGTAACGAAGGTTAGCATCCTTTCACGAAATATAAAGAACGACGTGATCAATGATACCAGATATGCGCTTCCCATTTCCAGGTTCTCTTATACAAATTAACGCCGCGATACTCCGATGTCTTGCTCTTGGGACCGTGTCGGCATTGTGTCCACTTCCGCTTCCTTGCAGCTGTTTTCTCGCTGCATAATATAGCAGGGGCCTCCTCTTCCGGTGCGCGGAAAACGGTCCTCCCAGAGTGCTTCACCGGGAGGCCGTCTATCCCCCAAAACTTCTTGCACGCGATACACAATGAACATGGATGGCAACGGTCGGGTACACGCTTCTCTGAAGCCGACGAGCCCGAAAGGGGCGCGTCCACGGTCTGCTGAACTTGTAGCTGCGGAGGTTCATGAGTAGGCTTGAGTGGCGACCCACAGCCGCCGGTGCAACTTGATGTGAGGCTGCAAGGCGAGTTTGGGAGTGCGTCCAGTATTTCGTCCTGGGTCTCTTGGTAGCACGACACACAATCGTTGTAAGACTGGGCAGCAAAGCTGCTTGCAGCACTTGGGTTTGGCGACTCTGCTGGCGAAGGCGGCGTTGGATAGGAGCTCATGAGCGAGTCCATGCTGTCATGCACCTCATCGTGAGTCGATGGAGCGGGAGTAATTGCTGTCGCAGCACGCTTCCGCGTCACATCGAGCAGAACGCAACGAGCGGCAGGCGACGGGTGAAGGAAGCCCGAGGTCGGCGAGGCTGGCAACCTTAGGAGTTCAGGAAGGCTCGCAATTGAGCCAAAGAAGCGGTGACGGGCGTAGTCCAGTCCATAGTCTCCTTGGATGTGGCCACCGACCGTGGGGACAGGCAGAAACACGCCCGCATCGGAGGCGGTCTGCGAGAACTCGAAGAGCTGTTGCAAACACGGCTCTCCCTGGGAGCTTCTCACGTACGCCCCGTAGAGCGGCTTCCCGTTGCTGGAGGTCGCCAGGACGAAGTGGTCCAGCCCCGCCTTGGGTACCCCTCGGAGCTCCGTGATGGCAAACCCCGCCGGACCGGAAGCGTTGGACATGGAGGGCACGAGACTGCGAGCCGCAACAGGCACGGTGCCTTCCCACGAGAGGCCGTCGAGAGCCCCTGGAGCCAGGGCAGCGGCATTCGCGGTGCCATTGTCGAACGCAGGCAATTGCAACAGCCGCATGAACTCAATCCACTGCGAGTAGGCCCGCTGCATCTCGGGGGATGTTAGGTTTGATGATTGCGCCATAAGGGGCGACTCCGTCGTGCATCCGTTCATGTCGAAGTTGTCGTCTCCTGCAGGGGACGATCCGCGAGAGATCACTGCCGCCGTTACAGCAAGCTCGTCCTCCATGTCGTCAGAAATACAAGCAAACTCTAACTTGGTCACAAAGTCGCAAACCCCTCCGATTTCTTCCGAGGAGGCCAGATCGATCAGAACTCCCAGGGGGCAAAGTAGCAGGGTAGGCCCGCACTACCAAGCTCTCCCAAGGTGCGACCGCGCAAACTCACTCGGGATACAGTTCTCAATCACTCATATGCAACAGCCCCACGTAATCCAGCACGCCAGAGCAGGTAGCGGATCCCAACGCAAGGAACCAAATCCGACACGAACATCCACCGCAAGAGCTAGCTAGGCAGTCTATGAAAATATATGTTCGCACAGGGCAGCTTCACCGTGAGCGAGCGTTTTAAGCTGCTCCCTCGAGAAGGTCAGGCGTGGGCCCAGTGGGTGGACCCCTGAGCAAAGGGCCGGGTCTGTCCTTCACAGAGACCGCGGGTGGTGCAGAGGATGAAGCGACCTTTCCTGCGACAAGGAGCAGAGACCAGCTGCAAGAGATCGAGCAGAGCACTCAGTGCAACGTCAATTACCACGGGGGTCTCGGATCTTGCTGCAGCTGGAAGTCGGCAAGTACTTGGTCATGCCATGACAGTCGTGAGCGAGCGAGCGAGCCACAGGGGCTAGCTAGTTAGCTAGCTCTTCCCCTTTGCTTGACGATGAGGCAGGTCTGAGAGCGAATTGAAGGGCACCGGAGCAGAGAGTGAACGGGCAAAAACCCGTGGGCACGCGGGTGGTAGCGAAGGCCACAGCTAGCTAGCGAGGGAGCGCGCTAGTCGTGATCGAAGCTTGAATGCGAGCGGTGGAGGCAGCAAATGCAGCAAATGCGGTGTCGGGAGAATGCGAGGCCGCTGCTTGCGTATTAATACTTACGCAGGCTGGCCGGGACGGGAACCGGGACGAAGCTTCTGTTGACCAGTTGATCGTCTTGGACCCCGATCAAGGGTCATGGCTGACCTTCATGCGAACCCCAGTTTTCCTTGTTCTGCACAGGATCGGCTCGGCACTTGGAATCACTCCATGGGCAAATTGGGAGGGAGGAGAGCCCACCTTCGTGGTTATTGCTCACATTTAGACTCATCGGATTTATCTTTTTATTTTTAAAATAGGCATAATTTAATGGCAAACAAAAAAAAGGAATATTTTACATGTATTTTGGTCAATGTATATACATTATATAGAAGAAAAAAAAGATACACTATGGGTGGTCATTGGAAAATATTCACTTTTAACTAGCTTTGTGGACGTTATCTTTTGATGATGCTAATATGGCTCTCTTAATTGATTAATTCTCAGACACCACATTCTTTGAAAATTATGGAATCTTTATACTAACTTGTTGAATTTTGGAAATTACATTTTGTAATCTAATTTCAACCTTTTCAACCTCTAATCCCCCATTCAAGCTATTTTTAGGATGACATTGCAATTTGATTCAACTACAATAACTAGGATAGATTCAATTTTAGGTCATCTTTAATTTTTAAAGGACCAAGGGCCTAAGGCTAAGGCCTTTTTTCATCCAAAACCACTCAAAACTGCCATTTCTATGGCAAAGAAAAAGAACTTTAAAAAAAATTAGAATATCTAATCTTAGGTTCTTAGACAATCTAGACTAGTATGAGAATGTATAGAAGAAAGTTTAGAAACTTTAATTTCATAGATTGCAAGATATTTGCAACCAAACTCCAAAGTAAATAAAACAAGTTTATTTGCAAAGCAAAAAAAAAAATTATTGTTTATTTTTTGCATATTTAAATGTAGGGTCTTAGACTAGACTAATATAAAATTGTATAGAAGAAATTTTATTCACTTTGAACACATAGATTAGAAGAAAAAAATATATATATGTATATATATATATATGCAAAGTGAATTAAACAAATTTTTTTGCATCTTGGTCGACTAGATTTTTTGGCTTTGAATCTTTCTAACTTAAAACTTATAAACTATTGATTTTGATTTTCTAATTTTTTTATATTGAATAGTTGAGTTAAAAATCTAGAAAAAAAAATTCAAGAAAAATATACTTAATTTTCACTCATGGGTGATTGCAAGAAAGACCGATATTGAAACATTGTCACAAAAGCAATGCTGAAGCTTCTTTTTGCAATAAGTTTTGAAGCATGACTCGCATGAACTTGAAATTTTTATTGAAGATTCTTCTTATGATTTTAATCATATTTTATATTTTTCAAAAAAATTCAAAAATCATTTTATATTTAAAAATCATATAAACTAATATGTCACGTTTTGAATTTTAGGGTTTTTAGTACGTAAGGAGTCCCCAAATATAATGATATGGAGCTGAAATTTCTATGGTCTATTTCCATAGTAGGAAGTCAAATATCTACCTAGGGACATTAAAAAATATTTTATTTTATATCCTCTATGTCCATGCAAAGAGGGCTCCCTTGCGCAATTCTAAGAACTAAAGATGGTTTCAACATTATTTTTTTGGTGAAATCTCATTATCATGAAGTCTTCCCAAATGGCGTTTTTCAGATTTTTTTAAATTATTTTTCCTATTTTCTACAAATTAAAACGTCAAAGTGTGTATTTTCTTGAAAATTTCAACTCATCTTTTTTGTGAATAACTTTTGACCTAGATTTTTTTTAGGTCTGAAATTTTGGTGATATGCTATTTTTAGTGTCTACTAATTATTCATATTTTATTTTATTTTAAAAAATTTGTATGCAAAAGCTCATAGTACTAAGAGTACTAGCCAAAATGGAACAAAAATGGAAGGTCATTTATGTAACGACCCTCATTGAAAAGTTGTCAAGCAAAAGCCTAGGTTCAAGATTGGAGGGATAAACAAATAGCTCTAAGATGGAATTGAAATACAGTTATTTTAATAGTGAGACTTTTCTAGCAAATAAATCAAACATTGTCTAGCAAATTTTTTTTTAAATTGTCAAAATATTGCATTCAAAAATGAATCCTATAAGTTATTTTTTCCAAAAGATGCTTAGATTTCCCGGAAAACTAAGATTGTCCATAACTTTCTCATCACTAGTCCAAATAGACTGAAGGCTTGAAGCAAAGCTTTACATGTAGAAAAAAATATAATCTTTTAGTTAAAAAAATTACTTATTTTGACATTTGTATGTAGTATGTATGGTATGTAATCTCTAATGGGTTTGAAACTAATTGATAAATGCATGTATTGTTGGTATATATTATTGCTAATTGTGCTATTACTTTTCTCCCATGCATCAATTGAATAAAAAATATATATCCATGAAGTTCTTGCACAAGCAAGAAAAAGAGGTGTTTTAAATATAGTCTCACTAGTATTGTCTTATAAATGATTACCTTTTAAAGAGATTTTAGTAAAATTTTACTAAAAATACATGCATTTCTAATATGGAGTATAATTTTACTAAAAATCTATTTAAAAGGTCATTACTTCACAAGGTCTAAACTTAAAACACCCCTTTTTCTTGGAGTGCACAGAATTGCACAATGCACAGCTTCAAAAAATTCAAAAATATTTACTGCAAACTAAGACAATAGGAACCTACTCATACCCAAATTGTCCCTTGAGGGGACAAATGATCCATTAGGAGTTAATGGGATATTAACATTTTTATGTTAATTTATTTGGAGAGTTTATTATAAAAGGGTTGTATTGGATTTTGGGTCATTTTTATATTTAAATTTAAACTTAACATAATATATTAATACGTTTAGAGCCTAATAAAAGCCTTGAGTCTATTTAGACTTTGGATGTATTTTTAGCAACCAAGACCTTGTGGAGTCCAATTTCATTTATATACCCAAATTAGAACATTGTCATATACTTATATTTCAAATCAATGAAATATTTAATAACAAATTTTCCATGAAAACTGAAAAGCTTCCAAATATATATAGGAATATAAATATATAAATATTGATAAAGAAATATAGATATAGATAGATATCGATACATACTTTTGTTTAAAGTAGCCTTTAGATTTTCTTTGTTGTGGCAAACAAAGAATTTTTGCTGGGATTTTTATATCTTCCAAAGACAATTTAATCCTTCTACAATTTGTATATTGACATATTAAGTTGAAGGAGATTTTTTTGCTTTTGCACACTATGATATCCACAATGGTGGAAAGTCAACATAATGAGATGCATAGCCAATTGGTAGGGATATGAAGTTGTCATTGCATTGTTCTAGTGCAAGCAATCTGCTCACTAGTAGGTTTTCTGATTGGAGTCCTCCATGTTTAGTGTAATCAATGATATAGTGACCAACAAAAATGGTAATTAAAACACATGTGGATGTGTCTTGTCCACAAAATACACTACCTAGTCACTATGCCATTTGTGTATGTGCCAAATCCTATTGTCATCAACTAGAATCTAAAGTTTTTAAATAGAGTTCTCCCTTGTTGGTTCACAAAACATGCCACCTAATCACTAATTCACCATAAGTGTGCCAAATCTAATGCCATTAGAAGAAATAGAGGCCTTGCACAAGGCCATTTGACTATATGAAACTGTGCAATTATAAAAATAAAATAAAATAAAATTACATATATATATTAAATATGACCCACGTGATCACCTGGTGTGCCATGTAGGCACTAGAGACTCAAACAAAAATCCTTTGGACTTGGCGACTGCACTCTAGCCGAAAGTCAAATGGCCCTCTTCAAGGGGCAAATTTTATTTAATGCATGAATTAGAATCTAAAGTTTTGTTAATAGAACTGCCCTTTTGATATAGTTTGTTCCAGACATCTAAACAATCCCACTTGAGAAACTTTTTAAGCATCTATCTTTGCCCAGCATCTTGTTTGAAAATCCTCATCATAAAATCCATTACTATGTCACACAGTAATAGTGTACCACAAATGCCTAATAAATATTTTTTGAAGCTTAAATTGAGGCCCTTAAAAAGTGAATTTGTTCATCCACCATTTGTCTATCTTTGTCCAATGGACCAAATTCATCTAGATATGGGAAAACCTTATTAGTTGTATACTTGTGGGGGTGTTAAAACTTTTATGCCCAATGTAGTCAATAATATG
This sequence comes from Neckera pumila, assembly GCA_963969595.1. Classification (NCBI taxonomy): domain Eukaryota; kingdom Viridiplantae; phylum Streptophyta; class Bryopsida; order Hypnales; family Neckeraceae; genus Neckera; species Neckera pumila. The sequence goes on along the minus strand of OZ018412.1, from coordinate 114,256 downwards.
TTGACCAATAAAGAGGATGCTTCCAATGCACATGGATTTACCTTGTCCAAGAAAAGATACTTTGTAGTTGCTAGGTGCACAATAAACATGAAGTCATGAATTAGACTTTAATTGTTTTTTTAAATCTTACCCACCTTTACAATCTTATTATTACACTTTGAGTATGAAATTTATGCCGTAGTCCTTTAAATTAAATGTTTAATTATGTCTAAAACCCTTAAATTTCCACTCCTAGCGTTTGAATACGTGAATTCTAGCTTTTCCTTTGTCAATTATCACCCAACATCTAGTTTCAAAATTGTGATCAAGAAAATCCTATAAACATAACATAGTAATTGTGAACTATGAGCGCCTAGTCATTTATTATTGAACTCTAAATCCAATCCCTAAAAACATGAATCCACTTGACCAACTTAACGGCTTTGGTCCAAACGGTCTTCATCAAACAATTGGCTCTCCTTGGTTGATCAATTTGCCTAATGATCCAAATTTGCTTAATGTATTAACCATTACGGAGATGCTCTTCTATATATAATAACTCCAACAGTTAAATGAATTAAACTATGAAATCAAAGACATTGTCAAATAAGTTTCTGATGAAAAGTACAATGGAGGGACAAAAGTATCGTTGCCCCCTTTTATTCTACACAAACGCCCCTATTTTAGAATACTATTTTTTACAATTTTTATGTAATTCTTGAATCATTGCATTCCTGCTTAGTCCCAATCATGCATACCCAGTTTCAACTTTGAAAAAGCAAAACTCTATTTTTGATGAATTTTTAAAGTTAGTTTTTTTTTTTTTTCATAATGTTTTATTGAAAAAAATTAATGACAAAAAAAATTTAATTTGATTGTGGAGATGTATTGTGAATATCCATATGTATATCTTGTCTTCAACAAACATTTTCAAAAAAAAAGTCATAGCTCCCTCTATAAAAAAATTCAATATATTGAGGTGACAATGTCCTAATTTTGGAAAATAGATATATTTTTATTGTAATTAGATTTTGGCAAGGCAATTGTACTATCATACTCAAAATTACAAATATATATACAATATGATGGTTTAATAAAAAAACTAATTATTTTAAAAATACATCTATTTTCCAAAATTGGAACATTGTCACTCAAATATTAAATTTATATGGAGGGAGCTATGAATTTTTTTGAAAACGTTTGTTGAAGATAAAATGTGGATATGGATATACCCTACATTTCTCCACAATCAAATTTTTAAAATTTTGTCATTAATTGTTTTCAATAAAATATTATGTAAAACCATGAAAATCAACTTTAAAAATTTATCAAAAAATAGAATTTTGCTTTTTCAAAGTTGAAATTTAATATGCATGATTGGAACTAAATAGGAATGCAATGATCTATGAATTACATAAAAATTGTAAAAAAGAGTGTTTGAAAATGGAGACGTTTGTGTGGGAATAAAAGGGGACAACAATACTTTTGTCCCCCATTGTACATTGTGAATATTGAGACCCATTTGAATAATTTTGTTTCCCAAATACTAAGCTATTTTTTGTAAGGCCAACTATTTGGCTATTCTTTTAAATGCTAAAACTTTTTTTCTTACAATTGCTATACTAAACAAACCCACTATAGTCTAAAATGGTTGTATTAATTCTATGTTAATTTCAATTCAATTTTAATAAGCTTTAATACAAGTCAATTCTAAATCATTTCAAGCCATGGTAGATCTATATCCTACTAGTGTCATTACTTTATCATAATAAATGATGAAGATAATTTAGTTTTTGCAATTAATTTGAGATTTGCAGTAGCTTTTGGTTTTAAATTAGATACTAGAAAATAAGATAAGAAGTTGTTTAGGTAAAGATATGAATTTAGCAAGTGACCTGCCTTATATTATGGATGAAGTGTAGTAAGCATATTTTTGCAGGTAGATGTTCTTATTAGCTAGAAAGAAATACAAGTGATCTTCTATTATCGTAGTAGACAAGTTTGAATAATAAGCTGACTAATATTATAGCATTCTTTAGTAGTATTGGTCTCAAAATTATATTGGCTGTCTATATAATTATATGTACTCAAAACTATATTATTTCAACTTTTCAATTTCTAATTATCGGTCTAACTAGTTGTTTACATTGATAACATTAATACCATAACTTGCGGCCAACTTTGGCAAAAAGTACTTCAAATTTTTGACTTTGAATGGTTTCGAAAATTAAGAAGCCGCTTTTCTGAATTCATAAAAAATTAAACATTAAGAAAGTCAAAATGTTGGAAAAGATACATGTAAACTTTGATCCCATGACATGTCTACTAAAAGTAGTGGAATTAAAATTCATTCTTTGAACTTCATAACAAAGCAGGAATATTATGAAAAATAATGAATTTATTGAAAGCCATGACTATCACTTTCCTTTGCAATGAAGAAAACCATTAGACTTCCAAGATTATCTGAAGCGGGTCTAAAAGTGTTGAAAAAATATTCTATAATTGTCAAATATATTGCTCATAAAAATAAATAAATGACCACATTAGCCCTTCTAATTTCAAATACTTATTTCAAAAATGAGCCAAATGTGACCTCATGCTATAATAAATCAATTATAAGATCTAAAACTATTAATGTTTATAATAATGAGGTAAGTATCATTATGAATGTTATAAACATGTGTGCTATAATTTTCATTTGAATGTCCATATGTAGAAATTTCATTCATTTTGTGAATAACATCTTTTTAATAATATAGTATCATATCTTTATTAGTTTTCATAAACTATTACTTGAAAAATAACAATTGACAGGACATATAATTCTAATCAAAATTAAAATCATTCAAAAATTGATAGTTCTCTTAAGAATAATTTATTAGTATTGATTTTCAATAACAAATACAAATATTGAATCTCTAATATTATTGTTTTATAAATTTTTTATAATTAAAAACTGATCAATCAAAATTGGTATGCATATTTATGCTTTCAAAATAAATGATTTCTTCAATATTATATTTTTAAAAATATTTTAAAAAGTAATTAAATATGCGTTATTTTCAAAAAATGAATAGTCATTAAAAACTATGGTATCTGGATTTTCTAAATTGAATCTAAGATGAAGTTTCTAAATTAAAAAATACAGGCAATAATCAGTCCACTTTAAGAAATTATCAATTTTACATTCACTTCACATTTATAGGAGGCAATAATTTGCTTTTAAAAATACAGGACTTCAAGCTCTAAAATTGTTTGTTAAAAAACAATAATCAATTTTAATGGATACAGTTGTTTTTTATCAATTGCTGAGTCTATCAAATGTATCCAAATCTTCCATGAATCCTTTTATATTCATTTTGGTATCACTACAAGGAAACAATGTCCAAATTGACATGTCCTAATCGAAATGTCCAAATTGATAGAATTGTGCCAGAAAATGTCTAAATTGAAAGAAAATTGACAAAATAATGTCCAATTTGACAAAAAATTGACAAAAAAAATTCCGAATTGACAATTGCTCCCTTTTTATACGCATCACATGCAATCCAAATAATCTATTATATACTTAAGGCATATTGCAAGTGGTACTTGTGTGCTTGTTGTACTATACGACAATTAAATTTAGAATCAAATGGCATTTGGAATGCCAAACAACAATCGTGTTAAGCTAGACGTTGAACATCATGTCCGGCTCTTGAAGGACATACTCACATGCGCATTGAAGACCCGATAACTGCCACAAGTTGCATTTAAAAAAGTAATGAATGAAATCAAAGAATCATTTGTCTTAGGATTTGTAGTGGTTGTACCAATTCAAAGACTTTGAAGAGGCAATTGTAATAAATTTGGTTATTGAAACCAAAACGTTTTCACATGAATTCTATTTTTGTCAATTTTCATTTTGGAAACTTTTACTTTTGATTGTTTTTATGTATAGTTTCATATCCAAATATGAACTATCAACCCTAATGCTCTATATTTATTTGTTGCAAAATTACTTATCTATTATGTCTCATTTAACAAGATTGATTTAGAGAAGTATGTCTGATAGAGATTTGCATCATAGTCACTAGCTTGTCATTAGTAGTGTGGAGCTTAGTTATGCCCTAGTTTTTTTATAATGCACTATATTTGTTTGTTGCAAAATTGTCAAGATTATATTCTCAATTGAAATGGTATTATTCTATCAGTATTCTATTAAATGATTATGTATAATAAATAAAATATAAAAATTAGAACAAGACATATTAATGTATATTTTTACATATAATGCCTTAAATGGTAACATTGACAAAAATGTTTAAAAATTATTCATCATTTTCTATAATTTTTCTACAAAACATACATTTCAAAATTCAATGGCTTCAATTGCATCTATTTACACCAAATGCACTGTATATTTATCAATACAAGAAAAAAAATATCACCATGAACAAGTTCCAACCCAAAGGTCCTAACCAACTTTATGATATAGAGGTCAAAACCAAAAATGCAGAGCTTTTTATTGTAAATAATTGAAGAGGGAATCTTTTGATCTTTTTCATTCTGCTATTTTGGCTCACTCAAGTCTTTATATCACTTTTTTTGGTTATTCAAAAGCATCATTGTATGGTGCAAAACAATAATTGAAAATTTGGACAAGGAATGTTGTATATTTTAAACCCAAGATATTATATTCTGTTATAGTAATATTCAATCCTATAATGCTAAATATTTTTAGTTAACTTATAATTAGATGTTTTTTCTGCCAAGTGATGATTGCGGATTAATATTTTGGTCAAAAATATTAATATTTTAATATTGGTCAAAAATATTTTAATATTGGTCAAAAATTGAATCCAGATTTTAAAATTGAAATTTATCTCATCTATTATACTAAATATGCATTGTCACAATCCCTATTACAATTCCTATAATAAAATTTGTCACATTTTCATCATAGAAAAATACCATCTAATTATATCATTTTAGATTCAAAATGAAAACCTAGAGCACAATGAGCATTCCTGTGTGTCAAATTTGGGATCAAGAAATCATGATCTTTCTTGAGGTTTAGTCTACAAAATCTCTTTTAATTTAAATAAATGACAAATTTTTGTTATATGTAATTTTTGAATCGGCTTTTACCTCTTCTAAATATACAAACTTCAAAATATTAGTTTTCTTAAATTCTTTATCTATTGAACTACATTTGACATATTTTTACTGAAATTTTTAATTTTTGCTCTTGAATTTTGGCAATATATTATTTCTAATGTTCTATTAATTTTATTTAATATTTAATATTTGTTTTTTGTGTTTCTCATAATCTCATTAGAGGAAAAATCAGCCCTTTGAAGGGCTGCTCCATGGACCCCTTTGATATCCTAAAATTTAGTTTTAAGGGTCTGAAAAAATAGTTTTTTCCCTATTTTGTGCAGCTAAAACTGCTGAGATAGTGGCGCAAGAACCCAGATTTTTGAATAAAAGATTAATAATGATAATAATAATAATAATAATAATAATAATCTTAAAAATTATATGTATATATTAAATAAACTTTAAAAAAAAGTTTGCAAAATCTGATTGCTCCGGCGAGCAGTCATACACTTTGATTGCTCAATAAGGGCACTTTTCCAAGTTGACAGAATGACAAGCCATGCTTGAAATAGCATGGCATGTCAATTTGGAACGGCCCTCTCAGAGGTTGATTTTATCTAATGCTTTATTTTTAAAAATCCAAACTTTTAAAACTAAGGAGTTAAGATTACATACTCAAAAATGTAACAAAATTAGGAAACATTTTCTACAATCATATTTATTAGATCCCCAAATTAGACTTGAAGTCATTAGACTAAATGTAAATTAAGGTGGTGCAAGTTTCTTTGGACTGTTGGTACCAATACTATGTTAGATTTGTTTGTATTCTTGCTTTATAGACTTATTGTGACTTACAAAGCTGATTGTAATTGACAATTATTTTCAAAGATCTAAATCATATTTAGATTTGACATATAAATAAAACAATATCTCTAATGTAAAGCTTTATAATACAACATATTAAACAATATGTTGCAAGAAAAAATGCAACTCAAAATCAACCATTGTTTGATGGATTATGGATTTAGGGAACCTAGGGTGGGTGGGTGGAACATCCTTTTACAAGGCATATCCTATCAATTTTAGAAAAATTATAATCATACTAACATTTAGCAAAAAAAATTATAGACATGCTAGAGGCTACTCGCCAAGTCTAAAAATCTCATTAAATCTCACATCAAATCAATTTGTTGTTTACAACAAATTTGTCAAAAGAAAAGTTGCCATAAACTTGAAACTTAATCAAAAGAATAGTTGCCATAAACTTGGAGTAAGTTTCACTATTCTATTTTAACCTCTAAAGTCCTATTGTCCCCTCAGGGGACAAATCAGATTTTGGGCAAGTACATACGGGCTCAATTTTTTGTGAAACGTTTTGAAACTTTTCCATAAGATAGAAAAACTGATTAACTTCATGGGAATATAATTTTTATTTCAATTGGTACCCGGGAGCAAAAATTATACCACAAAAAGCCTCAAACTGAACTCGGCGGGCAGCACAATTTTTTTTGCTAAAAGTCAAAATAAATTTTAATTTTCTCTTCCTCTGAAACTTTATATTTTTGTCTACATGTGAAGCTTTGATTCATTTTGTTTGGACTAATAATGAGCAAGTTATAGACAATCTTGCTTTTCGGGCAATCTAAGCATCTTTTTGAAAATATAACTTGTAGGATTCATTTTTGAATGCAGTTTTCACAATTTGTTACAAATTTTTTTTTTAAATGTTGTGTTTTTTTGCTAAAACAATCTCACCATTGGGATTATTCTATTTCAATCCCATCTAAGAGCTACTAACAATTTAGTGTTTTTTTCAATCTTGGACCTACTTCTATTTAACAATTTTTTAAAGAATGAAAATCAAGTGTGTGTTTTTTGAAATTTTTCTTATAGACTTTCAACTTACATCTTCAACATAAATTTTTTTAAATTCAAAGTCTATAGCGCAAAAAAATTCCACAAATGGCAGTCAAGTCATCTAAAATTGCAAGTCAGTGTTCAAAAAAACTTTCTTTTTCAATTTTAAATGCTAATATCTTCCAATCTATACAATCAAACTGCATGAAATTCTTACCACATGATCTTTGACAAGTGAAGTACAAGATCCTATGGTTAGATTCTAAAAAAATGTTTTTTGTTGTGTCCTTGGATGAATGCAACCAAAATGGTAGTTTTGAGTGGTTTTTGACAAAAAAATGGCCTTGGGACTTTAGGGGTTAAAGAAGTTGTGAACCTCACCTACACTCATATAATCCAATGAACACAAAATTAGTTAGAATGCGCATGTAAGGTGTCTACATCTTACAATAGTGTACCATAGCAAATTTGCAATCATAATAGAAAAAATAACGAGCAACTCAAAACTTTGCACAAGAAAATGACCAATAAATCATAGTCTAGCAAATTTTGAATTGCAAGGGACTTGTTGCAGTCTTGCAAATTTTTTGTTTTCAGTCAATTTGCCTTTTATAGTGTAAACAAAGACAATTTGTAAGTACAGTTTCACATTATGTAGAAAAGATAGACAAATTGACTTCAAATTTTGAAAGTTGTAAATAGGCAGGATATGAAGTAAGACAAATTGTCCTTGTAACGATTTTTCAACTTGTGTCTTGGTGCCGCTTGAGGCAGTATAGCTTGGAACAATTTGTCTTTCTTTCCCCCCCACTCTCTCGGTCTTCAGTAGCGTTCTTTTGTAAACAATTTGTCTGTTTCAGCACAGGATGTGCTTTGTTAATATAATATAATATTATAATCATTTGTCTTTGTACTCATTCACTTGAGTCTCTTGTATTTCCAGTGATTGGAATACTGTTGTGGAGATTGTGAATTTTGAGAAAGACAATTTGTTGTTGGAAGGAAAGTCCAGGTGGACTACTTTGTGAGAGTTTTGAATTGGGCTTTGCATTATTGTGTAAATTGTTTATATCCAGTGATTGGATTTCTTGATTGTGATCTTGAGAATGAATTGTGTAAATTGTAATTGTGCATTGATATATTTCCAGTGATTGGAATGACTAAATTATTTTAGACAAATTGTTTGTTGTATAATAGTAGCTGTGGTGGTAAACTGTGTTCTTTGTATGTGTGTTCTTAAAACAATTTGTCAAGTTGTTGAATGAATTTCTCTTGAGCGGTCTCAGTTTTTATGAGGATGTTACAGTGAGAGTTGAGAGAAAAATTTGTCTGAGTGAATATGCGAGTAGAGTTAGAGTGATGCGGATGGAGAAAGAATCAAAAGACAATTTGTTTGGATACAGCAGCGTTGGCAAGTGACTGGCGTAGCAGACCAGTTCGGGTGCGAAACAACTTGTTCATCAGAACACCTAATTGGTAATGTAAATTCTGACAATTTGTCTGTAACTCGATTAAGATTTAATGACATAATTATTGTGTATGTGCAAATGCAGTGATCGATTTGTTTGATAATTTAGATTTACAGACTGGTTGTAATTTGTTATAATTGATGAAATGGGGAAATTGTGAAATGTTTAAATTAATAATTGTTAGATTTTTGATTCTAAATTATTAATTTAAAAATTCCAAAACGACAATTTGTATGATGCGTTGTAATTGTGAAATTTATTTAAAACTGTTGCCGATATTATAATATACAATTTTGGAGCAAATTGTTGAATGTTAAATTCTTGTTTTGATACGAATTAATTTTATCTTTGACAAGTTGTCAATAGAAATTAAATTGTTATCAGGATATGAATGGAAATTAACATTATTATATATAAAAGAAATATTAAAGTGAGTATGAATAGTCTTTTTGATGTATGTAAGGGATTAAACAAATTGACATGAAAGAACTTTGTTGTGTTATGATAAGTCAATTTGTTCACTAGTGTATGTTGATATTGTGAAATAATGAATTAATATAAATTGACCTTTGTAACTTGTGATAGACTAATTTCCAAAGGCTGTAAGAATGCTGAGTAGTGTAGTGACAATTTGTTTGACCTGAAGCTGATTGTAAAGACAATTTGCCTTGATTGTGGAACGAAAGATAACTATGGACCAGTACTTCATGGAGATTAGTTAGAGATAAAATTGTTTGATTTTAACAAATTGTGGTAATGTGCAGAGAAGCTGGAAGCTGAAATTGCATTACACACTCATTCCCCCTGCATTAGTATAGGGACAATTTGTTGTAGAGGACTGGGACTGTTTGATACTCATTTAAATTAGTAATTTGGCTAGCTAAGTAGTGACTGGACAAATTGTTATGGTAAAAAAGCTTTATGGTAATTAAGGAATCTATATTATATATATATATATATATATATATATATATATATATATATATATATATATATATATATATATATATATATATATATTTGTGTGAATGTTGCATTTAAGGGTCTAGATCATGCATGACAAATTGTTGAACAACCTGACAAATCGTCTTTGAAATACCCCTAGAATACTAGGCAGGACCGAGACAGCAATCATGCGTCCTATAGCATTATTTAACGGACTGGCCAACAAATTATTCCCTTGGGTATAAGAGTGTATAAAATAAATTATTTATGAAGAAATTGTATGATTATTTATATTGAATTCCTTTTCATTCTAGAAAACAAGTGACTTTAGCTACTAATACGTTAGACTATTTGATCATTCCCAATATTATAGAACCTCTATACTATTTCCCTGGGTTTTGTGAGATGGCAAAATCTAGATCACACTTGTAAAGGCGCCATCTCACTCCAAACATTCATAGTCACTTCCCAAAAAATGACTTCATCCAACAAACCACAATATGTAGGCACAAGAGAGGTTTTAGCTCTATATATTTAGCTTCTTCCTTGGGGCCTAAGGAAGAATGCCTTGGATTCCAAAGAAACCTATTTTGGGGTCTAAGGGTATAAGCCATGGTCATCAAGGAATAGAATTGGTCAACTCAAATTATCATATTCCAAAAGGCAACCCAATTGGTGGATTCAAACCTCCATTATCTATGGTCAAATAAAGTCCACTAATTTTAAACTAATACCATCCATTGATACGGTATGGTAGAGACATGTGATGGCCCTCATATATTTGACTTGACTACCAATGAAGGTGAAGGAGAAGAACTAGTCAAATCAAATCATCTTGTGTAAGATTCTCACCCACGTGGTTAACCTAATTCAAACTTCACATCTAATAATTAAATGAAGACCACTTTTACAAATTTTTTGTAACCATCCATTAATTCTTGAAGTTTTGTGACTATGTTTTCACCAAAAAAGCTTGTAAACTATCATTTTAAGCACAGGTACCAAATTTTTGAAAACCTTTTTTTGACATATGTAACCATAGGATCTTGTAGTGTGCTAACTTGAGAACATGTGATAAATTTTTTATAAACTTCCACCTCATGAATTGGAAGATATAAGCATTCAGATTCACTGAAATCATTTTTTTTGGCCATGCAAAAAACAAGGTAGTTCCACCTCACAAGCTCACTTTTCTACAAAAAAGTGTCTAAAATGGTGGTGCTTCTTTGGATTCTTTTTCCTGGACAAGTTGGCTACATGCTTGAAAAATGTCACATCATTTGGATTTGTACAATATATAGGAAAAAATAGTAAGAAAATAATAGTAAAAAATTAACAAAATAGTAAATAAATAATAAATAGAGAATAGTTGAGAATAATTCAAAATACTAAATTATTAAGAATTTCATTATGGAAAAATGCCAATTCTAATGGTTACAATGTTGTAATAAACAATCTACCTCATACACTTTTATTTGTTTTTTTAAATATTTAAAATTGAGTAAGATAAAGGACTTCAAAGTTTATTTTAGAGTAGAGAGTCTATAACTGGTCGCAAACAAAAAATCTTCATAGCTTTTGACTCATTGATCAAAATGAAATCATTCAAAGTTTTCCATGTTTATATAACTCTAGAAAACCAATTTCAAATTTTTTCTTTTTGGAAAAAAGTGATTTTTTTTATCTGCCTAGATTGCATGTTTACCAAAAAGTAACAAATTAGGCCATAAATTTTGACTTCTATTTGCAAATGTCATGAAATTTAGTGCATATGAAAGAAAATCCTTGTCTCCACCTTCTGCTAAAATTTAGGCCCAAAATATAGAAATCTCTAGTCATACATACCTGCCTAAATTTTCTATATAGCCAAAAAAAATGCGAATATGACATTGGCTGCTACATAAACGGGTTGATGTAGGTGTAAACCAAATAGATGTTGATCAACAATTGGATTGCAATAAATATATATTCAAACAGAAAACCAAAATTCCTCCAAAAATATCATCATTCATCTTCCTTTTGGACATATTGCCGTGGCATTCTGTGATACAATCTCCTATTGATGTAGACCTCATCACCTAAACCAACAAAAAAGTCTTCATTAATGTCAAAACTAACTTGTCCAAACCCACAAAAGATATCAACACAATGCCTTTTGTTATTTTTTTTAGCAGACTCCAAATCTCTAGTAGTGAAAGAGGCCCAGCCCTTGGCTAGTGGGCTCTTTGCCACTCCGAACATTGTTCTTTCTTTGTTCTTACCAATGTTTAACCACCCCAAACATTGTTCTTTCTTTGTTGTGCCTCTACATACAATAAATTTTTTTGCCTTGTAGAATTTCAATTCATACCAAATTGTTGTAAGTCATACATTTTGGAGACCGTTATTTATCAAGAGACGGTGTTGTCTCTTCAATACCATACAATCTTTCATCAAAACCTTCTTCTTCTAAGTCTTTGCACTAATTTCTCTAGCTTCAAAGTCACGTACCTGACTATCAAGAAATTGTCAAAATGATGGTCAAAATTGCCAATGTAGTCTATTTCAAAGTTGCAAAAGTTCTCATATAATGCATGCAGAATGGGCAACATAGAGAGCAGTGTTGGATAACCTAATGAAGATGGTGAAGCTCAAAGCAGAAGTGTAGGACTTTGAGATGGAGAGGGTGGATTATTGGACATTTGCGCCAAGATTGCAAGCAATCAACAACTTTGCCGCAATGGTAGTCTATCCCAAGCAATCTATAGAAGGGCAACAAAAAGTCAACTTAGAACTTACAAGAATAAGATAGATATGAAAAGAGTTTGTAGACTAAAAAAACCGTTACTTGTTTGTCCTTGTTGTGGACATTCTCCTTCCCATTTCCCTCCTACTTGATGAGCTAAACAACTCAATGATCTTTTATGCCTTAGTATCTAAAAAGTGCATGCTTGTAAGAGGAATGGAATGGCAAGATTTGTTTTTCCTTAGTCCACTTTCTTCCAGGAACTGGTAGCAATTGAAAAGAACTCCTTCCTTCTCAAAATGATTGTCCTTTGAGAAATTTTTCTAAAGATTAATTAAGGCAAAATTTAAAAATTTGGTAAAGTAATGAATGCAGACATATAGATTAACTCTTGATTTGCTCAGCGGTTTGCAAAAATGGCAATATCAAGTTTAATGCATATACTACTTAAAGCACAAAAGTTGAGGCTACAAGTTCACATAATAAGTCATCCGCTAGCTTACAATTTTCCACCAAAGATGAGTACTAAGTATACCAACACATTTTTTTCCATCTTGTCTTTGTACCTTATGAAGATTTTGTGAAGATAGTTTAGGATTAGATTCTTCTTGAGTAGCTTACAAGCAACTTGTGTAATTAACGATTTCATGAATTATGTCTTTGTGGAATTGACACTAACTATTTCATGAATTGTGTCTTTGTCTAATTCAAACTCTTATTGTGAAATACTAACTATTTCATGGATTGCATCTTTATATGTCTAAATTTGAAGAAGTAGACAAACATTTATGGACATCTATTTATGGAAAGATGGACAATCATTTTGGGATGGAAGGAATGAGTGGATTGTGACAAAATTTAGTTGCAATTGAAGAGGGTTGAGAGGTAAATGACATCACAGGGATCAATTGTGAGTATATGGGTGTGCATGTATAGCGCAAAAAAAGTTGAAATTTATTGTGTGTTCATCAATGAGTACTTTAGTTACAAGTTGATAGCTTAGCTGCATTTGATTTACAATATTTTTATGGTAATTTTGGTCTTCAATTCAACCAAGGGATTTCCATTTCAAGAAAAAAAATTTGTAGACAATCAATGAATGTAGTTGCACGCTCATTGAAAAATAGGTGTATTGTGCACTACAAATTGCAATTTGTCAACAAAATTTCTTGATAGTGAACCTTGAATTTTTCAATTTTGTTAATGGAACTCCAAAACTTGCCCTCAATCATTTTAGGCAAGCTAGGACATGCAATTCTATTATTGGTGAGTTGAAACTTATTATCAACTTCTAATCCTTTTGGCAACCACAAATCTTTGGATAACTCATCCTCCAATGACCTTGGTCTTACTAGATATTGGTCCTAGGCTAGGGATGTCTTTGGTATTTTATGCCTAGTTTTCTAGGTCCATCCCTTATTCCGCAGATATCCACATTAGAATCAATGGAAATTGGCTTGCCCGCCCTGCCTCCTGACATCTAATTCATGAAAAAAGATATAAATTTTGAGCCATATATCTAATTTTTGAAAAAATTAGATGCTAGTAGAAAAGCACACTTGAGGGAAAACTTTCAAGAAACAAAGAAAAAAAATAAGATTATAGTAACCTACCCAAACTCCCTAGCCTTCCTCAAGGGGTCTCTTGGTCCTTTGAGGGATGAAAGTAGTAAATTTCACATCTTCTAGAAGGGAGCAAAGAAGGTTCCTTTGGGCACAATGTTTTGGACAATAAAAAACCATATTTCCATCATATTTCTATTGTAATCTTATCTCCATGAAATTTTTTAGAGTAGCCAATTTTTTGGTTTTAATTTTATGAATGTTTGAACTACTTTTTTAAAATTAAAATATTAAAGTGTTTGTTTTCTTGAAAATTCCTTCAATCTATCTTGTGAATGATTTTTTTCAAGACTTGATTTTAGGCATACATTAATTTTTGTGTTCTACTAATTATTCATTTTTAGATTTTTTTTCTTTTTTCTTTCCAGAAGCTCATAGTGCTAGAAATCCTGCCCCCAAATGCAACAAAATCAACAGGTGTTTCATAGAACCATGCTTGAGCCGAGTAGATGAAAATGTTGAGGCAGAGGAAAGGAAACCAATGGACCACCCAGAGGCAGGGGAATTTGGGTGATGAGCCAATACCTCAACATTTGTAAGTCCTAGCCTCGCATTCAGTTGCAGTTGAGATTGCAAGTGACAATTATTCCTTGGGAAAGTGAAATTGAAATTGCTGCTTCATTCACCCTGGCTCTCCATTGTAAATCTGTTATGGGGATCATGTTATAATCAAAGTGGAGCTTGTGTTACTCCAGCTATCTAATCTCTATTCTAGAGTATGGGGGTGAGCCTGCGTGGCACTGGAATAGTTTCAAACATAGCAACTTATCCAGTAACTTACCATAGTGAGGCAACCCATTTCCAATCACTTAAGGAATTACGCATATCTACAGGATGGATTTCTTCAATGGGAAAATTTTCCTGGGTGCAAAAATAGAGTTCGGAAGATTTCATAATTTTTCAGATTTTTATTTCTCAAAATGTATTTCCTATGAATTTTTTAGTTGAAGATTCTGTTCTACCCATTTCACTACAAGAAAATGGCCAAATATGTGACTGCAAAGAACAACTGCATGGAAAATGTGACTTCAAAACAACTGGGGCTCCCTAATTGCACCAACGCTGCTAATCCCATAATGCCCGAGTCACCTCAAAGTCGCATCCGCGACTTCGAGATGAAGAGTGAACGAAGGGCGAGTTTCATCCGCCACATTTCATTGACAGGCTTGTCAATAGTCTGATGTGACAGAGTGGCATTGAAGACAAGGGGGCGGCTTTTATATATTATAACTTACCTTCACTGCAACACAACTAAAAAATGACTGTAGTGTAACTGGTAAACAACTTCAAGAAGTTTTGGCTTATTGATGGAAAAAGAAAAAGAAAGAGGCCACTATAAAAGACATGGTAGAAAAAGATGTTCCAAGCAACTTTGATTTTACTATAGGGCCACTATAGAATGACTGACTAATCACTGCACCTTACTAGGTAGTTTGGCACAAAATAGTTCTATTCTTTAGGATGTTTCTATGTGCTACATTGTTAAAGGATGCAACTTTAACAAGATAATGTGTTGTCTACAAATAAATTAATACATGTTAGGCAATTAAGGTGCCTTAGCTCATACATACTCTTAGTACACACTCTTTGTTTATGTTTACTTTTTTTTCATAGGGATCAAATGATTTAAAGTTATTCATCCAAGCTTTAGAAAATGATGCACACAAAATGGCTTCTTTTTTCTCCATCATTTCTTGTTTTCTTCTTAAAATTTATTTGAATCTTTTCATCTTTTTTCTACCTTTTTCCTTTTTATATATTGTTGATTTTTTATTTTTCTCTTATTAGTTTCATTTGCTATTATTTCCTAGAATTTTTTCTAGAAACAAACAGGATTTATTGTTTTCTTTTTGGTAATTTTCATTCCTTTTGATTTTTTTCCTATTTTGTAATCCTTATAATTTTTTTTGTTATTCAATTTTTTTATTTTTTCTTCTCTTCTTCATTTCTTTAAATCTTTTTTTCCTTTCTCTTTTCTACTCTTTGATTATCTTCTTAAGTTTATTTCTTTGACCTTTAAAAGAATTTTTTTTTATTTTTTATTTTTATAAATTATGCATTCTTGATGGCCTTTTTGTTTTGTTGGGATTTATTGTTTTCTTCATCGCGGTCCACTTTAAGATTCATTTACACTTCTACTAGGACAACAACTATGATTTTGGTCCATTTGCGTTGGTAGCTTTGAAACATTTCTAGACATTTCATATGATTGAAAATCAACATTCTTGAGGTCCCAACGTAAAGACTGGAAGGTGTTTTCATAGTTCTAGAAGCAATTGTTAGTCATGTTCCCCTCTTACATGAACAACAACGCTGCTTCTCTGGTGCCGTTGTAGAATGACTCCCTGCAACTACAGAATGACTTCTTGTAAGTGCAAAATGACTTCTTGACATTGTATGATGAGTTGAAACATCTTAGATTACAGTGTAGCTCCTCAACTACTGCTTTAGTGCTTTGTGCATTGTAATGCATTGTGCAATTTTCAAACATCTACGTACCTTTCATCACACTTCCTCTACATTTACAAAACATTTTCATTATGGTCATATACAAAAAGGCAAGACAAAATTTAGAGAAGATGTTAGAAAATGTCAAAAGAAAATATCTTTTCCAATCCCTTTCACAAATTTGTCCATAACTTTTGATTTGAAGCTTAAAATATAAAATGGATTTTTAGAAATGAAAATGAGGTTGATTTTTCAACTTTTTTTAGTTCAAAGGTTTTTGAAAAAAATTAATCTACCATGCTTAACCCCTAAAGTTCTATGACTATGTTCTCACCAAAAACGCTTGAAAAACTGTCATTTTTAGTACAAGTACCCAATTTTTGAAAAAAAACTTTTTTTGACACATATAATCGTAGGATCTTGTATTATGGTGACTTGAGAACATATGTTAAAATTTCAAGAATTTCCACCGCGTGGATTGCAAGATATAAGCATTCAAGTTCACTAGAATCATTTTTTGGGCCCTGTAGAAAACAGGGCAGCAGCATTTCACAAGCTCACTTTTTGATGAAAAAATGTCCAAAATGATGGTGCTTCTTTGGACTCTTTTTTTGAGACAAGTTGGCTACATGCTTGAAAATCTTCACTTCATTTGGAATTGTACAGCATATAGGAAAAAAATAGTAAGTAGATAGTTGTAGAGAATGATTCAAAATACAAAATTGTCAAGAGTTTCATTATGGAGTTGAAAAATGCTAATTCCAATGGTGGAATTGTTGTAATAAATAATCTACATCCTAGGATTTTATGTTTTTCAAAAAATATTGAAAATTGAGTCAGATAAAGGACATTAAAGTTTATTTTAGAGTGGAGAATCTATAACTGCCCACAAACTAAAAATCTTTATAACTTTTGACTCATTGATCAAAATGGGATGATTCAAAGCATTTTACCTATATATAACTCTAGAAAACCAATTTCAAATTTTTGTTTTTGAAAAAAATGATTTTTTTTTATCTGCCCAAATTGCCCAGATACAAAAAAAAGTAACATATTAGGCCATAATTTTTGACTCGTATTTCCAAATGTCATGAAATTTGGTGCATATGAAAGATATTCCTTGCCCCTACCTTCTATTAAAATTTCAGTGAAAAATATGGAAATCTCTAGTTGTACGTACCTGCCCCAAAATTCTATATGGCCAAAAAACGCATGTTGGTCCTTTAGGGGTTAAGTGAGATTTGAAATATCACTTGTAACACAACTCCTGCGTTTTATACATCCCACATGGTTTGTCTTGTCTCCTACCATCCCACTTGTATTAAAGGCTTGTCATTTCATTTCTTTATACTCACATACTAAGTGGCTTTGAAAGCTATGTGATATATGCCAATTACAATGTATGATGTACGGTGTATGGTGTAATGTACATGGTATATGATGTATTGTATACGGTATATTGTGTATGGTATATTGTTGTGAAACTTTGAATGTATTGATATGCAACTGCATAATGACTACTCCCTGAATAATAAGCCCTACATTTTTTTCTGCAAACATCATGTTAACTTCAAAATGACTCAAAAACAACTAGAGAATTCAACGGCAATGTCTGCAAAATGACTGCAAAATGATTGGCCACATAGCCATCTATGTCAGATTTATCATGGGTCAATCATAACTTCATAATGACCAAAAAATGACTGGCCACGTGGATGGCCACGTCAGATGTTTTAGGGGTCCCGCTTTCCACGTGGCAACTTTATAGACATTTCTTTAAGCCCAACTTTCTTTATCACCTCATCCATTTGTACATCCAAGGTACAACCGGATGGTGATAATAAAATTGTGGTCATTTCCATAACCGACTTAGCCACAACGACTCAGGGCCCTTGAGTCGTTTAGCAATCAATGTGTCCAACAACTACTTTTCAGTCATTTTTTGCAGTCGTTTTTCCCATCATTTTTTTGTAGTGTTTTGATCATAGAGACTTTCCTATTCCAACCAAGGGCTGGTTACAAAATCCACCAAGAGTTGGTTGCAATATTGAGAGTCTTAGAGGCAATCCTAATGTGCCACAACTGCCTCGAGAACCATGCCATAATTAATCACTAGTCATCTCCTCCTTCACAGAAAGAAAAATAGCATATATAGCCACAATGGGACGTCCACCAAGAATGGGTTGCCTCCCCTAGATGTTGTTGTTGCATTTTGCTCTGCAATAACTTACTACTTTTGTGGCCAGTTGATATCAAAGCATCCAAGCAACAAGCATGTTGAGTGTTTGAGACCAAGCATCCGTCTGCATCTGCATAAGAAGTAAGTAAATATGTGTTTTTTCTTCTTTTCATTGCTTTTGGGATGCAAACAAATGTAAATTTCCATCCAAGAAACAAGTTCAAATAAAAGAGCTGGTCTCAGCAAGGATAAGTTAAGTAACGTAGGATGCTCTAAAAGCAACCGGCTTTTTCAAATCAATCCTACAAAATGGTACTGAATAGATATGAGTTGGTCTTTAAATGGACCACTTTAGTCATTGATTGACCCCCCCAAAAAAAGTATTCTTTAAAAATAAGGGCAATAGTTCCCGAGGTCATACCAGATGGAAGATGGCCTTGGGCAATTGAGATTTGGACCATCGTGAAGAAATATGAGCCAATTAAGTCCCAAAAGTGACAGAAAAAATCAGTTGTCACTCCATCGGGGCTTGGGCTTTGTCCCTTTGCCATCAATAGCAAAGCCTTGTGCAATTCCTCCTCTGTTAGTGGGCAATCAAGCAATTGGGCCATCTCTGGAGAAAACTTTGTAGTGACACAAGAGATGATGGCTTCACTATCTGCAATTGATTCTTCACTGCGAGCTTCTTGTGAGAACAATTTCTTATAGAACTCTAAGCAAATAAGGTCAAGTTCCCCTCTCTTGTACCTGAGGTCTCCTTGCTCATCCTTCAATTCTGTAATTGATGATGTGGTAGGGACCTCACGAACAGCCGTAAAGAATTCAGCCGAAATTTTCTAATGGAATGGGCTCTAAACGGCCATATGTGCCATTCTTGGTTGGGGGATGATACTTTGTGTTATAGAAAAATAGTTTGTCCTTCACAAGCTCTTTGGGCGTCTGCCCCCCGCTATACGTTGCTCTTATATCCGCATGCACAACCATAATAACAAACATGATGCTCTTTGCATCTACAAAATCCTTGTACTCTGAGGGATACAAATCTGTTGACAAAAAAAACCTACCATGAAAACCTACCATGAAACCTACCATGAACCTACCATTAAAAGATGAAAAAAATAAGAACTGCTTGTGCATATGAAATTAGGATTTCAAGTAGCAAAAAGAATAAAAATGCAAAGTTGTCAATTTACAATTCATCCCAAAGCTCTAAACTGGGATTGGGAGATTGGGATCCAATTTAAGCTGCCGATATTAATACGCATGTTGAACAACTATGTCAGAACACTTCCCCCCAATGACAAAAAATTTTACAATGCGAGCTTTATATGTAGTCCATAAAGCCTCCATCTGGCACAAGACCTAATCTTGTGTCCTTCAATCTTGCGGTTCTCAAAGTCTGCTAGACTTGACTTGATTTCATTAACCTCCTGCTGTAATTGTGGGCAAAGTGGCGAATTTTGGAGAAGGCAAGTCTTTTGTTTTACATTAAAACAAAGGCCTTATTTGACCTCCTTATTGCTACGAGCACGTTTGATGCAGTAGCTTTGGTAAAAGCGTATGACATGCTTCAGTTTGGTGAAGAAAGAGGCTGTATTTGATCAGGCAAATTTATCAAACTGGAGACCTATTACCTTACTAAATGCATTACAAGAGAAAGGGGTGTTTTAAGTAGTGTCCTAGACATCATGTCTTTTAAGTGACGTCTTTTAAGTAAGTTTTTAAGTAAAATTTTACTAAAAAGACAATCTTAATTAGGGTTAAATCCTAACTTAGAGAATCACAAGCTAATTAGGAAAAAATACCAAGGATTGGTTCAATGGCTTACCTCATCACTGCCGATGTTGGAGATGACGTTGTCCACGTGCTCATACGTATCTCGTCCATGATGATTTGTTGGCTTTTTCCTCCCAAAGCTCACAGCTTATTTTTCAAAAGAAATGTTACATCCTAACTTCTTTCCTTTTCTTTTCTTCTTCTTTTTCTTTCTCTCCCTTCCTTCTACTCTGGTACTATTGCACCAACCCTTTTGATGGTGGTCTTATAAGGCTGGTCCGAATGCCAAGAAGTTTAATGTCTCTCCTACCCTCTTACGCCTTTCTTGCTTTGCGTCATTCCTATCTTCTTCTTAACGGTCGCAATGAGTTTTCAAGATTTCCCTCCTAGCCAACTAATCCCTAACCTAGGTCACTATTCTTCGTCTCTCTCCTTTTGTTTCCTACTTCATCTCTTCCTCCACTAATTCCCCTCCATTATTTTGTGTTCTCATGTGGGTGGGAGAGTGGAGTGTGTGTGTGCAGGTGTAACGTGGAGGCATTGGTTCCCTTTCCTTTCTTTTTATTTCTTTAGTTGTAGGTGGACTTTGAGACTCTAAATTCCTAACTGGGTTATGCTGGACTTCTATCTTTGGGTTCCTAACTAGCTTTGTAACTGGGCTTTCTACTCTAAGTTTTCTAACTAGACCCTAATTGGATTTTTTTTCTTCCCTACTCTAGTGTTTCCTAAACTAGCTCCTAACTGAGAAAAACTAGAAAAAAAAAGGAAAGTGGGACCCCGTAGGGTATCATCCCTTGGTGATCTGGTCTTTTAGCTAGGAGGTAGTGATAAGTAGCAAATCGGAACAAGAAACCACTGAGCTGCAGGCTTGAATTAGGCTGCCGGCCCGCTGCTGGGAACTAGCCCGCTACTAGGTACCGGCCGCTATTGGTTGCTGGTGGCTGGGGTTGGCTGTTGGTCTCCAAAATTTCTCAAAACATACACACCTCGCGTTCCCTCAGGGAAACCCACTTATACAAAACTTAAACCAGATTTTTAGAAAGTTAGGGCTAGGTTCAAAGCTATGCCGTTTGGGGGGTTAAGCCCAAAAATTCTTGTACACAAAACCCACTTCCCAAGTCACATGCTATCTTTTCTACACTAGGACTCTAGATCTTGGAAGCTTAACTTTAGACTTTTCCAAGGAGATCTTGGAAACTAAACTTTAGAGCTAAGTACTGGGGAGGTTCGAAGCTTCGCTGTCAAGTTGGTTTTAACCCCAACTCTTGGACTTTGTGGCACTCCAGGGGTTCAAAGCTCCACTGTCTAGGATCGTTTTAACACGTACTCTAGGACTTGACTTAATCACGATTTCAAAGCTTCACCGTTCGGAGGGTGGGGTGGGGTGCACACAACAAGAAAGACTTTAGAATAAGGAAAAAAACATAAAACAAGGAAACTTGTACGGAAGGTCAAAGCTTTGCCGTCCCGTAGGGGGGTCCACTCAACAAGAGATACATTAGAAGAAGGTAAAGCACTTTGAACTTAGAAGAGCACACGAGTTAGGATAACGGGGTAAAACACTTGACTTTCACTATAAAGGCCCCCAATGGCGGCATACGCCAAGGCGCGGAGGGGGGTGGCTTTAGGATTAGTAGAAAACACAAAAGACCCTCAAGACACAAGGGTTAGTTCACAAGAGCATATAAAAACACAAGAGAAAACACATAAGGAGTACACAAGGCAAGATAGAAGGACTTCCAAGGACCTTCAAAGCTTGAAATATAACAACAAAAAGAGCCAAAAGTGTTCCAAAAACACCGTAGAGGTTTTTGGCTTCAAACGCCAAAAGATCCAAGATGACTTGGACCCACGGATCCAAAAACAAGTATGGGGGTGATTTTGGAGAGGAAAGTGGAGCCCTTTTATAGGATCCCAAGGACTCACTCCCCCCCCCTCCCAAATTCCTACTAGTAACCTTATCAACTTGGATTTTCATGATCATCCTCAAAAATTTTCACCCTAATCCTAGATTTTCACTTTCTACTACCTACGCTGGACCAACCTCTTAACTTTTGAAGATTAACTCCAAATGTCAAATGGACTGTGCCGTTGGATTTAGAACGCCATTTTTAGTCCATAATCCCCCTAACCCCCATACCGGGATCAAAAACCCAACATAGGTTAGCCTAGATTAAAATCTCAATCGCGATAAATTTCCGACTCTTGGGAGTTTCCTATTTTGAAAAAAGTAATTAGCCTGGGGTCTCCGGAAGGTAAAAGGGAGTAGGAAAAGACTCCTTGTTGACACTGTTTCGCTGTTGTGTGCCTCCAAAATGTCGATCAACATTGCGGGGATGTCGTGACGTAATTAATTTCCGAGGAATCTTGCCGGTTCAGGTATCGGATGCTATTGGAATGCCGCAAAATTTATCAGAACGTATTATTAGCATAAAACAAGCTATCCTAATTTTTAGTGAGATTTTACTGCAACCTGGGTAATTTACAAGAAACTCCCGTTGGAGGTTAGAATGGTTGACCACCTGGAAAAGGTTCTTCTGCAAGTTGGAAGATGTCGGGAATTTTCTTGGGACCTCTCAAGGAGCCTCGCAAAAGATGTGGAGGTGCATTTCCATACCTGGCACAATTGGTCAGTGGAGACTTAAATAGGCCGTCTCCTTGAATTGTTGATGGCATGGGAATCTTTTGCAGATGAAGGAATCTTGGCAAATCAATTTTGCCGTTGGATTCCTGGCATGGAATTAACCCTAGAACACCATTCTTGGGCTGTAGATTCCTCCATGCCTCCATCTTGAGTTTAGTGGCTCTTGCATGCTAACAACTAGGGGTTCCGGGAATTCGTCGATCTAATGGAGAATTCAAAACCTAACCTAGGACTTGACATATGGATCAATGTGAATTCCTAGGACCCATCTAGACATGCATTGCCACCTTTCAGTGGGATTTAGCAATGTTGGGGCTATGTGACTAAAATCCTCTAAAACCCGCTATCTTGTGGTTTAGACTCTATTTTTGGGCGAGGTTTAGGGAAGTTTTAGGTATAAAATCAAAACTAGACCAAATACTATAATGGATATGGTAAACCCTATTTCGGTTCTACACTCTTTTTATGGCTTTTTGTATAATTTTGCCTATTCTAAATTGCAAATTTTAAAAAAAAGAAATCCAGAGTCCCAAGTGACAATTTGGGAGCTCACAACCGCCCACTAATGTGGATGAGGTTCTCTCCACAAGCATTTGGTGGACGACATGTTATACTGGGTCCAACTTTCACTTCGACATAGATCAGGCTAGACTATTAGCAAGGAATGGCCTGAAGACAATTGCTAATTTATGGGATACTAGTACAAAGGACTTTCAACCTTGGGATGAGATTTTCTCCTCCTTCCATCTTCATGAGACAGAGTAGCTCCAATGGTTCTACTTAATCTCTAGTATTCCTATAGAGTAGAAATTTATGCTCACTTGCCACTTTAACCAAATTTAACCGGGAGATTGGCTAGGCATCTTTAATTAGATCGAAGAAGCAATCCCATCATTGGTTTGGCAATTTCATGGCCCTGGCACAATTGATCTTCTATCCATACTGCCACACTCCAACACTGATGTCATATATTCGGGGTTTGTTTGCAAAATTAAGATTCTTGAAATTCAAAAAAGTCACAACTGCAAGCCGGAGTTATTCTACTCAGGGGAGATCCAATTCCAAGTCTTTGACTCTGGCCGATGGTCATGGAATAGCGGGGAACCGCTGTTCTCCTATATTACATCATGTGGCAGACAACTCCTTACCCAACGAAAACAACTTAAAAGATCCATTCCATCGAAATGGACAGGTATCCTCCCTCCAACTTTTGAACCAGATTGGAAAGACGTTTGGCACAAGGCCAGATCTAAAAAAGAGGCAGCTTTCATGTGGTCCGTGTGGCATAACGCGGTGGCAGTTCATTCTTGGAGAGTCAGAATTCAACTGGGCATGGATGCCAGATGCAACTGTTGCCTCTCTGGAGACAATGAAACCTCTATACACAAATTCTATCAGTGCCTTTGGGCCATGGAAGTATGGGAATATGCGCAATCCATCCTCCACCACTTACTAGGAGAACAATCGCTACTAGGACCACATGTTTGTTTTGATCACACTTTGTGTATTTTTGGCTCAATCCTTCCCCACAAGTTTCTTAGTAAAAGAATCATTTGGTCTCTCCTACGTGGCTCCTCTCTCTGGCTCATCTGGATTGCTTGCAATCAAAAAGTTTTCTCCCAAAACCAGTGGCCACGGGGACTAGTTCAGCAAGCCCTTTGGGATGCCCTTTTGGACTCTGGACGTACTGCCCAGTTGAAGTCCAAGACCGCCGCTAGTCAAAGACCGCATCAAGCTCCTCTTATTTGGACTAAGTTTGACAAAATTTGGCTTAAAGCCCAGCTTCTCGCCTCTCGCAATGGCAATCACATTAGATGGCACAAGAACGGCCCTTCCGTCTGTCAGTTCATGTAGCTTTGTTCTCTATGTGCATCCTTTTCTTTGTTTTTTGCTCATTTCTCTTCATTTGACCAGCCTTTGGGCTTGGCTGTTTTTGTACTTGATTTTTTCTTTTTAATGCAATGTGTCTCCCATTTGTTCAAATATATATATATATTTATTTTTATTTTTTATTTTTATTTTATTGCAAGAGCCAATCATTGGCCTTGATTTCCTCAAATCCTTTTAGAAGTTGCAAGTGTATGGATTTTGGGAGACCTAGGGTCACAAATAGGTACCTACAATAGAAATCTTAGGAAATTCATACCTAATTCAAAAATGCTTCAAAAAATATGAAACCACTTGGGTTACGTTCTTCATCCATTTTTCTTTCTCTGAACTTCAGTTACCAAAGACAGCAGACTTGAGCAAAGCTCTTATACCATTTTAGACGGGGCAGTCCGCTTAAGTAAGTTAATTTGCCACTGACATGCTCCCTGTCTGTGCCTTCATAATAATAAGCCAGTGAGTAAGTTAGAGCTTCTGCGCACGGAAAACTTCCAGAGTCGGTGCCAGTTTCTGAGAGAGAGAATTTTCAGTTGCAGCACTGCACACCGGCCCTGGGCTCCTGGCTTCAGTTGATTGATAATCATACTCTGCAAGACTCTGTAAGATTCTCAGTTTCCAGAAACCTGCATGCTGCTGCAGAAACAGCCAAAAAAAGAATAAGAAAAAGAAAACTGCAAAAAACTGCAAAGGAAGACCAGGTAGAGGACCGGTAAGTGAACATAGTTTGTCGGTGTACTGTACTGTGCAGTACAGTGCAGTACAAAGCAACTCAAGAACCAAGGTGTCCAACTAGTAGGTAAGTACACAAAATAGTGAAATTACACAAAATAGTGAAATTAGGTTGCCCCAGACTATAGTTGACCATGTCTAAAAAGTGTTAGATATGAGAAATTAGTGTAGGGCAACCTAATTTCACTATTTTGTGTAGGTTGCCTTGTCAATTAGGTTGCCTTACTTGAGACAAATTACCTCATGCATCAATGTTTGTTCCACATGGAGGCCCATGCCACTCTCTGAATGAGGCCTTGAACTAGTGCACAAATCTATACTATACACATGGCTCTGAATTAACTGCATCATTGTACAAAAGCGGTGAATATTTCTATAGTGTGGACTGTCGAGAAATTAATATGGGGCAACCTAATTTCACTATTTTGCGTAGATTAGTTCATTTGTTTAAAAAAAATAAAAAAATATGCTAGGTTAAGTTTCTTAGTATAAGGTTATTGAATTGTGCATCTTATTATATATATCTTTCTTATCTTTTCTATACCTTAACCCCTAAAGTCCCTTTGTCCCCTCGGGGGACAAAATGGATTTTGGGCAGGCTACTACGGCTTCAATATTCATCATTATTTTTTGAAACTTTTTGTGAAGATAGAAAAACACACTAGCTTTATGGAAAAATATAATTTTTATTCAATCGGTGCCTGGGAGAAAAAGTTATGGCATAAAAGGTCATTTTTTCAATGCGGCGGGCAAAAATCGTCTCACCAAAAAAAAGAAAAAATTATTTTTAAAATTATTTTCTCATAGATTGTGTTTTTATCTATATGAGAAGCTTTGATTCATCTCATTTGGATTTGTTATGGGAAAGTTATGGACAATCTTATTTTTTGGGCAATTAAAGCATCTTCTTGAAAAAATAACTTCAAGGACTCATTTCTGAATGCAATTTTCACAATTTTTCAAAAAAAATTGTTGACAAGGCTAAGTTTGCTTGCTAAAACAATCTCACCATTGGGATTATAGTATTTTAATTCCATCTTAGAGCTATTGACGATTTAAATTTTCTTTCAATCTTGGACCTGCTTCTATTGAACAATTTTTTAAAAGAATGAAAATCAAGTGAATTGTTTTTGAATTTTTTTTTGTAGATTCTCAACTCAATTATTCAGCATAAAAAAAATTAAATTCAAAGTCTGTAATGTAAATTGTTTTTACAAATGGCGGTCAAAGTCATCTAAAATTGCAAGTCAGTGTTCAAAAAATCAAACTTTTCCAACTTTGAATGCTTATATCTTCTAATCTATATGGTCAAACTTTATAAAAAATTTACCACATAATTTGAGGTAAGTTAAATACAAGATCCTATAGTTAGATTTTGAAAAAAGTTATTTTTTCTCTTTTCTTAGATGAACGCAGCAGGACTGGTAGTTTTGAGTTGATTTTGACAGAAAAATGCCTTGGGACTTTAGGGGTTAAATTTGGTTTTTGATTTTGTTATTATGTTCTTTTGTTGTTTGGTTGTTTGGTTTGTTAAGTTTGTTTTTGTTTTTATTGTTGTTTGTTGTTTGTTGTTTTGTTTGTTACAAAGAAATCTCTCTAGGACCATGTGCCCTTTGATCGCGCTCTTGGTACCATCAAAAAGCCCTTAGCAAGGGATTGTGCACGGGCTTTGTTTCATGTCGGTGTTCTGATTTATAGTAGAAAAGATATTGAACTTCAAAGTTTATATGAATTATAAAACTGTAAAATCACTTTTACTTCTATTTTAACTATGGCAATGGCATAAGGTGCACTTAGTATCCATCAATTATCTTAAAAAATTAGGCTATTTGTTTAGTTTATTTTGGTTTAGTGCGATTTTTGGCTACATAGAAAATTTGAGCAAGTACGTGTGACTAGAGATTTCCATATTTTAGTAGAAGGTGGAGGCAAAGAGTATCTTTTATATGCACTAAATTTCATGACATTTTGAAATATGAATAAAAAGTTGTGGCCTAATATGTTATTGTTTTTTGTAAATGGGCAATACAGGGAGATAAAAAAAAATCACTTTTTTCAAAAAGAAAGATTTGAAAGTGGTTTTAAGAGTTATGTATATGTAAAAAGTTTTGAACCATTCTATTTTGATCAATGAGTCAAAAATTATGAGGGCTTTTTGTTTGTGAGCACTTATGGATTCTCTACTCTAAAATAAACTTTGAAGTCTTTTATCTTACTCAATTTTCAATATTTAAAAAAATAAATGAAAGTATAGGATGTAGATTGTTTATTACAATATTGTAACCATTGGGATTGGCATTTTTCAATTCCATAATGAAATTCTTAATAATTTAGTATTTTGAATCATTCTCAACAATTGTCTATTTTTTATTTGTTTCCTATATATTGTACAATTCCAAATGATGTGAAAATTTTCGAGCATGTAGCCAACTTGTCTAGAAAAAAGAATCCAAAGAAGCACCACCATTTTGGACCCTTTTTTTTTATAGAAAGGTGAGCTTGTGAAGTGCAGCTACCCTGTTTTTTGCAATGCTAGAAAATGGTTTTAGTAAATTTGAATGCTTATATCTTGCAATCCATATGGTGGAAATTTCTGAATTTTTTTTTTACATGTTTTCAAGTCAGCATACTACAAGATCCTATGGTTATATATGTCAAGAATTTTTTTTCAAAAATTTGGTACTTGTTCCTAAAAAAACAATTTTTGAACATTTTTGGTGAAAACATAATTATAGAACTGTAGAGGTTATTTTAGTTTAGTTTGATACAATGAGATCTCTTGGACTGTGAATCCCCCAGTTGCGTTCTTAGTAACTTTGGAAAGCCCTCGGCAAGGAAGGGTGCACAAGCTTTGTTTGGTGGCGTTTGGACCTATGGTGTGATAGTTATTGAATTTAAAAATGTTTATAAACTAAAAACTATGAAAATCACTTTTACTTTTATATTTAGGAGGGCTTAGCCATCAATTTTGACATCTCAATGATTGTGTTAGCGGCACAAGGCTTATTAGTCCATAAAGGCCTATTGTCCTTTCGAGGGACAAATAGAATTTGGGCGGGTTCCTATAACCTCAATCTTTTGTGAAACTTTTTGAAACTTTCTCAAAAGATAGAAAAACTTATTAGCTTTATGGGAATATAATTTTTTTTTCAATCAGTGCTAGGGAGCAAAAGTTATAATAAAAGAAGTCCAAATTTTCAGTCGGCAGGCAAAGAAATAAATCAACAAAAAATTGAAAATAAAACTTAATTTTTTTTCTTATAGATTATGTTTTTGTCTATGTGTGAAGCTTTGATTCATTCCATTTGGATTAGTGATGCGAAAGTTATAAACAATCTTATTTTCAGGCAATCTCAGCATCTTTTTGAAAAAAATAATTATAGGATTCATCTTTGAATGCAATTTTCACAATTTAAAAAAAATTGTTTGTCAAGTTTAAGTATGCTTGCTAGAACAATCTCATTGTTGGAATTATTGTATTTCAATCCCATCTTAAAGATATTAACGATTTAGTTTTTCTTTCAATCTTGGACCTACTTCTACTTAAAAATTTTTTAGAGAATGAAAATCAAGTATATTTGTTTTGAAATTTTTTTTTTAGACTTTCAACTCAATTTTCCAATACACAAAAAATTTAAATTCAAAGTCTATAGTGCAAAAAAATTCCACAAATGGCAGTCAAAATCATTCAAAATTGCAGGCTAGTGTTCAAAAAACCTTATTTTTAAACTTGGAAATCAATGCTAATATTTCTCGAACCACTATAAGAACCCCGCGTTTTAGGTGACAAGTCCAAATTTTTTTTGACGGATTTTAGTAGATGTCCAATGCAATAAACCCGTGTTTTTGTGCAAAAATTGATGTTACATTGGATATTTTTGTTGACAAAAAAAGTGGGTTTGTTGCATCGAACGTCCACTAAAATCCATCAATAAAATCAGAGTTTGTCACCTAAAATGCGATTTTTTTATAGTGATATATATGATCAAACTTAATGAAATTTTTACCACATGATCTCAGACAAGTAAAATTTTAAGACTCTTTGATTAGATATAAATAATATATTTTTTTTTATTTTCTTGTGTGAACGCAGCAGAAATAGCAATTTTGAGTGTTTTTTGACAAAAAAATGGTTGTGGGCATGTATTAGGGTTAAGGGAGGCTATTTATTTTGTTTTATTTGTTTTGTTTTGTTTGTTACATTAGGATCTCCTAGACCATGGGGCCCCCGGTCATATTCATGGTACCGTCAAAAAGCTCTTGGAGAGGAGGGGTGCACAAGCTTTGTTTTGTATCGTTTGGACCTACAGTGTGAATTATGGATTTTTGGGTTATTTTTTGGATCTTGAATTATACTAAATTATGCTAAATTATGTACCTTTTGAATTGTTTGTCAATTTGTCACGTTCTTGGCAGTGTTGTTTTTTTCCAGCGATTTGGAAAATTGCCAAAAAACTTCAAACAAAAAAAAATCTTGGATGAAATTGCCAAATTGTGGATGAAACTTAATTATGGATATGTGATATGTTCTAATATGATATTTTCTATCCAATATGTGGATGAATGTTGAAATTTAGAGCACCACTATAACATTCAATATCACCACTTTGGCACTTCATTCAAAATGAAAAAAAAAAAACTAGTTTTTGGTATCATTGCAAAGCACTTTGTTAGAAGGGGTGCAAAGCTTTGTTTCATGGCATTTGGACCTACAATGGAAAAGTAATTGAATTTTGAAGCTTTTATAAAATTAAAAATTAAAAAATTATTTTGATTTTAATTTTGATTGTAGCAATGACTCAGTGTACACTAGTCCATACTTTTAATTAGGTTAACTGTTTTATTTGTTATATTTGTTTATTACAATGAAATGACATGGTTGCATTTTCGGTATTGTCGGAAAGCCCTTGACGAGGAGGGGTGCATGGGCTTTATATTGTGGAGTTTGAACCTACAATATGAAATTATGGATTTTTGAGTTATTTTTGGATTCAAAAAATTAGAAAAAATTACTTTTACTTATGTTTTTTGACTGTTGCAACAACACAAGGCACACTAGAGGTCATGTTATGACATGGGCAAATTTTATTTATCACATTTTGTTGCCACCAAATTGCAACTAAGTTGTAGCTATCCTGATGTTAAGTAGTGTCAACGGTACAACTAAACTATTGGTGGCATATGATAGTGTGCTCATTCCCACTATAGTAGAACCTCTCTAAATTGATCGGTCTGGATCTGCCTAACAAGATTACTTTAGAGAGGTTGATTGCTTTAGAAAGGGTTTGCCCTACACAAGAAGCTGCCGCAGAGGGACATGTGCCACATGTGCCCATATATTTCTTTGACAAGATTGAGGTCCACTACAATTCCTTGGCAAGCTCTCATTCAATGCTACAACTTATTTATTCCCAAAGCCGGGACCGCCCAACCCTATTTGTTTATAGAGGTTTATCGACTTTGAGAAGAACACCTTTGGAAGGTTGTACTGTAGGTTTATTGTAGGTTTATTGATAGGCGGTAAATTAAATTCCAATTGGTATGAATTTTTTTTTGTATGCAATGATTGTCATTTTGTAGGGGAAAAATAATAAATATAACACCAAGCTCAAATTATTTATCAAAATCATTCAAGAACATTGAAGGACATCAGTTTTGATAAAATTTATAGAAATTGATGCCAATCAATTTGAATTTAATAAGATTTTACTTATAAACAATCTCCTAGTTCCATAAACCTAAATTTTGTTTTACTTTGTTGAATCAATACTATATATTTATACTATTATTGTCATAAATTAAATTTCTAAGCACTTAAACTGTTAAAGTGCCTCATTCATTCTTATAAGAGTTGAAATGAATCATAAGAATGATAAATCATTTATAGGTTTAAGAAAGATAACGAAATACTTATCATTGATTACTTCAAGATATAATTCTTATTCTGGGTCCAAACACATTATGTACATGCTAAAAATGTAGAAATGCAATTACAGGTCTGGAATGCACCTAAAAAAATCTAAATTTTGAATCATTCTAAATCAAAATTACTGGAGAATTATGCAAATGAGGATCATCACAAGGACATCCAACCACCATTGTAAGGATGGTAGAATCCAAAAATAAATAGATTTACTCCTAGCAACACTCTCTCTTTGAAATTACTTCAAGACCGTACAAAACACCATTAGATATTTCACTTGTACCTCCACTTTTCATGATT
The DNA here is from genome assembly GCA_963969595.1 of Neckera pumila. Taxonomy (NCBI): domain Eukaryota; kingdom Viridiplantae; phylum Streptophyta; class Bryopsida; order Hypnales; family Neckeraceae; genus Neckera; species Neckera pumila. The sequence continues at coordinate 82,691 of OZ018412.1, read as the reverse complement.
ACATCCAACAAAACAGAATCCCATTATATTTGTAAGGATATTCAAATGATCCTGATTTCTAGTCTCAATCATATTCATTAGTCGATTTGGGGATTCTACTGCCTTTCTGAAATTTAGGTTTCTACAAACCACTAATTGTACCTTAGAATCATAATTGAAAAGCAATGTAACTTACGACTCTTCTAAATATCCCAAAGAAGATTATACCTCCTTATTTGGGACCTACGGAGGTACAATGAGTTAACCCCTGAATGCCCAAACACCTTTTTTTGGCAATATAGTGATTTTGGGCAGCTCACTACAAATGGAATTTTTATTTATTTTTCATTGAAAATTTCACACAACATGTGCCCAAGCAGTAGCTTTTAGACCCAACAATTTTTTTAACTTTAAACTAAATGGTTAAAAAATTATTGCATGATATGTAATTTTCATTGGTCAGCAAGCAAACCGAGCAGTTAAAAAAACTTTTTTTGAAATCACTTTACAAAAAACAAAAATATGAAGTTGATTCTTTAGATTTATATATACTTGGGAAGCTTTGAATCATTCCATTTTTATTAATGAGATGAAAGTTATGAGGAGCTTTAGTTTGCAGGTAGGTATGGAGTCTTTGAAAACCATAAGTACCCACAAACTAAGACTAGGTGTGTAGTATTCTAGGCTCATGGGCTCACACTCCTATGCTCACATAATAGCAATCCTCTGACTTTGCTAGAGGATCAACTTCACCTTGGATTCCATTTGACATCTATGTGAAAGCTTGTATAGAAAGATGCCAAGTTTATTGACATTTGTGTTATCATTTGACATTTGCTTTTTACTATAATAGTGTAGGACTGAGTTAGATTGCAAATAGAGCTCACTATATTGTTGCTAAAATATATTGTTATATACGATGCTTTGTATAACGAGTGGATTTGGATTTAGGCATTAGTTTTTCCAATAATGTGGCAAAAAATTCCATAGCTAAAAACCATACAATCACATTTGAAACATATTAGCAATTGTAGGAATTTTGCAATTTTCTAACCTCTAAATTCATTGTCATTAGAGAGATGGTCTATGATCAGTTGATTAGTGAACATTGATGAACATCTTCATTTTCTAACAAATGTGGTTTTGAATTGTTTTGTACAAGTTTGTATATTTAGCTTGCTTTGCCTTCTTCAAGTTCCAAAGTTAGTTTATTGAATCAATATAATTTCTCTACATGGTTGGATTTATTCCAGTGCTCAATTACAACAGCAATATGTTTTTCTATTTGAGGTGGCAAAAGACAAGTATTTGCCTCTTAGATATTTCTACCATGCAATCTACACTTTTTGATATTAGTATATTGGTAGTGTTTTTCTTTCTATTCATAAAAAATATGTTTTATGATAATAGACATACATTTAAAAGGCAAGGTCAAATATTATAATGCATTTGAACTAAATAGATGGATGTCAAAGCCTAGCTAAAATCCTCATTACAATTGTGATATTTAAAATCAAAATATGAATGCTGGCATATTATAGAGGAGGCGTTCATGTCTTTTCAAAAATTATCATGTGCATAATTTGGCTATAAAGAGAGCAAACAACTTGAAATAGTGAACTACTTGCTAATTCTATGTATAATTGACCTAAAAAAGCCTTGAACTATACATCTACAAATTGTTGATGCTGCAAGCGAGGCGGTTACTCCCTGAGCCAACTAGAGGACCTTTTGACGAGCCTTAAGGATCTTTAGTATAGATATGTCAAATCATGCAACATCTAGATGACTCATTGTGTAGGCTCTTTGCAACAGCATATGCCATAGACATCTTATTCTACATCCCACCTAGAACGTCAGTTTATGTTGTCTCCATAATGAAAGAGTTTGTGCAAAGTGCCTCAATGATAGAAGGTTTAAAATACTTTGCAAGGTCAAAACTGACAACCATACTTTTGGGGCTCCCATGTCCACTTGAAAATTTACAAATCAAAGAAAAAAACTAAAAAATATCTTATTTTTGAACCATATTTCTAATATTTTCAACAATAAAATATTAAAACTTTCAGTGGATTGTCACTAGTAGTGTAGAAAGAGTGGAGACCTAGTAAGCTATATAATTTAAGGAAGGGACTGTCAAATTTACCACTTTTTAATAGTTTATGGTTATTATTATTAGATTGATCAAGTTTTTGTATATTCTTGTTGGCAAATAAAAAGATGTTTTAGCACATCAAAGAATGCAACATTTGGATATCATATATATAAGTCTTGAAGATCAATGTTTTTGGTTGATGTTTTAAAATCATTTTTTCAAAACTAGGTACATACTACATTGTAATTTAGAAGGTATACAAGAAAGTGAAGATGTATTGAAGTGACACTTATAGGCACAATACATTTTTGGTTGCACAATTACCTTAATTTTTGGTAGTTTTGCATACCAAAAAATATCAGGCGAGGATTCCTTATTTCCAAAAAAACAACCCTAAGACCATAGAAATGAATGACAAATCCTTGTACTCTATGTGTCCCATGTTATTCTTAAAAATCAATAAACGGTGGTTATAGATCCAAAGTACAAATTGCAATTAAAAAAAATACAATTTTAAGGATTTCTCAAATATTTGTATTGGAGTAGAAACCACATTTCCTTATCTTCATTTCATTGGTTGTGCTCAATTTTAAAAAAAAAATTATATATAGCTCAAATTCATATTAAAAGCAAGGAACTTGAAGTTGTCAAAGTATACTACATGGTGATTTGTAATTAAGCATCCTTCTATATGTAAAAGTTAACAACACCACAAAAGAGGATTTCCAATACTATTTTCATACTTAAATATCCAATCTACTTCCAAAAATAATTTGGGTGAAAAATTTATTTTTTGTCTCTTAAAGGTGCTAAATGTCATCCAAAAAACATTTTTTGGCTTATTATGCATTTCAAGGTTAAATTGTCCTTCAACAACTACTTCTTTATATTGTCAAAGGGATGTCATACTTCAACACATAGTTCACTCAATTTTATTTGAAAAATAAATAGAAATTGGGTCTAATTTACATTGATTTGCATTTCTCACTCTTATTGCATTAGTTACAATTTTTTTGGAGGGAGTTCTAGCAATGTCCCTTCTATAAAATGTTCATTAAAAAAATATTCACAACAATAAAATATAACATTCTATAAGAAGATGCTTATAGACCAAACTAAATCACACTTATATTTGTTGTATTTGGAAATCTAGGTCCATTACAATTTACTATATTCAAGACATCATTCAAGAATGAGTGAAGTGTGTCTTTGAGAGACATAATCCTAGTAAGAAGGTGAATACATAAAATGCCTAATGCCTAATGCCTAATGCCTAATGCCTGACTCTCTAGAAACAAATAATCTTATATTCAACTAGTCAATAGAAAGGTCAATAGATCAATGACTAATTACTATGGTGACAACAATGTTTTGTCCTCTAGTGAATTTTTGCCGGATTTTATGAAATTGACCATTTTGGTAATGTACCTCCAAATATTGTTCAATGAATTGAGGGTAAGGAAGATATTATTATTCACTAGAAAAAAATTGGGTGGCAAACTTGTCATTTCAAGGTCAAGGCTTATAATTTAATTTTGTTGACTCGAAAAAAAAAAAAAACAGCCTACAATCAGTTGCGAGTTGTCAATTGTCAACTCATTCCTATTCAAATGAAGTTCAAAGGATGTACAAAAATCAGTATTTCTAATCTTAAAAACTTATTTGTTGAAGTTCTGCCATTGACAAATGCATATTGATACACCTCTTTATTGGCTTAGTAGTAATCACCCTACCTGCATAATGTGACATTAGTTACCTTATCAATATCTTAATACTAAATTTAGTGTTTGCAACACTAATTACGAATTGTAATCCTATAATGCAACAATGTTGGTGATGTTACCAACACTACATGCCAAAATGAACACTAGTTCTCAACTAAATTTGCACCAAAAAAACTAAATTAGAATTAAGATGGTTCACTTTGCACTAAAGTAGCATTCAATCTGAACAACAACTGTCAACTTGAATACTAGTTGTGAACTAAACTCGAATTAGAGTGAATTACATTACATAAAATTAAGGAAAAATAATACTATAATTATCATGACACTAAATTTTATTATTTTATTACTGGTGAAGAGATGTACATCAAATGTCATCTCTTGAGGTAGTCTACTCTAAAAGCAACCATTTAAAGGTTGGTCCACCATTTTGATGTGTTTTTGTGGATGGAGAGTTTTTTAGCTATTTTCTTAGAGAAAAAAAATAGATGTAGAATACAAGACAATTGATTTCATATTTTTTTAAGCATTATCAAGTTACTTATGAATTTTCAAAAATTTGTGTGAGAGGCACCTATTTGTGATTGTAGATCTCCTAAAATCCATCCACTAGCAACTTATAAAGAAATGTGAGAAAATCAAGGAGAATAATTGGCTCTTGCAATAAATAACACTTTTTTCTTGATCCATTCAATGGCTAAAGAGGTAACCCCTAAAGGACCAAGGTGATTTTCTTATCAAAAACCACTCAAATCTGTCATTTCTATTGCAAAGAGAAAAGAGCTTGAATTTTTTATTTTTTATTTTTTTGCATATTCAACCATAAAATCTTGTACTTGACTAGTATATGAATGTGTAGAAGAAATTTCAGAAACTTTCACCATATAGATTGTGAGATATATGCATTTAAAGTGAAGAAAACAAGTTTTTTTGCACCTTGCTTGACTAGATTTTTTGGCTTTGAATCTTTTTAGTTCAAATTTTTTGCACTACTGATTTTGATTTTCTACTTGTTTATATTAAGTTGTTGAGTTGAGAATCTACAAAAAAATTTAGGAGAAAAAGCACTTAATTTTCACTCATTAAAAAATTGTTAAATAGAGGTCGGTTCAAGATTGAAGAAAAAACTAAATTGTTGATAGCTTTTAGATGGAATTGAATCACAGAAATCCCAATGGTGAGATTGTTCTAGCAAAAAAATCTAACCTTGTTTAACAATTTTTTTTGAAAAATTGTAAGAATTGCATTCAAAAATGAATTCTACAGGTTATTTTTTCAAGAAGATGCTTAGATTGCCCAAAAAACTAAGATTGTCCATAACTTTCTCATTATTAGTCCAAATTAAATGAAACAAAGCTTCACATGTAGACAAAAATATAATCTTTGAAAAAAAATTATTTTGACATTTTGTGATTTTTTTGTGTTGCCCGCTAAACTCCATTTTTGCTTATTGTGCCATAACTTTTGCTCCCTGGCATCAATTAAAATAAAAATTATATATTCACAAAGCTATTGCAAAATACACAATCTCAAAAAATTCCAAAAAACATCACTAAAAATTGAGACAGTAGGAACTTGCTCGGATCCAAATTGTCCTTCGAGGGGACTTTATAGACGGCTGAATTTCATAGTCACATTGCTCAATTTCAATAGTTTAATATCCTTCCGTCCCCAAATGATCATCTTGTTGGCTTTATTATTTTGTCCCAAAATGATCTTCAAAACAATTTTCAAAGGTTTTTCTCTTTGCAATAGAAATGACAATTTTGAGTGGTTTTTGATAGGAAATTTACCTTGGTCTTTTAGGGATTAAGTGATTAGAAATGGGTTGCCTCCTCAACGCACATTGTTTTCACAAGCAAGAAAATGCAAAGCGTGATGCTATAGGGGAAGCAACCCATTCCTGATCGACGCCCCATTGTAGCCATGTATACTATTCTCTTTCCGTGAAGGAGGAGATGAACAATGATTAATTATGGCATGGTTCCCAAGGCAGTTGTGGCACATTAGGATTGCCTCCAAAACTGCCAATATTGCAACCAACCCTTGGTTGATTTTGCAACCAGCCCTTGGTTGGAAATAAGAAAGTTCCTATGACTAGAATGAGTCAAACAAAATCTTCAACCAAAAAATTCATAGTAAATGCATTTTGAAGAATAAAAATCTGAAAATTTATGGAAACCTTCCGAACTCTATTTTTGCACCCAGGGAAATTTTCCCACTGAAAATAATCCGCCCTATAGATATACATAATTCCTTAAGTGATTGGAAATGGGTTGCCTCCCATAACAAGGTTTTTTGAGTGAAGTCTATTTAGAGGTTTATTATTTTCAAATTGATTAAATTCCAGTAACTAATAAGTTTGTAAGACGATAAACCCGTCCCAGAAAGTGGATTAGCGCCAGGGGAAAACTCAAGACTTTTGTGTTGCAATCAGAGACGGACCCCTAATTAGCTAGACTAGGGGTGGGGGTGGGGTCTCGAACGAAAAACGTTAAATCATGCCATCCTTTGTGGGCCCAGCAGTGTAAATTTGGATTTCTCTAGGATAAAAGTAAACAAAAGCCCCCTATACTTGAGCTGTGTCTAGGGATATTTACTAGCCCCCTAGCTAATTTGGGGCTTTTGATTGCAAATTTAAATTTAGATTTTGAAACCAAAAAATGGTGGCAAATAAAAAATCCCAGCTTTTTCCCCGGGGTAAATTTGGCCCATGGGGCCTACCATGGATGGCACGATTTAACGTCCTGCGTCTTGAACGCCCCCTAAACACGTCACCAAATAACTTAGGGCCCCCTCCGTGCCCCCCTCCGTCTTTTTTTTTTTGAACTTTTACCCCAGAAAACCCAAAGACTGAATTCCCCCCGCCTTCAGTTCTGGTATTGTAGTCTGGTCCTAAACCGCCACTTTCCGTTCCGTTATGGCCAGGCCGGATTGAACCGACGTCCTGCCCTCCCCTCCAGTCTGTTAATGTGAAAGCTCCCTCCCTGACTGTCCGGGCTGTCTGTCCACTGGAGAAAGCAAAACTGAGCTTCACTGGAGTAATGACCTCACTGACAGACTGAGTCAGGCCGGGTGTAAAAGCCGGGGCCCGGGGGGTAGTTCACGGTGGGTGCAGCGCAGCCACTTAGTTCCGTCCTGGTGGCCTGGTGGGTGCATCGTGGTCCATGTGGAATTGAGGAGAAGAGAACAATCCTGTCAAGTCGGTCATAACTTCAGAGCAGAGCAAAGCCGAGCAGAGCCGGCAGGCAGGCAGGCAGGCAGGCAGCATCCGATCAAGAAAAGAAAAAGAAAATCCAGGAGGAAAAGGAAGGCAGCTGATGAAGTTACAGGGTAGGACTGTCAGTACTGGATGCAATGCAATTTCAATGACTGAGGGGATGGGAACCTAATCAAGGTCGTCTGTAACTCTGGATTAGTTGATACAATACACTCACGAAGTTATGAATCCAATAAGGACCCAAGGGTTTCTGCCAGCTTCTGGCCGCTGCCCCTTTTTTTGAGCAGCCCGTTCTCAAATTTGGAGTTTTGGGGGCAATAAAAAATAACTCTGGAAAATAGACGGCGTTAGGAGTCCAGCGGTGGTAGTTTCATCAATTTCCAAGTTATACTCCACCTTGTACAATTTTTTAAAGTTTAGTGACGGAGTGCAACTTCATGACTCATAGTGTTTGGGGGGTGAGTTTGGGCATGGATTGAAAAGTCAACCAATAAATGGGATTGTTGCCCACCTCAAAAAAAGTAGATCCAGACTATTCTTTGGCAATGAAATTATGTTTTGTTTGCTTCAAAAAGAAAAAAAAAGAAAAAAAAAAGGGTAGATCCAAGGAACTTAAGGAAAAGACAGGTGTGCCCATTCATTTTTTTCCTTACAAACCGAATTCTCTCATTTCAATGCCCTTCTTGCATGCAAGCTCCACCCCAAATCCCCAAACCCCAAAATGACCAAAATGTTAGGAATTTTAGATGAGCATTCTCAACTCTCTTTGTCTTTTCACTGAGCACAAAAAGGTCATCATTTCAAAATATTCTTACTAAGATATGCTCCTTCAAAGTGTGTTGCCCTATTTTTCCATTGACCTAAATAAAACTTCAAACTTAAATTCAATATTTGTAACTAAACTGTAAGGTCAAATAATCTCGAATTTTTTGAGGTGCTTAGTTTCAATGTGAACTACTAGATCTTATGGATTCATTCTATCAAATCTTAAGAAAAATAAGTAAACAAATTGCTCAAGTTATTGGCAAGTTTGGCCCATTTTGAAAGTACACCTCCCTTGGGTCATTAGAGGCTAAAAAAACCCACCCTATAGTATATTGAATGACTACTTTGCCTTGTTGGCATTGTTGAATAACTTAAATTTTGTTCTATAATGAGACAAATGGGAGAAATAGGGAGAGCAATAGAAATTTTATTTGTTTGACAAAAGTTTGAATTTGTTATGAATTTCAAAGTTGTGATGCTCAATTTGTTGAAAAGAGTCTCTAGACTATCCTAAAACCAACAAAAAGTGTATCCATAATACACATCTTACTCATCTAGAGCAATCACAATATTTCCTAACATAAAGGCAAAAAAGTCAGTTTGTGTGATGAATTTACACTCAAAAGATAGAAGTTCCTATTGCAGTTATGAATAACTCCATCACCGTCAGATGTCTAAGACATTGATTGTTGCCACTAACTCAACCTAATGTAGCCGCAAGATGATAATCTCTAAAGGACCAAGCTGCATTTTTTTGGCAATACAATAATTTTGGGCAGCTCACTATGAATGGAGTTTTTATTTTTTTTCATTGAAATTTTCACACAACATCAAGACAAGGTTTTTTTAAGGCCCAACAATTTGTAGTTTCTGTAGATGTCGAAAAACATCTCATATGTCCAATTTGGATAATTTTTGCAAAAGTTATTGGCCTCCAAAGTTTGCAGCCAGTCAACCCTGATTCCGTCCGATTCGTCCAATTCTGTCCGATATGGCAACTCTGCTTTTTCCTATATGTTGCACAATTCCAAATGATCTAGAATTTTTCACGCATGTAGTCAACTTGACTTTAAGAATGAATTCAAAGAAGCACCACCAACATGGATGTTTCTTCATACAAATGTGGCCTTGTGAAGTACAAGTGCCCTATTTTTTGCAAGGCCAAAGAAAGGATTTTTGTCAATTCAAATGCTAATATCTTGTAATTCACATAGTAGAAAGTTCTAAATTTTTTCTATATCTTTCAAACCAACAAACTACAAGATCCTATGGATATGTGTGTCTAGAAATGTTTTCTTTTGTAAAACTTGGTACTTGTATTAGAAATGACAATTTTAGAGCATTTTTGGTGAAAACATAGTCAAAGAACATTAGAGATTAAAGTGGTCATTTAAAGTGCAGTCTGTGTGTATCTTCCCTCAACCAAGGATAAATGCAAAAAATTACCTCTCTTTTGTGTTTGCTTAGTGTCCTACATTCTTCACCTTTCTTTGTTAATTTGGAGCCTCCAATTCAAAATTTCCAAATTTTGTCATAAATGGCAAATAGAAAATTCTATTGTTTTTCCCAGGGATAAAACCTTAGACTTTAAATGACCACAATGTAGCCCAAATCTCATTTCTTGAAAAAAATGGTTGCGAGGGATTGGTTCAAGACTTTAGTGGAACAATTTCCAAGTATCTGATTGCTATAGGCTAAGTTACCTTAGTTGTAAGCGTACAAGCTATATATATCCTTAGCCCCAAACAAGGTTTTAAATGAAAAATATTTTGGAAAGCAATCTTCACTAGACATGCATGAAACATGCGAAATGTGCATGAAAAAAATTCTCTCATTCCAAAATGTATACATTCATCCCCAAAATATATTTTGTTGTAATTTAATTTCATCCATTTTGAAAGGAAGAAATGTGTAGTCAAATATTCTCTCAGAAAAAATTAATTGTTTCTGAGAGATTGATCAAAATAAAAACACTATCCACCTAAGGTTATGAAATACAAATGAATACTGAATACTTAGCTAGAAAATCTTTCAAGTGATAATGCATTCCAAAAAATTGTGATTTTATTGCATATTCTTAACCCATAAATGCCCAAGGCACCAAATTTTGGTGTTGACAATTCTTTGAAGTTATATAAAACCTAACCAAATTGCTAATTTTGGTAGTTTATATTTTTGAAAAATTCTTTCTGAAGCCTGTTTTAGCATCAAAAATATGATTTTGAAAATGATTGATTATGATTTTTCTATTCAAGATTATGCACAAGGGTGTCCATTACAATCTTGACTTTCCGTAGTGTTGAGTGCTCTTAGAAATGAGCCTCAAATACACTAGATCTTGGAAAAAGCATAACATTAGAAATTCATTTAAAAAATTGTAGAGTAGATTTTGAGAAGCCATAAATTGATTGGAGTTATGGATGTTGGGGTCCTTTAATCTCTAAAGTTCCATGACTATATTTTCACCAAAAATGCTCAAAAATTGCCATTTTTGAAATAAGTACCAAATTTCTGAAAATCTTTTGTTGACACATGTAATCATAGGATCTTGTAGTATGCTGACTTAAAAACATGTGATAAAAATTTCAAAAATTTTCACCGCATGGATTGCAAGATATAAGCATTCAAATTCACTAAAATCATTTTTTTGGCCCTGCAAAAACGGGGCGGTTGCACTTCACGAGCTCACTTTTCTATTAAAAAATGTCCAAAATTGTGGTGCTTTTTTAGATTTTTTTTCCTAGACAAGTTGGCCACATGCTTGAAAATTTTCAAATCATTTGGAATTGTACAATATATAGGCAAAAAATCGTAAATAGAAAGAAGTAGAGAATTATTCAAAATACTAAATTGTTAAGAATTTAATTATCAAATAGGAAAACACCAATCCTAATGGTTGTAGTGTTATAAAAAAGAAACTTCTTCCCATGGTTTTATTTATTTAAAAAAATATCAAAAAACTGAGTAAGATGAAGGACTTCAAAGTATATTTTAGAGTAGAGAATCCATAATTGCCCGCAAATAAAAAATGCTCATAACTTGTGACTGATTGATCAAAATAGAATGATTCAAAGCTTTTCACCTATGTAGAATTTTAGAAAACCAATTTCAATTTTTATGGGGTTATGCATATTATGTCCTTTAACCTCATTTTTTTTGGTGACCAACTTTTTTAATTTTGACATTTGAAAAGAGGATCGAAAGACATCAAATCACTTTCACAATTTTGACAACTTCATGATCAAATATTATAATCTTTCAATCCACAAGTGACATTGTTGTATTTTCTTTTCTATGTGATCTCTTACATGTCTAATTTGAATTTGTACAGTTACAATTCAAAAAAATTTGATACAACTTATCAAAATATTGCTTTCTTATTCAATTTAGAACAAATTCCTAGAAGCTCAAAAAAGGTATTGGACATTTAGGGGTTAAAACTCAAGTATGTGGTCTAATGGAAAATAAATGACAAAATGTAGAAAGTATACCCCATTAGGAAAAAATGAGCCCTCTATGGGGTTATGAATTTCCGGACAGCATGCAACGATGGCCCAATTTTATTTTTGCCTAGCAATATGTAGGGCCTGATTTGATTAGAGTGGAAAATTTAATTTAGATAATTGAAAAAAATTTGAAAAATTAAAAAATAATAATATTGAAATAAAACAAAATTACAGCATTTTCAAATCTGATGTAGCAGGAATGCCACCACATCAAAGTGCTCCTTTTGAATCATTTTTTTTATTATTATTTTATTTAAAGATGAGTTAGTTTTTAAAATTATTGATTCTTAAATTTTTTTTTTGTGGCCACTTATCATCATTGATGATGAATAGTGACCATTGTCCCTCAAAGAGTATGTGAGTTCCATTGAAGGAAACTCCTCAAAGGGAAGCGGACCCTTTGAGGGCTCATTTTTTCCCTAATGTATTTTCAAATAACTTGAATCCAATTCCATTCAAATTATTATACTGTTTAATTTCTAAAGTTCTTTGTTTGAAATTTGTATCTCTACATCTATCCAAGTGCAAGGATTAGTCCATGATAAAGAAGTAAAAGACAAAAGTATTTAACAAAAAATGATGTCCAACTCTAATCTATGATTCAAAAATCTAGCCACATTTCCAAAGTGAACAGAATCAACCAAATATAAGCAATTGCTTTCCATCTTCTACTTTGCGCATCAAGTTGTAAACTATATGAGTAACTATTCACAACCTCAAGTTTCTAACAATGTGCTTAGTAGTTGTTAGAAGCTCTTTGTATACTTTAAAACAAATGCACCTCTTAACCCTAAAAAGACCGTTGTCTGTTCGGGGGACAAATGCGTTTTTGGGTAGGTACCTACGGGCTGAAATTTTGTCTTGCTTTTTTGAGATTTTTTTGGAAGATAGAAAAACTGATAAGTTTTGTGGGAAGATAATTTTTTTCACAATTGGTGCCCGAGAAAAAAAGTTATGACCAAATAAGCTCAAAATAAAGGACGACGGGCAACCCGAGCAGTAAAAAGAAATGGACAAATATTTGAATTGTTTTTTTAAATATTTTTTTTCTTATAGATTATATTTTTGTCTATTTGGAAAGATTTGATTCATTTCATTTGGATTTGTTATGAGAAAGTTATGCACATTCTTGATTTTGGGGCAATTAGAGCATCTTCTTGAAAAAAATAATTTCTAGGATGCATTTTTGAATGCAATTTTTCAAATTTTTCAGTTGTTTTTGTTTGGCATGGTCTATATTACTTGCTAGAACAATCTCGTTACTGGGATTAGTGCATTTTAATTCCATCTAAAATATATGAATATTTTAGAATTTCCTTCTATCTCCTATCTTCTTCTATTTAACAATTTTTAAAAGAATGATGATTAAGTTTTTTTGGGTATATTTTTTTTCCTAGATTCTCAACTTGATCCTTCACTACAAAGATTTAAAGCTCAAAACTCTATAGTGCAAAAATTTTAAGTTAAAAATGTTCATAGTCAAAAACTCTAGTCCTGCAATGTGCTGAAAAACTTGTTTTTTTCATTTTAAACGCAAATATCTTGCAATTTATGCGGTCAAAAATTCTAAAATTTTTTCCACACACCTTAATATTAGTTAGGTGTAAGATCCTGTGGTTAGATGTGAAAAAAAAACATTTTTCAATTTTTTTTACTTTTTGCTATAGAAATGGCAATTTTGAGTGTTTTTTGGCAGAAAAAGGGCCTCAGTCCGTTAGGGGTTAAGTATAAGTCACTTGTTTGAATTCCTCATCTTGTAAGGACTATTGGAAAAAACTTTACTTGATACTTTATTGCCTATTAAACAATACAATTGCCTCAATTACCACACTTAGACTACAATTGCCACACCTAGACTTCACCTCACACTTCCTAGGGAAAAGATAAGGATCATGACCTTTGCATGCATTAGAGGGGATTTGAGGCCTCCAGAGGGCCATTTCAAGCTTGTTCCCGTAGTCTGTTCTCCTATTCTAAACCAGCAGTAATGCTGTTAGAATTTTTTTTTTCCAAAAAACAAAAAACAAAATAAAACAAAATAAAAATATATTCTTCTCCAAATGTCATTTTAAGCAAAAAAAAAATTTAAATGACGTGGCACGGTCTCGGCACATCAGCTAGCAGTTATCTTGCATTCCCGCAGTTTGGAAACGCAGGATACCTCGCAGTCTCTTCACTCTCTTGGAGGCCTCAAATAACATCTAATGCTTGATCTTCCCTAAACATTGTGCACCCTTCTTACAATATTTCACCTTGTTGTTGCATTGCTCGAGATACTTGTGTATGGGTGCTTGCAAGGAACACTTGTACTATTTTTTGTCACACGTTGAGTGTTGATTAGTTTTTTGGCTATAACTTTGCATTTTGACTCCAAATGACTCCAAATTCATCTTAAAGGTGTATACACTAGCCATATTTTTTAAATTAAGTTTTTTTTCTTCTAGTTTTAAAGTACTCCAAAATCACCCATGTAAAAGTTAAAAAGTTAGGTTTACAGTTAAATAATTTAAACACTACAAAGAGAAGAGCATCCAAGGATATAAAGAGGTATTTAAATAAGAATAAAAATATGCCACTAGCCCAATGTGGCAGATCCTAAAGTATCTAAGTGCAAAATTAAAACAAAGAAATTACCAAACGATAAAAGTAGATTTGGTTTTGGCCAATTTAGACCAAAACTTTGGTCTTCAAAAGAAAATCTAATTAAATTAAGATTTCAGGTATTCTAAGTTGTTATACATCTAGTTTTCTTTCCAAAATGCTAAAATACTATCTAATCGGACCTTCCTACTAGAAGTTATCAATGGATTAAGTGTTGCTTCTAAATTTTCCTATAGAACTTCATCCATCAATTTCTACTAAATTAGCAACGCAAATTAAATTTTGACTAGTGTGTCCTATGCCATTGCCACAAATGTACTAAAGTAAAAGTACAAGTAAATTTCTGATTTTTAGTTCATATAAAAAACTTGGAAATTCAATGTCTTTTATACCATGAGTTGGAACACCATATAACAAAGCCTTTACACCCCTCCTCGCAAAGAGCTTTTTGACAAGATTAAGCACATGACCATAGGATGCACCGTCCAAGAGATTTTATTTTATCAAACAAACAAATAAATAAACAACTTGATTATAGGTATCAATTTTGAGAATAAATTTAAAATTAATTATAGTTTCTAAGCTTTAAGTTTTACTCAAATTGACCAAACCCTATGACTTTCATCCAAATTTAAACTAAACCAAGATTGAACTTCATCCAAGATTATCTTTTTAATTTTGACCTATTTTCTAAATATAAATTGCTTTTGAAATCCTCAAAAAAATTCCAAATTGATTATAAAATTAATTTGTTCCTTGGTTGTTTTCCAAAAGATTCTAATTGCCTACCAACTTATTATTTTGTGCTCTAGATTTGTACTCTAAAATTACTATTTTTAGGCTTGAAATAGTTTTTTACTTATAAATCATAAACTAGGTTTCTAATAAGCTAAGATACTTAAAGATTGGACTTTCCTATTGAAAGTTACAAATGGATGAAAGTTGACCGCTATTTGGAATTAAAAAATTTCATCCACTAATTTCTACTGACTTAAACAATCAAATTGGCTATTCCGTTAAAATTTTAACCTCAAAATTTAATTTTGACGAGTATGCCTTGTGCTATTGCCAAAACCATTGGGATGTCAAAACTGATGGCTAAACCTTCCTTAATCTCCTTAACTAAAAGGGAAAGTTGTTTTCTAATTTTTTAACTCATAAAATCTTTAAATTCAATGACTTTTCTTCTGTGAGTTGAAATGCCACGAAGCAAAGCCTGTACACCCCTCTTTACTAAGGGCTTTCCAATGGTAGCAAGTACGCAACCAGGGGACGCACGGTCCGAGAGATCTCATCGTAACAAACAAACAAAACAACATGTCTTAAGGTAATGGATGGTTTTTATCATTTTTTTTAGCTTCACTTGGATGATTTAACTATATTTCATCCATTATTCTTATTAAACTTCATCCAAATGTAATTTCTTTAATTTTTATCTATTTTTAAGTTTGAAATAATTTAAAAATGCCCAAATTAACTTCTCTAATCAACATTTAAATTTGGATTCTAACAAAACTCTAATGATCTCACTTTAACGTTCAATTTTTTAATCATATTTTTTATTTCAATGAAAAAAATTAAAACTCAAAGAAAAAAGTTTAGGAGCATACTTCTAAAGGTAGAGGTTCCATCTTCTTGCACTATAATTGTAATCATCTTATAATATCCATCTCTCTTTATTGTCTTTGATTTTGTTGTCTTTTTGCTTACCACTTAAATAAAAAGGTTACAATAGGAATTTGAACTTTTAAACTACTCTCTACATATTTTCATCCTTGAGTTCTAATATTCTCTCCATATTTTCTCTACTGTTTTATTTGAGTATTTATAATTTTCCACTAAATTTTAAATTTTCTCAATTGTCATTGTCGACTTCTATCAAATTGTTGAATATAAAGAATTAAAAGGTGATTGTAAGAAACACTTGTCTTATTTTTTGCAGTCACAAGTTTAATGCAAAGTTCTTTTGTCTTAGAAATATTGCAAAATGATTGAATGAGCATGAAACTTGGAAATTAGCTTCCTATAGCAATAGAAAATGTATTGGAATTATTTCAATTTTTTGAAAATGAATTGATTAGGTGAGATTGAATTTTGAATATATATGTCATACATACGGTTTATTTTTTTAGTACTATGGAGTACCTTTTTTGAAGAGCTATGTCGTTAGATTTGGTAGGCTAGCTCTTTTAATAGAAATACACCTTTTGGAAGAGGGATTTCTAAAAACAAGTTGAATTTAAATTGAATTAGTAATGGTTTTTTAATTCTAGCTTTGATTTTCCTTCTTTGCTCTTAGTTGGCAACAATGGCTACTTTTAAACTAAAGTTTTCAAGTGCATTTTTCAATTTAAAATAATAGAAATATGAAAATCTCATTTTCTAGCATAAATTGCAGCATGTAGCTCAAAATAGTATTTTGGGGTACACAAAAAGACTCAATGGTAGGATGATTGCAAAAAACACTTGTCCTATTTTTGTCCCCTTGCCCTTGGATGGATGTTTGTTTGCTATAATTTTTGCATTGTTTGTCCATTTGGAAGGAAGGTATATACAATAGTTGCAAACATTGAGTAATTTTTTCAAATTTTAAAAAATTAGATTACTATTTTTAAACTGCCCCCAATTGGATGTCTACTTTGGCCATTTGGGGGGGGGGGGGGGGGGGGGTAGTCCTATTTTTGACCCAAAACTGCGAATTTGAAGCTACAAATTGGACATGTTGGAGGTCTACTAACATTACAAGGAATGACAAGGAATTCTTACAAAAATAGAAACATGTCAATTGTCCACATGGGGTCAAAGTGATATGCCTTTGCGCGAAGGTTACAAAGAGGGAAAAAATTTCCAACATGAATTTTTTGGTGCAATGTGAGCGCAATGTCCCTCTAGAAAAATGGACTATTTTTGTTTTTATTTTTTGAATTTTTTTGAATTATTAAAAATAAAAAAGTCCACTTGTCCCTTTTCTGCTATTTTCTGCTCCCAGTGGCTTCTGTAGTATTTTGAAGCAGTCTATAGTACTGCATAGTACTGAATCAACGGTTTAGATCTATAGACGCCATGAATCGACAGTTTAGATCTGCAGGGTCACTGTAGAAATATACTACTGGTGGTACTGCATAGTATTGCCAGTCCTATAATGGCCCAAAACTACGTTTTTGAGCAAAAAACGTGAAGTGTTTCTTGCAATCATCCAATATTGGTGAGGTCTCATTGCACCTCCAATTTGCCAATGTGGACTGGGTTTTATTTATGGCAAATTAAGTATTGCCATCTATCCCTGTCATCCAATGATGAACATCATATACTGTTAGAATAGTAGATTTGAACGCCAATTTAATGTCCAATTTTTATGTTCCATGCCCCTGATAGTACTGAAGGTGACTTGTAGTACAAAAAACATTAAAAGGCTAAAAATAAAAAATGCAACAAATAGTACAAGTGTTTTTTGCAATCACTCCAAACTAAATGAAAAATATAGTCCTCATAAACTTTTTTAGCAACTATTTAAGCTTCTAGGATCTAAATTATTCAACTATGTACATTTATTGAAATAAACAAAAATAACTTGAAATACTCTTGTGGTCAACCTTTAATCATGCAGTCAAATTAATCTACTAATCTCTTTTAATGGTTAGCTTGCCACTTGATTCTCCTTCTTCTTTCTTTGTCTCTTCCTCTTCTTAGACTCTTACTAACACCTTCCTCTTACTTGTTTGTATTTCAATATGCACTTCTTCACATTCCAAATGTTATGGTAGACTATGCAAAGTTTGGCAACATGGGAATGTTTTGTACCTCTTAGCGGGAGCTTCTAGTTTGACTTTGGGATCCAAACACAACTTCAACCTTTGAGCCTCGCATTCATCCTCTGGCCTTAACTTAAAACTTAAAACTTAGTCTCTGGTTGTGACTCAACCTCTCGCCATTAAGCAAAGAGACTGGCTTGAGATATCCAAGTACGAGAGAACCATTGGTGATACCCACACAAGAAGACTCGCCTGGCTAGATTATAGAGAGAAATCCCACCTATCCATTTGGAGTGGTCACCTGCTTGCTTTCTGACTAGCTTAAAATGGTCAGGCTCTAAGTTTGATCAATGGAGTCTTTGCTTACTAGTGCTGTAATAATTATACTAAATCTCAACTTTTGGGCTCTACCTTTGGAATTGATTTGAAAACAGCCAACGTTGATGAGTTCCTAACAATAAAGGTCTAGAAAAAACTTGGATATTGGACTAGTATCCATCTCTCTTTGGCGAGCAGGGCAGTCATCATCAACTCAGTGTTCTTTAGTACCTTGTGGTACTTCATTGCAATTTGGAGGGGGATCTCTTGCCATCATCCAAAAACTTAGGGCTTTGATGAAGGATTTTCTATGGTTTGGCTTTGCCCACCAATGTAGAGCTAGGGTCAGTTGGTCTGATTGTTGTGCATCCCATCAAGTAGGTGGACTTAATTTGATTGACCCTAAGGAGGCACTTCATGCCCTTATGGCCAAATGGGTCCTCAAAGCCATGCTCCCAAGATCGTCAAACTTACAATTTCTTCTTAGATGTCGTCTACTTCAATGTAGACCACAATCTCAAGGCACTTGGCCCACCATGCCTCAATGGGTCCTATTGAATAAGTTTAGAGCATGCAGAGGTTCTCGTGCATGGGACAGGATCATTAGATCATGGTGTTTACTAAACAAAAATATCATAGCTCAACCTCCAAAAAATCACGACAAAGCCCTTACTTCTCCTCTTTGGTGGACTACATACTTTATAGAAAGACACCATGGGTTTATTGCTTTAAGAGCAGCTACTCTCATGTCTAAAGCCCTAGGTCAAATTCAAGACATATGGGATGGAATCACTCACTCATTTTTGCCATGGGACATTGTAAAAGTACAGTTTAGGCTGCATGACATTGAGCATCCAGCGTACACAAGGTTGATTACATCAATTCCTGGCGCATGGATCCGTTTCCTTACAAACCAACAGCATGTCACATGGGAACAATAATATATTGGTTTCTTTGATGACGAGAATGACTATCTTCCTTCAATAGTATTTTGTACTATCCTACAATTCAAGCCAAGATTGGCACAAGGCCAACTTTTGATTGACCTTCCCTTTGGTCACCTGAGCTTCACAATAGAGCAAGTATCATCG
Source organism: Neckera pumila (assembly GCA_963969595.1). Classification (NCBI taxonomy): domain Eukaryota; kingdom Viridiplantae; phylum Streptophyta; class Bryopsida; order Hypnales; family Neckeraceae; genus Neckera; species Neckera pumila. The sequence goes on along the minus strand of OZ018412.1, from coordinate 63,640 downwards.
GCACTTAGAGCTTGACCGTCATTATACCAACAAGAACCCCAACTACTTCTTGGGTGGCACAAAAGGGTCAGAGTCATCTAGCCAAAAGCAAACTCCCTTCTCTACGTAGGAGTTATAGCAAGACCTCTTTTTTTATCCAGGTAGGTGGTCATGGGGACACTCGGGACTGCTACACTCATACACATCAAAACTTGGGTGCTCTTTGCTGACAAACCGCTTAAAACTCGCTAAATAAATCCATGAAAAATGGCATGGTGAGATCATGGTGGGTTACCGGCCCAAGTGGAGTGAAGTATGGCACAAATCACGGCCACAGTAGGATGCAGGTTTCCTCTGGTCTATTTAACACTATGCAATTGCAGTTTACTGTTGGCGGAAAGTTGCTAATCCCAATATCCCCATTATTTGTCAAAGTTGCAAGGATGACATAGATGAAACAATTCTACACCGGTTTCACTACTATAAAAAGACCCAATATGCCTGGAACTATGCTCTTTCTGTTCTATACAACACATTGCAGATTGCTCCTATTGATGGGACTTGGCCAGCTTGTACTTTGCAACAATGCATCCTTGGTCTAAGTTACCACGACGGTTGAGGAAGGGCACCACCATGTGATCTCTTTTTAGGGGCTCAGTTATTTGGACTGCATGGCTAGATTGTAATGCGATATGCTTCAACAACAACTCTTGGCCACCCTAGAAACTAAAACAAGTACTCTAAGAGGCATTTATTGACCACGCTCAGATTGCTTGGTTTAAAACTACCAAGCTTTGTGCCCTATACCCTGATAAAGTAGGCGCCTTCTTCAAGAGGTTCAACAACATTTGACTTCAAAATGGATTTGTTGGTGAGGGAGTCCATCTTAAGTTGAATTGGAGGCTAATTCAACCTAAGATGATTGGGGGCATTTGCCTGAAGGGGTCTAAGATTCACATGGCCTTTAGAGTTGTTGGCTTGCATTAATTTTTCTGGTGTTGGCCTGAAAGCAAGCTTCATCTGCTGTAGCAAGCTCTGCCTGCTATGGTGATTCTCTTTTTTTCTCTCTTTCTCTTGCCCTTGCTGTTTGTTTAAAAAATCAAAAATGTCTTAGAAAATGAAAATATTACCGCCGGGGATGTGTTCCTTTGATTCCTTGTACTTCTTTCTTTATCAATGGAATTTGTCCACGTATTTCAAGAAAAAAAAGAAAATCTTCTACTAAATCTAATTAGACTATTAAACATGCTAACAAGAAAACAAAGTTCCCTTTAATAATTGAATTGAATAGAAAACATAACTAGAAATGATGGAACATAATTTGAAATCATCACAAATTTTGAAGGAATATGGTTTCAAAGCTTTGCCGTCAAGGTGATTTTGTCCCACCAAGCTACAATAAATGACTAAAGGAACTAAATATCATCTCAATTCATATATAAACTTAGAGCTTTGTTGTATGACTGGATACCAACAAAGTTAACTCCTAAAGGACCAAGATGCGTTTTTTAGTAGCATAGCGATTTGGGGTAGCTCGCTACAAATGGAATTGACAACATAGTTAAAAAATTATTGCATAATATATAGTTTGATTTTCAACTCAAGCAATCCAGGTAGATTAGGAAAAATCACTTTTTCCATACATAAACATTTGAAATTGGGTTTTTAGATTTATAAATAAGTGGAAAGCTTTGAATCATTCCATTTTGATTAATGACATAAAAGTTATGAGGAGTTTTAATTTGCGGGTAGTTATGGATAAAATAAACTTTGATGTCCTTTTTTCACTCAATTTTCAATATTATTTGAGAAAAGATGAAATCGTAGGATGTAGATTGTTTAATACAAAATTACAAGCATTGGGATTGGCCTTTTTCAATTCCATAACTAAATTCTTAACAATTTTGAATTTGCATCATTATCTATTTATTTCTACTTATTATTTTTTTCCTATATGTTGTACAATTCCAAATGATCTAGAATTTTTCAAGCATGTTGTCAATTTGCCTTAAAGAATGAATCCAAAGAGGAACCACCATTTTGGAAATCTTTTGATACAAATGTGACCTTGTGAAGTGTAGCTGCCCAATTTTTTGCAGGGCCCAAAAAAAAATTTGGTCAATTCAAACACTAATATCTTGTAATCTACACGGAGGAAATTTTTGAAATTTTTTCCACATCTTCTCAAACTAGCATACTACAACATTTCAAAGTTCCCTTGCTATCGAAACAAAGTTGAGTCAATGTTGTGATAGGGGTATTGAAACATTAGTAGGGTGCAATATCATAACAATGTTGAAACATTACAAAATATATCAACATTACATAACAATTTTTGTTCAAATGTTTTGTTGGTATTATGTTGAAAAAACTTTATGATTCCATTACTAGATCAATCAATATGTGATGAAGCCACTTCAGCATTGTAGCAATCATTATTTCAACCACTACCATTTCAAAATTTCTATAATACAAGTTGTTACAACATCACTGCAATCCTGAATCAATAAAATTGTAATAGTATTGTTTCTTCAACTCTGAGAATATTCAAACAACTTTACAACTCCATCATTGGATCAATCTATATGTGATAATGCCACTTCCACATTGTATCAATAATCATTTCAAACACTGCCATTTCAATATTTGAACTTGGCTATTGAATCAATAACGTAGTGCTACATAAAAATCAACAAAGTCAGTTTGACATTGTATCAATAATTTTCTCAAACACTGCCATTTCAATGTTTGAACAAAGATATTGAATCAATACCGTAGTGTTACATATTTAATCAACACTATTCCAATGTCCATATGTATCTTGAATCAACATTGAATCAACAATCATATTGAACAATATTGAATCAATTTTGTTTCTCAAGGGTCTTTTTTGAGATGAGGATCCTATGGTTATATGTGCTCAAAAAACATTTCCCCGAAAATTTGATACTTGTACTAAAAATGGCAATTTTGGAGCTTTTTTTTGGTGAAAACATAGTGAAGGAACTTTAGGGGTTAAAGAACAAATGATGAAGGAAAATACTAAGGACCATTCAAACAGATTATCTAAAAGTCAAAGCTTTGCCACATGGTCAAAAAACACAACAAAAATGAAGGAAAAAATCAACAAAACCAATATGACGATGAAGGATGAACCACTAGAATTAATTAATAAAAGGTGTATATAGCAATAAATGGAATAAGCTAGATTTTAAACAATGATCCAGTCTTTTGACAAATTTAACAAGGATATGTGCCTAGCATGTCAAGGTTCTAGGGAGATTTTTGAAAGGGAATTCCCACCAAGGAACTAGTGCAAGATCACTATGAAAAGACCATAAGTCAAATACCAAGAACTTAACAATCACATGTCTGCAAGTAAGGACTCTAGGAAAAATTCTCCATAACAAGATTTTCCACACAAGGAGCTCGTGCAAGATCACTTATCCAAAATTAAAGCAAACATTAAGGTTCTAACAAACAGCCAAAATTCGGCTAGAAACTCCTAAGGACTACTACGTGACTACAAATTGTGGAGTTTAACCATTCAAGACATGAGACCAAAAATCCAACACTTGAAAGGACCTCCACATCCTTCAAGAAGAGATCCAAGACACAAGAAAGATGAACAAAATGCTCAAAAAACAAAAACGGACATAAAATGGCCAAATTTGCACAAAAACACTAAAACGACAAATGTTAGAAGTTTGACAATAAAAATGGAGGGTCAATTGTGAGAAGAGAGAGGGAACTTTTATACTCTTTTCAAGGCCTCTTTCTCTTCATTTAACCTATAGATATTTCTCAAATTAATGCTAATTATTGTTAATTACCAAAAAAAATCAAACCTATCGCTAAACCATATTTAACTTTTGGAAAAAAAAATTCAAATTCCAAATGAATTGTGCCATTGGCTTCAAAAGGCCCAAATTATCCTCTAAGATCCCCTTCTCCTACTCCCAAATCAATTGAATTTGTGAAAGCCAATGAATTGTACAAAAGAAATGTAAAAATTCCAAAATAATGATGGAATTTGCATTTTTCAAAAGATTTGAATTGCATGGAGCATTTTGAGGGGTTGTGGGAGAAAGCTATGAAGGACTCTTTTTGGCCTTCTTTGGATGTTACAAGCTCTTAATACGCCGGTTAACATGTAGAATCAATTTAAATTTTGCATAACCTACAAGAATACAGTGGCAAATCAAGACATCTGAACCAATATAAAACATCCAAATCAATACAACTACACTCAAAATTGCCAAATCAACTTACCATTGTTGATTTGGATCATATTTTCTTCTAGTATATATTCAAAAGAGCCACCAATATAGATACTTGTTGGTGTTGGTCTTGAAACTTGTTGGAGCATACTCTTATCACTAAAGAAATTGTCCTAATTTTTTAGTGAAATTTAATTGCAATTTGGGTGATTTGTCTATGAATATTCCATTGTTGGTTTGAATGATTGACTTTCCATGAAGTCTTTTGCATTGCGGAAAAATCCAAATTTTTTTGGGTCACTTCTAGAAGATTTTCAAATTCTAAGTATAGACTTAATTCTTACTTTGCACTATTCATAAGAAAGTCTAAATTAATTACCTCCTTTAAATCTAGATAGACAGGGAATCTTTTTACGAGATGGAAATTTTGGTTAATTGATTTTGCCATTGAGCTCATTGATTGTTTTTAAGCTAAAACATTTTTCTTCAATCTTCAGACAATCCCGCTAGTACTGCTTGAATTACTACTTTATACTATTTGAACCTAATCTGCAAGTACAAATCCAATTTTCTATGGTTCTCTTGGTATGGATGGTGTCCTCTAATCTACTGGACTACAAGTACATCTAAGGCTAAAAGGATTCTCTTCTGTGGACTATGGACTTTTGTTTAGCCATAACATGTCACATATACTTGTAGATTTGGTTTAGTCTTTAACAAGAATCTTGCAATCATTAGGTCTAGCTATCCCTTAATCCCCTAAACATCTTTTGAATACCTAATTGACCTCTCAAACATTGAATCAGACCCTATCCTACAAGCTTTGTCATCATATATACTACGGAGTATAAAAAACCTGTGTCTAAGTTGATGGATTTTTTGGGACATCCAATGTAACAACTTATGTTTTTATATCAACAATGATATCCAATGTAACATCTTCATGTTGTATTAGACATCATTGTTGACATGAAAACAGGGATTGTTACATTAGATGTCCAAAAAAATCTGTCAATTTAGAATTAAAAAAATACCGATTTCTTATAGTGATATGTCACAAGCCAAATAAGTTTGAAGAATCTTGGTGCAATTCATTACATTTGTTAACTTCTAAAGTTCTTTCATATTTAGAGACTAGATTCCGGAGTAAGGCTAAAACCTTCATCTTTCTTTAGTTTTTAACAAATCCAACTAAGGATCATTTAGTTAATCTGTTAGTATACATGCACCTAAAATTTGAGAATTAAAAACCTTACCAATTGCAAGGACATGATGCTTGAACTTCAAAAAAAGTGTTTTCAACTCTTCCCAAATAGTTAGATTTCATGATTTTCATCTTTCAAATTTTTTATCCAAAACTATGTAGATTCTACAACTTGCAATTCTCCATAATATATTGAAGAAATAAGTTGCAAATACATATAAACTATTTTTTTTTTCATATTCATGCTTTAAAAAAATAGTATGCAAAAAAAAGTAATGAATGATTTAAAATACTAAATTATTAAGAGACTAGTTATAGAATTGAAAATTCCAATTCCATACAATCTATAATTTTATATTTTTCCAAAACTATTGGAAATTGAGTTCAATAAAAGACTGCATGGTTGATTTTAGAATAGTGATTCCATAATTGCCTGCAACTATAATTCCTTAGAACTGTCATCTCATTAATAAAAATGAGCATTAAAGCTTTTTACTTATACATAAATCTAAAAAATCAATTTCGAATTTATTTTTTTTAAAAGTGATTTTTTTTTGAGCTGCCCATATTGCCTGGGCTCCAAAAGAAACTATATATCATAAAATAACATTGTAACCATGCAATCAAAAGTTATAAACATTATTGTGCCTCAAATAAAGCTACTCCTCGACCATGTGTTATATGAAAATTTCAAAGAAAAAAGATGAAAATTTTGTTTATAAATGGATGACCAAAAATGCTATGTCGCCAAAAAGTGCTACTTGACACAATATCATTCTAAAGAAATGTAAAAGTTTTATGTTAAACTTAAAGAATGAGATTTTTAAATATTTAAAAAGGTAGATGACTGACAATATTCACCTCTACTTGTCTTGATCAAGCATTATAATCTCCTTATTGGAATAGGAAATTATGATAGAAATTTACATACATAGGATGTAGCAAATGCATTATCTAATTTAATGCTGAAGTTTGTGGCGAATTGATCAAATCGCATGAGCGTGACAAACATGGAGCATCCTGCACTAGCGGAGAGTTGGTCAAATTTGCATGCTTACATTTTAAAAGTTCATTGGTATCAAGAAATACATGGCGAATTTTAAACTTTTGTATTTAACCTTTAAAGTTCCATGACCATGTTTTCACCAGAAACGCTCAAAAACTGTCATTTTAAGAACCTGTACCAAATTTTTGAAAAAAAAAACTTTTTGACACATGTAACTGTAGGATCTTGTAGTATGTTGACTTTAAGAACATGTGGTAAAAATTATAGAAATTTTCACCGCGTGGATTGCAAGATATAAGTATTTAAATTTATTGAAATCATGTTTTTGGCCCTGCAAAAAACAGGGCAACTGCACTTCACAAGCTCACTTTTCTATGAAAAATGTCCAAATTGATGGTACTTTTTGGTATTCTTTTTTATAGAAGAATTGGCCAAGTACGTGTTCTTAGACAAATTGGCCCGGACTCTCCTAATCACACATACTTGCCCAAAATTTCTATGTAGCAAAAAAACGCTTGTTGGTCCTTTAGGGATTAAGGTCCTGTAGTCTTGTAGAAGAGCATATGTTGCAACTTGTGATTTGATCTTCAAGAAGTTGGTTCAAAAATAAAGAAAAAAAGAAGAAATGCTTTCAAATCTCATTTACAATGACTTCAAAATAAAAATACTTTAGAATATGGAGGCAATTGAGTTTTGTATTCTTGAATTGTGCAACAATAAAAAAAATGCTGCTTATTTTGTTGCTTTTAGGGGTAGTATTGCAAAAATTATGGGCTTTGGGAAAAATTTGTAATTAACCCCTAAAGGTTTCTGACTATATTTTCACCAAAAACGCTCCAAAACTGTCATTTCTAATACAAGTACCAAATTATAGAAAAAAAACATTTTTAGACATATGTAACCGTAAGATCTTGTAGTGTGCTGGTTTGAGAATATGTAAGAAAAATTTCAGAATTTTCCACCATGTAGATTGCAAGATATTAGTGTTTGAATTGAGAAAAAGCCTTTTTTTTGTCCCTGCAAAAAAACTGATAGCTGCACTTCACAAGGTCATACTTGTATGAAAAAATGTCTAAAATGGTGGTTACTCTTTGCATACATTTTTGAAGTCAAGTTGGTTGTATGCTTGAAAAATTTCAGATCATTTGGAGTTGTACAACATATAGGAGAAAAATAGTAAGTAGAAAGAAGTAGAGAATGATTTAGAACACTAAATTGTTAAGAATTTAATTATAGAATTGAAAAATGTCAATCCCAATGGTTATAATGTTGTAATAACCCATTTACATCTGATGTTTTTATTTTCTTTTATAAATATTGAAATTGAATTAAACAAAGGATTTCAAAGTTTATTTCAGAGTAGGAAATCAATAACTACCCGCAAACTAGAACACCTCATAATTTTCATTTCATTAATCAAAATGGAATGATTCATAGCTTTTCATGTGTATATAAATCTAGAGAACTAATTTCAAATATTTCCTTTTTTTAAAAGTGATTTTTTTAAGAATTTTTTGAGCTGCCCATCAAGCATTGAAAATCACATATCATACAATAACTTTTAACCATGCAATCAAAAGTTATGAAAATTGCTGGGCCTTAAAGCTAATCCTCGAGAAAATGTTGTGTGAAAATTTCAAAGAAAAAAATTAAAACTCCGCTTGTAGTGAGCTACCCAAAAATACTATGCTCTCAAAAAAGTATGTTTAGGGCTTTAGATGTTAACTATGATTGCAAGAAATGATTATGCTATTTTCAATCATACATCAATGGCATTTGAGTTTTTTTAACCATAATTTTTGAATTACAACTCTAAAGAATAGATACTCATGACTATTTTTACATTTAAAATATATATTTATTTTTTCAAAAATATTTTGCTATTTACAAACAATCCCAATCTCAGATGGATATCAAACTTGCAAAAATAATAAAGCAATATATAAAAAAAATTCAAGTCAAAAATCAATTTTTCCAAAAATACAGTTAAAAAATCTCAACTACTTGAAATGTACACCATGAAATAGTCAAGTGTTTCTTGCAGTCACCCGATTCCAGATTTTTCATATATCAAATACATCAATGATTATGATTTGAACTATTTTTATTTTAGAGCGTAATGAATATAATGTGCTCTATTTATGATTATAAATATAGGTGAGCATATTGTGAAAACCTTTCTATATCTCAAATCTTCTTGTGACAATTCAAAATACATAACGCCTAATTTCTATATGTGAATTTCGAATTTCTATACCAAGTCAATATGTTTATAAAAAACTTTTAATATCTTAACTATACTTCAGAGCGCAATGCACTATAATTTCTATATATGAAGGTTAAAGCTTTTTTTAAATCATTTGGTGTATAGAGAGTTGAAAACTGTTGAATATCTCATATTCAATTCAAGGTTTAGCACATACATAGAGGTTGAGTTCTAGTCTAATGTTATAGGATGGTTGTTTATATGAAAATTCAAAAATTCAAAAATAGTTTGATTCCAAAAATACTAAACTTTTTTCACACTCATTTCTTCTCTTTCTAAATAATGATAATTTTCTATGAAGTAATTATTTGAAATTAAATCTCAAATAAATCCATTCTTTAATTTTTTTTACAAAGTCATAAAAATATAAATATGGTAATAAAAGCATAAATATGCATAAATGATTAGCGGATAAAATCAATAAGACATGGCATGATGCTAGAATAGTATTTCAATATCTATCATATACCATAATTGGATCCTTTTTGTATGTACAGCCTTAGTTGAAAAGATTAATTGTAATCACTAAAAAATATGTGTATTGAATTACCAGGTATTAATTCTATGCATAGTTTATATATTGAATTTATTCTTTGCTATTTTAATTTGATAATTGACATAGATCATGCTTATCTGTAAATTTAAAATAAAAAAATAGATTGATATATCCCCATTTTATCTCTTATGTTTAATAATTCCATTTCATGAGTTTTTGAAGACATAATTACTACTTCTAAAAAAATTCCATGTTTCCTTTGAGTTTTGCAAAGGAAACATGGATCTTTTTTAAAAACAAAGGTAGTATCATATAGTAGCTCTCAAAACTATATCTACCTCCAACATATTATAAGGCAATTTACGGTTTATAACAAAACCATCATGTCTAAATTCTTGCCTTGTTTATATAACCCATACATGAGAGCCTCGGGTATATTATGGATACACCTATTTTTAGCACTTTGAAAATTCGTAGTTTATTCATTCTTTGTCTAAAAAGTGCATTCTTAGAGAATCTAGAATACCTTTTTGACTACTAGCAAGATCACAAGATTCAAGCTCGGCTTTTTAACTTCTGAATAATAGGAACCATGTTCAAACCTTTGATTTGGATGGTTTTTGGTGGCATTCCCTTGGCATGTGCCCCATTCCATTGCAGCCATTTTTCCATTTCCACATGAATTGACGATTTTATTTGAATTCTTTTACCTTGTTTTCACTATGCTCCATATGAAAGCCTACAAAATACCGTAGTGCCCAGTATTTCGTTCCCTATTATTTTTTTTAATGCTTATTAGGCCGGAGTGAGGACGGACACGCGAGTGGAACCCAATCCTTTCTATTCTGAGAAAGCCCAAAAGCAAAGTTACTAACTAATAAGTTATTCTCGTGCAAACTGTGTCCCTCCCTGACCAACTGACACTCCCGTGAAAGTCAGTTCGTCACTCCGTCCATGGCTCGGTATTGTCGGTAAGGCCCAGCATTTTCTTATCATTGGCTGTGTCTGGCATCTGGAGACAAGGCCGAAGTACCGAATTCATACCTTAATTACTATTTGCACCTGAAACTGTCAGATGGAAAGACATGGCAGGACCACAGTCCGGGGAGATTTTTTAGCACAACCGGCTAAAATCCTAGATTTTCTTCGGCCAAACGGTTGTTTGAATCATTCTCTCGGCTAGGCCTATAAAAAATAGAGAATATTCTTTGATTTTCCTCTTAGATGGTTGGTTTTTTTCCGAAGATTTTGAAATCAATTAGGCAATTCCTGATTTCAACCGGCTAACTTGTAACTAAATGCCGGTACTCCCCGTACATTGGGCAGGACCGACTGATGTGGAGGAAGTTAGTAAGTTAAGAAGCTAAGAGCAACCCCACTCCAACACGGGGAAGCGACTCTTCAAATGTTCTGCTCCATTGATCTTAGAAGATCAATGGTGCAGAACATTTGAAAAGTCGCTTTCCTGTGTTGGAGTGGGGCTACTCTAAGGGCAACCCCAGAGTAGACTCACCAAGGAGGGGCGCCAAGGATGACTTTGGCGTGTGGATTTGGAGAGTGGAGTTTTGCCATTCCTGCTTTGCCCCACTTGCTGACGCGCCCAGTGGGTGTGCCAAGTGGATATTATTGTAAAGAATTTGGTTTTGATATAAAACTTACAAAATTTTAACTTCCAATGCATTAATAAGCACTCCCTCACATTGTTTCAAAAGCACTTCCAACTTATTTTGAGTTTAAAAGGAAGAAGAGTAGCTCACTATATGCACATGGGGTGATAGGAGGTAGAACAAAGAATGTAGGATAAGTAAATTAGATGTAGTAGGAGCTCCACCACTCATAGTTTATTCAAAATTATGAATTGTGTTAAAAGTAGAATTTTAGATTTCATTTAGGCATAGTAGAATAACCCTTTCCAAAAAACTTTGAACCAATAAAAGATGTAAAATCAAGACAAATTTCACCTCCAAAAATTCGTTTGTGATTTCAAGACTCCAATCAAAAGTTATGGACAAATTTGAAAAGAGGATTAGAAGGAAATTTTTTTTACATTTGTAGAAATGCATAGTAGAAATTTGTCCATAACTTTTGAGTGAAGACTTAAAAATCTCAAACTGATTTTTGGAGATGGAATTTATCTTAATCTACCAACTTTTTTTAGTTCAAAGTTTTTTGGAAAGATCTATTCTACTATGCCTAAATGAGGTCTGAAATTTTAATTCTAACACAATTCCTACTTTGGAAAAAACTATGACTATGAGTGGTTGAGCTCCTTCTAATTACTTATCCCACATGGGTTGTTCTACCTCCTACCACCCCATGTGTATATAGTAAGCTTCTCTTCCCTCTTACACCTCAATAAAGGTGAATAAGCATTTCTCCCAAATTTCTCGATACAAATAAAGGAAACTTTATTCTAGTTGGTTTGATGCCTTTTTTCAGTTTTTTCACACAATTAAAAGAAATATTGAGGTTTAAATTACCTGTGAAAAAAATTTGATGGTCAAATGGGATATGTGCCTCGAAGATGGGGTAAGAAGGATTGTCAGTACCTTGGAATTGGGTTGAAAAAGGTAGTCAAAGCCTTTGGCAAGCCATGCCCAAAGCTCACCATTTCCTTGTGTATTCTTCAAATTTTGGCGTGGCCGGGCATTTTCCCCCGTTTGACGTGTCAGTTGTGGGGAAGCAAATGAAGCTAGGGCCCGCCTATTGCCCGTGTTAGGCTCCTTGGCGCCCTGCCGTGGGGTCGCTCTAAGGGCAACCTCATGCCTAGCTCACGGAACAGGGGCGCCAAGCAAGGATGGCGTCTTTGTTTGGCAAGCCAGGTTCCAAAATTTTGGAAGTGTCCCCACGGTGGACGCGTCATTGGACCGCGCCACTTGTGAGTTGCACGTGGTCCCATGAAATGGTCCATACCTCATGAATGCAATTCACTTTGTCAAAGCCAGGTGGTTTCTTCACATTGGAACAACTCTAGATAAAGTTGGTAGAGGTCCATTCAATGATGAGAGAGTGAGTAATGAGACTCTTGGTGCGGCATGCCCAAGCTTTACTATTTGCCAGTGTCTTCATCAAATCTTGGAGTGGCCGGGCTTGTTTTGTGACTTGGTGTGTGTGCCATGGGGAGAAAAATCTGGAAGGGCCCGCTCACTCCTTGTGTGAGCCCTGCTTGGCCCCCCGCCATGGATTTGCTCTAAGCTAAGCAATGAAATTCCGTTTCATTTGTGTCAAAAAATAAAAATAAAAATAAGAAACTAAGCTAACTGTAGTACTGTCAATACCACTGAGGGGCTTGGATACATAATACCTTAGAGCTTTGCCACCCATTCCCTTGAAACAAGGTTGGAAAAATGGGTTGGCCCGTGCCTAGTTGCTCCCGGGTTGCTTTTGTCCGCCACCCGTTTACAAGGAAGAGCACACGCCAAAACAAGACAAACTCATGCATTAATGACTCGTCATTACTAAGAGCCAACCAAAATGCTAATTGATTCAAAAAAGTTAAGAATTGACTCACAAACCAACAAAGCCGACAAGATCAAGCCCGGGTCAAAGCGTAGTGGGGACGGGGAGCTAATATTTGGAGAACTCATTTTGGAGTGACCGGTCTTCTTTTGTCCCTTTCCCGTGAATGGAGGGCTTTTTTTTCTTCTTTCCAACCCCGCCTAAAATCCGGGCCGGGAGCTTGGCCGTAAATGAGTAGCGCTGCTCTTACCTTCCAAAATTCCTAGCCGCCTTAATCTGACAAACTACTTGGTTAAGACTAAGAATAGATTATGAATACTTAACATTGTGATTTTCAAAAACGTACCAATCCATGTGTAAGATCTAGTTGTGTATTAGTTTTATTGGCAATGAAATTTCCATTTCATTTGTTAAAAAAAACAAAAATACGAAAACGGAATGACATTGGAGGCAAGGACATTTGGGATTTTTTTTTATAAGTATCACATGTTTATAGGTGTATGTTTAGCAATGTTGTATAATTAAAGGTAGAAATACCTTTTTATGACATGTAATTTCCTCGGATTTTTAAAGTGGAAGCTCCTTAGGCCATTGAAATTGTCATACAACTGAATTAAAACCAAAATCTCAAAATCAATGGTCAAGCAATCACAATTAAGTATTTAATGAGGCTTTTGAAGGACACTTTAATGGAAGTCTCCTGTACATGAATAGATACAAGGACGATTTTGGATGTCTTCACCTTAGTTAGTATAGGTGAAGAGTGTTTTATTGCTTTTGTCCTTTAAACAAAGACTATTGCATCGTGTAGGTGAAGAGTATTTTACTGGCTTTGTCATTTGGACAAAGACTATTGCATCATGTAGGTGAAGAGTATTTTACTGGCTTTGTCATTTGGACAAAGACTATTGCATCAAATCTCGCATTCTACATCTGAGTTTATAAATTTTGTTAACAACTACATTCACACTGCACAACGCTTTAGGGTTTGGTTGGAGTGGAGAGAGCCTCACAACCACCCTTTTTGTTTTAGTATTCAATTGAACTCAAGACTGTAGTTTGGTAGGACTTTCAATATAAAATTATTCTAGAAATAAAATGCGAAAACTTTAGGAAAATTATTGTTTCCCAAAAAAAAAAGTTGTAAGGTAAAAAAGAGAATCTCCAAAAAATTGGCATTTATATAAATGGATTTTATGCCAAAACATTTAATTTGGCCTATGAGTGTCAATTTGCTACCAAACTATAGTAGTGCAAGAGTTTGAATAGTATAAAACCTTTGTATATTATTTGTATGGATTTTGGATAATTGTGGTTTTAATCCCTAAAGGATAATTGTCCATGAAATTAAATAAATTGGAAATGTAGGTAAATTCATGTAGTTGAAAGTCAATTTTAAACAAATCTCTTCTTCAAAAATGTGATAGAAGCCTTGCAATGTGTGGACATTTATCCTTTTCGATAATTTAAAAAAAAAATTGTAGATTATGTGTCCCGATTGAAAATTATGTTGCATTATTAGATTCAAAGAAAATGATACATTTAATACACTTTGTAAATTGAAAAGATATTTTACTTAAGGTCAAACCAATTATAGTAGAGGATTTATTGTGCCAAATTTAGTCTACTAACACAAGCTTGGAGAATAATGACAAATTCTCACTTCAAACTTTTCATAATGCATTTAAATATGTGCCACAACACTTTGCAGTCTGCCACCGTTGAAGGGATATCTATTGGGCCACCAATATGAAAAAAAACTCTTTAAGGTGGGCGGCTCAGAAAGCGATCCTTTAAAGGCTATTGGGCCTTTTTGATGGTTTTCAGATGCCCAAAAATATTTTCCCTTATTTTTCATTTGAAGAAATATTGGTGCGAAATCTAACACAAGTGGTTTCATATTTTTTTGGGCAATTATGAATTACTTATGAGTTTCCAAAGAATTATGCGGTAAGCACCTATTCTTGATCCATAGGCCTTGCAAAATCCACTCACATGCAGTTTGAAAAAGGATATGGCTTGACCAAAAAACAAGCATTGCTGCATTCAAAAAGTAATATACAAAGTTCCTAAATGCAACCTTTACTAAACTTAAACAAACCCTACATTCTTTTAACATTTGTAAAAAGGCATTTGGGCAATCAATTCTCATTCAAAAATTAAGTGGACACACACTCTGGTTCGAAATGGACTTGCCCTGGTTCTTATTCCATCCATTGGTGAAGTATTAAGCAATATATGACAAGTCTCAATTATACTCTCACATTGTTCACAGTCCATTTTAGAACCACTTGTATCCATTTCAGAGCTCCCTATTGAGCTGTTTGAAGAAGAGGGTTGCTTTTTAAGCCACCTACCTTAGAGCATTGCCACGGCTGCTCTTCAAGCAACACGAGCACTGTGACTTGGCGCACCCGAGCTCTGCAGCTACCTCATGCCACTTGCGCCAAACAGTAAAACCTGGCCGGCCACGCCAAAAATTCTTGAGGGCCTTGGCAAATAATGGAGCTTGAGCGTGCCGCGCTATCTTGTTTTATAGTCCTTTTTGGCCCATGTTTCATGGCTGTCGGAACATTGAATGTTGAACAGTATTGTGGTCACGTTGATTGGAATGGTTGGGAGGCGAGGATCGCTGCGTGGTGGTAAAAAGTCTTGAGGGCCCTGTGCAAGCTTTTTGAGGGACGCACTTGGTGAGGCGGAATATTGGGCCAGCATGGGGCACCCTCCCAACATAGGAGCTGCCCAGGCAGTCAACCTATGCCAAACCCCTCAAGATCAGGCCTCTGTTTCAAGGGTCCAATGTGGGGATGCCCTTAGAGCATCCCCATCCGTCTTGCATATTGGATGACTTGTTAAGAGAGGCTTGCAAAATTGCCCCACCCGTCTTGCATAATGGATGAACTTGTTAAGAGGCCAAGCCAAAAGCCGATGGCTGGCAAAATCGGGCTTTTTTGCAAGCCAAAGGGTGGCTTGCAAACCGGCTTGCAAACCGCATGAGACAAGCACTTTTCCACTTTCCCCAAAAGCAAGGACATGATCCGTGAATGTGGACGTAGCTCATTGGAAGCCATGGCCGTGGGTGGGACAACCCTTCTTCCCCGGCTTGCAAAATGGACTGCCAGGCTTGCAACCTGGCTTGCATTTTGCAAGCCGGGTGGTGATGCCCTTACACCCTAGCAAGTAAACTGCTAACCAAGAAAGTACTGTTGTCTGATCATTTTATGCAAACACATCTGATTAACACTGAACACAAATTGTGCAATAACTTACCGGAACCGCATTGAAAGAATCAGCTGCAAGAAGCGCATCTGGAATAGGACCACTGGAGTTGTTATTCTGGACAGACCTGCATGCAATGAATTCATGCAGATCTCAATTAGTCATCCAAAGCCATGTGATAAAACATGAAAGCACATAATGACAAGATCAAGCAAGTTTCATCCACAGACAGAATATTATAACTTACAATACTCTCAGTGATGTTAAAGTTGTCTACCAGACTGGTAGCTGTCCACTTAGATTGTTGCTATCCAAGGTCCTGAGATACATCAACGCAGTAAAACATATAACGCAGTAAAGTGTGAACAAAAATTAGGTAACTGAGTATTTATAAGAGATTTGATGTCTCTATTTCAAAATCTAGTCTGAATTGAAAAGCTAAGAAATGCATGCCAATGTCAGGATGGGAAATTTTGTTAAAATGGTGGTATTCCGTGTGCCATTTTGCTAGTGTGTCATTTTGACCATCTAGGATAGGTATAGATTTCAGAACGGCCGGTTTGAATTGTAAAAGTGCCAAAGTTCCAAAATAGTGCCATTCTAATGAAATTTGCAATTCAGGGCTCAACTGTTTTAGGATAGTCTTGAACTTCAATTTTTTTATATTGGCAAGATTTCGGATGCCACAATTATGACATTCAACTGCACAAAGCTCTACAAAGTTAGGCTGGTATAGAATTACGTTTCAGGGCACCCGCCATGAAACGAACCAAAATCGACACACTCGTTAAAATGGCAAAATTATACTCCGTAAGAAATTGGCACAGTTTCCAAAAGCCTGTCTGGAACCTCAGATTTCTATCATTCCTGGTTTTATGAAGCTACTTGCATTTGAATGTCAATCTGACACAGGCCATTTAAACGAACATGACCATCAAAATTGAGAATTTCCGCCAATATAACAAACTTGACATTCTTGGTGCCAGCCAGGAGTGAGACTTGCACCACTTCACTATTTATGAGGACTGTCAAACAAAAATTTGCTTTAGTATTAGACAAGATTTTCTTAAAACAGATTGTTTACTGAATTTTGTGGTGATTCCATGAACATATGTATGTAAAGCCATCAGCTTTGCCAGCATACCAGCACATTGTGATCCACATGCACGTGTTGCAGTCGCTCTATTGCAAGATACCGCAAATTCCATGCCTTGAAAGCTAAGGCAAATGCCATGCATTGAAGGTAAGGAAAATTTGAAGCCTTGAACTTGCAAGACAGTAAACTTAGTCTGAAGTTACATCTATCCTGAATCATCTCAGGCGTTGTGCAAGTCCCCATTTTTTGCAAACTGGAAAGAGGAGCAGAGGGACGATATAAACAACATGATCAACGTTCATACTACCAAGTAATGTCAATTTCGTTAAATTGGTGATATTCCACAAGCGAAAAAACTGTGACATACATCAATCTTCACAAACGTCTAATTTCAGGTCACAAACTAGGACAGGTATAGATTTAATTTGGTTTCAGGCCGTGCGTCCTGAACCGCGCCAAAGTAATGGAATATCTCCAATTTAACGCTATTGACATGAAATGCATATGGACGTTGCACGTAAAGTAGTAGTTATTGTGTGATGTTTAGACTACCGTATTAGGTTTCTAGAACAAGTACGCTGATAAGTGTTGGACAACTCACAAGCTGGTCAGATCCAAGAGGTTGGCAAAACTAGCTGGAATTTTACCCTCCAGCTGATATCCCAAAAGAATCCTGCACATTCACTACGAATTGATCATATTATACTTGGGGTGTCATGATTGCGGCATGGTAGATTGGTAGGTGTCTGAAAACCATTGGGCTGCTTCGGTAGGGAACGTAATGAGCATCAAGAGCAAGGATAAAACACTAGTTGTATAGCATGCTTAAACATTCTAGTCACTATAATTTCTCAAGAAACACTTAATTCACTGTGGATACAAAACAGTTCATCGCACCTTCCGCAGGATTAAACGAAAGACGATTTCAGAAGTAAACTAAAGTTCCTTGTGGCATATGGGCCTTGAGATCTGACGGTCGCATAAACTTAGAAAAATGAATTTACTTTCCCAAATGATCGGATCAGCTAAACCTGAATTTTCTGTTCAAAGAAATAACAAATTGAGTCCATCACTCAAATACATTTCAACCGGTCTCAAGTGGTACACCGTTGCTAGTGATAAACAGTCTGCTGCTCCAGATCTACAAGCACGCCACAGAGCCCCATCTTCACAAGCAACTTCCTTTTGCGAGACTCAATAGTAAGAGTTCCTCTTGCACTGAAACTGAAGCCTTCTGATGAGAGTTTGAGATCATGGGAGACTAGGTGGTAAGTGCGGCCTTGCAATATTCAAGAGGCCACATTTCTTTATAACAACAGACTTTAAAGGCTTGTCCCAGTTAGCACGGGCACTGGCAGCACGGTCATCCCCCAATAACTGGGCAAAACTATTAAACTGTTGAATTCGCCCACTTGGCTTATACGTGGGTACCGTTGATACCACGGCCACCACAGCCATACCTGAATAATCGAACAATGAGTATGGTACATCAGAAGTCTAAAAATGGACGGGAAGAGCTCATACTAATCCAGCATTCTCGAAATCAATTTGGAATAATATGACCGGTATAAATGCTTATAAACATATAATTCACATCCAATCACAGTAGCAAGCATTACCTTTTTTACACAAACTACGTCACGGTTAATACAAAAAAAAACTGACCTTCAAGCACAGTGCCGAAAACGATGTTCCCGTTATCCAGTTGAGGAGCAGGGCCGGGGCCTGCCATCCAACTTGGCGCCGTCAGTGGAATTTGCTGGGTCAGAACAATATTGAACAGACCTACGTATACATCGTGCTCCAATGCAAGCATTTATAACTTACCTGTGGTGATCATAAACTCCACATTCCGGTAGTCTGAATTTAGTTTTATCGCCTCTTCGTCGTCGTTTTCTGATAGACAAAGGGAGACAGTTCCAGGTCTCTGATGCCTTAATTTAAAGGAATTACCCCGAACTACTTCCTCATTTCGATCCAACTTCGTTGGTGGTGACGTTTCTCCTTTGTCCCTCGGCCCTTGCCGGCCTGCTTGAATATACTGTCCTTGTAAAACTCGATTAAAAATAGTTCCTTCATACGAAGAACCTGCCGTTCCTGTACACATGTTTTTGAAGTTCTTCACCGTCTGCGGTACCTGAAACAAGAAGTATATATTTCAATATGATCCGGGTCTAATGATGCATACCGCTCATCCATTTACCTGGTCGAGTATGTAAGTGATATTTCGTGAATGTCTTACCACGTCCCTCGAGACAGGGAAGAGATTCGTAGCTCGCTGCTTTGCTGAGAAGCCGGGACATTGAGAAAGTCACGACTAAGTAATCCGATTCTCACAACTGTCTCGAAGCTGACATTTGGACAGACTCTAGTATATGGTGTAACAAACGCAGGAACATTAGGATCAGTCTAGTCGTCCGGGGTAAATTAGCTGGTCTGACTTTCAATTAATGGAATTGGAAAGTCAGGCCAATTGATTTTGTCCTCTACATCATACCTCTGCCTCAAGGTAACTGGACTGATGTCCATTGTGAAACAGCCAAAGACCTGGTGCGCTGAGTTACCATTGGAGATCAAAGAAAAAAGTTTGAGAAGTGTCCAAGTACGCAGGGCTAAGTCGCAACAAGAGAGATAACAGACCTGCTTACCGTACAAGCCAATGACAATACGCCCCAAATATTCTCCATCTGTGCAAATCAGCGACATATTACCGAGAGTTCGATCGGACCTTGCTAAGCTTGGACATTCCATGACATCGAAGTAGACGCGGTCCGTAATTGTTGTATCAGCAGCTGATGAACCAACCTCCTGTAACCACAAAAGATCACAACAAATGAGGACACAACAAATGGGATGCCATCGCGGTCTCCAAAGCCTAACCACAAGACATATTCACTGCATATTTTGCGCGAACTTTTCTTTGTTCCTGATTGCTTTACTTGAACAGCCTGTGAATGTCCACCTGTGAATACAAGGTTTTCATTGAGGGAATGGTATCATCCAACTCTGACTCGAGATATGAGCTAACGGGTTTTGAGCTGCGGAAAGTCGACAAAATCGGCATTAACTTATCGTCAAGTAAAATAGACTATCAAGTTTGATAGGCAGTGCTCGAATTAAAGGGCAAAAGTTCAAACTTATGAGAAAATAAACCTTCTGTTTTATTCTATTTTTTAAAACGAATTTATTATCTTAAATTGCGTTAGTTTCTTAAGCTCTAAATACGCATTGGAATCATTAAAAAAAAAAAAAATAACTACTGAACTCGAGCTTCGAAAACGGAATAAAACGGGAATAACAAGGTTTCAGGAAGCTGTGAATTTGTGCAATCGACTGCAACGGATAATACCTCGTCAGCATAAGAAGGCAAAGCGGCTGCAGTCGCATCAGCAGCTGCGCCCGATACAAGGAGAAGAAGCTGCCGCCGCCTGGCCAAAGGCGAATTGAAATGCCCTGAATCAGAGCAATGAGATTCCGTTCGACGACAGCAGGTTACACTGCTGCGACAAAAGGACTCTCGCGGCAGTAGTAGTCCGCCATTCGAAGGCCGTGCCGAGGAGGAAGAGAATTTCCGCGAGCGCTTGCAAGTCGGATGCAAACCAGCATTCAGCACGGAAGGCGGACAGTAGGTGGCACACCATGGCCCCGCCATAGCCACCAAGTACTGTACTCCTCTCTTTCAACAAGCAATCTTGCACTGCTACTTCCCCCCTCTTCAAAACCTAATTGAGTCCACTACTTCCGCCACAAGGTCAGTAAAGCTCAGAACACATCGTTCAAACAACAGAAGCAGCAAAACTGAAGGAACTAACTTAAGTTATACGGAGTACTAATAAGTTATGAGACATACATACATACATTCGGAGAGTGAGTTTCAGATGCGCAACAAAGAGAACGGAAGTCGATTGAAGCCTATCGCTAGGAAGGTGGTCATAGCATTGGTGCAGCGAAACCTAATAATACAACTACAGCGGATCACTCAATCACCATCTCCATCCGGATCCTCCTCCGCCATCAGTTAACAACTTACAGTGAGGGACTTACAACGGCAGCTCTTCTCCACTTGTCTTCAGTCAGTTCCTTTGAATTACCGTCGCTGCATATCATCCAGTTGGATGACGTGTGAAAAACGAAAAAGAGTAATAATATACAGTAATTTCTTTCGTTCCAGTACACGGATGTTTCCCAACAGCACAGTACAGTACATGTAATATTTTTTTAACAATGCTAACCTCAAAAATCTTTGGTTACAAAGGTTCACTAGGTCCAACAAGCTCCCACTACATTGATTTGTTCTCATAGTGACGGAGATGTCACCTTGAAAATGAGTTTTCACCACAAACTTTCATATTTATTAATTTTTGTGTTAATTAGTATTCCGTACAAAATAATACACTATATTTATTTTGATCTTGATCTGCATTAATTTGAAATAGCGAGACTTTGATAAATTACACTTTTGAAGTGATAAATCCAATGGGATAAAGTCAAAGGAAAGCTTGAATATTGGAAAACCATTTTCTAACCATAACTTGGTATGGGGAATTTTTTTTTATGGAAGTTGTCAAATTTGTCATTTAAAAAATTTACTTTAACAAAATTAATAGATACCTGGCAAGGATTTGTAAACATTAACCTTTTTTAATAGTAGATTTATATATAAATATTGCTATCATATGTAATAACAAATTATTTGAACTCTTCAATACAAACATTTTAGTATTCTTTGCTATTAAAAATTTACAAACGTCAATATTGCAAAATTAAATTAGGAAAAAAATCTTGTACAAAAAAGATTCTAATAAAAGTTTGTATGGCAAGAGTGGAATAAATCTACTTTATTATAAAATGTGAAGCATCACAAGATTACATTTTCATTGGATGAAGAAGTAGCTCAATATCTTTTTTTTTATAGTATTGGAATTGGGGCATCTAATCTAAGACATTCTAATAGAAGAGAAACTAGGATGTTCTTAAGAATTTTTGAGGATATTGCAAAAGTTATATTAATGACATCTATTGTTGGATTTTTAGAAATGACATTTGCATATTTTTGAATATTTCTAGGATCAATTGATCTAGTTTTGACTATTTTTATATCCTAATATTTGAGGATGTAGAGTAATTTGAGAGATACTTTTTGTTTTATTTTGAAAAACCTAAAAAGAATGCATTTGTTCTAGATTCTAATCAAAAAATTTATTTTGCAAAAAATAGATTTTTCATTTTTTTATCTATCTTCTTCTATAAAAGACGTATTAGTTTTAATATATTACAAGATTTCTGGGCCTTTAAGAGATTGCGAGTTCTTAGATTGTGGAAACTCTGGGAACGTTGCTAGATCATCAATCTGAAGTATCTAAGAGATTGCCACATCAAATATCAATAATTAATTAATGTTAAAAAATTTAGAATTAATTAATTAATTATATTTTTTAACTTTATTTATTTTTAATTCTTATTTTAACTCTTTTTAATTTTGATAGCAAGGGGCTATTTTTTAGCAAAGGAAACAACCCTAAAACAGTCTTCTAGAGGTTCAAATCTCCTCTTATGACTAAAAACAATAAATTATGCAAAGTTGGTATAATCTACAAATCCAAAAGTCAATATTTTCTACAATCAATTCTTTGCATATTAAATAGACAAATATCTACTTTCATGTGGTATCTATTTTAGAATTCAAAAGCATCTATGATGCAAAAAAAATTAGAGTAGGTTGATTGATTTACAACCAATATTTTCAAGAATTTTTTAGGCGTAAATGGATTAATAGGTATACGTATCAATAGTATAAAATCTAATAGTATCACTATAAATAGTTTCAGTGGCAGATTGAAGTGGAGGTCATAAAGGGAGACGGGCGTTTTGATTGCGGCAATGTTTGGGTGGCCCTGGCCAAGCGATGAGGTAACACACTCATCCCACAACTCAAAATTGATCTGTGATTAGCATTCTAGTTGCTTTTTTTCTTTCTCAATTTACACCACGCTAATGATGCTTTAAATAATGCAGGTGCCCCGCACTGGTTTCAGAACTACACTCCAGCAGTTAATAGGATGAGGTAACATCCTAACTATGCAACTTGGGACCGGTCAAGGATGAGTACTGCTTGCTTTTCATTTCCATATTCTTTAATTTCATGCTTTAGTTGTACTTTCTTCGTCTTGTCTTCATGCTTGAATTTCATTTTGTTCTTCTTACTGTGGAACATGCAAGAAAACAAATTGCAGTACTCTCCAGGCAGCCAACTTTGAGATGTTTTTGAGATTCAAACTGTCCACTTTGGTTCAATTGAGGTTTTGCTTGTTTTTAAGGTGGATATTGAACCTGAAATTGCATTCGGTAAATTCTGAAACAATATAAATGCGTGCAGCTATGTTTGGTAACACATGCATTTATGTTTGCAATATG
Organism: Neckera pumila; assembly: GCA_963969595.1. Taxonomy (NCBI): domain Eukaryota; kingdom Viridiplantae; phylum Streptophyta; class Bryopsida; order Hypnales; family Neckeraceae; genus Neckera; species Neckera pumila. The sequence continues at coordinate 40,281 of OZ018412.1, read as the reverse complement.
CATTTTCACCCAAAGTTTAGGTTGCTTTTTCAATCTTACTTCATCAATGTCATCCTTTGTGTATGATTTATAGCTTTTATTATAACTTCAATTGTTTGTATGCGGTTTTAGCTTTCTCCCAGTTTCTCTTTTGCAGGATTTTGAAATTGGATTTGAATGTGTGAACCACCGTGTTGGTTCACTTTTTAGATTGTAAAAAATAGAAACATCATGTAAGAATTTCCAAGTCCAGAAGTGATAATACTCCAAAATAAATCATGACTACAAATTAGGGAGTTTTCCATGAAATAACGATAGGAACTTTAGAATTTAGGGTTAATCTCAAAATGCAATTATGGATAAACAATGGGAAAAGTCTAGGGAAAAAATAAGAAAAAATAGGAAAAAATAAATATGAAAAACACAAAAGAAGTTGGTAAACTTTAAACTACTAGAACACAAGAATAGTGATAGGAACACTAAAATAGGATAAAAATAGTAAAGTTAGGGAAAACAATGATTTAGGAGGTTTTCCACTAAATTGGCACAGTTTATGCTAAATTAACACAGTTTACATCAAATTAGTGCAGTTTTCACTAATTTGGCATGTTTTACACTATTTTAACAATTTCAGTAAATTAGAGTTGGATGAACGTAGTTAGTAAATGAAATCCATTAGGAGTTGGGATATAGGCGAAATTAGGGTTCCAAGCTCTCTTTCTCTCAACTTTTGTGTGCATGTGTGTTTTGAGAGCTTGGTGCAAAAATGTGATGGAAATGAACAAAATATGGTAGGAAGACTAGGGAAATGAGTTAGGGATAGAACTTAAGCAACTTGATGAGTAGGTTTCAATCATTTCATGAGGGGAGATGGGTGAAAAAGCTAATTTATCAAGGCCAGATGGGAAGTTGGTTTGAGGGAAGAAGGAAGAGTGAGGTTGGAGGATTTGGAAGGATGACCAACTTTGACAAGCTGCCATGGACAATTGACTTCAAATTTGGAGCTAAAATTTGGAGGGAAGCTGCGCCTTCAAATCAGTTTTTGATCAGGACCAATGTCACCCAATTTGGAGCTCAAACATGGTGGTGGTGATAGATTTTGTGGCCAGAGGTTTGTTGGAAGACTTGGAAGGACGACCTTTTTTGACGAGCTGCCATGGACAACTGACTTTGAATTAGGAGCTGAAATTGAGATGGAAGCTGCACCTTTAAGTCAGTTTTTGATCAAGATCAATGTCACCCAATTTGGAGCTCAAACATAGTGGTGGTGATAGATTTTGTGGCGGGAGGTCTGCTGCCGTAGGGTTTTTTGAGTTGCAACTTCGGATAGCAATTGCGGCAAACTGGTGAAGCGGAAGGAGCTGAATTTTGGTGGGAAGCAAGATGAGGAGGTTAGCTTTTCAAGGGGACTATTATTGTGCCATTTGAAGCTCAAATGAATCCACGGCAGACATTTTTCCAATAGGAGGTCTTCTACCCTAGGAAGAAGCCCAATTTGAGTTTTTTGATGGAACTTTGCCCAAATCTTATGGAATGCTTGCAATTTTCATTGCATTGAATCATGGAAAAAGTTTGTGAATGCATGTGTTGTTAAATTGGGTGTTGGAGGATGTATGGGAGTGAATTTTTAGGGTTTGGGGCACATGTGGGAGCATTGCTCAAATTATACTAGGATTAGGTGTGAGATGTGTGGGATGAAAATAAAAGAGTAAAATCCAAAGTGCCAAAGAAATGGTGCAATGATTTAGTATTGAGTTAATTTACATTAAAAAGAATACAATTGGGACTATGCATGGAAATTTAGTTGTTTTGGATAAATTATGTGCTGGAATTTTAGGTTTGATCTCATTTAGTGCCCATGTTGGTGCTCTAATTGTGATTTTGAAGGAAATTTAGGTTCTAGAGTAAACATTGACGCCTGAAGTGAATTTTTAATTCATTTGGGTCATTGCATGAAGAAGTAGTGAGTTTTAGTGGTGACATTTTGTACTGGAATTCTCTTTTAGGGTTTAAATTAGCCCATTTTGGGTGCCCTACTTGAGAATTTAATAGTGATTTTGGCTATAGGAGTCCCTTGCTTGGAGGCATATAAATAAGAGTCCCATACACTTCCCCTCGGCTCAACTTTGTGGATGGATTTTGCCTTATGGTAGAATTTCACTCACAGAATGTATGAAAATACTGAGGTTTGAACAATAGTTTTATTAAAGGTAGTTCCAGTTGCAAACTGCATTCACTTTGCAAGAAATTGTCATTGAATTTGATTTGTATTTTGAAGTACTTTGTACTTGCAAATAGTCTATGAATTTATGTATGTTTTCAAATAGTTTAGAAATTGCACTTGTTCAAAGTTTTGTATGCTTCAAAAAATAATGAATGAACAACTCTTGTTTTGTATATTTGATTGTAGTTTATGCACTTCACTTCTTTTAAGTGTAGCATTTTCTATTTGCAAAGACTTTATAGAGTTCACTTGTTATGAAGAGCATTTAGTGTATGTCAAGTTTTGAATAATAGAGGTCAATATGAACCAAACCTCTATTTAAAAAATTTTCGGCAAATGTTCAGTATTTATAATGAATATAGGGTATACAAAATTAGCCCCCAATTTTTTTTTAAACAAAATGTAGGGTATATGGAATGGACCAAATTTTGAAATTTAGGTAAATATAGCCTTATAAAAATAAAATAAAATAACCTACATAGTCCCCATGTTACAGGGGCTTGAATGCACGATATCAACCAAAAACATATATAGTGCACCTCCCGAGGAACTAAAAAAGCAATAAGTAAGAACTAAGAGGTAACAAGAGGGAAACTAAAGGCAAAGAGCAAGAACTAAGAAGCAAAAACTAAGAACTAAGAGGTAACAAGAGGAAAATAAAAGCAAAGAGTAAGAACTAAGAAGCAAAAACTAAAAACTAAGAGGTAACAAGAGGGAACTAAAAGCAAAGAGCAAAAACCAAGAAGCAAAAAATAAAAACTAAGAGGTTGTGAGCTCCCAAATTGTCACTTGAGACTTGTGGATTTTTTTTTTTTAAAATTTAAAATTTAAAATAGATAAAATTATACAAAAAGTCATAAAAAGAGTGTAGAACCAAAATAGGGCTATACCATACCCATTATAGTATTTGGTCTAGTTTTGATTTTATACCTAGAATTTTCCCAAACCTCGCTTATAAAATGAATCTAAACCACACAGTAGTGGGATTTGGAGGATTTTAGTCACATAACCCCCAAAAGGCTAAACTCCACTGGAAGGTAGCAATGCATGGCTAAATTGGTCCTAGGGATTTACAACAAGCCATAGGTCGGGTCCAAGGTTAAGTTTGAATTCCCCATTAGATCAACAAATTTTCCAAAACCCCAGTTGTTAGCATGCAGGAGCCACTAAATTCAAGACGGGGCCATGGAGGAATCTCCAACCCAAGGATGGTATACTAGGGTGAATCCCATGCCAGGAGTCCAATGGCGAAATTGATTCGCCAAGATTCCGTCATCTGCCAAAAGATTTCTGCGCCATTGACAATTTAAAGAGACGACCAATTTAGGTCTCCACTGACCAATTATGCTTGGTATAAAAACGCACCTCTACATCTTTTGCAGAATTCTCTGAGAGATCCTACAAAAATCCTTGGCATCTTCCAACTTGCAGAAGAGCCTTTTCCGAACGGTCAACCGTTCTAACCTCCAACGGGAATTTCTTGTAAATTACCCAGGTTGCGGTAAAATCTCATTAAAAATTAGGATAGCTTGTTTTATACTAATAATGCATTTCAATAAGTTTTGCGGCATTCCAATAGTGGCAAGTGTCCAAACCGGCAAGATTCTTCTGGGATTAATCATGTCACGAGATCCTCAAGACGTTGACCAGCATTCTAGAGGCACACGACAGCGAAACAACGTCAACAAGGACTCTTTTCCTACTCCTTTCACCTTTTGGAGATCCCAGACTAGTTACTTTTCTCAAAATAGAAAACTCCCAAGAGTTGAAAATTTACCACGATTGGGTTTTTAATCTAGATTAGCTTACAATGGGTTTTTGATCCCGATACGGAATGTAGGAGGGATTTTGGACTACAAACGATGTTTTGGATCCAATGACGCAATCCATTTGACATTTAGAGTTGATCTCCAAAAGTTAAGAGGTTGGTCCAGCATAAATGGTAGAAAGTGAAATTTTAGGATTAGGATGAAAGTCTTTGAGGATGAGGATGAAAATCCAAGTTGATAAGGTTATTAATAGGAATTTAGGGTGGGAGTGAGCCCTTGGAAACCTATATAAGGGCTCCACTTTCCTCTCTAAAATCACCCCCATACTTGTTTTTGGATCCCTGGGTCCAAGTAATTTTGGATATTTTGGCGTTTGAAGCCAAAAACCTCTACGGAGTTTTTGGAGCACTTTTGGCTCCTTTTGTTGTTTTATTTCAAACTTTGAAAGTCCCTAGGGGTCCTTCTATCTTGCCTTGTGTACATTTTGTGTGTGTTTGTGTGTATTCTTATTGTTATTCAAGAGTCTTTTTATCCTTTGTGTGTCCTCGTGAACTAACCCATGCGTTTTAAGAGTCTCTTGCAGTCTTGTACTAACCTTAGAGCAATCCCCCACCGTACCTTGGCGATGCCGCTTTGGAGGGCCTGTAGTGTATAAGTCTATACTAACTAACGAAAGCTATCTTGTGTTCATATCCTTTTCTATTTCCTTTGTGTCCTAACCTCTGTTTAATTGTTTTTTCCCTTGTTGAGTGGCCCCCCCTCCGGGACGGCAAAGCTTCAAACCTCCTTTGTGTCTTTTCTCTAACGTATGTCCTTACCTTTGTCTAAACTTTGTCTTACTAAGGGGACCCCCCTCCGGGACGGCAAAGCTTCAAACCTCTTTTGTGTCTTTTCTCTAGCTTGTGTTCTTACCTTTGTCTAAACCTTGTCTTGCCATGTGAACCCCCCTCCGGGACGGCAAAGCTTTGAACCTCCTTTGTGGTTTTTTTCTAACGTGTGTCTTTGTCCGTGTCTAAACCTTGTCTTGTCTTGTGAATCCCCCTCCGGGACGGCAAAGCTTTGACTATGAAACCTAGAAGAGTTTGGCATCTTTTATGATTACCCCCACAACGGCGAAGCTTTGATTATAAGGTCTAGAAGAGTTTGGCATTATTTACAAAGTTCCAAGCGCCTTCCTACCTTAGTTTCCAAATATCCATGTGAGGATATTCTCGTTAGTTTCCAAATATCAATGAGTCTCGGGTAAACATTCAAACTAGTCTAGACGCGTCTTCTAGTTGTGATAGTAGGAACCGGGACACCACCTAGTCTAGTTATAGAGTTCTTAGTGTTAACCCCCCAAGTCTAAAGTTTGAGTATCCCCACCCCAAGTGAAGCTCTAGTATTACCAAACCAAGTCTAAGAGTTTAGTGTCCCAGCTCCAAGTCTAAATTTTATTTGATACCCAGCTGATGTCAAAATTTCCGTAATACAAGACCATGGGGTAGCCAGTCCAGATCAAAAATCAACAAGACAGCGAGACCGCTTGAGGGGGCTCAAGTCCAGATTAGATATCAATAAGACAAATCAGCTGGGGAGCCTGTCCAGATCAGAAATTAACAAGATGGGGCGAGTTCGGGGGTGCTGTCAAGGGACTTGGGGTCTGGGGTCCAAGGAGTGGGGCTCAAGGTCTGGAGTCCAAATGCTGCGTATTGGGGTCCGAAAGTTGGGCTAAGTGCTGGTCCAGGGACTTGAGTTGCTAGGGCCAGGGTGTTGGAGCTCCTAAAAATTCACAAAAAAGTCTAAAACTACTTGGAGGTCCACAGTCTACTTGGGGAGTCGGGCCTGTTCCAAAAAACGTGAATTTGACCAGGGGAACGTTGGAAGTAGGGGGGGGAAGAAACAAAGTAGAGAAGAAAAAAAGAATAGAAGAAATGGAGTCAAGTCTGGAATAAGCTCCACATAAGATAGCCGTCTATCCAAAAATTTGCAAAAAACACTCAAAGATACAAGGAGAAGAGAAGGAGAAGATGGCTATATACATGATGACATAGGAGAGAGACAATAAATAGTGTGCTAGGTTAGATAGACTAGGTAGACTAGGTAGACTAGGAAAAATTGCAAATGAGCCTTGATAGCCGTTAGAGGAAGATTGGAAGATGACGACGTAAGAACTTTGTAAGAAAATAGTGGACACATTTATGACGCTTAGTTGTCAAGGTTGGTAGTGCAAGGTCACCATCAAAATGTTTGGTGGAATAGTTCTAGAGTAGAAGAAGGGAATGAAAAGAAAAGGGGGCTACAGGGAGAAAGAAGAAAATTAGATCAAAACCAATTGTAATCTTCTATCTTAAGCCATGGGTGTAATTGAAAAATAAATAAAGGATTATGATGGAAAACAAAGATGCGTACGTGGACGTGGACGAGGTCGTTTCTAATACCGGCAGTGACGAGGGAAGTCATTAAGCTAATCTTTGGTGTTTTTTCCTAATTATCCCTTGGTTTTCTTAATTAGCCTTAATCTGCGTTAACGAGTAGAGATTAGTGACAATTAGCAGTTTAGATTCAAAAGTAGAAATTAGGATTAAAAGTCAAAACTTAGTAGTAGTTTAGTAGTAATACCTAGGATTAGGTTAGGAGTTCAAAAAATTAGAAGTTAGACACTTAGAGGTTAAAAAATTTAGAAATAGTTATTAGTTTAGGAGTAAAAACCTAGGGTTAATTTAGAGTTTAAAAATTAAGTGTAAACTTTAGAGGTTAAAAAGCTTAGTATAGAACTTTGGGGTTAAAACCTAGAAGTAATTTAGAAGTAAAAACTTAGGGGTAGTTTAGAAGTGAAAACTTTAGAGTAAAACTTAGAAGTTAAAAGATTAGAATAATATTTAGGAGATAGAAATTAGAAGTTAAAACTTAGAGTAAAATTTAGGGGTTAAAATATAGAAGTAATTTAGAGGTCAAAACCTAGAGGTAGCTTAGAAGTCAAAACTTTAGAGTAAAACTTAGAAGTAAAATTTTAGAGGGAAAAGTCAGAATTTAGGGTTAAAGAAGAAAGATAGGAGATTGAAGTCAAAAGTCAAAAGCTAGAATTAAAATTAAAGTAGAAGTAAAAAACCTAGTGTCAAAGGTTAAAACATAGAAGTTCATGTAGAAGGTTAAAAGTCACAAACTAATTGGGACAGCCAACTAGTGGAAAATAAGCGGGAAACACTATGGAAGGGACATAGGACAGATTAAAGTGTTTGGATAAGCTTTGATTACCTAGGTTGGCCCCTTGAGTTAGCAATTAGTTAGTAGATTCTTGCATGCAGATTATAGCTACCACTACTGCCATCTACAAAACTAGGAAACATTAGCAAGATCCATTGCTTGAAAGGCACAGTGGACCTCGCTCGTAACACCCGTATATCTGAACATAGTGGATAAGTGGCTGGAACCGGGACAGTGTCCACGTTATTACCAAGGGTGGGTAATAAAGCGTCCATAGAGGTAATAAGAGAAAGTTAAAAGCAAGAAGTAAGAACTAAGAAGCAACAAGAGGCAAGAACTAAGAAGCAACAAGAAGCAAGAATTTAGAAGCAAAAAGAAATAAGATCTAAAAGGCATTTACAAAAAACAAAAACTAAGAGGCAACAAGAAACAAGAGCTAAAAGGCAACAAGAAGCAAAACCTAAGAGGCAACAAGAAACAAAGAAGAAGAAACAAAAATAGCCAAATGTTGCACTTTGAGGAGGTGGTTCTAAAAAAATGACAGTTAGGGTCTTATAATCCTAAATTAGTGGCAGCTTCATAGAAGTGGCGGCTAGGATTTTAAACCCGAGTTATATAATCTGCCCTAGTACTGTGTATGATTTGCTCTAGTTATGTGACCTGTCTAAGTCATGCACATGATGTGCTCTACTAGTCATGTGACTTGTCTTAGTCATGTATATGATATGTTTTAGTCATGAGACTAACCAAATCATGATGACTATACTAAGCAACAAAGCTTTTTTAACCACCAAATTTGATCCAAAGTAAAAACATATATTGACACTAAAATCCTGGGTATGCAACTCATGTATTAAATACATGGATCATCGGCATTAAAACGGCTTAGAGGACAACTTTTGTAAAAATTATCAAATTAAAAAAACCAAAAGGTTAGGTGAAGACCAAATTAAAAAAATATATATATAGGAAATGTTGAGTTGCATACATATTATAAAAAATTCACAATATATATAAAGAAATTAGAACACCTATATATAGTTTTAAAATTCCATACAAGAAGTTTCTTCCAATTAAAGTTATTTTTTCATTAAAAAGCCTAAAAAGTTGGATACCTTATCTCATAATACATGTATTGAAATAACTCATATAATTTGGTTTATAATGCAATTATTGTCGTAAAAAACATTCATTTCATGTGTTATTACATTTTTTGGATTTTAAAGGCTACAAGAATTTTTAACATTAACCCCTAAAGGACCAAGGCCTTTTTTCTGCCAAAAAACTCTTAAAACTGCCATTTCTACAGCAAAGAGTAAAAAAAATTTAAAAATTGTTTTTTTTGCTCATCTAACCATAGGATCTTATACCTAATTGATATGAGAATGTGTGGAAAAAATTTCAGAATTTTTTTCCACACAGATTGCAAGAAATCTGCGTTTGAAGTGAAAAAAACAAGTTTTTCAGCACATTGCGGGACTAGATTTTTGACTTTGAACATTTTTAACTTAAATTTTTTGCACTATAGAATTTTGAAACTCAAATATTTCTTGTGGAGAATTGAGTTGAGAGTCTAGTGAAAAAAAAGAAATAAAAAAAAACATAATTTTCATTCTTAAGAAAATTGTTAAGTAGAAGTAGGTACAAGATAGAAGGAAAATCTAAAATATTAATATCTTTTAGATGGAAAAAAAATGCACTACTTCCAATGGTGAGATTGTTCTAGCACAAAAACTAAACCATGTGGAACTTTTTTTTTGAAAAAATGCAAAAATTGTATTCCAAATGAATCCTACAAGTTATTTTTTTCAAGACGATGTTCTAATTGCCCAAAAAACAAGATTGTCCACCACTTTCTCATAAAAAATCCAAATGAAATGAATCAAAGCTTCCCAAACAGACAAAAATATAATCTATAAGAAAAAATAATTTTAAAAGCAAAAATTTAATTTTTTTGCAAAAAATTTTGGCTGCCCTTTTTCCCCTGTTTTGAGCTTATTTGGGCATAAATTTTGTTCCCGAGCATTGATTGAAAAAAAATTATATTCCCCATGAAGCTTATGAGTTTTTCTATCTCCAAAAAAAGTTTCAGAAAATCATGAGAAAATTCAGCCTGTAGGTATCTACCCAAAACCCCATTTGTCCCCAAAATGGACAATGGTCCTTTAGGGGTTAAAACAAATTTTATCCCTTGAAACTGGACAAAAAATGCATTATAAGTGATTATAATCAAAGCCATATACCTGGGGAGATCACTGTTGATTTTTTAGAAAACTACGTGAGTTAAAAGATAGGGTCCATTTAATTTAAAACAAAAGAATTTTATATAATATGTAGGGCTACTATAGGGTCTATGAAATGCTATATACTCTATTATATATAAATTAAGGTATAGAAAAACATCATGTAGTAGGATTTTTTTATTAACAAATTAGCCTTAACAAACAAGGATTGTGCAAATTTTTCATCGTACGATGAGTATAGATGTGGACAAATAATTTCATGTAGATGATAAAATGGACATAGTCAAGAAAATCTACAATGAAAGATGTTTGATTGACTTGTGCCACGATACTAGTAGTGCATATATCAAAAAATTTAAGTGTAAATGTAATTAAGACACTAACCATAAGTGGCAAAAAATGTCACATTCTACAAATAGGGAGGTTTACCTAATTACCTTAGTGGATTCAATGAACTAATAACTATACAATATGAGGATATGGTTTATAGTTTGTTTAACTTTATTCTTTGAAGCCATAAATGTTACACACTTATATTGAATGATATGTTTATGAGATAGTTTCCATGGAGATTTTGAAATGTTCAATGGTAAACTTGTTATTAACCCCTGCCGGAGTGTGTTTTCGAAGGAAAAAAGTCCAAAACTACTCATTTTTGATGATTGCCCAAAATTTAAAACTAATATATTTTTTGGAGTTTCAAACATACCAAAGTGTATTAAACAAGTCAGGCAATGTGTAGAAAATTTTTTAGCCCATTTGACTATGTGGATTAAAAGATTATAACATTTGAAGTGAGAATATTTTTTTTGTTATACCAACAAAATACAGCCAATAGACTGCAAGCCTTCATAGAGAATTTTTTTTGCTCTATACAAAAATGAAGATTTTGGCCATTCATATAGATATAATATTAGGTTTACTCATGAAAAACTTGAGAAGCAAGTATAGAGTTTGGCTTACTCTAAATCAACCTACAATGTAAGGAAGTTAAGTGCATTGGCAATACACTAGTCATTTTTGATGGTTTCTTGTGCAATGAGGAAATTTTTTATTTGAAATTCAAACTAGTAAAAATTAAAGACAAAAAATTTAGAACACAATATGAGGGAAAATTTTCAAGAACTTTAACTGCACATATTGCAAGATAATAGGGCTTGAAGTAGAAGAAAATGTTCATTCTTGAAGCTATCCCAATATAGCGAATAAAATTTGACTCTTCTTAGTTTATGATTTGGGAACTAAATTTTTTTTATAATTGTATTCCATATTTTATTAGTTACATATATGCCAAATTTCAAAAGTTGATGAGCATTTTTGCAAAAGATGCCCAAAAGATGTCCAAATTGCCTGGGTTGCTAAAAAAATTCAAGGCAACATAACTTTTGTTTTGGGTGCTCAATTAGGAAAAAGTATACTCTCACTAAAGGGGTTCATGTTCAAACCTTATGTCAAAATTTTGTAAACAATCAATCCAAATTGACTTTTTAGATCCTATTTGGATTTTCAATTGTTTATTCAACGGACAATTGGTCTTCAGGAGTTAAAAAATACCACTTGGTTGATTGGACACTTAAATTTTATATGTAAGATAGCTCCACTTAAAAAAACGCATGAATGAATTTACAAAAAACATAGGGTATTGGAAATATGCCCCTCGTAGCTTTTTATATAAAAATACAGTCATCTTAAATACAATAATTAAGGTAAATAGCCTCACATCAAATACCCTCTTAACTCAAGTGTATACATAAATTACAAGGAGTAATTCCCCTGGGGCCATTTAATATGGGACTATGGGAATTGCGTATCCGAGACGAAAACTCCACAAAATGCATGAAGGAAAGTTACAAGGCCTTAAAGCACCTACAGTTATGGCAAAATAAATCTAAATGGATGCCATGCATTTGTCAAAGTATCTACATCCGTGCACAAAGTCTGCAAGAGCAAAAGTATTTGATAGAGGCACTATTTAAAAGCATCTTTGAAGCAAAAAAGGGATTATATTTTTATAGTCTATATCCTTGTAAAAACATCCAAACAACCATCTTTTAATTGCAATACAAGTGTGCATGTGCCTACATAAGCTTCAATCTTCATGTGAATAATTTTGTGACTTTTGTAGGGCGTATAGAGACTCTAAAAATGTAGCTTTTATGACAATGCTAAGCACATTTTCAAGAAAGAAACAAACTTCAACACATAACATATGTGAGTATTTTATATATATCCCTGTGATAAAGCATGCACAACCATGTTCTTTATTTGTGTGCTTCAAATTATAAGTTGGATATTTAAGTATTGTTCAATTGGCATTCTAAGCAATGAACAAGTATTTTCTAATGACAAAGTGTAAGTGGATCAAATCTTAACTAAAACTTATAGAAATTGTAAAAATGACAGGTTTTGAGGTGGTTTTACATGGTTTCATCCAATTTACTTCCAAATTCAAGCTGAGATATTCAAATGTTTGTGAATTTAAGTTATAGAGCACCGCATGTCTATTCTAAAAGAGTAAAAAAATTTACAATGGTTATTTTTAGCAAAAAGTATGGATGGATGAAATTTTGTCTCTAATTCATCCTTCAAGATTTCATCTACATTTTCTTTTAGCCTATAAGTCTAAATTAGATTTTATTTTCAAGATTGGATTCAAAATATCACCTAAATTGAATTGGATGACTTTTTTTCATTTTTTATCCAAAACTAATACTCTTAACTATCTCATTTCATCATATTTTATCTTCCTTAATTTTTATCTATTTTTAAAATTGTGATATGTTATTAGGAAACCTCTTGAATTCAAAGTTGGATTTTAGTAAATTCTGAAAAGTGTGACTTAAACCTCTTAATTTCCAATGTAACTATGCTTTCTATGAGATTAGAAATAACAAAGTGCCAAATTTAAGGGCCATATATACAACTTAAATGATGACTTTTATAACAAGTTTTATAAATTCTATCTATGATCTTATTCTTCTCTTTCAACCTATTTCTTTCTACTTCTCCCTCTTGACTTGCTCTAAATTATTTTCTATATTTTTCCTTTTTTTCCTTTACTTTTTGGGATATTTTAGAATGAAAATCTTTGTCTTTTCTTTCTACTAATTAACTCCTAATTATTTATGAGTCAAACAATTGTAATGACATAAGTCTCATAAGTGCTATCTTAGTATATACTTAAGACTTTAAAACTCCATTTGGTCAACTATGCGTCTATGCGTGTTATAATCAACAATTTTTTTTTAATAATACATAGTCAAACCTCTATAAGGGGGTCAAATTAGTCTTCTAACTATGCCCAAAGCTTCAAGTGGCAACTTGGAACCTTTACTTCTACTTCAAACTCTTAGACTCTCAATACAAATCGCACTTCTCACTTACTTTTGCTCCATGGCCACTGGAGTATGGATTTTTCTTGCACAACTTTTTTTCCTCTTTAGATTAGAGTTTTTCCAAGCTTCAAGTATTTTATCTAAACTCTACAACCTTCAATCTATATTACTAGATTAAATGTATTAGATTTCACTTTGTATTAATCAATCTAATTAGCTTTCAATTTGTATCACAATCATCAGCCTCATGACAAGTCCCAATAACGAGATAAGGCAAGCCCGGTTTCTAACCTGGGTTCCTAGATTAGGTACTGCTTTGGTGTTATAGTTTGTTCAGAGGCTTTAATTCCTCTCTAATTTCCCCCTAAATCCTTAAAAAAATACAATTATCTTCTGTTGTTAATAATTTTATTCCTCTCTGCTTCCCTTCTAAGTCCTATGAAAATTTTAAATATATTAATTAAAATATAAACATATGCCTTTCCAAATTATTTGATGCTAGTTCTATAGGTGATATAGTAATCCAAAAAATAATATTTTTTTAATAGACATGAAATAAAGCCACACCTACACTAAAAAGAATGACCCTAATGGCCAAATTACAAGAGGGACATCTTAGATTGCTCACCTTTTCCTTAGGTTGCCCTAAAAGAAAAAAATGGCTACCAAAAAAATGTGATTACAAAATATGACTGACAAATAAATATGACTACAAAATATGATTGAGGCAAAAATATAACTGAACATTCTCCAAATATGTTTTCTGCCCAAGTTTTCTTTAGGCTATCTGAAAATTTAAAATATATTAGTTATAATATAAACATGTGCCACCCCAAACAATTAGACGCCAATTCTATAATAGACACAACATACAAGTTTTTTCTTTTTTTTTTTTAATTTTGAAAAGACCCATGCAATGAAAAGAGTAAAGATGAGGGCTATAAAATGGTGCATTTGCACCTCCCAATGGCATCATCCTAAATCCTAAATCAATCCTAAGGCCTAAGCATTGGACCACCTATTAGAGCTTTTATCTTGGCTGCATTGACTATCCTTACTATGATCCAAAATTAGGACGCAACCAGAACAAGGTCATTGCAGACTGTGGGCGCTTTATTCCCACCTTTGGAATAAAGCGTATACAACCGGGCTCTAGTTTTTGTCGTAAATAAAATTCTATCGGGTGTTAATATATATAATCCAATTACGCCTTCCAAGCAATGAATCTTTGATGTTGTTCCTATTCTTAGCTTTGTTCACTTCTATTTGCTATAAAAATCCAAAAGATGTTAGTATTGTTCGGCTGGTTTTTACTATGATTGATTAACAATCCAGCTATGATCTGATATTAGTCTGCAAGCAATAAAGGGAATGGTATAAAGTGTAAGGTTTCTTTTACCCTTTCCAAAATGGTGAAGAAAGCTGAAATTGACATAAATCCCTAATGGATAATGGCAAATGAAGTTAGAACTAATTAGTCTCTTTTTTTCGATAAGTTTTTGATAAATTTCGATAAGTTTTTATTATTACTAATGGAAGATAAATTCAAACTTACTTCTAGAATTAAATAGTTTTATCTTAGAGATGTTATTTCTATACTTGTTATGGTAAAATAGAATTACTTTTGACTTCCGTGATGAAAAATATTTCATTGGTGAATTTTGACCGTGTCGATTCATCAAAATTCTTACATAATTCTTTCTTACCTTAAAGTTCTTAACTTTTGACTTCTTGGGTAATTGTTATTTCATTGGTGAATTTTGACCGTTATCCAATTCATCTAAATTCTTACACAATTTTTTTTTACTTTTTACTTCTAAGATTAAATAATTTTACTATTAAGATTTGATTTTTTCATCTTAAAAGTAAAATAAAAGTACTTTTGACTTCTTTGGTAAAAGTTGTTTTACGGATAAATTTTGACTGTTATTCGATTCATCAAAATTCTTCCGTAATTTCTTTTTTATTTTGGAAATTCAAAAATTACTTCTACTTCTATCTTTTTGTCTTTATTTTTACTCTAGATTCTAAAATTCTTAGATAATTTTCTATTTTTATTTTTTATTTTTACTACTATTTTTATTCAAGATAAATTTTGGTAATTTCTGGTATGGTGAAGTATTTTAAGATTATGTCAATTTCTTACTAACTTGCATTATTTTTCTATTGTAAATTTTAAAATTCCTTGGTGGATTATTTTTGGATGATTCTTTCTAATTTGTTCTTAGTTTCTTTTCTAACTTTAATTTCTTGTAACTTTTGGAGTTTTTATCCTATTTGTAATTGCAAATACTTTTTAGAAAGCTATTCAAATTTTCTATCTAATTCTAAATTCTAATTCTGATTTCTTGTGGTTCTTTATGTTCTAAATTGCATTCCTAGGTTCCTAATTCTATAGTACTGAACCTACTTAACAATACTAATTTAATTCACTAATTTGCACGTTAAAGAATAAAATAAAAGAAAGGTTTCTAAGAACTTACTCCAAAAATTGCTGATTCAATGACGCCATCCTTGTTTATCATCATTGTGATTTTGTTGTAGTCGAACGTAGCCTCCATGTCGTATTTTCTTTTCTTCAAGATGGGAAAAACCCAATTTCTTTGTATCTCTTTTCTTTTCTTTTTTCTTTATAACTTTTTCTTCTTTTATAATGTTGTCTTTTTTTTGGGGGATATTTTTTCAAAGAAATCCTATCAAGTCTAATTTAATGGAGACTTGCTAAATGGTTTTAAAAGTCAAACAAAACTCCAAACAAGCTTGTTTAACCTTTTCCTAATAATAACTATGTTCTAAAGTCCTGAAGCCGATTGGTCCTTATTTTAGGCTCTTCCTCTCGTTTCTAATCCAATGAAATTTGCATGCAATAAAGTCAATTATGCCTTATTAGTGGCCCAAATGGAGTTGTAGTTTCTTAGCAATCAAACTTCTATAACTACTAAACTTCCAAACGTTGCTCTAATGTTGTTGCACACAGTTTTGGAGTTGAGGTGAACAATTTGTGAGTCCAGAACAATGTGTGCAAATCCAGGCAGGATTTAGAGTAAGAGATAGAGCTCCAGAGTTTGCATCCAACTTGCTTGGGCACTCTATTGACTTTGGAGTTGATACCTCTAGATTGGTAAGGAGTTGGTCTTCTCTAGTCCCTGACACCATCTCTAGCCTTGAAATTTATAAAAAAAGCTAACTCTGGTTTTTTAATAACCTCTTTGTACTTTGAATTATCTGAAAGAAACTACTCTGGTAGGATCCTCTCTGGATTTTGAAATTTGTAAAAGAAAGCTAACTTTTTTTTTTTGGGACCTCTCTATACTTTGAATTTTCTAAAAGAAAACTACTCTGGTCTGGATCCTCTTTGGATTTTGGATTTCTAAGAATTCCTAGTATTCAATTAGCAAGAAAAAAACTAAAATTTTGGGGCTCTGGGAGCATCATCCCAATTTTGTTTTTTAGGTTTGATGTATGTGATATAGCCTAGTCAATCAAGCAACCGGCTCTGTCCCGACCCCCTGCTTGGCTCCGACTTGCCTCTGATTCCGACCTGCCTCTATTTTAGCTGGCTGCTGGCTGGCCGCTTGGCCAAGTTGGCTGGCTGTCGGGTTTTTTTTTTTTTTTGAACTCTGGTTTGGAATTCAGTCCAAATCCTTTGGCCCTTGCTTAGTCAATTTTTGGAATTCAAGTCCCAATTTGGGATACAATTCTACACTGGGTCTCCTATTGGGGACCCTTTATCCTAAATAAAATTGGAAAAAATTAGTAATAAGAGCAAAGCTTCATCGTCCGGGGGGTTAACCCCAAAACTCTAAGAATAAAAGTTGAACTTGGGTTCAAAGCTTTGCCGTACTAGAGGTTTTAACCTCAAATTTGAAAAAGTTTTTGCAAGAGTTTGGTTACACCTAGAATATCAAGAGTCTTGGATCTAATCCAAAATCTCTCCAAATGATCCACACACTTTTGAATCACATATTCCACGTCAAGGCTTTAGGGGAATTTCCGCTAACTAAATGGTAGAAAATTCCACTCCGAGTAAAAGCTCAATGAAATGGTGTTAGTATTTGACTTTAAAGAAAATACGCATGATCATGCAAGCTTTAAGGTATTTGAACTAACAAAGCCAGGATTTGGCTCAAATATCCTTGGTGTTAGTACTCAAGATGATTTCAAGAATGATTCAAGCGCAAGGGCTAGCAAGCTTTCCAAAGGGACCCCAACATCCTTTGAAATGGGCTCAATACAAGAGGTAATAGAGAAATCAAGGAGCAAAATAACTCTAAATTGCAATTCAAACAAGTTTTTGACAAATTGCCAAAATTTCAACAACGTGGCCGTGTTTTGGCCAAAGCTTATAAAATAAAAAAGAGGGGTGCAAAGAGAGGGGAGGAGAGGGCCTTATATACTTGCTCAAGGCCCTCAACTTCTCTCCAGTTACCTACTTCTACTCCTAGGTAAACCCAAATTAACTTATTTAAAATTCTACACTACTGCTGTGATCGCTCTAGCTTTTGGATAAATGCTCCAAACTCTAACCCGATTGCGCCATTGTCTTTAGAAGACCCAAATTAGTCCAATTGGTCTCCCCACCCCCAACTTCCAGGCCGTTTTGTACGTCAAAACCAACGTTTAGCGTAGTGATAAAAAGGGTAAAAATTCCAATTGTTGGAGGTGATTTTACTTTCAAGTTTTGACTGGCCAAGGTTATTGATAAGGTCTTAGATAGTAAAAAAAAAGTCCAAGTTGACTCCAATCGGGCATCATGAGCTCATGGTGCGCCGGTCGACTCAACAAATGTTTTTAAATGCATTAAAAATCCGTTAACGCTGCCGGTTCTAGTATTTGTCGGGGTCGAAATGTAATACAATTTGGTCAAGTGCTTTATTAGCACTAAACATTCTATCTGAATTTTTGATGGGATTTTACCACCACTTTGGGATTTTCTAGAAATTTCCCAATGCATAAAAACACGGTTGACTTTCTAGAGAGTCATTTCTGTAATTTGGAAAATTATGAAACTTTTTGGGCAATCTCTAGGAAGTTTCTAAATGCCATGTGCAAGCTCACATCTTACTTTGTATTGATCAGAGGAGTGTCTAATTGAATACCTTTTAGTAGAGGGGAATCATTATGAATATATGGTTAATTTTCTCTCGGGGGGGGAAAATCATTTTGGATATAGGATTAATTCCCTCCCGAGGGGAGGCATGATCTAGGGAATCTAGCAATCAACCTTCACCGTTACGTTCTTGGCATGTTTTTTTATTAGAATTGTCGTTATTTGCTCATGGATTGCTCGTAATCATGGTTCATGGTTTTACCTGCATTATCACATGATTTCTTTTCTATCTTCTAATCTTTATTCTAGATATTTCACATGCTCCTCAAAAGTCTATTCCTAGGTGGTTCTACGATTTGGCCATCAGGGCTTAATACTATCCGAACTTTTAAACATTCTCTCAAACACCTAAATAGACCTAATATTAATTAGCCCATTGAAGTGTTTAGAGTGTTTCCGGACTTCTCGGTCAAATTAAACAGCATTCGTAGGGATTTCTTCCAAATGTCATGAGAATATACTTATACTATCTTTTTAATCCTAATTAACCGTAAATGTGAGCAAAAAGCAAAAAAATAAAATTCTGAGGTTCAAGTGCTAATTTGAGGGCTCACACAGACTTAGTGACATAAAACCCTAGAATGTCCAATTTTACTATGGATAGTTATGTTTTTGAAAAAAAATTGATTTTTAGAGTCTAGACCAAGGATTAAAATCCTTGTTCGAATGCCTAGACAACCTAGGCAAAGCCAACCATCTTGCAACAAATTCTTTTTGTATCTCCCTAATCCATTTTATTCTTCCTCTACCGCCATTAGCAATAAGTACCTTGGCAATAATAACCATCACATTTTCAAAGATTGTTGTTAATTTACTAATAGACAAGATGCCAGATTTTTGCACGCTGCCCACCAACCCACTGAATTTAAACCAATATTATGATAGCTCTACAATATAGCAAGCTTAACCATCAATTCTACTTGGCCATTACAAAGGCATGGCTGTAGACCTTGTTAGAGAGAACATTATTCAGAACCGTGTTCAGAACACATTACTGCAAGAGCTAAATTTGTTTTATCCTACCACCACTATCATTGAACTTTATTCCAATCCTGACACATTTAAGGACACAATGGAGAAGATTATTAACCCCTAAAGTTCCATGACTATGTTTTCACCAAAAACACTCAAAAATTGCCATTTTTAGTACAAGTATCAAATTTTTGAAAAAAACTTTTTTGACACATGTAACCATAGGATCATATAGTAAACTAGTTTTAGAAGATGTGGAAAAAATTTCAGAATTTTCCACCATGCGGATTGGAAGATATTAGCATTTGAATTGGCAAAAATCTGTTTTTTAGTTCCTGCGAGAAACAGGGCAGCTGCACTTCACAAGGTGACATTTGTATGAAAAAATGTCCAAAATGGTGGTGCTTCTTTGAATTACTTTTCCTGAACAAGTTGGCTACATGCTTAAAAATGTTCAAATCATTTGGAATTGTACACCATATACAAAAAAAATAGTAAGTAGAAAGAAGTAAAGAATGATCCAAAATACTAAATTGTTAAGAATCTAATTATGGAATTGAAAAATGCCAATTCCAATGGTTGTAAGGTTTTAATAAACAAACTAAATCCTATGATTTTTTTTTTTTCAAAAAATATTAAAAATTGAGTTAAATAAACAACTTCAAAGTTTATTTCAGAGTAAAGAATCCGTAATTGCCCACAAACTAAAAAACCTCATAACCTTTTATTCATTTGTCAAAATGGAATGATTTAAGGCATTCCATATATATATATCACTCTAAAAAATCAATTTCAAATTTTTATTTTTGAAAAAAGTGATTTTTTTAGACCTACCCAAATTGCCCGCTTGGTGAAAAAAGTAACATATTAGGCCATAACTTTTGACTCCTATTTTCAAATGTCAAGAAATTTAGTGCACATGAAAGATGTTCCTCGTCCCCGCCTTGTATTAAAATTTCAGCTTAAAATATGTAAGTCTCTAGTCCTAGGTACCTGTCCAAAATTGCTAGGTTGCTAAAAATAACAGGCTGGTCCTTTAGGGATTAAATCACCTAATCTACCAATACCATAACGTTCATCAATCACAGAGTCATAGCATCTAATTAATTCTCAATCTTGTTGAATGGACGAGCCTAAAGCAGAATTTAGTGAAGAAGTATAGTCCTAATGCCACTTTCTTTATTGTAGTAATTTAGGGTATTATCAATATCCATTTATTGCTACTGAGTGACCCCATTTTCTTGCATTGTTAACCCCTAAGCGCTCAAGCAACCATTTTATGGTCGCTGCCCAACTTTGGGCAAAATTTTCGGCCAAAAAAAAAAAAAAAAAAAAATTCTTTTTTTCTTGCAAACAATTGGGTTGTCTATCAATATTTATACTCAAAACTCATATCAATACGGTCAAACAAAAACTATAAGAGAAATAGCACAAAGTGTCTAGATTTGCCTAGTGTTGAAAAATTTACTATTTGAGGAAAGTGTTGGTGTTCTCATTACTAGATCTCATGCATTTTTTCACAAATCAATAGAAACCACAATTTTGACCAATAAAAAAAATTCAAATGCTAAAAATAGAAATTGTATTTTTGATGAATTTTTGAAGTTGTATCTTCAAAATTCATTTAAAAAAAATCTAAGAATAATTTTATAACTTTGACCGTATGGGTGCTTTCTACTTTTCATGCTTTACATTATCTTCTTTGATGCAAACTTCAAAAAAATTTTAGAACTTATATTTTATAATACATTTGTATTTTATCCAAACCCCTTAGGCTTTTAGGGATTAATATTAAGGTTACAAGAATGTACTTGGTATAGAAAGGAGATAATGTTAATTGAATATTCTTTTAATTTCCTTTTGCCTTGTTGTATTTGCTTCAAATACACTACTTGGTTAATAGACATACTAGTGACTATTGGCAATTTTTTGGAGTTAATTTTTTTTCTATAGTCAAGTGTTAATCTGAGCTATTTGTTTAGTAGCAATTGTTTTTACCATTAGAAGAATTTTGAGGCCTCCAAGAGACTACGATTTATCAAGCCTTGGAAACTCTAGGAACACCCTGGAAACAATAATCTGACGTGGTCACGAGAGTGCCACGTCAGAAAATAATAAAAAAACTAATATTTTTCAAAATCCTATATTTTAATATTTTAAAATATTTTGAATTATATATATATATATATATATATATATATATATATATATATATATATATATATATATATATATATAAGTTTTTAATTTTTAAAATATTTTTGACTGTTCCCAGCTGCGGAAACAGCCCTGAAACGGTCCTTTGCGAAGCCCTCAAATTTCTTCTAATGCTTTGGTACTTTTAGGTCAAATCCATTCATTAAGTGGATTTGAATTTCTATAAAAAAATTCATCACTAAAATGAAAAAACAACATTTTAATAGTTTTGTCTTTGTCTTTGTGAAGAGTCAATGCTTAAATTGTACCTCCATCGTTGCTGCCCCAATTGGTTGTAGTGATTTATTCTTAGATCTAATTGTTGAGAGTTTGAAGACTATTATATTTACAAAAAGTCCCTACCACTAATTCAATAATTTCAATTATTTTTAGTATGATCACAATTCATTGATAGATATGTACTAAAAAT
The DNA here is from genome assembly GCA_963969595.1 of Neckera pumila. Taxonomy (NCBI): domain Eukaryota; kingdom Viridiplantae; phylum Streptophyta; class Bryopsida; order Hypnales; family Neckeraceae; genus Neckera; species Neckera pumila. The sequence continues at coordinate 18,837 of OZ018412.1, read as the reverse complement.
TCATTGTAATAGTTCTAAAACAAAATTAAATTTCTAGTGTAATTACATAATTTTTATTTACATATTTATTTAAAGCATTTTACTACTAACAAAATCTTCATTTTGGATTTTCTTAGTGTTAATATTGTAGGAATGTAACTAAAATATTTCTTTGATGCTATTTTGGCATTGATATGATGACACTTTCACTTTCAATGTACCACTATGTTGTTAGTTATTATGTCACTTTACACTTTTGACCACATTAGAATAAAAACGGGTGCAATTGGAAAGCTCACTAGATTCCAATTGGGAGGGTGCACTATAAGAAACCTGCGCTTTAGGTGAAGAGTTGTAAAACGTGGGTTTCTTATCGCGGTGACCACAACGGATATATCTTCTACCTTATATATGTTCCCAAAGACTTGGTGAGAGAATGGACCTTGTTATACCGTATTATTTAGAGGATGTGATATTAAAGAGGGCCGAGTGCAACAACACCGGCACAATAACCTGTTTCGATTGATGTTCGGGGCCCAGATAAGACGAGAAGCGTCAAGGGTATCAGGCATTCAGAACTACCGTTTCCGCAAAGGAGGGAGACCAGAGCAAGCGTCGAGCAGGAATGGACATGGTGAGAGAGGTTGGGGACTCCTTGATCCCAAGCTGAGCTTTTGCAGAGCAAGGGTGCTGCATGCTGCAGTCTGTTGCGGGTGCACTTATGGCTGTTGTGATGAATTGAGGGCTGAAGGAGGGAGATTTCTCGTACTGTTGCGTTAGGATGACTGAATGTGGGAAATAGTACTGCAATGCCCGCTTGTGCAGGATTTGTAGTGGGATTCTGACTTGTTTCTCTGCTCTGGCAGTTGGTTTGGAGCCATTTTAATTTGAGCTCGTGGGAGTGTGATGGAAATTGTAGGACGGAGGTGAGATGCCAACCGTTGTAGGAGAAACGTTGTATCGAGCTTTCCTGCTCTTACTACAGGAGAGTAGCGCTTGTTCCTTTGGAGCTTGTGGAGCGCGGGTAATTAATTTGCTGATTGATGATATCTTGCTGCGCAATTAGTGCAGTGCAATTCAAATAGCAGGTCCTCTAGTTCATCCCGGGTTTTTTTGGCTTAGGAGCAGATATGGGAGTTTCAGAGACTGTGCAAGAAGAAATGAGCCGTTTCGCGAACTAGGGTTTAGGATTTTCGCTTGAGGAAATTTATTCAACTTGGAATTGGGAACTCGTGATATATTGCGGTCCGTGGCAATCAGCATAGCTATAAGTTATTCAATGCTGATGACTGCGTGATCCCCAGTCTTCGAACCTTGAAAGGAGCTTGGGCCTGCAAGAGAAGAACACTCATTCATGTCTTTCCGGATTAGTACTTATTCCCGACAAAGCTAGAAAGAACTGCTCAAAGTGTGTACTATAGATGTGGTGTGAGCTGCAACAGAGTTCAGTGGCAGCAGCCTGGATTTAGGGCCGGTAAGATGTACCGAACCGATTGAGAACTCACGTTTGTGTTGCAGAGTCAAAAGCGACTTTGCTATCACCTTTGTTTGCTTCACATTTGAACGATGTGCTGGAAATGGCCAAATCGGTGCCACATATGCTGATTCCTGTCATATTCACCCAATACGACGTATCGTCATATGTCAGAATAGGGGTGTGCACGTGTGCACCATGGGGCAGGAGATTGGGCAGCTCGAACAGCAGGGGGGAAGTCAAAGTTGTGTCAGACTGGTAGGGAACGAGAAAAGTCGAAAAAACATTCCGGGAACTAGATTGAGCGATCTGTCTGGGTTGGGGATTGGGTTCTGATCCCTGTTGCGGTTCATGGATGTGTTATGACCAATTCTGATAGGTTTTCATGCATACTTCTATATATGTCATTCAAACGATCTAAATTTAATTAGTTTTGTCATTCATATCAAAGGAGAACTGTAATTTAGTTTGAACCTAATTTTTTGATGACCCTCTTTGAAGCGATGGTAATTTTCGATAGTCAAGTCAGTTGACTGGGGTTGTATGCTAATCAATGGGTGTATGTTGGATTCTTGCCTCAGCAATTGATTGATCCCGTAGACGGAGCTGCTCCTCCTGAAGCTGCAGTGGAGGTTTGCCGTCCTTGGGCAGCTTGTCTTGCTTCATTTGGCTGCCGGAAGCGTCAGGTGTGCAGTTTTGTTTGTGGACTTTATTTAACGTGTTCGGGTTTTCAGGATTGGAGGTAGTAGCAGATTTTTCGCATATGTAGTTTCTTCTCAATTTGATGTGTTTCTGTCCACAGGTTCAATTCTGAGGTCCATTCCGGCGTTGTTCTTTGTGATGTTCTTCTTAGTAACAGTTATTGTGAATTGGTTTCTGTAATGCAGGCAGATAGTGATGGGACTGCCACCTCACTTGGTGTCGTGGGATTTAGATTGTAGACAACAATTGCAGTGCAGGAGAGAACAGAGAAGCTTTTTGTTGGTGCGTGGACTAGGGGGTGCACAGGTGAGTGAATTAAGCGGTTGGATGACTTGTGACATGGGTTGGACTACTGTGGTCATGCTGACAACAAATGTGTCGAAATATGAGGTCTCCTTTACAGCAATGTCTGATAAAGAGGTTGTCACATTTTTCCAAACGTAACTGGATATGCACATGGTTGACCGAACCCTAAACCCCGGTATTGATGGGAAGAGCGCTTTGAATGGTACGAAGTTGCTTATTAACAGAGTGTTGACGTTTGTGTACCCAGGATATCTGTGCAATCTCAGTCTTCAGGTCTCCTTGGCCTATCTACCCTTCTTTATCCCTGCCCTTGCCCTCTCACATACGAGGCAGTGGACCAATTCGGTGTTCACCATTTTCATCAGTTTGGAAGAGATCACCTTCGAATTCCAATGCTTCAGGTATGTATCATATGCCCATTGTCACAGAAAGAGTTTGCCTCTCCTGGTGAGAATGTGACTGACATGGGTAAAGCATGTTGCGGTGGATTCAGGTGAACTACAGTCGGTTGAAGAAGTTTGGAAAGAGTACTTCGCGGATCCTACGCAGTGGTGGGACAACAGAGCTGACAAGGTATGACTAGATAAAAGAAAGCGGATACAATACTCGGCTCAACAAGTGACGGGACGTTTCTTGCTTGTACAAGGCCATGGGCACTTGTGGGCACTTTGTAAAGCAACAAGTATGAAATTGTGTTGTTTGCTGTCATTGAGTGGAGTGAACACTGCTCAGATCATTGCAGTGTCATCAACAAATATTCCTTGGAATATTGATTATTAGATGCAAAATGAATATGAGACAGTTCTGTAGGATCTGATCATGGGTTGTGTTGCCTACAGAGGAATCCTAGATCACCTGACTTTAGACATAAGGTGACGAGGAAAGCACTTTGGATAGATGGTTGGTCAACTCCACCATGGGTAAAGGCCGTGATCAGCTTGACAAGCAAAGGGAAAATGCACCCTTGTGTTGATTATCACACCAAAGATTCTCAAGACACAACACAAGGAGACAGGTAACTTTAGGAATTGAGTTGGCTGCCTTGTCTAGTGACTAGAGTAGGTGCATCTAGAAACATGTGATTTTGGGTGAGTTTAAGGATTTTTGTGTGTGCAATATGCTCTGTTATTTCTTTTGGGTTATTGGGTGCACTTAAAGTGGGATGATTTTCAAAGAATTGCTATGTATGTGAGAGATATTAAGAGTTCAAATGAATGGATGCAGTTTTGTTCATGTTGAGATTTGTGAGTACAGGGCATTAGTGGTCTTGCAACCTTTCCACTTTGTGTATCAGTGTTCTTCTTTCTAAGTTTTTTTTTATGAAGATTGTATTGATGAATCAGGCTATCTAAGGGCTACAATGGAAGAGGACGCGTTGTGCCTAGTACTGCAAGAGAGTCGAGGCATATTGTACCGGGTGGTGGCGGTAGTATGTCCTTGAAAACTGCAAGAAGCACGACTGAAGCAATTGGTAATGTGATGAATGGACTAGAACAAGGCATGGCCATCGACTCGTTTATATATGTTGAAGTTTTGAGACGGTGCTTGAAGGAGGAAAACCTTAATGTTAATGTCGCGAAGCAGGTTCACGACTACATCAACCAGAGTAAAATGGAGCAGAATACATATGTGGCAAACAACCTGGTGAGTGTGTATATCAGGTGTGGAGAATTGGAGGATGCACGTGGAGTGTTTGATAAACTTGTGAACAAGAACGTGTTCAGTTGGACCATTATGATTGGAGGTTATGCAAAGCACAATCATGCTGACAAAGCAATGGAACTTTTCAATCAAATGTGCCAAAAAGGGGTCCAGCCAGATGCAATTACTTTCTCGAGCATCCTGAAGGCATGTGCCGATCCATCAGCTTTGCAGTGGGGCAAAGAAGTTCATGCGTATGTAAGACATGCTGGGCTTGAATCAGATGTGCGTGTGGGCAATGCGCTTGTCCACATGTATGGAAAGTGTGGGAGTTTGGATGATGCTCGGGTAGTTTTTGACCGGATGGAGGATCGTGACCTGATCACGTGGAACGTGATGATTGGTGGACTTGCCGAACATGGATGTGGGCAAGAAGCATATGAGCTGTTTATGCAAATGCAAAGGGAAGGCTTGGAACCCGATGCTTTCACGTTTGCGAGCATTCTGAATCCATGTTCAAGCGTAGGGGCTTTGGAGTGGGTGAAGGAGGTTCACAGGCATGTCCTCCAAGCGGGACTTGAGTCGAATTTGCGTGTGGGCACTGCGCTTGTCCACATGTATGGAAAGTGTGGGAGTTTGGATGATGCTCGGGTAGTTTTTGACCGGATGGAGGATCGTGATGTGATCACGTGGACCGTGATGATTGGTGGACTTGCCGAACATGGATGTGGGCAAGAAGCATATGAGCTGTTTATGCAAATGCAAAGGGAAGGCTTGGAACCCAATGCAATCACGTTTGCGAGCATTCTGAATCCATGTTCAAGCGCAGGGGCTTTGGAGTGGGTGAAGGAGGTTCACAGGCATGTCCTCCAAGCGGGACTTGAGTCGAATTTGCGTGTGGGCAATGCGCTTGTCCACATGTATGGAAAGTGTGGGAGTTTGGATGATGCTCGGGTAGTTTTTGACCGGATGGAGGATCGTGACCTGCTCACGTGGACCGTGATGATTGGTGGACTTGCCGAACACGGATGTGGGCAAGAAGCATATGAGCTGTTTATGCAAATGCAAAGGGAAGGCTTGGAACCCGATGCTTTCACGTTTGCGAGCATTCTGAATCCATGTTCAAGCGTAGGGGCTTTGGAGTGGGTGAAGGAGGTTCACAGGCATGTCCTCCAAGCGGGACTTGAGTCGGATTTGCGTGTGGGCAATGCGCTTGTCCACATGTATGGAAAGTGTGGGAGTTTGGATGATGCTCGGGTAGTTTTTGACCGGATGGAGGATCGTGACCTGATCACGTGGACCGTGATGATTGGTGGACTTGCCGAACATGGATGTGGGCAAGAAGCATATGAGCTGTTTATGCAATTGCAAAGGGAAGGCTTGGAACCCAATGCATTCACGTTTGCGAGCATTCTGAATCCATGTTCAAGCGCAGGGGCTTTGGAGTGGGTGAAGGAGGTTCACAGGCATGTCCTCCAAGCGGGACTTGAGTCGAATTTGCGTGTGGGCACTGCGCTTGTCCACATGTATGGAAAGTGTGGGAGTTTGGATGATGCTCGGGTAGTTTTTGACCGGATGGAGGATCGTGACCTGATCACGTGGAACGTGATGATTGGTGAACTTGCAGACCATGGATGTGGGCACGAAGCCCTGGAATTGTTCAAAAATATGATTGCAGACGGTGTGAAGCCTGATGTGATCTCCTTCGCTGCAGTGTTGTCGGCCTGTAGTCATGCTGGCCTTGTGGATGAGAGCCGTAGACATTTTTTGGCTATGACACAAGATTATGGCATCGAACCTACTATATTGCCTTGTACCTGCATGGTGGATGTTCTTGGCCGAGCAGGACACTTGGAGGAAGCTAAGCTCTTGATTGACAACATGCCGGTGGAACCAGATGGGGCAACTTGGGGTGCCTTGCTTGGTGCTTGTAGAACGTACGGTAATGTGGATTTGGGCAAACTTGCGGCTAATGAGCGTCTCAAGTTGGAACCGAAGAATGCTTCTGCATACGTGCTTCTCTCGAATATCTATGCTGCAGCTGGCAAGTGGGAGGAGGTGTTGTGGGTGCGCACTATGATGCAGGAGAGAGGTATACGCAAGGAGCCAGGGCGTAGCTGGATTGAAGTTGATAACAAGGTCCATGACTTCGTCGTAGGGGATGCTTCTCACCCAGAAGCGAAGGAGATCTATGCTAAGCTGAGGAGATTGAGTGAGACAATTAAGGCCAAAGGCTACGTTCCTGATACCCGGCTAGTGTTGCGGTCCATTGATGAGGAGGAGAAAGAACTTGCTCTTTGCTCCCATAGCGAGAAATTGGCTATTGCTTATGGACTCATGCGGACACCCCTTGGACAGCCAATTCGGGTATTCAAGAACCTTCGAGTGTGTTCAGACTGCCATACAGCAACCAAGTTTATCTCAAAGGCAACTGAACGAGAAATTGTTGTGAGGGATGCTAATCGCTTTCACCACTTTCAAAATGGCATGTGTTCTTGTGGTGATTATTGGTGATGAGGTTGGCAATCCTGACCAATTGTAGTCTATGTTGTTGTTTGGAACTCTTCATTGGAATTTGTCATCAGCTATGAAAATGTTATGGTGTTGATCATTGATTGAAAACTATTGCATTGGTTGGAAATGGCTCCAGGAACATATTCATAGAGGTTGTCACCTCTTGCATTTTCTTCATCTATTGTTTTTGTGAAGAATATGAAATCAAGGGTTGGCAAATTTAGCCATAGAAATGATTGTAGCACTACCATTCACCTTACATCCTTTTGTTGGCAACATCAAAATCTAAGGATTCTTTATTGAGAAGACTTTTCACATGGAAATATCAAATGATTATTTTGAAGTCCTTCCTTCAAGAAGAAGACCATGTAAGTTTTTATCTTTTTCCAATAGCAAGTTTACTCTGGTTGCTTCAACTATTGTGCTTCTAATTAGGTAACTTGATTTTTGTTCCTTGCCTTGGTGTCAACTTTGGAAGTTAATGCCTACAAGATTGAGAGTACATTTAACAAGTTGTCAAAAATTATCATGTTTAAAGCATTGAAAAAAAATACAATACAAAAAGTTTCTTTTTTTGAAATTTATTTATATAAAAGTGTATTAGATGGCTACTATGGGAATGTAGAAATTTCCAGTCCATTTCATTGTGTAGATTGCAAGCTTATATAAGAAAAGGATTTTCTTAGACCTTCTTTGATAGGATCAGAAATCCTTAAATTCTCATGAAGTGAGATTTTTATACTACACAAATTTTTTTTAACATTGCCTATTATATTGTGGTAGTTATCTGTGATTCCAGAACCTATTTCTCTAAATTTGCCAATAGGCTTTAGCCGTGCAAGGCTAGGGAGCTTTTCTCGCGACCTTTAATTCTGTTGGTGGGGATAGGGAGATATTTTGAAATTTAAGAAGTTGAAGTTTGCTTAAATTTTTTTGTGGTAGAGCGGAATTTGCTACATGTGGAGGAATTTTGGTGCAAAAGTGAAAGGTGCTCTTTCTTATTTTATATTGCTAAATTGCCAAGTGACAAAACAGTTTGTTGGGTAATGGGCTAATGCCATTTTCAGTTCAAAATGCCAAAGGGCTATTTTAGTTATATTTGAATAGAACTATTACAAACTTTTTTTTTTGAGAATCTAAGTCCTATATGAGAAATATAAATGCCACAAACAAGGGAATTGAATCCTTTAAACTGTCCACTATACAAAAATAGAATTTGGATTGGATTTGGAATAGGATTTTAGAGAATCTGGATTGGATCCGGAATAAGATTTAATAGAATCCGGATTGATCCAGAATGAGTCAAAATAGGATCCGGATTAATTCGGGATTTTGGGGTAGTTTTGGGGTCATCTTGACACCAGTATTAGATCGAGCTTGCTATCCTACATAGAATCTCTGTGGGAACGATAACCCGTGTCATCTTTGTGGTGTTTTGTGCCACAAGGGAAGACACTTACTGAAGACTATTTCTACATGCCACATTGTCAAGGGATTTTGATTTGATTTTGAATAAGTTTTTAGAAGTTACTAAGGGCTAAAATAAAATGTTGACCAAATGTGAAAAAATAGAAGAAGGGTAGCTATTTAGCAAATTTTTGAAAAAAATTTAAATTTAAAAAAGAAAGTTTATTTTAAAAATTAAAGAATTAAGAAAAAATACCTAGTGATGTGGCATGCCACGTTAGCACACTTTGACGTTCTGTAAAAATTCTAACATTTTTTTAAAATATCAATAAAGACATCAACTGAGACATCAATTGAGACATACAGATGTTTTTTGCAACGTCTACTAAGATGTCTAAATAGACAAGAACCAAAGCCCAATGGACTAGACATATCCCATATGGTTAGTCTTCCTTCCTACCATTCCACTTACATAAATATCAGATGGTCTTCACATGTAAATATACTCACAATATGTGGCTTTTTAAATCATACAATATAAATACCATGTATGGTCTACAATGTATGGTGTATGGCATATTGTATATAGTATATTATGAATAATATATGATGTATAATGTATGTTGTACAATGTATGGTGTATTTTGTATAATGTATTGTATATGACTTTTTCTATGGTGTATTGTGCATAGTAAACATTTAAGCAAACATTTCAAGAAACGTCTATACATCTAAATTGACATTGAAAAAAACAATTAGAAAATTCTTCTACACATTTCTATTGATGTTGCAAGAAACAAAATTAAACTTTTTGCAACATCCACATTGATGTTGCTGAAAACTATAGTGAATTTCTCAGATGTTGTGATGTCAGCTGCCACATCATTTTTGGATCAAGCTTAAAAAATCCTATATGGCACTGCCCGCTTTCTTGGCGCTTATGTGGAGGTGACATGGCTGCCATATGGCAGAATTTTGGTACCTTCTTTGACCATGTTTGCAGAGACGTTGCTGTAAAAACATGGCATGTTTTTTCAAATTTTCTCTTGTTTGTGCCATATCAATCTTGACGGATTTTCCTAGACATGCATAGTAGACATGCCTTATGTTCAATTGAACATAACTCTATGTTTATAGACTTGTCATAAAAAAACACATATTCCTTCTAGTGCCTTGTCACTTTGACAAGAAAAAACCTCAGAGGATTAAATCTGACTATCTTCCATTTACAGTAAAAATGTCAATCCTAACATGTGAGAGACCTAGACTCACAAGGCAACCAAACCGAGTGATATAAGGATCATAATTTGAGCTTAGACACCAAAAAGTTCAATGATTGGGCTCAAAGGTCCTCTAATCAAAGCAATGCATACCATATGCCCATGCAAGCTAGGGGGGAAACGGTGGCCTTGTCCCATACCCAGCTATTTACCGAGTTCCCCTGAGTCAAGGCTAACTCACTGCCAATGGCATGGGAGGGCTAGAGCCTTTCGCTAGCCTTGCTTTCTTGCACGGTAAGTTCAAAGAAGCAAAGTGATCACCGACACAAAGGAGTGCACCTTCATGCCGGGTAGGGGTGAACCCTCACACCTTCACTTCTCCACATGGAAAAAGAATCCTTAGAATTAAAAAGCCTTTTGTTCCCATTAAGCTTTCTTTTGCCTACCACCAAACCATGACACTTTGATTTCCCACTTTTGTCACTTGTGCTCTCTATTTCATCCCAACCCTTAACTCTAGCGTGATTTGTGCTGAAATTTTTAGTTCAACGTCCCTAAACTAAGAAAAAGTTAATTTTTTGGTGATTTTGTGGTTTTTGCATGATTTGAAGGGTCTAACTCAGCCTAAAAAAAGACAAAATTAGCACATGGAGTTGCTGAAATTCTTAGATGGAGACTACTATCTATAAAAAAGTTGATTTTTTGGTAGTTTTTAACAATTTACAAGGGTCCAAGGGCCTATTTTGGAATAACAAAGTAGTAAACAACACACAAAGTTGCTAAATTCAAAGGTAAAAAGTCCAAAAAGCGGAAAACTAATCTTTTGGGTGATTTTGTGGATTTGGGTGGTTCTAAGCATCTAATTTGAAGTATAGAACTAGAAAACAGCACACAACATTGCTGTAATTCATAGGTAGAAAGTTCTAAGTGAAAGTAGCCTAATTTTTGGATTAATTTACTTCTAAGATTATATTTTGGGTCAGGAATGAAAAAACAGCACTCAAAGTTGCTGAGATTCTAAGGTAGGAAGTCCTTAGAAGAGAAAACTAATTTTTTGTGTGGTTTTGAGGATTTAGATGGTCCTACGAGACCTTTGAAGGATAAAAAATGAAAAAACAGCAACCAATATCACACCAAACACTTCCTTTTTTGGTGGGTTAGGAAATTACAAACTAATGGATAACTACTTGTAAACACAATAGCCATCCACTTCTTACCATTTGGTGCACGTCTTGGAAGTGAAATTCCACCTAGAAAAACCCGTGCCAATTTCTAGATGGGCAACATCTCCCTTTCACTTCCAATTTCCTTTGGATTTCCAACCAACAGTGCTAAATTGTGAGCATGCAAGTGTGAGCCTATAAGCATTGAGCATGAAGTATGTGAGCATGGAGTTTTGGAATTGTAAAAGACTCAATAATATTTCTAAAAATAGAATTTTTTTAAAAATGATTCTAAAAATTTCTATTTTTACTAAATTTTTGTACACTATGACCGTGGGCCTATTATTGTGGATCTATTACCGTGGTTATATACAATTTGTATATAATTTTTAATTTCAATTACTGGTTAGAGTAATAGAAGTATATATTGTGAAAGGCAAACTGATGACGTACAAGAAAATGCAAATTGAGATTGAAAATAGGCTGTACTAAATACTTCAAAAAATTACAGTATTTGTCCAAATAGAAATTGGTACTTCTAAAGCTATACATCTTACTTTAGTCTACAGTCCTTCAATCATTAACACCAATCACTTAGGGATTGTTGGACTTCTAAACATGTTAAAGACTATCCTTTGAAACTTTGATGATATCGGCTTTTGTGAGAAGGAGCTTTACTTCATTGAAGCTGAAGCTTGGAGAATGTATAAACTTATCCTCTGCCGGATTCATTTTGGTGAAGTAGTGAAGTAAGTAATAAAGATGTTTGCAATGCACATACTGCTGCCATCCACCAATTGCTGAAATGGCCATGTCGACAAAATCGGGACAAGTGCACTCTGGATACATGCCAAGTGTAATGTGATAAAGCTTTTGCTTAGGTTCAAGTCCAGATTGAAGGGAGATTATGGCTCCAAGTCCGGAGAAGGGGAGAAAGGTTACTCCTAAAATTGTTCCTTTGACATTACCAGCACTCTCCCATTTATTGCGGTGCTCTGTTGTAGAAGCATTTGCAATATGTCAAATAGCCTTACTCCTTCAAATAGTTGGATATGTGTTTGCATGCAAAGGACTAGGATGATCATAGTAGATGGCCTGGAAAACATTGGACATGGTGCATAAATGTCGAGGGGACATAGTTGGCCGCTGTTGTAGTTGGAAACCATCCTCTTGCAACAGCAACGTCTCTTGGCGGGTCAAATTAGTGCCTGTTAGTATAAGCCACACATCTGGAACTTGGGGCCAATCAATTACCCAACCTCGTTTAGAGCCTCGTACACATCGTTCAATATCATCTGGGCAAAACCAGAAGTCGATTATAATCTCCTTGTTTCTGCTATACTGTTTTTTCTACCACGGTAGGTCGGAGCTGGAGTACGTCTAGATCCCTTTGCAATTTTGGCAACACAATGGATGTTTGAATTATGTTGTTGCGCGTGACATTTGCAACTGGACTTGTGCAAAATTATTGCAATAAGCCACTATGAAGTATCACAGTCACTCTCCATTGTAGTTGTCACATGTGGTACATGCGTAGAACCAACCAGCGTATCTGCTTCATTGAGGCAACCGTAGGTGAACGTGTTGATCGTGTTTGTACTCGGGGTTGAGAGAAGTTTACCTTGTCCAGACAATGGGAGTCACCATCTGATCCAATGGGGAGGTCAAGCTTGCACTTACTGCTACCAAATACTTCTTCGCCTTCCAAATGGGGAATACGTGATGCAACACCAGCCCCTCTAGGAAGATCATTGAGTGCCTCTGCAATCTTCTTAGGATCCCTGCTACGTCTAGCGCCTTGTAACTTTAACTCCTCTTTAGATGGCCCTGACCTTGATATGTTGCCTTTAAGAAAAGCTCGGTAATTGGTCATTTGCATGAAAGCTTGCTTACAGTCATCTGAAGTGGCGGCAAACAAATCATTACCCCGATTACTCGACTGCTGCAACCACATTAGAAGAAAACTCGACCCTAGAAGGGGCTGTTTCACCATTCAAAAATCGGGCCCAAATACATAATGATAACAATTCCGGGCATCAGTTTGCATGTTATGATTACGTCGGGCAGATGATGATCTGGAACTTCTTTTGGGGGTGCGAAAGCTTAGTAGACATTGACATTGACGTGTCTGGTGTTTGGCGCCACTGTATTAGCGCCAACCTATACTACTTTCTTGATCACGCGGCTAAAGTTCCGTTTTGAATTTGTGGAATTTGTGAGTGTGCATTCCATTCATTCCATTCAAATGAATTCAGAGCAAGAATTCAGAACTTGACTGATCACAGTTGAATCGATAAGTTGAGTTCAGAGCGTGAGTTTCATTCCTTTTTGTTGAGTGTTCAAGAGTGAAAGACGGATCGATGGAATTGAATGTGATTCAATTGAGCAAGTGAGTAGTCTGATCAGTTGCAATCTTTGAGTGTATTGCGATGGCGAACTTGCATAGGGCACAGGCATCTTTGGATCCCAAATATGCTCCACTAATCCAGAGGGGGAAATGTGCACATGATCAAATCTCTAGGTCAGAATTCCCAGAGAAACGTAAGGCTGGGGATACTAATTTAGATCTATGGTTAGATGGTGGAATTTATCCACCAGATGCTCGGACCGGAAAACGTCCCAAATTCATGTGTTTAAAAGAGCTCTTAGAGTTTGTTGGAGAGGGAGAAACTGGACTATTGGGATATGTCAAGGGCTTAGCGTTGCAGGACTTAGAGAGTATACAGTCCAATTATATTGCCCAAAGTTCCATTCTAAAAGCTCAAGTACTACAGTTGCAGACTGAGATTGATATTCAACAACGTAGTTTGGAAACCATTCCGGAATTTGTCGGAGAGATACAAAATTTACGTTCTAAGCAGTTGTCATACGAAGAACGCTTGAATAGTCTTCAAATGGACATCGATGTCGGATATGCAGAGAAATTAGGTTTAGAGCTACAGTGCAAAGTAGTCATGTTAGAAAAAGAAGGTCTTACAATTGAGCACAAAGAGGAGATGCAACAAATTCGAGGGAGTCTTATGATTGTGCACAAAGAGGAGATGCAACAAATTCGAGGGGAGTTGTCTCAATCAAAATTAGCATTCCAGCGTCTTTTGTTAAAGGTTGAGCGATTGAAAAAAACACCGTTAGGTTATCGAAGTGTGGTAAGGAAACGACTTGATCTCAGCTCTTTATCTCAAAGCGGAGGACATGCAAAGGCACAGAAGAGATTGGCTCGTACTATCATTGGAGCTGAAACAGTTGGGCGAGTTCAACAGCAGAATGCAGAAGAAGGCCGATCAGGACGCTTATATGGAGATAAGAATTCTCAGAAAGAGAGTGGACGAGTTTTTGCAAGCCTTCTTTCTCGAACCGAATTGGAGTCCATACTAGAGACTCCAAAGATGACAGTAGTCAGGAAGGTCATGGTTAATCAGTATCTTGATAAGATTGGCGAATCAGTGAGTCCAGGAAAAATCTTGGAAACATGCGATCGATCAGGCATCACTACCAATGGCTACAGTGAACTTTATAAAACTTTTAAAGGAGCTGTGAAGTCAGCTGGCAAGGGACTTCGAATTAGCTGCTTACCAAATCCGCATCAGGTTAATCTACTCAGAAGGCAAATGAATTCAAAACTTGATCAAGTGATCGGGAGCTTCTATAGCATCAACGATACACTCATCATCCCTGCAAATGCCAAATCAAAGTGCAAAGATCCAGTAAAGGTTGAATTGAATGAGATGAATTCATTCTTTGCAGATGTGGAGAAGGTGCAAGCAACCATGGTTCAACTTTATGGGATTACCCCTGAAGGTATGAGCTACTATCAATTGTCACCAAAGTTTATTTGATTTATTTGTTTATTTGATTTTTTTTCTAAATTTTGTGCAGTCATTTAATAATTTTTTCTGTATTGTCAGAGGTACAAGGGGACCCTCTAATTTTTGTCCTCAAACTTGATGAGGCGGAAATAATTTACGGACAAAAGATGGAAAGGGTTTCAATTACACTCATGAATCGAGCTTTGGATCCAACTTTCACTGGTATGTCTCCCGAAGAATTGAAAACAAATCCTCGTTATTTTTCTGTGCAAAGCGTAAGAGAAGTGTGGCCGATTGCTAGTTTCCAAGTGCCTAAAGAGTCGCATGTTATATTGGATTGGATATTCAAAAAAACTGCAATACCAGGATTAATTGCTGCTCAAGATAATGGGCAACTTTTGAGGGTTCCAGATGTAGATGAATTCAAGGTTCGGTGGCATCTAAGTGCCAACATGAAGACCATTAAAGTGATGTATGGCCTTAAGCATAGTGCTAATTGCCTACACACTTGCATTTATTGCAATCAGGAGAGGACAAAACCTACAATAACAACTGCAGCTCAAGCTTTATGGTCTTAGGGTTTTAGGGTTTAGGGTTTAGGGTTTAGGGTTTTCGGGTTTAGGGTTTAGGGTTTAGGGTTTAGGGTTTTGGGTTTTGGGTTTTAGGGTTTAGGGTTTAGGGTTTAGGGTTACATGGGCATTCCCAAATTTTTGACATACTTTTTTTGGGCTGGGATTTTGGCTACCCCCCCATTTTAAGGTATGGCCTATCTAATGCTGAAAAAAACCGCCCTAAAAGTATCACCGTTTGCGAGATCTAGCAAGTTGGACTTTTTGTGGGTGAGTTGACTTTCTTTATTTGAAGTCATTTTGAAGTTTTGATTGGACCTACCCCCCTATTTGTGGGTGTTGTGAATCCAATGGTGGTGTTGGTTTTTCCAAACAAGTTTAGGATTGGACGTTGTGAGCGTTTTAAAAGTGGCTTTTAGGGTTGCTACTTTTGTGAGGGTTAGGAATTTTAGGGTTTAGATGGTGCCTACCCCCCCATTTTCAAGGGTTGTGAACACAATGGAGTAATAAAAAGCCCAAACATATGGCTTCGTTTGGGAGATATGGCCCGTTTGACCACTAGAGTTGACTTTTTGAAGTGTTAGGATTTACAAGTTTTGACCTAAAGCAATGTTGTAGGTTTAGGAATGAGGGTTCCAAATTGGTATCCTACTTCTTTATATGACCTTGTATGCATGAGTTGTATGTGGATGAAGTTTGATTCTTACTATAGAACTTTATTTATTTATGGTTTATTCATACAAAGTCCGATTGGGGAGTTTTTTATCATTTTGGAAAGCTCTTGTATATATCTATAGCATGGTATTTTTTAGAAAAATCAAGAATGTTTTGGTATGGGTGTCAAAGTTTGGAGGTTTAGAAGACTATGTAAATAATACCGAAAAATGTATATATATATATATATATATATATATATAATAGATAAAAATAGACATATAGAGAATCAAAAAGTCATATATAGGGATCTACTCTATAGATCGAACGTGCACTCTCCACTGCGCGCCGTAGAGGCCTATATAGTGACGAGCTGCACCTACACGGTCTGTATAGATGCCTACCTTCGGGAGTAGGCGCCCCCCATAGGTGCTCGTGAGCATGAGCCCCGGAAGTGTACGATCTCTGACTCTAGCCTGAAGGGTCCACTCCGCATGATCCAGAAAATCCTGGATGAGAGGTCGGAGCTCAGGATCATCTAACTCTACCCCCTCGTATGAGAACCCTAAGTCCTCCTCAACCTCCTGCATCCTGGCCTCGGCTGCCATAGCCACCACCTGCCAATCTCGTGCCTGCTGTAGCTGACGCGCCATGTACCTGCCACTCCAGCCAAAAGCCTGACGAACGAACGTCAAAGTGCTCATAATCTCCAGTGACGGTGTACGCTCGTCCCTACCTTGGACCATAAGTGCCAGTCCTGCCATCAAGCCCCGACAATGCTCGAGAAAGTGCTCGATAGTGATGTCCCTGGTGTCAAACGCTCCACCTAGTGCTCTCTCAACGCCCGTGATGTGGAACAAGTCGTGCTCGCTGCAGAGTCGCCGTCCGTCGATGACCATCTC